>LR990505.1:5818596-7121810 GCA_905147785.2 Thyatira batis | reverse complement strand
GTATTTAATAGAAACCATTTTGCAGTGTGCTGGTGTTTCCACCAGTGAGCAACTACCGGAGGTTTCTTATACACCGGTGCGTAGAGCAGCTATCACCGGAACTTGGCACCTTCTCTATAGGAGTCAGTGATGAACGGAGAACTGTTGTGTGCTACAGGGAGAAGTTGTTAAGGTTGGTTTATGTACATTATTTAGTTTAAATTCCAAACACAAAAAGTGTTAATGAATACTCCCTGGAAGTTAAAAAGACTGACTGAAAATGATATCCATATAAAGTGAAGTTTGTTTATTTCAAACAAAGATACTAAACTTTATACAGAAAAAAATCCTCTAAAATGGTAACCAATGTTTTGCAAGACCTTTATTCAATTTCATATATTGATGTTATACAAATTTTTATACTTTAGTCTTCCTATTCAATTTAACACTTCAAACAATTAAGCCGCTCAAAAATATGTATGTTCTGTATGACAATATTATTTCCAGTGATGAAGCTTGTGCACAACCAGCCATGGGACTGTCACAGACTGAACGCGAGGATGCCTCCATATCCAATGCCAGTAAGTATTTATGTCATACTTATATGTATTTCATCAATAAAGCTGGTTGGGCTTATTCCATATACAACAAGTCCATCAAAAACTACCAAAAGTTTTATCAAGGTGCAGTAACTTCTTTGTTATATTAATACTAAGTCAGGGTCAGTTTTCTTTGTGAAATGCCTCATTGTATGCAACTGGATGACAGATTATTTAAGAGTTAAGTTAAGATAAATTACATTAAAATACACCAATAATGTATACAATTACTAACAAATTTCGTCCTTAGGGTTAACGGATAATGAATTGGTCTTAAAAGATCATTTTATAAACCAATAAAGAGCTGTCTATAGAAACTACTTTGAATTCGTGCAAAGCACCAATTCTGGGCATTCATATAGCCCAATTCCCGTAAGTCAGTTACGTAGATGCGTCATACATAAGGAAGCCCACACATAACGTTACGTGCGGCGTGTCATGCGAAGTCGCGTGGCAAAAACGGCCAGTTACCGCGTTTTACTTAGATTTTTTACAGGCGAACTTTTCACGTGTTTGAAGGAGTTTCCGTTATATAGAAAGCTTTATGATAGATTTTATTTTTATAGACTTTTGTCTCTTTTAGTGCTCTTGCAGTGGGATGTATACCTATTTAATCTGATATCAGTCAGATGATTAACCAATTTTAATAAATTTACATTAATATTAATTTGTACTTACGTATCATCGTGGATGTAAATAGGTATGTAAATAACAAACATAAAAAAAAATACCAGTCGAATTGAGAACCTCCTCCTTTTTTTGAAGTCGTTTAAATAGTATAAGTACATAATGTATTGGGGGGGTCACCATAGCACAAGCTCTACTTATTTTGGAATCAGATTGGCCGTGCGTGGAAAATGACCCAGTATTTTATTACTTATTATTAGCAATGGATAACCTTCAAAGGATGAGTACCATATTGGCATCTTACTATCAAATTTCCATGTAATTCAGGTGTCGTGACAATGAAATCAGTAGCTCACATTAACGAGCGTCAAAATTGCATTCAAAGGCGCGTCCTTCACAATGCCGCAGCGCATCGGAACGTAAACAAAATTGCCGGCGAACAAAATACCAGTGACATAATCCATAAATGATGCAAGCTAACGCAACGGCTAAGTGGAATGATCGCGGGGCCGCTGAATGTGGCACGCGGTAAAAGTGAAAGTGGCACGCCTTGGATTCGCTTTGATAATCGAGCTTAAAGTTACTTTTGTGACCCTAGAACGACACTTACTATCTTCCCCTAAAATCTTTATCATCCTCTTTGTTTCTTACATCAGTTTTGGCCTTATAGTGAGCTGAACTGTGTCAGCGTTTAAAGAATATAAAGGTTAACTGTGTATTAGCGCTCTAAATCTTGCGATATCCTGATCTTTGACTATAGAATCATTAAGCAATCACGAGCAATGTCCATTATCTGAGACTTTATTGCACCGCTCGATGAAGATAATATCAGAGAACTTTGCTAGGTCATATTTTTTGGCGGCTCTTATTTAGAACAAGTTGACACGCGCAACTTCCTCTGCGTCGCATCATTCCCGTTTTTGCTTCGCTCCTATTGGTCGTATCGTGATGTTATACATCTCATTGCCTTCCTCGATAAATAGGCCACCCAACAGAAAAGTATTTTTTTAATTCCAACCTGTAGTTTCTGATATTAGCGCGTTCGAATTATCCCAGTGTGATTCTAACAAGCTGTTAAACTGCGACGGATAATCGCAATAGAATCCAATTAAACAAGGATAGAGCATTAGCCTTGACCTCGGCTTTATTTTCCAATTTCGACAGTGTATCTACTGCCTACCTACTCATGTCGTTATGTGAGCTGAATCATTTAGCAAGTGTTCATGTTGCTACTAAAGTTGCAAACTACAAATTATTCATGTCCTTATTTCGTGATACGACTTAGAGTAGGATTTATTCTTAAAACGATTTTGTTTAATGCATGTCACCTTTCCATCATAACAAACGAATTCATTTAGAAATATATTCTGGCGTAAAAATAGGCCGTTTCTATAAGTTCTGACAAAGTATCTTTCTCAGTTTAGTCCCAAAAATTTTATCAAATTTCTAAGCCGTTCATTTAGTTAGTCCTAAAAGGGCACTTGAAAGTCGAGCTGCTGAAGCTACGGTCCTACAGAATGTTTATACATTTTTCTGTGCTAGGTGCTGGGTTGGTTACTTCCCGAATAACTTGCGCAAGTAAATGTTTTACGGCCGCTTAAATGAACGATACAATGTTATGTATCGAGGAAAGTTATTTGTCAAACGCTTGTCGGTAGCAATTATTTCCATATAGGTATACTGTGTAAGAAATGGTTGGGACTATCGTAGCTTAATGCTAGTTCAGTATACCTGCTACATAAAATATATTAATTTTTATGTATCTATACTATAAATTGCTCGTTTTGTTTGTTTGTTATGAATAGGCTCCGAAACTACCGGATCAATCTAAATAATTATTTCACCAATAGAAAACTTCGATTTGCGAGTGTCATCTATACTATCTATATCTATACTAATATTATAAAGAGGAAAGATTTGTTTGTTTGTTTGTTTGTAATGAATAGGCTCCGAAACTACTAGACCGATTTCAAAAATTCTTTCACCTTTGGAAAGCTACATTATCCCCGAGTAACATAGGCTATATTTTATCCCTGTTGTCCCACGGGAACGGGAACTACGCGGGTAAAACCGCGGGGAGGCAGCTAGTTTGCTATATATATGCACCTTCAAGTTGACAATCTGCCGGTTTTAAGAGTTAGATCCTTCTAGGCTGTGTTTTACACGCTTTATCACATACCAGAAACTGTTTGAAACTTGTTTTGTAAAGAGGCTTTGCGGAATACATGGCCCTTTTAAGTAAAAGCAACCTTCCGAACCGAGGTTTTGAGTCGATATTTGACGAAAGCCTATTTTTATGATTTAATGTATCTCATTTTATCATGAAACTATCCTGTGTCTTAATTATTTTTAGTCAGCAGAGGATTAAAAAATCGTTTTTTTTTTTATTTGCGATTTATCTACCGGGTACCGATCTCTATGAAAAGGCACTGTTACGTATCTGCCTTGGTCGTGCGCAATAGACATGACTTTAGGTAGGATTACAAGCTATACGAGTTTGAATGTAACTATGTTTTCCTGATAAACTCCAGTACCTACGTTTTGTGGCACTTTCTTTTGCTGATATTCTTTGAGTAGTATGATGTTCTCATGTACTGGAATGATGTTAGGGCCTTATCAAACTTGAATAGTCTAAGCTACTATTTTCTCTAATTTGTGTATTTCAACTATAGCATTATTCACATAGTTATTCTTCTGTCATAACATTGAGGAACCCAGTTATCTTTTGTTTCTCTCCAAAATGGATGAGGTTAGGGTGGGATATTTAATTTGCTTTTGAAGACAAAGGAATTTGGCGGCCGTGTCCTGATTACGACATAAAGGACATTAGATATTGCTTTGCTACAAATACCCGGAGCTTCCCCGCATACTGGAAAGTCCCGGATCCATAATACAAGAAGCATCTGGCATTGTCTCTGACTCATCTATGATTTGATAAAATCAACCTTTAAAAAAATAGAGGAATAACGATTGAAACAAAACCAGTTTTCACAAAACAATCCTTGTCTAAGAAGAAGATTGATATTAGCTACAGAGTAACGATGTATTAGGTAGTATCTTGAGATATTGACTTTCAGTTAAATAAAAGGTTATGATATGGTTAAATGATCTGCAACATCGCGCCTTGTAGGTAATACTGTACACAATTCTCTTAAATCGTCATCCATACATAATGGGTTGCAAATAAAACACTACCGGCTTATCGCAAGTTCGCAATGTTTAAATAAGGTAACCAAGTACTGTAATCCATCTAATGCAATAGTGAAACATAAAAACGTGATTGTATATAGCTTGTAGCCAACAGCTCTGTGCTTGTGCCATGGGAACAACGCTCACCGCATTGATGTAACACTGATGGCCGCATTTGTTATACGTTTTATCGGATAGTCCCAAGTTAGAGACATAACCAGCTTAGTTATTTATGGAGATTTACTTGTCATCTGGCGGCGAGTTTGAATAAATCATGGGCAAGATTGTCTCTTCAATGATAATTATCATTATAATGAGCTTATTTGCCCTCACTATGATTATAATTAACTATGCTTATAGCGTCATGATGATACTACGTAAAAAATTACATCGGCGTATACTTGACATTTAAGTAAACTGGAAAACTGATTAGTTCTCAAGGTTAAACACGTAGGAAACGATGACTGACTGACACATCAACAATAAGCAAGTATTCTCGTTGTAACGAAGCCATACCTAAACTTAATTTTTTCACATAATCTGAGATATTTTTTTTTGCAATTTAGGTAACAAATGTATAAAAATAATTCAATAATTTGGTTGGCAATAAAAGTTTTTTTGATGCTCCAAATTAATTAGCTTGTAGTCGATGTAAACTCTCTTAAACACAACGCAAGAAAACCATGTTCTTAAATACGATATTTTGCAATTGATAAAATACAATGATAGTGATATTTCTCAATACAATTGCGCAACGGAAGGTGTGTATCTGGGTGTGTGAATTTTGTTATCATTATGCTATCTTGTACTGTTGTATCTGTCTTAGGGTTTTTTTTTATCAAAAAGTAAAATTTTAATTCTGACGTTAATGGGAAAGTTACGTTTATTAAACTTTTTACAACAACAAATTAGCACTTCAAATAATATTTATAATTAACTTGGACTAAATAACAATGATCTATAAATAAAATACGCGAGGAAAACGATGTAAACACAGTCCTAAGTAAGTAGTTGAATGTATGGTGACTTTATGTAACTTTGTTCGCAGACTCGACGGTGGGAGGTTGCAAGTCGCAGGCGCACCGCCGCGCGCAGCCTCAGGAAAAGATCAGGTCAGTATCAAAACACTTCCTACCTCATTTGATCATTGCACTCCGACTGGAACGGTCGTCGTAACACTGATCTTATCAATCATTTAACTGTGCTATTGTGTTGTGTGATTTGTGCTAATAGGAATAGAGTTGATATTGTGTTGTGATTTGTGCGCTCTAAGGGCCGTATGTCGACCTTGTTCTGTGAACACGACTGTTTGTAAGTGACATTTTGTTACTTTGTTTTGTGTTTTAAGGTTAATTAACTAATTAGAAGTCTTATTAATACGGACCTACACTTTAAGATAAAATCAGTAGTACCTAGTTAACCTATCTGAATATGTTTAGCCACATACGATATAGCCAATTTAGATGTAATGGGAAAATTTTACATTTTGTATCGAACCATAAAAAATATTAATAACCTTTAATAATCACTAAGAATGTCCAAATATAGTGTTAATGGTGTAAAACATAAACGTGTCGCTTAAAAGTACTTATACCTTCGTTTCATGTGATTGCACAATGTACTTAGCTAATCGTTCAAATGACACATTTATTACTGTTTATATGAATATTCATTCTCCTTATTTACAATATATAAGATAGACACGATAAAGTTATTAAGTATCAGGATTATTATCGACAAACACTTGTATTTATTTAAAATATATGATTTATGTTAAAGAATTCTCGTTCATTGACATGATGTTTGTACCATTGAGTCCTTGACAATATTATTGTTAATTTATCAATACAGATGTTATGTATACATACATACGTGCAATACAGTCGGTTGAGGAAAATGTACACAAGAGTAACAACTGTTCAAATAAAAATGTACTTAATATGCTTGTGTCGTAAGGTCAAAATTACTTCACACATTAAAATGTAATGATAGCGTAATTTGATTCGAGGTTATATTAAATCAAGCGGTATGAAGTGCTTAACTCGTCTCATCACTACAAAGGCATGTAAAGCAAGGTGCCTTACCTATATTATCGTACTACCCTGCCCCTTATTCATCTACATCTCCGAAGTAATTTGTGTTCCCCGTAGAAATACATTCGTTGGCAAATTCTACATAGTTTGTAGGTAATCTACGAAACTATGGGTAATAAGCCGATCAGCAAACAGATGACTTGTCGGCCTTGAGATATAATATTAAGTGTCATACTCCGTAAGCAAAAGCAGCTGTCAAGTTAAAGACATGAAATTACCAATATCATGCTGGTAGTTATGGCATGAATGCCATGCCATTCTTCGTAGTTGACTTTTCAAGGAGTGTTAACGTTTGTTTATCTACATATATTACAAAGAAGAAAGATTTGTATTTCTGTATGTAATGAATAAACTTAAAATTCTGGACCGTTCTGCATAATTCTTTCACCAATATAAATTACTACATTATCAGGGAGTAACATAGGCTATATTTTATCCCCGTATTCCTACGGGAACGATTACCAACCTACCACCTATGTTATGAACTTCAAAATGCATAAAGTATATTATTTACCTCTTCGTGTGACATTTGACCCAAAAATCAAAGAGTTTCCTTTATCATAGGTTATGTTCTGTAACCAATAAGGAATACCAGTTAACCTATGGCTTTGTTGGCATTCCCTAGTTCATAACCAGTTTCTTAATGCCTTTCCCGTTTACATTGAAGTATGAAGTTACTTTCTTATCAATGGATTGGACATCTGAATTTGGTGGAAAGGACTTAATCTTCGACAAGGTTATCAAGACAACTTGTTTAGTCTGTTTCCAAGGTTAGCTTAATTTAAATGTAAACTTAGATTTTAGATCCTTTTGTAAGTTGTATACGAGATTATGACTGTTTGTTCCATGTCTGGGTCTTAAAGTAAATATGGTTGATGTAATGTGGTTAGTCTTCTAGTTGATGACCGTGAAAGAAATAATGTCCCAGGATGTTGATAACTGGATATGTATACTTCGAAGGTACACATTTCAAATGTATTTCTTCGCTGTTTTTCGTTACTATCAAAGGCCTCTGCTATGTTATATTGCGAGGTTAAACATTTCCAATTTGTCATGCTTCCATTATCTCGGCAGAATATTTATTTAAAGTGAGTTTTAATCGCGAGGTTCCATGTATGAGAATTCAAGAGGAAGATGATAGTACGTAAAGTTTACTCTAGCCTAAGCCCCCTCGATGTTATGGGCGGCTCGTGCTCCTCGGTGGAGACGTATGTGTGCCAATGGTGATGGTCGTGGATTTCCTACCTGTGTTTTCTGACGCCTACACTAACGATCCTGACGATCTAGGGATGTTCAAGGCTAGAGTGAATCGGTTTCTTCTGAGCAAGCATGCTCCATCTTAGTTTTCGTCAACGTCCTTTATAGACGGGTCAGAGACAAATGCAAGCCCATCACTAATAAAAAAAAGGTAGGCATTCGAGTCTTTAGTTTGGAATCAGATAATGTTTCATTATATAATACAATCCAGTTTAGTTTAAGTCGTCTCCGTATAAAAGTTGATGGTAAAGGCTGACTAAGTGTTGCCGTGTCAGTTAATATTTATTTTACAACAATTTAATGTTACCAAACAATACTTGACATTTGGCCCCTTCACTTGATTAAACGCGAATGTTGCAACGTATGATATAATACAATCGATCAAATTGAATAAATATAGGTACCTTTTGAATTAGCGACTGTCACGAACATATTTATGACTTTTGTCAATTTTGATGACATAGTGCTACTGGCTCATTATAATGCTTAATTATTTAATGTTTCTTTAATGTCCAATAGCTTCCGCCGCGCGGTTTCTTCCGTGTAGTTTCCGTAGGTATAAGGTACATAGGTATAACGTAGCCTCACATGTTGTCATAACACTCACAAATAAAGTTATTTTCTATTAGTATTAGAAATTTTCAGAATCGATTTCAGTAGATCCTTCACAAACTTTAAATCTTTATAATATTAGTACCTACAGATAAAAAAAATTGTTGAAAGGTGAAATTATTTGTTTATATTTGATCTACCTACCTTGCTAATTAATCTAACATCTTGATCATTTGACAAATGGGATAATTATTATGTTGATTACGATATTACTATCTCCCTCCCACAGCAACTTGTATTGTAATGCGACCATCAGTCATTAATCAATTGAACGTAAGACAGTTGTGTAGGTTTATTATTTATGGTTTTGATAATTGATTTCTCTTATATCTATTGTTAAGCAATCAACAAAATATGAAAATGTTAAGAATAACTATTTCTCTAATTATATTATCTGCTTTGGACAATTAAATTTAGCTATGTCATCCAATTACCTATCTTATAGATAAAGCGTCGTTGTAACAGTTATCATTGTAATATTCAGTTCATCTAAAAATGAATAAAAAATATTCACTAAAGCTGGTCCTATTTTGAGAAACGTAAATATGGGTAATTTGCAAATAATTTTATATTACTCTGATTGACGCCTCATATCATAACAAAAACTCGAAGTATCATCGCTGGTTATAAAAAAATAACATTTCATAATGATGAGCTATCGAGTAACGATGCCGCAATACGACCAGTCTAGACGTGACTATGTATCAACAGCACGAACCGGCGATTATACAAACTAGTCGCGATTCGGTTCTCGGTGCTCGGCGGTCGGTCCTCGGTGCCGAAAACATCGAAAGTGTGCCATTAGGGGGGGAGGGCGGTACAGAATGTTGGACAGTCGCTCGGCCTTGCCCCACTTGCAATGTTACGAGACATAATAGCTCTCTTGATGCTTTCAGTATGCTATGGGGTGATTGGCCATGTCATATTGTCCACAACTACGAAAAGAAACAATTTGTCACATACCATTGTTCATTTCACACGTTGTTATTTTTGTGACATTGGCTCTCGTGTGACCTTTGTATGGCTAATGACTGCTACCTGTAACTATGAGTGGAACATCAGCTGTGAAGGTTGTATATCGCAACCCGTTTAAGGTTAAACTCTATTGTGGTTCACACTGGCTATATAAAATTACATGCTTTTGTTTTTTCTTCTGACAAACAGGCAGAATATAGGAAAAATACTAAAATCGCGATAAAAATGAGGGGATAGAAGGGTAAAAGAACTTTAAGACCTATTATCAGACCGGCACAAAAATCGGTAAGGCAGTCTCGGAGGACTCCGATAACAAACACTGACACGTGATTTTTATATGTCAGATAATATATAAACCAATGTATTGTCAACAGATCCACATCAACGAAACCACGGCGTCCGGACCGCGCGGTGTACGTGCCGAGAGCTCTGCGCGCCGCCGACAGCGTCCCCGAGGAAGTCAAAACTGAGGCCAACCACAGGCGGACCAGCCAGAGTGCAGACGGAGCCAAGTGCCCCAAGTCGCCCGCCCCGAGGGACAAGTCCGCGCACGGCACCCCGCGACGATCCATAGACAAGAACTTCTGCAACGTGTACACGCCGCCGCACCTCAGGAATCAAAGATCTCACACGGCCCCCAGCATAGAACAAGCCGCACCGACCGATACAAACGAAACCGTGCCTTCAGGCTTCCAAGTGCCAAATAGTGATAGTGCAATATCGTTTAGTGATAGTAGTTATAACGAAGTAGAAGTAGGCGAGAATTTTTATATAGGAGATTATTTCGCTAACGGCCAACTAGGCTTTTACAGCCCCGAATACATTTGTGAGTACGCGGACGAGTGTCGCGACTACTCGGCGGACAACGGCGATTGGAGATCAAATGAGTCCGACGAAAATATGGCCGTGAACGAAGCGAATCAGAGCAATATTATTGATAGCGATTATTTATACAATAAGGACGAGGATGTCGAGAAGAACGAGCTGAAGCGAGCCTCCCAGGAGATCAACAGGAGCAGCAAGCGGATTATCAAACAGAGCTTCCATTCTGACGTGCTAGTCATATCCGATCCCGTCGAGGATCAGAAAGAATCAGAAGATAAAGATGAACACGAAACGGTTATCGAAGAGAAAGAGCCGACGCCCAAGAAGCCCAAAGCTAAATTAGAAGCTAAATTATCTGTGAAACGCGAGGAGAACGACTGGGATGCAGTGTTTGATGACAGCGGGGAGTGTTTGGATCCCTCGTTGCTAGAAGAACTTACGTCAACAGTTGGCAAAGTTCACATAAGTAAAGCGAAGAACAGCTACGATCAGTATCAAACAAAAGGTCAGGCGTTGTTCAACGGTCCGTATGACGAAACGTTCGGTCATGTTGTTGAAGTGTATGACTTTCCCACTGAGTTTAAAACGAACGATCTACTGTCAGTGTTCAGTGAATATAAAGACACCGGGTTCGAGATCAAATGGGTGGACGACACGCACGCGTTGATTGTATTTAGCAGCTCCAAAATTGGTAAGTTTAAACTTGTACACTTAATTACCTAGTTGACACCAAATTGAGGCGGTAATGGTCACCACATGTCAAATTAGATCAATCATGAACTAGGGATCACTAACTTTCGAGGTTTCACCGGGATAAAAGGTAGCCTATGTGCTTTCCCAACCTTCAGTCTATATCTGTACCAAAATTCATTACAATGAGGTTAGTGGTTTATGCGTGAAAACGTTATAGAGAAATTACTTTCTCTCTTATAATATTAACAGGGATTGATGATTATTAAAGGTACATTCTGATAGCTACAAATGAGCCAGTTCTAAGGTAGCTGCTAAATGAGCCAAAGAAGCTTACTAACGTTGGTATTAAATGAGATATTCGTCAAACACAGGTACTTATGCATACCACAAAATATAACAGAATTCAAGCTCTACTTATTTGCAACTATTAAGTGAAAAACTCTATCATATAATACTGCGCTAAAACTACTACGTTAATTACCACAGTAGTGGATACTAATTATGCATTGTGCATACTACCTCATTATTTTCTGACGATTCTAAAAAATTTGCGCACAGAGTTCGCGGTTCAGCGATGTTTTTTATGCTTCAATGCTGCAGTTATACACAGTAAATAATAAAAATGTTTATTCATAAAATTATTTTAAAGGTATATTACAATCCATTAAAAAGGCATCTTTCAATTCTTGGTGAATGGTCCTGCATTTACAAAAAGTTATACTTTAACTCACTGTGACACTGTCTCTTAAAACAACTATTTACTTAAGAAGTAATTACATAAATGTAAATATTTATCAGTAAAAAATCAATAAGCATAACTTCTCATTTTAATATGATATTATAAAATCTTAATTGAATCAAACTTTTACATAACTTAATATAATGTAATATGTTATCAAACATAAGTTATCAGTGTTGCTTAAGTGTGTGTCTGTATGACGCAAAACCTCCGTCACGTATGCTATTGTTACGTGCTAATTGACGTTATTACCATGTTTTTGGTTTAAGCGTAATTTAAATTACAATTGCTTAAAATATTACTTATCGTTTGGGATATAGCCGCCTATTATCTCACTGCCGCTTCAAATTAAGTTATAATATACAGCATATTTTTGTTTGTGGTTAATTAACTAGTTGTGTCTCATGGTTCTACTTGTTACACCCACGGTAATTAGGGGTTTTGTTTTACGCATTGCTGTTAATGTTTGAGTAACTGGTGTGGTAACTTATACCTTAATTATGACATAATTTAGTCCACTCAATGTCAAAATAGTAAATCAACATGCCCCTCTAGGGCTCGATTCTTGTGCTTTCGAAAATAATATCTATGAAAAATGGCGAGAATCTTGCACATACCGGCACCTAAAGGTGGAAGATGCTATTTCAAAATAAGATTCATACCACCACGCACTTTTTTTAGATTGACTGTATAGTTATATTAAAGTCTAACCATCGTATATTACTGGATTACAAACTAGTATCATCATCATCATCAACAGCTCATATACGTCTCCACCGAGGAGCTCGAGCCTCCCCTAACATCGAGGGGGTTTAGGCCATAGTCCACCACGCGGGCCTAGTGCGGATTGGCGGACTTCACATGCCTTTAATTGTGACATCTCAGGCATGCAGGTTTCCTCACGATGTTTTCCTTCACCGAAAGCCAGTGGTGTGAATCCGAACGTAAGTTTTTATAAACTCAGAGGTACGGGCCAGGGATTTGAACCGGCACCCTCATGATCGTGAGTCGGTGCGTTCCCAACTGAGCCACCACGGCTTTTAAACTAAGTATGTGAAGGACTTATTTTTAACAATAGTAGTTTTTCAAGTTAATTATCGTATTGTTTATAGTAACAATAATACATTCAAAAGTCTACGTAAACATGTAATGATATAATTCGTGTCATGCGTATCTTATATCATATTATGTGAAGTTATTGAGAAATTGAGCAAATTCTCGTAATTATCATAATAACATACGGTCATGCCCAATTCATACTGTTATAGTATTCATAAATATAATTTACATACGTGTTTATGAATATTAAACAGTATCACTGCTATATTTATTTAATGCAATGCTGTAATGGGATACCGTAGTTTCAGCACTATAGGTATTACCTATATATACATACATATTGGTCTACCAACGTGACAAAACAAGAGCACAACTGCCTCATAAAAAATAACCGACGGAAATTGCTAAAAAAAGAGGAAAACAACCTTCGCCCCAAAATTGACAACCTAAGTCCGGCCCGTAAATTAAACCGAATTTGGAGGTTAAAAAATTAAAAAGTGCAAACAAAGACAACAAATCCTATAGAAGTATGCCGTATTCGTGATGTTGAGTAACCGGTTGCATCAAACCCGGCGTATTCTGAAACTGCAGCTGTTACAATCGATTTTGGCGTAGAGTTATGTAAATTGTAAAGTTCGGATCTAGATCAAGAGCGCCGTTGTCGACTACCGGTGAGTGTTGCAACTAACGAATTGCAAGTCAATTGCCGTTTAAGAGATGAGTGGGCGCGGATTAATAAATAAACAGTTTTTTTTATTTGCTTTTTTTTTTACTCGCAAAATGTGCCGTTTTGCAAATGTTTTCAATGAGTATACGAGTAGGTAAGATACGGTACTAATTTAATATCGTCAAATTAAACAATTCTTTGTTAAAATACCTTTAAATAATGTTTTATTTTATATTAGTCAAAAGAATGTCAATAGTCAAAAGAAACTTCGATCAAACCGCAAAATAACTGACCGTACATTAAATAATAGTCCAAATTCTTCAAGTATATAAAAACAATGTGGTTTCAATAAATCAATCATAAATTCCTATCTTCAATACAAGAATTTATGATTTGTTTGGAACTTCATAGCGCCCACCACTTTCAATTTCGTTAGCGCGTCCCACTTTTCGGCTCCGATTTTTTACATTCAGAACGCTGTCCATTGCCGCCTTGAACTTGAGTCGCTTTCAAACTACTATTGCTTAACGATTTATGTATTACGAATTATGTAAAAAATCACGATTAACATTTATAATGTTCACAACACAGTGAGAGCAAACTGCTAGTTCAGTAGGCTAACCACGTAGCGATTCTGGGTCGAACGTGAAATGTTTTATGCATATGTATTTACAAATTATCTTTCAATTTTGTTAGTTTACATATATTTCGATAATAATTAATTATTTATTGGTTGTAGATTTTACGCTTATTAATGGCTGTTTTATTGGTATTTCGTAATATGTATATGTTTATTTTTTTCGCTATACGAAGATGTTATTTTGTACTAGCTTCCGCCCACGGTTTCACATGCGTTCCCGTGGATTCTCGATATAAAAGTAGCCTATATCCATTCCTGTACCAAATTTTATGAAAATCGATTTGGTGGTTTTGACGTAAAAGTGTAACAGACTGACAGATGAATTACTTTTGTCTTTATAATATTAGTAGTTATGTTTGAGTTCACATATCTCCATCTATACCACATTACATTTGTAACAATAACTCGGAACACCCAAGAAGCGGATGCCGTAAACAGCAAATACCTTGGGACATAAAAGATAGCTGAGCGCTTTAGTAATGCTTAAAAAAATCTAGAAGATATTTTCCCCAGTACATTTAGCGAAACGAAAGCAGTACTAGGAAACCAGTGAGCCAAGGCGATGTTACATTAAATTCTTCAGCGTGTAATTATCATTATAATCGCTGTTTTGCTGGAATGGAAACATCTGTGAATGTAATACAATAGTTAGTGAGTTACTTCCTACTCTAGGTAATGAGATAATGCCATGTGATTTTACAGGTGATTGGGAAAAGTTGTTACAACACACAAGATTGTTACCGCTAAATACATCAAGGGCTAATACTTTTAGACACTACAATGTAATACTTATCATATAAATTCATAATAAGATCAATTAATATAACCTGAGTAATTTTTCCCACACGACCAATCTGACAAACTAGATAGATAAATTACTATGGTAATTGATAGCTGATATACTTATTTTGAATACATACCTATGTAGATATGTATTTTGAGAAACAGACATGTTCATATAAATAAATGGGTTTCCCAGGATAAAAAAAATTGTGTCCCACAATGTCAGCCGGTCAGTCTGCTTAAAGTATGTAAGTATGAAGATTTACTTTTTTTTCCAACTTATTCGAAGTCGGACCATCGGAGCAGAGATGGCTTTTGTTGCGTCTTACGACATATTCAGGTTGTATAGTTGAATGAACTTCCTCATACTAATTTGGTGTAACGTTTGATCGTTGCAACAACTGTTTATGTATTTGGGTACATATTTATTCCACTTGTATTATGCGATTGGGTTTAAAAGATGTAATTAGGGTTGGAGGTCAACAAAGTATACAGTCTATGTAAATGATATGCATAATACTTTCGATATATGAAACGGTCCTACCGTCTGTTGAAATATAATTATGAATGTATATTATTGACATAGTAACGAAATGTTAGTCAATATGTTGTAGTTTAGTGATTTTTATAAATCGTCTTATCTTGCTATCTCACGCCGTTGTCGATATATGTTAAATCCGATAAAATATAACTATTACTGTACATAACATTTTTGCTTCACTGAAATCCGGCTCGACCCACCTAGCTACAAAACGACTCGACAATCATTTAAAAATAACAACATTGTTTTTATTTTTATACTCGTAACATAATTATCCCTTTGTTCGTGCTTTTATGTTGGAAATACTTAGATCAAAATAATATATCGCTTGGCACCATTTGCCCCATGCCCTAATACGGCTCTGCTTATATTCATCTAATAACAACCCCATTTGCTGATATTTTTTAACTGATTATTAAATAAAGTTGTCGTGAATTTTGAAGACCGTTTTAACAATAGGGTGTGCCTTCTTGGCGGACTATTTTTGTCTTATTTTGGCATATATACTACCTATACGTAATATGTATCGGTTGATGTCAGGTTTTTACATGTGACTTATTGTTCCGAATATTCTTCGACTCTCCACACTATTTACCGCCGTATTTTAGGTATGTGCTGTCAAAACGTATTACGAGAGAACGTAGTATGAGAGCCCTATGCACTAACCAAAATAGTCCGCTGGTATAAAGCTAAGCCCGAGCCTGATTCTGATACCTCCCTAAAAAGGAGATCTTTTATATTCCGTCAAGTTTTCCAGTAAGTACTAATTAGTACGTATTTGAAGTATCGCGGACGCGAGCGCGAGCTCGGGCGTCGTTCCACTTGTCCGCAGGGGCGTTACGTCACGTGGGTTATTGAACCGCTCGGCCGAGGCTGACCGGCCGAAAGTAGGCCGCTAGGGCCTGTGCGCACGCGATACTTACTTACCTTACTTTATTAGTCTAACTTTTCAAAAGTAACAATACAATTTGATAAGGATATTTTTTGAAACGCCCAAACTAAACAGATATTCTACTATGGTAACTAGATAGCTATTACTTTATTAAATACTGTAAATAAATATGATGAGCCATTTTTTATACATGGCCAATCTTATTCCAAACTAAGCAGAGCTTTTAGAGAAGTTTTCCTTAGTTTAACATATTATGCTTAGTGAACATACAATGCAGACCTTTAGATAATTACATCCATAACCACTTTTAAATATATAGAAATTATGCATTTATTGTGTAAATAATGTTATTATTAATCGTTAGTTGGTAACACCAAAATAAATTGCTCGTTTTTTACATTGCAACACCTTACACAACTGCTGTAATAATCGTTTCACCGGCGATGCCATAAACGTTTATTACTCGAACGCGGATTATAACTCACATTTTTTGTTCTCGTAAACATTTATACCCTTGAAAAATTGAGGTTTGGCCGCCGGCCAGCGTTTGCCTAACTAACCAAATATTTGGAGTTAAAAATGCGCGAGCAAACACACTGGGGGGTCAGTGACCCACTTTATTATAACTGGAAATTGTGAAGCATGACTAATATTAATTTCTTTTTAAGTTTAATTTACTAATTGGCAAAAAAATTGGATAAGTAATGTGGGCGTCGTGTTTCGCAACGACTGGCTTCGCGAACTAAATTTTTCCTTCAAATTTTTTGTAAAACATAAATAACCAAATGTATAGCGATATGAAATAGAAGTAATTAACACCTTTCCGCTAATTATCCTCAATGAGCTAGGCAGAAGTTTCAGTATTGAACTGACATACATTTCACCGAAGATATTTTAAGTTTCATTCTTCAACGTGTACATTTTCATCGTATTTCGAATACGAGTATATCAATGATTAGCTGCCGCCCCGCGGTTTCACCCGCGTCGTTCCCGTTCCCATAAGAATACGGGGATAAAATGTACCCTATTATGACATTCACAAATAACGTAGCTGTCTATTGGCAATATAATTTTTCAGATCGGCCCTGTGGTTTCGACTATTTATAACAAACAAAAATTCAAATTTTTGCTCTTTATAAAATTAGTATAGACTATAGGTAATAAAATATTATCTAATTATGAAACGTACGTCGTAACCATATACATAACGGATATACTACAAATACTTCTTTTAAAATACACACATAGATATGTATTTACGTCCAGACACAAAAAAAACTGACATATTCATGCATACAAGCATTCTTCATGGGTGGGATTCGAACACACGACTGGCGCCTTGAAAGTCATGGTCATTAACCAAAATCCCACAACACAAATCGGTTTGTCTGTAAGTGAGTGTATATTACATGTCGTTGAACAAATTCCAATTGTCATTTTCAGCTGCAGAAGTGTTAGCAGCACAGCGCCCCCTGGTGAGGTGTCGGCCCCTGCACGCAGCCACCCTCGAGAGCAGGAACAAGGCGAAGAAGTGTGCCGAGTTCCTGCAGCCTTATAGGTAATGCAATAAGAGTCATTTTTCTTTAGAGATCCATCATAGGTGTTGTGAAGTAAATACATTTCGTCCTATGTATTTTTTCTTTTCAATTATAAATCAAGCACTTTATATTTACAAGAAAATCGCCAATCTGTACAACTGTTTGTTGGCGATACAGACGCTCTTTTACGCTTAAAACCGCGATTTCACCCGCGTTCCCAGGGATCTTATTTTTCCGGGATAAATTGAATTCTATGTGTTAATTCAGGTCATGAAGCTTCATTTATCCAAATCCGTTTAGTAATTTTTGCGTGAAAGAGTAACAAACACGTGTCCGACTCACAAAATTCGCCCGAAGAATATGAACCAAACATCACTTAGACACACACTTATCTTAAAAATTATAAAACTATCTATGTTAAAACTTTACTGTGTATTGTCTTTTGTTAATGCTACATAGCTCTAAATATAAGTATCTCGTCTATATATGTGTCAAAACGTAACATAGTCGTGTCGTGCCGGTATTGCAGACAGCGTCCGGAGACATGCACGGCGCTGGCTCGGCGGCTGGTGTCGGGCGCGCTCGGCGTGCGGCTCAGCACCGCGCGGCAGGAGCGCGCCGAGGAGCGCCGCCTCATCACGCTCGCACGAGGTTGGCACTGCACACACACACCCGCACACACGTGACACACGCATGCTACACACACGCTACACTCACCTTACACACGCCCACACGCAAACTACACACACACATACAAGCTACACTCACGTTACACCCGCCCACGCACACGTGACACACGCATGCTTCACACACTCACACAAGCTACACATACACACACGCCCACATGCAAGCTACACATACACACACAAGCCACACTCACGTTACACACGCCCACATGCAAGCTACACATACACACACAAGCCACACTCACGTTACACACGCCCACGCGCATGCTACACATACACAAGTTACACTCACGCTATACACCCCCATACGCAAGCTATACACACACACATAAGCTACACTCACGTTACCCTCACACACACACAAGCTACTCACACGTTACACACGCCCACACGCAAGCTACTCACACGTTACACACGCCCACACGCAAGCTACACATACACACACAAGCTCTACTCTCGTTAACTCTCTTTTGTGCATTGTAAAATTTTTTTTTTTTTTAATGATTTTTAGTAAGTAATAAAAATACCCTGGGATATTTTTCACACACGGCCAATCTTATTCCTGACTAGATTAGCAGAGCGCGTGCTGTTGTACCCATATAGCTGATATACTACATCTTTAATGCATACTTAGACATTGACATCCAGACACAGGACAAACAGCAATATTTACTCATACAAATGTTTGTCCTGGGTGGGATTACAAGAAAGACTTATTAACTTACTGAACGGTGCTAACTGAATGTTACAGAGAAGAAGCGGCAAGCGGCGATGCACAAGGAAGCCGCGTGGGACGGCTCGCTCGCCAACCAGTCCGTCGGGGACACGTGAGGTAACAGTAGCCTTATATTTAAAAACTAGCTTCTCCCCGCGACTCCGTCCGCGTGGAATAGTTTCTTTGGGCTGACGCTAACTTTCAACCCCCTTCGTTTACGTAGAAGGATGGCCTCGTAGAGGCAACTGATGACTGCACGCCGCGGCCGGCCGCGCGCAGTACTTGATAATTATTTTCGTGCAATGTTATTTTAAATTTGCGATATCTCCTAAGATATTCATTGAAATTGAATGATGTAAAAGACAATTTTGTTTAAAATTAAATACTTGCGATGAATAACGTATTTATTTGGATAAGGATTAATATCATCTTTATAAAAACACCTTCACAAATAATGCTTAATTTTCGAACAAATTTGGTTAGTATAAAAGTGGTTATAGTGAGCCAATCTTAACAGATAGACATATGCTATCGCGGACTTTTTTTTAGAACTTTTGAAGGGGAACAATTCTGTCATACATTATTTTAGCGTAACTTTAACCGTTTACGCAGCGTACGCAGCGGAAGCTCTCCACTGGAAAAGAAATCTCCCGATTTTGAAACATTCTTCATTGGTGCTCCGCTCCTATTGGACATAGCGTGATGATATATAGCCTATAGCCTTCCTCGATAAATGGACTATCTAATGGCGAAATAATTTTTCAAATCGGTCCTGTAGTTTCTGAGATTAGCGCGTTCAACCAAACAAACAAACAAACTCTACTCCTTTATAATATTAGTATAGATTACTTGAATTGCATGATGATGATGATGAAAGTTTAAAGTAAATTTTAAGTTATTAGTTTCGATAAATAAGATTTTAGTGTACCTATATATATATTACCTACATATAAGATCCCGTAAAATTTGTGTGTGGGGTGAGGGGAGGGATAGGAGGATGAAAAATACGACCTACCATACATACACAAAAAACAATCATTAAAATCGGTCAAGTTACATCGTCGAAGATTAATAACAAACAATGTGACAAGATTTTTAGAATGACAAAATACAGCAATTAAATTGATACATTGTTAATCACAAACAATAAGGGGAATTTTTATTACTTTTTAATGCGCCAACGGCTCCTTTATTTCGGAAAATCCGCGAGACTGAAGTATATATTCTTTATTTTATATAAGCAAGAAATAATTTATAATATTATTGTATGTAAATATTACTTTTTAGACAACATAACCTATTAAAAACTACATAGGATCAAGGTCGCAGAATGCTTTTACTCGAGTCTGGTTTAGGTTTTCGAAACTAAACCTTGGTTTTTAAAAATCACTGATTTAGAAACGAGTAATTGACGAGTTTATTGCCGACTATTCTCAGTAAAACCAACCTTCCGAACCTAGCGTTAGAGTCTGACTATTCATAGTACTTGTAAAGGGCAACTTGAATAAAAAACATTTTTCATTTTCACTTTATCAACCGACTTCCAAAAAATAGGAGGAGTTTCTTAATTCAACTGTTTTTTACTGTTATACAGTTTATATACTGAATGTTCCTTTGACCTAATATAATAAATGTACCAAAAGTTTTTACATAATGTCCGTACCAACGATTTAATTCCAACTTGTATTATTCCAGATCCGGCACATCACTATGGATTGGAAGCAGGCACATCCCTAACATAATATTAAGCTAACACGCTCTCAAATAGTAAGAAGATATTCGTTTTACGTAATGTTACATTAGTTTTAGACTATAGATATTTTTTTAACGAAACACTAGACGAATATAACGCTCAAGAGGTTTTGATTCTTATCCGTACGTGCTATAAGGTTTAAGATTCGTTTTACGCTTTAGTTTAATTATAATTTTTATTTATTTAGCACAATGCTTGTTGTGATGTATTATTTCTTTGGCGTAATTTCATTAGATAGCTTTTGTTTCGTTTTCATATAATTTTATGACATTTGAATTTCTCGTCTAGGTAATTGTAGTGTGCTTGTCTTATTTTTAGGAATGTGATAAAAACGTATTTCATTGTATTGTTTGTTGAAGTATTTTCAAGACCAAATATTATCGCATAATATGTATCTATGTATTAACGATTAGTTATGACAATGTACCGTTGGGTACATGGCGTTACTTGATTAAAAAAACTAGTGTCTTTAAAATTTCATTAAGGATTTTTTTTATTGTAAGACTTCAGGCTTGTGCAGGGATCACTCAGCATTGAAATACCTGTTTTTTTTATAAAAATAAACTGTTTTACTGAATTTGAAAAATGAATACAAAGAATTAATTTAACGAACCATGTTAATAGAAAAATAAATTATTTTTATCTTTGAAGGGAATGTTATATCTAATATGGCGGTGAAAGATATTCTCCATTCAATAAGGGAAAATCGTGATATATTAATGTTTTGGTAGGAGATACTTACCTGATCCCTTCGTGCAGCGCCATCTATACATTGGTATATATTGGTAATATTTCTTTAATGGGTTATCTATATAAATAATTTAGAACGTTTTTGGAAAAATTGACAAATAAAATTAAACTTGCCATCATTTATTGGATATTTCATTATACTGTATTTTACAGAGATAAAGGTCGTATTAATTTTATTCTTTATTTTATGTATATATGCTTATAAGTTGTGAGTTTTGTGCCTTCAATGTCTAGTCTGGTATGAATGTGGATCTGAAAACCTCTTGGCGTAGTTATTAGTAAAATTAGACTTAAATAAAATAGCTGAATTGACTATTTATAATGTTGATAACGTCTTATGATCCTAGTTGTTCATTTGATTTTTAATGGGGCACCTTTTAAGTACAGCGTTAATGCAATATGTGTTGTGAATTAATAGTAAATAACGTAGCAATTTAATGTGATTTTAAATTGTTGTAGGCGAACGTTTACTAGAAATATAAAGAACATTTGTTGTTATATCATTTAGAGGATTTTTCTCCAATGTTTCTTCACAACGTGATGTAGAATAAAACGTGCCCACATTCAAACTCTTGAGATTAAACTACTTATATACATTAATGAGACCTTTAATTGAAAATTTGTCTTTTAAATGTCTAACTTACATTTTTGTAAAATCACATCGAAGTTTCACAACTTGTGGATATAATTATCGATCTTCGATAATGCTATTTACGAATTTTATTTTGATATGCTGTTGGGTCAGTACAAAATATGAGTGAAAATTTGACCCCAGTACCTATTAAACTATAAGTCTACCATAAATGCCCTATTGGTGAGACCACAAGATCATTCGTTTTATTCGTACGATGCTGATTTATCATGGAATTAATACCAATTATGTTACGATTGACATACTCAAATGCTATTTATTAAAGCGCATTTAATTTACTGATACTTTAAAAAAGCATGCTTAATATTGCAGCTACTTTTGTCAAATCGCAATTGATATTTTAGCACATGACGAAATTGATCTCTTTTATTTCGGAAATCAAATTTTATGTCACAACTAAATGGATTTGTTCCAATTACATTAAATTACTTATGAATCAAATTAACTTTTTTTTTATATAGCCAAAGATCTGATGTGTTTTGACAGTCAAATAAGAAATAATTCTTACCTCTATACTTTACGGGCGCTGGTTACTCAAACCTCATATAAAGTTTGATGGGTTTTTTTCACAATCGCCCGCCAATCACAGCTCATACATCAGCTTCAGCCGACAAAACCTGTTAAATTATCATGTAAAATATACATGAAACTTATTAAAACTAGGCTGAAAGCTTACTACACAATTCTTATGTGTTTGACGTTTACATAAATCTATATGATCGTGTCTTGCATGTATTTTACGAGCATAATATCTGTATTTTTGTACGTATTTAATTTTAATTCTGCATGTACCATACCAATATATTGTGCAATACAATGTACATAATAATTACATATAAACACAACTTTTATTATTTTCATATAAAAACCGTCCACACCACAATAATTGACAGCAAATAAATAGAATAATCCGATACTTTTTATTTTTATTTATCAAATACCCCATATCCTCCTGTTTAATCATGTTTTTTTTTTATTAATTATGCATATAATATGTACCTATATGTATTTTAAATCCCCTTGTTTTGATACAATGATAGTGATATAATTTTAAATAGTTAAAGAAACTATCACAATCGGTTTCTATGTCTCAGAGATAATAAACAAGTTTTAATTTCTTTATGACTGTTATAATTATATTTATATACATAATTACATATTCTTATATCATTATGTAGATAAGTGTTGATTTTGAGCTCACTGAATGAAATAAGGTTATCATAAACAAATCTGATAAACAAAAGAAATCAATTCCTACTTGACCCAAAGTTGACAAATTAGATGGAACATGTGTCCGTATTTATGCAAAATGGAACCACACAGCAAACACACACTTTTGAGATATCAAAGGGTTTACAAAAACATGTGCAGCACTGTTATATGAAGTAAAATTACTATTGCTTTTAATATACCTTGTTTCCAAGGGGAAAATCAGGTGGTTCTTTTTTGTATAAGAATTTAGACCACTTTTACATTAGTATTCTTCAAGAAAAGTAAAAAATGAAATTTGTCGAGTGGTTCCATTTTGCATAAATACGGACATGTAGCAGGAAGATTTCAACACCCTTGGCGGCTCTTGATCTAGCCTTATTTGAATGATTAGCCTTAATTTAGCATATAAATGTGTTCAGCGTGTTGTGTTGTGTTTCCAATAAACGAATGGGGAGACAAACAAACTTACATGTACAAAATAATTTAGGATATAGTTATTTATTTTTGTAACACTGTGAATTGTGAAAGTTATTCTAAATTGATATTATGAATGAAATAAAATTGGACTATTGATTGATTCGGTGGTTTCATTTCGCAAAAATCTAATTAGGAGAATTGAAAAGAAAACAAAAACTTTTATTAGACAGAATAGATGATATTTTTAGTTTTTAATCCTAACTAATAAATGTCTGTCTGTCTTGCTTTCGCGCTAAAACTACTTGACCGATTTAAATAATATTTGATAGGTACACAGATAGTCTATAGCCTGAAAAAGACATTTTTTATCCCGGGAAAATGGAAGATCTCCCGGGTGCGTGGGTGAAACTTCGGGGAGCCACTAGTAAAAGCCTAAAGATCGATTGTATGGCAGAATTGATGTAGATTCTTGAATGATTGTACGCAGACGTAGGGCAGACAATGGAGGTACAGTTGCGACAGACTACGCGATCTTGTGTGCGCACGCGACTAATTGTCTGACTGCGACCGCAACCAATCGAAGGTCGCAACCAAAACGAATAACTAAGGGAGTGTGACGAACTGCGTGCTCCATTGTACACATGTTTTTAATTATGTTAGTTATCACATTTAATTAATTATAATTTTTTTTTGTCCAAAAGTATGTCACTACAATACGTAAGTAAGTAGGTACAATAAAATCGAAGCAAATATACCTACTTATTTATGGATAGATTTATTTATCAAACGTATTTTGAAAGCGTTGAAAACAAATAATCAAATTAAGTATCATAGACGGTAAAACGTTATTTACTTTTTAAGGCCGTTAATTTTCTAATTCCTTGAGACCTAGATACCTCTAGAAACATTGTCAATTAGCTTGGCAAACTAAACAATACTAAGTTTACATTTGTCATGCCTTAATCACTAATAAACGTTCGGATATTTCTCAATATACATTGACCCGGCCTCTATACCATTGTCACTAAAACAATGATGTTCTAGTGCAATGGGAAATAATAAACAATACATATAAACAAGATTAGAAACGCCCACATCCAGTTTACGTTGTCGCCAGTAGCAAGAAACACGTTGATGAAGCAGACGGTACACCAGATATCATGAGACAAATAATCCTTTTATGTTTAACAACACGCGTACTCTCAGAAATGAGATCAATGCAACACAGTATGTATATTACTAGGAAATCGAGATCTAACTCAGCTCCTACGGAAACCGGCTATGTCTACAGTCAAGTGAACAGTGAACCAGGCGCGTACGCAACATTCGGAAATAGTGCAAGTGATCACACATCATCATACTTTAGTGATAAGCCTGTGACGAAATATAGTGATACCTTTTTAGACACAGTTGGGAGATACAATACGCCTTCGACTCATTTGAAGGAATTTTTTCAAAGCCCAAAAGAACCAATAATGACAATCACAAAAGCCCCCGCAACAAGTTATGACATGGATTATACGATGGCAAAGGCGAATGCAAAGTACGAATCAAAGTATTTACCTTCAAAGATTAGGACGGATGCAATGTATGAAAAGCTAAAGTCGGTAATGCACTACGTTCCTCCACCAGAAGCTATGAGTAATATGGCAACAGGATTTGGGGGCAGCAACGAATATAATATCGATGATGATGATATTAGGAATTCGCGAAGCTCAAGTGGGTGGCCTTATTTTTACCACAGCCCTTACGAATATGAAGTTATGAAGGTTGATTCTGAAATAGGAAAGGCAAAAGATAAACGATATGCAGTGGATGCAGTAATACCCGTTCATGAGAATGTTGAAGATGACTTTCCTGTTGCGTATGAAGCTCCACTGCCTACCCCTAGGTACTACAGAGAAGCATCTACCGATAATCCTATGGTAGGAGATGGACCTTTTTTCTCCTTTGTGCTTAATGATTATTTTGATAAGAACAATCAAGATGATTCTCTAGCTTTTAAGGGGTTTGATTGGGGAAAGGACTTTGATCATGATACCGAAACAAAAGACTATGATGATGACAGTAAACGTAATAGACGTTTAGGGACAAACTTTTATGCACCACAGGACAATCCTGATATTAATCACTCTCGTAATAATTATAACCAAGATGTTTCTAAAGTAGCACATGGAGATTCAGTTACTGAAAAAGGCTACAATAAAAAACAAGAATTTGATAAACACGAAAAAGGAGACGAACAAAAAGAAAACCACAAAGCGGGATACGAACAAAGCAGTCAAAAGTATAATGGATTCAAAGATTTTCTAGACACGTTCGCTAATAAATTTGGTAATGAAGATCATAAAAAAGATTCCAAGTATGTCTTAAAAAGGAACCAAGATAAAGGTGAAAAGAAAAAAGGTTTTCGTAGAGTTTACCATAAGGATGAGTACCAAGAAGATAACGAATTTTTCGATAATACAAATAATAAAGCTAACTCTGAAGAAAAAGGAAGTTCTAATGTTCATCATGGTGGAACACAGGGGTTGCTACAATCGCATTCTGTGGCTGCTTTAGGTAACGAAGCCAATGCATTTGCTAATGCTGGAAATAAAGAAAATAAACTATTCGAAAATAATCATAAGGGACATGGAATGGATAAAGGATCCGAGAGTTATTTTAATACATACAGAGATGTTGCTAAACAAGCAGCTCTAAGCAATAACGCAGATTATTCCGATCATTGACTTAGATAAAAACAGTATTATTCGTGACTCAATTCTTTATAAATCACATATTTATTTGTGGTAAAGAGAAGGTGGTGCCTACGTTATAATTTTATATTTGCAATGCAATGCAAAGACGTCAACTACTTTAAGTATTAATAGATTGTTAAGTCTTCTAATTAGTTATTTTTACGTAAGATTTTTGTATTTGAAAAATAAATTTTCATATTAAACAGTTTATGATTATTACACAAAGTGAAAAAACCTCTGAATGTAACAATAAAATTCAGCCCATTTGAAATAAATTACTTCATTAAAATACTATAGTTTACAAATGTTACAAAAATATATCAATTTTAATATATTGTTTTCTAATGGCTCCCCGCGGTTTCACACGCACGAGATCTTCCATTTTCCTTGAATAAAAAGTAGCTTATGTCTTTTCTCTGGCTCTAGACTATCTGTGTAACAAAATTCATTTTAATCGGTTCAGTAGTTTTAGCGTGAAAGTTAGACAGACAGAGTTACTTTCGCAATTATAATATGAGTATAGATGCCAGATGCTTTTGTCAGAGCATACATGCCGATATAAGGCAAAACGGCAGGAATTTAATTACACAGTATCTTACCAATCATATCAAAAACAATAGCTTCCCCCTACCTACTAAATACAGCTGCCGATTATAAATCCGCATATTATAGGTACTCGTATTATAATAGCAGCCGCTCTGTGGTTTCACCCACGTAGTTCCGTGATCACTTAAGGGTATCAAAAAATGCAAATAAAATTTCATAAAAACCGGTCAAGCCGTTTCGGTGGAGTATGGTGACTAACATTGTGACACGAGAATTTTATATACAAGATGTAACACATATATGCGAGTAATATGATGCTTTTACAGGATTTATATTATATGAGTTGAGTTAATTTGGTAATGGAGATAATAGACCTCTTCGCCCCTAAACAGGCCATCGTACTTCCAATGATAGCCTGGAAGCTAGGACTGATATTAAAAAAACCAAATAATATTTTGTTTCGATATTTCTGTTTATTTTAAAATTTAATATAACCGCCCTAGATAAATTAGAAATACGTAAAATGTGTTAATAGTGTACTCATTCTACAAATATAAACTAAAACGTAAATATAAAGAACTATTACCCGGAGATATATCAATGATTGAACTTTACAATATTCTCGTTGGGATTGCGCTTCTCCGTTAGACGAAATCCTTTATCTAATTTCTTGTAATGAGGTAATTGAGGAAACATTGGTAATACACCCAGAACCCTAGACATTAGGGTAGAAGTCTTGTCACTTAGCTTATCCATGTATGAACTCAGGCTCCAAGGTGATCGAGCGGTCCTCACGGACTTACGTTCGATTTCTCTGCTCTCTTCATTTTCATCTCCATAATCATCGCCGTCGTGTTGTTTATTTTCGTTTTCTTTACTTTTGGCCGTTGTCGTTTCATCGTAGTTATAATCATCTTCTTTTTTTTTATCGTTCACTCTTCTCTGTACTTTGGCCGATCGTTCTTTTTTATTTGAATTGCTTTTATGATCTGGAGGTATCACCAATTTACTTTGAATCTTAATCACTGGCGGAGACTTCGATATTGGTTCTTGCTCAGGTAAATGATGTTCCATATGTTCTTTGGGCTTCGTCCTAGGTTCTAAAGGTTTGCCTCGTCCTGCAAACTCGTCGTGATTTATATCAAAATCATAATCTTCCAAATTGAAATCATCATCTTCATGCTCACCAGAATCTATGAATTTTGCTGGAGACTTAATGATCCTCATTTGAAAATCATCGTCGTAATCTATATCGCTGAATTTCGGTATAGGTTTTTTAACTAATGTATCCCTCGGTTTCATTGGACTGACAGAAGGAATTGTAGTATTTTCAGAATTAGAGTTGTTAAGTTTGTCGCTGGATTCTCTCGGTAGACGTGCGATGTTGGCTGCATGCGCCTGCTTCGAGCTGGATACGACAAAATGCCTCGTTCTTCTATTATATGTTTGAGGTAGTTCATCACTTTGGCCGGTATATTCTTTTGAAAAACCTGACAATGTGTCTTCGTCGAATGCCGCTCTAGTCAGTCTTATTGGAAGGTTCGGTTTGGTTGTTTTGATTTCGATTTTCGGAATATTTTCTGTGCTTCTTTCTATAAGGCGTCCATGTGATGTCGCAATGGATACAATCAGAAATAGCAGCGGTTTCATGGTCGCGTTGCTGTCTTCGGCTCGTCAAAGTGCCGACTAGAGGCATGCTGTTGATTTTATTAATAATGTAAACTATGATGTTTTTAATTAGCAACCGCCGAGAACTCCATACAATGTATTGCTCGGTGAGAATGTGGGTGACTTATAGATATTATTTTGATAACACAGCATGGATTGTTTAATATCGCAATTAGGGTTCAGTTAAAGAAGAATGATGAATAACAGAGGTGGTTATTTAATGGTTTTTAGAAGATGTACGAGTACCTACGTCTGTTTAAAAAATCTATGGCGTTTAATGACTGTGTCTCAAGGATATTTCATATTATAATTAGTTCACTTCTTTTGGTCTATGGAAGGACCATATGAAAGGCGTGTTGGAAAAAAAATACCTATAATTTTAAATAGGTAAATAATAGGTACCTGTATGTTTTGACTCTTTACTGTTAAACTCATCTTGTTTTTTCAAGGCTAATATCGTGTGCTTAATAAACCGCAATTCAATTCAAAATTTTAAAACTATTCTCAACCACATAATAACTTAATATGAGCAAAATAGATTTTGTTTCACGAGCCATTAGATACAATATATTTATATGTTTTATTTATTTGCTTATAAAGCAACCCTACGTAGATGTACAAAGTCGTGTGAGACGAATCGAATGATTGATGTTGTTTATTTATTTACATTCTGAAATAATAACAAACATGATACAATCTGAGTGTGAAAAAAATATAAGAACAATGTTTATAGCATTTTTCGGTTAGTCTTCGAGCAATCATCATGAAGAAACTGTTTAAAATAATAAGTGCGTTTCTCTATTTCAACATTGTCACTCCTGTTTTAATGTACTACATATATGATGACAGCCCCATTGCGGGACTCATCGCCGGTACTTACCCTTATCCCGGATATAAAGTCGGAAATTCAAAATATAACAACGAATACGTAGTTAACTCACACTTCAAACTCACTAAGTCGTCGCAACAGTTCGTCAAGCCTATACACCCAAAACAAATCAGAAGCAAAGCCGAAGAGCCTCATATGGTATCTGATCAAACGAAGCGCTGGGAACGAAAAAGCAGTATAACAGAAAATACAAAGGGCTCTATACGGAAACATGTCGTAAGCCAGAGAACCCCTCAAGCGTTCAATCATCCGTCACTTAATCTGAATTTGAAGAATACGCTCAACAATCCTAGTTTGCTCATGGCGCAACAAGTCCAACCCCGGATAGTGAGGTCAAAAGCCGAACATATGGTTCAAATCGGACAGCGCGCTCTGCAAGAAAAGAAAGTGAGTATATACGACAATAAGCCGAGTTTCATTGAAGTCAACGTGCATAAAACTCAAATCACATCGGACCCACAGAGAGTTGTCAAAATGTATAACAACCCAACAGCGCTATCTGTTCACGGAACCAAAGAAAGTCCATTGGCTTCTACGGTCGTCCTGGATAGTAAAGGACACAGATCAGTCTCATACAATGTACGCAACTCTCAAATCATGTCCCGGGTTCTAGATGACCTAACGCATAAATTATCCGAAAGAGGTCTTAAGAAATCGGAATACAGTAAAAGAGACACCAGTAATATAGATGACGAAGATCTATTCGAGAAATCCGTTCGCAATAACGTTTCGGATAATATGAAAAAGTTTATAGGCAAGGAACGGAACATGAAAAAGGGACGTAGTGGTAATCGTAGGATGGAACACGCCAGAATTGGAAGCATGGAAAGCAGCGTGGAAACTCGAGACACGCCATACGCGCTGTTCTATAGGATGAACCCTCAAAACTTGGATCGTCAAGACGGATTTATTTTAATGGGACAGGCAGAGGAAGTATCTAAAAGCATGTTGAGTAATAAATACAAACGGTACCCTTTGAACTATGAAAATGAAGTTCAATTAAGAAATTCGATGTCTAAAAAAAGCTCAAACACCGCGAAGCTTCATATAAAAGTTAAAAACTTTACAAGCTTTAGGAGTTATATTTAACAGGTATAAATGTCTACCTTATACACCTATAGTCTAAACGCTTTGAAATCAAAGTGCCAAAAACTTAAATTTTGTGTAGTATAAATCTCAATGTGTGAGTATATTATTTTTATAAAGTACCTATCTATTAAATTTATACCAAAGAAAAAAATATACCAATTTTTCAAGCCTTAGTAATTGTATTTATTTGCTTACAGCATTTTATTAATATTACTTTAATTTAACATAATGCTCTTACTTAGTTGCATACCTAACATAAGTACTCAGTCTCTCGTACTTATTGTTATATTTATAACCACCAACGCGTCGGGTCGAACGCGCAGCTATGCACCGTATAAATTAATACAGGGTTTTTCGTTATCATTGACACAGAAGTCCATTAGCCAATCTAGAGAGCGCTCTCGAATCGACCCATTTAATGTCAACGTTCGATGCAGTATTATGTTCACTATATAAGTGCTAGTCTTGACCTTTGTCGTCATTGTTGCAATAGAATCTTACACTGTAAACATGGCGCGAAAAATCGCCACTCTTTTGTCATTAATAGCCTTAGGCTCCTGTATGCAGATGCGGGAAACCGTCGAGAGGACGGTGATGGTCCGAACGACGGGCTCCGACCTTCAACCAGCCGCCACGGGGTACATCTACAAAAAACAAAGCGATGGCCCAGCGAGCGTCGTCAAGATGGGTGAAAGTGAAATAATGGATCATCTATCTAAATTGTATGAACGGCCAGAAGCGTACACTGCACCACTACCTTTAGCGCACGGACCCTTCCATGCGAACGAAGAAGATGACAAGAAAGCAGCGTCTCACGTCATTCCTGTTGTAGAAAAACAAGAGGAAGACAAGGAAGAGGACGAGAGTATCGATGGTATTGCCGATGATGATTACGAGAAAGGATTCGGTGGTTACGCTGCTGATTTTGGGGACTACAACAAGGATTTTGCCGATTACTTGAAAAGCATCGGTCACTTTGATGATGGACATTATCATGAGCACGGTGGCGGCAGCGATTATGCCTCCAAAGGACAACGAGCGCACGGTGAAAGAGATCATAAAGGATTCGCGAACAAAAATCATTACGCGAAAGGGGGTGCCGGTGATTACCACACAGAAAAATATGCGAGTTTCTCGGCAACATCTAAGGGCGGCCATGACAAAAAATATGACAATGCCGACGCGTACGGCAAGGACTATGCTAAAGGACATGGATATAAAGGTGGAGACCACGCACATAAAGCTGGCCACGCCAAAGGAGAAGCGGTCGATGGATTTCACAAAGTCTATGACAAAAACGAATACAAGAAAGACCATGATTTTTACGATGGAGCAGCGAACAAAGGAGGATTCCACAAATACGCAGATGGACATGCTAGTCATGGATCAGAGGCCGGAGGCATCGACAAGGGAGCAACACACGAGTCGGGGCATAACAAGGGTGATTTCGGAAAAGGTGGTTACATTGACAAGCAATCCGGAGATGAAAAGGGTGCCGCCCACTCCGAAGAAGAAAGTGGAGAAGCTATCCAACACAGTAACGGAAAATTTGGCATTAAAAACGGGAAATTCGGCGGCAAGAGCTTCGGCTACGAGATCAAACATTGAAGCGGGTGTGTTAAAGACAGTTGTTATAGTTTTGTTGATTTTTGGTAATAATTTTTGTAAATATGTATATGTTTAGACATAAAGATAAGCCATACCAAAACCTAATTATGTAGTTTCATTTTCTTCATATTTTATCTATTTTCATTGCAGAGTACGAAAAATATGCAAATAAAAAAATAGAATGTTCATTTTCAAATTATATACGTACCTTACCGGGAATAAACATAATCACTTAAGCAAGGATTGAGAATCAATAAAAAATTGTTGGCAAATACCTAAGTATTTCAATATTGATTAAAAATTACTTTTTATTAAAGAAACTAAAGGACTATCAGACTATGCATATCTATCTATCTCCGAAATCCTCAAAAAAATAAATATACTTAAACCAAAAACATGAAAATTATTATTTGCATTTGCATTGAATAGGCTCCGAAACTACTTGACCAATTAGAACTACTTACACTTACATTTTTTTCACAATTAGAAAGCTACACTATCTAACATATGCTATTTTTTATCCCCGTATTCTCGAGAACGGGAACTACGCGGGAGGATTATAAAATAAAATCACTAAGTGCCTATGAAGATTGAAATATCCCAGTTGCACAGTAGGTACAAGGTGGTAACCATCATCTGGCGTCTATATGGTCAGAGTATTTTTTATGTATAAATGTATGTTTTCTGGCCATTTGCGTTACGTCATTTAATTTCTACTATAAGTAAGAAGTAGCATCTTAGACACTTCTATACATCTGAAAGCCAATATGTGTGTCGTTGGTCTGGCGATTTTTTTGAGATTGTAAATCTCAATACCTACTATAGTATTCAATACTAGTGGCTCCCCGCGGTTTCACCCGCGTACCCGGGAGGTCTTCCATTTTCCCGGGATAAAAAGTAGCCTATATGTTAATCCAGGTTATAAGCTATCTTTATTCCAAATTTCATTCAAATCCATTCAGTAGTTTTTACGTGAAAGAGTAACAAACATCCATACAAACTTTCGCCTTTATAATATTAGTAGGATAGTATTTAGGTAGGAAACTTGAAATACTTCAGGATATATCAGTAAGCGTCGATAACTCTTCAACACTAAGTCACGTGTAATTTATACTAATAATTATTAAGGAGGGTATTATATATTTATGTATAACAATATAATACAATTATACATTCATTTAGGCTTGGCCTTGACCTAGGATAAGCATCATCGTCGAGTTTTATTTTGTTCCGGGGACGGACCTGGAGATAGTCAAATGTTCCTGGTCACCGGGACTCTAAATCCCTACTATACATGCGAAAGTAATGAAATTTGGTACAGATATAAACTTGAGCTTGGAAATGGACAGACTACCTGGGACAGATGCCGTTCCCCCGGGTTCGCAGGGAAGCTAGTTAAATATGTAGGTTTTAGGATATGTACAGAATCTAATGTATGCAAGACCAACTCACTCATACTAGGTAGTACTAGGTACCATAAGTTTACAAGAACAACATTATGGGAACTATCATCAACTGTCTAGGTATTAAGTAAGTATGAAAACCCATTATTAAGATAATGCGGTAAGTAGGCAAGCTGAGTTTTTCATTTAAGTTGAACTGTCAGCTTGGTATACGGTGTTATAGAAGAATTTATTCAGATTGTGGTCTGAGAGAGAGTAATAGGATTAATTTAATTTCTTCAGGTACATTTTCCTTTGTGTTATACGTACGTTATATTGGTGTAAGTAATTGAGCACCAAATTATTGATGTCGTAGGCTTAACCTACGCTAATCTTGAAGGATTTTGTACTTTATCGTCGTTCCCGTTTTATTCATTAGGTTTTACATGTTTAAGACAGTAATCAACTTTTTACATACTTACTTGGAATGTCCAAATTTTCGACGGTCCAGTCCCTACTGTCATTTTATTCGCAGTCTTTAATTTCGATATCTATATCATAACTAATATTATTAATGCGAAAGTAACTCTGTCTGTCTTGCTTTCACGCTAAAACTACTGAACCGATTTAAATGAAATTTGGTACGCAGATATTCTAGAGCCTGAGAAGGACACAGGTTACTTTTTACACTGGGAAAATTGATAATTCCCGGGGGAATCCCGGGAGTTCCCGGGAACGCTGGTGAAACCGCGGAGACTAGTAGATAATAATTACTTACATAACATTTTCTTCTAGGAATATGTTGTGTGTATTTTTTCCTGTCTGTATACATATTAGTAAAGAGTTATAGAGAGAAAATAAACTTTCGGAACTGACGAAGTACCTACATTGCTAAAGGCTATGTTGATGGTAGCAAAGTAACGTGGTATTTTATATCAATTTATGTTCCGGGACGGGAACTTTAATTTTTATTAATCTTCAGGAGTTTCGTATCCTACTATTAAACAAACATCACCATCTTAGCTATTCGATGGAACCAACCATATTAATACATAGTTAGTTTAAGTCGTATTACTTACCAACAATGTTTATTTTCTCACGTAAGCTCCCCGAGAAAAAAAAGCATTTCACGCCTATTCTTGGTGCGGTCAGCGCGCCCGCAAAATATTGCACAATAGATGTTTTTCATTACCAATGTCTTTGTCACCTCTAACCTCGTCTGATAAGCAATTTGTTACATGGCTACAAGAAAGGCGGTAAATACACTCACGGTCCTTTTGTCTCTAACTTTGATATAAATATTGGGTAACAGGGTTATGAAATTATTACAGCACAGGTAGCAGTACGATACACATCTCAAGATGGTGAACAAGGCATTAGGTGTTCTATTTGCTCTGACAACAGTGGCGGCCGTACAGATCGGGTACGCTCCCCCGGCGGCGACCAGCTACATCTACAGGAACGACCACAACGCCCCAGCGAGCCTCATCCAAGTGGGAGCGCACGGGTACAAGCAACCCATCGCTTTCGCAGCTCCTCTGCCCATCGCTCACCCTTTGAAACTCCAAGCTATCGAGGCCTACGACCTCGAGCCTGCAACACTGCCATACGTGGCCGCCAAACCCATCAGTGTCGAAGACGGCGATGATGACGATGACGACGACGACAGCGACGAATCTGATGAATACGCCGATGGTGGCGATGTAGGCGGTCTCGGCTTTGAGAAGGGAGCCGGTAGTGAATATGGCGAAGGACACCACGCAGCACAAGGTGAAAAGGGCAGCAAAGGATTCCATACTAAAGGCCATGTAGCTAAAGGAGAAGCCGGAAGCTATGGCAAGGAACATGACGAAGGATATTACAGTGAAGCTGAGGGCAAGAAGAAGGGTCATCATGACGAAGCTAGTGAACATGGCAAACATTTCACGTCTGGAGAAGGTTACAAGGGAGGCGATCATGGCCATAAGCAACATTCCAGCAAGGGCGAGGAAATCACCGGCTACCATAAGGTGTTCAACAAGAACGAATTCAAAAAGGACCATGACTTCTATGACGTTGCCGACAACAGTGGACATTTCAAGAAGCACGGATACGAGAACAAACATCATGGAGCTAAAGCGGGTGGCCACAAGGAAGGTGGCAGCCACGATTCCGCCATCAACAAAGGAGATTTTGGAAAGGAAGGTTTCCTGTCGAAGGGACATCTTGATGCTGCTCACAAGGGACATTCTTCTGAGGCGGGAGTCGATAGTCACTACAACCATGAAGGAGACTACGGCAAAAAGGGCGGAAGCGGATACAACAAGGAATACGCTTTCGGCGATGATGGTGATGATGATGACGATCACGAAGATCACGAATAAGCCTGTAAAAATACTGGAATAGTGTAAATATCTGTTAACTATTTAATTGTGCTACTCTTTTGTTATGTTTGATAATGATGAATGATGCTGTAAATATTTTTATAACGCAAACTATGTAATAAATACATTTTAAATTAATAATGACTACATATTTATTTATTACCAATATTTGATATTTATTTTACTATATCAATTAGACTGACACAAAATCGTCGAATAGTGTAGGTATTCCACCCATCTTAAAGATGTAGAATAAAACCCATAGCATATCGATTTATTAAAAAAAATACGAACTAATCTTAACTTTTATTAAACAGTTGATGAAAGTTAATAAAAACTAGGCTTAGTAATAATGTACATCGTAAATGTTACCTACATATATCTACTATATAAAACTATTTTTTAATTTTTTAAAAGAGATTGCGTCTGGTTATTTTGGTGTTAATTAGAGATTGCCGCAAGATTAATGGAAACTCTTTTATTTATGTTCTAAAAAGGTAAATATTCGTAAGTATTAATTTATTTTGCAGCCTTGGTGAATTTTGCACTAAGCAGGCATCAAATTGAATTAAAAAATATCGGAAAGTAAGATAGTGTTAATAATTGATTACATTTACCACGGAGATGACCTAGCTAGACTATTTACTATGCCTGTAAACTTCCTATTTTTATATTTCCGACGTTTTTTTCTTAGTAAAGAAAAGTAGACTTAATTTATGTTGATTAATCTAATCATGAACAATAATAGTGTCTATATAATAGTGTGAATAGTTAATTCCACATAATACTTAAAAGATAATATAATACCTAGTATCAAAACGCTCTTATTCGCGAAGACGCTTTTTGTTATTATTAATCGATATTATAATGATTGTTTTGGCTGTTGGTCTTCCAAAAATGAATAAATAAATAAATAAATAAAAAACATATGCACAAAGCCAATAAATTATAACTGCCAGACAAATAGATATCGCTTAACAATAGAGATCACCCTTCGACTGGCTTTTGTTTATCGATAAAGTTATCGCTTAGAGCAGGAAGATGTTCAGATTAAAGCTTCTTATAATTATATTGATTAGATATGCATATATATGCATGTTATATGCAAAGAATGCTTACTTGCTCTAAGGTGTAGAGCAAGTAAGCACATGGGTGATAGAACGTATCACTCGTTTTATTGCTCTCTCTCTATTTAGTGCGTAAGATAGCCAAGGTAGGTAGGTTTGTAAGCACGCAAAAAGACAAACATTTTTTGTAAGTACGCTGTAATGCGTCTACTATATTACGAGAATATCAATTCATTTTATAAAATGCTTTTTGTTTTTAATAACGAGTTCCAAAACGTTGCAATTTGATTTGACTTCTATCGTCCATCACCAATATTTGAATTTTCACATTACAGCATGTAACATGCTCGAATAAATGACACTAATTTAACAATAATAAATTACCTACATATTAACTACTTAACAATAAACGATACTATAAATTTAATCTAATTCTAATTCTGAAATAATTATCATCCCAGGAAATTCATTTCAGAAATAACAAATGTAACCATAAGCTAAGAAGAGCTTTATCTACTTTGACAATCTGATAGCTGATATACTTGAACAACTTTAAATATATTTATTTTATATTAACGCCCATACAGAACTAACATGCAAGAACATCTGCCCATAAAATATTGTCCCAAGTAGGAAACGACTCCACGACCTGGGGAGTCAGGACATTTAACCAACACGCCGGCTCCTATATTTTGAATAACGTTACGATTAAAATACCTACTATCATTCCTATCTTCATTCAGTTTACTCTGTAATATAATGTAAACAAATTTATTCATTGAGTATTACGGGACCAAACATGTCACAAAAAATGCAATCGAACAAAAAGGTCAAATTATTAAATAATCTCGCACCGGATCGCGTAAATATACAGCGGAGCCTTGACCGATCCGAGTCGTTGCACCGATTATGAGTTCAATCAAGTAGAACCACCAAAGACCGTTCAACCACTCATCTGTGTATGAAAAAACATCATCCTTGCCTACTAATTCTAACAAAAGGCTATATAAGCACAACAGATGCCATGTATGTCAGTGTCGCAACCTACTTCGATTGCGCAAGAGTCGACAAAAAATTAGGACAATATGCAAAATAAATTATATTTTGTTTTGTCATTGACGATAATTTACTGGGCTGAATCAACGCCCGTCGGTCTAGGGTCGCTAGAATTTGACAATCTCGACACTGACCTCTCCGATCTCGCTTACGAGGTCGAGGAGGAAGACTTGGACGACTATTCGAAACTTCTAGATGAAGCCGATGGCGCGGGGAAATCAGCAGCCAGCGGAAATGACAAAGGGAAGACAAGTGTGACTACTTCTGGATTCAAAAAGAAGAATACGACTAATAAAGGATTGAAAAGCAAACAGACCATTGAAGATCTGAAAAAGTTTTTCAAAAATGCTGGTTTACACGATCAGGGCAGTTACAATGACAAAAGCATCTACGCATTAGCTGAGGGTATTGCTGGAGAAGCCGTCGGTGTTGATGGAAAAGAAAATAGAAAATACAAGAAAGGCACTAAGACAAGGGGCTTCCACCGAGTGCAGCACAAGGATGAATATAAGAAGGACAAAGTGTTCTATGAAGATGATGAGACTAGTGGTGCAATAAACAAAGTTGGCGCCAAAGGCATTGGATACAAATTAGGTGCCGGCGCGGGTTTCAAAAAGGGCAGTTTCCATCATGACCGTGATAAGGGAATAATCGGGAAGGAAGGCTTTTCGGACAAGGGATACTTTGATAAAGAATTCAACGGATTCTCTGATTCACAAGGATTCGATGGATCATTCAAGAACGAGAGTTGACAGAATTAATATGTTATTTTTCTAAGATTTCTGTACTCCTTATAGTTTTAAGGTGTTATACTTATTTATTGTTTTCTATTAGGTATGTAGTAGGTAAAAGGCACTAATGTAAAATATAAAAGTAGTCATAAAAGTAAATTCATATAAAAAGCTGTTTTATTTATTACTGATCCACCAGAGCTATGTAGGTAGGAACTTTTTACATAATATAATTTAATAGGTTTGGTTATTAGTGTTAAAGCTAAATTAATAAATTTATTTCGCGCCATTCATTTTTTTTTCTGTGGATGGTAGTAATTGGCCTACTAATATAGGGACAAGATAATAGGTCACTTTTGACATTTCATCAAAATTCAACAACGTAACCTTGTAACGGCGGGCATAAAATAAGAACTGCACAATTGCTTAACTTTTTTCAATTACGTTTACATATTTATTGTAATAATGACCGATACGAGTAATTTTACGATTTGCTTTCCCTAATAAACCATTCTAAACATAATAAACAATTTCTGATCTAAAGAACTGAACGTCGTTACAATGTTGCGTCAGTCAACCCTTTTTCTTTTTAAACACTAGGGATGTTACTCTAAAAATCGAAAGCTGATAGGATTGTAAGTTGAATCGAATGCAATGATTACTTGTGAAGAAAAATCACCATAAATTTATAACCACGTTGTGATTATAATAAAACCTAATTATACATATTTATTATTCTTTTAACTAACTATAAAATTAAATTTTGAACGAGATGTGAGAATAGACAATATTATTGAAAATGAATTAATAATATCTCTGAGTGCTGACAGCAGTGATGAAGATAGCAGTTCCGATAGTTCAAGTGAATAAAAGCAATTTTTTTGTTAAATTACGTAGGTACTTGTCTTATTTTGCTCCTTTAATTTATGAAAGAAAAAATAATAATGGGACAGGGATTCGCATGATCATTTTTAAAATTCACATATGTTTCAAGTCTGTATCGATTCATTCATTTAATCGATGTTTTTAAGCAGGTCACCTCACTATGAATATAAAACTGACATCTGTCAAAAGTGACCTATTATCTTGTCCCTATTTTATTTGATTTTGAGGATACACAAACATAAATAGTGGCGCTGTGATGTGATCCCATAGATGCCTTTAAAATTACTTATCATCTTAATGTACCTATTATTAAATCGACTAAAACATTGATTCTGAAAACCGGTAATTACCGATGATATAATGCAAATCACTATTGAGGAAAATAATATGTTGTCTATAACAACTTGTCATTTTTCAAACTGTCATCGCGTTGTTCTATTCTATAGTCTCTGGCTGGACGACTGCTGCTGGATGTCGTCAAGTGTTTGTGTTAAATGATTGTGAAACAAAGAGATTTATACGAAATAAATGAGGCTCGGTAAAGATTTACTGTTTAACATTACTCATGAGTACGGAAGAGACTCTGTTGAATCTCGATTTCGACAAACCAAATACTACGATTGCACCGCCCGATGACGGTGTGCTGTCTTTGTCGAGTAGTTCAGAAGAGATTTGTTTAGTGCCAGAGGTCGGGTTCGAGGGCAACGTGGATTCCCCAGGGGTGAACCGGGAGTCGCAGCCGCTGCTGGGCGGCCGCGGCGACTTCGATGAGTCATTCAATCACTTCCCAGGTAAGGAATACTGTCGTCAACCTTACTCATGTTTTCCGCCTAATTAGGCACTAGGGACGACATAACGATACAATAAACATATGTCAATGGATGATCCCAACTTATCATTATTGAAACACTTGTTTGACTTCTACCTCTTGCTCTTGTATGGCTTTAACCACACCATTAATGATGGAATTATTTCAGCTGTTTACTCGTATTTGTTCAGTCGCAATATTTACTTTGGTTGGTGTTGATAACTCAATAACGCAAATAATTTACAAATTCGCGCATTATTATTACTGAATTGCGCATTTCTTGTATTGTACCAACTTCAGACTTAAGTTAATTCAGGAGAAATAAACACTTAGGTACCTATGTAGTGAATGTAGCTACAGAATGAAAATTTCAGCCAAGTGGAACATTTTGTGTTGGATCATTTTTCAGTTCATGTTATTAATTCATTAAAAAATATGGTAGGGCCTTTTGATTGCAGTAAGTGTATAATTTAAGTATACAGATGTATTGTTTTATTCTTATCCAAAAAAAAGATAAGAAAGTCAATACTGACTGTGTTATCTGATAAGCCATATGGGAGTAAAAATAATTGCTTTGTAGGTTTTTATTCCTTTTTAAATGGCAATCAATTTCCATCAGTATTTGTATGTCTATATAGTATATCTTCTTTTGCTAGATATTAAATTTAACTTTTTAATGTAAATGTTATCAATCATTATCAATACAATTTGTATGCTGAAAAATAAATTCAGGGTATTTACCAAAGTATGTTTTATCAACACAAATGTTGACAATGTAGGTAATCTACAATATGGCATAGTTCCATAAATTACCATGATACAATATGTTGCTTCAATAAGCAACCTTCTGAACGGAGCATTAGAAGTTGATTCACTAGTGTTCGAGTAATTGCCATTTTGAAAAATATTTTGGTAGAAGCAATAGTTGCACTTCATTGTGCAAATTTAGCCACACCATTCTGTAGTTTCATTATTGACATTCTATCTTTATGATGCTTTGTCAAAGCCATTTATGTTGTACTTTACATTACTATTTAGTAGAATTCATATAAAATAAACACAATTATTGTCATTTCAATTTATTATAAAGTTATCATAAAAGCCTTTGGTGAAAACATGCTATAAAATAAAATGAATACTACAATTTGTACATTCAATTTATATAATATAAATAGTTAAATACTGAATGCTAAATTCTTATTATGCTTATACTATTTGTAGTATTGTTTAACACCCCTTCTTTCTGTATGTCGCTTCGCCCACATTCCCGGGAATCTTCAATTTAACCAGTTAATATGTGTTAAAACACAATTATAACTCATCAATTTTGGTAATCAGCCATTTTAGTGTGATTTAATATCACACATCCATCCAAACTTTTGCATATACATAAAATAGTAGTAAGAAATATGATACCTCCTACTATGTTGTTAATATATGTCAAAGTTGTGAAATGAGAAATGAAAACAAACAGGTTTATATTCAAATTGGCTTATCAACATTAGTTCAAGGTGAATCCACATACTTGTATAGAATTTAATTATGAAATATTATTTGTAGATTAATATTCAATTCTATTCTACCAATGATGTTGAAGTGAGTTTTGTTTCCTTGGCATATTTTTTGCATAAAATAGCTAACAAGTTTTAAAAGACAATAGTTAGTTGACTATTCTACTTCCTTATGGCTGAGGTTCTGAGAGATGAGACGGAAACCAGAGTTCATCAAGATTTGGTATTCACATGACATGAATACTTTTTTCTATGATCCTAAAACATAATAATCAATAAGTAAAACTAATCAATTCTTATATACCTACTTCAATATACGCCCCTTATGTTACGGTTGGGTATTGGCACATCTTTACATTCATGATTGCCTACTTGTTATTTTAATGACATTGGAAATGCGTCAGACAGAATATATAACTACGTTTTTTCTATTAAGTAGGTATACCAGATAGCATAAGGTAATAAAAGTATTTTGTTTGATACCTACCTATCCATTTAGTTAGCAAGGTACTAACTTTATAAATATATGTTTTTTTAGATAATATGATAAGCAATATATGTTTGTATCACATATACCTACATCATAATCTGTTAGGCTCAGTGGAGGTTATTAGCATTAGTCAACGGCAAAGGTAGGTATTATAGTATATACACAGAGTTATTATCAAGAATAAATAACACTCAGTCAATTCAACCTGCATGCAAAATGCATTATGATTCTCTATATTCAAAGACTTTAACTTTTACTTTTAGTATGTTGGCAAACCCTTTTTCCCAAACATGCATAAATAAACATATATATATATGTATATATAAACACATATAAACAAATGTCCAAACAAGACAGAACCATCACCTTAAATAATAAAATAGTATGTAAAATTGCATAAGTCTATAACATAATTTGTCTTGTCACCAGATGACCCACAGTTCAGCGAGCTGGTGTGGCAGGCCGAGGTGGCCATCGACAATGGCATCTACCCGGAGAGGATATACCAGGGCTCCAGCGGGTCATACTTTGTCAAAAATCCTGGAGGGGTATGTTTATGTACATTAAACTTGCTCTGCAATATTGTTATCAAGTTTTAGCCATATATGCTAATCTTAAGGGTTCCACGACCTTCACTACGGTGTTTGTTAGTCATGTTTGAGCTGAGCTGTCACAAAGATAAATCGTTCAAAATGTATTTGAAGTTGATCAGCCGTCGGTTGGAAAGTATACTATGACCTTCAGTTCAGACAATCTTAACAATTATGTTGCAATATAAATCGTAACTCAGCCGAGTGAATCCGGTGAGTTCCCAAATTGCTCTGTTCCTCAAATCTGTGATTATCATCTCTACTTTGAAGATTTGATTATGTGTCACAGATTTTTACATACAACGAGCATAGATTAAAAATATGTCGCGGGGATGAAGGCACTTTGAGTGTATGGTGCCTTCTTTTGGTGTGACATAGACAAACGAAAAAGGAATATTATTATAATATCTAATTTATAACGATTTTACTTCATGTAACTTTTAGATCATTTAATTCTTCAACGTATTATAAAATAAGAATGATTGTTGAGTACTTAAGTTCAAGATCGCGAGTCGATCGCGACGTATTAACGTCGTAAATTTTAGCGATAGTTAAAGCCATTTGACATTAAGTACCTAAACAAATTACAGTAGGTACCTGTCTAGTATTTTTGATACGATCCTAATATTTATTTCAGAAAATAATAGGTGTATTCAAGCCAAAAGACGAGGAGCCCTACGGCCGCCTGAATCCGAAATGGACCAAGTGGATGCACAAGCTGTGCTGCCCGTGCTGCTTCGGCCGCTCGTGCCTCATCCCCAACCAGGGCTACCTGTCCGAGGCGGGCGCCAGCCTCGTCGACTCCAAAATAGGCCTTAAAATTGTGCCCAAAACCAAAGTAAGTACATTTTCCTTTAGCCATGGGAAAAGTTAATGAAATTATTCTTGATCCAATTTGAAGCTGCTGCGGCTCAGCTGATCCCATTCTAAGCGAAGCGTGTAAGTTACTTTGAAATTCGTATTTATATGTACACGTCATAGACATAAGAATCTATCTTTTAGGTTTGTGAAAAGCAGATCAAATTATCAATTATCCTGGGCATTTCTTTTCACATGGTCAAGTTGATCTCATATTAAGCGAAGCATGGTCACCAAATAGCTGATAGACTTTCAAATATATGCTTATAGTTAGAAGATTTTAACCTTAATAAAGGTTAGTGGTAGTAACCTAGATTTTATTAATATGTGAAGGGTATTTCCTTAACCAAGTGCACTGGCTACTCGTATTTGAAACGGTTGGTAAATAGGAATTAATCTTCGTATATAAACTAGCGAGGCCCTTGCCCAGCAGTGGGATCCCTACGGGCTACTAAAAAAAAAAAAAAAATATAAACTAGAGACAATGTTTAAGTCGTTAGTCATTGAACCTTTTTTTATGACGATAATAAATTATAAATTATTTTTACATTAATATTTTATAACAACAAAGGTATCTATCTATAAAATAAGGTTAACTATTATATTTACCGTTAACACTTACAGAATTACCAAAAAGTTCATTCAATTTCGTGTCATTGTCAATCGTCTCTCGCCCTAACAATATAATATACAAAGCGACTTTCTTTTTCGACTATTAGCAGACTATATGTATTTGTCGTTGTGCGCATTTGATGACGCATGACAAGTTCTAGGTCATTGTCAAGTATTTGTAGCGAGTGCAGAGTTCATTCAGAAAAGTACTAACTTTAGTTACTTATGTCCCTATTAAGGTTAGGTATTAGAGAATATGTCCGGTTTAATTTATTTCATAAGATTTTTTTGATTGGCCTGTTAGATTGTGATTACGTTAACCTGCAAGCAGCCTGTCGTAGGTTCGAATCCCAATCAGGAAGAACATTTGTATGTATAAACAATATGAACATGTATATTTGTTCTGTGTCTGGATGTACCTAGGTTAATATATATAAATAAGAACTTATTTAGCCTTATGTATTTAAAATTAGTAAATCAGCTATCCGGTTACCATAGTAAGCTCTGTTAGGAATCAGATTGATTGATTGATGAACCTTTAGATATCTTTATTTGAGTAAAATAATTACTTAATAACCTGACCTACCTTAATTTTCTACGATATTTATCAGTCACTATATATAATATAGTATTTATTAGGTGATAATAATAACAATCGCTCTCACAATGCAATCAGTGCGTAAGTAACTCGATGACCACAGATCCAGTCGTCATGCGGTTTTCAACGATATTAAGATCATGAGGTCATGTATTACATTACCTACGAACTTTACTGCATTTCCTACTTACTATACTATACTACTAATTGATTTATTGATATCTTGTTGTTGTCCGGATGTTTGTAATAATACACTCAAAAACTTATGGGGCCGATTTCAAGAAATCTTTCACCATTGGAAAGCGACATTATAAGGAAGTACCATAGGGTATATTTTATCCCTGAATTCCCACGGGAACGGAAACTACGCGGGCGAAACCGCGTGGAGGCACCTAGTATTAAGCCGGATATATTACGTATTTTAGATGACTAAAAATCACATTAATTTATGTATTGTTCTAGTACGCATTCTAGTTTACGCTTGAATGAGCGAGTCGTAGTCTTAAGGAAGTTTAATTGTTAATTGCATATGCTGTGTGCATGTTTGTTGATTATGCATTTTTTCAATTCCTCCTATGCGTTACGTTAAATCTAGTCACAGACATATAAACTGTTTTTTTTATACAAAGTCTGTTAGTAAGGTCCGCCCACATTTAATCTTTTACACTCTGTAATAAAATATTGACAAGTAGTCTTTATGAGTTATTAATCAATATATAGACCTCCGTGACCTATTGTCTGCGGCCGTTAAAGATAGTGCGTGCGTACCAAGGTTTTTATGAATAAATCCTTTAACCATAGTTATATCTATAGTCTTCAAGGTCGCTCATTGATTTCGGAGTAACAAATATTCAATTATATATTTTAATTAGGCCATTTAAAAAACTGGTTTATGAACATTTTCAAAGATTAAACTATGTTTTTTTTTTGCTGTATCAATCTCGATATACGATGGAAAGTTAAGCTTCGCTTATTACTGTAAATCCACGTACTTTCTAAAACGCTAATGTCAAAAGATTTGCGTTTCTTTTGTGACCAATTTAATGTTATTGGCGTTCTCTGTGAAGCCTATTGCGACCTACATAAAGTAATGCGTATATAAAAAGTTATGTTTATATCTTTGTGTTCGTCTGGACGATGAAACTTTATTAAACTGTCGTATGGTTTAAAAACATGACGCATTGGTTTATTCCGGGTAAAGCAACTATATTCCCCCCGCGGATACACCCGTGTTTTTTAGCATATTAAATTTTTACGGGACAAAAAGTTTCTTATGTACCTTCGAATCCTTCCTTACGAACTTTCTCATTTATTATATTAGTAGGTAGTATTGTATATGTATGTACCTAAATAAATTAAATACCTAAACGTATTTATTAACTCTAATAACCTTAACAGACACTTCTGAAACGACGGCTCTAATGCTCGGTTCGGAATGTTGTTTTTGATGAGAAGAATCTCGTCATTTACTGTTTTAAATCACGTTTTTAACTATATATTTAACAAAGCGAGCAGTACAATACGTATAATATATATGTTTGTTGGTTGGTTTGTTGCAGGTAGTGAAGCTCGTGTCGGAGACGTTCAACTACCTGCGGATAGACCGCGAGCGCTCGCGGCTCAAGCGCGCCATCACCGAGCAGTTCCCCAACCTGCGCTTCAACAGGATGGGCTTGCCGCCCAAGGTGACTATACTACTTACTATTAATACTATTAACTACTTGGAAAATGTAGTAACCTAGGTGGAAGTAAACTAGGAAACCTATATTTAATTCTGAAAGATGACCTATACTACATAACACTCAACTAGACACTATTATACACTTATCTACACTAGTCTACACTAATATTATAATGAGGAAAATTTGTATTTTTGTGTGTACCTTTGTAATGAATAAACTCCAAAACTATTTTTAACTTTTTAAATTATTTCACTATTGGAAAGCTACATTATCAGAGATTTTAACATAGTAATAATTGTATATGTCTTCATAACCTAATATTAACTTATACTCAAGTCCGTATATATATAACTAGCGGACCGGGCCGACTTCGTTCTGCCCCCGGCGCCACCTACCGGGTCAAAATTGATGTATTATACATAAAAACCTTCCCCATGAAATACTTCGTAATTTTGGTGAAAACCGTATGAAAATCTGTTCAGTAGTTTTTGTGTTCATCGCGTTCAGACAGACAGACTTTGTTTTATACATATAGATTTATACGTTTGTTTGTTTGTTCGTCAGATGGGCTCGTTCCAGCTGTTCGTGGAGGGCTACAAGGACGCGGACTACTGGCTGCGGCGCTTCGAGCAGGACCCGCCGCAGCCGCACATCATGAAGAAGTACCTTACTGTCACTAATTATATATTTATTTTTCCTAATAGTTGAACCCTGAGGGAGTTAGATCAGAATTTACGTTTTTGTCGCAATAGATTCGATAATAAAAAATCCACAGTTTGCGACTTGCGTTGATTTGTTATATTATTTTTATGACATAGAATGATGACGGTAGATTAAAAAATAACAATAAATTTACTTATTAATTTGAATATACTAAAATACATACTTGTACATATAAATTCCACATGATGAAGTCCATCAGATTTTACACCAACCTATATAATATTATCAATATGAAATTTAGATATTTGTGACTAAAAACAGACAAATTGTAGTCTAAAACTGAGTAATTTTTTTTTTCTAGTAGACAGGCCAATTTGGCTTTGTGGTTAGTGACTCTGATTTTTAAGCCAGTCATGTTGCAAAGTTATGAGAACCAGATAGCGGATATACTACATATACTACTTTTAAATACATACTTATATAGACATACATATTACAGACATATTCATGCATACAAATGTTTGTCCTGGGTGGAATTCGAACCCACAACCCGCGGTTTGAAAGTCAGGGTCACTAACCACAAAGCCAACCGGGCTATCATAGCACAAGCTCTGCTTAGTTTAGAATCATATTGGGCGTGTGTGAAAAATGACTCTGGATACTTATATAGTATCTCCTCATCTTGGTCAGGTTCCAGCTGCAGTTCGAGCGGCTGGTGGTGCTGGACTACATCATCCGCAACACGGACCGCGGCAACGACAACTGGCTCATCAAGTACGACGCGCCCTCCACTGGCTCCAGTGGCGACGTCGACATGACTGACCCCTCTGTACGTACCACACTACCACATACCACTACCGCTGGCCACCTATCCCAATAGGTGGCCACTGGTGCTGCAGGTTGCGGTAACCGCTTTCCATCAGGTGGGCCTCATGCCTGTTTGCCACCGTCGTGGTATAAAAAAATAGATCAGATCGGATCCAAGCTATAAACTATCTATGTTCCAAACTACATCGTCCGTTCAATAGTTTTTACTTGAAAAAGTAACTAACATCTATCGATACTCACAAACGTACAATATATCACGTGTTCATTGTATACCATATATGTAGTTATTCAGGACAATTTCATCCCGTTTCCGTTACATTTTTCATTGATGCTTCGTCCCTTTTGGACCAAAAACAGGTCCATTTTTGGTAAATATTTACATAATACTTATGCAATGAACATAATAAAGATTTATTTACTTTTTTGTATGAATATCTAGAATTAAACATAAAAATCTAGTAAAATATTTAATTCATATATACCTTCGCTATCATATTATATAACTGTGGTGGCTCAGTTCAGCTCAGACCGGCTCACGATCATGAGAGTGAAGGTTCAAATCCCTGGCCCGTACCTCTGAGTTTAAAAAACTTTCGTACGGATTCACACCACTGGCTTAATTCGGTGAAGGAAAACATCGTGAGGAAACCTGCATGCCTGAGATGTCACAATTAAAGGTATGTGAAGTCCACCAATCCGTACAAAGCCCACGTGGTGGACTATGGCTTGTACCCCTCAAGCTCCTCGGTGGAGACGTGTATGAGGTGATGATGATGGTTGCAGGAGTGGGCAGGGACTGGCGGAGGCGGCCCCGAGGTTCGAATCGCGGCCATCGACAACGGGCTGGCGTTCCCGTTCAAGCACCCGGACTCGTGGCGCGCCTACCCCTACCACTGGGCGTGGCTGCCGCAAGCCAAACGGCCTTTCTCGCACGATACCAAGTAATTATAACACTATATACACTATTTTTCCACAATAAAAAGTAACCTAAGTGTAAAAAAACATATTCTAAATCTGTGCCTTATATCAGGGGTGGCCAACAAGTCGATCGCGAGACTAATTTTGGTCGATCGCGAACCACTTTTTGTCGATCATTTACAAGTTCCATAAATCATTTACCTACTGCCTTACGTTTCTAGTACGTTCTAGTATCTAGTTACGTTTCTAGTAATCATAGAACTTACAACTCTTGCAAGAATCATTGTTTGTATAAAAGCACATAAACACCCCTACTATCTAAGAAATAGGTCGATCGCGACACTTTTTTAAAATGAAAAGTCGATCTCTTCTCCACAAAAGTTGGCCACCCCTGCCTTATATCATAGCGATTCCTTCAGCCGTTCTTCCGTGAAAGAGTTACATTCTCGCAAAATTTCGCATTTAAATTAGGATTTAAATAGTTACGCAGCTTTCGGTAAAGGAAAAATGGTGAGGAAACCTGCATGCTCGAGATGTCACATTCGAAGGCATGCGAAGTCCGCCGATCCGCACTAGTCCAATGATGTTAATGTTTTTTTTATTTTTCAGGGAGTTGGTGCTTCCACTGCTGTCAGATATGAACTTCGTACAAGAGCTATGCGATGAATTACACGTATTATTCAAAGTAAGTATTCAAACCTGATAAAAATACACTTCACGTTTATTAAAACTTTTTCTATACACTGGCCGGTTGTGGCTTTGTAATTAGTGACCCTAACTTCAAGCCGCCTTAATGTTGCCTACCTAGATATTTTAAGTTTATGTGTAAACATGATGTTAATGTTGCGTAATAAATAATTCAGTCGCTAGTCGTGGGTTCGAATCCTCCCACAAATATAAATAACGTCTAAATAAGTCTGGATATAAATAACGATATTAAAATATTTAAAAATATATATGTATTTAAAAGTCTATCAGCTATCCGGTTACCATACTTCTATAGTTTTAGAATCTGATTGGCCATGTACATGTTATTAATTACGATTATAATGTGTTGTATGTTTGTGTAGCAAGACAAGGGGTTCGACAAGGGTCTATTCGAGCGGCAGATGTCTGTGATGCGCGGCCAGGTGCTGAACCTCACGCAGGCGCTCAAGGACAACAAGAGCCCTGTGCAGCTCGTGCAGATGCCCGCCGTCATCGTGGAGAGGTAACCCACCACACCACTCCACACTGCACTATACCACTCCACACCATATCACTCCACTCCATACCACAGTCTACCACTCCACACTACACCATACCACTCCACTCCATACCCCCCAGTCCACCACTCCACACCACACCATACCACTCCACACTACACCATACCACTCCACACTACACCACTCCATACTACACCACTCCACACTATACCACTCCACACTATACCACTCCACACCATACCACTCCACACCATACCACTCCACACCATACCACACTACACCACCCTACACCATACTATACCACTCCACACCATACCACTCCACACCATACCACTCCACACCATACCACTCCACACCATACCACTCCACACCATACCACTCCACACTACACCACACCACACCACTCCATACCACAGTCCACCACACCACACTACACCGCTCCATTCCATACCACAGTCCACCACACCACACTACACCACTCCACACTACACCATACCACTTCACTCCATACCACAGTCCACCACACCACACGACACCACTCCACACTACACCATTCCACTCCACTCCATACCACAGTCCACCACACCACACCGCACCCAACTTGTGCCAGAGCCTAAACAATTAAGTAAATTTTTTTCTCAATTAGGAGCGCCATAAATTGGCTTGAGATAGTATAATTACAATTTTATTCCATTGTGTGTTATATTGCTAAAAAAATATTTGTCGATATTGTACTTATATACTTTTTATATTTCAATTTTGTAGTGTTTTTTTGAAGTTGTATTCTATAATATTTTTAGTTGTACTCAAGAAATTATCTTGTGTGTCGTAGGTCAAAGAGCGGCACGACGTCGTCTCGGTTCTTCGACTCGTTCCAGCAACGCTTCCAGCACAAGTCGCCGTTCTTCTCGTGGTGGTAGGCGTCCACGTGGTAGTAGGGGACCAGCCGCATCGCTACATTAGGTAACTACTATATTTGTATATATCTTAACCCTAACGTTTTATAAGAGGAATGTAACACCCAATACAAACCTCACTAGGTTTAATGAGGTGTTAAAAACTCAGTTGTATTATGTAATTTTTGTTAAATAAAAAAAAATGTAAAAATGTGAAGATTAATCATTGTTCAAGTCTATAATAGAATCAGGTCATCAAGATACAGGCTCTGCACAGTTTTGAGATTGTCTTTACTAATACTTACAATCAATAATCTCTGTCATCGTAGTAATAATGTTACATTTATTTATTTTGATACACATAACCTAAATTACAACAATAATAAAACAAGAAAAAAGAATTAGTAAACGATTCGATCTGAGTTGTAGCTTAAATACATAGCATCCAGGAAAGCAAAATTAAAAAGGAATACTAAGATGAATGCGTCAAATAAAATTAAGCAAACACTTTAAACACAATCTTCACCAAATTCTTATTATAACAAATGTTTTCTTGATGACTCTGCAAGTGACTTGATTCAGAAAATTATTTCAAATAGGTATTCTCTGTGAACTTAGTTAATGATTTTATGATATCTTTTCAGACCTTCAAAAATGGTGATAGTTCCACGTTTAAGCTGATATAAATATGGATAGTAAACACAATTGTATGTATATTAATGTATGTATAATGTAGATTAGAGCATTTTAATTTTAATATAAATTACGTGCTGCTGAAGTTGGATTCATACATAAATTCAATTGCAGCGATTTTTTTTTATGTTTTCATTGAGGAAATGCCATTTATAAAAATATACTTCATAACGCGCTATCAAAATATGCTACAAACTATTCTGGGCCATATGGCTTGTCCCGTTATTTTTTGCTGCTCCTTGTTTGCCAAATTACTTTAGTTTTATCATGTTCAGTAAGATACAAGCATTGTTTGATTTGTTTTATTCATTTTTTGTTAAGCAACTACTACTTAATGAATAAGGGCCGGTACCCTAAACATCTCCCATATAATTTAAGGAAATCTAGACACGTAAAGTACCGATTTCTGACTTTAGCAGTAGCAGGTTAATCGGTCGCTGTTGGGCCAACACTAGTCGAATTCGCTTCTCTGAGATGTTAACTATAAATAGTTTGTGTTTATTTTAAAATGGTTTATCGTTAAAAAAGTAAATGAAAATTAAAAATTAAAATCTCATTATACTGCGTACAATTCAGTTTATGAAACATTTCACCATTGGTGGATTTAAAACGTAAGCAGTGATGTATATTTTTCTGTGACATTACATCAAATCCACGAGGAAAGTGAGTATTTGGACACTGTTATTAGTTTTCCTAAACATTAAGTAAAAATTACTAAGTTTCTATTGTCGAAAACCTTCAGTCGCAGAACACCGATACACTTTTAAGAATACTTAATTGTTATATCCAGTAATGTAAAATTGTGTATATCTTGTATCATATAACCAAAAAGTGTTTAATATTATTTCAAAACTTGCCAATTTATCGTTGAGTGATTTTTAAACTTTATTTTATACATATTTATTAAAATATAGTGAATTCATATGTTGTTAATTTATTTTGGGGAAAATACCTATTACTACATAATTATGATTATTAAAAACATTCGTTAGAAATCGAATAAACATAATGCTCGTTAAATCGTAAATCAAGTATTCGACTGATGAAACGGCAGCACATTCCATGAAACATGTATATAATTTACGTTGCGTTATCGTTTATTCAAATATTTTATAAACTATTGTAGTGAGATGATCATTTGGTATTTTTACCTTAGTGATTATAGTTGAACGTTGTTTGAGGCTGAAAATACTAAAAAGTCTTACTACTTTAGAAATAAGCTAAGTATACCCACATCTCAGATTAGCAATTCTAATATTAATATAAAGAAAAAATATATCATTTCATAGTTCACAGGTTTGTTATCCAAACTGTAATATTTTTGTTAATAATTTTGATGTCTTATTTTTGTGACTGTACTTTAACCTTTTTTGATATTTGGAAGAGTGGGAAAGGGAACTGTTCTCGATTTCATATATGTGCCTTTTATATACGTAAAAGGTTATGTATTGTGAAAATATAAGTCACTAAGTTCTTATAATAATCTACAAAGGTATCGTAAGTGGTTAATTCACATTGTGCAGTATAATGAATGGTAAGAAATTTGTCAGTTCCCACTCTTCCAAATGATAAAACGCCTATATCAATATATATGGTTAATAGTACAAAATGTGTCATTTAAAAAAATCAAACCTCATCTATATAGAAATAGAGATAATCATTTTAATATTTCTTGATAAAGTGCCTAGTGCGTTTTATAGAATGACGTCATAACCGTTGCAAAGTTTTTGAAATGTAAGATCATAGTGAGAATAATGTTTTGTATGAACTTAACCGTCTTTCTGTGTGACGACCAATGTCCGTTTTATGAACACCAATTTATATAGTGAATCTGTTAGTTGATAGGTTTGAAATTATCATTGATTAATGTCTCGTGGTACTGCGGGAAAGTGCTAGACCTGAATATGAATAGTACAATACATATTTCGTTAAAATTTTGTACAATAACCGAGTATCAGTAATAACCTTCATAGAAATAATCGAGTAGTTAAAATTAACATGTTATTTGTATAACCTTGAAGCGACAGGCGTGAGTGAGAGGGAGTAAATGAGTGCGAAAATAAATATTTAACAATTTATAGGCAAATAACTTATAGTAATTCAATGTAACTTAACATATAATTTTAGTCAATAACTTGGCTGTTTTGTTATATTTTCTTTTAGTGTAATAGGGAATATGTTATTATCCTTCATAGTGTTCATGTGAATGTTACTTTATTATAAAATATAGCCCAGACTCTACGAGCAATTTCTAAACGTTTAGTCAAAAATCGCTCGTAAGTTGGCGATCGATCATGGAGTTTTTTCCCTGTAAATTGTCAAATGTTGACTGTGAATTCCATGTTGTACATAGTTTTAATAACTTATGTTTGATGGTTATTTCATGTTTATATGCATTATTATTTAATTTTTGGAGAAAAATATAATCACCATTGCATTTTATTACTAGTGTTTTTATTTAAGTTAAGGGTCAATGAACAATTCTAATATTATTTTAACTATCGCTGGCTAACTCTGTGTAAACTTAAAATATATAATACTAGTGTCTCCCCGCGGTTTCACCCGCGTACCTGGGAGATCTTCCAATTTCCCGGTATAAAAGGCTTTCTCAGGCTCTAGCTAGACTATCTGCGTACCAAATTTAAATCGGGTCAGTAGTTTTAGCGTGAAAGCGAGACAAGCAGTTACTTTCGCATTTATAATATTAGTAAGGATAAGTAAGGACAGATTAAAAGCGATTGTCATCAGAAACTCATTTTATTTCAACAGGCAAATTCATAGGCGATTTATCATCTATTTGTGTAACATGATTACAAATAAAAATCATAACAGTTTTGTGCAAAACAAAAATCACTCATCATTCAGTGAGCTACGTAACAGACACTGGATTTAATAATTGTGCTATATATAATGAAATGTGCTAAAGGAATGTATAAATATTAAATAATATTAGACTAGAATCAAACATAGCTGTCGTTTTAAAGACAAGCTGTTACATTTCTGTATTAAAAGAAACTACTTACTGTATACATTGCACGGTAAGTACTGATTTGATAAAAAAAATATAACATAAACATCCGGAATGATAACCTCTTTTCTTCAAGTCGGTTAACACTAGTCACTAGAGTTGTAACTTTAGTGACTAGTGTGCCTATACTTAAATGGTATGCCTATACTTCAATTCATTAAATTGTATTATCAATTACACCAAACAATGAAATAAATGTTTAAGTATTTATTTTTGAGATCTAAATTTCTACAAATTTAATTTAATATCTTGGATTTTATAATAGACATAATATTTACAGTCTATTCTTAATACTTTTCTGACAAGATATTAATAGAAGATGCACAGTCATTTTTTGATTTCAAAAGCTTGCAGAATACATGATATTAAAAGACAATGATTCAAAAGCACCCTGTATATACATATAATAGTAATTCTTGAAACATTTTCGTTTTTACACATTTATAATTTAATACATATTTGTCAGTCTTACAACTGGTATTAACATTTGCACAATAATTTATTTAAATACTAGTATCTAACGTATAAATTATAAAAACTAAGCGGGTTATAAAAAGTAAAACATTTTCCATTTATAAAAATCATAATAAATTAAGAATATACTATTGAAAACATAAACGAATAACTTATTTGACTGCACTAATTTCTTCCGAAAAAAATAATCGTGGCAAAATAAAATGCCACACCTAAAAATGTTTTAAGTTAACATTGCACTCAATGTTACTACATCATATAAACATCTATGTAACATACATTTATTAAGTGAAGGCTTATCTGAATGAAAAAATATATATTTCATTTCATAACGCTGCCAGCGCAAAATACAGCAATTCTTTGAACATATTTTCTATGAATAATTTATGGTTCAAACAAGAACTTAATCTCGATATAGTGATGTGAAATGGCGCTCTACAACTTTATAGTACCCAAAGTTTTCACTCCTTTATTATTGCTAGAAAAAGCACAAACAGAACTAATAACAGATTTAATAATTTAATCTTGTGATAAAATGAACCTTATTTGTACGTTAATAAATGCTATGCTATACATTGGCCTAATGCCTTGGCTAAGATTTGGTGGAAGCTGCTTATACCCGGCTCGCGTGACTCGAGTGTTGGTACTTGACGAACGCGATGGCCGCCAGCTCCTTGCAGAACTCCTCGAGAACTATCAGACTTTCTATCAGTTGGTTGTGGTCACCGCTGTGTAAAATTATGTTTTTATTAGTGTTTGACCTATGAAAGTAAATAATACGAATATACATATTTTGGAGTATCGCAAACTAATTAAGTTACTATAAACAAATATTTCTAGATGATAAAGATTTATAGTTCTAGTAGTTTTTGCTCTCATATACACTAATTATGACCTAACTATTCGCATCTTATTCAAACAGAACATTGTCGTTGATTTAACTAAGATAAAATAACCTTATTATCCATAAAAAAATAATTACCCTTCATCATAGCTGGGGTCTTCACTCATCAGCTGCATCCTCGTGTTATCGATCAGCGCCTTATAATTCCTTATCCTCGGTATCTCCATCGTCAACCTCCTCGCTACTTCTTGCAACGACTTGAACAACGTGGGCGTCTTTTTAGCAGTCGGCAACATCGGGTTCAACAAGTACTCGTGTAAGTTCGGGTGGGGCATCAAAGCCAACTTTGATATAATAGACGTAAGGTGCAAATTCACTTGGTACGGTTGGGCTGGCATATTGACCAGCAATTTGAATAACATTTTTAGGAATGGGCCTTCATCGAAGTCCTCTTCGGTTGATAATGAAGTGGAATCTCTTCTGCGGGCGACAGGTTTTTGTCCGAAGTTTTTTTCACTTTCGAAGTTGTGGGTTTTGTCGAACGCTTCGTCTAAGTGTATGTCCGCTTCAGGTCGACTGTCGTAGCTGTGGGTGGAGCTCGCAGTGTTATCGACCCAATTTTCGGTGGGCCAGTGGAAAGTTGATGTTATGTCTAGCCAGAGCTGAAAATGAATTATATACCTAAACTGATATGCTGGTCTAGTTGTAATTTGTGGCTAATACTACTATTTAGGAACAGAAAGCTATAAAATTTTAGCGGAATAAAAAGTGACTTATGTATATGTTATTGCAGAACATATTCCAACTCTGTACCAAATTCCATCGCGATCCCTTCAGTTATTTTGGCGTGAAAAAGTAACACACATACATTTTTACATTTATAATAGTATTTTTGATTAGTTTATTTTATACTAGTGGCTCCCCGCGGTTTCACCCGCGTACCCGGGAGGTCTTCCATTTTCCCGGGATAGAAAGTAGCCTATATGTTAATCCAGGTTATAAGCTATCTTTATTCCAAATTTCATTCAAATCCATTCAGTAGTTTTTACGTGAAAGAGTAACAAACATCCATACATACATACAAACTTTCGCCTTTATAATATTAGTAGGATTTTGACCGATACACTACTCGAAATCATTTATTTCTACTTATCGACATCGCTACTCGTACAAAAGTAGTGTAGTACCTGATAATGTCGATGCGCGTCGTGTATGTAGTGCTGGTAGTCGGCGCCGACCGGGTCGGACAGGATGCCGCGCGGGAGCAGCAGCAGGAAGCTGCAACAACAACCGCGCCGGGGAAATAAAACAACTGCCCTCGCTTCAACGCTTTAATACGACCAAATAAAACCACTCTACAAAAATAATCTCTTAAATATATATAAAAAACTAAACTCATACAAAATCACAGATCTCCTGGCGCTATCAGATTTGTTTTTGACGTGACAACGTCTTATAAATTGGTTTGCCGGGTGACACTTCAAGAAACTGCGTTACGCTCCGCTCACGTTACGTGACGTTATGTTTTAAATTGTTACTATTATTTCATCCTTCTTCCTACTATACGAATGAATATTCACATTAAAATTATTTTACCACTCAAAGTCGTTGTCACGTAAAACTTTCGCCCGTATACCGACTTTACAGGCAACCAATTTTATCACATAAAAATGCTTAAAATAAATAGGAGTTTTTTTGGAAGATATGTCTTGCAATGATTTTTAGTTAAAATAACAATGATTCAGATTTATAGGCCTTTTTCAGTAATTTAATTTGGCGTACATGTAAATAGGCTGCTTTTAGCTTGCATTTAATATTTATATACAAAATTAAACTATTTACAGCTTAGCTTCGCTTTGCTAATTTTATAATTATTTAGCTCAGATAGTAAGATAATTATCTCAAAAGTTAATATAAATTATAAAACTAGGCACAAATACCTTATGGGTAAAACTAATAAAAAGTGTAAATTAAAAATAACAAGGCAATTGGTAGTTTGTGAGCAAAAATGGTGGATATTCTTTTCGTTACTTCCTAACTAAAAACTAAAGAATGTACAAACAAATTAAAGATGTATTATGGCTTTAAATATTGTACAAATATTATTTTTCTTTACACTATATTTATGTATGTAATTCTCTACTTTTATTACTAACTTAGCTACCGCTGTGCGGTTTTATCTCCGTTCTCGGAGATTTAAAATATTTTAATCTATCTATATACCATTTAATATTAACTTAGTTACTACTTGTATAGATTTTTCAGGATCATACGTCAAATATATTAAAATTTTAATACTTTATCTTCAATCTCTTTTTTACAACCCAAATTTGTGCATTGGCCTTCGACTCTATTATTTAAAAATCTAACCCTACTTCTACCCTCTTCTGGTAAAAAAAAAGTTTACTCTAAAAATAAAATGAGATAGCTTAAAATGCAAACCTAGCATATAAACATACGAAACGCACTTAAATTTAATTGTAATATTTGTCATAGAAAAATATACCATATTATAAAGGATCTTTTCATTGGTTACTGATCATTATGTTTTAGTGATAAGGTTAATTTTTCTATGACTAAAATATAGTTATTATTATTTATAGTTCTGAGTGCGGCGGGGAAGCGTGTGAGTCGAGATCCGCTATTATTTCTTCTAAGCGCGATTTGAGCCGCTCAAGCCGCCTAAAACGTTTAAAGCGTTTTATTAACAGTTTTATTTAGCAAGCGATTTTATTAATAAGCTTTATTTATAATTTATGGTACATTAAACCGGTCACCTTTAGAATTTATAATACAATTAGTGTATGGAACCTGACAGCGCGAAAGTGAGCCTTCACCCATTAAGTTAGAAGTTATTTTATGTTAAAGTCTGTTGTAACTTTCAAATATGCCTGAGGTATTTAGATAAATATGCAGTGTATATTATAGTATAGTTAACAAATTCAAATCAAATTAAACTTTATAGAAACCCTGTATTTTAAGGATCAAATAATATTTTTAGAAATATGTATGACTGTATTTATATATTTACCAAAAATTTTACTATGTATTACTAATCATACCCGACCATTTACTAATAAATTTACCAAAACCATCACTTTTATATCGAAAAACTCTGAATTATACTCTGTATGTAATTTTTAACACAAATTTTCAAATAAAATCTCAATTCAATGCTTTTGTCTAAGGTAATGTTAGGTCAGAATTAAGCCATTAAAGAGAGGAGAATAGGGTAATTTACCAACCTGTTAATGACCCTGTGTATGTTCTCCCCGGTCTCCCCCTGGTGCTTGGCATCCACTCCCTCGTGGGAGAGGATATCTGTTATCTGCTCGTTGACATGGTCTTCATGTTGCAGCTGCTGCATAGCTTCCCTGAAGATAATGGAAATAAATATTTAAATATACCTACTAGAATAAAGTGGACAGAGTTTATTCTACGGTAGCGAGTTGATATACTACATTAAAATATAATAAGTAGATAAAGATGAAAATAAATAAAAATATTGCAAAATTCAAACAACTTCATATAACTAAGCATAGAGTATTGGTAGAATAATGGCACTCTGGTAATTGGTGAAATTGTAAATTTTTATTTTATGTTTTTATTGGTTAATCAATTAGCTTTAAATTTAAATACATATATTTACTAAAACAACTTCGTTTTTACTTATTTCATTGATATACTACATACCTAAAAGGATATCGACCTGAAAAAAAAACTATATAATTAATTCGGTGTTCTAATCACCTGTTTCTTTCCCTCTCGCGCCAGAGCGAGAGGTCGTTGAGCCTGTCCCTGTCCCGCTCGTCGTCTTGCTCGGCCGCGGGAAGCGCCATGTAAGTGCGACCGGCGACGCGGGACAACACTAGTCGGTGGATGCTATGCTCCGTGCCCTTCTCGATTATTGTCTATAAACATACACGATTTAGAAGTCAAAAAACTAATATTATAAATGCGAACTCTGTCTGTCTCGCTTTCAAGCTAAAACTACAAAACCGATTCAAATAAAATTCGGTATACAGGTAGTCTAGAGCCTGAGAACATAGGCTACTTTTATCCCGGGAAAATGGAAAATCTCCCGGGTATGCGGGTGAAACCGCGGGGAGCCACTAGTTAAATATAAATATCGTGGGACATTTTTCACACACGGCCAATCTGGTTCCAAACTAAGCAGAGCTTGTGATATGGTAACCAGATAGATGATATACTACATAATAATTCAGCAGCTAAAATAATTATAATCCAAAGATAGGATAAGAGTAGATTCTTAAATAGATCTCAGGGTATTTATTTTTTAATGAATCGATTGTACCGGTCATGCATATTTTAGAATTTGATAAAAAAGTACATAGGTAAGTAAACCAATAATTTACCTCAAAAAACCTTATCGTTTCCAATGTAAGGTTATGGTTTTCCGTCAGACAATTTGATATGAGCGTGTGTAGTAGCGGCCATTCCGACGCCTCGCCATCTCCCACCAGCCAGTTGGAAAACTCTGTACAAAAATGAAAAAAAAAAATAGATTATTTCATATATTTATCAGTATGTATTACAGTCAGTGTAAACTGCGTGTACTTCAAGACCTAGATCGAGGGCATCAGATATATCATTTACATAACCAATTAAATTAGTAGCAGTTGAATGTTTTCTGGTTAAGAGGGTGCAACTAGTAGGCATACCGTTGATGAGGTCGGCGGAGTCGATTTGCTTGAGGCACTTGGCGAGCACGGCGCTCACCAGCAGCGCGTGGTGCGCGTGCGCCGCGCCCGCCTCGCACACGCCCTCCAGGAAGTTCTGCCGGAACGTGCGGGAGAGGTGCCCCGCTATCGTCGGGTGGCACTCCTGCAAACGATACGACGGTTTCATTATAGAAAAAAACGCTTTAATTAATGTTATAGTCGTATGAATCATCATCAGATATGACTCCGACGAGGAGCACGAGCCTTTTTTTCCCAGGGAAATCCTCAGCTCCGGGGGGAGCCGCCAGGTTATGTGTGACTCACGCGCCTACACACTAAGATGCCCCTGGATGTTCCGAGGACGCCTCGGGCTGCGGGACAAGCGTAAGCCTTACAACCGTATGCCCCGCCGGCGCTGCCCGGCTCTACAAGGCTGAGCCCGTCTCCGGGAGGCGTGACTTACAGTGCGAAAACACACATGCGACTCCCGCCCCCCTCCACTTCACCGGAGATGCCCATGGACCAAATGGGCATCTCCGGCATGGGACTGTTGGCGTGGACGGCGGATCCCCCCCATCCACCGCCGGCAGCCGGCCCGCTCGGGCCAGACGCCGCCTACCACGCCTGCGGCGGCGTAGCGGGGGGGAGTTGACTTCGTCCTCTCTCACCCGCTCCGCCGCCTCCACGTGCGACATCACTTGGCCCCAGAAGGTTGCGGCCGCCTCCCAGTACTCCAAGCTGTCCACCATGGGAGAAGCCCGAGCCTGCCCTTACAACGAGGGGTTCTCATATATAACATGTTCCACCGCACGGGCCTAGTGCGGATTGTCGAACTTCACATGCCTCTAATTTTGACATCTCCGGTACGCAGGTTTCCTCGCGATGTTTTCCTTAACCGAAAGCCAGTAGCGTGAATCCGTAGGTAAGTTTTTAAGCTCAAGAGGTGCGGGCCGGGGGTTTGAACCTGCACCCCCATGATCGTGAATCGGTGTGTTCCCAATTGAGCCACTACAGCCCTGTGCTTGGTACTTAATCACAATTCGATTGTAACTTCAGCAACTGACTTGACTTTCATAACTATCTTTTAGACTGAATAATTTTTTCCAACTTCCATTCTGTTGGATTGGCTTCAATTATAGAGAGGTCTTCCTAGTTGCTCTCTTCTCCCTATGTATCTCCTCCCTATCTGTTGGTGAAGCTGGGGATGTCACTTCTCCTTAGCCTCGCATGTTGTTGTCCTCCTGTTCCGCTCAGTAATAGAGCCAGCTCATTTGAGTTCTCGATGTTGCTGCTGCTTGTTGTGCCCCAAAGTTGAATGCCATATGTCCAGATAGGCTTAATGATGGCTTTGTATACTATCATTTTGCTCACGTTACTTAAGCGGGAGTGGCGACCAGTTAGCCAGTAAATACTGCGGAGTTTGTTGTCAAGTTGTTTGCGCTTGGTCCAGATATGCTTCTGCCATATTAATCTCCTATCCAAGTAAAGACCCAAGTATTTTGCTTGGTCTTCTTGAGGTATGGTGTGTCTTCGTACAGTTTTACTGGAGGGCAGGTTTCTTTCCTAAGTGTGAAGGTAACATGTGTGGACTTGGCATGGTTTGCTTTTATTCGCCACCGCTTGAACCACTTTTCAATCTCGATCAGATGGTTTTGCAATAGAGTAGAAGCAGTTTTCGAGGTAGAGTGTACGGACAGAACAGCAGTCGTCAGCATAGGTTGCAGTTATTGTGTGCTCATCAGTTGGTAGGTCCGCAGTATAAATCAGGTATAGAACCGGTCCCAATATGCTACCTTGAGGGACCCCTGAACGGATCTCGTATAGGGCTGAGTACTCAGTGTTGCACTTTACTTGATAACTCCTTCGGTCGAGTTAAGATAGAAGAACATATGTGGAAATATGAATGCGGAAGTAATTTTTTTAGTTTGTATGCCAGTCCTTCGTGCCATTTTCATTTACATAAACACACTTGAGAGGAAACCGGCTCTCAAGTGCATTGGCTTCAAGACAATAAAATTTTCGGAAAGGTCAAATTTCATAATAGATAAAAAAACTTACCTTCATCAAAGTATCACAGTAGTCCAACCAGGAGAAAAAGCTTGTGAGCTCTCTGTATCCATGAAATTTGCTATACGATTTGTCGCCAAAATCTTGTGCCACATATCTGAAAATACATTTATGAAACCGTTATTTATTGTCTTATAAAGCGTAACAAACATTTCGCATTTATAATATTAGTATGTCATACTCACGCCCAAGTGATGTTCAGATGATCGACATCGCTGGGGTCGATATTCGCCGGCAAGCACTTGAACTTGGCGGCCAGTTTATCGACAATTGTCTCGCAGGCGGGGCTGCAGCTCGTCACTAGATTCGCGATGTCGTCTTCGGGGAGGGACGACACTATCATTATACCCTCACAGGCTCGAAGGACCACTTGGTTGTCCTAGAAAAAAACATATTATATATTAAGTAATTTGACCTTAGAATAAAGGATGTGAAAAATTATAAAAAAATTAATTCTAAGCAACTTCTACATCCCCTAAAGTAAATAGGGGATATAAAGAAAGATAAAAGCTGTTGGATATATGTATTACATAAAAATATAAACTTACAGCACTATTCAAATAGGTCAGCAACAAATCAATCAGCAGAAACTTGTCGTTATCATCATATACTGTTTTGTGACTCTTACACGACGCAACGTCATCACCCGGCGAACTACTTGACGCAGCATGACAATTATCCTCTTTCCAATTTGACCGGATTATAGATACATTTGTTAACGGATTCGGAGGCAGCTGTACTTCGAAAAGGGGATTCTTTTTAGGCGTTTGAACTTTTGATCTAATTGGTATTAACTTTTGTATGTCTTCAGGTATGCTGAGTAAGGTGGATTTGTCTTCTACAAACGGCGTGGTGAATATGTTTGCTAAGCCCGGCTCTTTGCGTACGAGGCCGCATAGAGTGAGCAAGAGTTCCACTTCTTCCTTCTCTGTCGGGGACGCTGGACTCTCGTTGCATTGTATTAGCATACGCTGTTGAGAACAAATATGGAATTAATGGGTTTTCATTAGGGTTTAAATTTAGACGCCCATGCTTATATGCGTTTATGAATAATAGCAATCAAACATCTAACAAACAGCTATTGCATTGTTATTTGTTGTTATCTTGTTTATTTATACAATAATCAGATAAGATAAGAGAATCTAGCCACTACTTTCTTCCTGCAAAACTCTTTATTGGTGAGTTTTATCCTTTAACTACTTCTGGCCAAAATCTTATACCTTGTGATATAACGTTACACTGGATAAAATGAAATAGTAGGTGGCTTAATTACGAATATTTATTTTAAGATAATGATAAAAAAATACAACATCAATAGCCTACTAATTTGAGAAAGTTTGTGAGAATCTATGGATGTTTGTTACTTTTATACACAATAGCATCGGAAAGGATCTGGATAAAATTTGGCACTGAATTAGAATACATATATTCTAGATTAGCATATAGTTGTTGGTCCCCAGGCAACACAGGTGAAACCGCGGGGAGCAACTATTTATAAATAAAAACACATACCTGAAGCGGCCTATAAACATGTGCACTGTTAACACAAGGCTGTCTAGTCCTCCGCAATAGGGCTGTACCAGTGGAGAGCGCCAGAGACCGAGCGCCCGGGGGTCGGTCCGCCGCCGCTAGTGCAGTGAGCGCGTCCAGCATGCACACTGACCGCTGGACTATAGCTTCCAAGCACGGACCCACCGTCCCACCCTGCTGTTCCTTCTCCTCGTCTACTATTAGCTATAATAATAACACTAACTTTATAACTAACATAAGGATGCATTAAATTTTTTTCTAATAGACCTCTATCACACTCATATGCTCGGTTCAGAAAGTTGCTATTAGTGAGATGAGAAGATGGCAATAACCTCAGCAATTACTCTTTTCAAAACCAAAACCAACTTAGATGTAAAACAAAAAACATACAAATTGACATAGCTTGTAGTAAGCATTTCACTGACAATGGTCAGTGTTACAAAATATTTTATTTGTTTTTAATTACATTTAGATGTGTATCATAAAATATATGTATCTAGGTTGATATTTGATTCATTAGCAATCAGTGTAACAAAAGATTTGCCAAGGTTGTATATAATCATATTGTGGTAGCATTTCATTAATGTATTCCTTATATGTATATGATATTTACAGTTTGTTTGAATGTGTGTATTTTATACCTACATCATTACTTATAGTGAGGAGATAAGATTTGATTTTAGATAACCTATATAGATATATTCATTTAATTGTAGTTTTAATTGGGATATTCAAGAAATAACATTTGATAAATAGGATGCATGTTGAATTGACTAATTTGCACATATATTAACATTAACAAAAATAAAGGATTTTTATATATATTATTCATAAACTAATTATCATTTGAATGACTGACATTGAAAATAATAATGTCATGTCTTATACTTAATATAATATTCTTTATGTTTCTTTTGATCATAAATCACTTGGCACATAGTGTTTATATTAAACTAAACATATTATATTAATAAAATGACAACATACCTACTATGAAGTGTTTGATAAAGAAGTTATCATTATGAAGGTGAATACTATAAAAAATGAAAATGTTTTCAAACTTCCATTTCACTATCTCCTTTTCCGATAATATTAAAATTTTAAATAACTTGTTTATTATATAATTATTAAAATAGTACATTGGAAAAATGCACAACAAGCCATTGCCTAGGTTACAAATTTACAATGTCGGTAAAAGTTAAAGCAAACTATATTGATATGTTACACAAATATTGAAATTTTACTATGATACATTCATATAGTATATTCTTACAGTTATGGTAATAATTATATATATTTTATTTAGTGTGCTAGTGATACATGGCTACATTACTCTTCCAAAGAAAGACTTATGTGCCATAGCTTGAATAATTATATTTTATAATTTTACCTGTAACATCTGGTGCAAGTAGTGGGGTATCCTCGTATCCTCGATGTGAAATTTACTTGTATCATCATAGTTTTGATAGAAATTCAATATCATCTTCCAGTTATACTCAAAATCCTCCAAACGTGTGGCCGGCGGTGCTAGCTGTAACAATAGGTGTTTTACATGCTTATTGCCCTAAATATGTACTCAACAGTATCAACAGTTTATTGTTTTTACGGTAAATATGTTTATAAATGCATACTACGTCCGCAGCAGTTTGGAGAGCGTCGGAAAATCTGCTCAACATTTTTCTTGAGATTTATATTTCCCTCAACACATAACACAGGACAGATTTTATACAGAGTTTAATGAGTTCGCAATTCCATCACAGATTCATAGTGGAATTTCAGCACATTACTCGAAAATCGCTGAAATTGTGTGAAAGACTGAAACAAACAGGCAGAGGAAATGAAATAGAAAATATTTTTTTCATAATGTCAATGTCAGTATTGTCAAAATAAAGTCATGTGTGTGAAAAGAAGCATAAAGTAAAAACCGGTACTAATCGATAAAAAAATACCACAGAATAATTTATATTTATAATTTCCATGATTAGAATCCCATCGTGAGAAAGCTCAAATGCATGCGTACTAATGTGCATCATTAATATCATTATATTATTCCAATAATAATAAAGGCTTAATCGACTAAAAAAAAGACTAAGAAAAAATAAAGAACACTGAAATATGGCAATTTAGGCAGTCTGTTGTCAACTCAACAGCTGTCATTGTCAAAATCATAATATTTTATTTTCGCAAACTTTCTGCTCGTGCGTGTAACTTGAATTGAGAAATGTAGACGAAAGTATATTTACAAAAAATATATTCGCAAAATATCTTATAGGTAGTCTCTAAAATCCTGCAAATATGTCGTCTTTTGCGAACTACCGAAACGATAGCTTTGTGAGTGTGGACGAAGCGAGTACAAAGGAAAACGTTACGTATTATAAAATAACTGTTAATGTGGGGCCTGTGCATTGGAACGTGTTGCATCGGTACAGTGATTTTGTGGAACTCCATGACAAGCTGGTTTCCGACCATGGTGTGGCGAAGGAACTGCTCCCGCCAAAAAAAGTCATTAGGAACAAGACACCAAAGTTTGTGGAGCAACGACGGGAGGCTCTTAGTGATTATCTTAAGAATGTCTTCAACTACTTAAGGCTGACCATGCCTTATGAGTTCGCTCACTTTTTGGAATTCCATTTATATGATATTCTATTTTTGCTGCAAGACTTGGCTAAGACATTATTTCTAGAAGGTGATAAATTATTGGAAAACGAGAATTCCCATAAATTTTCACCTATGGAGGTAAGAAACTAACCCGAAACGAAAAAGCTTAATTTTATTCTCATAAGGTTATACTTACCATTTTTCCTGCCATACTTACTTTAGTTAAATTATAGCCTTTATATGCAATCTATTTATGTCTATTTTCTGTAGAAATGTTAAAAAGTAAATTATCCTGGAATATCCTAACAAATGACCTCGATAATAAATGTACACTGAAAATCTAGTAAAAATACATGAATGTATTATAATTATGTAACATGATAAGCAACAAAATAAAAACACTATAACAAGGTCATGCAAGTATAATATATGAGAGACAATTATTGAAATTGTAGAACAGACATTACAATGAAGTTAATCAGTTCTAATGCCCTATCTACACTAACTAATATTATAAAGAAGAATTTGATTGTTTTTTGTTTATTTGTTTGCATTGAATAGGCTCCAAAACTACTTGACTGATTAGAAAAATTCTTTCACTGTTGGGAAGCTACACTTTCTCTGGTGAAAATAGGCTGTATTTTATCCCCAGATTCTCACGGGAATGGGCATGTTATGTATATCTTATATCTATTCTGGCTTTAAATTTAAGTGTATTGTCATCATATAAACAATTATATTCAGACATACAGGAGATAAGAAAATGTCCTGTATGTCTTAATATGATCTAGATTTATGTATCTAGCGCAAATTCTAGACAAGATAGGTTTTAAAACTGATGTAATAATTTTATTTACATTTCCAGTTACATGCTATAAGTGAAAGGCTCAAAATGGCATGTCCATTAACAGAAAAGCAAGATCAAATGTATGATTTCAGTCACATATTAGATTTCTGTTCACAACTCCGTTCGCTGAACATAGAGGGTAGCTACGAGAAGCTGGGCACAAGTAATATAGTGCCAAATGAGCTCAAGTTTGATCTGGTGCCTTTTAAATCATTGATGGACCTTAAAATACTTGGTGTCCCCATGGGCTGCATACAGAGTGTTGGTAGGTTGACATCTATACTAATATTATAAACAGGAAAGAGATGTTTGTTTGTTTGTTTGTTTGTTTGTTTGTAATGAATAGGCTCCGAAACTACTGGACCGATTTCAAAAATTCTTTCACCTTTGGAAAGCTACATTATCCCCGAGTAACATAGGCTATATTTTATCCCTGTGTTCCCACGGGAATGGGAACTACGCGGGTAAAACCGCGGGGAGGCAGCTAGTACATTATTAAAACCTAAAATACTTTAGAGAATTGTAATGTGCCTTGGTATAAAATAATATTTTCCTTTCATCATAAAAATTTCCAAGATGCATAGCTTTGTTTAAAACCTTAATAATTAAACACCTCTCCATGTATTTAAAATTTCACTATGAAACATACAGTACAATTAAAAACTCCCCTTAATCATGAAATTGTGTGAAAGAGTGTGTACACAACTCTTATAATATTGTGACACTTCAGAAAACTGTTGGTCTTTTGATTAACAGTCTAGGTATACCTTTTGAGATATATCTAGATAGCAGTGCAATACACTCTGTGGCTTTAAAAAAACAAAGAATATTGTATCTTATCTCATATACCTATATTTCAATCTGATTCATCCACACTAATATTATAAGGAGGAAAACTTAGTATGTTTGTGTGTGTGTATGTTTATTTATACAGTATACTTACAATTATATAACTCAAAAACTACTGTGCCAATTTCATACATTCTTTCACCATTGGAAAGCTACATTATCAAGGGCTAACGATCGGCTATATTTTATCCATGTACACCCACGGGAACTATGCTGAGGCAGCCAGTATATCTATATAAGAACTAGCTGCCGCCTCGCGGTTTCACCCGCGTAGTTCCCGTTCCCGTGATCACAGGGGTATCAAAAATAGATAGTAGCCGATTCTCAGACCTACCCAATATGCACACAAAATTTCATGAGAATCGGTAATGCCGTATCGGAGGAGTTTTGTCACAAACACCGCGACACGAGAATTTTATACATAAGAATTTTCATACTTCCTCAGGTAGTCTACGTGAAACACTTGTTAGTCTATCTGTGCTGATAGCCAGTGTGGTCTCCCTAAATGAGTTCCTGCTTGTAGACATTCTTCACAAGGACCCCTCCAGCGTTGCCGATACTGTGGTGAGTTGACAACCTTATTTCATATGGTTTTAGGTTCAAATTCCAATGAATTGTGTGTAGAATTTGTAGTTGAAGTAAATTGAATCTTATTGGATTGTTGATATTAAAGTCTGATGAAGAGATGTGGATGCTATTTATATTGAAACAGCTGCTTTATAAACTTTATTTGTACACATATTTAGGCAAAGGGCCTCCCAAAAGATTAACAATGCTTACTAGAAAAAAATTATAATGTTCAGAATTTGATATAGTATGACCTTATAACGCGTATAATTTATCTATCAAGCTAAACCCATATAAATTAAACAAATTAAAAATAACAAATATTTTTAGGGTTTATTTTTATGGGTAGGTACCCATTTAAGGTGATCGCACATTTGTCAGCATTGTCATCATCTTTTGTATGTGCGAGGCCATCAGTAAGCGTACGTTACTAACAAATGTGCGATCTGCTTTACGCAAACTCCGTTACGTCATAAGCTGTATAAACAAGTGAGAATCGATGGAAAGATATGATTTTATGCGATATACGGTGACGCACGTGTTACTGCAGACAACTTACTTTATGATAGCATTATCTTATTAACATTATTAATGTAAATGTTTGAAAGGAAAGATGCATGCATATTACTCATTTACTCCTTAACGGCTTAAGGGTACAAAATTTCGCATTGAGTTAGAATATGTTCTGGAAAAGTACCTAAATATATTTACTTTTGAATCCTGCAAAATTGATATTTATATTGAAGCTAATACGTCTAAAAAACATATGGTCTCTAAAACTGATGAAGTTATTTAGATAAAAATTGGCTCTCCGAAAACACATATTATGCTGGGTTAAATTGAAACTTCGGGAAGGTAGCTAATATGTATATGACAGAATTTTACCAGTCCAAATAATGACTATTAAAATGCCCAAAACCTACGCAGTTCATGGCTTTTTTGTCAATGAAAATACTAAGAGTAAATTGAACAGTCTGTAACAACACTCACAATCGGTAGGTTATTTACTATGTTATCTCGATGCCCCAACATATGGCGGAAGCAATCAGTTATACGTTTAGCCTTGCCAGCAAATAAATTGTATTATATCTACCACTTTGAATAAATCACAAACGCTGATAATATAATCGTTTGGTCCACACTTTTTATTGTTACCCTAAAAATTTGGTTCCATAAATCAAGTCAGTGCATCAAATATAGATACTATTTTTAATATTCTACTAATACTATTAATCCGATGATTTGTAATGATGTTTGTTACTTTTTTATTCAACAACCCCAATGAAATCTGACAAGATTAGCAAATGTGGCACATTTGATCCGAAATTTTGTATAAAAAATAGAACAAACACACAAACTTATATCCTGGGTGGCAGTTGAACCTATGTTCAGCGGCTTGAAAGTCTGAACCAACCGGCTAGAATTGTAGTGTACCAAATGCTTTAAAGTTTTAAATAAATAAATGATTAAAAAAGCAACAAATGTCACATAATATTTATTGTAATTTAATACGGGAAGTGGTAGAGTCGGTTATCTGGTGCCAGAGTGACCTTACACCACGTGTATTGTGTTATGTGTCAACTAGACGATTGAGCTCATCGTTATACATACCTACTGTGGCTTGCATTCAACACAATCTGGTTTTTCGATACGAGGAAAACCGATAATTTTGAACTGGAATTCCATTACTTTTTGTGACTTGTTTTATCCAAACGAATATTATAAATGAAAAAGTAACTCAGTCGGTCTGTCTGTCTCGCTTTCACGCTAAAACTAGATAGTGAACCGATTTAAATGCAGTTTGGTACACAGATAGTCTAGAGCCTGGGAAAGGACATAGGCCTCTTTTTATCCCGGGAAAATGGAAGATCTCCCGAGGACGTGGGCGAAACAGCAGGGAGCCCCTAGTTTTGAATACCAGTGAATCCCATGTTAAAATATATACTTTATCGTTTTTTAGCCCAACTCGTTTGGTGACTCATTGGGTTTCACGTAGTTTATGAGCAATTTGCGTTTTTGTGGTATTGGCTTGAAGCAATAAGGATTTTAAATTACTTTTTAGGTACTTATATGTAGATAGTGATGTCATTTTCACGCTTAGCAAAGTGAATTCTCGCTGGTAGAATTGTAATATCTAAGTTCTATCCAGGTTTAATCCAGTATTATTCCCAACAGAAATGGAAGAAACTTTCTCTCATCAACTTTGCGAGTAACAACATTACGAATGTCGACTGGGCTATCAAGTTGGTGCCTAAATTGCAACATCTCAGCTTGTCGTCCAACCGGCTCACTGAGCTGTGCGACGTATCCAGCCTCCACGAACTCCGCATACTTAACTTGTCCATGAACAGTTTCTCCGCATGCGACAACTGGCACTCCAAAATAGGCAACATCGTCAAAATTGATCTGTCACAGAACAAAGTGACCTCCCTACAAGCCTTCTCCCGATTGTACTCATTAGAAAGCCTCGATCTCAGTTGTAATCTCATCGACGATGTCGAAGAAGTTCAAAATATATGCAAACTACCGTGTTTGGAGTATCTCTGGCTGACGGCCAATCCTGTTGCGTCGTCCATAGACTACAGAGTGAAGGTCATAGAGCAATTCAATGCTAGAATGACGGAAATCTGCCTGGACAACGAAAAGGCATCGGAAAAAGAGTTGGATACGGCGAGGGTGCTCCAAGCTCTGAGGGTAGTCAAAGAAGGCAAGACTCCAAGTTTCCTCCAAAACAATAATACAAGTCATAGCTTTAATAAAAGTTGACAATAAGTTTTGTAAATAGCTAAATTATGTTCTATTCGACGATTAATATGGTGTTATTTTGAATGTATACCTAAATAAATTATTATATGAATTTAGTTTAGTATTACGACTTTGTGATTGTTACGTGAGTATGAAATTACTTATTTATTTATATATTAATTTTATATAACGTGAATGTTTCTTTAAATATTTGGACGAGTATAGGTTTTTAACCTTTAATTTGCATAGCAATTAATTTATTAAGTTATTTCACTTTAAATAAGTCACTATACATTCTCTATGTGTATTTAATCGTATAAGTACTATTATAGCGATCCTCAGAAATGGACCACAGCTTTATAAAAGGCTTTTGATATACTTTATTGTAGCCAAATGAAATAAAATAAAACTTGATATGAAGACTTGTCTATTGTTAAGATAGCTCAAAAACCCTTGTTTTATCACTATTATTTACATGACAATCTTACGGTTTTGGTACAAATTCCTATAATCCCAAGATATTCCCAAAACAAGAGATTCAAAAATGTTCATTCGTACATGAGTTACAAACTCACTTTGTGAGTTGAAATTCATCCCCTTTTATAAGCCTAGAATTAACAACCATCTTGTTTTCCAAGGATGCCTGCTCTTTGAGTTGTCCTGGGTGGTCCTGGATAGTTCTTAAAGTAATGTCCTGGGTTTTGAAGGTTCCTATACAATTAAAACTTTTACGAGGTCTTATGAGGATATATAACACAATAGTGGTTTTAAATATTATTTTTTTTTGTTTCTATCTTCAATCCTAAGGTTTCAAACTTGGGAGATGGGAACAATCTCATGCTTAAAAATAAATCTTCTATGTTATGTCAAAAACTGTATATAATTTTAACCTTGATATTGTGATATTTGTACACTAATCCATTACATATTTAGCTCATATAATGATAACCATTGACATTTGACCAATATTTATGCTAAAGTTATTTCATAACTAGGTTATAATTGATAATGCGTATTGCAATGAATTTTATGTACAAGTTTAATTGCTGTTCTAATTTATATCAAGAGTGGGACGAAGCAGTTAAATGCTGTTTATATTAGGATTATATTGAAGCATTTTTATGTTTTAAAGTAACACAACTAACATGATTATGTTATCAATTTTTTTTGTTTCATATTCTTTTGCAATAGGTATAACACAGATATGTCATATTGGTAAAAGAAAACATAGTGAGAAAACGAAGTTATCCGACGCTTTTACTGAGCCTTGAAATACGAAATCCCCTATAATATTGTACATGTAAAAGTGTGTCTATTTGTTAAGCTGGGAAAGGACATGCTATCTTTGAAATCAAAAGTCTCAAGGGAATGCGGGTAAAACCGCAGGCGGAAGCTTTGTAGACTATAAATAAATCCCCATATTGTTATGAGAAGCTCCTGTTTGCTAAGTCCCATAAGCTGTTGTTGATGGACAACTATTTTTACACTAAAATATTTAAATCGAATTTCCAAGTAGATAAAATACTAATGACGAAAAAAAGTCGTAAAAGGTAACTAAATTAAATGTATTTATTTTTATATTTACCTATAATTAAGTGAAACCATACAGATCAAATTGTTTATGTTTTTAGTATGACTAAGTATGTTCTAACTACTATATAAAGGAATGTGAAATAGTATTAATTCTTTGTAAGTATTAAACATGTGATTGGACATTATTATATTTCAATGTACATAAAACTGTTTATTTTGTGATGAACTGCTAATTTAAAATTAAAGTTTATTTGCAACTAGTTAATTTTATTTCATTAAACATCTTTTTAAACGACTTCAAAAAGGAGGAGGTTCTCAATTCGACAAAGCAGGTTATTAAATAAAAAGACGCAAAAAAATTAACACATTATTTATTAATATTATTATGACCTATTTAATACATTATTTAATATTTAGTCTTACAAGGGTACTTAACGTACATAGGAATGCGATACATTGGATGTGACTCGCACCATTCGCATAGTGTAGAGAAAATACAGTTGCCAAATTTTTACACTTCTCAGTACTAATTTTACTTTATTTCGTGAGAATACTGAAACAATTAATTTAATTAGGAAAACCAGCATTTATCATAATCATCATCTGTTATTTATCTAATTATTTTATGAGGTATTTATTGCTTTTTAATACTTTATAAGTTATTGTTAAATTACATGATTATTAAGAATAAACATTTTATAGAATAAACTACTTTGCTAAGCTTCACCAAACTGTATTTTCTGTATACTAGTGACTATTACATTTTATCGTTCCACAATAAGTTTACAAATATTTAAGCCAATTGCCATCATCATAACTAGTGCTTTTTTAGTCTAATTACCCATATAATATATAAGTAATATGTTAGTCATATTTATATGGAAGTATTAAATATTATAGCTTAAATAAATTAACATATGCCAACGATAAACATTCCGTAAATAAACGATTGATTTAATAAGCTCATTCCTTACTACACTACAAATACAAAAAGTTGAATTTGTAACTCTATATTCTAATGAAAATTAAATGTCATCTGAACATTTAATTTCCAATTATGTTAGCGTCCATAACAGCGAAGAAAACAACACTTTATCAAAAATAGCACTCATTCACCCGCGCCCAGTCTTAATATTTCCATAATCCTATACATTCAAAACTAACAGTAATTATTGCTTACATACAGTAAAGTAGGATGATCAATCATTTTCAAAAACTAACATTTTCATAAACTAGATGGTATTTATTTAACTGAAACAAAAACTACGGATTTCTTGAAAATGATTAATACAATACTAAGCTTAGAATATTCTTAAAAAGAAATGCGTGTAATATTTCTGTCAAATAAAAACAAATGCTACACGTTCTTGAAGAATAATACCACTGTAGCGTCACCTGCCTCAATAACTTGTCATTTAAGTAAGGGCTTTAAATCATAAAGATTACAGTACATTTTACAGTGACTGTAGCTACGCCTTATTTTATACTGTTATTGTAAAATTTATTTTAGTATATACTATTTAAAGTCCTAACTAGAATGGCAAGCTATTTGACGCAACATAGTCAGTGGCGACTTTAAGTGATGTAAGAGAAATGAATCACTGGATACAATTACAAAATTAATGGTAAAAATAACCTTAACCATAACACATTAAAGTTTATTTTAGAACTATACAAAATACTTGAGCTAGCATTATTGTTTTGTCATCTTCATCCTTAATATGAAATAAAAGCATCTAAACATTTTGATACAGATTCTTTATCTTTAGAGCCTGCTTTGGCTTTGAGTCTTTGTTTAATGTTTTTTTCACGAGCTCATAAATCTTATGGATAAAGGTAAAAAGACAAGTTATTCATTTGTAAACCTAAATAAGACACTGTAAACAATTACTTAAGGTTTATTTTAGCTTGGCTGAGGGATGGCGAAATTCCATCAAAATTATTCTAATTTAATTTTAATTAGTTTAACTAGTTAGACTTATCAAGAATGTATGTATGTGTAAGTCATTTCACTGGAACTACTTTTTAACATCACAAATACTTACGACTTCGTATGCAGTTTAAAGAATACTTTGTCAAAATGATTTGCTATAACTTACCCTTGGTTTAAAAGAGAACCGTTTCCTTACAAGCAGAGTTTAGTCCGTTGAAGGTTTACTTTTGATACTTCCAAAGGGATTTTTGCGTATTTAGTGGTAATTATGTTTCTATGCTGCAGCCATAGCGGGTAAAGTGAAGTGGTAAGCGACATCTGTGTGTTGGTAGAGCGGAGCCCGAGCTCGGACTCCGCTGGCGGTCGGCCTTCTCGCCGGGTCAGAACTCAGCATCAGTTTCAATACTTCTGTCTGTAATTAATAAATTAATATGTTATGTCTGGGTGTAACCTACTTATATTATAAACTAACATCCGCCCGCGTTTCCGTAGGAATACGGGGATGAAATATAGACTCATATAAAATGTAATTTTGTATAGTTTATTTCTGCTCAATAATATGGCGATTTATAAAATGACTCAGGATATGTGTAATTTACAGATGTATAGTACATACATGTATAGTACTGATTGTTTTGTCTGTGACCTGTTTTAGTTGTACTTAAACTTAAAAATGCCATTTATAAAGTAATAGCTGCCTCCGCGCGGTTTTACCCGCGTAGTTGCCGTTCCGGTGGGAATACAGGGATAAAATATAGCCCGTCGATAATTTAGATTTCGAATGGTGAAAGAATTTTCAAAAACGGCCAGTACTTTTTGAGCCTATTCATTACAACCAAACATACAAAGTTTTCCTCTTTATAATATTAGTGTAGATATAACTTGTTATGCTGATGAAAAATTTAACTTTAGTAGGGTCCTAATACGTAACCCATGTGCTTCTTTCCAACATAAAAAATGGAGGAGGTTCTCAATTCGATTTATTTCAAAATCTGCCGCAAGCAACTACCCTAGCTATCGAGAGCTTTCATTATATACCAATTAAAATTCAATGCAAAGCAACTTACCTCCTTTGCATATTTCTCTTCAAAATCCTTAGGGTAGTCTCCTTTCCTTAAGTCCATAAGGGATTTCACCCTTTCCGACTCTGTGCCAAATGGTTGCAACAGTTCGAACAGTATCAACCCTAAGGAGTATATATCCACTTTGTAACTGTATGGCTTGCCGAGGAGCTGTTCTGGCGACATGTAGAGGTGAGTGCCTGGGGAAAATATTATCTTAATATATATAAATTACTTGTCACGTTGTTTGTCCGCGATGGACTCTTAACACCTGCACACCGTGTGCAGTTTGATCTAACTTGAAAGATAGGATAACTTACATATACTTGGACCCTTTCGTCCGAATCACAACCAATGTCAAGAGCTATACTAGGATCTATACTTACTACCCACGACTTCGTTCTACCCACCAGCATCCTACAAACTCACCAACTTCACCTTCACCAGCGCCACCTACCGGGTCCAAGTCATCATCAGCTCATATACGTCTCCACCGAGAAGCTCGAGCCTCCCCTAACATCGAGGGGGTTTTTAGGCCATAGTCCACCATCCGGGCCTAGTGCGGATTGGCGGACTTCACATACCTTTAATTGTGACATCTCGGGCATGCAGGTTTCCTCACGATGTTTTCCTTCACCGAAAGCCAGTGGTGTGAATCCGTACGTAAGTTTTTATAAACTCAGAGGTACGAGCCAGGGATTTGAACCTGCACCCTCATGATCGTGAGTCGGTGCGTTCCCAACTGAGGCACCACGGCTTTTAATAACTATGCTAATATTAAATAATTAAAATGGTGCATTTTTTACCTCTTTGTGGCACCATTTTGACACTACATCCTACAAACTCACCAACTTTATAAGTGTGCCTATGGTAGGGCTCCATGTTCCCGACGGAGGCGTCCTGGGACACGTCCGTCATGGCGGTGACGAGGCCGAAGTCTCCGACGCGCACGCGGCCGTCCGGCGCGAACAGGATGTTGCTCGGCTTCAGGTCGCGGTGGATCAGTCCAGCCAGGTGGACGTGCTCAACCGCAGACACTATCTGGCTGAATAGGCTCGTCACCTGCTCATTTTAGATGGTGTTTTAATAATTGAAGATATTAAGTAACTATGCCGGGATGAAATATCTTGATCCGTTCCTCATCCTAACTAATATTATAATTGCGAATAACTCAGCCTGTTACGCACTCGATTTAAATGTAATTTGATGCAAAATTGTCTAGAACCTGAGAAAGGACATGGGCTACTTTTTGTCCCGGGAAAATGGAAGATCTTCGGGTACGCGGGTGTTAGCGCAGGGAGCCACTAGTAAAATAATGCTTGAAATGATTTGTTAAAACAATAGTGTGCGCAAGAGGTGCGCGTCTCTGGTGCGCAGGGTGCGGGCCAGCTCGATCACCGTCCTGGCCATGATAGCGAGTAAGATAGATTGTCCCTATATCCGGCACTGCTGTGATAGGCATACTCCCTGCAGTACCGGATAAAACAGGTATATTATGTATATTTGTGTGTGGTGTTATGTATTTTTCTATGTGTTTTTATTTTATTTTATGTTTTAATGTTTAATTTTGTGTGTTGTTATGTATTTTTCTGTATTTATTTTTAATGTATAATTTTGTTTTAATGTAATTTATGGGTCATATTGTTACTCGTAATAAATGAATTTGAATTTGAATATACAAAACTGACTACAAAAAAAAAATAACAAGATATAAATAAAATAATGTCCCACATCGCTGCCCCTGCGGAGAAAATGTTAATGAAAGACATTTTAAATTTGCTAATAAAGCTTTGAGCCTTTTAAAAAAACAATCTATCTTGGGTCTACCATCGTAACCACCCTAAAATAAAACATCTCCAATGCAAGAACTAACCTGATCGCCCCTAGCTTCACAACTGCGGTTATTTCTCAACCAATCGTGCAAGCTATCCGGCCGGCACAGCTGCATCTGTATGTAGAGGTACATCTGCTTGGCGTCCGAACCGGATCCGGCCTCGTCCTGTCCCGTTCCGGTATCGGTCCGGACACACATGTCTAGGGACCAGTGTCGTCTGTGACCTTTCTGTTGGAAAAAATAACATTGTCAATGAAGAATTGATCTAATGGGCCTTAGAGTTAAAGCTCATTTTTGAACTGGTTATTTCTGTGGACTAAATTGTGATGGTTACATAAACTGAGAAAGTTTATAGATGACATAACGGAATAAAATAATTCTGATTACATTTAAAGATTTTTGATAGATTGTAATAAAACAAATGGCGATAATAACAGCTAAATATTTTAGTTTTTATTTAAAATCTAAGCTATTTTATATAAAATCTAAGCTATTGTAATGTAATAGTATATTTCGTTACAAGTGCGGAAAGGCTGTCATTGCAAAGAGTTCCGACGAATGTCTACCCGAGCCGCGGCGCAGCCGAAGGCGAGGGTTGGCAGTCGGAACAAGTTGCAATGACGGTTCCGCAAGTGTACTGAACGACTATTTTTAATACAGTTGCGAAAAAATAAAGCAATTTAATAAAATAATAAGAGCACAATAAACTAAACACGCAATGAAAATTTCTGGAAAATGGCGCCTACGGTTGGCGCCATTTTATAAGCAGAGTTTTTTTTTCTTCGCCCATTTTGGTAGGCAAAGGGAACTATCTATACAGCTTAGTCTTCAGTATATTTTTTTTATTGATATGAAATGAAAATGAAATTTAATGAGATGAAATGAAACCTAACCTAAATCATGAAATCTGATATTGAGATAAATTACAAGCTTCTTTTTAAAAATATACGTTTTTGTATTAATCATAAAAACTCTTTAGTAAAACCTTCATGGTTGGTTTTTCTTTTTAATAGACATTATTTTGACAGTTGGGAAAGATGCACGCACGAGTGCGGGAAAGGTAAAAAAAAAGCACTAGTGTGTAATAGCCCACTTTCCGAACGCTATACGTCCCTGCAATACACCACTTTTTGAGCAACTGTATTAAAAAATATTTTGCGCTTTCTATCAGGTGGGCCGCATGCCTGTTTGCCACCGTCGTGGTATAAAAACAAAAAAAAATACCAAAAAGCAAACCTAAGAACCCCCAATAACCTTTACACAGACAATATTCGTAATTCAAATCCAGTACACCCATAGACTTACCTTTTTTTTCTTCACATCGGAACTCTCAGTCTTATATCCATCGCACTCTTTGACCCTCTCCAGCCTCTTATCGACGGAGGAGTTCCTTGCCTCTGACAATCCCTCCGACCCTCCCGTCTCCGCGAATACTATGTAGGAATCATCATCCGTTGACGGTTTAGCTATGGAGTTGTGTTTTGAGCTGGTGACGTCACTCGAGAGTATGTGTGAGTGTGAGCTTGTGTGCGAGTGTGAGCTTGTGTGCGAGTGTGAGCCTGTGTGCGAGTGTGTATGTGTGTGCGTGTGTGAGTGTGATGTAAGTTGAGGGTTCTTCGAGGCGTCCTCGTCGAATATGATGCTGAAGGAGTCGTTGCAGCTCAGAGATCTGCAAATGAAATTGAGCACTGAATTTTTTTTACAGTTTAAGATATAAAAACAGTATTAGTAAGTCATAAATGTTTTTGAAATCGGGTAAAATGTTCCTTGTCTATAACGCCTATGTCGCTAAAACCCAATTAAATAAATAAAATTTATTTTGGGCACACAGCGTGTCGTATTCATTTTAATTAATCAACATCAAAAAATGGAACATAGAATTGTTCCATTGTATGTTTTTTTATAATCTTCCATTGGGCTAAGTATCGAAAATTATACATAGGCTAAAGTGGACCTGGGCAGGCCATGTCTGCCGCATGCCGGAAGAAATGTGGGCAAAAATAACGTTTAACTGGGTCCCACAAAACGGCAAACGACATCGCGGTAGACCTAGGCGAAGATGGCGGGACGAGCTAGACCACTTCTCAAAGGAGTGGTCCAGTAAAGCTCTGAACCGAGAGGAGTGGAAGAAAGATGGGGAGGCCTTTGCCCTGCAGTGGGACACTACAGGCTCATAATAATAAAAAAAAAATAATAATTATTTTTTTAATTATGTTACACCCTTGTTACACAGACGAAGTTGCTCAGGTAAACAAGTACTGTATGTTCCTATTATATCAGGTTATATATCTAAGCGACGACGACGAATTCCTGGGATTCCTTCCATGGGAGTTCCTTTTAAACCAATAAGTTTAGAGTTATATTGAAACGGACTAAACAACTTAATTTGACTTAAGTGTTTTAATCCGTAATTTAATATATCTCCTATAGTAATATTTTGTAATTACTGGTACCTGTGTCTCTTGGAAGGGTCTGCATTATCATAGTGTAATGCGTCGACACAGTGGTCCACGTCCGCGCAGCGGCGCAGGTCGAGCCGCACGCTGCCGTCGCGCTGTGGACTAGATGGAGACACTGCCGATGGACTAGACCATTCTTCTGACATACCCTGCCCTTCCAACTCCCTGTATAGTTAAAAAATGTTTTACTTACATGACTAGTTGACTCGCGCAACTTCGTTAGCGTCACTTATCGTTTTACATTAGAAACCTCCAAAATAATAGTATTTCTCCGCTATTTAATGGATGTTATTATACATATAAACCTTCCTCTTCAATCACTCTATCTATTTAAAAAAACCGGATCAAAATCCGTTGTGTAGTTTTAAAGATTTAAGCTATAATACTATGTAGTGACTAGGGGCTACCCGCGGTTTTCGCGGAGATCTTCCATTTTCCCGGAAAAAAAGTAACCTATGTCCTTTCTCAGGCTCTAGACCAGCTAAGTTATAAATGCAAAAGTAACTCGGTCTGTTTGTCTGTCTCGCTTTCACGGTAATACAACTGAGTTGCATTAATAATTTTAGTTAGTTTGTTATTAGTTGCATTATTTGATCTACATATATGTTAATAAAATTGTGGTAAACTAGAGTTTAAATGTGATACTAAGGAAGCCAAAAATTATATATATAATTATAAGTCAATGAATTACATTTAAAAAAAGTATGTGGTATACCTTTGTACAAGTGTAAGCTTTGTTTAGTATATTAGATTGGGTGTATGTAACAAATTATTTATCACTAGCTGCCCCCGCGCGGTTTTACCCGCGTAGTTCCCGTTCCCGTGGGAATACAGGGATAAAATATAGCCTATGTTACTCGGGGATAATGTAGCTTTCCAAAGGTGAAAGAATTTTTGAAATCGGTCCAGTAGTTTCGGAGCCTATTCATTACAAACAAACAAACAAACAAATCTTTCCTCTTTATAATATTAGTATAGATATAGATAATAATAATGTGCATGCGTGTGTGTTCCTGCGTGTTCCGTGCGTGTGCGTGCGTGCGTATGTGTATGTATCTGTGCGCGCGTGTGCGTACGTATGCTTGCGTGTGCCTGTGTCCTAGCGTGTGTGTGCCTGCGTCTCCGTACGTACGAGTACATGTGTGTGTACATAGTCACCTCATCCACAGCGCATCCCGGGTGCGCTGCCAGGCGGGCGGCGGATGCTCGACCCACGCGTTGAAGTAGCGCACGATGTGCTCGTGCTCCAGCTTGGCTAAAGCGCGGACCTCACGAAGAACACGCTCGCGTTTTGACTCGCTGCATATTATTATACAAAAAAAAAACATAAAAAAGGGAAAAATAAAAGTAAAACAAGTCATCTATACAAGATAAGAATATTTGGGTAAATGTTATTGAACCTGTTAGAAGGGCTAAAAAAATCTGGATGAATTCGGCACAGAATTAGTAAAAATAAAATATACAAAAAATAAGTAAAGAACGCGCATGAAACCGCTTAGGCTAGTAATACATAATAAATTCGCAAAGCATAGCTATTAGTTTCCATAACAATATGAATATGTTAATCAATTTAAATAACCATTGTATACTACATTTAAAAAAATATTTACAACATTTTATTAGCATCATAAAATCCATATCTGCTAGTTAAAATCAAAAGATATATATCAACTCACCGCCTAGGTAAAGTAATCCTTTTAACCGCATAAGAACAATGATCTATGTTATTCCTCGCTTCGAACACAACGCCGAACCCGCCTCTACCCAGACACCTTAGCGGTGTGAAATCATTCTCGTACCTTCCAGAATATTCTGGAACGTTCGATGGAGGTCTCTCATAATGTCTCTCCACTACTATGTACTCTTGGTTGAGGGGTAATGGGGTCGATGCCCTCAATTTCGGTGCGAAGAACCGCGGCCATATCATCAGGTTCATTAGAAGGGCGGAACTTACGGCAATTAAGAGGACTTCCTTCCACCAGAACCTGTAAAGGAATTTGATATAAATGTGAAATAATGCTCGTCCAAAAATCTGAAACAAACGTCACCATATTGCGGAAATAGCAGGAACTAAGATTGTATATGAACTTTATTAGAAGAGCTATAAAAATTTATTGGTGCCTCATTCAAAAGTATAAAAAATTAATGACACCTAAGTCTGTTCTATAAAATACATAGCACATTATTGATAATAATTATTTTTTATTTATTTTTTACATATAAATTCTTGGTGCTTTGATTTAAATAAATAAAATATTTGTGGTAAATAGGTCCTCTTCTATATACTTAGTATATTATGATGCATAAGATTATAGTTCTGTGTCTAGATGTATTTATCTGTATATGTATGTATTTAAAAGTAGTATATCAGCTATCTGGTCACCTTATCACAAGCTTTGCTTGGTTTGGAATCAGATTGGCTGTGGGTAAAAATGTTCCAGGATCTTTATTATATAAAGATTAGAATGTTGGTTGCAATTAGACTGACCATAGGGAATAGACGTGCACATGTATATGATGATGGTCGGGAGTGTCGTCGCTAGTGTTGGGCGGGTCGTCCAGCGGCTCGGGGACCTGCACGGCTTGCTCGCACGTCTCCTGCAGGTACAGGAAGAAACCGTGGTCGCCTGGAAACAGAATCACAGACGAATTGTATTAAAAAATAAAATCTCGCCATCGACGGGGAATTCATCATCACACTCTGGAACCGAATTGGTCTCGAACCCTGCGCTTTCAGAGGAGTTTTCTACCACGAACACTCAGGTTGTGGAATGAGCTCCCGGCCATGGAATTCCCAATGGAGTACAGTATGGGGTTCTTCAAGAAGGGAGTGAAGAGATTTTTACAGGGTCGGCAACGCGTGAGTAACGCCCCTAGTGTTGCAAGCGTCCATAGGCTGCGGTAACCGCTTCCCATCAGGCGGACTGTATGCCTGTTTGCCACCTTTGTGGTATACAAAAAAATAAAAAATAAATTTACTGTTGTAGTGAGAATTTGAACACAGCAGTTTATGTTAGATTCATTAAATTTTTTTGAAAAGTATTTTTATGTGTTTGTTAATACGTGAAAACTTGTATTTTACCTACCAATCATGTCTGTATTCAATCAATTTTATACCTACCTGTAAGTTTTCCTCAAAGTAATAAAAAATTTGCGGGGAGCTCACTCCACAACCTGAATCTACAGGCCTGGCAGGGTCCATAATGTCAATTTAACTATCTTAATTTTAATATTAATAAAGTGGAATGCAAATAAATATTATGAATATGAATTGGAATAGTTTAGATCCACTCACCGTTTTGACCAGAGTTTCCATACAGGGTTATCAACGACAAGGTGTTGGGGTCGGGGTCAGGTCCAGGGTTGGGGGTCGGCTGGTGCACGGACACCGCGGTGTCGGCCGCTATGAGAGGTCGTGACGTCACTAACTTCCACGGCACCGGTTTAGCTGACACCGCCGTTTCCAGCCTTTGGGCGTATAACTGACCCTCTTGGATGTACAGCTATAGAGAACACTTTATTGTATATCGAACAGAAAATAATACAATAGAAGAACATATATTATTTCTTAATTACTTATATCAACTGTTCGATGGAAATGAATTAGTTCTTGATAGAGGGTGGTACAGCAAAATAATTATGATAAATACCTAATGTTTATTCTATAATGAATATATCAGTTCATCATTGGTGAGATGAATGACCACAATGATATGTTAGTGTTCTATTCACGAATGTTTTATTAGTTTCGTTAAACTCATAATTTCAAATGTCATTACTTCATGTGTAAATAATGATTTTACGTTTGAGACCATATTTACTGAATGAATTGCTTTATTTGTTATCATCATCACACCCGTCGTAAGACGACCATTGCTGAACATTCGATCAATCTATTTTTTATTTATGTAGCATTAAACTAAAATTATTTTAAAGGAATTTTAAAGCATTTTAAATATGTATTAGATATTTTAGAGTGTGTAGTCACCTGTTTGTCATGTACTCCTATATAGAGCGAGGGGGGTTGTTGGAGGGTCCCTCCGGCCAGCGAGTGCGTGGCCTCCCACAGCACGTCGACATGCTGCAACGACCCTCCCTGCAAACGCCACATACCCGCTACCGGAGCCTCCAACTGTACACACACATATTAATATTAATAGTAATAAGTTATATAAATCGACCTATCCTTAGAACAAAGTTCTACCAAATCTCCACTTTAGAGAAGAGTGATTTGCACCCATTGTACCATTTTTACCCTAACTTTACAATGAAAGTGGTTTGGCTTCAAAGTCACATAGAACTTTCGTTCTACAGATAGGACGAAATTAATGATTAATACAAATAGTTTAAACATTTATTTATTAGGTGCCTTAAGTATACAAGAGGTTATTTGCCTTGACACCCTTACATTTATGTGAAGGCATAATAATGTGTCTTAATATAAAAACCTGATGTTGGTTTACTAAACAGAGGTTACTATATACAAGCAGAGAGCTTAAAAAATAAGGTGTTCAATTTAAATTTTGAACAAGACACGATTTTTTAACACGCCTGGTTCTAATTTACAAACTTGCTTAAATAAGTACCAGCCAGAATTTTATTTCACCATTAACTACCAGGTTCATTTTAAAATGATAATTTTCCTTATATTATTCACTGTTCATTTTTATACCTACTGTTAGCACTACTATCAAAGTCATACGATTTTAGACGTATGCGTCATATGTAATTTATTTGTAACAACGAAAATTTCAAACATTTTAATAAATATTGTTTTACACAAGTTAAACGCTTAAATACATCGTCATAATATTTTAGACTCATATTGTTAATACAATTGAAGCGTGACGTACAAATTATATACGGTTGGTTATGAAACTGATTGAATAAAGCCGTAGGTGATTCATTTTATTTAAATACTCCTCTCGCTCAAGGAAAGTTATAACAATAAAAGAATATTAAATCGGAATTAAGTTAAAGAAACACAAAACTGACATCTTTTACCATATATAGTCTTAATTGAGTATTACAGCCGACTTTCGGGATTCTTATAAGATAAACTGGTTGGTCGTGGGTTGAAATCCCATCCAGGACATTTGTATGCATGAATATTTTTGTTGTGTCTATATGCAAATATTTACTTGAGCATACAATGTATAAAAAAGTTGTATATCAGCTATCTGGTTACCATAGCGCAAGCTCTGCTTAGTTTGGAATCAGATTGGGTGTGTGTGACTGGATATAGGACTACATAAATATATATCTAAGGGCATATAGATATATTGTCCGTTAGCCTCCCCGACACTGTCTATAATCCTCTCATATTATCCACCTTCCATCTTCCTCATATTATAAACTAGACATAAAACCGTGTATACCTTCTGTTTCCACAGCAGGCCGGTGTCCCCGGGGGCCCTTAGCGCCACCACGCCCTCGGGCAGGGCCACCGCCACGGCCAGCGGGGCGCCCGCGCCGGGGCCACCGCCCGTCGCCCCGCCCGCACATTCCCTCCGGCTCAACGCCAGCTGGTGCTCCGCCACGCTGAAGTTCCATCTAGATATAACATAAAAGATATTTACCATTTAAACGGTTTTTTTTAGCTAGCTAGCGTCACTAGACCATTGTTTCAACATTTTTGATTGATCCTACGCTCTTATTCATCGAAGCATGAAGATATATAGCCTTCCTCGATAAATGGGCTATCTAACACTGAAATATTTTTTTTAATTGGAACAGTACCAAACTAGGTTAAGGAACTCCTTAGATTAGCATGTTCAAGCAACCAAACAAACTCTTCAGCTTTATATATTAGTATAGATTAAAATCCGCCAGATCCGCATTCGTGTAGGTACACCCAATGTTGATTACCTAAGACTACAGATTATGGAATATTACTAGCACTAAGTCCGAGCTAAGCAATTCTAACTAACAACAGTCTTAAATTTCCTTTACGAAATACACATCTTTTCTCCTACTGACCTAGAGATTGATTGTTTATTTAATATTGTATGAACTCACTAGTGATGTGCCGAGTCGCTGTTTTGGTGGATCGAGTCGACTCGAGTCAGTTTATACGGTATTCGAATCATGACTCGATTCCCTCTACTCGAATTCTATGTTTGGTATTCGAATACTGACTCGAGTCCGGCCGGACTCGAGTATTTGAATTCCGGCTAGACTCGAATCAACCCTCATTACAGATTCCTTTTTTTCTAATGTTGCGGTTGGCATCGACCTCAAAAGAAATATTGCTCATATCCGATTATGAAGACGCTTCATGATTTTAAATATTTATGTATCTAAGTTATTATTTATCAGGTATCAAAGTTTACTTTTCAGTTATTCGTTTGTGTGTTAAAGTCCGGTAAATGATGTTTAAATTACTTTTAAATGAAATATAATTAAAAACATAGAGCGTAGGAGTTCTATAGAGATAAAAACAAAAAAAACATAATAGAACATAAGCAAATTTATTCACGACGTAGATAGCTCAGACCAATAAAAACGAGTACGAGCGAGTTAACAAAACTCGTATACTAGAATCGAGTTAGCAAGTATGAATCGATTCTTCCCGACTCGAGTACCGGAATCGAGTCTGGCGTACTCGAATCAAAATAAATTGGTATTCGAGTAGGCGAGTCCAATGCAGGAATCGAGTCTGACTCGAGTCAAACCGTACTCGGCACATCGCTAGAACTCACTTCTCATTCCCAGTGCGGGGATCCAAAGCCCGTACAGTGCTCGAATGGCGGCGCAGTACGAGCACGTCGCGACCCTCGCCGGCCGTCTGCTGCTCGCTGTTACATCCGCCGGATCCGCACTCGTATATCACTCCCCCTGTAGCTGTGTCTAAGCCGAGCCATAAAGTTTCCCGGGCACCTACAACCAAATAATCCACACTAATATCATAAATGCGAAAGTAACTCTGTCTGTCTGTCTGTTACGCTTTCGCGCTAAAACTACTGAACCGATTTAAATAAAATTTGGTATATAGATAATCCAGAGCCTGAGAAAGGACATAGGCTACTTTTTATCCCGGGAAAATTGAAGATCTCCCGGGAATGCGGGCGAAGCCGCGGGGAGCCACTATTAAAAAAGAATAAAAATATTTGCACGTAAAAAAAAAACAATAAAGTTACAAACAAAAATAGAAATATAGAAAGCTTAGTCTATTTATATATTATTCTTTGATATTGTGTGTAAACTGTAATATGACAAAACCCTACTTTCCTCAAGTAACTATGTCTCATAATAAGTTAATAAAAAAATTAAATGATACCCAAAACTATAAACAATAATGTATCTCAAATTTGGGCTAACAATGTATGCATGATATTTTTAAAAGTCTGTAGATTTAATTGACTTATCTTCGTTACGTATCCACAAACAATTGGCTAATATTTATATGAAAACTACGTAAACAAACAGGATAACTCATATCGCACGTAATCACAGTACCGCTTCATAATTGGTGTATATTTTTTAAAGGTTTTTTTTATCACTTTATCTATAATAACTTTGAGATAAAGATTCGTGTGTACATTATTTGGGTGGATTGGAGTAAGTACATAATACGCGATTAAGACAGCAAAGGGTTATTTTGCATGAGTCAGTTTCAAAAAATGTTATTCTAAGGAGAATCTTTCTAATCAGGGCACCTAAAAAGACCGCATTGAGGAGTCTCATTAGATTCTTATTATGATTCACATAGAAAATCATAAAATGGCCACTTTTAGGACAATTCATAGCTCTTTCACTCTTGGGACAAACAATTATGTGACATATATTTATTCTTTCAAATAGGCCATCACAGAAAATATGTTGACATACAAAATGAATCAGGAGATTCTATCAGCTCAATCACCTTCAAGATTAACAACTATGTGTGATTTTCGTAGATAAAACCATCAAATTGGTTTATGTAAACATTTGGCATAATAACTGTTTACTTTTTTATCTTCCTTACCTACAGAGGTTATTACAACCTCTTTAAACAGGCAATTTGTGTATTTTTTCTACATAAAAAGAAATACATTCCGACAGGGCTTTATAAAGAATAGTCAACTCTAATGCTCAATTCTAAAGGTTGCTTTAGCTGTGAAGGGACACTGAACACTAACCTGCTATAACTAGGTCATCAGAATACTTGAATGATGATGAGAGTAGCTGATCAGCATCAAAGGGAAGTGGTTCAATGGTGTCTCCGCTGAGACTGTATAATGTTCCACGGAGGGAGGGCACCAGTCGCACCCACTTGCCACCTGCTGTGAGCTGCAACCATTCATATTTGATTATAAGTAAAAATATATACAATAAAGAAGCTTCATTATTTTATCATTTATCTTAATCAAATAAACAACAATAAACAGTAAAGAATTGATTTAATGTACAGAAATAGAGTATATTTACTTGAAGTTTTTGTACAGTACTAGTTGACCCTCAAAATTTCATTTGCATCACAATAATTTTGCCTTGTTTTCACAACATTTTTCATTGATACTCTACTAATATTGGTCATAGCGTAACCTTATATAGCCTATAGCCTTCATAAGTAAATGGGCTATCTCATACTAAAACAATCTTTTAATTCAGACCATCCTATGACCCATTCTTGTGATACAATACTACCATTTAAAAAATTCATCAATATGTAAATAAAAAGGCAAGTACCTCAACATGATGGAGATTTGAGGATAGTAAGGGCTGTGTTTCCAAATGCCAGGCTTTGTTGCCATTTTGTGTGGAGAATGCAGTCAGTTTTCCATCCAGAGTGCTAACTAACACTAGACTGAAAAATAAAAGATGTATAAGTAATAAATGAAAGCATTAATTAATTCTTGGTATTCCTATTAGAATCTGATTAGTGGCATAATAAGGTTTCTTATTAATGATGATTGTTAGTGTCACTTGCCCATTTTTGAAATATTTTTTATGATGCTCCACACTATATATTAGCCTTTCTCAATAAATGGGCTATCTAACACTGAAAGATTTTTTTAAATCGGACCAGTAGTTCCTGAGATTTGTGCATTCAAACAAACAAACTCTTCAGCTTTATATATTAGTATAGATATAATGAGGAAATAAAAGCAATTTATTATGGTTAGCTATGTATAATATGCAACTTTCGGGCTGATGTTTTAGTATGAAACTAGATTTAGGGTAACTTCTTTTGTTTTGAATATATTTGATGTTTGTGTTATTATTCACAATGTAGATCTTATTTGAATACAATTTAGAATAAACTTAATTAGAATTTTGAAACACAAATAAAACCTACTTACTAAGCAATTGTTTCAGTTTATAAATAGCTGAAATATTCTACAGATGAAAGAGTAGTTATGTTGCCAAGGTCATATGTAATTGGGTTAGCAGATTGCAGCTTAATTCTAGTTTTTATTCAAATATTTTTATGTAATAATATATGTAAGAAATTTAATACATAGACTCATAGTGTTAGGTGGCCTTAATTCTGTTTGTTGGGACTGCTGAGAAGATTCTTGGCGGTATCAAGTTCTGACTTGTTTCAGTTTTCAGATTACATTAAAATACTTTTGAACTTGTTAGAACTTGTAAGTTATGGTAAAAGCAGTTTTCTCTGAATAACTACATACTTAACATCAATATCACATAACAAATATTTTAGTGGAGACCGAATTAGTTTTTTTAAGTATCTTGTGTAACTAATACATAAATTAAAGTTGTTTACAAAATAATATGCCAGTTAATGTATACACTAGCGGCTCAATTTGTAATACAAGTACTACAAACTCCTGTTCTAAGGCCAACTATGTACAGTAAATTAACTTACTCGTTATATACAGGTACATCGTTTACTTTATGCGGATTACAAAATGGTAATTTTTGCACAGCATCGTCCGCACGTAGGTAACAAACAAAACCCGTAAGTGCAAAAAACGTCTTCAGAGCTATTACCCGCCAATACCAGTCCGACATTTTATTATTGCAAAATTATTTTCGGACATCTCAAACCGTTCACCGGCTGTCTATTTTTATTACGAAACTTTTGGAAAATATTACAAAACCAAGAAACATACGCACACAGCTGACTGATAGAAACCAAACCAACCAACCACAGACTACCTTCATAATACATACAACTGTCAACCAAGAAAGTCCACGTAATTTTTGTGAAAATGTCAATGTTTGGGTTGCCAATGGTACGACTATCATCGTACAATGAAAGTATTTTGTTAGTGTAATTTATATGAAAAAAAACCCTAAAAATCCGTAGGCCTGATAGAGATAATTTATCGTCTCTTTAATTTCTCGTTAGTTACTGTCAACATTTTTGTTTGCTGACCATTCTATTCTAACATAAAGTCTGGCTAACGAAAGTTGGCCCCAGAATATTAGCGGCAAATTTAAAAAATACAGGCATGACAGCACTGAAATTATACTATGAAAATTGGAATAACCTACTTTGATACTTGGTAATTCATTATTAAAAATATCATATATAGTATTTCAATAAGGACGCTCGAACTTTAGCAGCGCATAGCGGCCATTTCGGTAATGCGATTGCTACCAAATTTGGCAAGAATATATATTTTGTCGTGACATTTCACCATGGAACGCTACACGCTTCAACAACGCGTAGAAATTGTGTAAAATTTATTATCAAAACCAGTTGTCCATTCGCCTACGTTCTGTGCGTTGTGTTTAATTTATGGCGTTCATCGTGTGACTTAACACCGCTCGATTACTTTCTGTCCGGTTACATGAAATCTTTAGTGTACGCAGATAAACCACAGTCAATTGTTGCCCTAAAGGCCAACATAACTCGCGTTCTTCGTGAAATTGACCATTTATGCGAAGACGTCCTCCAAGATTAGTCCACCAGAATACGCCATCTACAGCGGAGTCGCAGTGGCCATTTGGCTGATATTATTTTCCACACATAATGTCATTGAATATTCTTTAAAATGTTATAAAAATTGTAGTAATATCACTTAAACAGGTTGTTTCATTTCATTTCAAAGTTCGATCGCTCTTAATGAAAAACCCTATATATAGACAGTATAAGAACATAGTTCTTACTATTTCATCAACTCCTTCGACATCTTGCAGATTCTCTGCTAAAGAAAGTTAATCGTTTTAAAATTACCATTGTATGTATTTTAATTGTTTTTTTCCTCTGTTATATATCGTTTTGTATGTACAATAAAGCATATAATAAATAATAAATTACCAACAAAAATACAGCAAAAATTAATTATGAGTATATACGTAAAACATAGGTGATGTTATTAAAATGAATACGTTGACTGATGCGATGTACGAATGAATATAATTAGTTTTATTCAATACGAAGAAGCGTAAGTAACTTATTTGTAAGGATACGTAAATTATAAATCAAAATTTTATTAAGACGACTGGATAGGTAGGTGTTCAAAGTATCAAAATAATATTGTCTGTCTACTGAAATTGACGTTGACGTTCATACAGAGTTGCTATATAAAAAGTTCGCAAATAATTCCAAGGCCTACTTTCGTTAGCCAGACTCTAGATCTCGATGCGAACTGTAGAAATTATAAAAATATCGCTTATTCGTAATTCTGCTCTGAACGTCAGAGCTACAAAATAAATTTTATGGCGTTCATAATAGCTTTAAGCTAAGTTCATAATTTTTATTTACATAAGCAGTGGAAGTGTATGAACCATACATGTCTACGTAATACAATTTTAGTCGATTTTAGTTTTAGGCGATTTCGACAAAAAACCATTGACAATTTTATTATGTCTGTGTATTTGTTTGTTTGATAAATTTGACAGATGTCTTCTCATTCTGTGTCCACGCTTGGTAATTTTTATCAAAATAATTTCTCAAATTAAATCAATTGCGCTCGAGAAACGATTGAGAGAACTTGCGTCTAAAAACAGTGTGATTATTTCGGTACCTACCCTTAAATATTCTTCCATTAGTTCGAATTCGGTAGATTCATCATGACTTTGGGAACGTACAACAGACATCAAGCAGAAAAGAAAAAGTAAATATGTTTTATCTATTTCGCTACTCTTTTTGACCATATTTACTTTTGAATGGCGATTATCTTGAGGTTTTTGTGCAGGCATGCAGCTTTGGCGGCAGCTTTTCCTCAGGGCATACGGTGCCAGAAATGTTTGGAGTATGGCCACTGGAGTTACGAATGCAAGGGGAAGCGCAAGATTCTTGTCCGTCCATCTCGCACCCAGGTCTTAAAGAAGAACCTGAAGGCAAAGGAGCAGGGACAGTGCAGGTACGTCACATTTTTTTGACCGTTTTTTTACAGTTATTTCTTAATACCCTCATTTATTTATAATTTGCTCACATTGCTATCCATGTATGTTAACTTCAAATATATCCGTATTTGATTAACTTTATGCTTTCGTTAGTTATAAACAGAATACATTGTGCGAATTGCTTTAAGAAATAACCTGTTATATATTTAAAAACAAAATTTTGTTGTATGTAGGTGTATATATTTAAGGTAGGATGTGAAAATTATTAGGTGCATATTATCCTTAATCCAACATAATCTATGAAAGCAGTTAATTATTTACAGAAGTACAATATGTTTATTAGCTAGATCTTTATTTTGTGGTTATAAATATCAATATTTTTATATCATTATTATCTTTTGTTTAGGGTCTTCATCTTATGCTTGTTGGTCATAATACAATAAATGCTTCCCATCAGGTGGGCCGCATGCCTGTTTGCCACCATTGTGGTATAAAAAAAAAAAAAATCTTGTTCCTGTGTTTCCAATTACTGAAATAATAATTCATTTCCTTATTCAGCAATGGCAGTTGCAAGATACCAAGCAAAAAGAAACGTCAGAACTCTGACTGTTCAGACTGCTCAGACAAAAGCTCTTCAGATAGTTCGTCCGACTCTTCATCTGACTCAGATTCTTCGGATAGCGACAACAGCAGCAGTGAGTCAGACAGTGACAGTGGAAGCAGCAGCGGCTCAGGCTCAGGATCCTGCAGCGACTGTTAAATGCATTAAGATTTGTCTATGTCTAATATTTAAGTAAAAAGTGAGGTTTGTCTTTGGTCTAGTCAATTAAAGCCATTGCTTTGAAAGTACATATAATTAAGGAATACACCAACCCTGCTCTTACAGATTACTTATCATTTCAGTCTTATTTCTTGCATTTCTACTTTTTATTTCCTTTTTCTTTTTAACTGGCAGTGATGTTTCTGGTTGTTCAATTCAAACATTGGCTAGACACTGATGAAACAATCTCATAGCTTATAGTATTGGATGGAGTGTGAATGTGACATGACAAGAGATAAAACTAACAGTAAAGGTAGGTATGGCTCCCTACTGATTCAATATTTTTAATGCTGGCCATTAAAAACATTCTGCATATTTGAATGATATTATGTGCAAATTATTATTTTTTTTTTCAAGATTTTTCCATTCATATGCAGATTATTGAACTTGCAGGCATAGCTACATCATATTTTAGTAATAAGTCTTCTGTGTTTTAAACTTGTGATTGTATGTTCCCCATTGCTGATAAACAATTAAATTGTAATATCAATTATTTTCTGGTACTTAGTGCTGTGAAGAAAAATGTTGTTTGTTGGTAAGGAGGTATTTTATAGAATGATTTATTGGTGAATTTGTAGGGATATATTTACATGATTGATTTTGTGATTCATTATTAGATGAAAAATAATCTTAGATGTTTTAATAATATTACTCATGACTTAATTATCTTATATGTATTATGCTTTGTAAATGAGCTTGATGTATTTTAAAGTAGTCTTAATATCAGACATTGTAATAGGAGGTATAACCATAACATGTATTTTTAAGAATGTATAGTGAAAATAAATGTCCCTTCAAGTTTAATGCATTGATTTTTAATTTATTAGTTAAGATATTTGATATAAAATGAAATAAAATTTTGATGGAGCTATGCACAAATGAGTTTTATTGGTTCAATTTTTTTCATCATCATCATATCGATCGACTTCCATGCAGACCAGTTGTAGGTTGCCTGCATCCAGCGGGTTCCAGCGACCCTTGTCAGGTCGTCAGTTCACCTTGTGGGTGGACGCCCTACGCTGCGCTTGCCAGTGCGTGGTCTCCACTCTAGAACCTGTTTGCCCCAACGGCCATCGGTTCTACGAGCTATGTGCCCCGCCCACTGCCACTTCAGCTTGCTAATCCAATTTCAATTTTATTATGTATGCCATACTAATTCCATGTCTGTTGGGTCGCACAGAATAATTCTCTAAAATTGTCTCTCAAGCTTGTCATGAAGCAGGAAGTCTTTATTTCCAAGATCAATGAAAAGTACAAATAAGATTGATTTTATTTATTTGTGATTAACATACTGCATAGTATCAAAAAAAGGCACAACTATTTATTGATTCTACGTTTACACACTTATAATAAAAGGACACACAGACAATTTGTACTTATAAATCTAGAGGCACTGAATTCTTATAATTATTCTATATAACTAATGTTAATCCTATGTTATGGGCTGAATGAGCTTAATTTTTGATCTAGTTTTTATTTGGTGAACCCATTGCAAATTTCACAATAAGTAATGTGATGTGACTGAATAATTATTATCATAATAAGATACAACTGATGTAGATTCAAGTATGGAAAATTAAAGCTTTGTTATATTTAGTTAGTCTTACTCATAAAGTTAAAGATAAGGTGGGGTCTTACTTATATAACAAGATTGAGCTTATAGCTAATACTTAATTGTTAAAATCAATAATAGGGCAGATTTAAGGGCACTTACTATATCACAATGAACTTAGCTGTAATATAATATTAGCATGAAATTAGCAAAATAAGCAAGCATTTGTAAACATTTTAATAGCCATCAAATTTGATGCCATAATCACTTGTAGGTCGGGTTTTAACACATTCAAATTCAATGAATATTGCAAAATGTTTTCGGTTGAATAATAATTATTACTTTGAAGAAGCATATACATATTGCATCGAATCTTTAATTACTGGAAACAAGGCAGGTACATGATGTCATAAATCTACCCTTCTTATAGAGTTTACCTATTTCAAAGTAATCAAGCACAAATACGCTTAAAACGAAAGCTAAGTAAGCTACACATTTAATAATTATTTTTAGTTCAAATTTCTTAACAGAAATAATTTCAGTAATAGAATCAAATCCATTGCTTGAATGAAAAATAAACATCTCATAAATCATAATCTCATTTACAAAACAATTTCGTGAATTTGAGCAAATAAGAACTGTAAGCTTAGCTTTTATTGTATTGAACAACAGTTTATATAAATGAGTAATTGATATTTTGGATTTAACAGAACTATCTAAAACATGACTTTTCATTCAATAAATGCAAAAATAATACTAAGTAGAGGCAGTAGGTATGTCAGGCAGTGTATGAATAATGACCTTCCTTTTCTGATCATAACTGAAATTATTCATTTTAAAAATACGACTATCGTAGAATGGTTTCAGATCTGAAATGTTTATCTGTCTCGCTCGCTCGGTGAGGTCTCTTTCTGATATCTCGATGGTTGATTGTGAGTGGTTGTGGAGACCGCGCATGTATGCTAGTTGATCCATAGTCAACTGACGTAGAATGTAGTATAGGAGTTCACTATGGTCCTTTTTGTATGACAGGTATTTTTGGAATGTCTGTAAATGAAAATTGTTCATTATTTATGTATATTTAGGTAGTAAATAAAATTAAAAACTTGGGCTAATATTGATATGTCTGGTTGTGTGTCGTTGATGTATGAAATTAGTAATTTGCATTGGCCATGGAGATGCCAAGGTATAAGAGAATTAATTAACAGGTAATTAAAGATGGTTAGAAATAACTAAATCTTGCAACTCTCAACTCTCAAGTGTATACAGGATAGTATATTTACTGAATATTATTTGGGTCAGCAAGTTTTATATAACACCTGCTACCACTTCACGGTTTCACCCGGGTTGTTCCCGTAGGAATACAGGGATAAAATTATACATGTATATTTTTGCACGCTATTTATGACATAATATGTATCTAACCGGTTTTTATCATCCTGTTACCATATTATTGCAAATAAAATAAATAAATAAAATAGGCTATATTTTATCTCCGTTACACCCTGTTTCATCATCATCATCATCAGCTCATATACGTCTCCACCGAGGAGCTCGAGCCTTCTCTAACATCGAGGGGGTTTAGTCCATAGTCCACCACGCGGGCCTAGTGCGGATTGGCGGACTTCACATGCCTTTAATTGTGACATCTCAGGCATGCAGGTTTCCTCACGATGTTTTCCTTCACCGAAAGCCAGTGGTGTGAATCCGTACGTAAGTTTTTATAAAGTCAGAGGTACGGGCCAGGGATTTGAACCGGCACCCTCATGATCGTGAGTTGGTGCGTTCCCAACTGAGCCACCACGGCTTTTTTACACCCTGTTTATAGGTATAGTTAAAAATATTCTGATCGGTCCAGTAATTTGGAACCTAGTCAATACAAGACTATTTTTTCCTGTATATAATATGAGTGTGTAAACCGTTACCTGTCTCATGGCCCGCATGACGCTGTACTTCTGCGTGTCGACGAAGCTCTCGAGCATGGTGCGGATGGCCATGTTCACGTCCTCCTCGCCCACCTGCCCGCGGAGGTGCATCCGCGCGTGCGCCTCGCTCATACGGATCACTTCAACAATGTAGTTAATTTTATATGCCGGTTATTATTTAAAATATATACAGAGTGAAAAATGTTTATGTGACTAGTTGATTTCTGTCATTTTAGTACACAGTTGCGCTTCCTCATACAGTCGCCATTTCCATTTATCCAAAGCAGGAGATATAAAAATCATAATATAATTTCTGTATGGAGGTAAATTTGATTTATTTATTTAGAGTAATTTATTAATTATTTACCATACAGATAACTAGTGCAGCAGTAAAAACTGTCGCAACTATTAACGTCTACCTGTCAAGTCCCTGGTAGTGGGATAAATTTTCACCAATGGCAAATAATTCAGTGTGCAATTAAGTAAAAATATTTTTATGTTTTTATTATTATTAATCGACAATCGAATATGATATTAACCATAAAAACACTATAGTAATTTTAGGCGATTTTTTTGGATTAACGCCTACCTCAGAGAAAAAATACATACTACAACTAGTAAGTTAATTTATATAATAACAATTAGTTACCTGACTCAATATGTCTCACAGTGATGGGTAAGCTGCCTGTAGCGAGAGATTCTTGCCTTAACTGACTGTACATCTTTGCCACTTTATCTTGGTCCATGTTCTGAAAATAAATATAACAATTAGTACTATTTATATCATCATCAGCTCATAAACGTCTCCACCGAGGAGCTAGAGCCTCCCTTAACATCCCCACCTTTATATGGACTTAAATATATATCTTGTGTCTGTATGCATGTATGCGATAATCTTAAGTCCTGAAAAATACAGGATGTCCCTTTATAGTAAAAAACTTGATGGACTATAAGGGAAATATATCGACGTAAGTTGAATAAATCGATGAAAAAACTCATGAAAATCTATTTAACTACACATTACATATTCAAAATTAGTATATAAGATATCGAATGACAAGCTCTGCTTTAGTTTGGGATTCTGTGTGTGTGCAATGAACTCTTTCAAAATATTTTTAATACAGAATTTGCTGATCCATTTTACATTGACGCCCTGCTCCTTTTGGCCGTAGCGTGCCGTTATGTAGCCTATAACTTATCTCGTTAAACGGCCTATATACTTATCTCGTTAAACGGGCTATATAAGACTAATACATATAAGTCGAAGCAGTAGTTCCGGAGATTAGCGCGTACAAAACAAACTCATCCAAAATTAGTATAGATTAATCACCTGTAGTTTAGGACGTATATTCTCCCTGGAGTATACGATATACTTCTTGAGCAGGTCCTGTGGTAAGACGAACTCTGGATCAGGCGCGTTGTTATCTTCTAGAACAGCGCCACGTTGCGTGGGGTGATGTCTAATGTGGGAACTCACTACGAACCTGTGGGGACCAACCAACGACAATGTTAGTTTCAAAGTTGTTAATTAAATCTGATAAGGCGGTTGGCTTTGTAGTTAGTGACCCTCAGGGTACCCTGTGGGACAAACATTTGTATGAATATGTCTATTTGTTCTGTGTTTTGATGTAATTATCTATATAAGTATGTATTTAAAAGTAGTATTTCAGGTATCTAGTTATCATATCACAAGCTCTGATTGGTTCCCATGATATGCGAAAGAGTTGATTTCATAAGTGCCATTTAGGGCTCATTTGAACGAACAAATGGCAAAATGGATTTCTTTTTATTTCAGCTTCGACTGTTTAATTAGTCACTAAATAGAACTAACTAACTATTTACAACCTTCGATATGATAGGCTGCCAAACCACCGTTAATTCTACTGTTAATGCCAAAAAAATAGCTACATATAACCTCACCTAGCCAAATGTGCGTCCAACATCGGATCTGCCTCATCCCTCACCACACAGAGCACGTCGAACCGGGACAGTATCGGCTCGGACAAGTTCACGTTTTCTGTGAATGTTAGAGACGCGTCGTACCGCCCGCCTATTGGATTTGATGCTGCTATCACTGAACACCTGTTGGGGAAACATTTTTATTTTATCTATATATACCTAAAACAAATTCGTGATGAACATTAAAACTACTGAACAGATTTATATGCTGTTTTCACCAAATTACAGAATTCATGGGGGAGGTTTGTATGTATAATACATCAATTTGGACCCGGTAGGTGGCGCTGGTGGGCAGAACGAAGTCTACCGGGTCCGCTAGTAGCATATAAAAACTATTTTCAAGGTCCAGCTGATAGTTGAATGTGATACAATATATAGGTCTAAAGCCTCATAACAAAGAACAACACTGGCCTGTAAATTAATGCTAGGTATGATCTGATTTAATATTGCACTAGTTTTAAACCGTGCTGGTGTGGAACAAATAATTTTCGTAAAAAAAAGCGTATAACATTAACATATTATATCCCTTTTAGAGCCATAAACTATTCAGTGAGAAAGTAGCAAAATAACTCACTCGCATGAATATTGGTGAAATTAATTTCACAGTACACATTTTAAGTTAAATAAACTAAAATGATAAGTCAACAAAGCAAAACATTTTTATTTAACACCACAAAGGCGGTAAACAGTTAATAGGTAAGATGTAATGCAGATGAAGTAAAGTCAGCTAGTAGTATATAAATAGTTACCTAGCATGCAGTGAAGTAACGATGCCTGCTTTAGAGATGGATATGGACTGCTGCTCCATGGCCTCGTGTATGGAGGTTCGATCCTGGTCGTTCATCTTGTCGAACTCGTCGATGAGGCACACGCCGCGGTCCGCTAGTACTAGAGCACCGGCTTCTAGGGTCCAATCTCTGAAAGTATTATATATTTGTTGATTAGTTTGATTTAAATAAAAGCTTATAGTGGTTAAAAATATATACAGCTTAGAAAATATGAATATGATTTGACTATACAGTGGCAGGTAGCGGGTATAATTTCTACCAAAGATTTCAGTGTGTGAGCAATTATGTAATAAAATATTATTATTTATCGACCTTCGCATATTAGTAGCATAAAAGCACTATAGTAATTTTAGGAAATGTGACTGTTTATATACTTGTAACATTTAACTTAAAAATACTTATGAATATGTAATAGTTTTTGAGAATGAAGTTTATTTAACCATAGTATATACCTGTCTGGTTACCATGGTAAAAGTTCTGCTTATTTTTCAATGGATTGAAAGACGTTAAGTCTCAGGATATTTTTTTTATTATTATTGCTTAAAATACACATAGTAAAATAGACATAATATGATGGGAACTCTAAAACGGACCTGGTAGTGGGGTTTTTCCTCACGTAAGCAGTGAGACCGACTGCGCTGGCGCCTTGCCCCGTCGTGAAAACTGCTCGAGGCGCTATCTGTGAATAGACAATAATTAAAATAAATCTTTAAAACTACGCAACGGATTTTGATTCGATTTTTTCTAATAGACAGTGATTCATTAGGAAGGCTTTTATATACAATACATGCATAATATGTTAGAGAAACGCTGACAATTTTGGAGGTTTCTAATGTGAGGTATAAGCATTGCACCCGTGGGAAGGTGGGGCAGGTCGCTAGTAATAATATATACATTCAAAGGGTATATCTATTTCCAAATACCTTCTCAGTGTATTTGAGGAACTGTGACTTCGCCGTGCCGGGATCTCCGCATATGAGTACATTGATGTCACCTCTCACTTTGTGCTTCTCGCCTAAAAAACAATTTTATATATTTACCCAACTGTCTATTAAGGGTATTTGTTTGTAAATTTCTTATTACAGTTAAACTAATAATTTATATGCGACAGTTTGTGAGAATGAATGGATGTACATATGTTTTTTACTCTGGCTGAAGGGATAGTGATAAAATTTTGCAGAGAATTAGAATATGTTCTGGAATAAAACACATTTTATCCCGGGAAAATTGAAGATCCCCTGGGAGCGCGGGGAGGCACCAGCAAGTAATGTTTAAATTTAAATAATAGACATAATATACTTATTTCATGAGTTTCTTGTTACTTTTAAACCACTTCAGCCATAAATTTACCTCAATTATCTATGTATGACAGCCCGGTTGGCTTTGTGGTTAGTGACCCTGACTTTCAAGCCGCGGGTCGTGGGTTCGATTCCCACCCAGGACAAACATTTGTATGCATGAATATGTCTGTTTGTTCTGTGTCTGGTTGTAAATATCTATATAAGTATGTATTTAAAAGTAGTATATGTAGTATATCAGCTATCTGGTTGCCATAACACAAGCTCACTTTGATGCTTAATTTGGAATCAGATTGGCCGTGTGTGAAAAATGTCCCAGGATATATGTATTTATATTTATTTATTTATTAAAGCATTATCTCACCAGGATTTTTAGACTCCCCGCCAAACAGCGCCAACGCCAGTCCCCTCTTAATATAGTCATGACCGAATATCGATGGGGCAATACTTTGGACGATTCTCTCCCCAATGCGAGGGTCCTTAGACAGCTTGACTATATTAGCTACATCTTCATCTGTTAGAGACTCAACAATATGCTTGCAATCCTTCACCACTATGTAATTTGCTATGATCACTGTTGCAAATACTGGGAAGCCCTGAAAAATAATAAATATCGTCATAATAAATATAGTTTCGTTAATAAATAAATACAAATAAATAACATAGAGATCTTGTTAGTTGCTAAATTGAAGAAAATAAAGTGGTGCTATTTTTGATAACAGTAAAATGATGGAAAATAATCTAGTACCTTTGCTTTGGCGTCACGTCTGGATGCATGAATGGGGTGAAATAAAGTTAACTATGGTGATATGTATAAGTTTTTAACTTAAGATAATATTATAGAGATATTAGTTTCAACATAGGAACCTCGAAATCATTTCTTGATACTATTAAAGTTTTTATATTCCTAGTCATTATATTCAATATTTATTTAGATGTCCATAATAAACTAAATAAATTAAATTCTATTATTATTTCAAGTATGGTAGACTTATATCACAGCGTGCATTCTTCATCTACTTAAACTTATAGTTTTTTGTATTATTATAAACATTTCAAGACCAAAAAATGGCGGAATCGGTAAAGCCGTTATCGACTTTGAAACTCTAACAAAGTAACTTTAACAATACTTCGCTACTTTAATTAAGCCATTATTCTACATGGAAAAAAATCGCAGTAGCAGCATAGCTACTAATAAATACCTGTTCAGTATTGAGAGATCCATCATAATTATTAGTATAAATCCCAGTTAGGTCGACTTCGTCCCCCGGCTTGCACCTGTCGCACAGATCAGACAATAGTATGCAATCTTTACTGCGCGGGATCCGGCCGGCTGGGATGCGTCCGGGGGATTCTTGTATGGTCACCTTTTGATAGTTACGGTATACTGTTTGTTCCATGTTAACCTGTAAGTAAATAGGGATTTATTTATAAAGGGATGAAGTGTTGTTTTAGTATATACACTAGACACAAAAAGTTAGGGATATAAAAAATATTGAAATTTTTGGGTGATTTTCAACGAGTTGTAACTTCGCGGAAAATAATCGTACAGCAAAAAAAAGAAAACCAAATTGTAGCTACAAGTGTCTAGTTTTTAGATATGACCATGAATTTTGTATTATGTTTGAATCTGGAGAAATACAAAGAAAAGTACTGAGGAAAAAAAATTACAAATTTTCTGTCGTCTAAAAAAGGGCCTATGGGCTTCAAAAATGACTTTTTTATTGCTTTTGTTAAATGTTCTGTTAGAAAATTTTATGCCCTTTAATTTGTTGTAGTTAAGAACCCTGTACAATGATTTATCACGAAATTATTGTCAATCAACCGAAAAAAGAACTTTTTAACTTTGTCAATCAATAACTCTGAGAATAATGATCGTAAAGAAAATCTAAGAAAGGTTTGGAAAAGTACACAATATTCTCTATAAGAAAACGTGCACGGCTTTTGTCGAAAACATTTTCATTCACTCAAAAACTTTGACTGAAAAAAAGGCGAAAATTTGCATAATTAAGGATATTTAGATAACTTGCTATAACTTTGGATTAAATGGATGAATGAAGGATATCGTCGGTAATTTTTTAACCTTAAAGTGTCCCGAAAAATCCCTGAAAAACTCAAAGCGCTGCAATGCTTCTTACTTAGTGTCCCGAGGCTCTAACTTTATTGTTTTCGCTAGAAACACCATTATGAACGATGGTTCGATTTCAATCATTTTTTCAATGAAAACATTTTTTTTTCTCAATAATCTTTATTGCTTTGATGAAAATGATCGACTTTTTTTTCAAAATGTCGAATAGAAAAAAGAAACATTCGATGATTCCAAGTTATAGCAAGTTATCTAAATATCCTTAATTATGCAAAATTTCGCCTTTTTTTCAGTCAAAGTTTTTGAGTGAATGAAAATGTTTTCGACAAAAGCCGTTCACGTTTTCTTATAGAGAATATTGTGTCTTTTCAAAACCTTTCTTACATTTTCTTTACGATCATTATCCTCAGAGTTATTGATCGTCAAAGTAAAAAAGTTCTTTTTTCGGTTGATTGACAATAACTCCATGGTAAATCATTGTACAGGCTTCTTAATTACAACAAATTAAAGGGCATTAAATATCCTAAAAGAGGATGTGACAAAAACCATAAAAAAATCATTTTTGAAGCCCATAGGCCTTTTTTAAACGACAGAAAATTTGTAATTTTTTTTCCTCTGTACTTTTTTTTTGTATTTCTCCAGATCCAAACATAATACAAAAAATTCACGGTCATATCTAAAAACTAGACACTTGTAGCTACAATTTGGTTTTCTTTTTTTTGTTGTACGATTATTTTCCGCGAAGTTACAACTCGTTGAAAATCACCCAAAAATTTCAATATTTTTTTATATCCCTAACTTTTTGTGTCTAGTGTATTTGGGTAAATATCAGAGTTTTTTGTAACAATGAAAAATGTGTATTAATTTTACTAAGGTACTGTTACCGCCTGAGAAGTAAAGGCTTAAGTGTATTTGCCTTCTTTCATTTCAGGATATTCATTCATGTTAATAAATGATACACAACTAAATAGTGCTATAGTTACACACTTTTTTTAATAACAGCTAAATCTGATATATTTTTATTTTATTTATTAGAGTTTATTGCCGGCACTTTTCGGCAAACGCATCTTTGCGAACCGAGGATTAGTATGACTACTCACAAGTGCTTGTAAAGGTCTATTAGAATGAAGGTATTTACGATTTTGATTTAAAAGGGAAATTCCATTTATTTTAGTAGTTATGTGATAAATTTTTGCCAACTTACCATAAAAGGTCCGGCACTTTGACACTCCGGACACGATCCTGGCTTCACCTCAGAATTCTGCGACTGTACGAACGGGCCCAATATATAACCGCATCGATTACAGTCGTATTTCACAACTGACAACTGGGGTAATACTCCAGTCGTAGCGGTAATAACCCCCACAGTTCTAACCAGCTGGTTCAAGTGAAGTTTTCTAAATGTACGTAGTTCTTCTATGAGAGGTAGGTCTGAGATCCGAACGTGAATTTCTGAAGTGACCCGCTCGTAACTCGGGAATATTTGTAACACTATGTCTTTTGCTACCTGTAATAGAAGATAGAAAACATTTTGAATAAAAAAATTAATAATATTATTTAATAAAAAAAAATAAAGATTAAATAAAAAAATATTAATATATGTATTTCTATATTACAAGTGTGACATACAAGTACCTATATTTAAACCTTTAAGAGGCAAGTACGACAATACCCAAAATAATTATACAATTTTGGTACAGGTGTAGACTAGAGGTTGGGAAAGGACAATTTTTTACCCCAGGTAAGTTGGAAGTGGAACTGCGTGGGGGAAGCTAGTGTAGTAGTGTATATAAGTACCTCGTCGAAGATGAGCAGCATCTGGAAGGGCGCCTCGGGCAGGAAGTAGGCGAGCACCTGCTGCGTGGGGGAAGCTAGTGTAGTAGTGTATATAAGTACCTCGTCGAAGATGAGCAGCATCTGGAAGGGCGCCTCGGGCAGGAAGTAGGCGAGCACCTGCTGCGTGGGGGAAGCTAGTGTAGTAGTGTATATAAGTACCTCGTCGAAGATGAGCAGCATCTGGAAGGGCGCCTCGGGCAGGAAGTAGGCGAGCACCTGCTGCGTGGGGGAAGCTAGTGTAGTAGTGTATATAAGTACCTCGTCGAAGATGAGCAGCATCTGGAAGGGCGCCTCGGGCAGGAAGTAGGCGAGCACCTGCTGCGTGGGGGAAGCTAGTGTAGTAGTGTATATAAGTACCTCGTCGAAGATGAGCAGCATCTGGAAGGGCGCCTCGGGCAGGAAGTAGGCGAGCACCTGCTGCGTGGGGGAAGCTAGTGTAGTAGTGTATATAAGTACCTCGTCGAAGATGAGCAGCATCTGGAAGGGCGCCTCGGGCAGGAAGTAGGCGAGCACCTGCTGCGTGGGGGAAGCTAGTGTAGTAGTGTATATAAGTACCTCGTCGAAGATGAGCAGCATCTGGAAGGGCGCCTCGGGCAGGAAGTAGGCGAGCACCTGCTGCGTGGGGGAAGCTAGTGTAGTAGTGTATATAAGTACCTCGTCGAAGATGAGCAGCATCTGGAAGGGCGCCTCGGGCAGGAAGTAGGCGAGCACCTGCTGCGTGGGGGAAGCTAGTGTAGTAGTGTATATAAGTACCTCGTCGAAGATGAGCAGCATCTGGAAGGGCGCCTCGGGCAGGAAGTAGGCGAGCACCTGCTGCGTGGGGGAAGCTAGTGTAGTAGTGTATATAAGTACCTCGTCGAAGATGAGCAGCATCTGGAAGGGCGCCTCGGGCAGGAAGTAGGCGAGCACCTGCTGCGTGGGGGAAGCTAGTGTAGTAGTGTATATAAGTACCTCGTCGAAGATGAGCAGCATCTGGAAGGGCGCCTCGGGCAGGAAGTAGGCGAGCACCTGCTGCGTGGGGTAAGCTAGTGTAGTAGTGTATATAAGTACCTCGTCGAAGATGAGCAGCATCTGGAAGGGCGCCTCGGGCAGGAAGTAGGCGAGCACCTGCTGCGTGGGGGAAGCTAGTGTAGTAGTGTATATAAGTACCTCGTCGAAGATGAGCAGCATCTGGAAGGGCGCCTCGGGCAGGAAGTAGGCGAGCACCTGCTGCGTGGGGGAAGCTAGTGTAGTAGTGTATATAAGTACCTCGTCGAAGATGAGCAGCATCTGGAAGGGCGCCTCGGGCAGGAAGTAGGCGAGCACCTGCTGCGTGGGGGAAGCTAGTGTAGTAGTGTATATAAGTACCTCGTCGAAGATGAGCAGCATCTGGAAGGGCGCCTCGGGCAGGAAGTAGGCGAGCACCTGCTGCGTGGGGGAAGCTAGTGTAGTAGTGTATATAAGTACCTCGTCGAAGATGAGCAGCATCTGGAAGGGCGCCTCGGGCAGGAAGTAGGCGAGCACCTGCTGCGTGGGGGAAGCTAGTGTAGTAGTGTATATAAGTACCTCGTCGAAGATGAGCAGCATCTGGAAGGGCGCCTCGGGCAGGAAGTAGGCGAGCACCTGCTGCGTGGGGGAAGCTAGTGTAGTAGTGTATATAAGTACCTCGTCGAAGATGAGCAGCATCTGGAAGGGCGCCTCGGGCAGGAAGTAGGCGAGCACCTGCTGCGTGGGGGAAGCTAGTGTAGTAGTGTATATAAGTACCTCGTCGAAGATGAGCAGCATCTGGAAGGGCGCCTCGGGCAGGAAGTAGGCGAGCACCTGCTGCGTGGGGGAAGCTAGTGTAGTAGTGTATATAAGTACCTCGTCGAAGATGAGCAGCATCTGGGAGGGCGCCTCGGGCAGGAAGTAGGCGAGCACCTGCTGCGTGGGGGAAGCTAGTGTAGTAGTGTATATAAGTACCTCGTCGAAGATGAGCAGCATCTGGAAGGGCGCCTCGGGCAGGAAGTAGGCGAGCACCTGCTCGCGGCGCGCCAACACGTCGAACTCGACGTGGAACGAAGCCTGGTTGTGCTCGCACATGCGCCGGATGCGCTCCTTGTACACGAACTGCCCCTTGCTGTTCGAGTATGTGCGCAGGAAGTTCTTGAACCTGAACAAATACACTCCTAGTTATTAGCTTATTTTAATTTTATATTAAAGATGATTATTTCTTACATAGCTACTTTCTACAATAAAAATATGACATGCTCATATTTTAATATCAAGAGGCACTAACCTGTTAGCAATCTCAGTTCTTGGCCCCAACATGGAGACCCACTCTTTAGTGGTATACCCCTTCGTGTCCTCAAGGTTCTCGATACTCTCTATGCCTTCTTCCACCTGTTCTTCAGTGCCCATAGCTGCCTTCTCAGCGGCACGACGGCGTTTAGCTCTGGGGGCATCTGTGCTCTCCTCGTCGGATTCATCTGTTGAAAATGTATCAGTGGTAGTAAGCTGAGATAACCAGAATAGAAAATTAAATACAGTCACATACACAACACTGTCCAATTAAGGGTCATTTGCACACTGGGTTTTTTGACGCCTCTAACCTGTGTCTTTGTTCTGTAAATTGCATGTGTAACAATCTAACAATACAAAAAATGCAGTGTATGTAGGAAACATGCACTTGAGAGTCCAGTCTTATCCAGTATTTATATATATGTCTTTTATGCATCAAGACCTCAGAAGAAGTTCTTATGGTATAGTCTACAACTCACCATATAATAAGTCCCGGTCATCTCTTCGCACTCTGCCCTCATCACGGTCACGTCTCCTCAGTTCTTGTTCAGCAGCCACACGGTCCTGCATTGACATAGGATCATAGTCATCATCATCTAGGTCTTCATTGTCGTACCGATCCAGTGCTGGCATGGGGCGGTAGTCACTGTTGAGGGACACATAGCGTTAATATTGAATATATAAATAAGTTAATACTGTCTAAAATATCTTATTTCTTCTATATAATAGTAGTTATAAATCCTTTTTCTCCCAAATAAGTATTTCCACTCAAAATATATTCATTATTTTAAAATCATATTATTTAGTGAAAGCATGACTATTATAGGTACTTAAATAATACATAATATGTCAACTTTGTGATGGCAGCGGGTAAATTAACTCTATACTCTGAATTATGAAGTAGACTGTATCTTAGAAGATGGGAAATAATTCTCTTATTTTGGTGACTATAGTCACTAAAGACAATATTGGTCTCCCGTAGTGTGACTTTGTAATTAAAGAGTGGCTCGAGATACCCTATTTCAAATAAATCCCCATACACAAGATTCAGTTAGTTAAATAAGATCTTTCATTAAATAACATACGCCTCCATATTATCATTGAACAGCTCCTCTCCATCCCCTTCTTCTTCCTCAGGGTTATCACCAAGAATAGCGCCTTCATCTTCAAACATTTCATAATCACGCGCTGGTGATGTCATACGGGAACGTCCTCCATCTCTTTCTGAAGGTGTATCGGGGGCTGGTGAACTCTGTGAAGGTCACAGGTCAGAACAGCATGTATTAGGTTAGGAACGTACGGTAAAGGTTGTGACAAAATCATAATTTAAGACTATTTAATATACTACTATCTACCAACTCTACTACAACTTAAAATTGAAATAAAATAGGAAATATAGCAACTTTGAGACAGCCTGAAAACATCAGTAAACAAACTGGATTTCTAACAGCATTTCAAAAGCTTTCTTTGTACTTATAACAAAAAACTGACTTACCATCGCTATACTTTATATTACTACTTGATCACTACTACTCTATCACTACTAATTTTCAATATAAGACAAACAAAATGCGTAAAGTTTCACAAAATAACCAAATTTAAAAACGTTAAAAACAATCATCAACAGGTTATAAAATGTATGAATTCAATTGTCAAATAAGCGCGCGAATTATTCTAGCTCATGTAGAGTATTTTATCATGGTAATTTATGCCGTAACTTGATTTGATAAAGATGCTTTTCAGAAAAGTATAATTTGCAGCACAGCAGTGACATCTATATATACACATGATATTTTTATAATTGATAAAACTACAGAATAGAGTAAATAATTCGCCGGCAGATTTATTATTCAAAGCGCTTACTTTAATAATACTACTCGAATGTTTTATAGTGAATCTAATTGGCACTGGCTAACTAAATTCACCTATCGTAAGTGTACCAGTCGTGGCCACGGTACCAGTAATGGCCAAAAATTAAAAGAAACATCTAGAATTCGGACATGAGCTAATGTTTTTACATTGTGATGACTGTGACATAGACTTTAGACATCGAACTATCTAAGTTTAACGTTCTATTGAATTCAGTCAGTTACATGCACAAATATGCGCGAATACAAAGTGTAAGGTGATTTGAAATTGACAACGACGGTTTTTCTTAAGGAAATCGTTAAGGCGGTGAGCGGAAAGTTTCACTTGTAAAATAGTATTGCTTAATTAAAATCAAGATTAGTTTTGTTTCATGTGTTAACCATAAAATAAAGATAAACTTAGACTAAGACTGGGGTATCCGTTAATGAATTTTCCCTGTCCAAGACTGGATCACAAAACTACAACTTTTATTTGTTAAATTAATTGAATCCAGCTTTGCCGTATCTCACGTGCAACACATTACAAATATTAAATAAGGACTGGACTTTACAGTTTCACTATATTCAGTGCTGAAACTTTCACAATTTTGGTAATATTTCAAAAAAACCAGTTTTTTTTTCTTAAACTGGCCACCATTGGGTCATTTACCTTACATCATAAATGATTAAAGAAGTGAGGTCAGTAGTATCATACAAATTTTTTTTATTTCTTTCAAAATTAATACTATAATACATACCACATATAATTTGATAATCTAGGTTACTGGTAATAATTAGAGGTATAGTTATTTATTTGTAATAACAAAGTTTTAATTTATTAAAAAAAAAACTATTTTATGTTCTTCTTTCACAGTTACGTCACTTACGTCTTACGATATGGATTTATTTCATTGAACGCACCTTAACCTCAAAAAAATGGGTATATGTCAAATAATTTTAAAATAATTATTCCGTCTGTACCAATGTCGTAATGTCATTGAAACTGTTTGTTTTTTTCTACTAAAATGGCTAAATATATTGCACAAATAATAGTCTTGGGGGCACAAGTGGTCGGAAGAGCTTTCACTAGAGCGCTCAAACAAGAGATTGCTGCCTCGCAAGAAGCAGCGAAGAGAGCTGGTGGTGGACCTGAAGGCACCAGGAGAGCTGCAGCCAATGCCTCAACCGGACTTACATTAGAAGAAGCAATGCAAATTTTAAATTTAGATAAATTAGAAGCTGATAAAATTCAGAAAAATTACGAACATTTATTTAATGCTAATGATAAAGCTAAAGGTGGTTCCTTTTATTTACAATCCAAGATTGTCAGAGCGAAGGAGCGTTTGGACGTAGAATTCAAGCATAAAGAGCAAAAACAAGAACCAAGCCCACCAAAAGATACATCATGAGGATAAATTTTAGATGCTTATGGTTATTAGTTAATATTTAATTGTTATTCAGTGTAGATATTATTTAGTAAAAACAATATATTCATAAAAAGTTTATTGCATAAAAATGGATACCACAATAGTGACTAGAATACATCAGTCTTTACATTATACAATGTTGATTATGCATAATTATGATTAGCTGTAAAAGATTCCAAATGTAATTTTTAATTTTAATACTTTCAACAAAAGATGCTGAAGCATTAAAATTAGTAAATCAATAAATTTTGATAAGCAGAATCTAAGTTTTTTATTATGTTTAAAATTGAATAATTAGGCTTCACTATAAGTGTGAACAACTGATCATCAGCTAATGATATATTAGTATACCTAAGTCTACACTGTCTTGTTATATTATGACCTAACTTAAAAGATATGTAAAAAATTACCATCTAGGTATATTATAAAGGTTACAGTCCCTTGCTTAAATATTTGACTATAATAATATTGGTTACACAATGACTAGAAAAGGTTACATCATAATATTGTTTTCAAATGGAATGTTATTCAGGAAGAATTTGAGCAAAGGAAGATCCAATACATACAGATCTGGTACACTACTAAACACCAATAAATATAAACCTTAAAGAGTTCTAAAATTTAGTATACCAATAAATCCCAATACCGTTTTGTTCCCATTCCAATCAATATTAAGTCTCATGCCAATATCATCTTGGCTAATACCCATCCGTAAATATAAATAGACATACTTATTCTAAACATGGCAGTGTCTTAAAATTAATAGCTAAAAAAACTTATTATTTAACATGGCTTCATATCCATCAAGATGACTACTTCATATGGGCTGCATTCAGACATTCCCAAAGTATTACAGAGCCATCCATAGAAACCTTTCTCAAAGTCACATACATCCTTCCACCAGTTAGCCCCGCTGAATGTCAACTGAACTATACCAGCATACAGTCCAACACCAATAGTGAAGAGCACAATCAAGAATGGATATGATATGATCACAATTGGAGCCAGCAAGACTTTTCTGAGACAATTAAAATTTTCAGTAACATGTGTAAAGATATTATACCAAGCCATAGTACCCATGTAAAATGAGTACAAAGCCGATATAAAAGCCACAAATGGTATACACATAAGGCTGAAGAGAAATACATGTGGACCGTTGTACAGTGAGCATTTTGATATATCCATCTTATTGTATTCCTCGGCTACAATAGCAGCTTCAATGATCTCCAGTTCCTCCCTGGATATGTTCAGCTTTACATCAACATTTTGACCCTTCTTCTTACCCCTTTTGATTGTACCTGTCATGGTTAAATAACCATCTTTCGAGTTGTCTGTCAATGAGCAGTCAGGTGACATTGAACATTCCGACTCAATCCTCAGGGCAGTTACTTCAGAATCAGTATTTTCATACTCAGTAACTCCAGGGACAATGTTCACTCGTTTTTTCCTCTTAGCACTGTTCTTGAGGCTGTCTGTGAGACCACCCATTTCAAAACTGTTTTCTGATTGAGTTTGTGACAGACTATTGGGTGTTGCAGAGGAGCTTTCGTTTTGATCAGAATTGAGTACCTTGCAACTCTTCTGCAAATCATTTTCATTGATTTCCCTCAAGTCACCATGGCTAGAGCAAGCATCTGAAGAGTTTTCATAGATTGGTGACAGGTCTATGATCTCTCGACTGTTGTTGATGTTGGGCAATGCTTGGTAACCATTCTTCAGAAGTTTATCAGACTCTATGTCCACACCTTCATTCACATCTTCATCATTAACATCATTTATGTTTGCCAGGTCGATTTTCATATTGGATTTTAGGCCTTCCATTGTAGAGTTTGTTACTCCATTAGCTACATGTTCAGAGACTGGAGATAGACCATTTATGTACTTAACAGGGATTTCATTGTCGGCTACACCCTGTGAAAAAAGTAAATACAGGGTCATCTAAAAGCATAGCTAGCGGCATTTTTTTTATTCGAGATACAATCGGGCGAATTCTGTATTTATATGGATGGACTAAATATTTTTATATCCCGCTCACAGCAGACGATATATAATCATATATGAGGGTTCTTAAAGTTAAAGCGCGTAAATACCTGCACTGTAATTATGTGATCTACATGACCGGCAACTGAGTTTGCTTTCTTTCCATTTCGCTTCTTCGGGAGAATAAATATCGGTTGGTCCACCTGCGCCATGTCGTCTCAAGACTTTCGGATCACAAAACCAATAGGATTTACTTATATTTTTATAAAACCAGTTACACTACCGATGTAAAAAACAATATATCCATCCGCCGCTTTTCCTTTTCCAGTTTTCCACTGAGTTTTTTTTTTTTTCACGATTTTCATAGACAAAATCCATTTATAGAGAGAAAGCCCCAAAACAAACACTATTTATAAATTAACTTATTTAGGGCGTTTCGATAATAACCCGCCAAGTTCAAACTATTTTGCACTTTGTATATACCCAACCCAAAGATAGATAGACCATTTTTTTAAACATCAAGAACCCACGGGTTCGCTCGTGTAGTACTAACGTAGTAGGAATACTGAGACAAAATATAGGTATATTATACGATCTATGTTATACCCTCATGTCTGAGCTTTCTATAAGTGAAATCACAAAAACGGTTTAGTGGCTACGTGAGAAGCTTAAACTCACGTTCATATATTTGATATCTGTTGGGGAGTTCGTACTTATTATTTACATTTATCAACAAAAAAAATTGGTTGCCTGTAAAGTCGGTATACGGGCGAAAGTTTTACGTGACAACGACTTTGAGTGGTAAAATAATTTTAATGTGAATATTCATTCGTATAGTAGGAAGAAGGATGAAATAATAGTAACAATTTAAAATATAACGTCACGTTACGTGAGCGGAGCGTAACGCAGTTTCTTGAAGTGTCACCCGGCAAACCAATTTATAAGACGTTGTCACGCTCACGTCAAAAAATGTGATAAGAGCAGGTATTTGTCATAAGTTTGTCAAATATTTTATTTTTACTCCATTTCAATCTATTTGAGTTAATGTCATTATTTATCTATGTACCTTTATTCAAGATGCACTGACTGAAGTGACTGACAGTTCTGAGTTTTAGGTTATGAGGAATAATTCAAAATAAAACAAATTTAATCAACTTTTTTGGCATCAACAACTAACCAAAGAGAACATGTTTAAGGTAATTATATGCCAATGCAAATAACCGGTGTTTTATTTCTCGATTTTCGAATTGAAACATTTGTAAACATAACCTCTGACAATAACCTATCGTTTTAGGGAATGGTTAGTTTAGTGACCGGTGGAGCCTCGGGATTAGGGAAGGCGACAGCAGAAAGGCTAATAAAGAATGGTGGTAAAGTGGTCATACTCGATATTCAGGCAACCAGGGCTAAAGAAGTAGTCAAGCAACTCGGGGAAAATGCTGCGCTATCAGCGGGCTGTGTAAGTATTAAGTTCTTAGTACCACTTTTTGAATACAACCATAATTAGAGTAGACGTTACTGAAGCGTATTGTGTAGACGGTACAGCCTCATCTTAACTTCCTAAGAAATAATTGAGGTTTTCTGTGATCATACTTCCTAGATGTTGTTATGTATCATTTAATATGATGTTTCATAGAATCCCTTCTAAATGAGAGAATTGAAAACAACATGTACTACTTTTATCCCAAAAACTATCCAATCCAAAAGAGTCACTGGCAAAAGCATAGTAGAATACTAGTATTTCAATAAATCAATTACTATAATTCATTATTATAAATAGGCTAAACCTACCCTGACCAATATGAGAGCTCTATAACGAGACTGACAAAGGTTTATTTTTGGGAGATTACACAAATAAATAATAACCAATTTCCATATTACTTGAATTTTTATTTATTAAAATTAAATTATTACCTAACACACTTTTCCAGATAACTTCAGAAGCAGATGTTACGAAAGCTTTAGATTTGGCAAAGGAAAGGTTTGGACGTCTGGACACATTAGTGAACTGTGCAGGACAGGCACACACATACCAAACTTACAACTTTTATAAGGACAAACCCTGTGATTTGGATGGTTTCTACAAATGCGTAAATGTGAGTGAGTTACAAGTTCTTATTATAATATTATTACTTCAGTTTATGTTGAAATCAAAAGAAACGAAAAGGGGAAAAACAATATTTAGATATAATATTAAATAAAAAATTGTTGGATAATATGTGTATACAGTTACTTGTGAGTAAAATAAATGCTCATATAAGTAATTCATATTCTTTTTGGAGAACAAGCAGATTAGTTACCTAACCAACTAGATATATTGAGACATAGATACAAACCTGAACTCCTTTCAGATTAACACAATTGGCACATTCAATGTGATACGTCTTGCAGCTGGAGTGATAGGTAAAAATGATCCAAATGACAATGGAGAGAGAGGCGTCATAGTAAATACTGCGTCCACAATAGCGTATGATGGGGATATTGGACAAGCAGCGTACGCAGCGTCCACTGCAGCTATTATTGGCATGACCCTCCCTATTGCTAGGGATTTGGCTTCAAGAGGGATTAGGGTTGTCACTATTGCCCCTGGTAAGATCTCAATGCTACTAATTTTGTATGAACTTCAGATAGACACAATTATAATCTGAATTTGTTTACACTAATATTATAAAGAAGAAAAAAAAATATTGTATGTGTGTTTGTGATGAATAAACTCAAATCTACTGTGCCGATTTCAAAAATTCTTTCAGCATTGGAAAGCTAAATTATCAGGGAGTAACATAGGCTATATTTTATCCCTGTTTTCCTATGGGAATGGGAACTAATTTTGAAATTTCATGTTAAGATAAATAAATCCATTCACCATAACCTTGTGTTTGCAGATCGTGATAAAGATTTCTTCATTTCATGTGATTAATGCCTAAGTCTATATCTATTTAAAACTAGCGGTTCTCCGCGTTTTTATCCGCGTTCACGGGAGATCTTCCATTTTCCCAGGATAAAAGTAACCTATGTTTCCAGGTTATAAACTATTTGTGATCTGTGATTCAAATTTCATCCACATCCATTCAGTAGTCTTTGCGTGAAAGAGTAACAATCCTTCAAATTTTCACATTTATAATTACACAGTTTAACAAATTTAATTTGATTTTATTTTCAGGTATCTTCGATACTCCCGTAATATCTTATTTACCTGAGAAAATGCTGGAGTTTATAAAACGTATGACTCCGTTCCCTTCGCGGTTAGGGAAACCTGAGGAGTTTGCACATTTAGTCACGAGCATAGTAGAAAACCCCATGTTGAATGGGGAGGTGATAAGGCTAGATGGTGCACAGCGGTGGTTCCCATTGTAGATTAGTATGTAGACTATGTAGTTATAATTAATGTTAAGACTGTTAAATAAATGTGTAGATTATAGGATGCTGTTGTTTACTTTATGCATGTCACCGTTCCGCATTCCTTGTTTCTTACACTGAAATTCAGTATGTTACATTCAAATGAGTAAATAAAAATCCTGGTATACTTTTCTAAGACGGCCAAGATCCTTTGGAAACGCCGGTAAAATCGCGGGGAGCCCCTAGTAGGTAAGTTAAACTATAGTTACTGTGTTATAGTTACTGTAATCTTTAATTGTACCGGGATAAAAAGTAGCCTATGCGTTATTCTAGCACATATTCTTACACTATGTCAAATTTCATCGCGAACCCTTCAGCCGTTCTTACGTGAAAGACTTATAAATATACTATTCTCGCAAACATACACATTTAAAATATTAGTAGGATACGATTAAAATATGTAAATCGCCACCAAGTCACTGAATAAAGCAGGTAGTGTCTAGGTACTCAGTTTTAGGTATGCTAACTCAGTGCCGGCACGCGGTAGATAACCCGATAACCCTTATGCGTTTGGCCACTCTTTGTTGCATAACGGTTATGAGTATCAAAGCGTAATAGCTCCATGCTTATATTAAGTCTATTAACAAGGGAACATTAATTGCTCTTACCCGACTTCTAATTAATGTTTCATTTTGATACCGCAATCGTACGGCAGTATTTACAGTTATTTACAATGCAATCATCGTGTTTCAACTATATTAATGGGCCCATGAAAGATGGGAAGGCAATCATGCTATTATCATATTTCAGTATCTATTTAATGTCCCAGAAATAAACACATAAGATACCCATTGTGAGAAAATTCTAAAGTGCTTAATAAGTAGGTATAAAAACTGTAATACATACCTTTCTACCAAGTTGTGGGGACTTAAATCTATAAAGTTGTACAAAAACAAGTTCATAAAATATTGTAAAAAAAAATACAGATGCATAATTATTAGAATAAATTATGTTTAATCAGAACTATCTCGCACGCACGTATAGATGTATCTTGGTCCTCCGAGCCGGATGTCATAAGTCATTACTACAAGAAACGAGAATCGATACATAACGACGCGCCCGGACAATACCGGCGAACAGCAATAACTTCATAAATGATTGCGTTATTTATTTCAATTGCCCGGTTTGTTTTCTGGCCACTTGGGCAGTTGTTTATCATCGTATTTATTGCTTTATCCGCTTTCAAGGTGACAGTTGGCGTCGTACGATGCGCATGCGCCGCGGGACGCCTCTCGGTAAGGAATTTATACGTTACGCAACCAGCCCCTGTATACTTTGGTACAAACATCGTCGGAGAGCGGACCTCTCATGTAGAAGTGGAGTTAACGAGAGGGACAGTGCATAGACGCCGCAACGTTCACCTCACAGAATTACATTCCAGATTTGTTTTGCTTTACGTCCCAATGTTGCAGTCCGCCTGTAAATTGTAGTGTAGTCTGCTTGTAGATTGGGAGGCAGACAAGTTGGGTTAATGTTACCTGGCCCCGAATTGACAGGCACATGAAGTTCGAGCTGGAGACCATCTGCTTTAGCCTACATAACTTTAAGGTACCTCAGTTTATCTAAGTCACCTGATGAGAATCTGCAATGGATTTTAGATTTTATTGCCGAAAGGTAAGATTCATAAATGAATAGGATTTTGTGGTCCCATTTGATATAGGCTACATTCCTAGTACTTAAAAGGTATGCTTTGAACAATTCTGTTTCAGTGACGGTAGGTACGTTCTAGGAATTTCATATATTCCAAGATTCTATAAACTAGTATTTATTTAAGTACTTTAACCATATGGGATAAAATGTGGGAGTAGGTGAATATGGCGTCTAGCTAAATAATTTTAACACCAAATAACTATATAATGACAGATAAGATTTATAAGTGTTTCTTTATTATTTAACACTGGACAATTTGGCCATAAGTTAAAGACGTATGTTATTAGAAATGGATTTGCTTATGCAACAAGATAAAATAAAACCAGTTTTGATCTAGCCAATAATTAAAAGAATCACGTAACTAATAGTAGGCGAAGGAAAACTTTTTTACCTTTTTAGTTCAGACCTTTACTGCCATTCTAACAATTGTTATATAAGATCTAGGTATATATAGCACTGTTTGGTTATAATTCATTGGGTTTATGGTTATTTTATGGTTACGTTGGTGGAGAGGCGCGCGCGCACCGCTCGACGCTCGCTCGTGGGAACTGATTTATTAATTAAACCATTATTTATTGGTGTTTAATCAAGATTTCTTTATTTGCAATCCAACTTTTGAATTCATAAATGATCCAATTAAAATTTTTGGGTAATTAAATGTTGTAAAAATTAAATTACAATTATCACTGCGCTAAAATATTCGTATTATTAAATATAATAACGACGGTTCCAAAACCGCATACTTTTAATGTTATTTTCAGTTCCCTAAAATATATGCCACGGAACTTATCCGATCGAAGCAAACTTGTTGGATTTATCGTGAGACTACGCCCTTATTGGGTAGCTCCGAGTAGGGAGGGTTGTCAACCGCTTTACACGTAAATACAATTTTGCAACGGTTTGCAATACCTACTTGATATCTATTTAAATTATATAAGTTTATTGTACCTACACATGTAACAATTGGTGAAGTAAAAGATGATGACATGTCAAACTGTAAAAGAAAATTGAGGTAGGTACCTACGTGAATAGGTATGGGGTGTATAGGTATGACAAACTTTAGTTTTATCTAAATACGATATGTTTAAATTATCCCATCAGGCGGACTGTATGCCTGTTTGCTACCTTTGTGGTATAAAAAAAATCTACGTCCTAGTTGTAGGTACTAATTGCTGAAAAGAAAGAAAATAATTGCTTTTTTCTTTATACAAACAAGTGATAGCCCTAGCACGTGCGCACACGCACCCGCATCGCTGCGGTGATCAGTCATGTTCGTCTGGCGCATGCCGCTGTGCGTCGCGTCGCAATACCTCAACATTCAGCTACCAAAATAACCTTTATACAACCTATATAGCACCAGCTAATTCCGTGGCATTTTGTCATCAATATATTATCAAACAATAGTTCATTAGTAGCCGTGTATCTCCCGATTAACCTATTCAATTGCCAATATTCAACAAAACTGATTAGCCAATAAATACAAACACTTCATACACATATATAAATATTTACAATAATGTTTTAACTTGTAAAATTGTAAGTACCCACCATACTAAGGCCAGACAGTTTTACAACCTCAAAGCAAGTAAAGAATAGATACATTAATTTAACACTTAAGTGGTTTGTGTTAGAAAATTCTTCGTAAAGAAAAATCTGTGTGCAAATTCAATTTAATTACCTATTATACCGATTGCATTCCAACTTGACCCGTGAGTAATACCTTTGTAAGAATAGTGTATTTAATTAACCATCCACTCGATGTGGACACGGTATTTGAACTCGCACACCTTTTTGTAACACTTACTTGAGTTGCGTTTACGCATTTATAAATGCCTCGAGGCCAGTTCTAACTGTCAATCGGCAATTTTCTTTATTCAATAGGCACTTAGTACTCCTGATTGTAGTGACGATTACCTGCAACATTCTAAACCGGAATTCCAGACAAAACTACTCCAGATTTGGTGTACGCCTTATTATGAATTTTTAAACGACTTTGAAAATGAAGGAGGTTCTATGTTCATCTGTGTATATATGTATTTATTATTGAATGCTTATAACGAATAATTAGATATTAGATGAGAATAATTAGATTTTAGTTTGTAGCTCATTAATATGAGCTTTACATATTTGTACATAATGATTTTGGTACTTAAGCCATGTACTAAACAGGATACACCGTTACCAAAGTTAATTCTAGGTGTTTGCGAACGTTCGATGTTCGATGCCACTACTAACTGAGTTATCATCACCTTAAAAGCCTTTCAAGCACCGTTTATGTATCTTAATGTTAATTCTAACTGTCGCTCGCCGAAAGCAGCTTTTATACGGTATCAGGTGTCCAGTAACAGTTTTATTTTGTCCCAACCATAAATATTACAAGTTTTTGGTTATAAATTAAACTACCTTACAACTTCGGTCTTCGTACAAAGGCACTATCTTCATCTCTATCAAGGGGACACGTCAAAACCGAAATGCATTCCTGAGGAACCCCATACAGAGCACCGGAGATAACTCATCGTCCGAAAAGGTCGTTAAGTCAAGGGGTTAAAGTTTATTTTAATTTAATTTAATGGTATTATTATGTATGTTGGTCCTTCGAGTGGTCATCAATCATGTGTGATGCGAGTTATTCTTTTATGGTCTTTTGTTCCAGATGTTTCGTAATTGGATGGTATTCATTGCTCCTTTTGATAAAAACTCATATACTACAATATTATTAGTATATATTAAAACTGGTTTAATTCCGGGAAATCTTTCGGTCCCTCAGTAAATCGCGTATCTACGTGAAACACTGTGAACAAACACAATATAAATGTTCGGATCAACAGGCTATGTCTTACATTAACATATATATCACATTCTAACGCCTCTGTAGAGCCAGCAATGGTTATTGCTCTGTACAAATTGCCGGTCCGTCGCCTCTAAGTATCAGCCGTGATGTGACTGTACCACACACGGCGTTCAGTTTCTAAGAGACTAATTTGCTCCTACCCTACTAATTGTCAATGTAACAATTACATGTTTTTAAACGAACGTTTCTGTTGTCTCCTTAAGGTTAATTGCATATTTTTTTTCAAACAAAACAACACGCATTTTTGAAGAATGTTCGCTGGCTTAATTACACGAGATTATAAAATACTTCAACATTTTTAATTCTAAGAAACACTTCAAATTTTTTTACGTAAATGTGTCTGATAGCAACCTTTTTGACGTTGTACCTATTTCGTTGTGAGCTAAATATTCTTTTATTTTATTCTACTTCTAAAGCAGTTTATTCTTCAAGAATATAAGTTAAACATCGTTCGAACAAATTAAAAGGAGACTGTATTTTAAATTTTTTTAATAATCATAATAACCAAGTCGCAATAGTCAAATAACAAGTGCGGGCACGAAACTAATACGGACTAATGGTTGAACATTATCCGCAGTAAACTCGAGTTAATTGCCTTTACACGTGAGTTATAACATGAGTAAATATGACACAGGTACGTTCCCTAACGACGGTCTTGCCACTTAGTAATATGGAATAAGAAATATAAAACATAATTGTTAAGGAAAACATAGCGAATTAGAGTGTTACACTGGGTGGCCTAAACTAATGATTTAATTATTTATTCAAGGTAACTGTAACTGCATACAATTTTATAGGTAACTATCTATAAAAGTATTCTAAAATTCTACTTTAAACAAGTTAAAGTTTACAATTGAATTAAAAATATATCTATTAAAGTCTATGTATTTTTAGATTATATGGAATCGAATATACCTACCTCAGAAAAATAGGTTCATTCAATCAGTACATGTAGTAGAGCGTTTGCAGAGTTGAATTTTAATGAAATTTGTCACATCGATAGTTAGCATATAGGATATATTTACCCAAGACTCTTAAAGATGCAAACGACCAATCAAATTTAGATAGAGGTGTGTTATTAATTTTGATTCAAGGAACAGAAAATGTAACAATGAAATTATATTAGAACGCTCAATGTGCGACAAATAGCAGACAGCAAAGTTATTTAGTGAAACAATGCTAGCTATTCAGCCGGAGTCTATATAAATAACTCGGCTCACTGGGTCATTGTATGGCGCCTTACTCTTGTATGCAACTAGACAGTTTTCAGCGATACACACTGTGACTTTAATATAAGTCATTAATTTTGCCAAGATGTAACTAATAACTAAAGTAAAATAACTAAAGAATTTATGAATAGGAATGTTTGTTTTTATATATTTTACTCTGGTGAACCGTTCGATAAATTATGACAAAGAAAAAAGGCTACTTTCGTCGTCGGAAAAGACCTTACGAGAACGCGAGGAACTGCGGAACTTATAAATAACAGCATTAATTTAGATCACACAAACAATAAATTTGTAATATAATAATTAGTTTCTATATACTTATTATACATATATGCTATAGCTAAGATATGTTAAGCTTGTGTTTTGGACTACAGTGCGCGAGATTGATTCGAAGAACTCACGACCCGCGGCTTGAACAGCAGTGTCACAGCTAACATACCTATCATAATTGATTTATTATCATTTTTAGTGGCTCCCCGCGGATTTACCCGCGTTCCCAGGGATCTTCAATTTTCCCGGGATAAAAAGTCTATGTCCTTTCTCAGGCTCTAGAATATCTAAGTAGCATATTTCATTTCAATCGGTTCAGTAGTGAACGCGAGATAAACAGACAGACAGACCAACTTTCGCATTTTTAATATTAGTAGGATTATTTATTAAAGACCTGTGTGTCAGTGTGTATAGGGTATTGCATTGTTACTCCGCGGACCGTTCGAGGGTTATGCAACTAAACAATTGCATAAGACAAAAGCTCAGCGAAGCTGGCATTTTTACTGGTTATTGTTAGAGCTTAGAGCTTATTGGAATGAAAGTAAAAGCTTAGTTGACTCTATAATATGTTCCTATTTGTATTTTATTTTGTGAGGTATTTAGTTAAGCTTGTTTAATCGCTAATGGTGCAGTTATTAAGATAATATATATTTATCGCAAAATTTTGAGTTCGATGCCTTCACAGGACTAAAATTTGTATGGTTAACTATATTATACGGAATTATTAACTGAAATGAAATATATCTATAATTCTAATAACTAGTAAAATTACTAGTGACTAATATTAGCTATTTGGTTTCCATGGTACAAGCTCACCTTAATTAAGGATATGATTTGCCGTATGTAAAGAATTTAAACCATTTAAACCATTTACCATTTATTCTTTTGCCATGTCTATATTTTTACTATTGTTGTGTTTATTTCGAGAGTTAAATGGTCTATTATTTCTATACTATTAGTTTATTATTGTTAAAAGAAAATACTTAAAAGTATAATAGCATCCATCCATCCAAATTGGGTCTAGAATATTTGCCAACATTTGATTGTATTATTGTTATGTAAATATGAACGATATTTGTTTAGGACTTGTCAAATGTGTTAATTATACTACAAATAAACTTGGGTTCATCCTTCGCCTTGTTTTTAGCCACACTTGTACGTTAAAAATATAAAGTCACCAAATAAAATTATTCTTATATTTATTCCTTTTTAAATTCAATATTGCAACCTGATGCATTTAAAAAAAAAGTATTCCCGTCAAATTTAACGAAAAATATTTATTTTATAAAATTATACGTTTTCATTTAATTACACGATTAATACAATTAATGATAGATAAATCCATTAGCCATATTTAATTGAGACAATAATGATTAAAATCACTTCAGCAACTTTGGGAAAATTTTATAAGTATATATATTCTTTACTGGGAACTTTTATTTGAACTTAAATCCTACTAATATTATAAATGCGAAAGTTTGTAAGTATGGATGTATGTAAGTATGGATGTTTGTTACTCTTTCACGCTCCAACGGCTGAAGGGATCTGCTTGAAATTTGGCACAGAGCTAGAATATGTTCTGGAATAACACATAGGCTACTTTTTATCCCGGGAACGCGGGTGAAACCGCGGGGAGCCACTAGTTATTTATAAAGTTTTGGAAAATATATAATTATGGCGTAAAAAAGTAATTTCATCACGCGCCATATAAAAGACATCAACGCGTGCGATTCTATTAAATCCACCTTAATTTATGAAAATTAGGTATTTATATGTGTTAATATGCGAATGTATATCGTTATATATACCTTGGTTTTATTATACGATCGTTAAATATAATATAATAGCGATTAATAGAATTTACAACACGTAATGTTATTTAAAAACGTCGAGTCATTTTAAATACAACATGGTTTTATGGTCTAAATATGTATTAAAATGCAATAAAATAACTCTCGTCTACTTCTATACAAAAGAAGATTTTTAATTTTTAAATCATTATTATATGTGTTTTTTATACTAAATCCGTTAATAACCAATGGTTATTTAATAAAGACAGAACGAATTTTCTGCAAATTTAAGATACAGTTATCCTTAACTTATCCTAATTTTAATATCACATATAATCACATACCCCAAAACGTGGGAGTTAGTACCTACTTTCAATAATAAATAAATAAATAAATAAATATCCGAGTACATACTTACATAAAATACTTATATATTTGGATATAAAAAACAAGTAATTAATACAAACAGTTACATATAAAGGAGATAATCAAAGTAATGGGGAATTCTTTAATTAGGCCACGTCCCTACATTGGGCTTGTCAATTTAATGAACAGAATTAAATGTGAAGTACCGTAGTGCGCTTTAAATCAGTTCACTTGTAAGGAAAATCAATTAATTAATGCGATTTGATTTTTGGTTTCAACCTCAGTCACTGCTTGTTCATATATTATTATCTTACTAATATTTTAAATGTGAAGGTATGTGAGAACGAATATATAGACGTTTGTTACTCTTTCACGTTAGAAAGGCTGAAGGAATCGTGGTGAAATTTGGCGCAGAATTAGAATATGTTCTGGAATAATACATAGGCTACTTGATTTCCCCAGGGAACGCGGGTGAAACCGCGGGGAGCTACTAGTTTAGAATAAATGTGTACTATAAGCATAACTCTATTTACATTGCGATTTTATTTTCTCCCATTAATAATCCTTTTATAAATAAAACACACCATAAAATACTAAAAACGTAACCGTGTGATTTTCTTTCGTTTCTCATCTAAAAGTTTTACGGATTCATGATACAGGATACACATATCATCATAGATATATAGCTAATCTAAAACATAGCGGCCTATTAAATAAATAAAAAAGCGTTAACAATGGAGCGATATATATTCAGGGGCTATAAAATAATCAGTGAGGAAGACTCCCGGGCGAAGGAACTCCAACCATTACTACTGACTCTATAAATCCTTCAGGATTCACTTGTATGCAGATCTATTTACTTCCACCTTGCGTCTGCGCTTCATTGTTGATGTATTAGCAAACCTGACTAAACCAAGCATAGTGAAATAATTGTTGAAAACAAAGAAAAAAAATAACAATCAATGGAAAATTAAGTTACAAAATATGTTTGCAAACTATTCATGTAAAAAAGATAATTGTTATATAAGGTAGGTTAGAAATGGTTATAATAAATATTATGACAGATTATTTTATGTAATTACATAGGACCAGATTAATAGACATGCAAATTATAATGATACTAGTGGCTCCCCGCGGTTTCAACCGCGTTCTCTGGGATCTTAAATTTATTATAAAAAGTAGCCTATGTCCTTTCTCAAGCTCTAGACTACCTGTGTACCAAATTTAATTTCATTCAGTTCAGTAGTTTTAGCTTGAAAGCGACAGACAGAGCAGACAGAGCTGCTTTCGCATTTATAATATTAGTATACAGTATGGGAATTGAACTCACAAACAGTGGCGTTAAAGTCCAAGCCAAATCATCACTTAACATAAAAACCTATCATCATCATCATCAGCTCATATACGTCTCCACTGAGGAGCACGAACCTCCCCTAACAATGAGGGAGTTAGGCCAAAGTCCTCTTAAACTTATATGGGTAAGTCCTTTGTTTATATTCAGATTCCCATCCGTTCGCGGAACAACAGCACGTGTTATTTATACCCGCCATTAAATATAAATATCGAGGCATCATTCATATATCCAGTTCATTTGAAATTCAAAGTAAGTCGATGCGAACAAATTGATCCGATAGTTTACGTTATACGATTAAACTATAACATATAAAGGTAGGTAGATTCTTGTTAATAAGAAATTGTCTTTTGAATTCTTTTAAAGTCCTTTCAAGCTGGTTCTAAAGTTTATAAATACCCTGACTTATGCTATAGGTTTTGGGTTCGATTAACAGCTAGAACAACAGAAAACAGAATATTTCATTTATCATAATAAATTAATAAGTATGATCATCCTGGATAATTCTTGGACATTTTTCACACACGGCCATCTGATTCCAAACTAAGCACAGCTTGTGATATGGTATCCAGATAGCTGATATAACTACATGTATTACTTTTAAATACATACTTATATTATAGATAATTAAATAAATAAATATCTTGGTACATTTTTACATCCATATCATAATTATAACCATAAAAAGATTTGATCAATGGGAAGGGCTGTAGAGTGATAATAAAGTAAGGCGAGTACATAAAATTAACGGTATGAAATTATAAAAAAAATATATGTAGGTAGTTTTAAAATTAAAAATGATCAAACTTGTGGCCATCAACCGGCCCGTCATTATGACGAACTTGTATAAAATGCAAGAGACATACTTTTTGCATTCCAAAACCATAAACCCTTCTGCCTTCACAATCTATGGGAAAGTTATTCCGGGAATGAACGATAAGAGAGTGCTTCCTTCGTTGTTGCTATCTCCCTCTATCCTCGCGATTCGACCGCGCGAGAGGGAGACACCCTCACTCGGTGGAATGTCCCATATAATACAATTTTATTATTATTCATCGAGAGATTCTGTGGCTTTTTTTTTTAAATTGCAAACCTCACAAAATGTAGTGTAAATACATGCATTTATGCACATACAGCGGGAATATTGTCGTTTGGGATTGTTTTAGGACACCTTTGTGTAATTTAATGTTTTGAGTGAGGAATTTTGAAGACACGTGGGTATAATTTAGGCGAAGGGACTTTTGGATCGTGCTGGGAGCGAGTGCAGAACGTATGGGGTTTCCTTTGAACCTTAATGTTCATGTAAATTAATTTATTTATACATCTATGATCAAATTAAATATCAATAATTACGTAATAGCTATAAGGATATTTATAAAAGCGTTAATATATGCAAGTATATATATAGAGAAAAGTATCGTCAAATCGGTTAATCTAAAATCTCCTTAGACCGCGAGCGAATAAAAAACCTGAGGCGAATACATTATAAGTATTTATTATCTAAAATGGTCGATCGACGCTGTATTAAAATATATATAAAAAATCATGGAACAGTTAGGTATATGTATTATGTTACGCAAGTGTTTTTATTTAAATCATCGGTTTAACAAATTACAGCCTTTCTGTGGGACAACCTCATATTGGTCTGATGTCTACTATTATATTAAACGACTACTTTGGTTTCGTCGCTTTTACTATTCGCGTGTGTCAACATAGGGTTTCTAGTTACATAATTCAATTCTGATAAACAAAAATGAACATGTCAATCAAGATCCGAATAAATTAATAAAATTACACTGGTTTTTACGATATAAATAAGCTTATTTGCCTTTTTATTTACATAAAAGTTATATCATAAAACACAAAATAAAGAAACTCAATTCAGCAATACAATCTATTTACCAAAATATAAATCAACAAGAAAAAAAGCTTTTAAGGATACTGATTACAATCAAATTAATACATAATTTGAATTATGTTACATACGCCGTACGTTTCGGGTTGAAATTTAAAACAAGAAGCTTAGTGTGATAGAATTTGACAAGTCAAGTTACACACCAACCAATCAGCCTACTATCCATGTAAACCTATGAATGGTAATATCGCTAATGCGACTTTTAAAATGTACATTTCTCACCAAACGAAACGGTGTTATCGAAGACCTTTCTAAATAAGTTGGTTGTTACCCAAACGACCGTAATTCTCTTCGTCAATAATACCGCAGTAAAGCCACTTCAAGTTCTGCAAACTTGTATCGAAACACGTGAACTGGTTCTGTCTCATTCTTTTGTTAGAAGAAGTAGTGATCGGAAAGAGAGGCAAGAGTGGAGCTTGAGTGGTGCTAGCGGGACATCGACCAGCAGCTTTCAGAAAAACTTCACCTGAGACCAAGACCATTATAGCTCGGAAATGTATGGTTTCCAACATTTGATATTATTTGAAAATATTGTTACTAATTTTCACGAACAGCGTAATAGGTATATCTGCTCATTTGTATTAATCGTATGTCAATTGTGTTGGAAAATTAATATTATGTATTACATCACTATGATTTAATATGATAGTTAAAACAGTATTCAATAATTCTTAACTTGGTGCTCAAAAAACCAACCATTTATTATTTGAAAAGTGAGTTGTAATGGTATACCGTTAAGCTTACTTGCCCCGTGGACATCGACAAAAACCGTGCAGCCTGTGTGCATCTGTGTGCACGTCCCCACGTATACACACGCACGCACACACAGGCGCCGCATACCGACCGGCGCGGGCGCAGAGAAACTCTGCGTTTTGCATTCAGTTGTATATCCACTTTTAGGGTCATCAAACGCTTTATAGGACCCTTTATACCATCGCGTCAAATTATTTTGACATATTTATTAAAAAAACTATCCAATTATTACATTCCAAATTGTATTAGCGTGTTTAAGTACAACCTGTGGCACAGTGTGTGATACAAACGCCAACTTAAGACGTGTTTAACTTCTGTTAAGTTACAAAAGTTTTAATTAAGTTCGTGTTAAGTGACAATGTGTTGTGATGATTGTGTGTGATTAAAGTTGATATTATGTGATGGAAGGATTGCGATTGATTTGAAAATGTGGGAGACCATTCGTTACGTGAAATCTGTGAGGAAAAAGGGAGGTTGTGTATAGGTGAGTGTTATTGTAGAGTTAGAGCTTACTTTCTTACACTGCACAGTACTGCGACCGCACTCACATTAGAAATTGAAATATGTAATAAGTAGTTTCATATTGTTGACACATTAATATAGTGCTTACTACGAGTATTGTGTCTGTTATAATTATAATGATATAGTGTCAGCTGATCTTCTTTTAAAAATAGTATCAACTTAATTTAGAAATTTATGGAAGTATAGAACAAGGATAATAATATAAAAGACCCAAGCAAATAATTTAGTGAGAAAATATAATTAAAATTAACCTAAGCAAAAACATATTTAGTTAAAGAGTAAAGAGATTTTGAGAGTTTAGTTTCTTAGAATGATGAATCCTATTTATGAGAAATCATCAGGTAATAAGAAGGCTATGCGTCCAACAGGGTACGAACAGTGAAATGGCTTTTAAAGACTGTCTTTCAAGAATTTTCCTCTCGAAGTTAATTAACATTTCCACACAAAGCAGTCACCGGTCGACAATTGTCATATTTCACAGAAATAACTTCTGCAGAACAGAACCTGTCCGAAATTTCTCATAAGTGACATTTTTACACGACTCTTAGGCAGACCGTTAACAAATGACGACTGAAATATTTACCCCGCATAAAAGAGACAAAGTGCGGGAGAGAGGGACACCCTCATGTCAAAACAGGTCCCTGGAGTGCAGGCAATAGTTCAAAATTCGAATTTTATAGAAGTAAAATTAACAGTAAGGTGACATAACGATTGGGCCACTTCCTGTATTCACGTTTTGACAAATTCTCGTTCGACGACAAAAATATTTTACATAAATTATAGCTCGTTCGAGACTCGAGATCCACTGGTCGCTGGACGATGTTATTCATAATGTTAAGTATGGTAATGTATTATCAAATTACCTTTAACACTTTGGATATGTATTTTCTACAGCAAAACTTAGATACGCAATCGTATATGCTGCAACATATTTAACTCTGAACAAATATATTTTGATGAAATAGACTGAAAAAAAGGTTCCAATGGGATTTTACTCCGCATGTTTTTTTAACGTTTCATTCCAGAGTTTTTTTAACGGACGTATAAAGAGCGTTCAAATAGAACATGAAGCCTTAAAGTGACCATGTGCCTTACACCAAGTAATAAAGTAATAACTTTAAACACATTCGCTTTCAGTAGACTATAAGGTTAATAATTTATACTGCTGGAAGGAAGCTTGTTATTATTTCGTTATCTGTTGAACGGCAGTTTGATGTAGACAGACACATGAAATAAATGAATTCATTACTGAATTTAAATACTAAAATGGACTCTAAATAGCATTTTAAAGTATAGACATTACTTACTAGAATCGATTCTTTGAATGATATAAAAATATGAATAAAGTGAGACAACAAAAAAAAAAATGAATGTACTGAGTTTTTTAACGATTCTCCTCATTTAAAGGGCGACTTCCGAACCGGTAGTTGTGTTAGTGTTGTGCCTTCATAAGTGCTCTTTCAGGCTGTGAACTGAATAAATGGAGTCGAATCTTTTTTAAAGTGTCATTATGTAGCTATGGACAATTGGATCAGTATTAAAAAAATAAATTGCGGTTTTGAAATACCTAATAGTTATATTCCCCTTGACTTGAAATACACTGGAATCCAGTTCCAAAGGAAACCAACCAGCCAGCAACAGAAAATATTAAAGCATAGTAGTACCAGTATAGGAAAATTCTATATTGGTTAATACAAAACGTTCTCAGGTAAACTCTATATTTCAAACTGGCTCTGAAATTGTAAAAAAAACAAATAGAACAATATTTGTAAAAGGCGAACCATAAACAGTTTTATCATTCTTTATTTGGCATGCATTTTGCAATAAGCAATAAAGTTGTGTTAAAGAGTTAAATTATTTAATACCTGCTCTACTGACAAGTATAACCAAGTAAGACCAAACACCAATTAGTAAATATTTGCCTCCGGTTTTATTACAAATGTTGGTTCGTGAAAAGTTTGGCCAATGTTCGATTTGTATTTCTTTTTTCAAGTTGAACAAACATTTGGGGCTTTATGTACAGTAGTTTTCTTGTTAGTTTTTTGTGCTATACACTTAGTTACCTACTTTTATTCGTTTTTTAGTTTGCATCTCAAATATTCGATTTACGGAGCCTTAGGAAAGTAAAATTGGACACTAATAGAATGTTTTTGGTAGAATATATGCTGGCTTTATCTTTACACATGTTGGTTGACCATTGGGCTGTAAGGTAATTGTTGGCCAAGTACTTGGCCAAGTAGGGTTGGCGTGTCGTTTACGAAACTAGGCGTAACCCAACCCAGTTAATAGAATGGTAAGAACACCTGAATTTATAATTATAATAAACCTTATATATTAGGTGTGCCAGTGGTCTATGCGTTGACAATTTTGAATTGTGAAATCAGTAATATTTGCTGACAGAAAACTATGTTTAATCTAATATCTAACTATGACAAATCTTTTGGAACCAGCATCATAGAATGACTACAACAATTTGTTTGAGCTTGTATATGTTTGCTTGACTTAAACATCTATAAATATACGATATAGTATAGACAGCCTTTCCATTTGAGTCTTTTCCAAAACCCAAGAGTTTTCTTGAAGACAGAGCTTGCTTAGTAAGGCAGTTATCTACCGAAGTACTTATAATGAATGTCCCAAATAAAAAAAATATGTATAAAAAATACACCTCCGAAATTCCAGTAGCATATACTCATAGTCTAAGGTACATTCGTTCACACAATGTTGACCTACTTTTGTCAATAGACCTTCTCTAAATACGCTCCAGTTGTGTGCAAGACTGTACACAGACTGGATCTAGTCTAGTAGAAAGCAGTTAATTAACATTAAATGGATGTAGTCACAAGTACTAGTTATAACTTTATAACTTGATATCCCTCGATATAAATTGCTTAAGTGATATCGATGTTTGAGATACGCCATGAACAATTATGTGCTATTTGAAAAATATCAATAAGTATTCTTTGACTCTGAAAATGACTCTGAGGCTTGTTTGGTTCAAATTTACTAATCTGGAGTAATGTTAGAGTGGAATTTCAGCTTGCGATTAACCAATGGACAAAATATCTATGCTTTTCACTTTATTAACGAAAACCTTAATATCTTAATAATAATAATTTTTGTAAAGCATTTCTACGACGAATTATATTTATGTCAATAGTTCTGTAGGATTTTCTTAACATCAACGCTAAGCTGTAGGCAGGTACATATTAATTAATAGTGTGTTAGTTTTCTTGGTTATCAGCAACAAGTTTCTTAATTATGTCAACTTGGTTTCTAATAAGTGTATTAAGTCCCCGTGAAATGTTGGAAATTAGAGTAATTCTGCCGGTTTGTCGGTTCGAACAGTAAGCGATAGTTTTCTTGGATAACTCAATTAAGATTAATTTAAAACTAGAAGAACTGACTTTGATTTACATATTAACGGAGAATGTAACAGTGTTTTGTCTTATCTTATCAATGCTATTAATTTGAAAGTTTGTGTCAGTATGTCTGTTACTGCTAACCTCCGAAACGACCGTGTTATACCGAAACACATGTCCGAGAGCCAAACTTAAACTTGTGAAGTGTAGTCTGAGAATCTTATACATATTGTGGGCAAATAGTCGAACTGGACCGATCTAGATCTGGCATAGGTGTACGTAATAACAACAACAATATTAATATTTACTTGTGTCTTCTGTAAAATTAATTAACACGTTCGTGGCTCCTCGTATCCTAACCTGTATTTTTGTATTATCCGTGCCATATTATATGTATTCATTTTAACGTTGGGCACATCATGAAATAATCGGCCAAATCACGAAATGCCGGCATATCACATTGTGCCCAGGCAGATTTAGATCGGCCCAGTTCAACGATTTGCGACACGACATACATACCAAGTAGGCATACACCAATCGAAGTTGATACTAGTGGAGGAAAATGCGAATCAATGGAAAAAGTTGTCACATGCCCGCATAGGAGAATTCTCACGACACTTCCCTTGTATTTACATCTTTATATTCTGTACAGTTAGCAACATATGTGACATAGCATATATTATACATTTGTGGAATATTTTTACCCGACTGTGCGACCTCACAGAAAGGATTTATGGATGTTTAACTTTATGTCTCTTGAGCTCCTCGGTGGAGACGTGTATGAGCTGTTGATGATGATGATGATGATGATGATGAACTTTATATGTGAAAATATATTGAAACATTTATCTATCTATATTTATACGAATATTATAAAGTTTAAGAGTTTGTTTGTTTGCTTAAACGCAGTAATCTTAGGAACTACAGGTCCGATTTCAAAAATTCTTTCAGATTTAGATAACCCGTTTATCGAGGCATAGCTTTCCTTGATAAACAGGTTCATCATCACGCTACGATGAATAGGATCGGTGCATCAATCAAAAATGTTGCAAAAACGGGCCAGCGAAGCTAACGAAGTTGCGCGGGTCAACTAGTTTAGGGATAATAAAGTACTGAAGGAAATCATATTAATAAGTTTCTACATTACCACGGTTAATGTTTCAACATCGATTTTATATAAGTAAATAATGCAAATATTTTGCAACAATTTTTACTTATAGGCAAACTGCTCTTTGCTAAGTATGGATCACATATTTATGTGACTACCTGTACTAATTACCTATCTACCTTATTTGTCTCCTATAATTTTTCAAGAAAAAGTATACACGTATCATTCTTATATTATCTTGTCAATTCTAAGGAAGATGTTTTGTAGTAAGAAGTTATTAGTAATAATCGTTGTTTTTAAAGTAATAGTCACACTTCCTATTAATATTAAATAGGATTAGATGTTGTTTATATTACACAAGCTTCTACTTCGTGGTTTCACCCGCGTTCCCGGGGGATCATCCATTTCTCGGGATAAAAAATAGTATATGTGTAAATCCAGGGTGTCGGCTCTATACCGGAATGATATTAAAATCGCTCCAGCCGTTTAGACGTGATGAAGTAACAAACATACACACTGACCAAGTTGCGCATTTTGGAAAATTGTTTTATAGAGTTACTTCACGTCAAATAAATGTCAATATCAAAAAGCTTTTTGACTTTATTTAAAACTAGCTGCCTCCACGAGGTTTTGCCCACGTAGTTCCCGTTCCCGTGTGAATACAGGGATAAAATATAGCCTATGTTACTCAGTGATAATGTAGCATTCTAATGAACAAATAATTATTAAAATCGGTCCAGTACTTTTTGAGTTTATTCGTTACATACAAAAATACAAATCTTTCCACTTAATAATATTATAGTGTAGATTATGTAAAAATAATTAATGACAGATAAAAATAATTTCTATTGACAGTCATTATAGTGGCACCGTGACCTTATCTCACACTATTTGTCACCTAAACAAAGACCGAATACCACGCCACCAAATGCTAAATTCGTGTTGCAATCCATCTTACACTAACAATACATTTGATGTAGTATCTTATTAGAACAAATTGGCGCTATTGTTCTAGCGGTGACCCGGATCAAGTGATAACTCGCATTTACAAGTGTCAATACACATTCATTTTGGAGGTAAGTTGTATCAACTCTATGTATATAAGGTTAGGGCAGAAAAATAAGAAAGGCACTACTCGTTGTACTAGAGAACCTCCAAAATATGATTTAATTTTGCTACAATATGGCAGGCCAATGCAATTTCTGTTTGCTTGCAAGTCATATAAAATTTGTACAAAATAGTTAAATAAATAATATGTATTATATAAATAATACCGGTACAAATATTAGTAATATTAAAAAAATATGTATGATGCGATCTTTGAACTCATCAGTGCCACGTATGTAGCCGAGATATAAAAGATTTTGTAAGAAGTACAAAGCTTCGACTTATAGGTACATAAAACAAACAGCTTAATCAACTTTTGTTATCATCTAGCCGAAGAACACGACGATCTCAATAGCATCGGCAATCCAAACTCACAATTACCTGTAAATATATTCAAACAGATATAAAATTCGTTGGTTCACTTCCCTATTATTTCGCAAATCATGGGTTCGATTTCGTGGGAACGCCGAAGGTTTTGATCCCATTGTACTGATTAGCGATCTTGATTTATCCTTACATTGGTGGTTCCATCAGATACGGGTACGTACACGTCACGAATATCGAATTATTCCGATAGATCGGATAGATCAATCGATATGGTGAAAGCAATATTGATATTAAATTTTACTTCGGTATAAATTATGTCACAGTGTAATGATGAAATATTGGTTTTCTCGAGACTTAGTTATGGGTAAATTGCGTCTAGAAAGTAGATTTAGTGTGACTAAACCCTTATGTATTGTGCCTTGAAATTTACTTAAGTTCTGATGCCATTAAAATGAAGGTAATCTATATATATAAAAATGAATTGCTGTTCGTTAGTCTCACAAAAAGTCGAGAACGGTTGAACTGAGTATCATTCCTTGGTTTTGAAATGTTCGTGTGGGTCCAGGGAAGGTTTAAAAGGTGAGAAAAATGGAATCATTGCCGGGAAACCCTAAAAACAGCCCTTTTCTTTTTCCCATACAAACGTTTTCTAAATAAAATGTAGAGCCAATTTGAACTTTATGGCTATACAATAAAGTTCATATTGCGTGCTCTTTAGAGGATCTAATGTCGCGTTCCGAAACTGAACAAAAGTAAAAAGTAACGCGAGCGCGACCAAATTGAATAGTCACAAAATGTAATAGATGATTCATTAATAGTACTGATTTTTAATTTGGTCGGTTTTTAAATTGATCAATTTGAAGTTTTGTCACAATTTAAATTTCTGAACGGAATCATAATATTTGACATTAGATTTGACAACCAACTAAAATCGATGACAAAACGGAATGTAATGTTTTTACGGAACGTAATTTTATAATGTTTATAGAATACTGTGCCATGTGTGAAGTCGCTCATACAACTACATAGGCCATCAACGAAAAAAAAAGTACAATTTAAAACGGGTACAGTAAATGGCGTAAATACGGAGACTATGTGTGAATGGGCCGTGATATGTCGATCCATCCTGTCGCACTTCAAAGCAGGGAAAAAAGTTATACGATATTGTGTTACCACATCTATGAGTGCATCCTTCTATTTAACTTTCTTTCTATCTATATCTATCCAATCAGCCCAACCAATCAGCCCCTAATAAGCCACTGCTGAACATAGGCCTCCTTCTTTTTACGCCACTTGATCCGTCTAGCGATCTCCTTCACCTGAGACTCCCGGTCAAACGACAAACGACATCCACGCTAGATGTAGTGCGTACATGTTCTATTGGGGAGTTACCCACATTACTGGTAGCTGCTCCAATTGGAAAACTCGACCGCTTTATGATATTAGTATTGAAGTATAGATTGGGGCAGTACGAAGTCTGCCGGGTCAGCTAGTTCTTATATAAAATCAACTGTTATAATTTTTTGAGAAAACAAAACAAAACAATAAACCATTACCAGAGATTACAGATCTAGGTTTTTCAAAAATAAACTGATTATGATTGCTTACCGTATCCAAATTGTGCTTGTATTTCTATAAAAAGGGCAGAGATTATAGTGATTCAGTACAAATTGTGAGTCAATGCAGTGATGAGACAGTCGTACTACTGCTTACTGTTTACTCAACCGCTCCCTTAGAAGTTAAAACACTAACAAATGTAGATATCAGGTGACTTTCCACATTATTCGTGAATCTGCTCTTACCTTGGTTCATTGTTACTATATTTAAAGGAGTTAACTGGAAAACGGTGATGCATTAAACATATTGTTTAACGGGTAATAAACGGTACTGGAACCACTGAATTTGAACTTGCAACCTCACGCTGCTTTACCTTACATGTAGATATTATAATATAGTTAAAATGGATAAACCTTTTATATCTGAAGCGGTTTGTCGAAATAAAATAAAAATATCCTAGGACATTATTCACACACAGCCAATCTGATTCCAAACTAAGCAGAGCTTGTGGATATGGCAACTGGATAGCTGATACACTACTTCTATAAGCATATTTTTATTTACACCCAAACACAGAACAAACAGACATGTTTAAATGTTTGGCTTGGGTGGAAATTGAACCGACTATCGAGCTTTAAAGTCAAACGATTTTATCATTCTCTTGTTTGCCCGATATGGGTGGGATGTACATATTCAAACCCATCTAGCAACCTTTATGATAAAAAAACTGCACGTGATTATAACACTTTTCATAATATTACATAAACCAGTATCCTAATATTATTATAAATGTGAAAGCAACTCTGTCTGTCTGTCTCGTTTTCGCCAAAACAAGAGAACCGATTTAAAAAAAATTTGGCTCACATATAGTATAGAGCCTGAGAAAGGACATAGGTTACATTTTATCTTAGGAAAATAGAAAATCTCCCGGGTATGCGGGTGAAACCGGGAACTACTAGTAAACAATAAATCATCTATTAATAGCACAGCATTCGAATAAGCTAATGAAATTGGTATTTCGGCCAAGATAGGTTAACCGGTGACTCACGTCTGCAACGATTGGCAGGGAATTTAGCAGGTAACTTAACTGCTTATTAGTTAAGCCTACACTTCAAGTTTCAACCCACACGTGGTATCTAGAAATTAATGATCTGGCAACATTTAACTCCGTATTGTCACAGGTGATAATTATTTTCGAGCTATCTGGAAATCATTAACTGTATGTCACCGTTATTTGAGATTGTTTTTAAGTAGATAAGCAATGGTTGACTGGCCGGTTGGCTTTGTGGTTAGTGACTCTAACTTTTTAGCTGAGTTCGATTACCAGCTAAGTCAAATATTTGTATGTATGAATGTGTCTATTGTCTGTCCGGGTATCATGTCTTTAAAAGTATGTTTTAGAACATCATTATAGGTTATCTAGTTGACATAGACCATACTGTGCTTAGTTTGGAAACAAATTGGAAATGTGTGAAAAATTGTTTATTAATTGTATAATGGAATTATAAATACCTCACCGTCTTATATAAATAAAAGGTTTATACGAGAAAAAGAAAAGTCAAATTCAGAACTAAACCTTTGTTTTTTTAAATAATACTTATTTCATTGGTAGAGAAATATATTTTATTCACATAGGCTTTCTTATGCCTAAGACCTCGACTGAATAAATACCTTTGAAGTGTTTTTTGGCTGTTTGAAGTGTATTTTTAAACCAAAAGTGGGCAGCTTTGAGAAAAAATCTTTAGTTAATATATAAACACTATTGTGGTAGTTAAGATTAATAAAATACAATATTTTATATAGCAGTGGATTCCAAACATAGGCAAGACTGTTTCCACCCATGATTTAGAGTTTAAATAAATATTAAATACCTATAGTGTTATTAATTAAAATAGCGAACTTAAAATAGCGAAATTTAATTTTATTAATTAAAATAGGGCTTTTATTTACGGTATTTGATATACGTTTTCAAGTACATATATATCTATATTCATACATAAAGTATACAAAAAGGTAAGTAGGTGCTTACCAACCCACATTTACACTTTTATAACTTAAACGAAAGCTTGAGAATTCGGTCAGATCAACTTGTCATTTGGGCAGATTAAGTCGGACAACACTTTTAACTGCTTGTCCGATTAATACTTTATGTCCGGCTTCCGAATAATGGCATGTTATTAATTATTTTAATTGGGTGCATTAGTCAATCTGTGTTATCTCTAATGATACACTTTAATCTATATAACTGCTTTATATTGCTGCCTCAAAATCCCTACTAATATTAGAAATGCGAAAGGTATTCTGTCTGTTACGTTTTCACGCCAAAATTGTCTTACGGGAACCCGGCTGAAACCGCAGCGGGGAAGCTAGTTCTTCATATATTTATGTGAACCTTCTGCAAATTCAAATTCGAAGAAATGGCGACGAGTATTGGAATTTTAACGCAGTTTTTTTAATCAGTGTTGGCATCCGTCTCTCTCATCCGTCACACGACAAAAAGAGACTTCAGAGATTTTGCTTCTTTTTGTGTATACGAGGTATTGCGATTAAATAAGACGTCAAGCCAGACAAAAGTAATAAAACAAGTTTACGTAGATCTTTTATCATACCGACGATATACATCTACATCCTTTGCTATAAATTATAAGGAATTTAAAAATAGTGTGTATACTGAATGCATTTATTAGTATATTCATTCTTTATTAATTTTATTTGTAACAACAAGTATAATACAAAAGTCTGTCATCATATCCATAATTGTTATAACATCATATAAAATATATATGTAGTTTAAGTGACCTTCTTCAAAGTATTTTTTTAATCCAAATAAGAACTTAAAAAGTAAAGTACCTTAAGCAATGGAATTCGGTTCAAATAAATAATTTTGTGATCGTAAATTGAAAAAGAAACCTGATTTTCCAATATACATTTGTGTGATTGGATTGGTGTCTGAATAGCTTTTTAAATGGGTTGTTGTTAACTCGCCACAACGAAAATTTGCCACAAGTAAAAATTGTAGTAAACTCGCCACAGTGACAAAATAATTCATAATAGGTATTGTAAACTCGTCACATGTACGTCAAACTTGTTTTAAAAGTACCGACAGCAAAACGATATTCGTTCTACATTAGTGGTGTTTAGTAAAAGTAATGCAGTTTCAGAATAAAGAAAAAGATAGAAACGATTTTGTGTAACAATCAGTTATATTCAAAGTATAGGGCGTGAATATATAGATAGATCACTGTAATTGGATAAATCATTGATTTAAAAAGGTTTGTTTAACTATGTTTTACCATAGGAATTACTAACTTAAATAACTAACTTTGGTTTCATTACAAACCACAGCATTTTGTTTTACACAATCAAACTTACAACTACATCCGTAGGTACATAATATAAAATGTAGAGACGTTTATCTTTAAATACAGTTAAAATATAAGGTAAAATCATTATATATTAAATAAAAATTCAAGTCTGATATATAAGTTAAAACATCTAACTTTGGTTTAATTACAAATCACTGTCAAACTTACAATTACAATTGGTACATAATATAAAATACATATAGAGACGTTAATCCTTTAAACACAGTTAAAATTTAAGGTAAAATAATTATATATTTAAAAAAATAAACAGTAAGTATTTATTTATCTTAAATAATTTAACAGGTACGGACATATAAGTATAAAATATCTAACTTTTGCTTAATTAAAAATCACAGACAAACTTACACTATAAACTTATTACAATAAGAAGAAGAAGAAAAATTTGTACATCACCATTATGTTATATAATCAATTGGCATATTATTAAAAATTTTGCAATGCAGCTATTTTTGCTATTACTTCTACTAGAGGCATATTATCATAATTTTCAGCGATGACTTTTAATTTATTATCAAATGCAATTAACCGACACGTTCTCAAATTATGTGGTATTTTCAAACTTATTCTTTTTAATTTCCAGTCCATATACTCGGCTTATTTTTTTAGGACGTCAAGAAAATTGAGTAAATTTCTTTTTTCTCATGTTATTATTAAGGCGTTTATGCCATGCTTCTGCAGAATTAATGGTCCTGTAGCGAACACCGTGGATATTCCAAATATTTTCTAAACTAATGTTTTCTAGCCATTGCGTACAAAATAATCATTAAATTTATTGGTAGTTTCATTAGGTGGTGATTCTTCCATTATATGCATAACCAGGCATCCCTGCTTTCTTACATGAGCCAATGCAGCACACATAGTTACATGTTTTTTCACTTCGCTGGTGTTCAGTTTTAAGGCATGTGCTTTTTTTGCAAGTGCCTTTATCGCATTTTTAACGGCGATTTCAAAATCTAAAACCATTGTTTGTGGTTTCCAATTTGGTAAATTCTGCTTTATTAATGAAAATAAACGTAAATAAGACCTTTCTTCTTTATTAGGCATAAGAACATAGATTACTGGTACTATGTTAGTGGAGTCACTGTTGCTATTTACGTCCTCGTGTATGCAATGTAACTGGTAAAAAGGAGTGCAACTACTACACTAGTATTAAATACTACCACTTCGTTTGCTATCGGTACTTTTAAAGCTGTGGCAAGTTTTCGCGAGACAGATAAGACTGTGGCGAGTTTACTATAATTTTTACTTGTGGCAAATTTTCATTGTGGCGAGTTAACAATAACCCTTGGGTTTTGCAATCAACATGTCTCATGTTTTTTTTAACTCTTCAATTCAATCGTGAAGTGTGACTGTCAAACTGTCAATATTTATTGAGGGAATATATTATTAATGCTATATATATATTAGATTGATGCCTATTTATAGTAAAGAATTATATTGATGTTTGAAGTATGCTGGCAGATGTTTCACTCTATAACCGTCGTCTATAGACATTAGCAACACCGACTGATTATGTGAGCTGGCAACACAGCCAATAATACGAAAACAACAAACCGTTATTTTATAAATTTTAACGTTGATTCTACTAGATTTTTATAAAATTACATATAAGTACAGTTATTCGTTTTATGAATTGTGTGACCATCGATTTATATAAAATGAAATATTCATACTCATTTACGTCTAGCTCAAGTCTATGAGACTAGAAAGCTGGAATTACGCCCTTAATGATTTTTGGTCATTCCCACACTAGAAAAAAGCTACTAATAGGTGCATTTACCAACTCTATGTGTAACGAGATAGCCAGTCTTACATTCAGCAACGTTTTTTAAAACATAACGCACAGTCGAAATGTGTTTCACTAACAAGTCACGAGCGAAGCGGCGATTCTTTAAAACTCAACTGTCAACAGTTAAGCATAATCAATGAATGATTTATGACAATGTACAGAAATGTGCATCAATAAGCGGCGACCGCACTGAAATCAGTTACGTTCTTAGAAAGGTGTTAGTCATTTCAAAACACTGCGTTTCTTAAGACTTTTAAATTAACTTGCGACCCGCCCCAGCTTCGCACGGGTGCAATGCTTATACATCACATTAGAAACCTCCAAAATTGTCAGTGTTTCTCTAACATATTATGCATGTATTGTATATAATAAAAAGCAAAAAATAAAAATAAAACTACGTTAAAAAAAACCGACTTCCAAAAATACTAAAAAGCAAAAAATAACTAACGCAATTTATAACACTTTCCTCTACTTACCTACTGACTACTTATTCTCTCCGCTTACTGCTTGGTTTGAAGTTGGTGCCAAGCCACAGCATAATTAGTAAACAATATACAAAAGATCTTTGTTAAGATTCTCCATGATTTAATAAGGTCAACAAAAACTTTGGCACCGTTTGCATTTAAAATTCTAAATTTTAGACGCATGCTCTTGGTTTGTGAGTTATTAATATATTAGAAATAAACGGTCCTTTACAGGACCACTATAGTTGTAGAATGTAAATTACATTTATCTCATCGTCGTTTTCATTTGTTTCTTATTGTCATTTATCGTTATTTCTGATTTATTTACGTAGGTTAGTAGTTAGTAGGTTATCGTGTAGAAATTTATTTGTTACACCATTTTATTTCTTTAAGTAATTTTTTTATTCATATATGGCTTGGCACCGACTTCAAACCGAGCAGCAAGCGGAAAGAATAAGTAGTCAGTAGGTAAGTAGAGGAAAGTGTTATAAATTGCGTTAGTTATTTTTTGCTTTTTAGTGATTTAAGTATGGGTAGGCTTATTATTTATTTAACAATCACAGAACACTATTAAACCTAAACGTTAATGAGATTAACCTTAAAGGTCAACCTAATAGCCTCAAGGAATACTATTCTCTATCCATATGCACGTATAATTTTGAAAGAATTTTCTCTGAACTCGTATCCTTTGAGGAGTTGTACCTTCCATCATCAGCTCATCCATAGGAAATCATCATCAAACGCAAATAATTGAACAAACTGTATGATATTGACTGAAACGTAACAGTTATATGCTTATAATTTGAGTGTTCTTCTCGATTTCCTTGGGATCCCATCATCATAAGCCTACTAGATGACCAGGGTACCAACTTGAATATGTACCCTAACGAACAAAAAAAGAATTACGCAAATCGGATTATAAATGTTAAAGTTATCGACATACTAATATACAAAGTATCGTCAAAATGACATCGTCCAAATAACAATAATGCTTATAAAATAAAAACTACTAAACCAAACTGAAAGAAATTTTTATGGGACCATCTGGCAGCTATTTCACGTCGAACAAAAAAAGAATCACGCGAATCGGTCCATTAACCGCGACGTAATCGATGTACATACATAGAAAAAAAAAAAAATACCGGCCGAATTGAGAACCTCCTCCTTCTTTTTGGGAAGTCGGTTAAAAACCTTCCTCTTGAATCACTCTATCTATTAAAAAAACCGCATCAAAATCCGTTGCGTAGTTTAAAGATTTAAGAAGACATAGGGGCAAACAGCGGAAAGCGACTTTGTTTTATAATATGTAGTGATGTAGGTAACTATTTTTTATTCTATGTTTTATATTAATTGGTAGAGATAGACTAGACCTAGGGAATGGACAGATGTTACCATTTATTCCTGGAATTTTTAAGGGGAACGTGGGGGACGATATTAAAATAGGCAAACATTTTCTTTTGTGTGTTTGTTTTTTACGATTCAATCAAGGTTAGACAAAAGCCATATTAAAGAGATAGCATATATTTTTTCATCACAATTTAACCATGATAAGTGACAAAGTAGTCAAAAGTGGTAATCCACAAAACCTACAAGGTAACTGACTTCTACATGATGCTGCTAAAGTATATCGAAGTGTGATTACCTGCAGATTTTTTTCTTGAGGATCCTAGTTATGCTGGATCAAATTACTCTATCTACCTTGTTTCTTATGTTATGTTACCGTGTTTTTTAAAATATTATACTTGAATACAGCAAAAATGTGATTATAGTCAGAGAGACGCGGGATAGTTGCCACTTAGGAATGAAAATAAAAAACTTGTAAATCACCGTGGACTGTGGAAGTATAAAAATGTCCACTAGCGTTTTACGGAACCCGATAGGTGAAGGAACTCTGTGGTAAGGTCCATTAATATTATTGCGGAACGACTGTGGAACCGGAGCGGGCGGAGAATGGCTAACTGTGGCTGGTGTGCGGATTTTTGTTAAATAAACCACTTTTTACTACCTAATCTTATGAGACAGTACTAGTTCCTTGTAGAGTTATTTTTTGTATTAATCTTGTAAATATCATTAGTTTTGGTATTTCAAGACATTATTTGTTATCCTGGTACATTCATACTAAGAATGGAATCCCGTTAAACATTATTTCGAGTTACAATTAGAACTATTTTCGCATAATATTGCTATAACAATTAGGGCACCCAAATATTCTTCTAACGAATTTTCGTGAATCCAAATTACATCATTACAAAGACCATTTCAAACATACATAAAATCCGTATCCGTAACGTCGCAGTATAAATCGGCCTTATTACAGATAGGCACTGCTCAAAGAGATTTGCACACAAAGTAGCCATTTTAATTTAATGGTTTTTAATTTTATCACCGCATATATATTCGAGGCTCATTACTCGAGTCGGGATGGTCATTCGATTTACAGAGATATCAAAATGGTGCTAAAACAATCCTACTAATTATTTCATTATTGCATTATAAAAAGTGAATGTTCGAATTATGGTTGTACAAACGATCTAGATGGAATTTGTCGAAGAAGCTCGTCTGAATTTAAAATAATTTTACCAGAAATATCAGCAGAATATCTTAGGTGCTATCACATGATAAGCGAGCTGAAATTCGGCTGTCTTAGTAATTTCATTAGGTAGGTTCATTAGGTACCTTTAGAATATAATATAGGTATAAGAATCTCTTACTTAAACTATTTGTTTAAATACATGGTTTTTACAATAAAATTCTTGCTTTGAACGATTTTATAAAAAGCATACGAAATTTTCTTCTAAAATTTGAGCTTTTTATCTTTTTTTTGCAATTGCTTTCCAATTATTATTCATTGCAAGTTCTAAGACTCATTCAAAATACACTCGAGTCTTATTGGTTAGACGCAGTTAGTCGTTGCCTTGAATATAAAGGGTACATTAAAGATATCTCTGAATATCTTTACAAGCATTTACTTTTAACAAAATACACTTATTGAGATAAAATTTCCCCTTCCTACACTTTGTTTCATAAAGATTACATTTTAAATAATAAAAAATAATCGTTCGAATCAACCACATAATATGCTAACTAATATTATAAATGCAAAAGTATCTCTGTCTGTCTCGCATACACGCTAAAACTAATAATCCGATTTAAATGAAATTCGGTACATACATAGTCTAGCTAGACCTTGAGGAAGCACATAGGCTACTTTATATCTCGGAAAAATGGAAGCTCTCCCGTTCACGCGGGTGAAACCGCGGGGAAATTTATACTAATTATAAATGTAATTATATTATGAATGACATATCTTATAGCTTCCGAGTTTAAACATAAGAATGAGTAAGTGAAGATCGTTGTCGGTTCTGAGACGCGGTATAGTATAACATAAGTTCTCTATGTATCTATATATTCATGGAATATTTTTTGGATCAGTTACCGTAACGGTATAATTTACTAAGACATTAAAATTTATTCATCTTTTATTTATTATTTTTAAAACTAACCTGTCGTAAACGTCTACAACATTTAGTGATGGGATTCTTCCCGGGAAAGAACCCAAAATGGGAAGATTGAGGGAAAGAACCCGAGGAAGATTCCCAAATGGGAAAGTATTCGGGTTTTTTCATTTTTAGCAATGTAACAAATAGGTAATGTGTAGATACATGTGTATATCAAATAGTACGTACTATTTAAGTACTATTACTACTTGTTTGAGCTAATTTAACTTTGTTTATTTCCATAATTCAATAAATACGTTATACAGTCTAAGCCGTTTACTGCGACATCTTTTAGAACAATATACCTGTTATATTAACTTAGAACAAAGGTCCCGGCTGAATGCTATATGACCGCCTAATCAAAAACATTCCTTTTTCCGACATTGCTATTGACGACATACCTCATTAAACGACCACTTTTAACAATTATTTCGGAGAATTAGATCTGTTAATAGTAGAAAATTGTATAAAACTACTGGAACCTATAACAGATACTATTTTCAAACTCGAAGGCAGTGAAATACTTATAAATGAAGTTTATATGGCCTTCAAAGATATTAAGTCCACATTTAATTTTGCATTTCCGGACATCATCATCATCATCAACAGCTTATATACGTCTCCACCGAGGAGCTCGACCCTCCCCTAACACCGAAGGGGTGTAGGCCATAGTCCACCACGCGGGCCTAGTGCGGATTGGCGGACTTCACATGCCTTTAATTGTGACATCTCGGGCATGCAGGTTTCCTCACGATGTTTTCCTTCACCGAAAGCCAGTAGTGTGAATCTGTATGTAAGTTTTTTTTATAAACTCAGAGGTACGGGCCAGGGATTTGAACCGGCACCCTCGTGATCGTGAGTCGGTGCGCTCCCAACTGAGCCACCACGGCTATCCAGACATTTCCGGACATATCCATTCTAAATGAGCATCACAAACAAGATTTTAAAAATGCTGTAATTAGCTGAACAAATAAATGTTTGACACCCATTCATTATGCTGCATATTTATTGGATCCAAGATAGCAAGGCATTGAATTAGAAGAAGAACACGAAGTGGATGGAGTGTATACACGACGTTAACCAATCGCACAATATTGTCGTTGGTGTTGATTTATCCAATTATAGAGCTAAATAGGGTTTATAGAGTAGACCATTTATATGGAAGGATGTCACCGAAATGGACCCAGTAGTTTGGTCGAGAGGACTCTGCAGTTCCAAATTGCTGAGTAGGGTTGCAGTACGGATTCTAACTGCTCCCTGTACTTCAGCAGCCACAGAACGATTGTTTAGCACGCACGTCCATATACATAGTCGCAAAAAAAACAGATTGACTACAGACAGGGCAGCAAAAATACCTTTTATTTCATACAATTGGAACCTGTTTCATAAACACAAAGATCATGACAATGACGATGATGACGAGCCAATATCTACAAGGGCTGCACTAAAAGTATGGGAATGGAATATTTCCACAATTCCTGTCATATTAAAATATTTTAAATTGAAACTCTTTGGTTTTAAAAATCGAATACCGTTTATTTATTTAAAAAATGATTCTCGGTCTTGTCACAAGGTTTTGTCAAACTTGTTTTGTCAAACGACTAACGTTGAGAAAATGGAGTAAATGGACTCGAGAAAATTCTAGAATGAGACGAAGACCTTCGAAGTGGTTTAACACAAAAACAGTGTGTTGACCGGATGATTTCTGCATTTGGTGATGAAGCCCCATCCGAAACCACAATTCATCGCTGGTTTGCTGTATTTCAACGTGGACGTATCAAGTTCAGTGATGATCCTCGTCAAGGTCGTCCAAAGTCGTTTGGACAGAGTACCTAGGACTACTTTGTACCAAAAAAATTGTAATGCAATGTGCATACAAATCTATAATAAATTACCAACCAATATAAGAGATCTGCCACTTCATAAATTTGGGAAATGTTTGCGAAGCTGGTTGGGAGAATGTAAATTTTATTCAATTCAGGAATTTATGAGCAAAATGTGATTAAGTAGGATTATTATTTTGTATATATTTGTTACATTATAGAAATTATTGTTATTAATATTATAAATCATAAATTTTGAGCTAATTACTAAATAAAATATAAAATACTGTAAAATACTGTAAAATGTCAACCTATAAAATAATTTTGTATGCCACCCTGGCGAAATTTGTGACACTAATAATATTGTTGTAAGACCTTTGAACACCATTTTTCAAACAAATAAATGAATATTATTATTATTATTATAAAAACTGCAGTCACCCAAGAAAACGTTGATGCTGAGCGTAAGCTGATTGAAGAAGATCGACATGTGATATACCACGAAATTCAGGCAACTTTAGACATTGAGATGAGTCAAATACAAATAATCTTGCATGAACTTGCATTAGGTGTAAAATATTTGTTTTCCCGATGGATACCGCATTCGCTCTATAAAGAGCAAAAAGCGGCTCGTGTTACTTGGTGCGTCAGAACTTTCGAAAGACACGCAGGATCCTCAAATGCTATATAAAACATCGCATCAGGTGACGAATCCTGGATATACGCGTACGAACCCGAAACAAAAACCAGTCTCGAGTTTGAGTGTTCGAAAATGAGTAAAGCCAACAAAAATTGTTCGTTCACGGAGTGTTGCAAAAAAATGGTGGCTACGTTTGTCTCCAAAACTGGCCATATTGCGACTATTCCTCTTGAGGGACAAAGAACGGTAAATGCAGAACGGTATGCTAGCATTTATTTGCCACAGTTCGTTTCTGAACTCCGTCCTCAGTTTTTTCGATGGACCAAGCTGCGGCTCAGCATCTGATCAGCTTTCTGAATTGAACATCAGTGTGAAAACTGGAGAAGGGGTGTTAATGTCGGCGGTTCATCGTCAAAGTCATTTTTATTTATTCATTCTGAGAGCCCCATTACATTGCTCTTAGTCTCTCCAGAACAATAAAAGCACACTGCAGAACATTTCAGCACTGCTTTTCGACATCCACACATCGCTCCACAAAAAGAAACGGTTTGCTCGAGTTTCTGAACATTTTCACTTATAACTTTTTCATTTATAGTTCTACGACAAAAAGTTACTGAATCAAAGTTGTAGAGAATTTAATTTGCAACAAAAAATGTTACCAATTTTTTTTAATCAAATGAATAGTTTAAGAGATATATCGTATAAACCATTTCAATTGAAAAAACCCGTCTATTGGGTTTCTTCCCACATAAACACCCGGTTCTTTCCCATTTGGGAATTAACCCGGGTTTATTCCTTTCGGGTTTATTCCCACCGCCCATCTCTAACAACATTATAAACTTACTCAAGATGTAATTTTATGACAGATAAATCAATATCTACATACATTAGGAAACAACATAATTTAAAACTTGTTTCGTTCAGAGTTTATCCTTTAGAAAAATCTCTGAACAACAATCAAATGGTTCCTACAACTACGTGCCTATTCTCAAACTTATCAATCGGCGATCGATCTTGGAGTTGCGGGCTTCTCGCTTGATCTCATAGTGAAAGACAGAGACAGAGCATAGGTACTTAGGAATAGTGTCGATTCTGTGTCGTTTCACCTTACTGAATTGCAGCAATGCGAGTCTAGGGTCACGACACTCATTCTTGTTTAAATTTAGTGCCTATCTCTACAGCGACTTTGCGCCCCGCAGTGGTTCCATACCATTTTTGGTACATTTATATTGCCTCGCTGTTGGTCGGCGACTCTGTAATTGTTTAATTACTTCCTTGTCTTTGGTCTAGGTTAACAATTATTAATGTAGAAAATAGATAGTGCTTTATATACTGTGTAGAGTTAATTATTTTTCATGATTCTCTTTGGCTAAGTACCTATGAGATAAACATTTGTAGCAAGTATTAAAAATGATTGTACATAAAGTTTGTTATATAAATTAAATATTGGTAGTGATTAATAAAAAAAAACCATATATGTATATAATGCTAAAAAGGTAGTATTAACTTAATATTCTATGCTCAGAGGATTGCTTCTGGCTAAAGTAATGGCTTCTTTATATTATAGATATATTTAAGTTAGTAAGGTCTATACCATATTTTAGTAGGTACTTATATACTGAAGCGTTCATAATCAAGTATCAACGTTACATTGAAGTACTGGGTTTGAATATAATAATTTAATGTTACAGTAGATAAAGTTCAGCATAACACAAACAAAATAAATTCTTTGTTCCCAACAAAACATGTAGCTATCTATTAAAAATGAATTCCATTGAAATGGTAGTATCCTCGTGAGAAAGGGACAAAGCTACTGTAGTGTAAGGGCGGAAGTAAGACAGCGATACCTAGGTCCCGAGGGCGAGCGACATGTAGGGTAGTAATAAGCGAACATTAACTGGACACAACCTACTGCTTCTGGCAACTATAAACTCATGCCAATATTAATAATAATATTTTTACTTGTTCTTTTATGGCGGTTATGCCGCGGGAAAACAGTGGTGTGGGCCGCTAATATGTTGCTTTAACTGGCTTTCACTACTCTTTGCTGCCTTGCTGTCGGAATGGCTTGATGGAATTAAAAACTACTCTACATATTATATCATTCTGATTTTAGGCAAAAACAAATGTCTCGTAGAGAACCGCCAACGTCGTGTGGTTTCGAAGTCGGTTAAATATGGCTCAACAACAATTTTAGTGTCTTTAATTCTAAATGATTACTATAGTTACTTGATTTCTCTAATACTCACATTAATGTCAACTATGTGGTCACAAAGTCGTAATGAATATATACTAAAACGCGGCATTACATCTTTAGCTCAATTTTAGGGCTCACATGCGAACGATTAAGGACTATCACGATTTACCTTTTTTGCTTACAAGCCTATGGGTACACCAAGTTTATGGCAGCCGAACTATGAATATTGTTATAAACCGTGAAGTTACATGGAATGTTGTGTTGGTCAGTGCCAAATAGGTACCTTATAACCTTAATGCTTACCCACGGTTTGGCATCATTACCTACGTATTATAGAACAAAGTCTTTCATTACACCGCCTACCTACAGTCTGCCTGTAACTTTAAGACTACTAATGGTGTATGTGGCTTTCACCGATAGAGATTAGAGTCATTGTTGTAGAAGGTTTTGCATAAATTTATAGAAAAAAAATTGTTACTGGTACCCATGCGAAGCCGGAGCGAGGACGCTGGAACTATTCATGTTATTGGAACATAAAATAATCACACTTACGTAGATTTTACAAAACATGCTAAAATAAAATTTGGTGAGGAAATTAATTCATATATTAACCTACTTACCACGCATTTTCAATCAATTCTACTGTTGATGGAAAAAATATTTATACATTAATAGAAAACTGAAATAATGACGTAAATAATAATAAAAACAAAATGGCGTCCAAATAGATCGAATTGTTCACAACCCGTCATCAGCCACCGGGGCACTTCGCGCCACCTAGACAAATTCAATTATAACAAGCAAACAAGTATTTGATGTAAAAATATGCAAACGCGTCCGACTACACGCGGACTATCGAAGTTGCTGTGAAGTTATTTGCATGGAAATTGATTATAATTGCACTACCATGAATATCGAGTTGTATGTAAAAATGCAACGGTTGACACTCGCATATTTTATGTGCGACTATCGACATTTTATGTTGGTGTTGTAAAAGGTTTTATGTTAAGATACGGCTGTATGTGGTGATTATTATGATTTGAATATATTACTGGCTTATTTTAATACTCTATACGCTTCTTATGTATGTTGAGCACGTTGAATGGTGACGGACGAGATGTTTTAGTGTTTAGATAGTATAATGTAAATGATAACTTTATCTCTACAATTGCTTGAATCCTTTACCTTGAATGGATCAGTTAATGCAATGCAACTTTGTATCAAATTACTACTTATGCATTACTGGATTCTAGATGATAATATAGCTTATTTAAGATCTCAAATGATTGGCTGTTTAAAATTACAAAAATTATGAGTACCTAAGTGAAGTTGTTAGTTTGTATAAACCTCGTAAAGTAAACTGAGTGCATAGTGAGTAGTTCAGGCTGTGGAACTATGGTGAACCCTTTATTGTTTTTTGAGAAATATCATGCCAATTGATAACTGATTAATCAATACATAATTGATGTAGTGTCATCCTTAGAGCACCAGTAAGTATATGGCGATAGTATTTCTTGAAGTTCTAATTTTGTATGACATCCATGGATGAAGTCTTCTCTTAAGTCCCCATTAAGTTTCTCATATCCTCATTCTGAGCTACATACACGTAAAGCTCGACCATAAAATATCATACCTAAGTGGCACACACACATTAATTACTTCAAGTAATATTTAATTATGTTCAATTAGTCTAGTTGTGCATAGTAATTACCCTAGAATAGTTGTATGGTTTCTATTTGTGCTCGTTCCACTACCGCTTTATAATCACTTAACGCGTACGTAGCCTATGATTTCACAAGATTTTATTAAATTATAAAGTTACGACCAAGTCTGATAACAGTGGTAGTTTATGTCAATATTAATCTCATTTCTAGGGTTCCGCAACGAAATTAAGAAAATAGAATTCAGTGACTATAAACTTTTAAATAATAATACATTGGCAGTTTCCTGCTGGCTTAATATAAAAAATATAAAATTATATACAAAATAACTATATAAAACTGCACTCAATACAAAATGGTTCGTAATTAAAGGAAGTTGAATATTGTAAATACTTACATAACACAAATGAAAGTCCTAAAATACGAAACTCCTTCAAAGGCAAAAATGTTTTTAATTAACCTTTTAACATACATAGATAAGCAATTTTACTAAACAATGCCAAAGTCAAAGCTTTAGCCCTAGGCACTTATTAAAGCTACCAAAGCTACAAGCAAAATAAAATATTTACCAAAAGAAATATTTCCGAGCGTAAACAATTTCTTCAACGAGTATACCTATAGATAGACGTCAATAAAAAATCTCGTGTGACAAAAACGTGCTCCTATATTAGTCGAGGTATGCATACAAATTAGGCGACATTCCTGTTGAAGTTTTTCCCGTACCAACAATTTGCAATATCCCTTATATAGTAATGTAATGCGGTGTTCAATAAATATCGGTGTTATTGCAAATATTAATAAATGTAAAACCGCAATAACTCTGTAATTGGGGCAAGAATGTCACGTCGTATAAACTAAGTTCCTTTTAGAGCTCGGCTCATGTTACATCGAAATTAGATATGATCACAATCGGGTTTATGGCGTTCGCAATACAAGGGCGAGTGGGCTGCCTTCTAACGTTTTCATTGGGCCATTAAGTCGGCAAGTAACGGACTAGCTTTGTGCTAACACTGAATTTTGTAGGCAGCTGAAAATGGTAACAGAGCATGGGTTATATAGGTGGGATGTTAAGGAGAGAAGAGCATCATAGAAAGGTGGTGAATTAGTAATTAAATAAGCGTTGGTACCTATTGCTATTTAAAATTTGCAAGGACATAATGATGCTTATTAACTGCCTGCACTGCTCTCAATCAATTAGAGAAAAAGTTCGTTCTTATAGCAATTTGGTTCATCGAACACTGTGTTCCCTAGTCGCCAATGCTGACCCCGATCCTCTTTGATAATAATTTTGTTGAGTACTAGTTTGAGGGGGCATCTTATAATACCATCAAGTTGAGTTGTGCTGATAACATTCGTCGCGGTTACCACACATTACATATGATGTATATCGCCTATGATGTACAATTGCACATGTTCGTCCTATATTCATTCACTGTTGAACATAAGTCTCTCCCACAGCTCGTCAGCTACGGTTACAATAACGGTACGGTCCACGTTCATAAATAATATTTATTGTTTATGATTTATCGCCAACTCTGAGGCCGCAAGTAAATGCATGTAAAAGCTCGGGCATTGATACAGGCGCCGAAGTGTCGCCGTGAAGTATTTCAACAATAGATCACAGCTGCAGGCTTGCAGACCACAATATATGGAAAACGTGGATATAGTTGTATTTCTCGTTGTTTATAACTTTGAAACTGGAATTATATTGCAGTTGTCTGTCTTGAGGAGTAGTTTGCGGTGTTAGTGGAATGAGATTGTAGTTTTCGCGATTCATTGATTTAAGATATTTGTTTAGGTATATAACAAACTGTATTCCTAAATGGAGTAGGTATTCCCAAGAAAGAAAACTAGTGCTTAATAAAAATATTTTTAAATATAAAAAAAAAAAATTATCACTATTTTTGTGAAGCACCAATTTTATCATAACCAATCTGACGGCGTACCAATCAGCTAAAGTAGAGTCTCCACGGAATTCCCAATTTGTCTGACGAACCAGTAGATGATATTGTTTGTCTCTTATTTGTCGAACTACGCTATTTTACCGCAAACAAGAATCTAATATAGACTTAGATAAATACCCACTTCCATTGTCTGAAGGGTAATTAATGAAAAATAGGAGATAATTAATGTTATTTAAGTATTGCAAATAAAAATGATTTCATATTTTTTGAGTATTGGCTTCTCCTGCCACCCCTAATGCGACGTCTAAAACAAGAACCCGGCCTATCACCGCATCACATAATAGCAATGGCATGTCAGGGTTGTCAAAAGATTATGCTCTCGCATTGTCGTTAACGTGGGACGTTGATATATTGATCTATTTGGTTTAAGTGCCGATGTCGGCCTCGGAGGAATTTATGGCAATTTCAATGAATTGCATTTCGCATTAATAGAAGTACAATTACATAGATAATTGGCTGTCATGTCCATTATGTTGAGTGTTTTATATCTGGGGAAAATGCCAGTAAAGTTAATTTCGGTGTCCCTGTTCATGGACAGATTGATGGCCCTTTTGGAAGGATCTAAATGACTAGTAAAGAATGAACACTTACCTTTTAGGATATTACTTACTCTGGAATGACATTTTCTGTATAAAATTTGATACCGTTATAATTAATTATTATAATTAACAAGCGTTTGTGGCGTGAGCATCTCTTTAATATGTAAATAATTATATTGTAGCGACAATATTTAGGCCTTAGGAAACTCTGTAGGTGACATATTACTTCATGCTAAAACAGCTATCATGTTAATGTCAAAGCGATGTTTAAGCATTATAATTGTATACTAAAATGAACCTTTAACTTAATTAAATGTTTTAAATATATATGTCATAATATTATACCTAAGTCTTATCAAGATCCGAGTATAATTTACTAAAATATTTAGTACTACTCAGGTAGGTATATGTTGTCGTTAGCTACAATTTATAAATAACTTATTTATATAAACAATTTCATTATACTAACATATTATAGTTTAAATAAACAATTTGATCACGTCAATGTTAATTTAAAATTCAGTTAGCTTCACCACAGAAATAGTTGGTTAATTTAATCTGTAATCAAATTCAAAATGTGTTCGGTACCATTTAATTTGAGTCGATACAAAATGCCTGTCGGACAATCGTGATAAGCGTATCGTGGTTTGGGTACGTCAAGGGCGATGCGTGGGCAGAGACGGTGAATGTTGGCGCCATCACATCATAAGGTTTCCACTGACGTCCAGTGCAGATCCAGTGCAGAGTAACGTCTAAACTAAAAAATGTATAACTGCATATGTCGGTGAAGGAATTTCGAACTTGCATGCTAGAAATGACACAATTAAACGCGTGTGAAGTCCGCGCAGAATGGCTTTTGCACTAAGACGCATGGTGTACTATGGCCTAACGCCCTTGTTGTTAGGGGAGCCTCGGCAGTGGAGACGTATATGAGCTGATGATGATAGAAGTGGGAGGAATACTTCCAATTCATCTTGTAAGAAGCTTACAGCATATGATTTATCAGAATAAACATGGATTATTTTGGTCTTGTAGTTTTTAGATCTCCACGCCAAATCTTAACGCAATAAATAAATAAAACCTTGCTCTGGATTAAAATTGGGGTCTAGAAAACTGTGTACCTATTCAAAATAAATACAATATGTAAATATTAATATAAATTGGTTGCATAACTCAAGATTTAACTTAACTCCAGTATTTCATTTCCAAAATAAAGTTTTGTACTGTAGTGTAAAACTTAAGATTCTTGAATAAACGAAAGTTAGCAAAACCGTCCTAAATAGACAACCCATACGCAGCGTAGTGGTTCCGACTTGAGTTAAAGTTTTTGTACAGTGCGTAGGTGTAAACTCAGCCGCATTTATTTTTAATATTGCAAAAGTCGAAGGTCTTCTACTTCGTTAGTATTTATACCAGTTACTCTGTGGTACTCCGATATGCCATATTATGCGCGTATGGAATTATCCAGGCCTAGTTTTTATATCCAAGTCACATATTTATGTTGTCGTGATGATAATGTATGTTGACAGCTCATTGGTGAAGTTTTTCGAATCGATATTTTTATAGGATTTCCTGTGTTTTTGCTTTAAATACCGCAGTGTGATATGTTTGGGAAATCGTTAGCAATAAAATGTCGGTTTATTGATTAGTTTGAACCGTATTGTATAGACTTAAATAAATAATTCTTAAATTAATATTGTGTGCTAGGTACATATAATGAAATGTAGGTACTTATTATTTAAAAATAATAATAGATAAGTATCTCTAACAAAATCTATAAAATTAGTTATTTTTTTATCAATTTGGACAGTTATTTTATTACACAGTTTTTAGACAACAGTTTGGTCTATAAGAAAGATGGTAGTTTTCCGTCAACATAAACATAGTATAAAGAACTTTTTAATGAGTATAGTGTAACTACTGGCATAGTAAACCAAGATTTAAAATAACAGTAAACTATAACTTTTGTTGTTACAGATAAAACATTATTCTATTTACAATAAAAGTACGCATACCTTTCCACATATCACGGATCTAACAATTATCTCGTACCCACAGAATTCGGTCCCAATTAGTTTCCGTACCATACTCTCACCTTTAGTACAGTGCATGTTATTTCAGTAATAGTAATACAATTGCATATACCTAACTGTTTTTATTTATTTTACTGGGCTGAATTGCTTTTTTTGTGAGAGGAAAAACACTTATCCACAAAGTTATTAATGGTTGTCACTATAGATAGGTTTAATTAACAATATTTTATTTATTGGTATAACATAATATGTATATAATATATCCATATGTTATTGAGTTTCAATACCTAGAGCTGTTTTGGCACTGAAATGTGTGAATCATCATCATCATTAGCTCATTCATATACGTCTCCACAGAGGAGCTCGAGCCTCCCCTAACATCGAGGGGGTACGTGTGAATAAGCATAGAATTATTTCACCATCTGCACCATCTCTTTGCTCATGAGTTGACTTACTGTTCTTAACAGTATATATACTGTGTCTTTAAGCAGTCCCAATAGGACTTATACCAATCTATGAGTGGTTGCAACGCGTTAACTCGCCGTAAAGTTAAATTAACGAGGCGACACGTGTTGGCGGCAGTTTGGCCGAATTAATATAACAATAATGGATATTCGATCATTCAGTTTGTGATCAAATATGGTTTAATTGTCCGGTCGGGTTTGATTGCTTTGTGGCTTATTGTTTTGTTGGCCTAACAGATTAAGTTACCCACTTAAAGTGATGTTAATGCTGCAAGAATAACTTTTATTATCTTATTTGGTGACGTAATTGAGCTTTGAGTTAAAACTGCGAATATTTTTATGTTGTGTTCAAACAGAATTTCACATAAAAATACTGAAACGGAAACCGTAGTTAGTAAGACTCATTGCGTAAGATTATATTAAAAAAAAAACGGCCAAGTGCGAGTCGGACTCGCGCACCGAGGGTTCCGTACAAACCTGCAAGGTTTACAAAGTTCGTTCATTACGACAATTAATAACGTTAAGTAATAAGTTTATATTTATTAAAAAATATATATTTTGTAATGTAACTAAAAATTTAAGGTTTTCGGAATTTTTCCTTTATGTGTGCTATAAAACATTGCTTCATGCCAAATTTCAAGATTTTAGGTCGACTGGAAGTACCCTTTAGGTTTTGATTCCCTTGCGAGTACTTGCGAGTTTCAAAATATGCAGCTTAAATTGCTGTTTCTTTTGATTGCGTTGACATAGAAGTTTGATTTTGTTACAGCTTAAAGGTATTATAGACCTGAGTATTTGGTATGAATTTCAATTAAACGCGTAGAGGTAACGCGTTTATGAGGAAATGGGTAGTAAGTTTAAAATTATTAAAAAAAAATATATTATGTGATGTAACAAAAAATTTATGGTTTTCGTAATTTTTCCTTTATCTATGCTATAAGACGTTGCTTCGTACCAAATTTCAAGATTCTGAGTTCACGGGAAGCACCCTGTAGGTTTTGATTCCCTTGCAAGTGTCGAAAATTTGCGGCATAAACGGCTGTATCTTTTGATTGCGTTGGCTTAGAAGTTTGATTTTTTCACAGCTTCAAGGGACAGTAGACCTGAGTAATTGATATAAATTTCAGCTTCATACCTCCACGCGTTCCTGAGAAAAAGGGTCTTGACAGACGGACGGACGGACAGACGGACAACAAAGTGATCCTATAAGGGTTCCGTTTTTTCCTTTTGAGGTACGGAACCCTAAAAAGAAACATAAGTAAATCATCTATTTAATTTGACATCAAAAGACCTGCAGAGAGAAAATTTAATTGAGAAGCCAAAAAGCCTTTGCAGGAAAGGGAAACATTTATGTTACAACAAAATGTATTACATTTAATATAATTGAGTGACATTTTCAAGACTGGTTGCCGTAATAACAATTCCTACGAATTGTACAAGCTTTTTTGTGGGTTTTTTTCTTCACATGGATCAATCAATGTCTAGACAGCATTCGCTACTGGCGTGTGTGCTATGTATGTTATTTTAAATCTCCCCTTATTCGTGGGCGCCTTCCATTCTGATCGGCAGGATTAATTTTATTGTATGAAAATGTGCTCGGAGAGTAGGCTGCCTTTGATGGTAGGTACTTTGCTTCGTTCTAAATAAAATAAAATTATTTATTTACACCTTTTTTCTAAATCATATGTTGTTTTTTGAATGAAAGAAAATCTGAAACAGAAAAAAATCTATTTATGATCTCTCATTATAAATTATTAATGTTACTTTGAATCGGTAATTTGTACTCACAATTTTGTATATGTAAGTCCTTCTACTCAGTAGGTACTAACGCCTAAACGGCTTTTCATGAAAAGAGAAAACTGAGCTTGAATAATATATAATTTCCATTAACCATTTAATCCAAAGAACAGTTGTATCACACATCTATTGTCCGAGAAAAACTAGAATACTGCAAAAAGCACGAGGTAACCTGAAAAATCAAAATATTATACATAAAACCAGTAAATTATGCCATTCAAGTTCACAAATGATGTTCAATATATGCTCGCAATGACATCTATTTGATTTACGTCGTCATTGTGAAGGCATTCAACTTTAATTGCATTTTAAGGTCAACGAGTACTCAAGTAGATATGAGAATAGACCAATGATGGTTAGGGCTCATCAATAGTATATGCTACAGGTCTCGACCGCAGCTTCACCTACTTCCCAGCGGAAACATGATTGAGATGTGTGTTTACAGTTACGTGTTGTAATAATGTAAATAGCTAAATAAATATTAAGATAAACACGGTTTATGTCAGTTTCTTTAATTTATAGGGAATATTTTATTGGTTTTCTTTTTGAAGCCATGTAAAGGCCAGTTGGTTTGGTAATAAGATTGTCAAACTTACTAACCGTGGATCGTGTATTTGATCTCTACCTATGACAATAATTTATATCCATAAACATGTTTTGGTGTATATTTGTCGTATATCAGCCACCTATCTGGTTATCATAATAAATGGGCTCAGTTATATCCGCTCAGTTTATAAAATTAGATTGGTCGTTTAATAAACGTCTCAAGACATATATTTTGGAATACATTCTTAATGGATGACTGTGCAGGATTAGTTGTTTGGCCTAGGTATAGTTTACTATGAATGGAACTTAACATAGCTCATAGCTCATTATATATCTGACAATCTAAAACATTCAATACAGGATTTCCCTTTCGTGTTTTGTGTTTATATATAAACACTTCAGGCAATAGGTAGTAGAATAATATGTTATAATGCACTGGGACATTATTCATAATTGGCCAATCGAGGTATTCCACCAAGCGCCCCCAAACGAAGCGCACCCAGACGAAGCGCACCTAAAGTATTCCACAAAGCGCCCCCGTAGGTGCGCTTCAAATGAAAAATTTAAAATAATTAATTTCCTATTCCACGAAGCGCACCTAAGAATATCACTCGCATAGTGTGGTGACAAGAAATAAAAATGTCGATAGAAAAAAATATTTATTATTTAGAAGACTAACTTAATTTTCTATAATCGTTCAGTTTCATTATGTGACACAATATTTGTCATTTTTGTAATCTTAGGTACTATTTAAAATCACAGATTGTTTCATAATTATGCAATGAAACGACAAGTATCAAAAACATTGTAAATATAGTTTTCCTTAGGCTAAATTCGGGTTGGCTCGGGAATTCAGTGCCGCGCGCATACGTTGACGGTTAGCCCGGTTAGACGTTGACGGAACTTCTAACATCAAACAATTTCATTGTAATAATGTGATACAATAATTGTAATTTTCTTTAAATTTTTAATGTTCATATACATAACCGTCTAACCGGGCTAACCGTCAACGTATGCGCGCGGCACTGAATTCCCGAGCCAACCCGAATTTAGCCGAGCATTTCCGGAGCTTGTTTACATGCTTAGTTCTCATTACACTATTGCGACGTCACGGGCTGTTTCAGTCAATTTCAGTTGGACATTGCCTAGAGAAATTAAGATTTTGATTATCAATAATTTATTTAATTGATAAGTTTATATACTACATATATTGCCCATTTTTTCAAGATTATTTAAGAATCTTAAATATTGTGTTTAGTTATTTTAAGCAGTCTGTGATTTTATATAAAACTAGAGGTCATCAACATCAACTAACCTAGATCTCTATAGAAAACTATAAATAAAGTGTTTTTGATATTTGTCCAAGTTTTTATTGTAATTATGAAACAATCTGTGATTTTTTTATGTTATAGTAGAGTATTTTTATTATTTACTAAACAGGTAGCTAAGCTATAAGAAAACTTCAACATAGATCTCTAAGGAAAACTATATTTACAATGTGTTTGATACTTGTCGTTTCATTGCATAATTATGAAACAATCTGTGATTTTAAATAGTACCTAAGATTACAAAAATGACAAATATTGTGTCACATAATGAAACTGAACGATTATAGAAAATTAAGTTAGTCTTCTAAATAATAAATATTTTTTTCTATCGACATTTTTATTTCTTGTCACCACACTATGCGAGTGATATTCTTAGGTGCGCTTCGTGGAATAGAAAATTAATTATTTTAAATTTTTCATTTGAAGCGCACCTACGGGGGCGCTTTGTGGAATACTTTAGGTGCGCTTCGTCTGGGTGCGCTTCGTTTGGGGGCGCTTGGTGGAATACCTCGGCCAATCTGAATCCAATCCAAACTAAGCAGAGCTTTGCCATCAATCAAATCCAAGCGAACTATGCCATCCAGATAACTGATACCATACCACAAATTCTACTATAAATACATAGATGCCTACTTATGTAGATATTTACTCTCAGAAGAAACGGACATGTTCATGTAATAATTAGTTGTCCTTGATTAGGTTTGAACCCGTCATGTATGGAAAGTCAAGGTCTCTAACCACAAAGCCCATTCAGTTGCAAAAAAAACTTAATTTTTTTTTGTATACCTACTACTCCTAAAACTTCGTGGGTTGGGATTAATTTTTCAATACACATATGTTATTAAGATCACACATTCTATAAATAGGTAGGTTATATTATCATCACTACATATTATAAAACAAAGTCGCTTTCCGCTGTTTGTCACTATGTTTTCTTAAATCTTTAAAACTCCGCAACGTATTTTGATGGGGGTTTTTTAATAGATTGAGTGATTCAAGAGGAAGGTTTTTAAATACAATACATGCATAATATATAAGAGAAACACTGTCAATTTTGGAGGTTTCTAATGTGATATATAAGCATTGCACTCGTGCGAAGCTGGGCGGATCGCTAATATCATATTAACTTAAGTTTCCCTAACAATGAGGACGTTTCAAACACCATAGACCATTACGCGGGGTCATGCGAATTCTGGGATCACATTCTTTGTACTTAACTTTTTAATCACACAAGTTTTATAATGATGTTTTCCTTCACTGGAACTTTGGAAGTAACTTTTACTTTTACCTAGAAAAACTGTTATACCCTGTTAATAATTTTTAGCATGTTATTTTCACATGCTTCCAATTTAAGACCCCAAAATCTTTCTACACCAACCCTGACCGTACTTTGAAGCGAGTTCTAGGAATGAAAGACTTTGAGGGTAGATTATTTTGTCTGTTTATGAACTATACATTTCACCCACCCGCATTTCTTAACTTGCTTCGTGATCATGGCGTTTGCAAAATCACCGATTTAATATCTCAAAATAAACAAACATAATATATGTATATAAACACATGTTATGGCTTATATACCGTAAGTTATACTATTAGATATTATTTAATATAGTTGGACTTGCGCCTGTTTTTGACCAATTTGAATTCAAACTAAGTGGTGACATTGAAACTGTAAGACCCAGTGATTTGTACTGCACCCTCAATAAAAATACGTCTAATATGTTAAAGAGCATGAAACAATTAACCAATAAATTAAACAAATATTTATTATAAATAGTTCACTAATTCATTAGATAAGATACAACTATTTTTTTCTAATGTAAATTATCTTAATCATTTATGAGTAATTACATAAAAACAATGAGAACCAGTTTCACACGCTTAATAAGTATTTCGTTGGTTGAACTGCGCACTCGTATATACGATGTTCGTTGCCTGAATACTTCTACATAACAATTTTTTTTACTAAAAAAAAATAATTTATACTTCTAATAGAATATTTTTAATGAAGATGTCACTGGAATAAAAAAGGATAAACTGTATATTTATTTAATTCGTTATAATTTCCAGTTAATACAATAACAGGAACATACGTTTATTTTTTTTAATGTTATAACTATAATTGAACAATAAAAAGTTAAATTTAAATAAACTAAAATTAAAAATGTATTATTTTTGTAACGTTTTAAGTTATGCACTGAACCTTCTTGGGATTCTGCAATGTTCCGAAGTAAAACTGAAGCTTTAACTTGTGTAGTTTCAAAGTTGAAAAGTTTGTTTTGAACTCAGTAATAATGAATGGTATTTTATATGAAGTTAAAGCAAATTAACTTAATCCTACCATTCGTTTGTAAATTAACCAACGGGACTTTATCCACAAATGTAATCGGAGACTATTTTTGATACTTTGTAACATTTGAAACACATTTGATTTTAGATTTGGTTGCAGTACAAAGTGTACGTAGTATTGACGGTATACCTAATAAGAAGTTAATTTTATTGATATACGTTTTGACTGGTTGTATATTGCGTAGGAAATGTGTAGGCATCGGTATGGATTACGGGGTTAAGAGCCATACTTTGAAATATCTGTGTGTTATTCATACACACCTTTAACATTTATATTACCTATGCGCAAGAAAATTATAAGATATGAGACAACGAGTAAATTTAAGTAGGTTCCTCATAAATTGTTATTTATCTTATTACCAATATAACAATATAATAGCAATGCAACATGATTGTTCGCAAAAGTAATTTAATAAATTATGAATGAAAACATTTAAATTGGATTTACTAGTTGAAAGAAAAATATCATTCCTACTAACTATGCTAATGTACCTATCAACTACTTACTGATTTCATTTCTCAAAAACCCCTAAATGCTATTCCAGGGCATCATGTCGAGTGGGAGCTGCTCCGGCCCCGGAGTCTGTGGTGGGGCCAGGCGACGGCCTCCCCCGCCCCCTGAGCCCGCCCTCTCCCTCGCCGCCGACCTTAGCGAGCTCTCCCTGGACCAGGGGTACCACACCCTCGCTGACTGTGGCCCCCCGAGAAGACGAAGGGACAATACCCTCAGTGATGCACTGTGGTTGAGGATACTGTCGCATCTAGAGGTGAGTTTGATCATAAGCTTGGAGTGAGAGCGGCGAATATGTGGATGTGTGGGAGGGAGATGTGGATAGATCTTCTTAAGACTACGCCAACAAAGAACATAGACAACAATCTTTGTGTGAAGAACTAAGGGTCTAGTTTAACGCGAGATTTGAAGGATGCTTTTAATCTAGCCATACCAGTTTGGTATATCTCGTCATTCGATAATCTAGACAGTATGGGCGATGTATTAGTCCTCTGTTGTCAAAACTGTGTTAAATCTAAGAGTAAAAAAAAATTAAGAGATACCATAATTTACAAGATCACATTACCTTTATTTATCACTTTACATGGCAGTAAAATACTACATCATTAGCATTTCATTCATTAAAATTATTCCTACATATCCAGATGGACCTTAGTAGGAATAAATGAGGCTACTGCCGCTGGCTTACATTTGGTTCGTCATTGTCAGGACCATGTAGGTATAATGATAATTTATAAATGTATGCCCAAACATTCAAATATTACGGTAAATGACAATGTCTGAACCAATATGTTGCTTAATGTATGGGTTAAATTAAATCAGAAATACAATATTTTTCCGGCGCGTCATCCTTTCGGGTTATATTAAAAAAGAATAGGCTATTCAATATTCCTTTATTACTGGCATGAAACATGTCTTCTATTTTTATGAAAATGAAACGGTTTATTTAAAAAGAATTAATATTTTTCAGGTATCAGACCTCTGTCGAATGTCCAGAGTGTGTAGAAGATGGGCCCGACTGATCACCAGGTTGACAACGCGACCTGATGTGTGGAGACGGGTCCGAGCTGCTGGACCCTTGGAAATAGCTGCGAGATGTGCTGGAGCTAGGGCTGGTCCGTGTGTCAGTTCTGTACGGGAGTGGCGGTCGAAGAATTGCGTCGTAAGTATCATTTGATTTTTAAAATGTCCTTAAGGGTCAGTAAGCCTAGTATTTATACTGCTAAGATACAAATAAGGTTATAAAGATTAATCTCGTTAGATTTTTCACCATCATTAATTTCAATGGTGAACTCCAAATCATAATCAACAAAGAAATCGTTTGCAAACGCTTCAAAGCCTAGTTAGGGAACTTCATAAAAAGTTTAAAAGGGAACCCTATATAGGTCTGAAGTTTGGTGAACTCAAAAGTTTGCTCGTCAGACCCTCTCAATAAATCTTGTCGGCAGGAATTATTTCCGACCTTTCGGTACTGACGGACAGTTCACTGGACTCGCAAATTATTATTCAAATCTGATTTGAAAGGTTTGCTCGTCATCAACCTGAACCTTCAGTTTTAAAAGACATCCAAATTAATTCGCTTCGAACTGACATTTAAATAAAGTTACTCCGCTTTAGGTATATGAATTTTCACTAAAATGTTCGACAGAACTGCACCTATTTGGTTTCTAGGTTAATTCCCAATTTTAATGCTGCGTCATATAAAATGAAATGTTAAATATGATTAGGTAAAATAAGTTATAGCCGTATGACTATGGACATAATGTTCCACGTTAATTTTAATTTTGGAAGACTAGTTTTGGCGGCTAAAAGCAAAGTGACAGAAATACAGAGATATGTATTTTAAATCTGCACACTATAATTAAATTGTTTTTAGTAACTATGAGACGAACTTCTTAGCATTGAACGGGTGCCGGGTCCATCGTGTGACAGAGAGAGAAACTTCGAGCAGATCCCGAGACTTGTGACACGGGTGTAGGTTTTAGGGGCCCCTTTCCGACGTACATCAACAATTGTAGTTTGAAATTTTTAAAGTATTTTTCTTGTACTTTTAATTATATTTTTGTAGTACTATGTAAGAAGCAGAATGTAGTGTGTAGACTGTGTTTTATATTCATATGTTCGTCTGCAATAATTTCATTTATTATTATAATTGTACCTATTGGCAAGTGGTCACCATCCTGAGCCATGATATTTGTTTACACTACTGTAAACTTCTGCTACTAAATATGTATAATATGTATATTTCCAGGTAACAGTAGCTAGTGCTCAACTGTTGACAGCTACATTTAGGAACTTAACGCACCTGGCCGTGACCGGTTCCAGCAGTATGGATGCGCGTGCGCTCGCGCCACTTGTCACCGACCTCGTGGACTTGAGGCATATCGACCTTACTGGTATGTTGTAGTTATCCTACTAATATTATAAATGGGAAAGTTTGTGATGTATGTTTGTTAATCACGCCAGAATGTCTGAAGGGATCGCGATGATATTTAGCAGAGTTAGAATGGAATAGAATGAATGTTCTGGAATACATGGGCTACTTTTTATCCCGGGAAATTTGTAGATTTATTGTCCTCGGATATTTGTTCTATCGAAATAAGCATCATGTCTTCTGTGTCTTTCCTCATTGGCTCTTTTTCCACACTCCTACTTCTTCACATCTTTTCAGTCTAGTTGATCTTTTGAATCATATAATTTATAGCTATTTTTATAGGTAATATAATAGTCCATTTTACTTGATCCCACTAAATAATGAGATAAAGTTTGGATGTTTTAGAGCTCGTTGAAATGAAATATAACCGTGTAAATATTATGATACAGTATGTACACATAATTATAGAAAATTTAATACGCCTGACTATCAGCTGACGAGTTTACTTCAGATCGTATTACAAATGCAATAAAAACGGACTTTGACCACAAATTAATTAGAAGGTCAATGACCTTTAAAACATGACCTCTTGTCGACTTATAAGCTTCCAAATATTAAGTTGTCAATATTATAAACACAGTTATGTTTACTTACACTTAAGTCACTTTACTGTAGAAACTCTGGCGTTGAATAATTAATACTGAATTCTGTAAATATTTGGTGTATTAATTAATATCGTTTTAGAATAACAATCTTGTATTATTAGTAAAGTTCAGTTTGAGAACAATCGAGAGTTATTAATCGAACTTGTTTACAACTTCTGGGTGAAGCCTTAATAATGTTTTGTTAATATTTTATCCATTATTAGAAAACAACTTATTGTTGGATTGTTTGTCTATCTGTATTCCTAGTATTATATTTTATAATACAAGATTCTATCCAGGGGATCTTCAATTTCCTGGAATAAAAAATAACCAATGTCTTATTTCAGAACATATTCTAACTCTGTTACAAGTTTTATCTAGATCCCCTTCAGTTTTGGCGTGATTGAGTATCAAAACATCTTTCCATCCAAATTATTGCATTTATAATTAAACAAGACTATCTTCTGTCCTAGACTATTATCTAAATCTGTGCCTTACATTTCGATCTCATCAGACGTTCTGGCGCGATTAAGCAACAAATCAACAAACCCATCTTTCCCTACAAACTTTCCCACAATATTAGGAAAATGAGAATAATAAAGAAACTAAATACCACAGATAAAATTATATATTAGACTTCTATACCTATATTTTGACAATCAACAAACAGTAATACAGTTAAGCTTATTAAGCTAGTTAGTACACATATAAAAGTTTATATAGATATGGATCTATGGTATGGACTATAACAAAGATCAACAATTTATATAATTGTCTACCGTAAACTTGATCCTCTCATTAACTCTTTATCCTTCCAATAATTTGTCATAGCAACGGTTCTGTTACAACCCTCGAAAATATCAACCAAAGTCGAGTTGGATAAACTGTGTTTATTACTCTGCGTTTCATTTTGTATTTTAAGTCGAAGGCCTAAAGTCTACAATAGCTTAAATAACATTGTAACACACAATCACTATCTTATACAATAAATCCTGAACCGAAAATGAGGTTAAGCCTTTGGTATAAGCTACATAAGCTATATGTTAGGCAATATGGTATCAGTAAGACGCAATCTACGTAAGTTGTATTGAAAATTACTTCCTTCCGTTGGTATTAAACTAAGCCACGCAAATAATGCTTACTTTAGCTTATTTAAGTAAACTCTTTGACTATTTATTTACCTCTAAGAGTAAACTAGATATTATTTTAAATATAGAACGGACATTGGAATCAAAAGTGAACTCTCGACCTATGAAAATGTTAATCTTTTAATAGTTTTAATATTACAGAAATGGCAATTAATTCTTCTTTATCCTGTAACTTAAAGGTTATCTGGAAGCAATCGCATTAGTGGTAAGACCACTTATTTTGTAATCACTTGCATAGTGTATTTATATTCATTTCGATACTATATAAATATTATTTATTAAATTTTATCAATTTTTTATGAATATCATCGCTCAAGAAATTAACGATAAGGATTAATAATTTAGTCGCAGACGACCATTGCTAAAACGATTTCTAACATATTTAACCAACTTCAAAAATGAAAGAGCTTCTATATTCTGTGTATTATATATATTTTTTATCCTATACTATGTTGTGGTATACAAATAGTATATTCAATTGTAATTAAACTAAAATCACAGTTTTAATAATTGCTCTTTTTCTGTTTCTGTTTCTAGGTTGCCCAAACGTGGACTGGCCAGAGTGGGCGTGGCTTGAGACCCGACTGGCCAGTCGGAGACCTCCGGTAGAGTACATAGACTTGACTGACTGCGGCTCGGTGACTGACGCTGGTTTATGCGCACTGCTGCATACCTGCCCCATGCTGCAGTACCTTTATTTAAGGAGGTGTACTTTAGTTACTGGTAAGTTCCAGTTTTTCACTAAAGAGGCTAGCAGGTATTCGGTCCCACCTGATGGGAAGCAGTTACTGTAGCCTATAGACACTTGCAACCTCAGGGGCGCCACTCACGCGTTGCCGACCCTGTAAATAAGTAGCAACTGTATAGGCAGTGAAAGGGACAAAGCGTAATGTACTTAAGCGTAATCCAGTTTTGGTTTTTTCGATATATTTATAAATCTTTATATAAACATAATAATGCCGTGGTGGCTCAGTTGGGAACGCACCGACTCACGATCATGAGGGTGCCGGTTCAAATCCCTGGCCCGTACCTCTGAGTTTATAAAAACTTACGTACGGATTCACACCACTGGCTTTCGGTGAAGGAAAACATCGTGAGGAAACCTGCATGCCTGCGATGTCACAATTAAAGGCATGTGAAGTCCGCCAATCCGCACTAGGCCCGCGTGGTGGACTATGGCCTAAACCCCCTCGATGTTAGGGGAGGCTCGAGCTCCTCGGTGGAGACGTATATGAGCTGTTGATGATGATGATATAAACTAATTATCACGGGGGAATATTTCGCACTTTAACTAATCTTTAGTTACTTAAAAAGTACTCTAACATATATAACCAAAATAAAAAAATGTTTACGTAAAGTACAAAAGATATAAAATATACTGTTATAATGTTACCTATATATGTCAACCAAACAACTTTCAGCTTTAAAATTTACCTTTAAATAGATAAAGATCCACTACTTTACGACATAGATAAATAATAAAAAGTAGGTATATCGTTTTAAAAACAGACATATTATGCATTGCTCCATGATTTTCCTCTATGGTATTATGAAATAGGAAGTATTGAATGGTAAGAGAAAATCGCAGCCCGTTATAAAAACATTGTCAAAACAAATGTTATTTCACATCGGACAAATATTATTCAGCAAATAACCCGATGTTTTCCTTAGTAGAGTTACACACTTCCGCCGAATGTTATAAGTATTTACCAACTAGCTTCCCGAGGATAAAAATATTGGCTTTTAATTAGAGTGTTTAACGTAAAGTTATAAAAAGAAAATTAATTAAACACAAACAGTTTAGAATCTTTACCTACTAATATTTAAAAACTTGAAAAGTTTGTTTAGTAGATCGCGCTGATTTCAGTAACTACCAAATCGAATTGAAAATAATATTTTATTGTTAGATTGCCCATTTATTGAGGGAGCCTATAGGCAATATAACATCACGTTTCGACTAATAGGAGCGGAGCACCAATGAATAATATTGCAAAAATGGAAAAAAAAGTGATTCAGATGAAGTTACGCGGGACATTTAGTACAACAATTAAATTACTTTAATTTAATTCGCAGAAAACTATTGAACCATCTGGAATCTAGATATACCTACATACTTACTATAAATATCACATATCGTATTCACTTCATCAAACAAGTTCATGGATGGATATGTTTGTAAACAACGTGTAGGTGTTTTGATCTTGAGTAATCAAAATGTTCGCACATCAATCGGACGCGAATTTTGCAGCTATTTCTAAACATATCCCGGAGATTTGATTACCTGTTGTTATGAAAAGCAAAATAATTTAATCTGGCAGTGTTCGTGAGGAAACATAATACCACCTAAACTATCTATACTAATATTATGAAGCTGAGGAGTTTCATTGTCTGTTTGGTTAAACGCGCTAATCTCAAGTACAACTGGTACGAAAGCCCATTTTTCGAAGCTATGTTTTATTCCTTCATTCCTACGGGAAAGGGGGGTTATTTTTTTACCATAAAACGATGTGTGATAATTAAATGTCCAAGTATATTTAGTTTTATACGTGTTGGTACCCCCCTATTCAAAATTTCGAGCGATTTTAGTGTTAATTACATGTTATTTTAGTGTCCTTAGTATTCAGCTACTTACTGCTACTTTTATGTTATGCTCATAAATAAATGAAGAGTAGAAATAGATAACAAAATGCAAACTTTATTAACTAGTCAGTAACATAGTGATAAACAAACTGAAAATACACGTGACTGTCACTCTGATAATGAATCATCTCGCATTCACAAAACCAAAAACAGTCCATCAATCATAGTTTCGGGAGGGTACCTACTATACATGTATTATATGCTTCTACATTCATTCATTCGTTCATTTTCTCGCTAATGTATTTACCTACTGGATTAATGGTTACATAATGCTAAATGCACTTTTACATTAGTTATCATTACTTTTGAAAATAGCGATCTTTATGACATGAAGTGCGGTTTATGCGATGGATGCCTTTGGCTTATAGAATATTAACTAGCGACCTGCCCCTGCTGCGGGTGGTAAACAATTGACACATTTCAAGAAATCAACACAAAGAAATATTAAAGTATAATAAGAAAAAACGTATAAACCTTAATTTTAAATAATTCTATAATATCTAATGTTTAAAATGCATTAAAATCCGTTGCATAGTTTAAAAGATCTAAGCTTCGGTCGGCGTTAAGAGACTATCTTATATACTATGTATAAAGTTAGTATAAGAATAATGAGAATTCAGTTGATTCTTTGATGTGTATTGTCTATACTAATATTATAAAGAGGAAAGATTTGTTTGTTTGTTTGTTTGTAATGAATAGGCTCCGAAACAACTGGACCGATTTCAAAAATTCTTTCACCTTTGGAAAGCTACATTATCCCCGAGTAACATAGGCTATATTTTATCCCTGTATTCCCACGGGAACGGGAACTACGCGGGTAAAACTGCGCGGAGGCAGCTAGTACTAAATAATCTGTTCGGTTACCCGTCAATATGTTTATTGGTTAGATAATAACCTATTGAATGAATTTATTGTTACAGATGCAGGTGTCCGGTGGATCCCATCCTATTGTGCACTTAAAGAGTTGAGTGTCTCCGACTGTACCGGCGTCACGGACTTTGGTCTCTATGAACTTGCCAAGTTAGGGCCGGCGCTGCGATACCTCTCCGTTGCTAAGTGTACTCAAGTAAGATGTTGCTTGTGAATTTTTCTGTGCTAGTTTTTGAATTGGGAACCATTATATATTTTTTTAATCTGTGGCGCGAACGAAACCTTCGCTGTGATTGAGATTTCCATACTAGGGTTCTCCGCTGTTCAACCCATGTTACCGGGGATTTTTAATTTTTTCGAGTTAAAAAATAGCATATGTGTAAATCGAGGTTATAAACTATTTGTGTTCCAAATTTCATCTTAATTATTTTTGTAGTTTTTGCGTGAAAGAGTAACAAACATACATCCATATGCACAAACATTCGTATTTATAGTAGGTACTAATAGGATAGACGTTAATAGGACGAACGATTTTCATTGAATGAAATTTAAATAAGCTTAAATAAGAACTACCCCTTGTATCACTTTAAGACATTTGAAATAATATTCTACATCAAAATACAATAAAGTAAATGTGATTGAGTTTCAGTTCTTTAGTTAAAGGCAGAGTTCGGAAACGGTGGTATTTTCCGTACCTTTGACCTTTATAAGTGCCCTTTCAGAGCCTTAGCATAATGAAATTGAATGTTCAAAAACTGCTTATAAATTCACAGTCTTCATACCAGAGAGGTGTTCCTAATATACCTATATTTAAATTTTTCTATCTTAAAAATATACTGAAGTAGAAAATAATGTATCCCTTTATCCATAAAAGTAAGCACTACGATCCAATACATATTGTTATATTCAACAAGTTTTGAAAAGGATATTCTATAAATTGAATATAAATATAGGAAAGCTCATTTATTACTTCTAATGCACAATATCGTTGTGAAGATATATTTTCTGGTTTATTGTGAATCCATTGCAAAAAATTTTATATCAAATATCGAAATACTACTTACTATAACGAGAAGGTTTGAATGTATGTTTGTTATTCAACCACGCCTGAGTAGCTGAAGATATCTGGATCAAATTCAGCACAGAGTTAGGATTTTGTATTCTGGAAAATTGGAAGATTATAGAGAACGCGGGTCAAACCGCGGGAATGAAACAAGTAATAAATATAAAATTGAAAACTCATATTTAGGAATACATTGCCAATACTAATTAAGAACACAAACAAGAAGTTATATATAACACGCAGGAGTTTTAACTGTTTCATTTTAAGAAATCAGTCGTGGACTAATTGAATATACCTACCTGTAACATTATTTTTTGATAATATTAAACTTAATAAAATTAGTCTTAGCTCCATAACTGAATATACCACGAGCCATACATATAACACGCACATTTTATATGCAATATATTTTACACTAAATTTATTCATGTACCCAGGTATCAGACTCCGGAGTTCGAACCCTGGCCCGCCGCTGCTACAAGCTCCGCTACCTCAACGCGCGAGGCTGCGGCGCGCTCGGCGACGACGGCGTGGAGGCTATAGGGCGGGGCTGCTCTCGACTGAGGGCATTGGATTTGGGAGCTACTGATGTATCCGAAGCTGGGTTGCAGGTGAATAATAATTCAGTTTTTCCTGGCTTAAAACCTTAAAACGTAAATACCTAAGAATGCATGGATAAAAGTACTTATGAAGTTCATTTGTTTATGTAATACCTTTATAATTTTACATTCAATTGCCATATAACAAAATTTAAATGTGAACAGATAACTACATATATAAATAATTAAGTGGTTTTCAACGAGATGAAATTATAAATGATGATCAAATTAACGAATTTTGCTATATATTAAAGGTTAATAAATATTTGCAAAGGACTCACTATATTATTAAAATAATCCATTGTCTTCTTTTTCTAAACAATTGTAAATAATTAAAATTGTTTATAGATATAAATATCAAATTCAAATAAATAAATGTTTATTTACAATAAAATCAACTCTTTCGGTTAGGTATCAAAATAATGGTGTAATAACTTAAGTACATTTTCGTTTCAGATCTTAGCTCGATGTTGTCCCAACCTCAAGAAACTTGCTTTACGGGGATGCGAACTAATAGGAGACGATGGCCTTGAAGCCGTGGCCTACTACTGCCGGGGGCTCACACAACTCAACATCCAAGACACGCCAGTCACCCTCCGAGGGTACAGAGCCGTCAAGAAGTTCTGCAAAAGATGCGTTATTGAACATACAAATCCGGGATTCTGTTGACGAAAGATCGAACTCTGTTGAAGACTGTACTCAGTCGGATTTGATGGTTTAAAAATGGAATGCTAGTGAAATGACATTCAAAGTGTTCGTGTAGAAATTACTATTTGTAGAAGCTTGGACTAGTTGTGTCTCGCTTTATCGAAGGTACATAAAACGTTGTGTAACAGAGAGAAAAAATGTGAATTTTTGAACTGTTTCAACTACACAACAGTGTGTGTAATGAAATATAATAATGCCACGAAAAGTGAAAAACTAACACTCCAAAATGGGGACTAAGCTTTTTACATGTCATGGTGCTAATAAGTATTTTGTCTGTATCGATTCTGTACATTTTCTTATAAACGGCTATGTACATACGATAGCTCAGTTCCAGGATAGTCTTACTGAAGCAGTCTTTAGTAATGGACCCGCTTTGAGATGTGATCAATTCTGTAAGTCAAAGGATCGTTGCTAACCAATCTGGCCGAGACTGCACTAGAGCGTCTGTTATTTAAATTGCCTGTGTGTATATTGCATGGCCATTTACTATGGAGATAAGAATCGATATATGAAGGGTAAAGGGTTAAGGGAAATGGGAAAAATAGAGATAAAGCGAAAGAATAAAAAGCAGTAAAACTACTGTGTCATAGAAAGTCATCTTCTAAAGGATATAAAATTCAAATGAAATTTCACATTCCCGTTTTGCTGAACGCTGAATACAGTGGTTTTAAATTGCTAGCAAATACTTTGGTCAGGAGAATACATAGTAAAATATTTTGGGATATCATAGTGTTAAAAATAAATAAAAAAATCTCTTTCGAAAAATATAATGATAAAAGGTGAAACGTACAAATAAAAAAAAAATGTTAATAAAATATTGAAGTAAGTGCGACCTTGACTCTATATTCGGTTCGTTCGAGTCGCTGTTGGCTCAGAGGACCAAAACTACGTACTTTTTGACGTGACAACGTCTTATAAATTGGTTTGCCGGGTGACACTTCAAGAAACTGCGTTACGCTCCGCTCACGTTACGTCACGTTATGTTTTAAATTGTTACTATTATTTCATCCTTCTTCCTACTATACGAATGAATATTCACATTAAAATAATTTTACCACTCAAAGTCGTTGTCACGTAAAACTTTCGCCCGTATATCGACTTTACAGGCAACCAATTTTTTAAGGCGTTTACTGTAACATGTAATATATATCACTATGAAAATTACACTATTCGCAAAAAGACTAATTGCAGTACCTTACTCTTTATATTCGGATGTACGTCATAGAAGTACCTAATCTAATTTGCGCAATGTATCTGATTACATCAATAAAAAGTGTCATAAAGGTAGGTATGACCTGTCTGGAACTGAGGCCTGCCACACTCGGACTTTTATTAATCTTTTACAACGTCATAAAGAAGGACACTGGTTTTCTTTGGTCCCGTTATATGGAACGTAATTGTTTTAGTAATGTAGGAACAAAAGGATCACCTGACAAAATAACGAAGACGTATTATGGGAGGGTTAATGTGAAAATTTTACACCGTACTCTATGTAAAGATTCGTCGGTATATGTAAAGGAGTATGTAGCTTTATGACTAAGCCCTCATTTGCACGAGAGTTTTAACGTACGTTAAAAAAGCGTTCAAATACAACAAATGCATTCCCATTCCTATATGTGCACACGACAGCGATTTTAAAACGCGAAGTTTTTTTATCGAGTGGTGTTGCATTTTCAACTTAAGGTGTTGGAAATAGAGCATATTATGGTACTTGGAAATGCATTTGTTGTGTTTGAACGCTTTTTTAACGTCCGTTAAAAAACTCTCGTGCGAATGAGGGCTTTAAGAGTACGTACGAGAGTACTACAAGACTTTAGGAGTACGGTTTAAGTACGTAATATCTCTGTCTTTGTTATTTAGATAGACGATGAAAGGGACGGTGTGCAAATAAACAATGATTACCCGTTGTTCATTTCTGAACGTGGATATGCGAAATAAATTGTAAATGCTTTAAGAATATATAAAAAAAAATAACTATATACTAAGTTTGTATTTATTGTACAGAGGGAATTAAAAATAATATTTTTAATTTAATTTATTGAACTGAAACATTTGTTTGTGTGAATGTTACTTTGAGTACATTCAGGGAAAATTACATGTGTGAACTATGCTCATACTTACCCTAGTTTATTAGTGTTATATTTAGTTTTGTAAAAAGCTTTTAGTTTTTTATTACGACTGCCCAAAATGGTACAGAAACAGAAAGGTTTACTTTATTCCTAATGATATTATTTCATTTGAATAACATGATTCTAAACCGTTCAAATATTAGGACAAAATCAAGTGCCATAGTCAAATATAGGTACAATTTTTTTTTATATCAAAATCAACAATATTTTTAATTGTAATTATTGATTGTATTATACGCTAAGTGTATTATATAACATTAATATTATCATACAATTTAGTATAATGGATGTCTTGAAAAGATGTTTCACTGTAAGGTGTAAAGTTAATTATTATTTCAATGTCATTAACTCCATTGCCATTGTTGTTTTAGTTATCTATATATATATTATTAAATTATATTTTTTAACAAAAATAAAGGTATTATTTTCTTTCTTTTACGACTTTGGGTTTTGATTTAAAAGGCTCTTTCCTAAACTTTACGCTGACACAGTAAGCTGGCTTAAAAAAGGTTTCATATAAAGCTACTTCGACAACATCAAAGTCAAAGTAAATTCGATGGAAGCTCAAAACTCAGTCGAAGTCTAGGCGAGACCTACTAAATCAAAACCTATTCATTCCCCGATCGATGCCACAACTTATCCCGACTCACGGCGCAAAGGGCAATCTGAAACTGGCAATTAAGGCTATATTGGGCATGTAACCTCTGAGTTTGTGGCGTGACCGTCACTTTGATTCCTAACAATAGGCTGTAATGACGTCAGAGGAATGAAATTGGATGGGAATGAAAGTCGCAGACCTATTACGTACGGTACGACCGCTTGTTGCAATCAGATGCAATATAATACAGAGACAAGTTTTCATTTATTTATTATTTTTTTGTCATGAATCGTCTGTTTTCTTCACTCAAGAGTGTAGGCATTTTCTAGGTAATCGAATAGGCTTCGACGTCGCTCATGTCAGAGTGTGTCTAAAGCCAAACGAAATTTGATTAAAAAAATGTCTCTGAATCTCTTGGACTGATCTGGATAATTCTCTCATCAATAGAAAGCTCAGGAAGTAACATAGGCTTTTATTTTGTCCATGTTTTCCTACGAGAATGAGCACTACGCGGATAAAACCGCGACGTAAAAGCTAGTCTTTCATAAGCTGCAGTCTGCTATAGTATAAGAGAATGAAATAATAATATAAAATAATGTTTAGAAATGTGCTCCCTAGCGAGTACACTTGAGGTAAAAAGGAATGTTCTAAAGTTGTTGTTGGTAAAGTCAAACAAAGTCTCTGGGTACATGTTTAGATTTATATTTATAGTTTCAGTGCTATTAAAACTTTTATTTCTTTTGTTTCCCTCGTAAAATAAAGAAACGTTATATCGCAAATGGTTAGGTAAGAACACATTACTAAATACATATTGATTTTAAAACTGCTATTAGGTACCTACTGAATTTAGCTGCTTATAGATATTTTATGACATAGAAATATTTCTCTTGATCAGCACTTGTTTTTATGTCTATATAGGTACATATATAAAACAAAGTCTCTGCCGCCTCTGTCCGTCTGTCTGAACGCGATGAACACAAAAACTACTGAACAGATTTTCATGTGGTTTTCACCAAATTTCGGAGCATTTCATGGGGAAGGTTTTTATGTATATTACATCAATTTGGACCCGGTAGGTGCCACTGGTGGGTAGAACGAAGTCTGCCGGGTCCGCTAGTATTTATTTAACTGACATATGACGTGATAGCAATTGAAATTGCGTTACGTAATCAAACTGGGGTCGGGCAATATGAGTGGCGATTGAGTGCGGTAAATTGGTATGTGAGACGCAGACAATAGTAAAAACAAAACACAGCCCACGGTAGTACAGTAGTTACACTAATTTACGTAGCTTTTTCATTCGTTATGCAAGTTTTAATATCATGTATATTATTAGTGGCTCCCGCAGTTTCACCTGCATACCCGGTAGATCTTCCATTTTCTCTAAAAAGTAGCATAAATCCTTTCACAGGTTCTAGACTATCTGTGTACCATTAGTTTTAGCCTGATAGCCAGACGAACAGAGTTACTTTCTCATTTATAATATTTGTTAGGATGTACTTTAATATCACACTAATATTATAAAGATAAACATTTGTGAGTGTGTATGTTTGTCACTTCTTCACGTCTACATACATGGCTGGAGCGATTTTAATCAAATTTGGTATGGAGTTAGACAACACCCTACAACATAGGCCACTTTTTATCCCGGGAAAATTGATCACCCCCCGGGGAACACGGGTGAAACCCTGGGAACTACTAGTAATAAAATACTTTAATTAAATACATAATTTCATTTTCAACAGGACTCCAGGCTAAAGAATTTGCACTTCAGATATAAAGTTTAATCAGTGCTCATTGAAATGGAAATTAAAAAAAGATTTAGTTACGAGAAATGTGCTTTGGAATCGAATAAAATATTTATAGAAGTGTTTGAAGGAATCTCAAGATGTAATCAAATAATGGAAGGTGATAGAATATTAAAGTATTGTATGACAAAAATCGTTTCGTTACAAAATTAAGTAGAACTAAGTAGTATTAAGTTGGTTACGAAAAAATATCAAATACCTATAAATAATTCAGTTTTTTTATTTATTCAAAATACGTTTTAAGTGTCATATAGTTATTAATTTTGTTTGGATATAAAATTTTATCAAGTATTTATTGACTACTAACACTGAACTGAATTCACAGTTATAAGAACATCTTAAAGGTACATACCTAAAAATATCCACAATATAAATCCAAATAAATTTTATTTATAATTTCTAATTGCAAAGATATTCGATTTCAATATTTACGTAATATGTGGTAGATTCTGCATGATACAAAATAATGAGAGTACCGCATAATATTTTGAGGAACCAACATTTCTCAACAATAGGAATTTATTTTAGGGATTATTTTATGTTTTGCTTTAGTTTTGTCAGTGTTTTTAAGTATATAAACAAATAAACAGCGACATGACAAAATGTACGAAATTCAAAATCCTATTTCAAAATATGTTCTTAATGTGACACATTTAACTTTTGATTACATTAATGAATGTACTGTGAATACAACTTCTAATGAACTTTGGTGTATAAACTAGGTGCTCGCAAGGGATTCACGCACCAACAGGGCCGAATTAGGGACATTTAGTTAGTAGTGGTGACAATAAAACTTAATCACGAGGGCAAAGTAGGTATGTCTATTTAATAATATCACATTTCATGGAAAATTTATGATAACTATCTTTTTATAGGTACAACTTAAAACTAGATTTAAAATAATTTCCATTAAAACAAGTAAGTACCTACTATATTTCTGCACGAATACATATTTAAAATGGTTGCCATATACATCTCTTATATATAAAATTCTCGTGTCACAATGTTAGTGCCCATACTCATCCGAAACGGCTTGACCAATTTTTATGAAATTTTATATGCATATTCAGTAGGTCTGAAAATCGGCTACTATCTATTTTTGATACCCCTAAGTGATCACGGGAACGGGAAACCGCGGGGCGGCAGCTAGTAAAAGTATGCAAACTTGAAATATCTATCAATTTAATTGAGCCTCAGTCCGTTCCCGGGTAGGTAAGCGACGGCACGTAAACCAATACTTAACTTTGTGTTCGTCAAGCAAGATCCTTAGAGATCAATATGGGTTTGTTAACTTGATGTTGTTAACTTATAACTTGATTTGGTACGAGTACGTGTTTTTGAACAAGGCCATTGGTACATATTTGATTGAGCGTAATTTGAGCAATGTTTACTTTGTAATCACTCGGCTGTGGGGTTAATATCATAGCAAACATACGAGTACGTTACCTAGAGCTTTATAAAATCTATCTGATATTTTTTTAACTAATATTTATAAATGCGAAGGTTTTTAGATGGATTTTCAAATCGGAATGGCTGAAGGGATCTGAAAAAAAAATGGCATAGTGCTAGAATATACCTTCTATGGCTAGCATAAATACCTACAAATTTTTATTCCGGGGAAAATTCAAAATCACCGGGCATGCGGGTGATACCGCGGGGTGGAATTAAGTCTTTGATAAATAGAATAGAATATTAATATTAAATCTAATATTTTATTGCTTCTTTATGAAACTTATACCATATTTGGGTAATTGAACCGTATGCATAAGATCGATGTTTATTTTCAAGAGTAGGTACCTATTTGACAGCTGATCTCAACATAAAAAACTTTCCGTATCTAGGTATATATGGGTAAGACTAATTGAATTGCGTGATTGAATATCGTGGAAACAGTTTAAATATAATATATGTTATATTATATTATAAATATTGCTGTGGCTTTTATAAAGGGCCTCAAAGCGTCAGCCAGCTACATTATTAACTTTAGCTAATTGTTTAATTTATGAGAAAAAGTTCCAAGAAGCTAACCCACCTGTGCGCTTTATTGCGGAACCACAGAAACGAGGCAACCACACCATTCCTAGGGCGTTAATACTTTGAAACTTGTATACCTTCAGCTTCAATATATATTTTATTTACTCTTTTTCAGAACTGGAATGCACGTGCAACCTTAGCGTTGTGACCCTTTGCTAAGAATTTACAATACATGGTTAAAAGCATTGTAAAGTCAAGAATAAAAGCTCCGTCGCTTTTCGTAACATAATATTCTTGGGACATGTTTCACACACTTCTTTGCATGCTGCTTTGGTAACCATACAGCTGATTTACTATACATGTACTTACTAATTTAAATAGACAAATTATTACACCCAGACACAGAAAAACAGACATGTTCATGCTCACAAATGTTAGTCTTGGGTGGAATTCGAACCCACGACCAGCGACCCAGGGTCACTAGCCACAAAGCCAACCGGCCTATGTATCGTAAAAAAATAACGGATAGCTTTAAAATGATGTTTAACTAAACTCATCATCAACCATCTCGTTCCATGAGGATTTAGTTTGTAATTAATTAATGTTTTAGAATTATTATGTAATTAAATAGGTACAATTGAAGCCGTGGAGATAATTGACTCAAATATGACAAAAAAATAAATAGATTTGAATCCTTTATCTATACTTATAATAAATCTGTAGAGAGGTCAATTCTGTACATGAAATATATTTTCAAAATAACTATCAGGGGGTGATTAGTGATCGATACTGATGCCAAAAATGCAATCAGTAAAATTTTTGTCTGTCTGTCTGTCTGTCTGTATGTTCCTTATAGAAACAAAAACTACTGGACGGATTTTAACAAAACTTGGTACAATTATTCTTCATATTCCTGGGCAGGTTATAGGATACTTTTCATCACGCTACAATTAATAGGAGCAGAGTAGTGAAGGGAAATTTTGGGAAAACGGGAGATGTTACTCCATTTTTAAAGCTTCCGTCGCGTGTGCAGCCTTAATGGTTACAGTTACATAGAAATCATGTATGACGGAAATATTCTACATAAAATTTTCTAAAAAATATCCCGCAACAGCATATGTCTATCTTTTATGGTTGACTCACAATAACACGTGTAACTCCTGATAGCTTAGCAGTTCGGAGCATTCTGATTATATTTGTTTACTCTTACGTTTATAATACTCTCATGCATCCCTAATTTTAAAAAGTTGATATTATTACCTATTCAATAATAAAAATGATCATAGAAATCGGTATGGAAACACTAAAATTATAGATGAAATAAGCCATCGCGCCGTCACACGTGAATACTAAATCATGCTATACGGATTATTTTTAAACGACATAAAAAAAAGGAGGAGGTTCTCAATTCGACGATTGGTATTTTTTTTTTATGTTTGTTACCTCATAACTTTCGACTGATGTAAGTATGACAGAATTGTTTCCCTTTAAATGAGCTAAAAAAAGTCCGGGTCAGCCTATGTCTATCTGTTAAGGTTGGCTCAGTATAACCATTCTTATACTAACCAAATTTGTTTTAAAATAAAGCATTATATATGAAGGTGTTTTTATAAAGATGATATTAATTAATCCTTATCCAAAATAAATATGTTATTCATCACAAGTATTTAATTTAAAACTAAATTGCCATTCACATCATTCAATTTCAATGAATATCTTAGGAGATATCGCATATTTAAAATACCAAAGCAGCAAATAATTATCGCGTACTGTGCGAGGGTGAGGGCGCGAGGCCGGTGGCACCAGTTAGCTCTGCGAGATACTAACCTTCTACGTAAACGAAGTCGCGGGTTAAAATTAGAGTTAGCCCAAAGAAACTATTCCACGCGAACGAAGTCGCAAGCAGAAGCTAGTTACTAATATAACACCTGAATAGCGACAACTTCTAAATAAAAAAAATATATACACGGATTCTTTCAAACTATATATACCTAGTACTTATGGTAACAAACACATAAGTATATAAAGTACTGACTTTCGTGGAGATACTTTTCACAGGGTAAAAAGTACCCTAATTCTATTTTGACTGAATGCGGACTTCCAAACCGGTAAAAGAAGCTTTGACCTTCTTAAGTGCTCCCTTAGTAAGCTGAATAAATGGTTTTGAACTTTGAACAAACAAACTCACTTCCCTATTTATATTATGTTAGGATTCAATCGAAGTTCATGGGTGAAGTTACATGTAATTCGCTCTATTGGAAGCTATGTAATGTTAGTACTTGGACTAACTTGATTTGGGATGATTTATTCATAGAATGTTACTTGAATTTCAATGATTTTGTTATATACTAGTGACTCCCCGCGGTTTCACCCGGGAGATCTTTCATTTTCCTGGGATAAAAAGTAGCTTTTGTCCTGTTTCAGGCTCTACACTATCTGTGCACCAAATTTCATTTATATTCAGAAGTTTTAGCTTGAAAGCGAGACAGACAGACCGACAGACAGTTACTTTCGCATTTATTAGTAGTATAGATATTACAATTGCAGCCTATAAAATAAACTTGACCTGTTGACTTAGCGACCCTGACTTTCAAGGCGCTGATCGTGGGTTTGACTCCCACCTAAGACAATCATTTGTGTGCATAAACATCTGTTTGTTAACTACGTAATATAATATTTATCAATCTGGTTATTAATAATACAAGCTATTTTTAGTACTTATGGTATCTGATTGGTCGTGTAAATGTACCGAGATATTTTTTTCAAGATTGATATCTGAATTATAAATGTTTGTGGCTCAGTTGGAATCGCACTGACTCACAATTATGAGGGTGCAGGTTCAAACGCCTGGCCCGTACCGCTGAGTTTATAATAAACTTACGTACGAATTTACACCACTGGGTTTCGGTGAAAGAAAAACATCGTGAGGAAACCTGCATGCCCGAGATGTCACAATTAAAAGAATGTGAAGTCCGCCAATCCGCACTAGGGCCGCGTGGTCGACTATGGCCTAAATCCCCTCGTTGTTAGGTGAGGCTCGAGCTCACACGTGGAGCTGATGATGGTATCTGAATTATCCTAAAAGCAAAGTATAAATAGAAATCACAGCGGAGTCAAGCGCGCGTCAATGATTTTTGTACAATATCTAACACTCCAATGATAACATGGTTTATATTAAACTCCGTTATCATTTGGATTTATTAATTTACTTATTATAATAATTGAGTCGCTCTATCTTATCGGTGCTGATGTGTTTGGATAGAATTTCGACTAGCCATACAATATTACAATGGTAGATATTTTTATTATTATTTTATTTGTATCCTTTGTTATGTATATTATTATATTTTTTATCGGCGAAACAGGTTTTTCCGAGAGCATTCACCCTTGATTTGTACCTATTTGATTTTTAAGAATTGTGCTAACAAGTTCATATTAAAGGTGGTTGGCAACAGAGAACCGAATTTAAAGCTACCTATTATGTAAGTATTATGACAATACATTTCTCTGACTTAGCTGATATATTCTCGATGATATGTTTTAGAGAAACACGGCTCATTAGGTAAAGGTTTTATCTTATTTTAACCTTATATGGCCTCTTAATCCTAATCCTACTAATATTATAAATGCGAAAATTGGAAGTATGGATGTATGTATGTATGGATGTTTGTTACTCTTTCACGCTCCAACGGCTGAAGGGATCTGCTTGAAATTTGGCACAGAGCTAGAATATGTTCTGGAATAACACATAGGCTACTTTTTATCCCGGGAACGCGGGTGAAACCGCGGGGAGCCACTAGTAATATTATAAATGCCAAAGTTTGTGAGTATAGACGTATGTTTGTTACACTTTCACGCAAAAACTACTAAATGGATCTAGATGAAATTAGGAATACGGTTAGGTTATAGGCTGGATTAACACATTGGCAACTTTATCCCGGTAAAATTGAAACTCCTCCGATAACGTGTACCTACCTATAACAAAATTTGAGAACATAAATATCTTTTTTTTACGTGGATCACACTTATATTATTAGCAGTTAAGCTCAAAGTCGCGTGCAATGTCGCAGGATATTTTGGTATAGGTATCTACCTATATAGTAAGGGTATAATCAAAATAGTTGATGAAACACCCAGGGACGATTTCACACTCGGTATCCAAACTAAGTTTAGCAAAACCACGTTTACATCAACTACGAGCCATACAGTTGATTACAGAAACTGAGTTAAGTTGTAAACTAGCTCCCTGCGATGAAATTCAGTACCAAAATTAGATATTGGTTTATTTGATACGTTTTAACTGGGTCAGTGAAATCAGCCTCAAATGGGTTTTGCTAAAAATATACATAGTTACATTTATATATATCATAGCAATTTATTTATGGTTTAGCGGGCTCTATATTGCATCCTAATCCTAACTAATATTAAAAAGCTGAAGAATTTGTTTGTTTGTTTCGCTGAACGCGCTAATCTCCGAAGTTACCGGTTTTCAAAAAAACTTTCAGTGTTTGATAGTCCTTTTATCGAGGAAATGATCGGTTAGGCTGTATGGCTTAGTATGTAACCAAAAATATGCCAATTAAGATTAGACAAAAAATATTTTTAAACTTAAATTTAAGTAAAGTTGACATCTTAATAAAAATAATATCTTGAGAATATAGGTAAGTGTATTAAAGACTACCAATAGAGGCAATTTCAGCTCCGCGTAGGAATGCATAGGAGCCTCTCGTTATTACCACATCACTGGTGCAAGTAATTGGGTACAGTACAATCCAACGTGCAATATTGTTGCGAAGAATTATTTATTTATTCTTTTTCAAACCAAGTTTTTAACAACTTATTTTACGACATTAGTCCTGCTAGAGCGAGCGCTTCATTCAAGCATCTCCATCATATCTATATTTAAGTAAAATATGATTAAATATACCCTCCAATCCCCCCCAAAATAATACATAAGATTATACATAGTACCAAACATGATAGGGTTGCGAATTCTCTTTACCACCGTCCTAGTTATCTGTGTGATTGCATTTTCATTTCAGCAGTTCAGTACGCTGCGATACCGCGAGAGGAAAGGACGCGTCAAAGTCGTGCGAAAATAAAATACTTCGCGCAAAGTTATATCAATCGAAAATTATTACAAAAATAAATTATACCTTGTGTTTACTGTGGCAAAGTGCGTCGGTATTAAAACAAAGTGAGTGTTATCGATGTGAGAACTGGATTACGGCAAATATCTGTAAGTTTCACGGTTCTGTTTGTTTTCGTAGATTATGTACCGACTGATTGATTGTTTAAAAAGTAATAAATAATATTGGTTATAAATCGCTTTTTCTAGTTTATTGAGACTGTTGCCGGTGTTGTGTGTTTAATATCAGGTTAATTTAAACGTTCTTTTTGGCGTTTCATAAATTCGGCGGATTTACTGGAGGGCCTTTTCTTTGACAGATTTACAATCGAAATTTTACGAGCATAATATACTGGTAATTAAGGTAAATACATACGGCAAAAATAATATACGGCGTCTGTAGTTTCTCATAATACTTACCTATGTTTAGATTACAAAGTGTTAATTAACCATAATTTGTTTTCCAATTTTAAACGGTAAAATAAAATTAGTTTGTACCAATATTTTTTTGGGTCTATATTGGAATATGACAGTTGCTTTTATCATCTTATATCATTCTTAATCCGTTTACTGGCGCTTGATATTATTGTATTAGATGGAGACTATTAAATAAAAATAAAGGACGTAAGGCCTCATACCCATTCACAATGAAGAATTTGCTTTCATTACTGTATTTCGTTTCGTAATTTTTTTTTTATGTACCACGATCGACAATGTCTGAAGCCAAACGTAAGCTCATTTTATTATAAAAAATAAAAAAAACGTGTCCTTGTACCTCAAGTCTGTTCTAACATTTCTCTCACAATTCTTATTCAATTGAATCGAAATTGGCATAAAATTGCCAAATTATCGGTTAGCGACAGCTGTGCTTTAAAAATAGACGGTAGGTATACAAACGCTTTTTTACTGCGTAGATTAGTTTATAAATCGTTTTTTGAAATAGTCAGTATAATATAATTAACTATAATAGTAAAAAATAGTCTTTGAAGCTTTTTTGTAGAACAATACCATTATGTCACATTGAGAAAAAATTGCATTCACTGCATTCAGATGTTAGGGATACCTACTTTTTAGTCTGCCTATTAAACTCGAATTCGTCACCGTTACTAGACAGTATATGTGCTAAATCAGGATAAAATAGAACTAAATTGTCATTGTGTGTTATGAATCTTTGTATATAATACAGACTAATAGATGTTATAAATGCGTTTGTGAGGGAGGATTAATGTACGTTTCTATTTTATAGTATTAAATGGTATAAATTTAAATACAAGACGGTTACAAAACCAATAACAGGTTATAATATAACATGAAAATTATAGTAATATTAACATAATGACCTATAATTGAAAAATAATGAATCAGCATATACCTAGCTGGTTTTGTTTTGTTTGTTGACATTACTAGCTGACCCGCGCAGCTTTGTCTGCGTCCCATAAGAAATTTAGGTAATTGTCTGTCACCGTTATATTTTTCGGGATTTAATTGAATACAAACTAACTGCTAGGATTTAAATTAATATCTAGCACAAACAGAGGTAAAGCCGGGTAAAAGATACTCTACCAAAAGTGTTTCCTCTTACACGGTGTTGGGAACCCGAATTAAATAGCACAACTTTATGTTTTGGTATACAATATATTTTATTCAGAAAAAAGAGAAAATTTGACAGTTATGTTTTAATAGTAACTATGGTAACAATGTTCGTCACACTCCCGACGGAAAAAAACCGGGAGGCTATTATTTCAAATTAACAACGTAATCAAAAAGGTGCTGTGGCAACCTCTTGGCTCGTATCGGTCGCATGTCATCAGTGGCGTCATGTTCTGTCGTTTGAGTCACACGTTCTTTGTCAATTGAGTCAAGTCCATCACGCAGCTCTAAAGGGAAAAGTCGCTGTACAGGCCTAACCTTGGAACCTCCTGAAGTTCGTATTTGGGCCACCCTAGCAACACCATCGGCACCGGCACTAACCTTCTCGACGACCGCTAAAGGCCACGACACGCGCTTGTCTTCAGTTTCTAACAAAACAACATCTCCAATTTGGAGTGGCACATGGTCGATGTTGTTGCGCCTTTGTATCAACGAGCTAACATACTCATCCCTGAAGCGTCTTCTTAGATCCTCTCGCAAATGTTGACAGTATCGATTTCTCATATTTAAAGCTTTTCCGTCGACTGCATCGAGATCGTCTGTGTGGTGGGACGTCAGTGGCTGAATGAACATTGATGGAGTCAATGGTCGCAGTTCCTTTTCGTTGCTTACGTAGGTTAGGGGCCTACTATTGATAACCGCTTCGCAGTCGCAGAGCACCGTTTGTAATTCAACCAAAGTAAGTGAGGCCCTTCCTAAAATCCTGCGAAGGATTTGTTTTAGAAATCCAATAAGTCTTTCATAGAACCCTCCCCACCAAGGAGCTGCCGGTGGTAGGAAGTTCCACTTTATTCTTGTGATCGAGCTAAAACGTTGAATTTCGTCCCAATCTAGGGCTCCAAAGGAATTATCTAAGCCTCTGAAATTAGTGGCATTATCGCTAAATAATAATTCAACTCGTCCTCGGCGTGCGATGAAACGCCTTAATGCCATCAAAAATTCGCCTGTCGACAAAAACTCTACCACTTCTAAGTGTACCGCACGGTAGGTGGCGCACGTGAATAGGACTATCCAAGCCTTAGCACCCGAGCGAAATACCAAAGGACCAGCTAAATCCACGCCTGAATACTGAAAGGCAGCGCTAGCCTCCATGCGTTCCTTAGGTAAAACACCAGTGGGCGCTTGACAGCGCTTCGCCTTAAATCGCTTGCACCGTATGCATCTATGAATGATATTACGAACAAGTTTCTTGACTCCTATAATCCAAAAATGTTGGCGTAAGCTGTTGAGCATGGTTTGTACTCCAGCGTGCTTTAGCTCGATGTGTCGCTGTTCTACAAGACGCCTGACTATTGACTCAGCTCCAGGAAGAACTATAGGAAATTTAAAATTGTAATTTTCACTTCCTAGAGATAATTTTGTGTTAAGGCGAATTATATTTTTATCGTCGACAAATGTTTGCAAATGTTTGTCATTCATTAGACAATCTTTGTGCCTTTCCTGTACCAACTTGATAATTATATTCTCAGCGTATTCGAACTCATCGTAAGTAAGTTCATTAGTCACTGGTCTTTTCTTCATTCGCAGTATCCAGCAAATCATTCGTACAATTTTATTGTAGTTTGAGAAGTAATTTAATCGATCTAGAAAAGATTCATCCTGAATGAGCAAAATACGTGCAGCTGATTTCTTGCGTTCGACTTCTACCTCTGTGCTGTTGGGTACAAAATTTGTAATCGGCCAATTCTTTTCGTCTAGCCGCAACCAGGACGGGCCATCCCACCATAGACTATCAAGGAGAACTTTCGGGTTTACGCCTCTTGACGGTAAGTCAGCTGGGTTTAGATGGCCAGGGACGTGTCTCCAGGAATTAGTAGCGCTTAAGCTCTTAATCTCCTTTACGCGATTAGAAACAAACACGCTCCATGGACCATCACATTTTATCCATGTTAATACAACGTTAGAGTCTGACCAATAATACACAGCACAGTTTGATATAGCTAACGATTCTATAGCTGTAACCGACAGCCTACTAGCTAGCGTAGCCGAAACCAACTCTAATCTTGGAATTGTAATCGTCTGAACGGGCGTTACTCTCGATTTAGCTAAGACAAGGCGTACGTCAACGTGCTCGCCTACTTTAGATCGCAAGAATATACACGCTGCATAAGCATCCTTACTTGCGTCACAGAAAACGTGCAAAGAAGTTTCACAGTCTTCAATAGATACAGTAGCGAGCCACCTAGGAATCACCAAGTCATTGATAAGATAAGCTTGCTGTAACCATCTTTTAAATTCTTTCGCTAACTCCTCGGGTAGATCTTCATCCCAATTAAGTTTTTTGCACCATGACCTTTGCATTATCATCTTAGGAATTATAGTAGTTGGGCAGGCTAAACCAATAGGATCGAAAACTCTTTGCGCTATAGATAGGAGTGTCCTCTTTGTTAGTTTTTCATAGATATTTTTGAAGTTGACATTACATCGTAGGGTATCTGTTTTAACATTCCAAATCAATCCTAATATCGGGGTATTTTCAACATTATTATCTACCAATACGGGGCTAGTAATCCAACCTCTAAGATCGAACATACCATGTAGCATTAATTCTTTTGATTCGTTGACAAACTTCTCCAATTCTTCCTCGGATTTAAGGCTAGTGACGCAGTTGTCTACGTAAAACGAATTCTTAAGCTTCAACGCTGTCTCCCTCAAATGCTCCGAACAGTGATCCAAATGATAATTGATGGTTGCCACGAGATGAAACGGGCTAGACGTCACTCCAAAAACTACGCGTCGATGACGATATGTGACCATCGTCTTATTATTTTCATCAATCTTGGACCACCACAGGAAACGTAGATAATCTCGGTCATCCAGGGATAGCGAAATTTGTAGAAAAGCTTTTGTTATGTCAGCTGTCACTCCGATCTTATTTCTCCTGAAACCGATCAAAAGATTGGGAATCTTTTCAAGAAGATTTACACCTTTTTCCAAACAAGAGTTTAATGAAATACCGTTCCTATCCTTGGCTGAAGCATCGAAAACTGGGCGTATCTTGGTAGTCAAACTAGACTCCTTAATAACTGCGTGATGCGGCATGTAATAGCCTTGGATGGACTGGTCGGGTGCTTCTTCAATTATGTCAAGCCGTAACCAATTGCGGAAAACCTCATCGTAGTCATTGATCTTACCTAGTTGTCTAAGACGATTACTGGTTGATTCCAACCTCTTCTTGGCAAGCTCGTAATTTGTCTGTGGACGAGGTGAATCACGCCACGGTAAACTAACCTCATAACGTCCTTCTTCATTTATCTTGACATTTGCTTCGAAAGATCTAAGTAATTCGATATCTCGTGCCTGTTTGGAAGTTTGTTCCGCGGGATCTCTAATACCTAATGTTTCCAAAGCCCATAGATCTGAAATATCAATTTTTGTTAGACAGTGTAGAGTCGTAGTCGTATTTGTCAAAGAACTATACACCCCGGTTATGGGACCCTGAATAGTCCAACCCAGTTTAGTCTTAATAGCGGTCAGGTTATTTTCTAATTGTATTATTTCCCCAGTGAGAAGTGGACCGCAATAATCAGCGCCGATCAATAGACTTACTTCGTCAGGAGTTTCAGACGATTCATTTAAAATTATACCGTTTTGACGTAATTGTTGCACGATTACAGATGACCTTATTTTAGGTAAAAAATTACAAAGATTTGTTTGTTCTACAACAGATAAATTTGTACAAAAGTTGTTGTCAATGCTCTTCAGACATATGTTGAAAACTTGACATTTTTCTTTTTTCGCTTCAACCCCGCCGAACAAACAAAGAGTCATTACCTCTTTGGAACTACATTTCAGGCCAAGTTTCTGTGTTATATCTTTTTTAATATATGATCTTTGTGCCCCTGTGTCAATAAGCGCTCTGATTAAGATCTCCTTTTCACCGTGAACAATTTTTACCGCTAAGGTTTGAAGTATAGTTGTTGTGCTATACTTTGAATGATAAGACATATTATTTAATGTCTCCGGTTTACTTTCCCTGTTTTGTTCATTCGCTGCCATATCTGCACACATTATTGTGTAATGCCTTTTTTTGCAGAATAGGCACTTGGGAAAACTCTTGCATTTCTTCGCAATATGATTGCTTTTTAAGCAAATAGTGCATGCTTTCTTGCTTTTAATATAATCAATGCGCTCTTCTAGGCTCATTTTGGCGGCTTTGTGACATTCTACAGCTGAATGGGTATCTTTTCCGCACCATATGCATGACAAACTGCTCTGTTTTTCCGTTCCGATTTTGTTAGTCATGAAACAAGCGGTGGGTGGCTTCGGCTCGGCTAGGGTCATCTCGTTAAACTCACGCCTAGCTAACTGGATCCTTTCTTCTGACTCCACTTCTTGCCTCAGGAACTGCATCAGCATAGGAAGGTCTCTGGTTTCCACTTGGCTGCGATGCCATGCACGGAGAACGTCTTCGGGTAATGCTGATTCAATCATGGGAAAAAGCATTGAAGCATACTTGTCCTTTGTAACGCCGAGTGTTTCAAGCGCCTGCAGGTGTGTTTGAAGAGCATCATATAGCATTGTTAAATCTTTCGCCTCTCCCTTGCGCTGCATCATTGTAAGCAAACCTCTAACGTATGTCTCTATGAGAACATCGTCTCTGGCAAATCTTGCCTTCAATGCGTCAATTGCCTTAATGTAATTTTCGGCACAGGGCGGATAACTTTCAACTAGTTGTCGCGCGTTACTGTTCGGTGCCATGGACTGAAGAAGGTACTGGAACTTATCGCTTTCGTCGATTTTAGTATCCTCATGTATTTTCTTGAATTGTCCCCAGAACAGTAACCAGGACTTGACGTTACCATCAAATTTTGCGATCTCTAATTTTGGCATTTTAAGATATCGCCGCTCGCCTGTCTTTAGCTTATCGCTAGATTTCGCAGAGTGTAAAGAAGAATCACTGCTGCTATGCGATACAGTTTTTGAAAATAATGATCTGACCTTATGCCAACGTGTCTTGTAGAGCATGGACTTATCTTGGTCTGCCTCGAACAAGGCTTCATCAAAATCTTCGGCTGCACACCATAGGTCTCGTATTGTCACCTCCGCTTCGAATAAGCTTGAGGCAGTTTCCGATAAAAGATCGAACAGGTGACCGGCGGTTCCACTTTTGGATTCGACTGCTTTTTCTGTTTTATCGGCGAGACTGGTGAACTCCTTTCTATATTGCGTACGTTTGCGCTTCCAGGCTTCCATATTAACGGTCGCCAGATGTTGGGAACCCGAATTAATTAGCACAACTTTATGTTTCAGTATACAATATATTTTTTTAAGAAAAAAGAGAAAATTTGACAGTTATGTTTTAATAGTAACTATGGTAACAATGTTCGTCACACACGGGATAATTGGCTAATCTTCATTAACGAGGTCATATATGCTTCAACTGATACATATACTAATTGCCTTTTGCCCTCGTGTTTTGAATTTATTAGCACTAGATTTTATGAACTTTGACTTGAGACCGGAGATACTAGGTTCTATTTCCGGGTCGGGCAAGGTAGCATGTCGGAGCTTTACTTACCTAATGAATATCTGATTGTGGCTTGAAGAGCTTGAAGCTACACTTGAAGAGACGTGAGTGAGTAATCTCGCCATTATGAAAGACTAAGTTCCACCCGCGCAGTTCCCCATGCCTGTTGGAATACAGGGATAAAATATAGTTTCTACTATTGTGTCAATATGTTACATTAATTCTATATTAAAGGTAAAATAAGCAAAATTAGGCGCTGATAGTGGGCGTGAAGATGTTATTTTTTATTAATTGAGGCTGGCTTATGATTGAGCCTTGAATTTCCTATGCAAAGGTGAGTTATTGCGCCAATTTTTTTGGGGCGCGTCAAAGGGACGCTGGCTGACAGTGAAGGCTTCTTAATCAAGTTGTAAACCCATAAAAAAGTGATGGCGACAGAATTTGAAAGTGGTGCGATGGCTTTTATGAATGTTTCATAAGAATAGTACGGTTTTGGTTTGATATTTTTGCATATCGTATTTTGTTTTATGTAATTGAGAAGTCAATAGTCTTAAATGGCTCTACAATATGTAACAAGTTTTTAAGTTTTTAGTCATTATTTTATAACATATTTACACTTTTAGTCATTAAGTCTTTTTTCAAGTCAAAGAAGTTAGATGCAAGAAAAAAACCTTTATGCCACGACAGAATTGTTTTAGTGTTAGACTGATTCTACATTTAAGTAATCTAAGAGAGGTGCTTACTGTTACCAAAAAATATTGTTAATTCCCGATACATAGTAAATCAAATCTGTGCATACTGAACAAAAATACTTGTTAATTATAACAAGTAAGTATATATTTAGACACACTTCATTCATGATAACGTTTTCTGATAAACTGACCTCTATAGATTAAATCTATTAAACGTCACAATTATACTGTTTAAAAAATATAAGAGCACAAAAATATGTTCATATTATAAGTCGAATAATCCTCATCTTTTTTACATACAGTCAATTTTCTAAGCTAAACAGAGCTTGTACTAGGCAACCATGCAACGTCTTACGCGTGTCCCGCAGCCTCGCCCGCCACACGGTCACCACGTATTCCGGCGGCTCCCCCCGGAGTTGCCGGGTATCCAATGAGGATTCCCCTGGGTTATCAAAAAAAAAAAGGATACCGTGCAACATAGGTTTCGTTCTACGTCATTCGTCTCAAAGCGTGTCTGAAGCCAAACGTAAGCTCATTTAATAAAAAAAATATATACCAGGTAATATACTGCAAGCTATTTTAAAAACTAATAAAAGAATAAAAAAATAATATAGATATCTGCACCCAGACCCAAAAGGAACAGTTCGTTCATGCACACAGATTTTTTTGCCGTTTTCGAAATGTGTTATAGGCAAAAATAAATAAAGTCAAAGTATTAAAATATGTAGGTAGGTAAATAAATAAACTTTCAAATAGTCCAATCCAAACCTGAAGTGAAAAAAGAAACGAAAGTTGAGTCGTGGAGCTGGCAGTATATATATTTTATTTTCTCAAAATCTTTTACCCATTGAATGTATTATCTGTAGTTAAATAATGTGCTAATACTAAAAAAAGGAAATTTTGTACGAAAAGATTTTTAAAAGTTTTTTACTAATAAAAACTACGCTATTTCTGATTACCTAAGTAGATTATATTTCTATCTCGAGAAAATCGAATTCCCTACTTAATAAAACTGCGGATCGGTAGTATATACCTCCTATGTATCGACGATCGATGCTGAAATTTAATATCATATTAAATTAATACTCCATGTCTAGAACTGTCGTGAGGTTTTAATACCTTTTTATTCAATTTCGATACTGCATTTCAAATGATCAGGGAAAAAGGGTGGTTATTTTTAGTAGTCTAAGGTCAAAATTTCAGTGACCATCAGATGTTTTGACTGTAATATCACAATTCAAGTGCGTGATAATATAAGTTATTTCTAGAACAATAATGTGTATTATTATATTATCTTAACAGAAATTCCCCGGTAGGTATGTTTGAGCGTTTCTCAAGAACCACTTAAAAGATTTTGATACGGTTCATCTATTTATTAGATTATGTCTCACGGCGCAAGTATTTCACTTATACAGAGATAAGTAAAAAAACAATTGTTAACTTTATCTATCTATACTATAATAATATAATATTATAAAGAGGAAAGATTTGTTTGTTTGTTTGTTTGTTTGTTTGTTTGTTTGTTTGTTTGTTTGTTTGTTTGTAATGAATAGGCTCCGAAACTACTGGACCGATTTCAAAAATTCTTTCACCTTTGGAAAGCTACATTATCCCCGAGTAACATAGGCTATATTTTATCCCTGTATTCCCACGGGAACGGGAACTACGCGGGTAAAACCGCGGGGAGGCAGCTAGTGTTATATATGTTGCTGTTATATGTGCGTCATAAGGCGGACTTATGGACCGAAATTATAAAATCAGAACAATTATTTACTTGATCTAGATCTACAATACAGATAGGGATACAGGATAAATTAAACAACAAATTTTATAAAAAAAATATGGCTCTTTTATTTGGGTCCTAATCACACATAATTGATACAAAGTTCAACTTTCAGTATTATTTTCCTTAACGCGTCCTTTCTCAAAAAGAAAGCTAAGAATAGACCCTTTCCCTTATTACTTTAATTCTCTCATATAACGAAACGACTACTAGTTAATAAAGGAGCTTTTTAAATAATAAAGTGACTCAGATTCAAAGCTTTCTTTCTTTCTACTACCTAGGTATATTTTATTGAAAAAATTACACCTCCTTCAATATTCAAGTCTGCTACATCCATTCGGTAAAATTGTTCGTGCTTTCAAAATAAAGCAGATTTCAAACACGTCTGGGAAGACACCAGTCGCGCACGTACGATTTTGCAAGTGTAATTCTATAACGCAACTTTCAGTGTATCGACAATATTGTCTATATGTTTTGTCTCTCTCGTTTTCTGTGTAATCACTTGAGAGGTCCGATTTAGTTTCGATAGCGAGCTAACGAATGCGAGGTCTGGCTGGATTTTCTGCTACGAGAAAAATACAACGGTTCAATTTTTCACCTATTTTGTGACATTGTGTAATGTTCTGTGACACATTTATGATTTATTGTTCCTGCCTCGCGGGATTAAATGTTTACTTTAGAATTTGCGTTCAATTTACATTACAAGATGTGATAAATCTCTTTGCAAAGTTTTATAAAAACAATTAGGTAATCCATAACGTTGTTATTGGAACGAAAGTTTTTAGCTGGAATACATAATATCTACTTAACTGATATTCTTTTACTTACATTAGGTGTATTTTGCGTTTCTAATGGTGAACATATATTCATGTCATTTGATAACCTACCTGTCTACTATTTCGCTGTAAATGTTCCTAAAAGAAAGTAACTACATACATAGGTCATTACACACATGTTACCAGAAACATGTTGGTACTACACCTATTAACCTAAAAACAAATATTTTTATTTGATTTGATACACTAATCAATTATAACTTTTATTTTAAATAGGCCTTTACAAGCACTTAGGAATAGTCACTATTAATGCTTGGTTCTGAAAGTGGTGTATTACTTAAAATTTTGTTACCTAATGTTTTGATTCGTTGCTAACAATTTCATCAGTCTTGATCACTTTGTCCAACAATAAGCTCTTAAAAGCTATTGACATCGATGAACATGTGAGTGAAGGAGACAGAATGATGTTCAAAGTTTCCTTTCAATGGTATTAACGGATTATACGGGTCTTCTGTAACCAGATCACTAGGCATTTACTTAATGGATTCTGAGGATATCAAGTGAAATAGAAACATGTACAGTATTCCCAAATTAATAATGCACATGCAGATCTATCGCTATCCTCTTCCGACACTCGTATGTCCCGAGCGTCGGAAGAGGATAGCGATAGATCTGCATGTGCATTATTAATTTGGGAATACTGTAATTACATGTGATTTCGATCTTATCTCAGCCTTTTTTGGGTTCTGTACCTAAATGGTGCCCAAGGGTGGCTATTAGTAAACCTACACTGTATCTATATGTATATATAATACGTATAACTATGTATGTAACCTCTAGAGAAGTGGTTGAAATCTACTACCAAATGCGTATGGATTCCGAATTCAGTCTAGTAGTTTTTGTTTTATATTTATGCTTTGTTTTCTTTAAACAGATATAGCCATCGAGTAAGTCAAAAATACACTTTGGTCCAGATTATGCAGATGCGTGTATTTATAAATAAGTACCTTTATCCCCGATTTTTGAATAAATAGTGCTAAATTATTTTGCACTGCATTTCATTGACGTCAAGTAATTTAAATAAAGTGTCGCGTCACTTTGAGATTTCATTCTGCATTAATTTATATGGCAGATCAAAGTTTTCCGGGTCAGCTAATAAGTAAATAAATTGCATTATAAATTACAGAAAATAATTATAACCGTAATAAATATTGATATCTGATATTGATACATAATTATTTACATTTCATCGAACGCGCGTTTGTAAAATAATAAAGGTAATATTGATAATGGTACAGACACAATATTGATTACTTGAAAGTTATTTATAGCGCTGTAAATACACTGTAATCAGTACCAGTTGCTACTGGATTATCCCTTGGTATAAGATAACATAATTAAAAAAAGAAAACGATTGCAAAATTATTAACAGACATTAAAATGACTCAGAAGAATTGACATAAACATATGTAGGTAACAGGGCTTTTATAGTGTATCAGGCAGTGAAATGCTCGCTACAAGCTATTTCACACATTTTATAAAAATCACTATTGTATTAGTAAGTTGGTTTTTGAAAAGAGTAATTACTACTAATTACTGAGTTTATTGCCGGCTCTTCTCAGTAAAAAACAACTTTCAGAACCGAGCATTAAGAGTGACTATTCATAAGTGCTTGATTGAGGCCTGTTTGAATAAAAAATATTTTGATTTGATTTGAGCCTAAGTATTGTGCACCTTGTGCATATACAAACAAATAATAAAATTTGCCAGTATTTCTACCAACTTTAGAAAAGCTATACTAAACTATCTTCCACTCCGCGGTATCACCCGCGTTTCCGGGAATCTGCAACATCACATTTAGCCATTTATTTTTAAATTTTCAACTAATATTATAAATGCGAAAGTAACTATGTCTGTCTCGCTTTCATTAAAAAATTACCTAACCCATTTAAATGAAACTTGGTACACAGATAGTCTACAATCTAATCTCAACTCTATCTAACAAAAGGACATGGGCAACTTTCTATCCCGGGAAAATGGAAGATCTCTCGATTACGCGGGTGAAACCGCGGGGAGCCTATACATACATGTTATACAAGATGTTCGAGCTCCTCGGTGGAGACGTATATGAGCTGTTGATGATGATACAAGATAAATATATATAGAAAGATAACACATATGTTTTCTATATTGTAAAATATCAAGTATAAAAAATTCATGACTGTTGAAAACCTTTTCGTGTCTGTTTATCTGCGAGTCGGTCTCTGGGGCCTTGAGGTAAAAGGTTGGCCGGCAGACCTCGTCTTTCTACACAACATTTGACATGATAGAATAATTTCAAAGGATATTGTTTTCCCAAGAGTAGAAAATGTATAATATTGTCATCAGATAGGTACGTATGTTTACCACAATTCAGATGTTACTTTATTAATGTTGACTTTTACTCTCAAATGTATTGGATAATAATGGAATGTCTCATATTATAAATGTTATCGTGAGTTTATTTGTTACGCATTGAAGCCTAAACCACTAAACTGAAATTGAAAATTAATTCACCAATAGAAAGGTACATTATCAGTGAGTAAACAGAGGCTATATTTTATTCCCATATTTCTACGGAAACGGAAACTACGCGGTTGGAATAGCGGGCAAAATAAATTAAATCTTTTTGAATTAATGTAATTTAGCGACTACAATTATTGAGTGCTTTGGAATAGAATAGTTTTATATATAGGTACGATATACAATGATAACTAATCAATAATTACTTTTTTGTCTCCAAAATTTTTCACAATAAAAAATAATATCATATCAATAGCAATTCTGCGCAGTACGCTCCGCAGGGAAGCGATTTGGCTCATATTTTCTATTTATTTTAATTTAATTAAATTTTATTTTATTTCTGTTATCAGATGTAGTTTTAAGTTGTATATATAGATAATTATTAATAGCCATTTATTACTTGCTTGTATAAATAAATAAAATATCATAGAACTCTTCTCAAGCAGTTTGATATTACATTTAACGTATCACTCAGAACACTGTAACATGAGTATTTTTCCACGGGCTCGTCACGGTCATGTGATTGTTCACAAATCTCCCGATGTGTTCAATAGTTAAACAACGCTTATCTCATTCATATCTTTATTTATCAATTTATCGCATACGTTCAAAGATGCTCTATTTAATAAACGTTTTATAACATACCAGTGGCTCCCCGCGGTTTCACCCGTGTACCTACCCAAGAGATCTTCTATTTTTGCTTTCTTAGACTTTAAACTATCTATGTATCAAATTTCATTTAAGTCGGTTCGGTTTTAGCGAGACAGACAGACATAGTTACTTTCACATTTCTAATATTATATTTGAAAAAAGTATTGAGTTTGCCTAACTGTGGTATTACGAGTAGTTTTGTATTCTATTTGCTTAACTGAAAGAGAAAATCCAGCCAAGCGCGAGGACTTTGAACGGAGTAGGATAAAAATAAAACATAATAGTGCATGTAATCATTCTCGTTTTATGAAACTTTTGCATCCTATCGTACTGTTATTTTACTTAAAAGAGGCAAAAATTGGCAAACAGATAGAATTTGTTGCGGATCAGTACATAGGACTTTTAACCTACATAAATTGAAGTTCCCTGGGAATCAGGGAAATTCGAATATTAGTGTTAATAGATATAATATAACGCAAAAATATACGTGATGTATTTTTGCTACTTTGGTCCCGATCGTTCTAAAGCTATTGATGATAATTTATATTATAAGATTTCATGTTTCGCTTGGAGGGCTTCAAAGCCAAGTTCAAAAACCCAATTATCAAAGAAAAACATTTCCTTACATAATATTTCGTACATTATATCATCATAACACATCAACATTAAAATGAATGGGCGTATAAATTTTCTTATAAAAACCACGTTTATTTTATTGAGCCTATAAAAACAGAGCGCTGTACGTTTGTTTGTTTATTATCTAATGTACAAAGCTGGTATTATTTTCGGCAAATATTATAGTGTAAACATTTAGCAATACCATTTCATTTGGAACTATTTGTGCGGCGTGATAAAAAATAATATGTAATGATGAATTTTGCATTAGATTAAATTAATGAAAATGTATTACGTAGGTACGACTGCGGATTCATCCGCGTTCCCTAAAGCGTAAGTTTTCTCGGAATAAAAAGTAGCCTAGGTTATAAACTATCTGTGTTCCAAATTCCATTCAAATCATTAGAGTAACAAACATCCATCCATCCATCCATCAATCCTGACAGCCCTGTAAATATCTATATAAGTATGTATTTAAAAGTAGTATATCAGCTATCTGGTTACCATAACACAAGCTCACTTTGAAGCTTAATTTGGAATCAGATTGGCCGTGTGTGAAAAATGTCCCAGGATATTTATTTATTTATACATCCATACTTACAAACTTTCGCATTTAGTTGGCTGTGCCTCTTTGAATTTCCAACTATTTATTTTTGAAGTCTTTGATAGTTCAAACTTAGTAGGTATATATCTATTCAATACATACTCAGGGTTACTTTGTGTGACATGAACGCAAATCTTGTCCAATGAGGTACGAGATCCCGCAGAGATAATGTGTGGTGTCCCACAGGGGCCGTGCCGAATCGCTGTTTTGGTGGATCGAGTCGACTCGAGTCAGTTTATACGGTATTCGAATCATGACTCGATTCCCTCTACTCGAATTCTATGTTTGGTATTCGAATACTGACTCGAGTCCGGCTGGACTCGAGTCAGTATGTGAATTCCGGCTAGACTCGAATCAACCCTCATTACCGATTCCTTTTTTCCTAATGTTGCGGTTGGCATCGACCTCAAAAGAAATATTGCTCATATCCGATTATGAAGACGCTCAGCCCCGGATCTTCAATTTTTTTTAGGGGGGGCAAAAACTGAATGATGCCGCCCCCCCGTGCCCGCTCATTTTTCAGCTTTATCATCTTTGTAATTTCAGATGACCTACTTATGTTACAGATATATAGGGATGAACGTGTATATAATAATATAATAAATATCCCGGGACATTTTCACACACGGCCAATCTGATTCCAAAGTAAGCTTCAAATGAAGCTTGTGTTATGGTAACCAGATAACTGATATACTACATATACTACTTTTAAATACATACTTATGTTGAGAGCCATCTGCGCTCACCGAAAAAGTCCGCGTAACGGTGTAAAAGCCATCTGAGGCTGTCACCTTCTAGTCCATTCAAAAAAAAAAACATACTTATATAGATATTCACATCCAGATACAGAACAAACAGACATATTCATGCATACAAATGTTTGTCCTGGGTGGGATTCGAACCCACGACCCGCGGCTTGAAAGTCAGGGTCACTAACCACAAAGGATATTAATAAATTTTGAAATTTTTGGGTGATTTTCAACGAGCTATGACTCCCGAGGAAAATATAATCGTAAGCCCGAAAAATCCCTGAAAAATTAAAAGCTCTGCTTTTTACTTAGTGCCCGAAATTTTGCATTTTTTTTCCTTAAAATTTCTCCAGACCCAAACATGATACAAAAACTTCATGGTCGTATCTGAAAACAAGACATTCGAAGCTACAATTTGGATCTCTTTTTTTTGATTTACGATTATTTTCCTCGGAGTTACAGCTCGTTGAATATCACCCAAAAATTTTGAATTTTATTTATGTAGGTATATCCCTAACTTCTTGCGTTTAGTGTATAATGCCGAAGAGTTTGTTTGTCTGCTTGAACGAGTTAATCTCAGGAACTGCTGGTACGATTTAAAAAATTCTCGCAGTGTTAGATAGCCCATTTATCAAGAAAGGCTACAGGCTATACATATCATCACGCTACGACAAATAGGAGCGGAGCATCAACCAAAAATGTTGCAAAAACGGCCAAATGATGTTAACGAAGTTGCGATTGAAATTTTAAATTTAGTTTAAATTTTAAACTGATAAATATATTACCTATTGCATTGGTGTATTGAAATTTCAATTTGACTCTCTGTGCTTTTTTTCTGCAAATAACTCTTTGGCTTTGCCATAGACACGCTATCCAAAGGCCGTATTGATCACACGCCGTATAGAATCTAACTTTTTAAGGAAAGTTTTGATTTTGAATTGAGGAGAAAATGGAGTCGATATGTGGCCGGAAGTCTAATCTATCGTCTAGAGTTACATCCAGGTACATGTCTGACTTCTCCCAGGGGAACGGTTCGCTAAATAGTTTTACGGATGTCGGAGCCTAGAGCTGGCACAACGCCCGGTGGGTCTATGAAAGAGAACCGACTGACTTTCAGGTTTACTTCTATTCTCCATTTGCACATTGGATATTTCTAATGATATTTGGGATAGAGGGCTAAATGAGTGGGTCCTCCCACTATGGGTATGTCGCTGGTGAACATCGTCAATAGCAGAGGGAGAGTACCAAACCCAACTGTTCTTCAGGAATGAGCTTATGAGTATCGGCCTGATTGTCACGGACACGGCGCAACACACGCGTGAGGAGTGCCCCGCTTGGGCGATCCCACGCACCGTCCTGTCCGTGACAGTAGGGGGAGACCTCTCGCTGCCGGCCCTTCTCAGGGCCATGGTTGACAGCGAGGAGGCTTGGGAGGCTGCCGCAACCTTCTGCGCCGTGTCATGTCACGGAAGGAGGGGTGGAGGGGCGCGTCAGCAGCGGTTTCGCGCTCGCGCTCGGCCCCTCCTTCCGCGACACGGGGGGTCACGGGTTCCTTTCCCGAGAGCGGAGCAAAGACCGGGGGAGGTCCTTCCCTCGCAGGCACGAGCCCCTAACTGTGGGCAACCACCGCAGTGGTGGGGCCGCGGTTGTTAGCCTCGTGAGCCTCGAAGCCCCACCGTAGCGGCGGAGCAGGAATTGAAAAAAAACAAAAGCCGCTATCTGCGATTCCTGCGGGCGAGCGGAACGGTTCAAACTATGCCTACGCGCCTTACGAATAATAAAATGTTCGTATAGCAAGTCTCACTTAACGCCCTTGCCGCCCCGGTCACGTGGTATGTGTGCTGTACCCTTGAGTATGGGTCGAGTTGATATGGCCACCCAGGGCTGTAGCTAGAGTCGAATTTGAGGTAGTGCCTACAGCTTTGGTTGCTGGTAGCACAAAAGTAATCATTGGCGACCGGGGCGGAGTTGTAATTTGCCAACCTTTTGACATCACTCTACTGGTGACGATGAAATGATGTTGTTTTTTTTTTGAGGTAAAATGATGATGTTGGGTTTTTTTTAGACGGAGTCACAATTTGCCGCCCTTTTACACGTAAAAAAATTATGATGGGGTGTTTGTTTTTTTAGAGTGTCGGAGGTATTAACAATTTGCCGCCCTTTTAGAACGTAACAAAAATAATGAAATTGTTTTTTGTAGAGGGAGTCACAATTTGCCGTCCTTTTAGACGTCACCAAAATAATGACGTATTTTTTAGGGTTAGAGGGAGTCAAAATCTGTCGTAGTATTTGGTATTTTTAAGTTAGCAATGCCCCCTTAGCTACGGCCGTGTGGCCACAGCAAAATGAGAGTGAAATTCCTGTACCTACTTGTACTATTATTTTTTCTATGGTTAAAAAAGTTGTCCATATGTCTGTAAACTGTGAATTTGCCGCCCCCCTGAACGTGCCGCCCGGGGCGTGGGCCCCGGCTTGCCCCCCCCTAGATCCGGCCCTGAAGACGCTTCATGATTTTAAATATTTATGTATCTAAGTTATTATTCATCAGGTATCAAAGTTATTACTTTTCAGTTATTCGTTTGTGTTTTAAAGTCCGGTAAATATTTAATGAAAGATAATTAAAAAAATTCAACTCAACTCAACAAAACTCGTATACTAGACTCGAGTCAATTGAACTCGCATAAATAGAATTGAGTTACAAATCGATTCTTCCTGACTCGAGTACCGGAATCGAGTCTGGAGTACTCGAATCAAAATAAATTGGTATTCGAGTAGGCGAGTCCAAAGCAGGAATCGAGTCTAAATCGAGTCAACCCGTACTCGGCACATCGCTACAGCCTATACATATAATCCCAAAATAGTATAAATTTCTCCTGCGAACTGAAACTTCGAACTCTGTATAAAATCGGTTTTCTATTTATGGCTGCCTATCTACTAAGCAATATAATTTAATATTCTTGAAATACACTTTTGTTTGAAAGTCTTCGTAAATTAATTATATTAATTTGTTAAAAGGTTTCACATACCTCAGAATAATATTTTTAATGAAATTTGACGTAGGTACATATATTATAGACAATTACAGTACCATTCCATAATGACAATATATCAAACTAACACACTTTTATAAATAGATAATAATGAACAAAAAAGTACCGCAGAAATATTTATGAGAAATCACATAGTAACTACATTTTACTGATAATGCATTTAGTCTAGCCTGGTTAGTTACCATGGTGACGGCATTAGATAAATCAATAAAGGTTAACATTTATCATGTTTGCCTTCACTAAAAACTACAATTTGTATTAGGTACGCGAAAAATATTTTTATTGATATATGCCTCTACAAGTCCTACTACCTAGACCTACATACGAATAGTCGGCTCATATCGAAAACTAAAAACCATCGAGGTGTACACTTAAGAGTGTTCTAAAATACCAAAATCATCACTAATTAGTTATTGTAAAAATCAATCATAATATTATATAATGAAATACGAAAATAATTTCAGTAGGTACCACAGAGACAAAAAAATATTTATACAATGTAAATACCTAATAATTTATATAAAGTTCAATTATAAATTAGAGTGAAACCAATGAATGTCAAGTCTGAGATTAAAAAAGTAATATAAATAATAAATGCGACTAAAAAGTGACAAAAACGTTATGTTTCGTGGAAGGTCTTTTAGTATTCCCATAGCCACTTTCATTACTTTGTTTTTCATTTTATTTTTGTAGGTACGTACGTGAGGAGCAAATTAAACTACAATAATTTCTGTAATATTAAGGGTTGACTGTAATTCGAAAAAAGAAATGTCAGTGAATTCCCTCTGCAGGCATTTATTATTGTAAGGGGAATAACGTAGGTTTTCTATGCTTCTTTGTCTTATCGCTTATGGGTTGATTCATTATTTTATACATAAACAGATATCTACATGAGATCGAAGTATGGCCTGATTTTTAAATAAACAAACTCTTCAGCTCTATAATGTAGTAAATATGCCTATGTAACCTCTTCTCTCCGGGCTCTTTCGCTCAAATCCAGTGTAAAGCTAATTTGAAACTACATCAATTTCTCAAAACTAGAATCTCGATGGCTCATCAATAATTTCATATGATTAAAATGCGCTTGGACTATCTCTAAACTTGTTTTAAACATTTAGGTATGGTATATTCAGCAAGTCAAGTTTTGCTACCATTACAGTTATGTCCCTACAGATCTTCTAATTGTATTTTCGTTCTGTAGTTTTAATGTTTGTAATCATTAATTTGGTCACAAAGAGGAAGCCAAATTATGGATATTCAAATTTAAACTTGACCAAAAATTTCGCCCGAGGTTTTTGAAGTAGGCATTCAAAGGGATAAATTATAATGAATTAACAAAGGTTAATTACTTGGTCTTAAAGCCTTTTGTTTATTTATCTTTTAGTCTTACTTACAATTGATCGTTAAAACCATTTAACAAATCAAATGTCTTTAATAAAGTTTCGATTTGATAAAACGCTGCCAACTACTGTACCATTACTTTAGAATATTTAGGGATCTATATTTATTTTCCTTATTATCACAGTGTGAAACCATTATTAGAATAACAAATAATCATCTACCAATAATTCAAAAATATAGGTATGTACATAAATGGTCATAATAAATATAAAGATTTTTCAAACGTGTTTACTTATGCTCAAATAGGCTTAAGTTTATTTAGGTTATCAATCAAGGTGATTTAATATGGAATGATCTTTATAAAAATATTGTATGTTCACACCACGATATTTCTAAGTTAGTGTTGTTCATCATCATCATCATATAGGTACGTCTCCACCGAGGACCACGAGCCTCCCCTAACAACGAGGGGGTTTAGGCCATAGTTCACCACAGGTGTCTAGTGCCGATTAGCGGAGTTCACATGCCTACAATTGTGACATATAGGGCATGCAGGTTTCCTCACGATGTTTTCCTTCAGCGAAAAGCCAGTGGTGTGAACCGTACGTCACTTTTAATTAAACTCAGAAGTACGGGGCAGGGGTGACGGGATCGTGAATCGGTGCGTTCCCAACAGAGCCATCGGTTTTTTTGTTATAAAAAGAAAATAATATGTAACTAATTACATTAGTGTTGTTCTAAAAAGTATATAATAGGTACCTAATTACATTACAATTCAAATTGCGTAATCATATGAATACTACAACACATTACGTTATCGACCACTTAATATCCGACGGTTACGAGCATCAATACGCTTACTTGACATTCATCAATGTAAATAAGGAACGTGCACAAACTTCATTTGTTTTACACGGTCAACACGGGGCTGATATAGGAAGGGGCGACTGGGGCTTGACTGAAGGTTGGAGAGATACCTTTATACCAACATTTTAGCGTTAGGTTCGACGAAATGGGATAAAATCATAAAGATTTACAATTTTTTTTCTTATTAATGAATTAATAACTTTTACCGGTAAAATGCATGCTCAATTGTTATTCTGATGTAGTGTAGTCATATTCAAATGACAGTTACCTAATACAATGTGGCTAAATACACTCGATATAATCGTGCAAGATTCACTTTTGTACTGTCATTATATAACAATATAATTTTACTAGTATAGTAAAAATACATGTGAACCCGAAAATTTGTCTTAAGTGGGAATCCAATTAGCAGTGACTTGAAATTCAGGGCAAGTAACAACAGACCAACTGCCCAATCAAACTCTTGCATGCTTACACACCTTAAATAAATCCCTGGTCAAAGTAGAATCATCAATCCAATCTAATTCTAACTCAAACAACATTTCACTAAAGATTTATTTTAATTGGCCGAACACAGATTTGTTGGTTATTATAATAGCGTTGTAATATTTATTGTTGGCTATTTATAGACGTAATGGCGGCCTTGATATCGATTGAACATCAAATATATCATCAAAGCGAATGGAATAGTGTGTGTAGTGTGTAAGGACGTTGTAGAGATGATAATATTCGCATATTTTAAAATTAGCCTTTATCATATCTCGATGAGATGATCGTTCAGTAAGCAATTAAATGCTGAGGTTTTCGCCGGGGAATACAGTATGGGGTTCTTCAAATAAGGGTCGGCAACACACGATGCCTCTGGTGTCGCAGGTCCATAGGCTGCGGTAACCGCTTTCCATCAGGTAGGCCGCATGCCTGTTTGCCACCGTCGTGTTATAAAAAAAATTGGTTGCCTGTAAAGTCGGTATACGGGCGAAAGTTTTACGTGACAACGACTTTGAGTGGTAAAATAATTTTAATGTGAATATTCATTCGTATAGTAGGAAGAAGGATGAAATAATAGTAACAATTTAAAACATAACGTCACGTTACGTGAGCGGAGCGTAACGCAGTTTCTTGAAGTGTCACCCGGCAAACCAATTTATAAGACGTTGTCACGTCAAAATGTATAACGAAGAAATCTGATAGCTAGCAGGTGGTAATTTTTTTTAGAGTTCATGATGAATGTGTAAAATATCCTAATTGAAATACATAAATACTCTAGATGACAAATGATATATTAACTACCTAACTAATACCTATTTATCAATTCAATATTTAATCTAGTTAAATATTTAAGCTAGATGAAAATACTCTATACCTATATACCTATCATAAACCAATAAATAAATACCTAGGTATAGCTGAATAGTTCGTTTGAAAATGAAAAATTAAAAAAGTTTTCTTTTTCAAATAGGCCTTCACAAGCAGGTACTTATGAATAGTTTGCTTGCTGGAACGCGCTAATCTCTTGTACTTCTGGTCCAATTTGATAAGATTTTTCAGTGTTAAATAGCCTATTTATCCAGAAAAACTATCAGATATGTATCATCATGTTATAACGAAAAGGAGGGAAAGCCTCAATAAAAAATGTTGCAAAAACGGGCAAGTGACGCTAATAGTTTTATATTCTGAGAACCAATTGTCTTCACCATTTAATTTTAACGCACCCCTATGCTTTAGGTCAATATAGATACTTTTACATTTCTAAAACTATTAGTGACTAGTGAGTACTATTGATAAATTATTCAGCAGATTCTTTACAATCGTATAGGTTATCCGAATCTGGTTATTAATCGTCTGGCAAAAAATACGTGCAATACCACATTTATTTTACTAATTAAACCATTATCTCCTTCGCGAGATATTTCTTTATACCTATTCGATACTTGTAAATTATTTTTAATATGACTTCTCATTGGGAAATATTCGAAAAACCTATGTACCTATATCTATACTAATGTATAAAGCTGAAGAGTTTTATTGTTTGCTCGAACGCGCCAATCTCAGGACTGGTCGTCCGAAATTATTTCAGTGTTAGATAACCCATTTATCGAAGAAGGCTATGCCAAAGGGATAGGCTATATAATCACGCTACGACGAGTAGGAGTGGAGCATAAAACCAAAATGTTGCAAAAACAGGCAGACTAATGAAGTTGCGCTGGTCAACTAGTGTTAAATAAATCATATTATACTCAGATTATTCATTGTAGGCAGAGAAATGACATTTCCAGTGTTGCAGTTTTTTAGTCCCAAATAAATAGTGTTGTGGTAGATTCGAATTTTTACAACTAAAAGTCGGCTAAGGACAAAGGAAACTCGACTAGAGTTTCCTTTTTTTTATTCTATGTCAAATTGCCTTTATATAAATAAAAATATGTAATTTATGGTAATAAAACAGAAGACATATACGGTAGGTAATTAAATATTACATAAAATACTCATATGTATATTATTTGTTTTGGGCTATTGGAAGAACTATAGTCATCACTTGTCACGCTATGGACCCCATTTTGTTTTGGAAGTGACTATTTGTACGGGTACTGGACAAATAAATTATATTTATTCGTACATTTATTCATTTTTTTTTAATTAAGCATGAATTGGATGATTAGCCTATGTTAGGTTAATAAAATTAATAACATTTATTCGATTTTATTTATTTAATTTTGGTTTCAATTAAATTCAAATTTAGTTTAAAAAAAATGAATTTTTGGGATTTTCGACTAGATTTATGTATCGGATACTGAAAGAACAAAACTGCCGAACATCACTATTGTAGCGGGTCACCCTTTTTTGTATCAGTGACAATTCCACTTGTCACTTCTCTGACTCGAATTTTTAATCCGACTATAGAAATATGTGTATTGGTACTTTGTAGCTTTTATATCTCCTGTCAAAATACCAACATTTATCAAGCAATTTACGTACACAACAAATTTCCTCGAATTAAATATTTTTGCACTGTACACCTTAAGCTTTGATTTTGTTTTTAACAACCAACGAGCTTTGGGAACGCGCAATCAGGAAAAAATATACGAAAGTTACCAACTACATTTTATGAGAGCACAAAAGATTGTAAAAAAACCTGTCTTACAAAGGGAAAAACTGGTTGAATTTCCAGCAAAATAAATAATTAAACAAGTTCACCGAAAAGTTTATGTACATAGAAAAAAAAAACCTTTTTGAGGTGCTACCCTTACATGTTAAATCTCACTCATTCCCAAGGAATTTCCAATTTTACCAGGATAAAAAATAGCTAATGTGTTACTCCAAAACATATTCTCTGTGCCAAATTTTTGCCCCGTTCCGCTCAGCCTTCAGTCGTGGCGTGCATAGTAACATCCAAACTCATAAACATTCGTATTTATAATATAAGTAGGATTAAACGTTCAATAAGTCGACAAATCAAGTAAAATACAAATAAAGATACGTAACCACCTACATATTTTATGGTAACTGTGGTTATCATATATATTTGTGCAAAGAAAGCTACCTTTATCGCATTTTATTTAAAAAAGTATACCTTATTTATACCATTGATTAAAACTCCTTTGTTGTAGTTTTTATATTACCCAATAGGTCTCATGTACCTTCTAAAAATAACTGTCAAATATTTATTGATGGCGTAGATTTGTGGCATCGAATAACTGATTTACATATTGTGTACTTTTGTACGCATATTTAAGTCCGTTTAATATCAATCGTAACAGGATACAGGATATAACTGGTGAAGTGAAGTGTACAAAGTAATAATATTAAGCAACGTAAGTAGCTTCGTTTTTCTGATAGTTACATCTCTGTCAAGAACCTTAATTTGTGTTATCATTTACGACTAAAAGGCTGACCTAATCACGACGTAACATGCCACGTACATAGATTATACTATGGAGAGGGATATCACATAGTTTTACTCTAATCTCGGGTGAAATCAAAATATATAGACAAGCTTTTAGTACTATCTTAAGACTAGTTTTAGATAACTAATACAAAAAAATTGGTACTTTCTGCGCATTCAATGACAAACTCAAACAAAAATGGAGTACATCATGAAGTATTGAAGAGGAAAGGGAAGAGATTTTTTCAGGGTCGGCAACGCGTGATTGACACCCCTTTATTGCAAGCGTCCATAGGCTACGGTAACCGCATCCCATCAGGTGGGACCGTTTGCCTGTTTGCTAGATAAGTGGTATAAAAACTTTTACCGAAGCCAAACGTAACTTGAACTTAACATTCAACAAGTATAGCCTTTCATAGCAACCGCATTGCTACTAATAGCGATAGCATCTCGTTTCACAAGGTTTCCTGCCTTTGCATTCTATAACACAAATTTCCTCTCGAGCGAGCTGAGTGCTGCCACAATAAGCTATCTCACGTAATAGCGATACGAACAAAAGAGATAGAGTATAGATCGCCAAATGTCATCATTCTATTGTAGTTATCCCATGTTGAATCGCCCCTCAGTATCGTAATAGAAACCTAATTGCCTATCACATATTTACTTTGAGCTATCCACGCCATTATAGGGGACTAATTTGGCTTCAACGGAGTGAATTGCAGCTTTTTGTGTCAATTTTATTATGACCACAATTTCCTCATAATAATGTTAAATTAGTTAATATCTTCGGTAAAATATAAACCTAAATACTTAAAAATTCTGCCTACATATATATCGTAAGTGTACCAGTCGTGGCCACGGTACCAGTAATGGCCAAAAATTAAAAGAAACATCTAGGATTCGGACATGAGCGAATATTTTTACATTGGGATCACTGTGACATTGACTTTAGACATCGAACTATCTAAGTTTAACGTTTTATTGAATTCAGTCAGTTACATGTACAAATTTGCGCGAATACAAAGTGTAAGGTGATTTGAAATTGACATCGACGGCTTTTCTTAAGGAAATCGTTAAGGCGGTGAGCAGGAACTTTCACTTGTAAAATAGTATTGCTTAATTAAAATCAAAATTAGTTTTGTTTGATGTGTAAGCCATAAAATAAAGATAAACTTAGACTAAGACTGGGATATCCATTAATGGATTTTCCCTGTCCAAGACTGGGTCACAAAACTACAACTTTTATTTGTTAAATTAATTGAATCCAGCTTTGCCGTATCTCACGCGTAACACATTACAAATATTAAATAAGGACTGGACTTTACAGTTTCACTATATTCAGTGCTGAAACTTTCACAATTTTGGTAATATTTCACAAAAACCAGTTTTTTTTTTCTTAAACTGGCCACCATTGGGTCATTTACCATACTAATATATTAAGCTGAAGAGTTTGTTTGCTTGAACGCGCTAATCTCAGGAACTACAAGTCCGATTTATAAAAATACTTCAGTGTTAGATAGCCTACTTATCATCACGCTATGACGAGTAGGAGCGGAGCATCATTGAAACAAAACGGGTGACGCTAGCGAAGATGCGCGGGTCTATAAGTCAGTGATAAAGGGCATGAAAATGTCATTTCTTCTTAGTTACCTTATTGAATACAATTATGTACGAGTATATGCTAGTGAGTTCCTCGGCGGTTGTCTTACTAATATACATATTTATAATATATACATACGTATATACTATATATATATATAATTTGGCATAACTGGTAATCAAACTTAAGACCGACCTCTAGCCGAGTTATACCGCTCGACGTTAATGAAAGCTCCCTGAAATCTCGTGAATGTATAGAATGCTTTTAGTGCATGTAATATAAGTTAGGAGGATAACTTCCGAACTGAAATACGAAAGTTTGTTGCCGGCTGACGTTTACTTCGTATATAACTTTAATGTCTTATCAAAATCTTTGATATCAGAAGAAGTAGGTACTTTAAGTATACCTAGAGTCGTTCTGAGAAAGCACTTTCAGTATATTTTTCTATCTGGAAGTTGAAATAAAATATCGAAAATAGTTATTGTCGATAAATGATAGGTATTCAAAGAACACATATTACCAGCTTTACAACTTAAACTAATAAAGCTCGCGATCGTCTATAGTTTTAGATTAATTTTTCCATTTTACATAAGTCTTAAGCGAAAATAACAATAAATAAATAAGTAGGTACAAGTATATGCTTAGATATTTGTTATCAAATCTCAGTTAGTTTATACAAAATTTTACCTCTTAAAAATAAAAACAGTCATCATCAGCTCATATAAATCTCCACCGGGAGTACAAACCTTCCCTAACAACGAGGGGGTTTAGGCTAAAGTTCACCAAGCGGGTTTAGTGGGGATGGGATTTGGTAGGTTTCACTTGCCATTTCCTTGACCGAAAGCCAGTGCTGTGAATCCGTACTTTTTTTTTCTTTTTAAACTCAGAAGTTTCAACCAGCACCTGAGATTGTGTGTAGATGCATTTTTCACTGATTGGAAAGATAATCATAAACCGATACATCATTATCGAAGTAATATAAATATCATATCATTTACCTTTCGCAAGTTTAGAAATAGTCACATTGTGATAATATTGTTTTTAGCTCGAGTGGAGTGAGTTATCTGCGATCTCGAGTGGTAACGTCTTGTGCCACGCAACACGCAGATAACAGGTTCGATTTCGAGAATTTACATTATTATCGGGGAATTTGTTCTAATAATATATTTGCGATACTGGGGTCGTATTATGAACTTTAAAAGAATCAGGCAAGTTCCAGGCAATTCAGTTCGCGGCCTTAAACTGCCTGGCGATATTTCGTATTATGACGTACATAAAACTGGCCGACTTCTGAATGGATTCGTTGTCTATGGCCGTCTTGTACTCGTTTACAGCGACGTTTAGAAACTTGACTAATATTTTTATCGGTAAGTTACGGTTTTTATTTTAATCGTATTATATCGTTATAAATTCAAAATATTTTTTTCTGAACACAAAATTAATTAAAACAACGATTTTTTTAGAAAGATTTAATAAAAGTTAAATAATACGTTCATCTTTTATATTTAAATTTATATAATTTTGGTATGCGTCTATAATTTTTTTGTTATTGCGATATTCAGTTTTCGACCGACATTCGTAATGTCGTTGCGCATCATTTGAAATATATTATTTTTATTATATAATTGTATGACTTATGGCGTAAGTATTTTTGAAAGTGTTTTGTATGCTATTGTTCTGTTATTTAAATAAGAATGTAAAGAAATGAAACTAGGTATTCAATTTATTTACTCCGGAGAGTGAAACTTACAATCGTCGTCGGCGGGCGACTTGCAGTCAATTAGAAAAATGTGGGAGTTTCTTAACTCCTTTAGAGAAATAAGTAGCTATGGGATATAACAAAACCGCTCAAGCACGAGACTATTCACGGCGGATGTGGGCACGTGCTACAGCATCCATGAATGTGCAAGGGCTAGGTGCTGTAAAGGGGTAGAAATAATGGTCGAGTGTTATTAATTTATTTATTTAGGGACAAAAAACAGTTACACGATACAATATGTAAAATTAATAGAAACTTCATTACATTTACTTCAATAAAAAAGCTATAAAGAGAACTCATAAAAAACTTAAACTAAGTAGGGCCTTAAATTGTCTTAACGTGGACTACAGTGTAATATGTTTATTGGGTATCTGGAGCAGCATTGGTAATTGGTGTCATCATGTATTTTCTTTGGGGATAACACTTTATAGAGTAAACACAAAAAATGTACGAAACTTAGTTTCCACTGATAAACCGTAGATTTCTTAGGCACAGACATATACGGTACAAAGGTCCTCACAAAGGTTGTGCACAAAGTCCTTGCTAAGTCGGTATTTTTAATAAATTGACGATCTTCGATTGAAAATGGATCGCTTTGTTGTCGTAGTTTCATTCTTTTATGCATTTGACTAGTTCTAGGCTCCTCGTCGTCGCTCTCCAGAAATTTGAACAATTCTAATTCTTCACACATAATTATCACATTTTTATTAATTTTAAATCGAAATAATCACAAAACAATTCAGTTTAGGCAACAATGAGAACGCTTAAACTGAATTGTTTGCACTGTCACTTTTTGACAACTAACTTTGGAATATAAATGTCAAATAAGCGCTCATAATACGACTAACGCCAGCCAGTTTTTGAAAAGCCGGGCAGAAGTCGGCTTGGTGTACCACGTGACCTCTGACTGGCTGGAACTTGTATTCATAATACGAATTTGCCAGGCAGTTCAATTCACGGCGTGTACTGCCTGGAAATAAGAGTTGATAATACGGCCCCTGATCGGTGTTGTCCACTGAAATATTTGTATTGTGATCTCTTTATTTACAAAACTTATTTATATGAAATAAAATTAAGGTGGTCCTTTATATTATTTTACAAAAGACTTATGAATTGTCGACTCGATATATATACTAGCTTCCGCCCCGCGGTTTCACCCGTGTTCCCGGGCGACCTTCAACTTTCCACTAAAACTACTGCACCGATTTAAATGAAATTTACATCGTAGATTGCTTAGAGCCTGAGAATGGACAAAAGGACATACTTTTTGTCCCGAGAAAATGGAAGAACTGCCGGGTACGCGGGTGAAACCGCGGGGAGCCACTAGTGCTATGTAAAGATAAACAAATAAATATAACTACAAACAAGTTTCTTTTAATGACAAAATATTTATAGGGGATTTACTTGTTTTTGTTTTTAGAGGACCACTGAAATGTGGGTATTACCAATAGCCATTTTTAAACGACTTCAAAAAGGAGGAGGTTCTCAATTCGACGGGTATGTTTTTTTTTTTTTTTTTTTTTTTTTTTTTTTTTTTTTTTTTTATGTTTGTTACCTCAGAACTTTCGACTGGGCGAAGGGATTTAAATTATTATTTTTTTATTTGAAAGCTGGTGCTTCCCGATTGGTCCCATTTCATTATCATCACGCTACGTCCAATAGGAGCGGAGCACCAATGAAGAATGTTTCAAAATCGGGAGATTTCTTTTCCTGTTTAGAGGTTCCGCTGCGTACGCTGCGTAAACGGTTAAAGTTACGCTAAAATAATGTATTACAGAATTGTTCTCCTTTAAAAGATCTAAAAAAAAGTCCGCGACAGCATATGTCTATCTGTTAAGGTTGGTTCACTATAACCATTTTTATACTAACTCAATTTGTTCTAAAATAAAGCATTATTTGTGATGGTGTTTTTATAAAGATGATATTAATCCTTATCCCAATAAATACGTTATTCACCACAAGCATTTAATTTAAAATAAAATTGCCATTTACAGCATTCGATTTCAATGAATATCTTAGGAGATATCGCAAATTTTAAACAACATCGCAGCAAAATAATGATCAAGTACTTCGCGCGCCTTTAAGCGCTGCCGGCCCAGCGCTTGTGCAGTCATCGGTTCGCTCTGCAAGACCATACTTCTACGTAAACAAAGACACAGGTTAAAAGTTAGCGTTAGCCCAAAGTAACTATGTATTCCACGTGAACGAAGTCGCGGGCAGAAGCTAGTCTATACTAATATTATAAAGAGGAAATATTTGTTTGTTTGTAATGAATAGGCTCCGAAACTACTGGACCGATTTCAAAAATTCTTTCACCTTTGGAAAGCTACATTATCCCCGAGTAACATAGGCTATATTTTATCCCTGTATTCCCACGGGAACGGGAACTACGCGGGTAAAACCGCGCGGAGGCAGCTAGTTTATAAATAAATCGAATCGGCTATATTGACTTACTCGCTCATTTGTCACACGCACATACTTAATGCAAATTTTATATACTTACTAGCTGCCGCCCCGGGGTCTCATCTGCGTAGTTGTTCCCGTGATCACAGGGGTATGAAAAGTAGGTAGATGTTGCCCGATTCTCAGACCTACCCAATATGCACACAAAATTTCATGAGAATCGGTAAAGCCGTATCGGAGGAGTTTAATCACAAACACCGCGACACGAGAATTTTATATATTAGATTAGTATAGTAGGTAGTATACTTTATAGAAGTTCCTAAGATTAGCGCGTTCAACCAAAGAAACAAACCAACAAACAAGCAAACTCTTCCGCTTTATGATGTTAGTAGGTATAGATAAATAAACCATTGCACTCTTTTCAAAACTATTTTCATGTAAAGCCGCATTTTCGAGAGTCTATTTGTACGCTCATCGCAAGTCTCTTTTGTTTGAAATTGTCCTCGAAGTAGATTGCTTCTGTTGAGATAGGCGTTTTTCCTTACCCATATTCAGATAAAAATCAAAAAATAAACAAAAATTTTAACAAAAAAAAAAAACGACTTCAAAAAAAGAAACTATTCCTAAACAAACTAATACGCACTAAAAAGAAAAAAATAATTGGAAATTAAAATGTTTTCGTTAATAAAAAAATAAAATTAAAAATATTAGACTACTTTAAAGTCAATCAAATTATTACGATAAATATAATGTAGTTACAATTATTGTTATTTTTGGAGTCGGTGTCAGCCAAGGAAACACTACAATATACGAGAATACTAAAAATTCTTCGTAAAGTATAATCTTCGCGACGAAACTCCGTGTACACTGAGGGCACGTGAGTACGCAGTTCTCATAATGATATGATATGGCAGCAGGCGGGCGAGCCTTTAACTGGTCGCGTTTGGTATCAAGGTCAGCTTTACGCTGAACCTCGAACTCGTGTACTTGGCTGTTCACCATCCTGCGCCATTCTGGCCGCTGTGCTGCCAAACGTTCTCAACGAGAGGGACCTATATTGCATCTCTTCATGTGTCGCTTTTAGACATCTTTGTACCGGAGAAAAGGACCGCCATGATTCCGTTTGCCCTTCTCCAGTTCTGAGTAGAGACATACTTACAAGCCTACGTTGGCTGACACCGACTCCAAAAATAACAATAATTGTAACTACATTATATTTATCGTAATAATTTGATTGACTTTAAAGTAGTCTAATATTTTTAATTTTATTTTTTTATTAACGAAAACATTTTAATTTCCAATTATTTTTTTCTTTTTAGTGCGTATTAGTTTGTTTAGGAATAGTTTCTTTTTTTGAAGTCGTTTTTTTTTTTTGTTAAAATTTTTCATATCTATAGATGTAATCATTTGTATAATACGATAAATATATAAGTATTATGCGTGCCTATTCATTTGATATTGGAAACAAATATGACTGTTTTCTTAACAATCTTGAGAAAAAATATCATTCATCACAATCATCTATTAATCTTCTTTTTAGGGTTCCATAGTAAACAACGAACCCTTATAGTTTTTACTATTCATAAGAATAGGTATGTGCCAAATATTGGCACATTAATATCTTCACGCCGATTATGACCAAAGAGGTAAAGCAGGTATGTTATTCACCATAGCTATTTAATGCCCTAGCTATATTGTACGAGCTTTAGGTAAACATAATAAAACTTTATACACATTAAAAGTTAAAATAAATACGATACCGAAATACCCACAAGTCCAACAACAAAGCTCTCATATGATTGAGATTAAAAAAGTTTAATTGAAAAACTATTTACATACGAACGTACATATTAATCATGTTCTAAAAGCGATTTCATTATTTATTTATTTTTATGCTTACCAACAATTGTTTACACATACATTAATAAATAAATAAATAACCTGGGACATTTTTTCACACGCGGCCAATCTGATTCCAAACTAAGTAGAGCTTGTGATATGGTAACCAGATAGCTGATATACTACATATACTACTTTTAAATACAAACTTATATAGATATTTACATCCAGACACAGGACAAACAGACATATTCATGCATAAAAATGTTTTAGGATTCGAACCCACGACCCGCGGCATGAGAGTCAGGGTCACTAACCACAAAGCCAACCGGGCTGACATTCAAATAAGGACACATAATATGATAAATATTTATTTATTTATTTATTTATTTATTTATTTATTTATTTATTTATTTATTTATTTATTTATTTATTTATTTATTTATTTATTTATTTATTTATTTATTTATTTATTTATTTATTTATTTATTTATTTATTTATTTATTTATTTATTTATTTATTTATTTATTTATTTATTTATTTATTTATTTATTTATTTATTTATTTATTTATTTATTTATTTATTTATTTATTTATTTATTTATTTATTTATTTATTTATTTATTTATTTATTTATTTATTTATTTATTTATTTATTTATTTATTTATTTATTTATTTATTTATTTATTTATTTATTTATTTATTTATTTATTTATTTATTTATTTATTTATTTATTTATTTATTTATTTATTTATTTATTTATTTATTTATTTATTTATTTATTTATTTATTTATTTATTTATTTATTTATTTATTTATTTATTTATTTATTTATTTATTTATTTATTTATTTATTTATTTATTTATTTATTTATTTATTTATTTATTTATTTATTTATTTATTTATTTATTTATTTATTTATTTATTTATTTATTTATTTATTTATTTATTTATTTATTTATTTATTTATTTATTTATTTATTTATTTATTTATTTATTTATTTATTTATTTATTTATTTATTTATTTATTTATTTATTTATTTATTTATTTATTTATTTATTTATTTATTTATTTATTTATTTATTTATTTATTTATTTATTTATTTATTTATTTATTTATTTATTTATTTATTTATTTATTTATTTATTTATTTATTTATTTATTTATTTATTTATTTATTTATTTATTTATTTATTTATTTATTTATTTATTTATTTATTTATTTATTTATTTATTTATTTATTTATTTATTTATTTATTTATTTATTTATTTATTTATTTATTTATTTATTTATTTATTTATTTATTTATTTATTTATTTATTTATTTATTTATTTATTTATTTATTTATTTATTTATTTATTTATTTATTTATTTATTTATTTATTTATTTATTTATTTATTTATTTATTTGTTTATTTATTTGTTTATTAAAAAAAAAAGTATTTTCCCCGTTATTGTCTATGTCATAGTTTATGTCTAGGTTATATGTTATTTATTGCTTTGATGAAAGAGATAAAAAATAATTTTGTTTATTTATTTATTTATTATTATTATTTTTTTTATTTTTTTTTTTTATTTTTTTTTTATATATATACTTGCGGCACTTACAGTATTCACCTGTACAACAAGTCAATTAATACAAATATGATTCTAAAACTAACTTGAATATCTAACACTTTTAATTACAAAGGTATTGAACTTGGTAAAAAAATATATCAATACTAGGTTCCTGGGCAATCAGGGCGTTGAGGAGATTCACGGCGTGATTTGTAGGCGCAAATTGAGCGGTCTGTGTTCGCACAGGCACCGCTGGAGCCAGGAGACGCCGCACGTGCACTCGCCGAGATCGCTCCGGGGTTACAATTGAGAAACTTTCAAGAGCAGAGGGGTTGTCAATTTTTCCATTTAAAAGAAGGTAAAAAAAAAAAAAAAATACCGGCCGAATTGAGAACCTCCTCCTTCTTTTTGGGAAGTCGGTTAAAAATGCATTAACAATGCACATTTACGCCTTAACTCCAGCGTGTTGATACCAACCATACCGGCAACGAACAGAGAAGGATACAGGAAGGGATAATATTTGTATAGAAAGCGCGCGAATATCTTTTGAACACGTTCTAGCATAGTCCTATATTTTTAAACGACTTCAAAAAGGAGGAGGTTCTCAATTCGACGGGTATGTTTTTTTTTTTTTTTTTTATGTTTGTTACCTCAGAACTTTCGACTGGGCGAAGCGATTTAAATTATTGTTTTTTTATTTGAAAGCTGGTGCTTCCCGATTGGTCCCATTTCATTATCATCACGCTACGTCCAATAGGAGCGGAGCACCAACGAATAACATTTCAAAATCAAGGGCTTTTTCATTCCTTTTGAGAGCTTCCGCTGCGTGCGCTGCGTAAACGGTTAAAGTTTCGGTAAAATAATGTATGACAGAATTGTTCTCCTTTAAAAGATCTAAAAAAAAGTCCGCGATAGCATATGTCTATCTGTTAAGGTTGGTTCACTATAACCATTTTTATACTAACTAAATTTGTTCTAAAATAAAGCATTATTTGTGATGGTGTTTTTATAAAGATGATATTATATACCTATTGCATCTCTTCATGTGTCGCTTTTAGACATCTTTGTACCGGAGAAAAGGACCGCCATGATTCCGTTTGCCCTTCTCCAGTTCTGAGTAGAGACATACTTACAAGCCTACGTTGGCTGACACCGACTCCAAAAATAACAATAATTGTAACTACAATATATTTATCGTAATAATTTGATTGACTTTAAAGTAGTCTAATATTTTTTATTTTATTTTTTTATTAACGAAAACATTTTAATTTGCAATTATTTTTTTCTTTTTAGTGCGTATTAGTTTGTTTAGGAATAGTTTCTTTTTTTGAAGTCGGTTTTTTTTTTGTTATTGCTCATGCGGATCCCACACCAATGAGTTATATTCTAATTTGCTCCTAACTAGGGCGTAGTACAGCGATAATATAGCGTTTCTGTCATGGAATCTAGCTGACTGACGCATAACAAAACCTAGGGATTTAAACGCTTTTTTACAGATGTCCTCTATATGCGTATTAGATGTAAGTTCTACGTCGAAGGTGACACCTAAGTCGCGTATTTCCGTGACGCGCTCCAGGGGGACACCTGCAATGTGGTACTGGTACAGATGAATAACTGTGTAACTACATATTACTTAAAAGTAAACACTGCATGTACCATAATACATTGTCAGTTCGGATTGTGGGTAGTTATCGGCTTTATTAACGACTAGCAGCCTCCGCGCGGTTTCACCCGCGTAGTTCCCGTTTCCGTAGAAATACTGGGATAAAATAAAGTCTATGTTATTGATGAATAACGTAGCTTTCTATTGGTGAAAGAATTGTGCAGATCGGTGCAGTAGTTTTTGAGCCTATTCGTTACAAGGAGCAAACAAATCTTTCCTCTTTACAATATTACTAGCTGCCTCCGCGCGGTTTACTCGCGTAGTTCCCGTGGGGTTCCCGTAGGAATACGAAGATGAAATATAGCCTATGTTACTCTTGGATTTTGGAATGGACATGGATTTTCGAATGGTGAAAGAATTTTTAAAAACGGTCAAGTAGTTTTTGAGCCTATTCATTACAACCAAACAAACAAAAATTTCCTCTTTATAATATTATTACTAGTATAGATGGCAGGAGCGCTATACAAGTAGCATGTGACAAAAGAGCGAAAGCTACTCACTACCAGGCACAAAAACACTACTCTTTTTATGAAACAAATGCATATAAATTACATAATACCCCGTATAATGAGATAACTAAACACGTCTGGTAATAAACCCGTTCTATTTTTAAATCAAACATAGTATTGTTTACTCAAAAAATAGTTTGCCTATGTAAAACGCTCACACATCACTCGTGAAGCATATTCGTTAATGTTTTTACGGCTATATTAGAGTAGGCAGCGTGTTCACATTAAACAATTGAAGGTCGGCGTAGGCCAACGAAGAAGTATGATTTAAACTAGTCGCCCCTACAGTATTGCCCGCGTTCCCAAAAAATATCCTGGGACATTTTTCACACACGGCCAATCAGATTCCAAATTAAGCATCAAAGTGAGCTTGTGTTATGGTAACCAGATAGCTGATATACTACATATACTACCTTTTAAATACATACTTATATAGATATTTACATCCAGACACAGGACAAACAGACATATTCATGCATACAAATGTTTGTCCTGGGTGGGATTCGAACCCACGACCCGCGGCTTGAAAGTCAGGGTCACTAACCACAAAGCCAACCGGGCTGTCATTCTGTCATTCTGTGTTCCCAAGGACCTTAAATTTAATTCAAAAGTAGCGATGTGTTATTCCAGATCAAATTCTAAGGTAGTGCGATATTTCATCGCAATACCTACAGGCGTTCTGACTAACTTACGATCTATACCTCCAAACATCCATACATACATCCATTCTTACAAACTTTCGCATTTCTAATATTAGTACGCTGTCTGTCGTCGGATGTTAGATTGGAATCATATTGGCCGTGTGTAAAAAAATATCCCAGGATGTAAGCAAGGTATTATAAAAAATAATTGCTTGCTGCTTGAAAGGTATTATAATCTTTTGTATATTGTTTACTAATTATGCTGTGGCTTGGCACCGACTTCAAACCATGCAGCAAGCGGAAAGAATAAGTAGTCAGTAGGTAAGTAGAGGAAAGTGTTATAAATTGCGTTAGTTATTTTTTGCTTTTTAGTATTTTTGGAAGTCGATTTTTTTTAACGTAGTTTTATTTTTATTTTTTGCTTTTTAGTGATTTAAGTATGGGTAGGCTTATTATTTATTTAACAATCACAGAACACTATTAAACCTAAACGTTAATGAGATTAACCTTCAAGGTCAACCTAATAGCCTCAAGGAATACTATTCTCTATCCATATGCACGTATAATTTTGAAAGAATTTTCTCTGAACTCCTATCCTTTGAGGAGTTGTACCTTCCATCATCAGCTCATCCATAGGAAATCATCATCAAACGCAAATAATTGAACAAACTGTTTGGTATTGACTGAAACGTAACAGTTATATGCTTATAATTAGAGTGTTCTTCACGATTTCCTTGGGATCCCATCATCATATGCTGGCTAGATGACCAGGGTACCAACTTGAATATGTACCCTAACGAACAAAAAAATAATTACGCAAATCGAATTAGAAATGTTAAAGTTATCGACATACTAATATACAAAGTATCGTCAAAATGGCATCGTCCAAATAACAATAATGCTTATAAAATAAAAACTACTAAACCAAACTGAAAGAAATTTTTATGGGACCATTTGGCAGCTATTTCGCGTCGAACAAAAAAAGAATCACGCGAATCGGTCCATTAACCGCGACGTAATCGATGTACATACATAGAAAAAAAAAAAAAATACCGGCCGAATTGAGAACCTCCTCCTTCGTTTTGGGAAGTCGGTTAAAAAATAATTGCTTGCTGCTTGAAAGGTATTATAAAAATGTACTCGTCAAAAATTATGAGCTATAATACTATATTATTTATATCATTGTATCATATACATACATATATAACACGATTATAACTAGAATGCTAACAAAATGTTAAAATAGTTATGGATTTACATATGTTTGCATTTTACATTTGGATTTAGAAAACTAAATATCCTTGATGACGTGGTCGGCGATTTCTAACCGACTTCAAAAAAGGGGGATCCCATTTTCTGTGCACGATCTTAACCGATTTGTGTTTCCATCAAGTGGGCCGCATGCCTGTTTGCCACCGTCGGCGTCGTGGAATAAAAAAAAAGTTCAATTTAGCTTCTTTAACATGATATAATTTATTTTTGTTGTATTAAAATAGGTACTTTATCTATTGAATTTAGAAATTTGTGGTATTTTTATAAATACACATTCATAGTCGGCATTTAATATCTATTTTTAACCGACTTCCCAAAAAGAAGGAGGAGGTTTTTTTTTTTTTTTTTTTTTTTTCTATGTATGTACATCGATTACGTCGCGGTTAATGGACCGATTTGTGTGATTCTTTTTTTGTTCGACGCGAAATAGCTGCCCGATGGTCCCATAAAAATTTCTTTCAGTTTGGTTTGGTAGTTTTTATTTTATAAGCATAATTGTTATTTGGACGATGTCATTTTGACGATAATTTGTATATTAGTATGTCGATAACTTTAACATTTCTAATCCGATTTGCGTAATTCTTTTTTTGTTCGTTAGGGTACATATTCAAGTTGGTACTCTGGTTATCTAGTAAGCATATGATGATGGGATCCTAAGGAAATCGAGAAGAACACTCAAATTATAAGCATATAACTGTTACGTTTCAGTCAATATCATACAGTTTGTTCAATTATTTGCGTTTGATGATGATTTCCTATGGATGAGCTGATGATGGAAGGTACAACTCCTCAAAGGATAGGAGTTCAGAGAAAATTCTTTCAAAATTATACGTGCATATGGATAGAGAATAGTATTCCTTGAGGCTATTAGGTTGACCTTGAAGGTTAATCTCATTAAAGTTTAGGTTCAATAGTGTTCTGTAATTGTTAAATAAATAATAAGCCTACCCATACTTAAATCACTAAAAAGCAAAAAATAAAAATAAAACTACGTTAAAAAAAACCGACTTCCAAAAATACTAAAAAGCAAAAAACAAACGCAATTTATAACACTTTCCTCTACTTACCTACTGACTACTTATTCTTTCCGCTTGCTGCTTGGTTTGAAGTCGGTGCCAAGGTATATATGAATAAAAAAAATTACTTAAAGAAATAAAATGGTGTAACAAATAAATTTCTACACGATAACCTACTAAGTACTAACCTACGTAAATAAATCAGAAATAACGATAAATGACAATGAGAAAAAATGAAAACGACGATGAAATAAATGTAATTTACATTCTACAACTATAGTGGTCCTGTAAAGGACCGTTTATTTTTAATATTAAAAACTCACAAACCAAGAGCATGCGTCTAAAATTTAGAATTTGAAATGCAAACGGTGCCAAAGTTTTTGTTGACTTAATTAAATCATGGAAAATCTTAACAAAGATCTTTTGTATATTGTTTACTGTAGGTTTGCTAAATATGCTGTGGCTTGGCACCAACTTCAAACCAAGCAGTAAGCGGAGAGAATAAGTAGTCAGTAGGTAAGTAGAGGAAAGTGTTATAAATTGCGTTTGTTATTTTTTGCTTTTTAGTATTTTTGGAAGTCGGTTTTTTTTTGTACTACTAATAGGTACTTCGTTTACTATCAAAGAAATTAATTAATTATACATACTGACGTAAATATACAAAAACATGACTATTGTTCTTACATTCTATAGTTTTAATATTTACTTATTAATGTACTACTCGTATCAAAATTTCAGCTTAGAATAACACGAGTTTATATAAAACGTAGGTAATATCGTTAGACGAAATTTTTTCAACATAATTTTTATTAGAATCTCTATTAGAATATTTTCTATTGGATAAATTATTATATTTACCTATAAGACTACATGATACTATTGTCAAAGCACATGGGCCGGTCCTTTGGAAATACACTTGTGGGAATATAGATCCGTAGAGGTCTGTGATACTCAATAGTGTTAGGATTTTAATTTATTTTTATTAACAAACAACCACATACAAAACAATTGTTATAATCCTTCTAATATTATAAATGAGAAAGTTTGTGTATGTGGATGTATATTTGTACTCTTCTTAGTCAAAACGGCTGAAGGGATCACATATAAATTTGGCACAGACTTATAAAATGTTCTGTAATAACAAATAGGCACCTTCTTATTCCGGGAATAATTTAGATCTCCCGGGAACACAGGTGAAATCGTGGAGAGCCACTAGTCTAGTAGTGTATCACTATCTCAATAGCGCAACAAAAAGATAGGCAGGTATATACTTCCTGAGTAACTTCACGGTATACATATATGCATGCAAAAGTGCCTCCGTTCATTATGAACTACATTTTCCTCTCAAGTCTCCACCAATCGGCAAATCTGGTAATCCCAATCCGGTACTAGTTCCACGCGATGATGAAGCGTAAATGTGTCAATTTAGTACAATCTATTCGTAATAGGCGTGTAATTCAGTTTGAGAGGTGGAGGCCTTGGATGAATGGCACATGACAACGAATATCTTCATGGCCGAAGGTCGACAGAAAGTGCATTGAGCATATCCGCTTGAGTCATCAGTTTCCGCTCCTATTGGTCTTAGTGTATTGATATACAGGCTATAACCTTCCTCCATATTCCTCTGAGCTATCTAACACTGATATAATTCTTTCATATTTAATTTTTGTGTAATGTGATCCAAAAAAATCGTGTATCAAACATTCAGTGCAATAGGTAGATATATTGTATAGGATAACTGCTTTAAAATACAATAGCAAGTTGTCCCCAACATTCACACAGACTGCAATTTATTTAATTAAACTACAGCTTATAAAATAAATCTATGCCAATTTTATTATAGAGGAGTGATGATTGAAATAAAATAAATAAAGATTTATTTAGAAAGAAATTACAAAGTGGTATTTACGTTGTGGAATCATTTATCTGGTTTCCATGTACATTAATATGTGGGTAGATAACGATTATTATTGTTAATCCATTTGCTGTTATCGAGGAAATCAAAGACAGAAATAAACCACTATCTTTATTTTTGTGTTATCGTCTCATCGATGGTGATAATGCGGGACGTTTTGGTTTCAATCTCGTTAAAACACAACATTAATAGTAGATTTTTAACTAAATCCTAGCATACATTAAACACACGTAGCTACCTATCTATACATATATAAATGTTATGTTGGTTTGTGTACGCTTCAAAAACTCAAAAAGTTCGGCCCCGATCGAGCTGAAATTTTAGAATGATATATATCCGCATCAAGGATTGTTTTTATCTAATTTTTGCATCAGTCACAGCAAAGCGTGGGTACTGCGAGTATATTATAAAGAGCAAAGATTTGTATTTTTGTATGTAACGAAGAAATTGAAACATTTTTGAACCTATCTGAATAATTCTTTCATTAATGGAAAGCTACATTATCACGGAGTAACGTAGGCTATATTTTGACCTCGTTCTCTTACGGGAACGGGAACTACGCTGCTGAAACCGCGCGGAGTCAGCTAGTAATAAATACAACCATTTTTATTGACACCTGATAACAAAAAAAGATTATATTTACATATCTAGATACCTATAAGTATGGACATTATAAGAAATGCACACTAATAAAATAAGCACTAATAATGCTAAAAGTAACCTTCTAAATGTATCTTCATATACTAGATTTTTCAACAGAACTAACCTATCGGTAAGAGAAATCGCATTCGACGCGTTTAAAATATCTATCCTCTATGTTAATCAGCAGCCAACCTTAAGCTATGTTATTCTTAGTGACTCCCGCGTGTGTTCCCGCAGCCTCTTCAATTTTCCCGGGATAAATATTACTCTTTTAGTTAGAATATAATATAAAATAATGCATTTTTTTAGACCAAATTTATTGGACAGACTTATAAATAAAATAATTACATAAATTAATACGAACAAATTACACTAAAAACTATATACAATAAAAAAAACCTAAACCTAAAAACTAGATAGATAGATTAAAAAATATATAATATTATTGAGCATATTCTAACTCGGTAAATTCAGCCGTTCTGACGTCAAAGAGTAATAAACATCGTTATAAACTTTTGCATTCATTCGTTAAATAAGATAAGAGGAACATAAATCTATGAAATTAAATAATAAGTATACAAGTGCACTACCACTGTAAAGCTTTACAGCGGAAGATAATGTTGGTTGTATTTCCCTGAACTAACTTTGAATTGTTCAGCAAAACTACTACGAAACAATTAGTCTGAATGCAGCGCTATAAACGCTTGAAGTTCTTTGAGACTTCGCTGGACAATACAACTGACGTCAGTTAAACTAAATTGTTGGTGGAGAAGAGTTAATCAAATCTACACTATTATTAATATCCCTAGCTGCCGCCCCGCGGTTTCACCCGCGTAGTTCCTGTTCCCGTGATCACTTGGTTATTAAAAATAGATAGTAGCCGATTTTCAGACCTACTGAATATGCATATTAAATTTCTTAAACGGTAAATCCGTTTCGGAGGAGTTTAATCACAAACACCGCGACACGAGAATTTTATATATATTAGATTAGCATTATTATATTGATGAAAGGTTAGATTCTTGTTTGTTTCTAATAAGCTCTGAAACTTCTCGACTAATCTGTGTAATTCTTTCACCAATAAAAAATTACATTATCAGGGCTATATTTTATCCTTGTATTCCTAAGAGAACGGGAACTACGCGTGTGCAACCGTCCGGCTTAACCTAGTTAGAGTTTATAGTGCTCGGTTAAATGTTCCCAAAATTATTAAATTAAATAAAATAGCAGTAAATGTATTCTCACGTAATGCCATTTGCTTATATATTATAAATTTGTATTTTATAATAATGTTGAGTTGTGTAGTATTATGGCACTATCGATTTGCGAAGCGTGGCGTGGCGTGGGCGGCGGCACTGATTGATCTGTTACATTCTGCATGTAGTTCAAACTATTAGGGTTTTCAAACGATTAAAATAATAGTTGGATTTTTTTTAGTTTTTTTTAAATTTAATCGAGTGCTAAAAGTTTATCGCTTAGTAAATACTTACAATAAAGTCATGTTATTCATTTGTCGCAATAGACTGACAGTACATACTGGTTAACTATTATAAAAAAAATCATTTTCAATCCTTACTATTTTGACTATAAAGTTACATCTTACGATGTACTATTACGTGAACATTAATGTTTTATTTCCATTTAAATAATTCTTAGAGTTAGTTTTACCATTACCTTCCCCTGTGACAGTAATATTATCATCAAAACAAATTCACCCTACTAATAAATGAAACTGGGAAATAGCAACCCTAGACATTCAGTCACATCGACATTGAAAGAGTGAGATACACGTATAGTAACGAGTTGTAGATACATGATTAGATGTTTTTATATATAGATGATCATCTATTTTCGAGTTGTCGAAGGAGACAGTTATATATTTATAGTTTTAATATAATTTACCTTAACTGAAAGAAAAATATATCAACTTTAGCAGTCCAATCTCCAATAGGTACTTAATATAATCAACAGGTATTATAAAATAAAAAAATACCAGTCGAATTGAGAACTTTCTTCTTTATTCTTTTGTTTGAAGCCGTTTAAAAATATGTACTTTCAAGTCGCACTAACCTGGAAAATATAAAAAGTTGGAATGTAAGTGATTCTATGTCATCTAGTCTGTAACAAACACAGGGAAATACTGGCTCTGGTTAATTTAGGCACCAGTCTTCAGCAATTGAATTATCGTTTTCTTCATGTTTTATATTGTAATACTAGTGGCTCCCCGCGGTTTCACCCGCGTTCCCGGGATAAAAAGTAGCCTATGTGTTATTCCAGAACATATTCTAGCTCTGTGCCAAATTTCAAGCAGATCCCTTCAGCCGTTGGAGCGTGAAAGAGTAACAAACATCCATACATACATACATCCATACTTACAAACTTTCGCATTTATAATATTAGTAGGATTTTTTGGTAGTAATTGAGGGAGAAATAGTATTTTTTTACTTATAAATTAAAGCCGCTTCCTGCCGTATGTAGGTACCCTTTGATCTTTTAAACTATATAATGGATTGCAGTCATGATTTGCACGATAAAAAGAGTGATTCAAGAGAAAGGTTATACGTAGTTATATTCTTTTGCGACAATTTGTGGAAATATTACAATAAATGCTTAGCTAACCCGACTTCGGTTAGCTAAGCATTTATTCCAGGGCGGATCGTTAGTTAACTATAAATGACATCTCTTAGATACAGAGGAAACGTGCAACTAAAATAATGTTAGGACACTGCTCACCTTTTGTTCCGTTGTCTAGACCATTACTCTTGTCGTAGACAATGACAAACATTGAATGAGTTTAGAGTAATGAGAAACTGGCGTGTTTTATTTAGCTGCTAACTGGTTAGCTGGAAAATATATTTCCACTCTAAAATATATTTATTAAGAACTTGGGGCTCTTCGCGGCTTCACCCGCGTACACGGGAGATCTTCCAATTTCCCTGGATGAAAAGTAGCCTTTGTCCTTTCTCAGGCTCTAAGCTCAAGGCTCTGTAGGTATACCAAATTTCATTTAAATCGGATCATTCGTTTTAGCTTGAAAGAGACAGACAGTTACTTTCGTATGTATAATATTATTAAGAATAAATAAATAATAATAATAAATAATCACACACGGCCAATTTGATTCCAAATTAAGCATCAATGTGAGCTTGTGTTATGGTAACCAGATAGCTGATATACTACATATACTACTTTTAAATACATACTTATATAGATATTTACAACCAAACACAGGACAAACAGACATATTCATGCATACAAATGTTTGTCCTGGGTGGGAATCGAACCCACGACCCGCGGCTTGAAAGTCAGGGTCACTAACCACAAAGCCAACCGGGCTGTCTAATCCATTAAGAATGAATAACAATAAATAAAAATTAAATGAAAATAGAACTAAGTAACATTCCTAAATACGCGACTTTACAGATTTAAAACAATAATATTTCTTAAAATTAAAGATCCTTCGGAAACGGAGATGAGACCGCGGGGAGCCACTAGTATTAGAATAAGTAATCATAATATGTTACTTTCCTTTTAATATGCAAGTTTTATATACCATCTCTATTATGGCATGTTATAATATATCTTGTAGCCTCAGGCATCTTTGATCTGAGCGTATACACAGGTAATTATGAGCCTTTCTAACTAAAACCTTTATATTAAAAGCATGTTGAGCTGTGGGCCGCCCGCTATGATCTTGTATTATAGTGGATAATTAATATGTCTACCAGCAAGTTGGTTTTCCATTAGTTTCGAGCTCGACAAAGAAAAATGTAAGTTAGGAAATCTTTACTAGTAAAATCTATCCTGTAATAGAATTTGTAGGAAACGATAACAGGATATTTTTAGCTTAATTACTACGTTGTTCCTAGAGAATGCTATAAGGATATAGCCCGAGTTTCCCCCTGGTAATATAGCTTTCCATTATTAAAAAAGTTATTCAAAACGGTTCAGTAGTTTTGTGAGCCTATTCAATACATACAAACAAAAATCTAGGCGATCCTTTTTACAATAGTGGAGATATCAAACATTCTATAATGAATAAGTTAAACTGATGTTTTCTTCAAAGAGTACCTAAGTATGTGTCATAAATATTTATATTATCCCATAATTAAATATCCTAGTGTATAATACTTTTATCACATAGTAAGAAAAAGGTTATCTCTGGGGGAGATAATTAAGTCCCTTAATATCCTAACCTTTTTCAAAATGATTGATGACGGCCCTGCATGAATTAGGTAGGCCTATGTACATCACTTTATATCAGATAATAAAGTATAATTTCCCTTTATATTCCGATTAACACATTAAAACATGTTTTAAACAGGTATACTTTATATTTACAGAGTAATGAATAAATTGGACCTACTCATCCGATTTCATGAGATTATTTCAATTATATAATTTTATATTCCCTCGCTTTTATAAAACACAAAGATGGTGAAATACATTGAAATCTAAGAATATACAATATCAATTCAGTTTATTCATATTAAACTGTTTAATTAACCAATCAATGACCTTCAAATAGCAAAATTAAATCATTTCGATAGTCATTTGTAGACTAGAATAATCGACATCTTACAGTAGGTACAAATCAATATAATGAACTAACAAAATCCTCTTTTGTTTCAGATCTGAAAATGGTGCGTCATTGTTAGTGGTTCTGTGATAATGTAGAAAGAAAAAAAAAACAACAAAGAACTACTTGTGAATAGTGTTGTGACGTAACATGTAAAATGTAATATCGATAAAAATGCGGTGGGTCGTGTTTGTATTGTTTTCACTCGCGTGGAGGACGGGATTCGGTCAGAATTGTCGCGGTGAGGAGCCGAGGGTTCGCGAGTGTGACAATGTGTGTGATAGTGACGGTGTGTGTAAGATTAGGGCTGCTCTACTGCTGCCTAAGAATACTACCTACGATGCGTGCTTGGCTGCAGTGAGTATTTAAATCGCTTATTAAATATTTTAGAATAGCTCATGATAGGTGTTCAGAGGATGATGGCTGCTTTTGACTGCTGTCTTATAATAAAAAAAAAACTAAAATTGACTGGCCTGTGGACTTGACTGGCTTTGTGGTTAGTGACCCTGACTTTTAAGCCGCCTGTCACCATGATAGAATCTTACAGATAACAAAACGTTTGTGTGTCTGCACCATCTATTTGGAAGTAGAATGTATTAAAGTATTACAGCTAGGAATCTGGTTACCATAGTACAAGCTCTGCATAGCTTAGAATCAGATTGGTCCACCATGTATTGATATTAATTTATTTATTGATATACATAAACGTTTTTTGTTATCTGAATGCTCTTTTATCTGCCTTAAGTTCTCTATTACATCGATTATCCCAACGTATTACAGTAGGTACTTCCTTATCCGATAAAAGATCTGGCAAAAAATAAGAATTTAAAAATACATTTCTTTGAGGAAAATAATGCCAATATATTTATTATCTGGACATATAGTATGTAGTAGATTAGACTATGTGTTTTATCAGTTACGTAGCCACTTAACTGCATATATAAAAATAATACTTATGAGCCGAACCCTCTTTACAGAAGTTGGATATCTCAGGATGAAGTTTCCATTTCTTATTCATATTAACATTTCATGATGGTCTATTGTCTCTGTATAAAATAAAGAAAGATCCAGTATCTTTTAAATTATTTATCTAAGTATAAATGGAGCAGTTTAATCATAATTTTCTTGGGACTATCTTTAGGCTTCAAATTTTGCCTTCAAGAAAACTTAGCTAAGCACAATGGTATGATAATGTCACATAGTTTAAGTAATCATTGTAATGTAGATAGGAAGAATCTGGTTTCTGAAATACAGGATTATCTTGTACTATAACAAACGCTTTGTGAAACACGTTGTACCTACAACTTAAATGAAGATTATTTATTTTCCCGTCTTTAAATAATGTATACGTGTGTGTGTATGAATTCTAAAAATTATAGGACCTTAGTTTTTGTTTGTTAGTTTAATTTTTAAGATAAATTAAATCTTTAGATTATAAAGATTTGTTTTAACTGTTGTTTGTTTTTAATTGTTAATGTTTTTTAATTTAAATATTATTTGTTTAACCTACTCGTCATCAGTCGAAGTTTAGTTCTGAAATGAAATTGAAATGAAATGAAATTTATTGCATAAACATTTGGCGATAAAATATGTGATTCTGCTTTCTGCTAAGAGAATATTTGCGTGCAAAAGTAGAAAAGTGCCAAAATGGTTGTTAAATTACCTATTGTTAACAAGAGGTTATTTCCGTGGTAAAAATGAGTTTATAATTTATATCTCACACAAAGACGGTTGCAAAGGAAAATCTGGTTACAAAGTACCTTATTATATTAGAGTAGGTAAAGTGGTCTGGAAAAGCTCCAATCTGTATAGCGCACCTTTCTCTTATAAACTTGTAGCAAGTCAGAAGCGTATTTTATTGGTAAAAATAATATTATTAACGCTACGTTGGAAATATAAGGTAAACAGATTATATAACTAGCGACATTTATTTTAATACGAAAATACATTAAGCTTAAAATAGAGTTATTCAAGTTGAAGGTTTATATATTCCTCTGCCTTCAACATGAATAACTCTATTTCTGAAAACCGCCTTAACATCTGTCGCGCAATTTAAAGGATCTAAGCAAAGAAATAATTTCTAATTATATAAATATGAACTTCTTAAATTTACAAATTCACATTCAAACACTATTCAAACACTTGAATATTATAAAATATAATGGCTCCCCGCGGCTTCGCCCGCGTTCCCGGGGGATCTTCAATTTTCCCGGGATAAAAAGTAGCCTTTGTCCTTTCTCAGGCTCTGGATAATCTGTGTACCAAATTTCATTTAAATCGGTTCTGTAGTTTTAGCGTGAAAGCGTAACAGACAGACAGACAGACAGAGTTACTTTTGGCATTTATAATATTGGCTACGTTGGCTTTGTGGTTATGAACCTTGACTATCAAGCCGCCGGTCGTGGGTTTAAATTCCACCCAGGACAAACATACCTATGTATGCATGAATATGTTTGTTCTGTGCCTGGATGTAATTATCTAATCTATATAAGTATATATATAAAAGTAGTATATGTAGTATATCAGTTTTCTCTATATTTCAAAAATGCCCTAGGATATTATTTATCAATCTATCATATATATCGGCGCAATTATAATAGTTTGTCATTTAAACTCATAAATTGATTATTCTAAAATCAGTAAATTAATTACCTTAAGTTTATTACGATGTCAGATTAACGTTAAACAGCAAATCACTATTTTTGTTATTGTAATGTTTCAATACTTAACCTAAAAACATGAACACGTGCACGTGAGTGGGGCGAGCACTATAAATACGACCGCATCGTCGGCGGTCGGACCACAAATCCGATTCCGTCCTCACACAAATCCGATTCCGTCCTCGCCGGCGAGGACCGTCGCGACGTCCCACCCAGTCTCGTCTTGTTAGTGCGGCCCGTGCCGCAGCAACGACCCAGTCCGCTCCCTAAATAATCATGCCAAGTGAGTCCCCACTTCCCCCAGTGACGCCCTGAGCCGAGGCACGGTCCCGCAGGGGACACCCTCAGCGCTGTCGCTTAAATTCTCCTTCGGTTGAGAGCCATCTGCGCTCACCGAAAAAGTCCGCGTAACGGTGTAAAAGCCACCTGAGGCTGTCACCTTCTAGTCCATTCAAAAAAAAAAAAAAAAAAAAAGGCGGTCGGACATTCACGTTTGAGCCGCCGGACAGTAAAGACCTCTTAGTCACGTCATTACGCTGTTCATTGAATAAACACAGTTTTGGAACAATTTGTGAAGTTTTGTTTTGAAGACCCAAAAATGAGTCATCACAATGAAGACAACCTTTGTGACGTCACACTTTTTAAAAACACTTCGGGGGTTTTTCCCTCGTCATATACAATGTTTCGTCACCAGATACTAAAAAGCTAACTTATTAATATACTTTCCGTTGCTCCGCAGATTTTTCTATTCTTGGAAGAATAAATTTTAACAAAATTGAGAACTTGATTGGATATCAAATTGGATCTCCGATATTATATTGGGCCATGAAAATTAACAACTTTTCTTTTATATTGTAAAGTAAGGTACTTAATAAGCTTATTTTTAACCGACTTCAAGAATCGAAGAGGTATATTCCGATGTATATATATTTTTAGTTCCGCTTAACAATCCAAATGGTGGCATAGATAGACAAGAGAAGAAGCTATCCATACTAATATTATAAATACGAAAGTAACTCTGTCTGTCTGTTACGCTTTCACGCTAAAACTACTGAACCGATTTAAATGAAATTTGGTACACAGATAATCCAGAGCCTGAGAAAGGACAGAGGCTACTTTTTATCCCGGGAAAATTGAATTTCCCCCGGGAACGCGGACGAAGCCGCGGGGAGCCACTAATTATCTTATACAAATGAAAACCCTAGCCAAAGAAGACACGCTTTTGACTACAGATGAAACCTCACATTAAGTACTGAGTTCTAAACCATTTTCATGATATGACTTTTGTTCAATATTAATAAAAATAGAGGTTTAATGATTTTTTTCTTCTTTTCTGCATTACGTTCTGCATTTTCAATGTTTATATTAAGGAATTATAGTGTCATGTCTAATTACGTGTATCTTTATTTTAATAAATGTTATTAGCCATTATATACCAGTCATGGGTTCGAAAACTGCTGAAACCTTAGTGCGGATGTACGTCTGTATCAGCGTTGCCAGATGTATTTTTTGGCAAGTCGGGATTTTTGAACTTTTTGAGTGAAAAAAGCGGGATTCTTTCGTGGAAAGCGGGACATAGTAAAATAAACGTATTTATTCAAAAGTTTTTGAATATTTATCTTTTTATTTCAATTCAAATTACATTTATGTGACAATAGATAGTAAAAATATCCATAGAACTATCGCCTGCACTTTCTCAGTACGTTGCACGCACGGTCGAGTTATTCCCGAAAACCGGGACTGAGGCTGTCCCGCGCGGGACATTAAAATTTGATTTAAAAATCGGGACGTCCCGCCAAAATCGGGACGTCTGGCAACGCTGGTCTTTATCTACATAAGTATATAGGTATATTTATAAGTAGTATATCAGCTATCTGTTACCATAGTACAATTTCGCTTAGATTGAAATCAGATAGGTCATGTGTAAATATTCCTGGAAAGTTTCCTTATACATATAAGATTTTATGACATACATATTACGTTTGGATATTTTGTGTCCAAAATACGGTTATCCAAATACGGTTTCAGTTCCTGAAATTCAGGTGAATCGTCAAAGGATTAATTTTGATGAAAGCATATGGATTAAATGCAGTGAAGGCGATTCCTGTAAATCGAGCTAGAATGTGGAACAGCCTGAAAAAGCTTTGTTCGGTCTAACTGTATTAATAGACACAGGTAGAGTATAATCCATATAAAGTAGCTACTCGACTGCAGTGGGTCTGAGGTCTGGGTATGAGTTATTTTATTCTCAGAAACTTCCTATAGGTACTGCAGTTGCAATGATTTATTTAATTGACAATAATAGTAACAATAAGAAATACTTAAGCATGTCTCTTTCTAGAAAAAAAAATCACGTGGCTAATCTGATTCGAAAGTAAGCAGAGCTCGTACTATGGTAACCAGATAGCTTCAATACTACATATACTACTTTTTAAATAAGTAATTATATATGTGGGATTCGAACCTACGACCAGCGGCTTCAAAGTCAGGGTCACTTACCACAAAGCCAACCGGCTATCAACTAAGCAGAGCTTGTGCTATGATAATATAACCAGAGGGTATAATTCATACAATTTTTATTATTATACTTATATTAACTATTGTCTATGGCCATGTCTGGATTAGACACAGAACAAAATTGTCATGTTCATGCACACTTATTTACTAAACTATTAGACTATCACTATTATTGAGACATATACTCTTTAATTGGTTAATTAACATGTGTTTTTATACATTGCAAAGAATATTTCGATTTTAAAATTTAATTACATAATAATATCGACATTTTGATAATTTCATAAATCTGTATTGAAATAAATATTCCTGTTAATTATTTCTACACCAGCACTGGTCGAATATGCAGATCTAATTATAGTGAAGATTTGAACAATTTGCTCATTAGAATACGTGTTTAATATGATCATAATTAAATTATATTCTTCCGTAAAATCTCTTAAATATTATACATATTTTATTATGATCATAATTAAATTATATTCTTCCGTAAAATCTCTTAAATATTATACATATTTTATTTTGGCAAGTGATAGTTATATTACATAATGGTAACTTTGTTTTTTTATGGATCGATAGTGTTGTCATGTTACTAGTCAATTCATTTTTATGAACATATGTTTGCAACTCAATCCCGCCGGAACGACATAGATGGATTTTTTTTATCCCGGGAAATTTAAATAAATCCTAGGAACGAAGATTAAACCACGGAGCGGAAGCTAGTTAATTGAAGCTAATTTAAAAGTAGTTAAACGTGAAAGGGAAATGATAATAGAAAATATGAGATTTCATTGTCAAAATTTCAGGCAGTTGTTTGACTGAAATGTTAAAGATCATGAATATGTAAACAGACGTCAGATTTCTTCTAATCTCATGCTCTTTAACGTTTCTGTTGTAACCTTTGTTTACTTTTCGTTTTATAGAATACGTGTTATGATTATGAATAAATAAGAGACGCTTTGTGCAGCCATGTTGGTAAATAGTTGTTCATTTCATAATATTAAGGTTGGTATTTGAAAACATTTGGAATTCACTATAAATAAATAAATACAGGGTAAATCGGATTCCAAACTAAATACGGTTTTACTATGGTAATCCTACATAATGCCAACAGCTACCTTCTACCATCGCACTTCTCGTCATCGACGGGGAGCTCATCCTCACACTCTGGAGCCGAATTGGTCTCGAACCCTGCGCTTCCAGAGGAGTTTCCTACCACGAACACTCAGGTTGTGGAATGAGCTCCCCGCCATGGTATTCCCAATGGAGTACAGTATGGGGTTCTTCAAGAAGGGAGTGAAGAGATTTTTACATGGTCAGCAACGGCTGAGTAACGCCCCTGGTGTTGCAAGCGTCCATAGGCTACGGTAACCGCTTCCCATCAGGCGGACTGTATGCCTGTTTGCTACCTTTGTGGTAAAAAAAAAAGAAAAAATTTGATGCTGATATACTATTTTAAAATACATACTCGTATATTTAAATCTAGACACGGAACAATAATACATAGTTTATGACGAATGTTTGTCCTGGGTGGGAGTCGGCCCCACGACCGGCTTGAAAGTTAGTGTTGCTAACTACAAAGCCAACTAGTGACATTTTTCCCAATAGAAATTGTATAACAACAAGGTAAACTAGAGTTTTAAAACATTCCACTCTACGACACTACACGGCCAAACAATATTGGTATCTAATAATAAAATTCCAGAGTGTATTTTATAGGGGACTTTTGGTATAGTAACTATTGACAAGCCATTTTTGTGTTTCTAGCTTTTATTGAATAAATTAATTATTAAATTAGATCTTTTGCTCTTCGAAGAAATACGTATTATATCCATTCTCATTCTTCAGTTAAAATCAGGAAAGTTTCGTTTAAAGAAAATAAGTAGAATTTTTTTTTTATAATTATAGACATAATTTTTAATAAGCTGCGAGTTATCTTTATAATTAAGATTTATATCAAGCGGTACATATTTTAATACAAATCTTCATATATATTTACTTTTTGTCCTCAGACAGCCTCAAAATTAATTAAGCTAAGAGTTTATATATGGAAGTTAACTCGGTCAATATTAGTTACTACTCGGTACGTTATCATTTATAAGCTTAGCTAATGTGGTAGTGAAGTACCTACTGATCACTCATACTAATACGTCTGCGACATATATGAAATATTTCCCGTTTTCGCAACATTTTTCATGATACTGACGCTCCGCTTCCATTAGCCATAGCGTGATGTTATATAGCCTATAGCCTTCGTCGATAAATGGGCTATCTAACAGTAAAATATTTTTTCAAATGGAAAAAAGCAAACTCTTCAGCTCTATACTATTAGTATACATATTATTATAGTATGTAGTATATATATCAAAGCATTGCGGATTAAATTTTATATTAATACTTTGGGAGTTCCCCTTTCAATGTTATCTGATCCTATAACAAGCACTGATTTAACTGTGGTTACCAGATAACTAAACGCATTCACTATATCATGTGGCTATAATAACCATAGCAGATAACTTATTATATTATAATATTCTAACCAGTATAGAAATTTTAAAAACATTCTACGTAGTGAAAAATACACAAGCATTTATGAATAGTCAGACTCAAACGCTCGGCTCGGATGTTGGCTTTTCTGAGAAGAGCCGGCAATTAGGTACTTCCTCTCTGAAAATGTTTCATGATATTATATTTCAAGTATTTAATCTCAGTGATAGCATTTGGGAACGTGAGTAATATATAAAACTTAATTATAATAAAATTGTAGATACATAATTATAAACTAAATTAGACCAGCCTCTACAAGCAGCATCTGTTCATAAGCACGACGCATGTGGCAGCCGTCACCCTCATCACCATATTTTAGGGAAGTCAACTATAATCCTACTAATCTAATACTAATATTATACATGCAAAAGTAACTCTATCTGTCTCGCTTTCACGCTAAAACTACTGAAATAGATAGTAGCTTAGAGCCTGGGAATGGACATAGGCTACTTTTTATCCCGGGAAAGTTTAACATCCCTCGGAAAAGCGGGTAAAACCACGGGGAACCACTACTAAATTAGTTATACATGCAGACATATCCATGTTCATATTGTCTAGAATTTATTCTAGGAAATGGGGTGTGTTAGATAACTAACCACCCACCCATCTGGCCCTTAAATTAAAGTATGTACGTAAACCTAAACAAATACCGATTGTTACGCGAGGGTGACGTAATACCTATTTGTGAAGGAACAGCGGAGTAGTGTGTTAATCCGGGAATATGCTTTGTAGGACCGAAGAATGGAATAATCCTTTATCAAACGCAAATTGCTAGCGACAAACCGGACCGCTGGATATCAATAGAAATGTCCCTCTATTGTGTTTATGTTAAGTTCATTTTTGTTGAGTGTTTATAAACTTTATTACTGTTAGTTTATATCTTACATAAGCTTACTGAAATTCTTCAGCGGTTAACTTAATCGTTTATTTATATTTATCGTCATCACACTACTTAATACAATGTTTGTGACTTTTTCACGTACAAACGGCTGGAGCTATTTAATTATAAATTGATATGGAGTTAGCTAACACCCTGGATTCCTGGATTAACACATAGGTTACATTTTATTCCAGGAAAATTGAAAATCCCCTGGGAACGCAGATGAAACCGCGGGACGGATGCTAGTTATCTAAGAAATACTACATAACCAATTCGATTCCAAAATAAGTAGTAACTACTACTTCTAAATACATATAATACTTACAGACATAACACAGCATGTCTGTATCAAACGCATGTTCAGGCAGCTTGAAAGTCAAGATTAACTTTTTAATTTAATTTTCTCAGGTAGAGCCAGTACTGGAGCTTGCAATGGAGCATCCAGCGGTGAAAGAAGCATTTCCATCATGGCTGACGTTTGAATGGAAGACGTATGACGTGACAGACTGCGACGCCGCGTACGCAGTCATATCGGCGATAGATGCGTACAACGATTGCGCTCATGTGTTCCTTGGACCAGCTTGCGATTTTGCACTAGGTAAGTTGACCCTTAATTTAATACTATTTTTAATTCTGTATTCCCTGAATATACAGTCGAAGTTAAGTACTTAGCTACGTATAATATATGGGTAACTTTATGTTTTGTATCAAATGATATTATAGAACAGATAAATAGATTTATAGAACACACGTATAATCCATATTGTAATATTACATAAGGAAAAGGAACATAAAGTATATTATTACTTTTGAAGTTGTATGTATTTAAATAATAGGTCAGTTGCTTAAAGGGGACTCATTACAAGGCATAAAGAATTAGCATTCAGAGAGGCTAAGCTGCCAACTTTCTTGGCACAATTCACCGGGGAAACGAATTGGGGTTTTTAAACTACGAGTATTAAGCATTGATCTTGAGACATAATATAACATAACATTATCCCTGAAAAGTTGAAGGTCAATAGGAAAGCGGGTAAAACCGCGGAGCCGCACTATCCATAAAAATAAATTATAGTCCAGGACATAGTGCTTCTCTGTCAATGAGCTACTTGATTTGAGTCCCTTGTTATCATTCGGTCTCCCAACCTTCCATTACCGTTAGGAATCAAATTACTAGTCGTTGTGGCTGTAAAAAGGGAATAAGGGGGGAACAGGGACAAATGTGTTTACTGTCGCCATAGATTTTCAGGCTATGACATAATACAGATGTATCATTTTAATCTAATGAAATGAAATGAAAATATTCTGTATCAAAAGGCCTTCGCAAGACTCTGTTCGTTTCGGAAAATCTTATATACGTATTTTAGATTATTTTTATTATTACGTATAGATTCTAAAGACGTGATTTCTTACATATAAAAGTATGGAATATATTATTATCGGCGTGAAAAAGCGCTTTCGCATGGCATCATTTATCCACAGAAATATGTAGATATATTTGACGTTACACGATTTATATGCAAAAACAGGGTTCGTACGGAACCGTCGAGAGAGCATTGACGAGTTTACTGAACCGTAATTTTTAGGGTTTGGGGACAATTCTGCATGGTAAATTACACTGTGTCAGCTCGGCATCTATGCTCTGTCCCTTTCTTTAGCTATGGATTCAACCGAGAAGTCCGCTTTATGAAGGGACATTTCACTTGCGATATTCTGTGTAATATATAAGGGGTGGAAATGTGAAAATGTTGCGATTATTCAATTCAGTATCGATAATCGAGGTATGGCGAGGGCGTAAGTAATGCGGCTCGAGTGAGGTCGAATGCTCTCAGAGCTTTGGTGACTTTTTAACATACAATGTTAACTGTTGGTATCACTCAAGAGCTTTTCTTTCACTTAGGATATGCTTTTTATTAAAAGCTCGAAACAGAAACAAAAAAATAACAATACAATCAGATAATAATCGAACTTAACACACGAAAAGGAAATATGATAACAATAACACAAAACACAAATGCTTTACGTAAATATTCAACATTCAACAAATAAGCAATAGCCAATTATATTTCTGAAACAATTAATATTCTCCTACGTATCATAAACTTGCAGTTCAAAATAGCTACTTTTTAATTAAAACTATTTCTTCAACATTATTAAGCCGCTTTCGCTCACTGCTTTTATTCAATTAAATCGAAGTATCAACCACACAACCGTAACTAAATGTTCGAATTATTTACTTTAAAATTTTGCTTTGGAAGAATTTTTTATTTTTTATTTTTTTTTATTTAACCATTAAACTTACATCTATCATAACAGGCCAGGCTAATGCGACAGAGTAGTTGATTACTTATTTCATTACCTATTTGTTGTTTATATATATATTTTGTTTATTATTTACCTATGATGTACCTATCTATACCTATGGTAAAATTAACCTGACTGAATTTATTTTCGAATTAACTTTGTGCTCATTGTTTCTTTAACAATTGTTGGAGCCTCAATGACGTCATCAAGGTTCTCTGTTCAGACCCTCCCGTGCAAAGAAATCCTTATCGCACTCACCCATGCATAAAATTGGATATTATCCATTTTGTTCACGAAAATCCATGAAGATTGATGAAAATTGAGAATCGCTTATCCACACACCGGCTCCTGAGATTTTATTCAAATTTCGCTAATGGATGTTTCATTATTGGATGGAGAGACGCCCTTGTTCGTTTATGCAAACATATTCCTGGAGCCAGATTACATCTTACGCAAGTTTTTTATGCTAGGCAAGGCTATGTAGACTGGAATAGTCTGAAGAGGCTGTATGTCCAATATTACACAACTTTCGATAGTTAACATTTATTTGTTATGTAAGTAAACAATAAATATTTTGGGATTTTTTTTCACCAATCTTATTTTAAGCTTAAATTAAGCGGAGTTGAATGTATATCAAAATAATAATTATATATGTAAGTTCATGCACAAATGTCCCCGCCGAAAAGTGAACCTAAGACTGGCGTCCTGAAAGTCAGAGATGCTAATCACGAGGCCGGTCAAGCACGGAGAAATATTAATAAAGTTTATAATAGGAAATATTCTAGGACTTTATGTAATTAACATCACACGAAGGTATTTATAACAAAGGAATATTTTAGTATAGTATTTAACAGAATTCAATTAGACTGATTAGCTTAATAATTGCACACTGCATCTTAAAAGCAGCTTAAAAGCTCACTGTATTGAATAACAAAGCAGCGAGAATTAATGCGTGCGGCAAAGGTATTTTCAAACACCGCAATATAACGAGTATTTTCCACATTTCTTTTCACTTTGAAATACAAATCTCAGCATTATGACGTCCTTCAAAAGTGCCAAAAACTTCTAACGTCATAAACGTCATGTAGTTTGATGGACAGTGACATGATTGAACTTGAATTATTGTTTAGTCTACCACTAATGGTATTTATCAGTTTACGGTTATTCACAAAGACAAAAGAATAAAGCGAGAATGTTTATCTGTTTGAGATTATTCGATACTAGCTGCCTCCGCGCGGTTTTACCCGCGTAGTTCCCGTTCCCGTGGGAATACAGGGATAAAATATAGCCTATGTTACTCAGTGATAATGTAGCTTTCTAATGAAAAAATAATTATTAAAATCAGTCCAGTACTTTTTGAGTTTATTCGTTACATACAAAAATACAAATCTTTCCTCTTTGTAATATTAGAGTAGATAGATTAGATTACGTTGTGAACATAGGTTTGTATTTTGTCAGCCGGTTGGAGTCTTTTGTTTTGTATATTTGCCTCTTCTTCTTAGTTGTTGGCAAACTTCCATTATAGTTCTTTTGACCTTCAAAAATGTCTCTTCAAGTCCTCAACTAAATAGGCTTAAAAATTTTAATTAAACGTAAAACACCTATACAAAGTTTCAAATGCCCATAAAAAGTGTAACTTTGAGGTAAAGTTTTAAATCGTTTCAATTAAGTTGAAGCACGGACAGTAATTCTCTGTCAGAAGTTGGTGCAGTAAAATTCAATATGAAAGTTGGAAAAGCTGTGTTCATTTTTGCAATGTCGAATATATAAAGATGGACATAAATCTAATAATTTAAAATCTGACATTTTAGAACAAAGAAGTTTTCTGAACACAATATACCATGCAAAAAATATGGGCACACATTCGGTGTTTTCTCTAGTTATCTTTTAGGCTTTATATAGTTCGAAGAAACGTTGTTAAGGAACTGTCTACTCTCTGGTAAACAACTATTCAGATTGACTGTATGCCAAATTGGACGTAGAAGTTCGTAGTTCATTAAACTTATGACATAAATAACTATACATAACAGAACTTACATACTTATTTTCTTAGTTTGGAACTTTATAAGGTCACTAGCATCTGCCCTAGCTTCACCTGTTTTAATTTCGTACTCGAGCTATTTCATACCTATATCTTAGGTTCAAATTTCATTCATATGTTCTGATATGATTAAATAAAACATGTCTATCAATCTTAGTTTTCCCATCTTAACTTACAATTATAAATGCGAAAGTAACTCTTTCTGCCTGTCTCGCTTTCACGCTAAAACTATTAAACTGATTTAAATGAAATTTGGTACACAGATAGAGCCTTAGAAAGGACTTAGGCTACTTTTTATCCCGGAAAAATTTATGATCCCCCGGGAACGCGGGTGAAAGCGAAGGGAGCCACTAGTTTATTATATAAGTGAGATAAAACAATATATTATAATAGATAGGTTTATTTTGTTAGTCCCCATATTCATCAAGTAACGTTACAATGTCAGAAAGTGTCCGCAATAAAGTGACGGGATGACACATTTTGGTTCTAGAGATATGGTAGTCCTTTTACATGTCAATTTTGTAGTCGTTCACAGAATATATTAACATTACAATTTATTACAATAAAATAGGTATCGTGTCGTATCACAACGTGACAGCTCTTTGTATAAAAGCGAACATCGGCTCGCTTTTATAGAATTTACAAATGCCTTTCCCACTGCTAATAGATTTAAAAATAACTAGAGGCTCACAGCGGTTTCACCCACGTACCTGAGAGATCTTCAATTTTTGCGGGATAAAAAGTAGCCTATATGTTAATCTAAGTTATAAACTATCTGTGTTCCAGATTTCATGTAAATCCGCCCAGTAGTTTTTGCATGAATGAGGAACAAACATTCATCCATCCATACTCACACTTCACACTTAAAAACAAATATTTGCAATGATTTCAAGGGCATGAAAAAAAAATATTTTTTATATTGTCTCCATATTCCACGCTCGAATGAACGTACCTACAGCAATATATTATTATATCTGAATGGTCATAACACCTGTAATGTTTTCAATTAAATTTCGTCGTGTAATAAAACAGCTTCCATCCTACACCAGAATTTACGATCGGATCATTGTTATTTATGTGAATAAGAGGAATTTTTATATCCACCGGCCGGTCGCGTTATGGCCATAATAAAACACCATTATTAAAACTAGGATACATTTCTCGTCATAAAAGGTTGTATCATAAATATGTACTTGTACTATATAAGTGTAATTAAATTTTCGTACGCGTAGTGTCTGCAGTGTCATTGAACCCGTATCTAAAGATAGATTTACCAATATCTTAATTATATGTTTGTGATAAATTTACTTAAAAATTACATATAATTCCGACCATAGTACAAGTATGTACAGTATAAGCCTATTATAGTGGCTCCACGCGGTTTCACCCGCATTCCCGGGGCTCCTAAATTTCCCGGGACAAAAAGTGATCTATGTGATCTAGGTTATAAACAATATCTGTTCCAAATTTCATACAAATCCATTTTGTAGTTTTTTCGTAAAAGAGTAAGAATCATCCATCCATATTTCTATACTCACAAACATTCGCATTTATAATATAAAGTAGGATATAAGGCCGCCCATTATACTTTCCAAAGCACACTTTACATTTCTCTTTATTTTATGGAATAATAATTTATCTATCTTGAGTTTTCCATGTTTTTCTATAAGCGTAAAACATTTAGCTGTACTTATGCAATTTATTAGAATGAAGGTACAAGCCATCAACAATAAAGCTCTGCAAGTTTTATAAGCTTGAGCAATAACGAAGCTTCCGAGGGCATGGTAAGCTTTTGATAGCGGTGAATAAATAATAGCAAATGGAAAATTCTTAACACAGACTAGAAAACAATGTAAGCTTTATACTTGAACTTTATGATGCTATTGGTTCTACCTAAACTAAGCTTTTATGATTTTACATAGTGTGTTACTAACTCACTTGCAAAACCTAATGACTTTCTAATTTAAATTATCATTTCATAAATATCCGGAGACAATTTTCACACATGGCTAATCTGATTGGAAACCAAGCAGAGTTTAAACCATATTGCTGATAATTATTTTTGCCCTGGGTGTGATTTTATCCCACGACTGGCCAGTATATAAAAAACTGAAAAAAAAACGGATAATAACAAAGGTACAAATATAACATATAAACAACCATTCACGCAAATTTATAAAAAGTATATTAGCTATCTGGTTACCACAGTTAAAGTTCTGCTTAAATTAGTTAATCAGTTAGGCGAGGCGTGGAAAATATCTCAGAAATATTATAAAACAACCTAAAAAATCAATAGGTACCTATCATAATTTGTTATTCTGCAAAGAAATTGTACCCGCGACCTCTGACGTCACACTTGTACTATAATCACCATGCCAACACTTCCACAATTCAATTGAAAGAAAGAAATGTGTGTCGAGGTAACTGTAGATATTTCTAGCGTATATAAAATTCTTTTTCCGTTTTATTGGTATTTTTTACACACCTATCTGAACACGAACGGAGCAGAGCTTGTACTATAGCTGGATACATCGAGCATGTAACCAATAGAGTAGAACTGTTAACAGTTTTGTTAGAAAACAAAATACGCCAAAACGCTGCGCCGGCCCCTGTGTTCTGATTGGCGGTTGAGTCCGCTGTGTGTTGCACTAGACGTACACACAGGTCTCTTATTGGTCGGGTACTGTTTTAGTTCGAGCGTGGCTTGTTAGTTATACGTGACAAAGCATTGATGCGTTGCTAAACAAATGGCTCACTATTGCTACTCTATTGGTTACATGCTCGATGGCTGGATAACTGTTATCGATATATTTTGATATAATAAATAAGTCTGTGGAAAAGTCGTGTCTGTTGGAAATGTTTGAAGTATAAGTGTTAAGGGAAAATTGAGTGATATTGAGGACTTAAGCCGAAGGTTTATTGTTAGTTCGTACTTAGTGTACGAGTAAATAATATTACGATTTACTGGACAGATTTCCATTATTTTTGGTGTACTTCAAGCTTTAGGATATGATATTTTTTATTGGTCAAAGTCAGCAGAAATATTTCTTTACCATTTACATGAACTAACGTTGTTGTAGTGATTCAGTTGTGAACGCACTGGTTGATTACCATGATGTAGTAGGTACCCTGGCCCATATCTCTAAGGTTTTTACGTACTATATAACACCAACAGCTTTGGGTGAAAGATAACCATTGTAATAAAACCTAAGATTGGACACACTGAAAGGTACCTGAAATCCGTCAATCCGCAGAGCGTCAGAGGAATTGCTTCTGCAGTTGAGATGTAAGATGATGATGAACTTCATATAGTGTAAATAGTATAACCATTTTGCAGTAGATGCTCTGTCCCTCACGTATGCGATGCTGCGGGCAAGTAGCCACATAATAGATACAGAACAAACAGACATCTACATGTAAACAAATGTTTGTCCCGGTTCTAGCCCGTCATTTGTTTATGTTCCATATTGTCGTAGGCTGGAAGTCCGTCTCAGGATCCGTTATTTACCGTTTATGATATCTAAAGTAGGTTAAGCTTTTCCGGGTCTTTACTGACTTTGCAAGTTGAATGGGAACATGTCTTTATTGACGTGAGGCTGTCAGAAAAGGGTCGGGATCAAGAGTAGGTATATCATGATGTAGTGTTTTGTTTTTTAAAACATTCACTTTATATAAGTCATCAGCTTATTTAGTAGTATTTAGAAAACTTTTTACCGATAATGCCTTTATATTCTCTATCTGATAATTTTTACCAATTTTTATCGATATGCCTCTTCGACATTTGTGGTTTATTGTTATATATTTCCTTGCAATTGATAGATGCTAGCACCTATAATATAAAAAATATGTACATCGTACTATAAAACAATTTCATTTTGATTTCAAATTATAAAAGGATAATTCGAATCCGTAAATAATGTTGTAACCGGAAGTTTCGTCGAAGTATAAAGTGACTCCATTGCACCACCTCCCAAACAAAACCATTCTATAAAAAAATATATATATATACAGTTATACACATGTATACAGCATATGGGCGTGTAAGCAACTTAACTTTGACTGTGAGTTATGACCTTATTATTTTACTGGAATTACAAAAGTTTCTTATACGAGATGCTGGATAGATGAAAGCCTTTTTTCTCCCAAACTGACCCAATTTTACGGTTGCCCAACCCTATGTTATAAACTTCGTCAGTAGTTAAACAAAGAAAGTAAACTGTACAAAGCCAAAAGCTAAGGTTTATATAAATCAAAGGAATCCTTTCAATTAGATTTACTTGGGTAATTTATGTTTTTATAGAACCAAATTAATCATTAACCATGTTTGCCGTGGTGGCTCAGTTGGGAACGCACCGACTCACGATCATGAGGGTGTCGGTTCAAATCCCTGGCCCGTACCTCTGAGTTTATAAAAAAAAACTTACGTACGGATTCACACCACTGGCTTTCGGTGAAGGAAAACATCGTGAGGAAACCTGCATGCCTGAGATGTCACAATTAAAGGCATGTGAAGTCCGCCAATCCACAATAGGCCCGCGTGGTGGACTATGGCCTAAACCCCCTTGATGTTAGGGGAGGCTCGAGCTCTGTTGATGATGATGATGATGAAATCATTAACAAAGGGTTTCCATTCTTTTTTAAGGCGAATAAAATTTTGCTGCCTGCCTGATCTTAACCTTTTCAAGTGTACTTGACCACAGCAAGTTTAGCTAAGGTTTATGGAGATCGGGAGTGACAGAGATGGAAGATGAAAAGGAAACACACTTCTCTATTCTTTCATCGCATCAGTATAAACCGTGATTTGCTTTAGCGTTCTGATTGGTCCGCTCTCAGCTATCCACCAATTAGACCACCTAATGACGTTCCCATATGATTTTGTGTTTTAAAACCATTTAATTAAGAGGCAAATAGTATGCCGAGTCAAACGTAATATCTAGTGATCTAGGAAACATGTTAATTTGATAATTAAAATTGTTTAATTATGTAGATGAACAATTATTCATAATATGGATGATTGATTGCTTGTAATTATATGCTACGGTACGAAAGTAATGTTTACCTTAATTAGGGATGTTTGAAAAAGTATGAATTTACTCCTCCACGGAAAAATGGTTATTTATTAATTTAGATTCACTAGAAGTTGCTATTTAATTCTTAAATATTTTGACCTTTACCTGTTTGTGTGGGTGTATCTGATAGAATTCCATACATGTGGGTATCAGGAGCAACTTAACCTTTTAAATAAAATGTTTGTACCGGTCTTAATTTTTATCTGAAAGACTATATTATATGTATCATACTTTTAAGCTCTTCTCAGTAAAAACATCTTTCAGAACCGAGCATTTATATACTATTCATAAGTGCTTGTAAAGGCCTATTTGAATAAAAAATATTTTGATTTTGATTTTAAGAACGTGGGTTTCTTTATAAGGTTTTAGTTTTCAAATTTATTTTTAATTACGTTGTTCGAAACGTGCCCATTATGTAGTCCAAATTATTTTGTACAATGTTTAACGCTAGTTAAATCAAATTATGAAGCTACTGCTAAAGTATTATTCTATGAATATTCATTTTGCGAACTGTTGAGTTGGAAATTATTAAGCAAAATAGGATTAATTAAAATGCGAAATCCCAAATGTCGAAAATCACGTTCCGAATTCTTTAAATGCTTATTTTACACTTATTTAGATCTGTCGGTATCCTTGGATATTTTGATCTGTTTTTACTTGTATGTACGAAAATTAAAGAAATACATATTTCATACAATAATGTTATAGAGAGTTCTGAAAGAACATATATAGGTATACACTACAATTCAATTTAAAGTTCTTTAAATTTAATTGCTCACAAATTGTATTACTATATATCCTAACCTACCTAAGTCTTTTTGTACAAAAATATAAAATTAATACTTTAACGTTAATAAATGAAAAATATATCCTTTTACCCAAAATGTATAGAGAATTAACACTCGTATTCCAATTTTATAGAAACAACATAAATAACAATTTAACTCAATATATTGGGGCCTACGTGCTAATCCAAACTGGACGAGACAGGATCAATTTAATCCTTCACTTCAGATTTATGTATCACGGATCCCCGTGGAATATTATAAAGTATTATTTATTGCAGTTTACTTTAACGCACTATATTTTGATTACAGACAAAAGGGGCATCAATCTTTATATAAATTTCAGGAATGTGAAATACTATCACATTCAATATGTTTGTTAAAAATGGTCGTTATTTGGGTATCAATTTAATTAATATAATATTATTGAGGGGGAAATAAATAACTTTGAATTAAATATTTTTTTCATGAAACTTGATTTATACCGTTTGTAATTGCAATCCTTCTGTGTTAATAAAAATATGTAATCCAATTTATTTTTTACCTGAAAATCACAAAATAATGAACATTTCTAGAGATATTAATAGAACATTTGTATGCAAACGAAGCTAAGACTAAGTTCTATTTTAATTAGAGATCTTAGAACTTCATCTACGGCATCTACCAGTAGGTACCTACCTACTTATTGAAGCCTCATTCAAGCAATAAGTTAAAGACGTCAATTTTATGTAATAAATGAGAAATTATGAATTATCTGTTTTGTGTTTAGATGTAATTACGTATATAAGTATGTATTTAAAAGTAGTATATCAGCTATCTGTTAACCAAACTCTGCTTAATTTGGAATCAGATTGGCCGCGTGTGAAAAATGTCCCAGGATATTTATTTAATTTATCATGATTTAAAATAGGCGTAGGTACCTATACACCAATATCGTTTCTTTCCAGGATATTTATTATTTAATTTTGATTTATTTACCAAGGTACTTCTTATACCAGAGAGTGTGGAAGATAACCTAATATAAGCTCGTACATTATACCCCACACGATATTTCGTCAGCCATGCTCTGTACATGTTGTACGTGAAATGAAACGTATTAAATTATATATTATATGCCCAGGCCCCACGATGTCTATAACTTTCTTTTCGATTTGTTAGAAAAAAATCAGGTCAGTCACGAAAAGAAATCCTGACTTTCAATAACCTCGGTATGCTTGTGAATGTTCGATAGATATAGTAATTTCATATTGCTTTTCCATTTCTGAAATTGGATTTTATGTTTGTTTTATTCGTTAAATTAACAAATATTTATAAAAAATATCTTTACGTAGCACACACTATGAACGCCTAGTATGATTATTACCTTATGTGAAAGCATTAAATAATATAATTTATATAAGTCATTTGCAATCAAAGAAACATAAATATTTACAAAACAAATGACACTGTTTGCTAAGCAAATATTTTAGTCTCAGCTCGTAGACATCTTCGTAGCATTTTACTTTGTGCATTTGCTACGAAGGCTACGACGTAGCGTGCAATTGCAAATACATCTTGTAAGAAGATTGTAATTTTCTTTTCATAGTATTTTGTTTGCATGGCTATGTACAAAAAAAATACCTAGAAAACTACCTAATTAGATAGATTACCTAATTAAATAGAGCATACTTCTTAAAGTGTAACAAAAATAAATAATGTCAGCGACATCATGATGATTAGGTACATAAAATTTTATACAAAGACAAATCATAAATCAAATATATGAGAAAAGCCGAGGAAATCTCGACGGTACAAGTGCGGGATCGATGCCAGCTCACTTAAAAATTTACTGCAGTTTAAAATCATTTTATTACCCCGGGTGCAACTGTACAAAGATTATTTTATTGAATTTTGATGCTTCAGTGAAACTGTGCAACCACTTTATGTCAAAGTAATGTCTCTATTTTCACGATTCGTTTGTCGAACACAAATAAATTTTCTCTTACGTAATAGTAACTCTATATCAATTAGCTGTTTTAGAATTATATTCTTCTCGTTTATTATTTTATCGCTATTCCATTTTAAAATAAAGAAAATACATTTGTTGTATTTTGTAATTATTGAGTATTTAAAACAATGTTAAGGAAGTGAGAAACTGAAATAAGTATTTTTCTAAACTCGACATAGGGTAAATTTATCGATGAAGTTACTGACCCAATGTTTATTAATGAAAATACACGACTATAAATAACTGAAAACTTAACCCGCTTAGTGGTTAATTAATGAAGCAAACATACAAATTTCATTCAAATATTCAAATTTATTCCGACCATCGCCGTCATTGGCTTGTGATTATTACAATTTGGGGTATATTTACTTTTGTATTTTCTAACAAAAATAATGGAAAACAAACTTGTAACTAATTAATTTATTGAAAGGCCTAAATAAATCAAAATATGTTAATTATCCTAACTAATATTATAAATGTGAAAGTAACTCTGTCTGTCTGTCTGTTACGCTTTCACGCTAAAACTATTCGATAGATTTAAATGAAATTTGGTACACAGATAGTCCAGAGCCTGAGAAAATACATAGGGTACTTTTTATCCTGGGAATTAGAAGTTCTACCGGGTACGCGGGTGAAACCGCGGGGAGCCACTAATGGGAATAAAGTATAGTTAGGTATTCTTTAAGTAATGTATTCATCTGAATGTCATTTGAAAGTTTTTAAACCCTTTTACCTGAAGAAGGCATTGCACTTCTATTACTACGTCATACGACTTCAAGAATACCTACTCCCAGAAATACAGCACGTAAGACTTTACAAGGTCCTAGGTGAGACAAGCGTGTGTTCCAATTTTAGACGGTTATTGTACTGTGCATGTACTGAATTACGTTTGATGTTAAATCTATTTATAGCTTAAGCTAGATTGTAGCATGTATTTACTAGATTAATATTGTGGAAATAGATTAATGTTATGGCTTAAATTATGACTGCACTGATTTTAATTACATGTTGGTCTTAGTTTAGGAATCAGAAGATCACTAGCCTTCTTATATTTATAATGATGCATCCGAAAGTTTAAAACGCGGATAAGTGGCGCGAATCAGGTGAGGCCTACGTCCAGCAGTGGACTGATTAGGCTGACGATGACGACGACCAAGTTTAAAACAGACTATGAGGCATTTGATTGGTAATATCATTTCATATTATTTTTTATTTATTTCATCTACCTTAGGAATATACTTAGAATCATAAACGATACAAATTTCAAGTATTATTTAAATGTTGTAAGTAACAAATACAAAACATCAATGAAAATAAACAGACAAAAGAAGCAAGTTGACATTCTCCAATCGAACATTTCTAAGTAAATCATCATCATCATATCAGCCATAAGACGTCCACTGCTGAACATAGGCCTCCCCCATTGACTTCCATGCAGACCGGTTGTAGGTTGCCTGCATCTAGCGGGTTCCAGCGACCCTTGTCAGGTCGTCGGTCCACCTTGTGGGTGGACGCCCTACGCTGCGCTTGCCGGTGCGTGGTCTCCACTCGAGAACCCCTCTGCCCCAACGGCCATCGGTTCTACGAGCTATGTGCCCCGCCCACTGCCACTTCAGCTTGTTAATCCGCTGGGCTCAATAAATAAGGCTTCTAAGTAAATATGTTAGAATTATTTCTGTATTAACAAATACTTCTTCTAGCTTCCCTTTTTATTTTATACGTTAACATTACTCATGGATTTGTTGTAACCTCTTTTCATTTCTCACCTCAAATAAGCACTCTCGACCGGAGTGACCAAGACAAATCGTTCGACATGTGACGTGTAAGAGAAAATCTCTCCTGGAAAAGATTCACTAGAATATATATCGCGCCTCTGAGGGTGGTTTAATCACAATATTTAAAGGCACAAAGTGTTCGATATTGAAATATATGACATGTCTTTTTGTGGATGGTGGTCGGTAACTGAGAGATCGGCATCTTGTATTTTTTTAATGCTTTTTTTAGGGAGATATTCGCGGAATTTTTAGGAAATTATAGTTAAGAACAAACTTTTTGGTTTCAATTTATTTTCACAAAATGCAATCAATTAAAAAATATATTAAGACACTTAGTAGGTACCTACTATTATAAATACCAATCCTTAGATGGATGGATATATTACTCTATCACACCAGAACAGCTGAAAAGATTGAAATGAAATGAAATGAAATGAAATAAATTTATTCATTCAAATAGGCCTTCACAGGCACTTATGAAACGTCGACTCTAATGCTCGGTTCGGAAGGTTGCTTTTGCTGAGAAGAGCCGGCAATAAACTCAGCAATTACTCTTTTCAAAACAAGTTTTAACAATTTCTTTAACAATAATAATATTAGTCCTGATAGAACGAGCGCTATACCCATGCCTCGCCATCGTTAATATAATCGTTTATACAATAATAAGCCTTCTGTACCAAAGCTGACTTAACTCGTTCCTTAAATTTATTCATAGGCAAATCTAAAATATTTGTGGGGATTTTGTTATAAAACCGTGCACCAAGTCCTAAAAATGATCCTTGCACTTTCTGTAGTCTATAAGCAGATGTTACAAGTTTATGCTTATTTCTAGTATTAATGGAGTGCAAATCACAATTTTTCGTGAAAAGACTAATGTTTTGACGGACGAATATTATGTTTGCATAAATGTACTGTGATGCAACTGTGAGAATGTTAATTTCCTTAAATTTATCTCTGAGGGAAGCTCGCGAGCTTAAATTATAAATAGCACGGACTGCTCTTTTTTGCAAAATAAAAATTGTATCTATATCAGCTGCTCTGCCCCAAAGCAAGATACCATAGGACATAACACTATGAAAATAACTGAAATAGACTAATCTAGCTGTTTCTACATCCGTAAGTAGTCTGATTTTTCTAACCGCGTAAGCTGCTGAGCTGAGCTTCCCCGCAAGACATGATATTTGGGTGCCCCATTGAAGTTTTGAATCTAACGTAATACCCAAAAACACTGTAGACTCAACAAGACTGAGGGCTTCATTATTTAACATTAAATTAGAGGCCATCTTTTTTACATTGGGTAATGCAAATTTTATACATTTAGTTTTTCTTGCATTTAAAACTAGATTATTAACAGTAAACCAATTTAATACCTCAGATAATGCACCGTTTACATCGTCATATTTGAATTTCTGTCTATCAACACCAAAAATCAGTGAGGTATCGTCAGCAAACAGTACAATTCCACAGGTAATAATAATAATAATAATAATAATATATTTATTTGCCATAAAATACACACTAGAGGACACAAACAGTAAACAGAAGACACATTTAAATGCAAAATTTTGTTGAACTCTGGTACCCAAAGTAAGATTCAACTTGTGTTATGGGTACCAGGGCCCTCGCACTTATTAATCTATTACAGAACAACTTTTCAGTGTTACGTGGTAGCGTGGCAAAGTTGTAATTATGTATTTAGTATTGTAGGTGTGTCAGTTCTATGTATAATTAAATGGATATGTAATAAATAAGTGTGTGTGTGTGTGTGTTTTAGTGTGTAAGTGTGTAGTGTGTTGTGTGTTGTGTGTAGTGTGTAGTGTGAGGAATGCGTGTAGTGGTGGAGTGTTGTGTGAGCTGTTATGGGTGTAGACTATTTATTTGTGTACGTGGTTGTTTGGTTCTTATTATAATATTGATAATTTAAGCAGGTTTTCAGTTTCATCGTAACTTTTATTCTGGAGCCAACTTGAAACCCGGTTTTTACACTCGAATCTAGTGAGGGGGTAAATATTGCAATTTTTATTTATAGCATTATACAGGTGGCATCCAATTACCTTATGGTGCCGCGCAGCAAGGGAACTAAGAAATCGTTGGCTTTCACAGACTTTATGCGAACGCCTCTTTGTTGTGTAGTTTCTATCATACTCCAGAGAGCTGTGCTTCCTTAAAACTGTTCCCAAAATAAAGAGCTGTCTGACAGACAAAGTTTGACTATCATCTAGAAGCTGGGCTGTTGGATATCTAAAGGGTTTGGAATACATAACTTTAAGCACAGCTCTCTGTGCACGTTCCAATGGCAAGAGGTGTGTTTTTTCTGCTCCTCCCCAAACTGATATGCAATAGGTCAAGATAGACTGACATAGGGCACAATAAACCATCTTAAGAGTGCTGAGATCCAAAGAATAACGGAGATTTTTAAAGATGTAAATCGTTTTACGTACTCGGGCAGTAAGTAGCATAATATGGCTTTTCCAACTGATCAGATTATCAATATATACTCCAAGATATTTAACTTGGGTGGACCTAGTAAGGAGGGTACAACTACATGAAGATGTGACGTTAGAAGTTGATGAAGCGCAAGTATGGGCTTTAAGAGAAAAATGTTCTATAGGTGGTTGGGAGGATGCTGTCAGAGAAAAAGTCATATATGTAGTTTTATTAATATTTAGGGTTAGGAGATTACCCGATAACCAGTCCATTACATGCTTTAGAGCTTGTTCGGCCTCAATAAAAACCTCAGACCAGTGTTTGCCCCGGATGAGTAGCACAGTGTCATCAGCGTAAGTAAAGATGGAGCAGTTGGAGAGGGAAAGTTTGCATAAGGAATTTATATACAGAAGAAAGAGAGTGGGACCGAGAATCGAACCCTGCGGCACCCCAAAGCTTAATGGGGCGGTTTCGCTTACAAAGGAGTCGATCTTTACAACCTGTGTTCTACTACAGAGGTAATCCCTGAAAATATGAAGAGCATGTCCACGAATGCCCATGCGTTCCATTTTCAACAAGAGCTTTGGAATAGAGACAGTATCAAACGCTTTGGTAAGATCCAGGAAAATGCCCAGGCATTTTCGTTTCTTATCTAGGTTGTCAACTATTTGTTCGATAAAGGAACCCACAGCATCCTCTGTGGATTTGCCGTCCCTAAACCCAAATTGGTTTGGCGCTAGGATGCTATACCTGTTCAAAAAGTTGATGAGTCGAATATTTAGTAATTTTTCAAGTACCTTAGATAGAGCAGGTAATACGGAAATTGGCCTGTAGTTATTTACACTGTCTCTGTTTCCGCCCTTGTAGATGGGATGGACGATAGCCCTTTTGAATGCTTTGGGGAAGATTCCACTTGACATAGAAGCATTACAAATATGAGTGATAGACGGGACTACATATTTAGAGCATTTCTGTAGTAGCTGCGCTGGAATATCATCATACCCAGTAGCGGCGTCGCCACGCAGGCCGCGGATAATTTGTTCTACTTCAGAATCATCCGTTGGCATGAGTACGAAGGAGTTGGTAACAGTGGCATCGTGTAGCGACTGTGCTGAGCTCTGTGCAGTGGAAATAAGTTTTTGTGCAAGATCATTACCTATGGTGGAGAAGTATTTGTTTACTAGGTTTACCGATGTAGTTTTATCAGGCCCTACCTTAAGGAGTTCTATTGGAGGGTTTCTGGAGTTTTCTGATTGCACAATATTTTTTATTACTTTCCAAGTAGCTCTAGGGTTGTTTTTAGCTTTTTCAAACTCATTTTTCTCATAAAGATGTTTTAATCTTTTAAGCAGTTTATTACAGAAATTACGGTATCGTAAGTACGTGAGTTTGAGGGTAAAATTTTCCGGAGCAGTCTTTAGCTGTCGGCACATTGAATCTCGATTGCGGATGCATCGTAGTAAACCATTGGTTATCCATGGCTTAAGGATTCTGCATTTTGCCGGAATAGGTCTATTTATCGAATGTTGACGTATTATATTTCCAAGGATCGAGACCAACATTTCAGCCGCCACATCAGCATCTGAGATACTTTGAATAGAGCTAAAATCGGCACGCGAGACAGCTGTATATACTGATGGATAGTCCACTTTGACGAAAGTAGTTTTACGTTTGGCAAATTTTACTTTGTTTTCAATATTTAGAAGAATTGGCGCGTGGTCAGTGATATAAGTGTCAAATATTAAAGTGACACTTTTTAATTCCGATTTAAGCAAAATATGATCTAAACAGTTTATACCACGTGTGGGCTGATTATGAGTAGGGAGAAGACCATGAAGGGCGGCTATATTTAGGTACTCGTTTGCCTGCTGACTCAAGTGCTCAGGGACAATATTTATATTGAGATCTCCGATCAGTACTATATTTTTAATGTTAGATATAGATGTTAAAGTTTGATCCAAACCGTTCAGAAAATTATCTATGTTACGATTACAGGGTGGGCGATACATGGCGATTATAATTAGATTTATGGACTCTATTCTACATAACAAGCAATTTGTATCTAGTATATGTGGTTCAGTTATTGTATGGGATAGGAAAGACTTAACATAAATTATAATACCATCATTTTGATTCATATTATTCGCCGTATGATAACTTATATAACCCTCAAGTGGTGGGATACTTGGTGTTTTGCTTAGCCAGCATTCAGTCAATGCAATAACTTCTGGCAGAACACGTATACTTTGCAAGAATATAACAAGTTCGTCCATGTTGCGGTTTACGCTTCGTATATTTACATGTAGTATGTTTACCGAATTACTGATACCATTTAGAATATTAGCGCATTGCTCAGGCTTACAAATATGATTCTGGGCTGTACCAATAGCGTCTAGCTCATTTGATATTGACGTTAGATCAAGCATTTTAAAATAAAAACATAACAAGCATAGAGGTTAAATGTAAAAGTTGTTTTGAAGTTATTTGATAGTTTGTCACAAAGCTGTACCTTTAAAGAAAAACTTTGACTAAGGTTAAACAATTTATACCGTTTCAAGTAAGCTGTTAACTTGAGGGGTAAACAATATGCTTGATGCAAGAACCATAGCGCACACGTGATATGAGGATTTTGTTTGTACTGTGTGATTGTAAGTGTAGATTGTGGAAGTGTATAATGTGGTAATAGGTGTTTACATAATCTAAAAACAAAAATATAGAAAAATACATATCTTAAAAAACTCGGAGTCCAAAGAACAAAACACAAAATATCCATAGTTTGCCTTCCAATGTTATTATTTAACGTTTGGCAGGTTAGCCAGGCACGACGTTGAAGTAACGATGATTGAGTCCATACCCTCATTCTGGCGAAGAAAAATCTTATTGTTTTGCGACCAACAGAACTTGTAGTTATGCGCGTGAGCAAACTTACGGGCTTCGTAAAATAATTGCCATTGGTATTCTTAACATAGAACGGAAGATCATTTATATAAATTAAAAATAGAAAAGGTCCCAAAATTGAGCCCTGGGGCACCCCCATATGCACAGGAGAACCAGACGATTTAACTCCGTTGACATCTACAATTTGAGTTCTCTCACTAAGGTACGATCGCATCAAATCAAGTGCTGTACCTTTAACTCCATAATACTCTAGTTTACGTATAAGTGTTTGGTGGTCAACACAATCAAAAGCCTTAGATAAATCACAAAACACCCCAATGACGTTCTGTGAATCCTCCCAACAGTTAAAAATATTTTTCAAAAGTGCTACACCCGCATCAATAGTAGAACGACCTTTTGTGAAACCGTATTGTTCACCATGCAAAAGTTTATTAAAATTAAAATGAGAAAGCAGCTGCTTTAAAATAATCTTTTCGAATATCTTACTCAGAACTGGTAAGATAGACACCGGCCGATAATTAGTTGGATCAGAAGGATCTCCGGCTTTAAACAAAGGAATAACTTTACTATATTTCATCAAGTCTGGAAATTTACCGCAATCTACGCATTTATTGAAAATTAAAGCTAGATGAGGAGCTATGTCTACAATGATATTTTGTAAAACAGTTACAGATAAATCCCATAAGTCCCCAGTACGTTTAACTTTTAAGCTTTTAAAAGTTTTGATTATGTCAAGGGGTGTAATGTGCCTAAACTTAAGTACTTCTACACATTTCGTTACATTGGTTTGCAGTATTAATTCAGCATTTCGAGGTGAGGAATCTAAGGAGCTAGTTGTAGAGACAGGTATGATTAGTTGACATATATATATTCTTGCATAGTACATAAGCTACATTTGGAACGTTGGGGAGGGGAGGAACGTGGGGGAAACCACGGGTGGAAGGTAGTATTTAAATGTTTTCAGTGTGACTTTTGTGGCCCTAATTGTTAATGAGAGATGATAAATTATTTTCACACTGGAAAGGAGGACACTCGGGTCTTTATTACTCATTTACATTAATTTTTATGTGTCTACGTGACCTCGTTGAAGTAGGGTTGTCGAGTTTAAAGTATATTTATTTTGCTTTTATCAGTTAACGAATAACTTGAAATTAATTTACTTGAACGTTAAATTTACATGAAGGACTCATGAACTTAATTTACGTGATGTCCTTCATTTAGACTGGTTATAGTTGTTTAGTCTCATTTAAGTTCAAAAATTGTTCATTTATTATTAGCTACCACTAGCTTCTGCCGCATTTCATCCGCGTTCCCGGGGGATCTTTAATTTTATCAGCATAAAAAGTAGCCTATGTGTTAATGTAGGGTGTCAGCTAACTCCATACCAAATTTTATTAAAATCACTCTAGCCGTTTAGACGTGAAAAGGAAACAAATATACACACTCAAAAACTTTTGCATTTATAATATTAGTAGGATGTACGTAACTTTTGATTTACCCAGTTATATTATCTAGCTTAATAATATATGTAGAAATATCATTGGATGGTGTTTAGACATAACCAAAACTATATTAATATCATACACATTGTCAGTTCCAATAAACTTATAATCCATTGCGTGTAAACTTTGCAAAGTAACATTTATATATAACTAGCTGACCCGGCAGACTTCGTACTGCCCCAATCTATACATCTATACTTACTAATCTATACTAATGTTATAAAGGAGTAGAGTTTGTTTGTTTGTTTGCTTGAACGTGCTAATCTCAGAAAGTACTGGTCCGATTTGAAAAATTCTTTCAGCATTAGATAGTCCATTTATCGAGGCTATATATCATCACGCTACGACTAATAGGAGCGGAGTACCAATGAAGAATGTTTCAAAATCGGGAGTTTCTATTTCCATTTGAGAGCTTCCGCTGCGTACGCTGCGTAAACGGTTAAAGTTCAGTAAAATAATGTATTACAGTTTTGCCATCTTAGGAGATATCGCAAATTTAAAATTACATCGCCGCAAAATAATGATCAAGTACTGTGCGCGCCTTTAAGCGCTGGGCCGGCGTGCACGGGCAGTCATAGGTGGCTCTGCGAGGACTGCGAGTCCATCCTTCTACGTAAATGAAGTCGCATGTTGAAAGTTAGCGTTAGCACAAAGTAACTATTCCACGCGGACGGAGTCGCGGGCAGAAGCTAGTAATATTATAAAGCGGTAGAGTTTGTTTGCTTGAACGCGCTAATCTCAGAAACTACTGGTCCGATTTGAAAAATTATTTCAGTATTAGAGAGTCCATTTACTGAGGAAGGCTATAGGCTATATATTATCACGCTACGACCAATAGGAGCGGAGTACCAATGAATAATGTTTAAAAACCGGGAGTTTTTTTTTTCTTTTGAGAGGTTCCGGTGCGTACGTATGTACGTAAACGGTTTGATGTGCACGAACACCAAAAGGCTACTCTACAGGTGCGCATGTATAAGCTGACAGATTTCGTCTCCATCAAGCGAGGTGTGAGGCAAGGGGATACTCTCTTGCCAAAACTCTTCACTAATATGCTAGAAGACGTAATTAAATCTCTAGACTGGAAAGACAGAGAAATAAATATAAATGGCACACGCATGTCGCACCTGCGTTTTGCTGACGACCTTCTTCTACTATCTGAGAACGTTGCTGATCTTCAATCTATGCTTACAGAACTACATGAAGCATCTCTGAAAGTGGGTCTACGCATGAACATGTCCAAGACCAAGCTTTTTGGCTAGTCATCCAATTTGAACAGCTACCATTAATGTGGGTAACTCCCCAATAGAACTCGTAGACCCATATCTACATACATCTATCTTGGACATCGTTTGTCGTTTGACCGGGAGTCTCAGGTAAAGGAGATCGCTAGACGGATCCAGTTAGGTTGGGCTGCATGTAGGAAACTTGATGACATCTTCGGCTTGAATATTTCTCAATGTCTGTAGACCAAGGCATTTAACCAGTGCATTCTGCCTATCCTCACCTATGGTGCCGAAACATGGTCGCTTACAAAAGGCAACATGTATAAAATAATGGTTGCTCAAAGAGCCATGGAGCGAACTATGCTGGGCATCTCCCTTGAAGACCCAATACCCAACGTCGAAATACGACGTAAGACGCAAGTCGTGGATGTGGGTAAACGGATCACGGGATTAAAGTGGGGTTAGGCGGGACATCTGGCAAGGCGAGATGACGGAAGATGGGCTAAAGCTATTACAGAGTGGTGGCCAAGAGAGACACGGGAAACCGGGTAGACCACCGGCTCGGTGGGTAGACGACATTGTCAAGGCAGCGGGTAGGCAGTAGATGTAATTGGCACAGGACCGTATAAAGTGGCATAAAAATAAGGAGGCCTATGCTCAGCAGTGGGTTATTACGGGCTGATTAGATAGATAGAAAGAAAGTTAAATAGTAGGATGCACTCATAGATATGGTAACACAATATCGTCTAACTTTTTTCCGTGTTTTGAAGTGCGACAGGGTGGATTGACATATTACAGTTGGTTGTCAAATCTAATGTCAAATATTATGATTGCGTTCAGAAGTTTATGGTTTAAATTGTGACAAAACTTAAAATTGATCAATTTAAAAACCGACCAAATTAAAAATCAGGTATTATTTTCGGAAATTAAAAATTAAATAATTAATAAATAGTTTACACAAATTAATGTCTAAAAAGAACAAATATAACAGTTCCTGAACTTTCGAGACATTTTACAAAAAATAAATTTCTGAACGCACACATGAATAGTTGTTACAGTACTTGACAGAATTGGACAACAAATGTTTGACATGTAATAAACAAATCAGCATTTATTGAAATGATTAAGTATTAATTTCACATATCGAGTTTTCATAGTTTTTAAGATGTATTCTGCTTTTCGGGGCGGAGACAAATCCAACGAATCAATAACCATGAAAATTGATTCAGCAGATCTCGAGTTATAAGTGTTGTAACAAACCCGTCTTTCTTTTATATATATAGATAACAGTTTCGAAGGGGGGAGGAAAAACAAACGGAGTGTCAGCAAAGCCGTGTACCTAAGTTATAATAAACTTTTTACCATAATAATGTTAGATTTTATATAGAATAACTATTAAGAAGCTGGAAAATCATTGCTGATAATCTAGCTGACAAATAATTTACAATTTCATTTGATTGCCTATATTAAAAATTTAAATTTAAAGCCTACAAATTGATTTTCATCATAAAAGACTTGGAGTAAATTGAAACATGGATTTTGAAAAATAAAACCCACAAAGGACAATCCATATTTCTTTATCTGCTCATTCAACTCATAGTCATCAATCACTGTCCACATTTACAACGTAGAAGACAAATGAGTGACGCACAGCGTACACAGAACGCGGAAACTGTCTCAAGTCTTAAAATAATATCGTGTCATTCATGTGCTTATGAAATAACTTTGCTTAAGCTTTGAAAGTTGTATCAAAATGACCCAAAATATATTTCAAATTTGTTATTTTAGGTAGGCTCTCTGGGAGGCTCGTGTTCCTCGGTGGAGACGTATATGTGCTGATGATGATGATATTATTTTAATAACCTGAAATGTCTTTCTGTGTTGTCATAAATGAAAATGTTGCTAAGTTTAAAACTCAAGAGCGGCTTGACCAATTTTGCTATTTTCAAATTTTTGCAACTTTAAGTGGCCCCCGGGGAACGAAAGTACAAAATTTATTAAATTCAAATTTAGAATATTCGGTATGAAGATAAATGTGAGTATGAAATGATTTTTCACAATACAAAAAATATCTCAAGTTTAAAAAGAAAGGTTCCGGAGGAAACATTTGAAATCATATACCATGAAATGACGTCACTTAGACTTAGGGGTCACACAGAGTGAGCACGGCAGAGACAAAGAAATATTTCGCTCCTGGCTACACCCGCCATTTTTGTCAAACACAAAAATATGAAGTGAAACTCAGCTATCGTTGTGTCACGAAGTATCGTAGTATCGTTTAAGTATGAAACAATTTTAATGTTGAATATTTTAACGCCATGCTTTCGTAGAATATTTTTTATAATTATTTGTTTTTCTTATTTATTTGGCAGACCAGTTGGTTTTATGATTGGTTAGTGACCCTGACTCTCAAGCTGCCGGTCGTGGGTTCGAATACCACCCAGGACATTTGTATGCATGAATATGTCTGTCTGTTCTGTGTCTGGATGTAAATATCCTATCCTAGTCCTCTATTGAAATCGGAACTACGCGGGTGAAAATGCGATAATATTGTTCTTACAAATAATAGAATACACTTGATTTAATTTCATATTCATTATAATAATAATATCCTGGAACATTTTTCACACACGGCCAATCGGATTCCAAAGTAAGCTTCAAAGTGTAGTAGGTACTATATAGAAGGACAAAGGCTACTTATCTCTAAAAAAAATTATTTATTCCACAGGAGCAAAGTAGGCTAGTTATTTATCATTGTCTAAATAGGCAGCCCTGTATTCGCGTTGAATAAGTTCCTAGCAATTTGCATCCATCATTGCCCCTTATGTAACGTCAATGAAATAAAACATGAATAAAACCCTGTAAATTGGTATAGCGTTATTAGTGAGAACAAGTATTTTAGCTATAATGACCTTTATGTTTTGACCGTGTTATACAGTATCATTCGTGTCTTATTGGACATCTCATTAAAGAGACAGACCGCAAATGTTTTGCCTCGTTATCTTTGTTTTGCACAAAGAATATATGTATACATACGACTACCTAAAAAAGTTGGAAAACAGTAAGGCAATTTCATTATTACCTCAGTTGTTTTAAAGTTCAAATTCCTTTGTATGCTCAATTGAATTATCAGCACTTTTTGAAAAACTAAAAAAAGTGTGAATTATATGATTGAAACGTAAATGCAATCACCGCTGAATGTTCACTGGAATTGTGGAGTGAATAATAGCAATTTCATAGAAAATAAAATAAATATAGTGAGTAAATGGCTTTATTTTCAGTGTGATGGAAAATTTGCAGCAAAACCTGATATTTATCAAAAGATACTTATTATTTGTTTTCCAGTAAACGCAATTTATTTACGTGTTAACACATTTATAATATACTAGTTGACCAGCGCGACTTCGTTTGTGTTACTTGCCCGTTTTTGCAACATTTTTGATTGATACTCCGGTAGTATACCTTGTAGCTAGATGATATAAAGCCAATGGCCTTCCTCGATAAATGGGCTATCTAACATTCATTTTTTTTTCAACATATTAGTTTCTGAGATTAGCGCGTTCAAGCAAAAAAACAAAGTCTTTAGCTTTATGTATTAAATTAGTGTAGAGTAAAGATTTAAATCCACAGACTAGGACTAGGACTACTCCATATTAATCCTACATATTAGAATATCGTGTTAACTTAACCAGCTATTAATTAAAGCATAATATTACGTAGTGGTCTAATGTTATAAGATGATACTATTTAATCAAGTTACAACTTACCTCGTCCTCAAACAAGGGTGGGGTCGTAGATGGTGCTACGAAGTTCTACGAAACCTCGTAGCATGTGTGCTTTAATAAAGTAATAACTGGTTAACACGCTCGTATCTTGTGTTTACTTTGTAATTTCGTAGCAAGCTCAATACAAAGATATACAAATAATAATGGTGGTCATCTAATAAATCACTTTAAATAATATATAATAAATATCCTGGGACATTTTTCACACACGGCCAATCTGATTCCAAAGTAAGCTTCAAAGTGAGCTTGTGTTATGGTAACCAGATAGCTGATACTACATTATAATACATTTTTAAATATATGCTTTTTATAAATATTTACAACCAGACACAGAACAAACAGATATATTCATGCATACAAATGTTTGTCCTGGGTGGGATTCGAAATTACGACCATCAGCTCGAGAGTCAGGGTCACTAACCACAAAGCCATCTCGTCTGTCATTTTTGATATTGGTCTAGTTTATATAGGCAGCTACCTAGACCTAGATCCACAGCTGTTCGTCTATATCCTTCATTTAGCCTACAAAAACCCGACATATTGCAGATATGCTGTGCCTAGTTTTACTTTAGCTTAGCTGTTTAGACTGAACCGGAGTTAGATAAAAAAATAATGTCTACATGTAAGTAAATCTAGTAAAATGTTTTCATGCAAATATTTTACTTACATGAGTATTTACAATAATAAATCTTTTTGTTGTACAAAAATAATATCGCAAATAGTTTTTGAAACATTCTTGCATTATTAATTAAAATTACATGCTGTTATGGCAAAACATGTAGAACCACAAAACATAAATTGAAGATCTTATGTATTACCTGTTTTCGAGCAATAAATTATCTTTATTATTGACAATAAATTAATAATTAATTAGTTATCAAAGTAGTATTAACAATAAACTTAGTTGAACAAAATAACATTAATACTTAAATCAGTAACTTTTATCCAATTATATGAGAACATTATTTCATTAACTAGAAACTATAATTAACACTTGAACTCAATAAAATATTTGCTATAAACAACCATTAGTACAATTTGTCTACATATTTAGTTTCTCTGCGCCATTCGTTCTTTCAATTTATTAGGCTAACATATTAATTAGGAAAAACATCTAGTAAATTTAATTTCTGTATCATTAGTCCTAATGATATAGAGCATAGTAAAAGTGGCTTGTTATATTAATGACCGCAGCAAATGAACTTTATTATAATGGTAGGAACGTTGGTATTCCCTTAATAAGGGTTCGTTTTATATTACGGTCATATTTTATGTGTCAAATAAACTTAGGTACCTCTTTTGTTCATAATTTTCCTGCTGCCATGTCCTGTTGTCTTAAATGTTTACAGCGTGTAACCGTTAGGTTAGGTATTTAAATATTTGGAAATTTTCACACATTACTGATTTAACTCCAAACTAAATAAGCCTTGTTTATTGTACCCAGACAGAGCTATGATAAGTCAGGGTATATAGTGATGACGTTGCATACGAGTAATGTACTAGTAAATATATTTTTTCGTGAGTTTTTCGTAGTCATTTGTCTGTTATTCTGCTATTAGAGTGAAGACAAATGCAACACATCAAAGATAATAAAAATCTGTCCCATTCATGAATTAAAAGCGGTGTAACTAACACGTTGGTACATATATGTATATGTATATGTATGTAATTGATTTGCATCTAAAGATAGACTCTGCTTTAAGAAAATGACTTTATGCACCATATACCTATTACTAGTAAATAATAAACCTTATTTTCAAGTATATCTTGCGAATTTTAAGGATACAAATATACCCTACTTTACTATATTGATACAAAACAAACAGAACCGTAGGGGAAACATCAAAGAGAACGATGGGAACTATTGGGAACATCTGTTTATTAAGAATACAAGTTGCTTTAGTACGTGACACATCGAGGGATTTGTTCTCCTATTGACACTCTATCAATACTTAATAATAAATACATCTACAAATGGAATATCATACATAAGAGTCTCAAAGAATCAACTTTTTTTTTATAAATATTTATAATGGCCATATTCAGTCAAAGTTCCCCCATAGGTAAATAAGAATATTAATTTACTTCCACCAAAAGTGATTGAATAAGTTTATTAATAAATAACCATGTGTAGGTAGGTACTTACTATTCGTCTGACTAGAAACTTTGAATAGAATTCGTCTCATAACATAACATCGGTATGTTCCAGCGCTATAAGCTGTATACTTGCCAGCTGTTATATATTTAATAGGACAAATAACACGGTGAAAACCTCAAAATATTACCTTTATATAAAGTAGCATTTAATATTCCTGTTACGAAAAATATGTCATCAAAATGTCACGTAAATAGTCCTATAAATAATTCAGCTCAAAAAAGGTTAATAAAGACAGTTATGTCGACAAAAATCTAATTTAGTTCAAAAATAAAAAGCCGAACCAACGTAATGTCTATCACGAAGTTTAAATAGAAGTTCCTTCTGTTTGGGAATGGCAATGAAAGGCCGAAATAAGATAAGTTTCCCCGAAAATTATATGAAAACTTTTTGTTGATGGTAATTTCCGTACAAGTTAGGCGTTCACAACACCTAAATACTAGTGATATAGATTTTAATAAAAGTAGTTTGAGTGTGTGCGTCTATTAAATAATGAAGAGGAAATATTAGATTTTTTGTTTGTTATGAATAGGTTTCGAAGCTGATCTGAATAATTCTTTCAACAATAAAAAAGTTACGCTATATTTAACTACGTAGAATTACGTGGGTGAAAGCTAGTTAAGAAAATGAATATATTCTATCATTTCGAAATATCTGAATCATTCTGAAATGGTGCTCAAAGGGTAAAAATCGGCACTATCACTGAACTATCTTTTTGTTTATGTTTCACTATTACGAAATAATTCGTGGGATATTAATAACTTTGTTTGTTATAAAAATAATTGCAAACGTAATAAAATATCCTTGAACATTTTTCACACACGGCCAATCTAATATCAAACTAAGAAGAGCTTGTGTTATGTTAACCAGCTGATATACTACATATACTACTTTAAAATACATAATTACTTAGATAATTATTTCGTATTTAGGGACTAAACTTTACATATTTGCCTTTGAATATCACTCCACATACCTTAGAAGATGAATAGCCCCATAGCTTTCACTACCCAAAACCTCCAACTTAGTGTTTTTTTTTTCAGCGTCAGTTGCCAGAATTACCAAGTTCCTTGGCAGTACTGGCACACCAGTAGTGACTACTGGTGGTTTCTCCTTCGACTTCGTGAAGCCGAAGCAGACATGCCAAGACGAGTTCTACATGCTCGTCCGAACTGGACCTCTGGGATTCGAAGATCTGGCTTATTTCATCATTGATTTGATGAGACAGTGAGTATCCTACTTCCTATTAATATTATTTTAAATGCGAAAGTTAGTACAGGTGCCTGTCCGTGTAAGGGTGTAAATCCCATCTAAGGCTAACACTAGCTAAAAGTTCTAGGTAAAAAAGTGTAGGTGCATGGTTGGATGTTTGTTGCTCTTTCACGCAAAAACTAACGATAGATTTTGATGATCATTAAAACACAGTTAGAATATAATCTGGATTAATACATAGACTACTTTTAATCTTGGCAAAAATTAAAGACCACCAGGAATGCGGCTGAAACAACGAGGAGCCACTAGTATATTACTTTACTTCAAAATATGTCTGAGTGATAGAAATTATGCCATATTTATGAACAGTAAAGGTGCAATATCCATTAACCTGACACCGAATACCGAATACATCAATCGTTGTGAAAGCATTGTTATTCACAAAACAGCGTACCTAATCAGTTTCAGAGTATCATTTCACAACCAATACAGACAATAAAGTAAAATCTAGAACTGAATTCTACGGATTTTAAATGAAATCTGATATTTACCAATATGGAATATACAAATTGATATTGGTGTATAGGTATGCCTATTTTTGATAAAATAAAATAAATATTCTGGATAATTTTTCATATACGGCCAATCTTTCCAAAGTTAGCTTCAAAGTGAGCTTGTGTTATGTTAACCAAATAGCTGATATACTTCATACTAGTTTTAAATAGATACTTATATTGATATTCAGATCCAGACACAGAACAAACAGACATATTCATGCATAAAAATGTTAGTCCTGGGTGGGTGTCCACGCCCGGCAGCTTGAGAGCCAGGGTTACAAACTACTAAGCCAAACTGTCTGTCAATGTTTTTATTACACTGTAGTAGAGTTCATATATAAAGGTGGTGAGGACAGAGTGTAGAAAATTGCTCACAAACGTAAGTAAATATCCTCTGTAATGCAGGAGTACCAACGAGGAACCTCGGGGCGCTCTCCTATCTTTGAACATTATATAACAAAGAATTGTTACTGTTAGTTAAATACAGGTTCTACGTATATAAAAGTGCATTACAAACATATTATTTCTAAAAAGCGTGGCTAATTGACGTAACTATTTCTATGGAACTAACTTAAACCTCGCGGTTTCACTCGCTATCCCAGGGCATTAAATCATTTCTAGGTTAATTTATTATTAATAACAATGTACCTGTTGTGCTATTCTAGAAAATATTTTTTTCTTCGGACCAAATTTCATTCAAATTTTGTCAAGTATTTTGGTGTGATGGAGTAGTAAACAGACATCCATCCAACATTTAGCATATATTAATACATAGTTAAGTTATAATTAAGTAATTATTGAAATTACGTACTTAGTACCTAGTACCTACTAGTAGTAGTAGTAAGTACTTAGTTTCTACGAGAATGTAGTAAGTATTATTTAATTATTTTTTTATTCACTGGTGTTTTTTTGGTGATGGGCACTTTTGGTGGTAGAATATGTATTATATTATATATTAATACCTACTTAGCCTGTATGTGGTACTTTCCTAGATTCCATTTACAAAGGTAAAGTTTCATGACGAAAGGTAGTAAAGTTTGTACGATGTCTGATTTTATATTATGATGACTATAATAGAAAAGTACATAATGATGCCTTTTTATTATTACTAGATGTAGTTTATAAGTAAGAAAATAAAAAAATATAATACTCCTTACAACATTGAATACGGTAAATTTAAGCATTGGTAGTATACCTGTGATATACTGAAGCCTTGAGAATTTTCACTTTGGGTCGTTTCGTTATGCATCCGATTCGAATCAGATCCGAATCTGAGAAATGTCGGTCCGAAGTAGCCGTAGTATAATATGTATGAGAGGTGGCGAAGTAAATCCGAATAAATCGGATGACGGGACTGAACGGATGCAGTCCAAAACCACTCTTAGGGTTGAATAAATCAATATGTTTTTGGATACCAATGTTTATTTAAGGGAAGCAAATTAATATAGCGCGAAAGGCAAGCTTTGCTAACCAAGCCAACTAACTAGTTTCAGTTATCCCCTGTGAGAGATCTGCTAGCCGTGTATCCGCTTTTATGATCAATTAGTATTGGTTTTAGAATAGCTCAGCAGCAACCCTGAGGTTGATAGGTTCTTTTGACAGATAGCAAACAGCTGCAATCTATATATTCTATTTGGATGGACTAGAAGGTGTAAGTCTCAGATGGTTTTTACACCCTTACGCGGACTGAGTATACCTATTTAATATTATAAATGCGAAAGGAACTCTGTCTGTCTGCCTCAATTTCACGCTAAAACTTCTGAACCAATTTAATTGAAATTTGGTACACAAATAGTTTAGAGGCTGAGAAAGGCAATAGGTAACTTTTTATCCAGGGAAAATAGAAGATCTCTCGGGTACGTTGGTGAAACTGCGGGAAGGACTAGTAAAAAATTATCGCATATTAACTGAGTAGTTGACTTTGTGGCTATAAATGTAAAGGTTTTTGATGGATTCATAACTCAATCAAGTAATAACGACAGTCGAAGTTCGATCAAGCCAATCATATTCAAATATAAAACACGTAGAGTAGCTGTTAATTCAGCGATTTTCTCCACAAAATCAAGCTTATTGCTATTATATATCAATTATTAATTTAACAATAAATAAATATCCGCGATTTTATATCTGTTATATAATATTATTCTATATTTTATAGCCCTCTCTTTTTTCCTGAATGTGTGAGAGTGAGAGAGAATTTCAGTTCTTTCAGTTTTACTAATCTATACCTACGAACGTCTCGACTTAACTTATGCCAAAACAGTTTGACGCTACCTTAAGTTAAGACTTGCGATCTCTTTTCATCTTATGTGATATGAAAGAGGTGAACATAGCTTATAATCTATGCGTACATAAGAAACGAGGCCAATCTCAAATTTAATATTAACTTGAGAACTAAACGCCATTTTCCTTACAACATACTCTTACGTATATATCTTAATCTATTCCCCCGAGATTAGCCTCGGGTTCACTCGAAACGTAAGCCTAAGCCTCTTCTGTTACAGACTTGCTCATCTTAAAGGGAAAATTAAGTATAGCTTATACATAACCTATGAATATTTTAATCAGTTAATTTAGATTTATAATTTAATTAAAATAGCTTCCGCCACTTGCCTGCACCCATTTTCCTGAACGGTACGTATCTGGTATCTTAGAATATTCAAATTCAAATTCTTTATTTACCAAAAAACCTTCAAAATAAAATACAGGGAGCATGCACTATATGATTCTTTAAAACTAAAGGTATAGGTAACTGTATTTAGTTGCGAGTACGCAGTAACAGTAGTTCATGGGCTATATTTTAACTCTGTGCCAAATTTCATTCATTTCTGGCGTAAGTAAAATGTACACTCATCTAAAGTTACTCATTTATTATATAAGTAGGTTTAAGCGAAAAAAAAAACTCGACAATTTTTTTATAAAGAGACTACGTTATATTATAGTATGATAATTTTTAAGTTAATTAACCAAATTAATTTACCAAGTAAGATTTTTCCGTTTTCTTTTGTAGCATTTTTTTTACACAAACCGGCTCAATGTATTCTGTGTTCTAAAATTCTAGGTTGCTCATGAAATCGAAATCACCCCAATTGCAAATATGTAATCTCCGGCTCTGTTTTTTGACACTTCATTTTCATGATTTATGAGAGGGGACGCTAAAATGTATGAATCACATTATGCATTCTAAATCGATCATTAATTTTGTATAACTCAGCTTTGTATTAAAGACAACATTTTAGTCAAACTTGAAAATGCTTTACGCTTCTAAAAAATACAATTTCCGCATGAAGTACTTACCATAGCAATTCAAGTGTTAATTATAATTGAAAATATAGTTATTAAAAGTAATTTAATGATGAATATATTAATACAAGTATTAATTCCATGTGCGGGAATCTTCTGATGCAGATCATTTTATGAGTGCTCGTCGTACCAAACCATAAATTGAAGTAATTAAATTATTGAATTTCGTTGAAAATTATTAAAATAATAAAATTTTAATGGAGCAGCATTTTAATCAACCAACAATATTGAAAGCGTAACCTCAATACGCGACGTGGAAAATTTCACAGAAAAAATGGCGAATCGCTTTTATATACCTACATTTGAATGTTTTAAGTTTATTGATACAGAGTTAAGATCAGTAGCTCTTTCTTCGTTTCCATAGAACTGGTCTTATTCAAAGGAATTTCTTAAATATACAATAATATTGAAAAGAAAGTTTATTTTCATCAAACAAGGTAACATAATGTAATTTATCTTAAAATAATTTACGTTTAACAAGATCAGATATCTCATTAAATCGATAGGTAATTTTCCTCGAAGCACCTTTGAAAATCACAAGCCGTTGGATTCTGTTACCGATGAGTAATTATTTATAATTAATTAAATCGAAATTGAGAAGGATGAAATAATTAGGTCGTAATATATTAGGGTATATGTATCTAAAACTGTAGTCTGACCTTTATTGTTGAGGTCTATTACCTAATTATTCTTATGACTTGGATAACTATGAGGTGTATAGTTCTATCTCTTTAGAAATAAAAATAAATTGCTTAATGCAAAACTAAGCGTGGAGGTAAACTAGATAAAAAATGTTCGTTATAGTCCAAATGAGGTTTTTATGGGAAAATAAAAGTACCCTGAGACGGGTGAAACCGCGGAGCAGAAGCTTGTAATAGGAAGTTTCAGTATTCAAAATAAGAATATCAGATATTCTGTTACAATAATAATATATCGTCATAACTTACTAAGGTAGTGCCAAGATACCTTTAACAAAATACAAGTGAAAAACACAAAAATTGTTACTTGTGATCATAAAAAAATAATTCATTCGATTATGAGAATAAAACATATTATCACGCATAAAAGTCTATATAACTTAAATTTGAGCAAATAAAACTTCAACGAGTTAAACTACTAAGGCAGTAACTCCATTCCATACTTAGGTATACTAAAACCTTCGATATAATCTGGATAGTTTTAGGTTAATTCTTGCGTGTACCATTAAATAACTTACATGTTTTTAGTCAGATTATATTATACTCGCAAAAAGGTTAGTCCTTTACCTTTTCAAACCTAAGTAAACCTTTCATAAAATTCTTCGAATTTCTATCCCAAAAATAATAGCGCTCAATTTTAGACAAAGCTTTCGATACCTCAAAAACTTATAACAATTATTTGACATCAAAGGCAAGCGATATAACATAGTAATATCTTGGAATGTGTGATTAAATTCCATGTGATATTTTATAGATTTATAGATATTAAAATACATATTTCTGAGACAATTTTATATATTTGAAGCGTTAGCTATCTAATGTCGAATAACAGAACAAAAGTCGAAAGTTCACGCGCTTCAATGAGCCTGATCTTAGACTAAGGGAAAACGTAGCGACGGAATATTTGCCGCAAATTATATGCAATATTATATCCGTATGCCTGTTTGCCACCTTTGTGGTATAAAAAAAAATATAAAATTAGAATACACAGTATGATTGGCTTGTTTATATAGAAATACTGTCACTAAATACAGACAAAACTATTCCAGTCTGTCTTAGTATACTTCGGCGAAACATTGATGACAACTCTATATGTAGATAGTTAGATAAAATAGATACCTATTTATATCCAGGCATATAACAAACATTTATTTTATGCACATGAATGATTGGAATCGACCCACGAGCGGTGGCTTGAAACTCAGAGTCACTAACCACAAAGCCAATATAGTGAGAATGAAGGTAGGTATACGCCGTATACGATGCTTTTGTAACCGCATAGTACGGGCTAGAACCCGAATATTAGATATTTCGTACACCAGTATTTTTGACGTGACAACGTCTTATAATTCGATAGAGCAGGCTGCACGCACGAAAAAACATGACTCATGCGGCGTTACCTCGCTTTGAGGCGTTCCATGACTCATGCGGCGTTACCTCGCTCTGAGGCGTTCCATGTAAGGTTTGAAGTGCTAGCGAGAGCGCGGAACGAGCGACAAAGAAGCACAATCGGCCTTTGCGTTCGGCAGCGTTCGACATCCATCTCTTTCCTACTTGAGTGAGCGATGCAAGACGTTGTCACGTTCAACTATCGTCAGTAAACCGACTTTACAGACAACCAATTTTTTTTTATATGGACGGTGTCTCAATATAAATGTTTCAAGAACTACCTGGCAATAAGAATAGCGTCAACGATTGCATAGCAGTTCCTGCACAATAAGTAGCTTCTCCTAAATCCGAGAGAGATTTTTACAGGGTCAGCAACACGTGAGTGACGCCCCTAGTGTTGTAAGCGTCCATAGGCTATGGTAACCGCTCCCCATCAGGTGGGATCGTACGCCTGTTTGCCACCTTTGAGGTATAAAAAAATGTGGGTGTATAAAAACTTGTGGCGTAAAATTAAAAACTCTAGCTAATTGAGTTAGTTCCCTGTAGAAGGACTTTCTATATCAGTAGTAGATTTAATGTAGAAATTCTCTGGGTAGAAGGCATTCAAAACTTTATCACGAATCATCCTACAGCGACACCTAGTGACAGAGGAAAATTTCAAAGACCTGTATTTTCTTCCACAAAGTATTTGTTAATATATTTCCTCCATTTCCTTTAATGAAATAATGTAGGTATGTCAGCTATGATGAATTGGTATAAGCTGAGTTTAGGAAATAAAATATACGGCGCTATTTTGTTACATTAAATTTTCTTGGCTTTGGCAGAATGAAAATAAGTAGGTACGAGAGACAATGTGTGAAAATTACATAAAGATAAAATATCAACTTCGAGTTTAGAGTTACAACTTATTTTAAATATGTTTGAACTCAACTTATCTATGTTTTGAAAGTTTTATATCATCCCAACAAAATCAACCTTCTAAACCCAGCTTTAGTCTGACTATTCCTATGTGCTTATGAAAGCTTATTCGTATAAACACCATAAACAGAATAAATTAACGTTTAGACAACAACTCGGAATTTTAAATATTAATTTGTATTATTAATCAAGCTTTACAAAATTAATCTAACAATGGTGTCTAACAATATTTACAAACGTAATCTCCCTTAAGTTATTCCAGTTCTCAATTTATCATGTTTTTAGAACGAGATTATTAAACGAGTATTAAATATTTGATATAAAACCAGTATGAGATACTAAATTGTTTCCAGGAAATTTTCATGTTCAATGAAATATGCAGAATATTTAGATTTGCTTTATTTTTGTGAACATCATATTCAAAACATATAGAATATAAACTCAACACGAGCTCTGTGGATTTACACGTGTTCCTGATTCTTTAATTTTCCTGGAACAATATAAAAAATATGTCATCTTATGAATTCATCCAGAACATATTATCTAGGAATGCCAAGTTTCCAATATCTACAGCTGATGTTTCACGAAAGTGTTATAATCATCCATACATATTATTATATTTACGCGTATAATAACTACGATGCTAGCATAGCTACTAATTATTTTATATATTGTAAATTTATAATAAAATCACCTCTCCCCGTCAGTACCTTTAGATCTTTTAAACTACGCAACAAATATTAATGATTTCAATAATATAAAGAGTGATTCAAAATGAATGACGTGTATGTATACGTATAATTTTATACTATCTGCCTCCACGTGGTTCCACTCGCGTAATTCTCGTTCCCGTGGGAATACGGGGATAAATTATAGCTTATGTTTACCGGAGATAGTGTGGCTTCCCAACAGCGAAAGAAGGTTTCAAATCGGTCAAGTTGTTTCGGAGCCTATTCAATGGAAACAAACAAACAATATTAGAGTATATTGTTTAGTTGAATTTGTTGAAATATGACACTGATAACGGGGCGATGCCTACATGTAAATGATTTACATATAGATAGTTTAAAACTTTGTTGTTATAACTCTGAGGTAATTAACTTTAATAATATACTAGTGGCTCCCCGTGGTTTCACCCGCGTACACCGGGATATCTTCCATTTTCCTGTGATAAAAAGTAGCCTATGTCCTTTCTAAGGCTCTAGAGTATCTGTGTACCAAATTTCATTTAAATCGATTAGTATGGATTAATCTCTCAGGATTTGTAGGTATATATTAAGTTCTAGAGCTTGCTAGCTATTTACTACGAGACAAGCAACCAAGTGGCTATTCAGATCCGATTGAATTGAATAGCCAGTTGGTTGGTTGGTTGGTTGGTTTCTAGTTATAGCCATGTTGGTATATGATTGAAGCTAAGGCAACATACATTCAATAGGTATCGATTCATACGTTCCAATCAACAGTAACCGTCAATTTGAGTTATGTAAATATATTGGTCTATCACCCCTGGGATTACTGCACGCACTGCTTGCCATTTAAATTGAAGCTTTAAATTGAGTGGATTTAAGTTAAAATTATAATGACAAGTTATGACTGTTGGTAACGAGTCGTCAACTGTATAATTTTGTCTTTATAAAATGCACTCTATTGCATACGACTTAAAAGTGACAAGAAACTTTGAATGGCAAGTTTCTTCTTTATAACTCCTGATTAGCTTATGTAACACAATACTTGGTAAAAGTATACGAAATCTATACGAAAAGGCTATACGAAATTACCGGCAAAAGCTGTAGTTTAATAAATAAACAAGTAGGTACATAGGTATTTAAAACGAAATATGTATCTTCTTACTAATAGCGAACTTACTCCGTTGACATCGGCTAAAATACCAATGTAGGTACACATTATAATCCACAATCTATTCGGAGTACTAAAAATATGTGAATATTCATAACGTTATCTGTATGGTTGTCACTCAAACGGCCAAAAATAATAAAAGCTTATTATTATTAAAGGCTTCACGTTCAAGCTTATCGGATTAACGCAGATATGTATCTATATTTGCTCAGGGCTTTTGTTAAAATACCCTGCACTCGAAATGGGTACATACTTGTCCTCGCTTCGAATAAAAGGTATAATAATATCGCCTAAGTACCTCTGTGAGTTAGTCTATAGTATTGTGGGTAGACACGTTTTATACTAACCCACAAAGAGGTACTAGGTGCGAGTTATTTCATAGCTATTTATAAATAATGTAATAGTAGTGGCATGTTACGAGAAATTTAAAAACAAAAATAATGTTCTACTTTTAAATTAATGTCAAAAGTTTTTATGATACAAAATTGTAAAAATGTATCTTAAACTGTTTAAAGTGTCATCTTCATAAATTTTATAAAACCTTAATTTGAACTTTTTAAGACTGTTTGCCTACAGGTATATCGTTAAATTAGATAACATTCATAATCCTTAGAGTTATAAAAGTCTTTTAATTAACCACAACTGGCTACACATGAGGTCTATTTATTAAATACATATATTTTTTTGGAATCTAAGACATTTCTCCTTGCACGATTTTCCGCACTGTGTGGTTTTTCCTAACACGTTTTGTTTGCACGCCATCTAGCTTCAACTGGCGGCAGTTGCTGCTCATCAACGAGCCAGAAGCGCAAATGAACATTGGCGGGAAACTCACCTGTCATCTGATGATGAAATCTTTCGCCAACTTTCTGAAAAAAGAAGACATTATCTACACACCCTGGGACACCACATCTGATGCTGGCCTCAATCATACAGAAAACCTGAAGTTGTATCTTGGCTACAAATACACAAGTAAGTTTATTTATTTTATTCGATATGTGCTGCCACCTATGTATTTAACAGGTAAGCTTTCAAACTGTTATTCTCGTACAGTGCGTTCGCAGTTTTTCTACTCGCCGCTAGATGTCGCTAAAACTTAACTTAACTATTCGACGATAGATGTAGCTGTGCGTTTAACATTGGGAATTCTCTCAACCCAACAGATATGGATGGGGTCGCACGATTCTGATATACGATACTCCAGCGTACAGAGAAAATGTCGGTGCGAATGGTGGGAACCTCCTTGCTAGCACAATCCACAATTATATGATTCAAAGTGGTATAGAAGCAGCTGGGTGGGAAATTTTACAGAATCAGCCTTTTGAAGATATGTTGATTCAAATTGTGGGAAATAATTATGGCAGTGAGTTGCGTTTTAAAATCGCCAAACACTGGTATCGGGGGAATACGCACTTTATACGCGATTTTCTAGCACGGTTTTTGATTTTGGTTTTATTTAACACATGCACATAGAATAACCATCGAATAATTCGCATTTCGTACATTTAAATAAATTAAGGTACTGTTTGGGATCATTTCATTAACGATTTTACATTAAATTTAATGAAAAAATTTTAGTTAGGTATATACCTAACTAGATAGATACCATCTTAATACAACAACATGAATTTAATGAAACTCTGTAAATTACAATTTTAATGAGCTTATTACGTAACTAATTTGTTTCGGGGTCACCAAACAGGGCTAAATAAAAGTTTGTCGTTGACTGAAATTTTAGCCTAGTTTACTGGGTTACTAGGCACCAATTTTATTTGGAATTATATCTGACAAAATGAACGTAAATACTAACAAATTACTATATGTATTAATAACTGTTTATAAGTTACCTAGTACCAATATTAGGGTTTTGATCAAATTTATAATAATATAGAGTTTTATTACCTATTTTATTTACATAGTACGTACTTTATTAACAAACCTTTTATTTCCTATACATATATGTGTAAACACATATCTACATAATAATACCTTTGTTTAGGTTTGTTACATATGATATTATTATAGAAGAAAACAGTAATCTCAATTTTTTTTACCAAATTCCATTCTTAATTAAAAACACGGTCGAAATTCCTTAATTGTCGTAGGGTCCGAACTCATTTTAAGTAAGTCTCAAGTTTGATCAAGTCCGTGACTTAATCTAGCAAGTGATAAAATCAGCCATTTGTTGCCATCTCGCGTTTACCCAAATCGTTTGTAATTTGGGGCTTGCAGTATTTAATCTTGTACTACTTTGAGAAGGGTAAGGTAGATACCTTGTGTTGCCCTTTATATACATAAGGAAAATCTAAAAATAAAATAAAACACAGTAAAATACATTATTTACTATTTAATAATGTTTATTTGCATTAATTAAAAAAAAATATCATATAAATCCGGTTCGAATAATCGGTGACCATAATTGGATTTTTAGCTTTGACAAGCATCGCTTAACCGTTCTGATCAATAAATTATTTTCGAAGCCAGTTATTAGTGCCCTTTTAGTGTCTAAGCTGGCTTTTAATTTTGAATTTGGTAATCCGGTCTCTATAAACCATATTACACCATACTATCTTGCGAGAATATCGTTGCGCAAAAATTATAATCCCATCATTATTAAAGGCGTTTTATATGAAGACACCAGATGGCAGCTCTCGAATAATGTGGGCAAAAAACAATCCTCATCATGATGAGGAAATGGGCCTCCGTATAATCTGTCGGACGACAAAAACAGCGGATTTCGTCCAAATGTTTTACTTTTCTCATATCGAGTTTCAAATAAAATTACTTATATAAAGGGGATACTTGCCGTTATTAGGTAGCTTGGTATTTTTGCCACATGATAATAGAAAAATATTTGGGATAAACGGAAAGGAAAAATATTATAACATTACGCTCTGAGAACATTTCGTTGCCGTACCATCTTAGACAAAAAGAAAATTGTTATCAATGTAGGAACTATAACTTAAATCGATCGCGACTATAGGCTTTTATATTGATAGATTCTTTAGTTTTTATGAGAGTTTTTAGATTACTTTACTTTTTATGAAATGTAAGTAATAGTACTACAATAACAAGTATAGTAAATTATTTGTAAATTGTATATACTATAATCACAATACAAATAAGTAAGTTTATATTCAAATTTAAATCGACTTAAATACCAAATAATATGTCCAGAAAACCTTTTCTATTGTCCAAGATTAATAATAATGCCCCTGAAGGTCATTACTGTCAACGAGTCTCCGGGATTCTAAAAGCACCTAATTTATTTTCCCCGGTAGTCGAGAATAATGGAGGTTTATTAAAGCATAAAAAATAATTACAATAATCGTTTTGGGAACTAAAGAAATGCGTGTTTTGAGTTCTTGGTGAATGAAGCCAGATATCACTCAAAAATAATATGGCGATGCGTCTGTTTTCAAAAGTAGATACCTATACGGTAAGATAAACTATAAGGAGTGATACATTGTAAGATACTTGTTTCTGCCCCGCGGTTAGTACTAGTACGGTTAGTTACTAGTTTCTACTTTCCCGGTATAAAAGGTAGCCTTTGTCTTAAGCTCTAGTCGATACCTATCTGTGCCAAATTTGGTCAAAATCGGTAGGTACCGTGGGTCGCGAAAGCGTAACAGACAAAGTTACTTTTGCATAATATATAGTATAAGTAGGGATTTTCTTATATCAATATAGTCGTCATTTTCAATACATGGGTTTCTAGTAAATATTCAGTTTTTAAGTCTGGGAGACGTCCTTGAACGAAGGCTTTAGAAGAAGAATCTTGTAAGTAATAAAGTAGGATATTAAAAATCATGTTACATGGTGTATATCCAAGCATATTTCTCGTTTATTGGCAGCACACCTGTGACATGGTAGGTACTCGTATGTAACATGTTTTATTGTTCAAATTTTATTATAACACTTACACGTTAGCAGTGAGACTGTCTGTGATAGGACATTAAAATCAAAGAGATTTGTAAAGACGCCACGGTTCCGTATGCTGTTGAAAAGTTTGCATAATTTTTTGAACATGAATGAATATATTTCAAAATCTTATCCTTACAAGAACTTATGATCGTTAGGCTAACGCTCAGTTCGGAGGGTTGCTTTGACCAAGAAGATATGCTACAGAAAAGATATTGCTAGTCAGTAGATATTTAATAAATAAATTCAGCAAAATATTATAAAACACAATACAACATATTAATGTTCTGAGAAATTAAATCTTAAACGGCTATTTTGTTTTCAAACTAAGCAAAGCTTGTACAATGGTAAACCGAATAATAATGTAATATTCAATTGAATAATACATAGTTTATAAAATTTTTTATAAGACCCACTAAGTTAAAAAAATACAATAAAATTTATTCTGAAGTTTTAAGAATCTTGATTTCTGAAAGTGGAAATAACTAAATAATACATATAGTTTTATTTGCAGATGTTTTACATATGTACCTATATGAAAAACCGGACTTAATTTGTAAATGGTTACAAATTACAATATTCAATAGAGAATCCTTGCGTTTTATTATAATCTTTACGCTACAAACAATGAAATATATTTTACCTTTAGGGGCTTTAGAAATTGGATTTCTTGAGAGCACTGGGTACCTATGTATGCGTAACATATAATGCGGTCGTAAAAGATGCTTTACTGGATCACATATTTTACTGATTTCATTTCGACAATATAATGGTATTTCGTAAAAAGAAATATAATATTCTTTTCTGCGTTATTGAATATTAAATTGCTTTCGGGATACAGAGCCTGGGTTGCTATTTAAAGAAATGACTCTCTGTGATTGGTTGGTTTATATACATATTTTAACCTTAAAAATGCTACTCATTTTTATTGTTTAGAACACTATTCAAATCTTTAAAATCAATTTTAGGTATGTAGTTATCGAAGGGGTTATTTTATCAAATCCCGTATCTAAACACCCTAGGGTATTCAATAGTTAGCTATCCGGTCAGCAGTAACATTATTATTTGGACAGTACACATTAATGACCTCTGTTGTGATTAATTATTCCCTCAGGGCACAATTTCAATACTAAAATAATTCACGTAGATGAACAGATAAATCTCTTTTGGTAAAGTATTTATCGGAGAATTTCTTAGAGCAAGATACTATGTCTTTGTTAATGAAGTTGTGAAGCGTAATTAATTGAGCTACATCACGAAAAATATGGAATTATTCTAAATAGACATAAGAATTGGCTTTTGGTGAAGGAAAACACCGTGAGGAAACCTGCATGCTACATTTCTGTTATAATTAAAGGTATGTGAAGTCTGCCGATCCGCACGCGCCCCGCGTGGTAGACTATAGGCTTAAACCTCCTCGTTGTTAGGGGAGGCTCGTGCTCCTCTGTGGACACGTATATGAACTGATGATGAGACATACGAAATAACGAACAATTATATTTTTTTTATAAGTAAAATGTCATATAACTGTAGAGTGGGATGGGCCTTTGCCTTGCATAAAGAAATAATAATAATAAAATATTGATTTAATAGAGATAAAGGTTTACAAAATATTAACAAGCCACAAATATAAGTATTAATTATGATTATCGTATTTAATTGAGATTTATAAAGGAAGATGCGATGTACGGATTAATTACGGAATTTGGGAAGCTCGATTAATTAATGCTCAAATGAGGCAAATGTTGCCTCTGTTGGGAATACTCGGAGAAATTTTAATAGCAACCCGCCAAAGGGTTTTCCCAGAACAGAAAATAGTCAAAATATTCCATGTAATTTGTTTCTGGAAATTTTACTTCAAAAATATATTATATTTCATTTTTAACATATCGTTGTAGTACCCTACCTACATTAAAGTTACAAGGTTATACATATTCTGGAGAATGTATTTTAGAGATTCAGAGCATTAAAATATACCATACAACGATGTCTAAATTTTACTATATACTTATGTGAGAGACTTTGCCTTTCATATCATCGGGCGTGAGTTCGAATCCCACCTTTTAGGCTACCTTTATCTGGATAATTATGGATGCGTTGAAATTAACAACGATAAGTGCGAATCCATCAAATCCTACTTATATTATAAAGGCGAAAGTTTGTATGGATGTTTGTTACTCTTTCACGTAAAAACTACTGAATGGATTTGAATGAAATTTGGAATAAAGATAGCTTATAACCTGGATTAACATATAGGCTACTTTTTATCCCGGGAAAATGGAAGACCTCCCGGGTACGCGGGTGAAACCGCGGGGAGCCACTAGTGAGACATAACTTTAAAAATTAAAATAGCACGTAACGTAAATTCTATATTATATTATATATTCGGTGGCATATAAGTACCTACATATAAATAAAACGCAAAATTAAAAATAAAATAAAAAAAGTCCGATTTATTATCGACGTTAGAATAAATACATTCAGGAGGGATCAAATACAAATTGACGTGTGCAAATATAAGATGGGTTTTTGTCAATAGTGATTTACTGGGGCCAAGGGTCAAGCCCCGATTTGCAAATATAGGTACCTCCAATCCTGACCCCAAACGATTGGTGGCAAACATACATTACATACTGTATTTAGTTTGTGAGTTCTTGTTTAATTTCATTTTGACAAAGTGTCGATCATCACGTACATTACTCAATACTCAATACTTTCAATACGCAATTAAATAATATGTAATAAAGTTTACTTAAAATTTTATGGGATTATGTCTTTCTTTCGTAGGAAGCAAAGGGCAGTTTTGAATACAAGAATGTATAAATACAAACATTGGACCAGATTCTATTAGGTATTGAAATAAATTACTTTATTCAAATAGGCCTTTACAGGCACTTATGAAACGTCGACTCTAATGCTCGGATTGGAAGGTTGGTTTTCCTTTTGCAACAATAAGCTCAGCAATTACTCTTTTCAAAGATATATATATAACAACAATCCAATTTTCGATTTTCATTATTACGTTACTATTCAAAGAATATTATAGATATTAGATTTATTAATCACTACCTACAACCGAAAAAAAAAGATAGTAGAGATAAAAACTTTTTACAGACATCCTTATTGGTATAAAATAAATAAGAGAGATATTAGAACATTATTATATTAAGTCTTAAACGATTAGGTAAATAAAACATTTAACATTATGCAATTTGCAAAGTTTGTTATGAAAAGGAATAAGAAATGAGTTTCACGTCTTTGTTATAAAACTGAATAGTCAGACTTCAAAAACAACTTATACACAAACTAATGAAACAGTAGACTGGCTTCCAACAATCACTCAGAACTTGAATAAAAATCGACCAAAGTAAAACTTGTAATAGTTCTATGAATGCTGGCACGGTACCAGGGGATCTAAAAAGGTCGCAATAGCGATTTTTCTGAATGGAATTACTTTTTGAATTCACGATTCATAAAATTTATACAAACAGCTCAACGAACTTTTGTAAAATAAATAGATATAATAATGCTCAAAAAACTACGGGACTTATTTGGATTTAAGGGAAATATAATTCGAAAATGGTCCAGTGAAATGCTCGCCACAAGCTATTTCAAACAATTTGTATAGGTATATCCTTATTGAATTAGAGTAACTGTTGAGTTCATTAAATGCAATTTTCAGAACCGAGCATTAGAGTGATTGTTATCGTAATAGAAGCGACGTTACCGCTGCGTTTGGATTCGTAATATGGCAAACGACCAGTAAAAACAGACTGCCTTCGTTTCCCATTTCATACATGTTTCGGGTAAAACGGCAAAATTAACCCCCCAGGACAATACTAGGCGGTTCAGAGGATGTTTACGAACAGTGCCTTCTCAATAATGGTGGTTATAGTGTGTTAAATGAAGCAGGCGGACCTCCGACCCCCAACCTAGTTTACTTGTTCAATTTATTCCTCTTGTTGTTTATGTTATGCTTGGTTTGAAACCGCTCGCTGAGAAAATGCTTGTTTTTCCTTTGAATTGAAAAATTGGTAAACAATAATACAATTTCTGTAACGAATCCCTAAACTTCTGTAGCTTTTGTTCATGTCAAATGGATTTATTATTGTTGTATAAATCTTTAAGTTTTGGTCCTATGTTTTCGTTGCGAGAAACCTTTATAAATGTTTTTTTTTTTATACAGGTTATTTTATAATGAGTGATATGCTTGGCTTCCGTAGTTTACCCTAACTAAATAACCTTCCTAGACACACATTAGTTACCGAGATTAGCCTAAACAAACACAAACTCAGCGCAACGTTGGAGTTTAATTTATAATATCATAAGTATAACTAACTATTAGAATGTAAAATGTATGTGATTAATGAATATGTCAAACAGAATAAATGGAATATTTTCTTTTAATGTAAAAAAAATGAAAAGTTATTTTATTGATAAGGTATGTCTATGTTCAATAGATGTCCTACGGCTGATATGATGAGTAAAGTTCAAAAACATTATTCAATTTTAAACCAAGTATATATGATACTAACTACACGGTTTCACTCACGTTACAGGTTATTCAAAGGGAATAGAAACATAGCTTAATACGTCACTCGGGAGTAGTGTTAGTTTGATAGGAAGTCATTTTAGAGTTTAAAGATTGCAAACATATAAATATTGCCGCTTCAAAATATAAGTGTAGGTTTTATCTACACTAATATTAATTAAAGCTTGGGTTCTTCAAAAGTGAGTGAAAAGATTTTTCCAGGGTCGGCAACACGTGACGGCCCTGGTGTTGCAAGCGTCCATAGGCTACGGTAACGGATTCCCATCAGGTGGGACCGTATGCTTGTTTGCCACCTTAGTGATATAAAATCTTGTTTATTTTAAAGTACCTATGTATCCATTGCCCAGTGGAATAAGGTACATACCTAATATAAAACATACGAATCAACTAAGATCTCTGACGTAATAAAGCTTAGTCTAAACGGAAACCGGGTTGGGCCACATCCGCCAGACTGGCTTAAAACTAATTAATTTGCAACAAGCTAGGTTTCCTGCTGCAAATTACAATTTCATGCTTACAGGCATATTTAATTTGCGTAATCTTGGATAGTAGCAAGAATGTATTCAGAACAAAATAGTATTTACAGGGAAATGCATAATAAAAAAATAATTATTAAGTATGGCATAAGCTTATTTATAGTTTTCCGGGATAAAAATAGCCTATGTCCTTCGCATCCCAAAATAATCTTGTGTAAAGAATAATTCTATGAGACAAACAAACAAATTAGCTGTCATGTATAATTTTAGTTTTAATGTGGAAGTTTCGATATCCATATTGATACTGGCATAAAATTAATCAAAAAATATTTTAGAATAGAGTGTTGACGTTTCTACTGTTCCAATGTTCTAAAAGTGTTTTTATTAATATTTAAGTAGCCGCCACTCAATAACCATTCTCTAACATTTATAGTTCCTTTTGATTAGAAAAGATTTAACAGTCGAATGTCTAACGAAGTTAGTTTTATTATTATCGATAAGAACCCGTTAGAAGAGAGTCTGGCTTGCACCTGTCTGGCTTCTTCAATTCGCTGACTATGCCGTTCTATAGAAGATCCCATTTACTAAAACAAAAAAGAAATGGATTTATCCAATTTTACTTTAAATCTGGATGTGCTGAGACGTGGACAAAAATTTAAAAGAGTAATCTAAGTTTCAAGTTTTAGTAAAGCATACGGCGAAATCCTACTAATATTAATGTGAAAATTTTAACGTTTTTTGTAACGTTTTTTAACGTTGAATGGCGAGGAGATCTGGATGAAATTAGACATAGAGTTAGGAATATGTTCTGGAAAAGATTTTTTCCCGAGAAAGTTGAAGTTTCCGGGGAAACGCAAAGACCAGTAAATACCTAAATAGCATGCTCCATCCTAGGACTCGGCAACGTCCTGTATAGCCGGGCAAAAACTAAATCCAATCCCATTAAAATACCTTTGGCAATATGCAAATAAACTTGAATAAAAAGACGCATACCGGTAGGGAATTCTTTGAGGGAAAAGGTTTCTCATGAAATAATCTTTTACCTGTCAAATTTAAAATGGCGACCTGTTGGAATTTCGACAAAACATTTTTGGTCGTAATATAATTGTGTTTTTTTACTTTATATGTATGAGTTAAAATATACACCTATAATAAAATATATAAGATATGTCCCATGTAATGCCAACTTTAATTCACAATTTTCAAAAAAGGTTTTGTTCATAGTCAATGTTTTTTAATGTCTTTTTTCTTAATAGTCATTCCAACGCCAGAATTCTCAGAAAACTTAATTGAAAGAAGAGAGACAATAAACAAACATACCTAAAGCTTGTCAATTCGTTCACCTTTAAATCGTTCACATCACACAGCGCTTGAGATTCAACTCCAGACGTTTTCAAATAGGAATCCTTTCTAGAAAGTTCTTTTACAAGTCCTCCAAGGCTCTTTTACATTACGTTCCTCGGTTTTAAACTCTAACAGCGTGGAAACATGTATGTTATTTGATCAAACGGGATACGAAGTCTGTTTGAACTGTCATGGACGTAGATGTGAGGTCTTTGTTGGTCTGCTTGAAATACCTATTGTTATTATGGTTGGAAATTCGACTTTAACCCATTGGAATAATGAACAATGAACTAGTGCAATTTTTACAACATATTTTTTTTGACGTGACAACGTCTTATAAATTGGTTTGCCGGGTGACACTTCAAGAAACTGCGTTACGCTCCGCTCACGTTACGTGACGTTATGTTTTAAATTGTTACTATTATTTCATCCTTCTTCCTACTATACGAATGAATATTCACATTAAAATTATTTTTTAATACAGTTGCTCAAAAAGTGGTGTATTGCAGGGACGTATAGCGTTCGGAAAGTGGGCTATTACACACTAGTGCTTTTTTTTTTACCATTCCCGAACTCGTGCGTGCATCTTTCCCAACTGTCAAAATAATGTCTATTAAAAAGAAATACCGACCATGAAGGTTATATTAAAGAGTTTTTATGATTAATACAAATGCGTATATTTCTAAAAAGGAGCTTGTAATTTATATCAATATCAGATTAAATGATTTAGGTTAGGTTTCATTTCATCTCATTAAATTTCATTTTCATTTCATATCAATAAAAAAAATATACTGAAGACTAAGCTGTATGGATAGTTCCCTTTGCCTACCAAAATGGGCGAAGAAAAAAAAACTCTGCGCCATTTTCCAGAAATTTTCATTGCATGTTTAGTTTATTGTGTTTTTATTATTTTATTAAATTGCTTTATTTTTCGCAACTGTATTAAAAATAGTCGTTCAGTACACTTGCGGAACCGTCATTGCAACTTGTTCCGACTGCCAACCCTCGCATTCCGCTGCGCCGCGGCTCGGGTAGTCATTCGTCGGAACTCTTTGCAATGACAGCCTTTCCGCACTTGTAACGAAATATACTATTACCACTCAAAGTCGTTGTCACGTAAAACTTTCGCCCGTATACCGACTTTACAGGCAACCAATTTTTTTGTTTGTATCCTCACTTGTCGCAAGGTCCTGACAGGAACTGTTGCATTACTTAGACGGCTTTTGAAGTTATTATTTAGTTTGTATAAAAATCTTTTGTACATATGCCTTCGTTCTGAATCACGGTTTAATTCAAAACATTGGGATCTGTGGGATTTCATATAAAAACAAAATGTTACTTACTAATTAGGAAGTGCGATTCAGACGGTGCTTTCTAACAGGTGTGCAAAGTTTCTAGTATTTAAGCATTTTGGCAAGTTATAAGTACTGGACTGAAAGTAGTATACGTTTCGGACTCTATGACAATTATGTACTAAGTAGTTAATGTTAAAATTATAATTAAACTAAATGATTATGATACTCACTGGCAACAAAACTTCGCATAGAATAAAGAAAAAGTGTAGGCCCTTTTTTCACACAATAAATACAGATAATATTTCTCTTTGTCACGTGTTAGGTTACCAATTTATTAGTTGTTATTAAAGTTTATTTTGCAAAACTCTTCCCGTGTTAGAAAAACTTTACGTTCATTTTGAAGTTATCCAAGTTTCCATCTACCCTTGGAAGGCTTTCCATAAATCACTTACTCGCATTTCAAATTAAAGCGTAAGTATTCGATCCTTAATTTTTTTAGGACACCTATTACATTCAAAGTTAAAACTTTGTAGTGAAATACTAATGATATGAAAGATTTAAAATATATCAAATATTGCATAATATGCCTTGGTAGATGCATAAACATAGATATTTTTTTTTTATCAGTACTTTTGAAAAGGCAACATTTGAGATATTGCTATATTTTGAAAACAAGCAATACAACAGCCTATTTTCCAAGTTCAGTAAATAAAATTACACCTAACATTACATCCCAAAAATACTTTCCACAAAATCAGTTCCAACAATAATAGCAATTAATTTAATTTCGCGAAACTTAGAAATATTTAATGCGAAAGGTTCTAGACCAAATTTAGGGCGATATAAAATAAAGCTCTCATTTCATTAAAATGGTTGTAAAAGTGAGTTAAGTGCGCGATGCTCTTAGGCCGACCTTTATTGTAGGTGCTCACTGGATTTCGGGCTAAGCAGACGTACCAACCTATATTATATTATAATTATTATGGTTTTGGAAATAAAAATTACCATTTTTAGGGTTCCGTACCTCAAAAGGAAAAAACGGAACCCTTATAGGATCACTTTGTTGTCCGTCTGTCCGTCTGTCCGTCCGTCCGTCTGTCAAGACCCTTTTTCTCAGGAACGCGTGGAGGTATGAAGCTGAAATTTATATCAATTACTCAGGTCTACTGTCCCTTGAAGCTGTGAAAAAATCAAACTTCTAAGCCAACGCAATCAAAAGATACAGCCGTTTATGCCGCAAATTTTCGACACTTGCAAGGGAATCAAAACCTACAGGGTGCTTCCCGTGAACTCAGAATCTTGAAATTTGGTACGAAGCAACGTCTTATAGCATAGATAAAGGAAAAATTACGAAAACCATAAAGTTTTAGTTACATCACATAATATATTTTTTTTTAATAATTTTAAACTTACTACCCATTTCCTCATAAACGCGTAGAGGTATTAAATTGAAATTCATACCAAATACTCAGGTCTATAATACCTTTAAGCTGTAACAAAATCAAACTTCTATGTCAACGCAATCAAAAGAAACAGCAATTTAAGCTGCATATTTTGAAACTCGCAAGTACTCGCAAGGGAATCAAAACCTAAAGGGTACTTCCAGTCGACCTAAAATCTTGAAATTTGGCATGAAAAAATGTTTTATAGCACACATAAAGGAAAAATTCCGAAAACCTTATATTTTTAGTTACATTACAAAATATATATTTTTTAATAAATATAAACTTATTACTTTTTTCCTCACCATAGTTATGACTCGATTGTCGTAATGAACGAACTTTGTAAACCTTGCAGGTTTGTACGGAACCCTCGGTGCGCGAGTCCGACTCGCACTTGGCCGTTTTTTTTTATCTACTGAATTGAGTAAATATTGCAATGGAAAAAAAAGAACATTGGTTTTTTTATCTGTACGTAAATACTCAGAATTGTTGGAGAAATTGCCTAGTGAAATTCTGTAAAAATTCGCTAGCTTTTACCGGGTTTTCTCACTTAAAGCCAAACGGTAATAGTTTTAGAAGCTTTAACCTTCATAAGTAGGGTTAGGGGCTTAAATAAATGGCTCTGAATTATAAATTGTTCGCGTAATCTTGACTATTTATAAATTAAATGCTTTACAGTAACGTAAATAAAATACTTAGGTAATTATGCTGAATTAAGGGCACGTATAAACATAACTGTACGTACCTACTCGTGAGCATCCAAAAATAACGAAACAGTTTATTTTAAACTTGAGAAAGGTGTTTTTATTGTGTAATTCCGGTATGTCGATCCAGTTACCGAGAAGCAAGGTAATGAGCTTGACCAATATTTTTAAGCAATCTTTTACTCGAGCTAAAATTGCCAATACTGAGAAATTCGTACAAAAATATCATATATTTTCACTCAAATATGCTTATATATAATAAGTATCATTTAAGAGGGAACATTAAAGCAGTTTATTATTTTACAGTAAAGAAAATGACATAATAAAATCATATTTAATGGTTTTATTTTTCTGTTACGAAAGCTTGACTAGCATTAAATAAAATCAGAATTTTTATTTAATATACTATTAAATAAAATTAAAAGATTTAAGACAGCATAAAATATATAATAATTAAATAAATAAAATTAAATATGGAACAAAAAACCCATCAAAAGTGTTTTCTTTGTTTTGTCATGTCATAATTTTTGGCTAGTGTTTATACATTTAGTGACTTAATAAAAAAATCTTATTTAAGCTGCAGTAGTAAAAATAATTAAGGCTGATTTTTAGCACATTTTGTTTTTACGTCATTGGATGGAAAAAAACGGACATTAGGGACCTATTTTCTTTGTCGTACTAATAATAAGATACACAAGCTTTAGGCAAAAAAAAGTCAATAAAAAGTGTGACCTGTATTTTAATTTTAAGCGGTGGCAATGTCCTTCTAATTTATTTTTATGATATGAAGAACAATGGTCTAGCGCAATATTGGAAACTCCTTTCGGTAAACTATCCATAGTTATTGCAAATTAATGCAAATACAAAATCTAATTCAGTTTAAAAAGTGGATCTATAGTCAAAATAACATCATTATTCTAAGCTTATAATGTAAAAGTCCACATTGGTTTTGAAAAGAGTTATCTATTCATGAGTTTATTGCCGGCTCTTCTCGGCGAAAGCAACCATCTATTTCTATTTCATAAGTGCTATTAAAGTCATATTTAAATGAATATGATTTTATTAAAAAACAAAATGGCCGTCAATATTTCTGTCAACGATATATTGTCAGCTGTCAATATAGAGAAATGAGAATGGAATCTCATTCCGCCATACGTCACCCGCACAGTGCAATTTGAGTAATCTGCCAATAACTATGTTACTCTTGTAAGGATCAAAGTAACGGAACTTAACTTAATTGCTTTCCGAGATGTAATGCTAAAACGATATAGGTACCTACCTACCTACTTACTATTTATGTTCTACAGATTTATTTGAATAACCCATTTTTGTTATAAATTCTATAGAATCATGCTTCTGTTACGTTGGTAAATTTCATTTATCATCTTCATATAAAATTAGTTGGTAATCTAGGCACATAAATAAAATAAAATAATAGGCACTAACGTACGTTACAAACCGGAAAACAGGAAACAATTACACACCTTTTATTATAGGTATGTTATCGCAGTACAATGAAATGGTGGTTGATTTACAATAAGTAGGTATCTAAAAGGAGTTATTTACAAATATAAATAGAACTGTCATGTCTGAAAACCGGTGAACAGAAAACGGTGGCACATAATTTTGCTTATTAACCCACATTTCTCGTTCGGAAATTGATCCTGATTTTTCCGACAGGGCGGGAAGTGCAGAGCGCGGATTCCTTGCTATAAAAAGAATCATAAAACGAGGTTTCTAAACGTAAAATATTTTTTCTAAACTGCAGAATCATAAATATTTTTATAAATTTATATATTTATTCATTAATTCCATCGGTTTGGCTAAATGTCTTTGAGCATAAAATTTTAACAAATTCATTTGGTGCATAAAAATCAATCTTGTTTTTCTCAGCTCAATTGGAATGTTCTAAGGGTATGTAGAATCTCACATATGACTATTAAGATACAAAGATACAAAGATCCAAAGATATAATATGACGTACCTATAGATAGACATGCGTGAAAAATGCAACTATCTTTACTACGCATGGGGAAAATAGTAACTAGGTACTTATAAATTTATCACAACTAGTATCTATTACGCAGAATTTACATTTATATACTTAATATACCTACATTTGCGCTTATATATTTCGCAACTTAAACTACATATTAATTTTACACGTGTTGTCAATGATATTTTTGGCAGTTATATATGAATGCTTGAGAACCGGTCGCGGAAAGGTTATGTTCGCAACGAAAAACATCTTTCGTTCGGTAACCCGTCGCCGTCGTTAATGTGAACTGAACGTCACCTTTGCTTGCTTAGCCGTCAGTCAGTGTGTTGGCGCCAAAGGGGGCGTACGCGTCGCGCTACAGTTTACGCGGGAAAATTACTCACGTAGACTTTCGCAAGTTATCCATTTAAAAAGACGAGATTTTAAAAAAGGAAACCCGTGTTACCCATTTTGAATTGCGTTCGATTTTTTTTGTGAAGTTTTGGTGACGTTTCAATAGTGTTTTAAAGAAGTGTTTGCATTAAGGGGATCGAGTGATTTCAGTGTTTGGTTTGTAAAGAGGAGTTTTAAAAGAAAACCCGTACGAAGCGAATGCGATAATCGTTGTTATAGATCTGTTTTGTCGAGTTTATCGAATTCAGCTGTTTAAATTTACGACGCTGTTGTGACGCGGATTATGCAAATTATCATACAAAAGAATTTAAATTTCCAATGTCTGAAAACGATAATACCTGCAGGCGAGTGACGGTGTTTCTATAATTACTTTGAAACATGTTTTCGTCTAAAAAAAGCCAAATTGTTATTACCTCCGCGTGGAAGGTCGTTTTATACAACTTTTGAACTTGAATTCGCATAATAGCTGACTATTATTCCGTATATCAAATCACATAATCACAATACACCTTGGTTGATTTATAACATAATTTAAAATCTGTCTGTTAATGTGTGACTACTTAGGGATACTTCTGACAGAGTTAATAAGTAGGTATCCCGGAATATCCCAATATTCCTTTCTATAAATGTCTGATCGAAAACTAAGCAATAGCAAAATGTATAACTAATAATATACCATCAGAAAGTATTGATAAATAGATACAGATAGTATAATGTATTTAAGCAAATACTTACATTTTCTTTGGGTGGATCAAGCTCATCTTCGCCGTAAGATTAAGCCTCCACGACAGCTGGTCAGTTTAATATCATAAAGATATATCTTAGTCTACATTATGTATTTATTTAAGTCTTAAAATTAGGATCCCTGAATTAAAGTACCAAATGATATATAAGTAATATAAATTTTTCCGTGCAAAATACTCGAAAGAACATAATTGAGGATTGATGTGAATGCAAACCTTTAAAGACGTTACAAAATGCACTAATTTGATACTTTATACATGGTATAGAAATCATATAAAAAAAACAACCAAAAAGAAAACATGAAAGACAAATTAAATCCGTCTTATTTCTATTTTGTTTGTGGTTAAACCGCTGTTATATAAAATATATCTTTTCGAGGTGCTTTGGAGTAATTTGCAACCTGATTATCTTTTGTTTTTCGTCTGAAGATCTATATCTGGTTGGTTCTAAGCAAAATTTTGACGTATCTTACTTAATTTATTTTCTAAATCTTAATATATGAGTGACCTCATGTGTTTTTGCTTATAACTTTATTATACATGATTATTTAATTAATTCTAGTCTCACATTTGATTAGTATCATCTGAGTTCTTAAGATATTATATTTTACTAGCTCATCCAGGCATCATCGTATGCGTTAAATCTTCCCCGTTTTGTCAAAGATGCTCCGCTCCTTTAGGTCGTAGCGTGATGTTGATACCCTATATCATTCCTCGATAAATGGGCTTTCTAGCATATTTTTTTTTATTCGAACCAGTAGTTTGAAGCCTATTCAAATAAAAACAAAAAATACATTTTCCTCTTTCTAATATGTACCTGTAGCAGAGATTTCCCTAATAACCATTTAAATTGAATATACCACAATATTTAATTCTTAGTTTTAATTCATACAAAAGATAAGCTTAGGTACATAAATTAACAAGTCCCACCTACGTCATTAATTACAAAATGTAAATAAATATTAAAAAATATTGTTTACCGATTTTTCGTGTGATTAAACCCAAACAAATTGGGTGAAAGGGTTCGGTGTTAATTATATTTATTTACGTCCTGCAAGCGCGTCTGGGTGAATGATTGGAAGTCCATATTTTGACAGTTTCCACAGGTAAATCTGGTGGTGCTTTAAAATTCATAAAGCCAACGAGCGATATAATAGATTAAACCATCAGTTTAAAAAAAATACATTTTTGTTGGTGAAACTGTATGAAAATTTAATAATTGATTACCTAGTGATTTATTAGCTATCTGTTTCTGTCGCAGTCGATTTGCAGTTTCCTAGCATAGAAAAATAGCTTAAGTATACATTAGAAAAACGTTTTCCACCTGAGTGGTATAAAAAATATTAAAAAATTTTATACACCAGGCTTTGGTAGCGTATTGTATTTTTTATTTATTAAGAAGGTAAATGCAATTGCAGTAATGGCTTTTTATTTAGATTTTTTTCCAAGCTTCGTTCAGGCAGTGTTCCGTCGGGTGCCATATTTGGCCTCATCATCACATAGTCATAGGTGTTGTTAAACACAAACCTGAGAAAAAATATCGAATAGAAAATAATTTAAAAATAACATTAGAAACGCATATTTACACACAAAGAACATAGTTGCGCCATAAAAGAAATAAACTTGACTTTCAGGACTCCACTACCTTTCTATACTTTCATGAATATTTCATAATTTTGACATGTGACGTGTTGAACAAGTAATTTCCTCTGAGTTTTCCATTTTATTATTGTTAGACAGTCTTAAACAATAGGGAAGTGGTCAGAAACTAAATCTCCTTTTTTGACTGTAAAGAAAACTATTAATTTAGAACTCTCTTTTAAAATTACTACCAGGATAATAGATATAATTTTCAGGTATAGCTAGAATTTTTTCTCGACTGAATCTTAGGTATATATAACTCTTTGAAGATGAAGCTTAATAAAATAGGCTAGTACCTTTTCCACACATGCCTATACTACTGATATATACTACTTTAAAATACACGCAGATATTTGCTGTATATCTATATTTGATTGGCCGTGTGTGAAAAATGTCCCAGGATATTTATTTATTATTATTATTTAGAATATATATGTAGATTTACATCTCTCTGAGAGATAATAGAGAACACAATCGCTCTACAGAACAGAATGCTAATTAGGACGGCAATTCTATTAAGTAGATGATACTAGGTCGGTTTCAGTGGCTTCCATCTATGCTTTGTCTCTTATGGTAACTACGCAATCACATGAGAGCGCATGTATTCCGTTTGTAATAGAATCGCGAGTATAGACCCTATTTGCCTAGTGCAGCAGAATAATTAATAAATAACCCATTCAACTGCGGAACTTAGGTCGTTATAATAGCGATAATTGATGATTGTTCGATATTTCGATAAGTGTTTTCTACATTCCTACGTCAAACACTTCAAAATCGACCTATAAAATTGAAGAGACATACTACCAGCTGCCGCCCGCCGGTTTCACCGGCGTTGTTCCCGTTTCCGTAGGAATATAATATAACCATTGTTTCCCTGATTATGTAGTGTTTGTGAATGTTTTTAGTGATTAAAGCGTATAAACAAACAAACTTACATTCCCATTCATAATATTAGTTAGGATATAATGAGGGTTCTAATAAGGTCATTTAATTAATATTGGTGGTTCCATTTGCTTGACTTTTGTCAATTAATTTGGTGACTTGTTCACCTTTCAATACAGTCCTTACCTTGTAGCACTTGTCTTTCTTTTATATATATTAAGAAAGACACTACCTTAAAATCTGGCCACCGAGGCTTATGCGGCATCGTTATTGGATTTTTGACCCAATGATTAGTCATTGGGTCAAAAATCCAGTCGTCCATCCTAAAGTCTTCAAGGTCGCAATTCCACTGGCCTGTTCACTGAAACTGAAACCAGTATGGCAGAGAATAGACTATGAGCTCTAATATAATTATTAATTGGACTTTGCCATCTGACTGTTACTTGACTTTAAAATAAACCGAGTAAAATAATTATTCTAATAGTTGTATTTGTAACGTGACACTGTTATTTTAACCTCTGACTGCATCATGAGTCGACCTTTTCGAATAATCTAGCTGATTATTTGTGGTCACGTAAATCTGTTGTAAATAGTCGTGCGTAATACATACACTCATGGATTTGGGCTGGATAGTGCAATGGTAGGTATATATATATGATGCGCAATGAGTCGTGATTTCGATTCCAAACCTGGGCAAACGTTAGGAACAAACGAACTGAAATATTTAAATGTGCATTTAAAACCTTAAGCGTTCCTTCGTATAAATAAAAAAAAACTGCCCGCCTTGATAATTTTCAGAATAAAAAAAAATACATACATGTAATGTATAGATATTATTATTCCTATATATACTCATTTAAGAAATTTCATTGATACGTAATCTTTGTTAGGTATATATCTATTAATAAAGATACAGATATACCTATATACCAAAGATAGCTATATGATTAGAAAATAACATTTAAATAAGGTAATTTGCAATACAAAATTTCCGAATTGTAATGTTCGAGGACGGCTCGCTCGTTTGCCGAATGCGCCAGACTTTGTAAAGTTTCACTGAGTTTATTCGCTCATACATTAAACACGTAGCAAATATTGTCACAGATGTATTTCATGGAGAAAATATTGAAATATATCTTTATGCCATATATGTAGATAAAATAGCAAGTCTTTAAGTAAAAAGTGTCACATTTAGACATTAAAAAATAGAGACAATGTCAATGACGATGAGACAGGATGGAAGAGGCATGTAACAACCGAAACAAGACCTAACTACTATTGCTTCATGGCTGAATTCAGCTTGGTGGTATTTAGTCCTTCCCCAAACGAACGGTGGACTAAGAACTTTAATATTACTATACCTACTGCTGGCCAGTTGATTTTGTGGATAGCGACCCTTACTTTTAGCCGCCGCGGCGCCGGTCCTAGTTTGAATTCTCACCCAGACCAAACATTTGCACATGGCTGTGTCTGGGTATAAATTTATCAATACTATCTTAACCGCGCAATAATACATAACTTATAGCCTTCCTCGATAAATGAGCTATCTAACACTGTAAGAAATTTTCAAATCGGACCAGTAGTTTCTGATCGTTAAGATCAAGTTCGTTCAAGTAAACAAACCAACTCCTCATCTTCATAAAATAAGACCTAGTTATATGTATGTATATATTTAAATAGCAATATAATATGTAATTCAGTTACCTGGATAACATGGCGATCACAATAGACCTAGTATGGTCGCAGTGATACAAGCTCTGGGAACGACTTGAAATAGCCACTTAATCCAAACAGGCATCACTCCTGCACACCCCTACGACGCTACTCCATCCCTGGTCCCCCCACTGCCGTTACAGGGTCTCCTCATGGAGCTCTGGCTACTTTACTAACCGCAGGAACACAACACTACTTGTAGTGTTATTTGGCTGCGGTCTTCTGTAATAATATTATTATAATACTACGCTAATCTATAAGGAAATGAATTTAATTGCAATGTCAATGTACAACATTGACTGTGAGTCGATGACGTCTTACGAACATAATGATAGAAATACAAACAGTTAGTGTGATTAGATTTATCTTTATTATTCTACGTCAATTAAAACTTAATATTTCATAATAATTACTCTGTGTTAGAGCTAATAAATTTGCAATTTGATTTATCACAGCAATTTTCCAATGTGGGGCCTAATCATGATATTTTAAGGGTGCATAGAGAAAGACAAGCATCAGACCGTAAATGTATCCTAATCCTAACTAATAATATTATAAATGCGAAAATAACTCTGTCTGTCTCGATTTCACGCTAAAACTACTAAACCGATTTAAATGAAGTTTACTTTCTACCTAGATAGTTTAAAAACTGAGAAAGGACATATGCTACTTTTTATCTCGGGAAAATGGAAGATCTCCAGGTTACGCGGATAAACTGCGGGGAGCCACTAGTTAAAAATAAAGATGCTAAGTTATAATCATGCCAAGTGGGTCCACACTTCCCCCAGCGACGCCCTGAGCCGAGGTACGGTCCCACAGGGGACACCCTCAGCTCTGTCACTTAAATTTATCTTCAATTGAGAGCCCTCTGAGCTCACTAAAGGTGTAAAAGCCATCTGAGGCTAACATCTTCATGTCCATAAAAAAATGATGCCAAGATAGTTACAATGTTAGGGGACTGATCTGTAAAATTCTAACGCACAAGAACGGCAAAGATTTATAAAGTTGTTGTTGTGTAAAGGAACTGTTATATAAAATTCTAATTGACATCTGAGGGTTAACTTACTTTTCAAATATGTTAAGCGACTATCATCTTCAGCTTAATTAATCTGTCACTTACCACCAACGGCTGTTAGAGATAATTTATTATCAGGTACTCTTCCTATTACATCTCCTTTGACTAGACATTTATAGCCGTCTTTAATCTATAGTAGACGAGATTACTCCATACAATTGCACGAGTATCGCATATCCTTTATCAATTTCTTTATCTTTGTATTAAGAAGAATAAATGTATATAATACCTATTTGTGAAATAAATTACGCCGTTGAGTGGTTGCGTCGGTAAATTAATCAATAGTTTTCATAATCGTCTATACCTATTAGGATATAAGTATTTTGTGTCTACTTGATATTAGATTTTTTCCTATAACGGTAAAGGTAATGCAAAAATAATCAACCTAAAGAAAAAATGGCTACGCTCTAGACATAGACTGTTAAAAATGCCGTGAAACAAAACAGTCTGTCGCCTTTTTACTCCTCTGTTACCTAACCAGCCCATCCATCAATGTCTCATTTATGCAAGCGAACATCAATAAACAGACAACGCCACTATATTTCTGTGTAGATATTAGACAAACCCAGTTGAGAAGATCATTTATAATAAGGTTGCCAGGGTTTTATAGAGTATACAGCGATATTTTTAGTTTACCAAAATGATTAGACAAAATCCTTGAATAACAAAATAGTCGATCAAAATGACAATAACAGTATTTCATTTTCAGAATGTGGTAAGTTTTCGAAATAGATACCTACACGTACCTACATAAAAACTCAAAAGGATACGTCACTACACTTCTACCCATTTGTTAAATAGCCTTCCCAATAAGCGTTAGTGTCATCTCTAGAACGAAAAAACATATTCGTATTTTAAGAAAAATGATGCTGAAAAAAAAATACACTTACAACTCTTACAAGTGCTTAAAACAAAAATATCGAAGTGTTGTACACATCTTGTCCCAAAAACCGTCTTATTTATAAATAAATACCTAACACGATAGGGTATATTTTGGGAAGCCAAAAGGTTGTTTAAAATCGGACGACATAATGGTACTAGCATTTTAATAAAAACCTGTTACGAAGCGGTAAATTGCAGAGTAGCAATAAAAAAAACGCATTGTATTGGCCCATGCCATTTCTACGTTCACCTTTTGTGTCATGTACTTTTATGATGGACGTTTACTATATAACTATTAGTGGGGCGAGTTACTTGCTTACCGGTTGAGCGTAAGTTACTAAATATATTTTCCAATATATAAGATGCTCCTAACAATTATACTCCATAGCAAAAAGTATAAAAATAAAAACATAATAGGAAATTGCAAAATTTGAAATAGAAAACAAAACAATTCGTTACATAAATGCATTTTGCCACAAAAACTGTTTGCATTGAATAACATAAACCTTGATGATTAACAACCGTAAAATATTGTAGTGACTATGAATAAATTTTAACTACTTCCAATGTATTTTTAACTACCTCTATGTGTGTTCGAATATTAGTGTTTACTTGCTAAAAATGGATAATGGCTGTTTGTTATTCTGTTGACTGATAAGAAACGAAGAATAGTGCGATTATTAGATGTTGGTAGCTAAAGAAAATTTTAAAAATAGATACTTATTTTTACTAAGTAAAGGGTAAATATTGGCTCGTTATTTTAAAGTGTAAGTATTATATCGTGGTTGAACGACAGCTTGTCATATAAAAGCCAAATACCCAATCTAAGTAATTGGTGAATAAAAATGCGCAGAACAAACAGGTTGATTGATATACATACATACGTATATATTATCCTGTTTATGAATTAAACTCATGACTAATGAAATCATCATCAGTATAAGACGTCCACTGCTGAGCATAGGCCTATAATAGACCTTCACTAATTAAATAACTTGCTCAAAATTACTGGCAAGTCGATGCAAACGGGGCCCAGCCAATCGTTTCATTTTCCGACTAGGATATGAAAGTGTGCTTTTGTGCGATCATCCATATTCCTTTTGAAATCTCTCTTCATTTGTTTTATTAGTTCACTTATTGATACTATACACTTTTATTAAATCTAAGTCTTAGATAAATAAAATCAAACTTTTGCCTATTTTTTATATAATTTTGTTCTGGATCCCGATATAATTATCTATATAGATAGATATGCATTTAATAGTAGTAGGTAGGTATATCTGTTCTCTAGTTACCATAGTACTACTTCAACTTAGTTTGGAAATATATATGTAAGGATCATTGAACTTAAGTGGACCTCTTATACAACTTATTTCTTACTCATGAGTTGGTATCATACTACGGTATGACCTCATAATAGTGTAGGAGTTTCTTACATCATTGATTTACACTCCGTTATTTTGGACTTTTATCAGATCAGCATAATTCGTCTCAAAATCGTCAACGAATAGAGATATGACGCTTCACTAGTCCTGTTCACGAGACCATTCCAAAATTGGGGATGTTCATATTTAACAGAGTGGATGATTGAATTAGTGTTACAAAAGCTAATTTATTATGGATAAGGTACTCGTAGCATGGGAGGTACTTGATAATAATGTAGCTGTGTATAGTTTGCATCAAGACTTTTCGGAATAAGTAGTGCAGTAGATTTGTAGTTTTTAGTATTCTTTAACAAATACATACTTAGTAGGTTTATTTATAAGCACTTATGTTGATTCTACATTATCTAATAGCAATGAGAGTGTATGTACTAATTGTTTTTGCTTTGTATTTGTCTAGTAGATATAATTGATGGGGTAGTCAAAAATATACTGTTGTCAAAAATTTGTCGACTGCAACTACATAACTTTAATGATAAGATATATCTATATAATAGTTAATTCTAACTTCCTTCACCTCACAAAAAAACCGAAATTAAAAATAAGTTAAAATGTTTAAACATCTAAAACTGCATAATTTGGCTATTTATTATATTAGGTAGTTTATTAAAACCTCTATAGGTATTGTTTCCCACGTACTGCAATATTTGAGTTCACTCTAAGCGAGTTACTTTATCAGTGAGAACAAGTATGTTGCTAACAACTAAGGCACACATTGTTGTTGTTTGTTTACAAAACACTTGTGTGTTGGCTCACATGCTTTGAAACATTTTTGTACAAAACTAGTCCCCCGGTTTCACTTTGCCGGGAGCGAAGTGTTTCCGTATTTAGCCTGTGACACTCACTTAAAACATGACTTTCTATTGGTAAAAGAATTCCCAATATCGGTTCAATAGATCCAGAGATTCGCCCTTACAAACTCACAAACTTTACGTCTTTATAATATAAATATAGACTGGTCCCCTGGTTTCACCCCCGTTCCGCGGATTTACCGTTTTTCCGTAATACTTAGTAGGCTTTGTGTTTTTCAGGACATATTTTAATTCTGTACCAAAATTTCATTCAGATCTTTTCAGTCGTTATGACGTGAAAGTGTAACAAACTTTCATAAATGATATTTATATTGTTTTGATCATACTACTACTTATTTTCAACGCTAATATTACTTAAGGATCAGTTGAAATTAAACTCCCGTTATATATGACACCACTATCCCATGGGAATAAGTAATTTACAATTTTCCCAGCAGATTTTGTTGCTGACAAATAAATTTTTCAATAATAATGTACCATAAATAATAAATAAAATATCCGGAGACATTTTTCATACACATCCAATCTGATTTCAAACTAAACTGAGCTTGTACCAGAATGCTAATTTACTACTATGTACTACTGAATTAAATTCATACATACGTAGATATTTACATCCGAACAAAAAAAAACAATAATTCAAATGTTTGTCCTGGGATTTGAACCCACGACCACAAAGCCAACAAAAATATTTCTAATCTGTATTTTGTAAGACATTACCTATAATTGTGAGAATGTGTTTGTATTGATATGGTGTAGTTTTCTTTGTAATTTTAATGTTATGTCTCTTTTTAATATCAATTTGTATGCTTGAAAAGCTTTTTGTAAACCACATTTAAAACAAATGAATGAATAAATAAATAAAATTGCTATTACCTACATAATATTCTAAACATAATCAGATAGGTATTAGTAACTTTTTTTTGTTAAATAATACAACTCAGGCTATTTATGTGGCAACATTTACAATTCCTGATCTATTTATATGGCGAGTTAGCCTGTAAGGTCAACATGTCTGTCCCCAAAGGTCACCTTCCAATGCGCATAATATTATGTAAGAAAGGATTTACGAATGATAATATAATTTAAATATATCTGCGGATATATTGTGACTCGGAGAGCGGGTTTATGTTAACTAGCACAGGGTCTTCGCGGTTTTACCCGCGTTCTCCGATGATCTTACATTTTCCCCGGATAAGAATAGCCCATATGTTAATCTAGAATCTAAACTATCTGTGTTCCAAATTTAGTCCAAATCCTTTCAGTTAATTTTGAGTAACAAACAAACATACATCCCCATACTCACAAACTTTCGCATTTAATTCGTACGATGTAAGTAAATTTGTTGGACGGCTTCAGCAATCTGGAATAATTGAATATTTAGTTATTACACACCAGTTTTGAATTCCCTTAAGATATACTTAGATTATGGTTCAATAAATACATACAAAAACGTATAAATCGCCGACAAAAGTGCTCTGACTACTTGTTGCTCTGCAAATATCGGCTAAGCCACAGAAGAAATAATATAGTTATTTACTATATATTTATGTACCGACACTTTTATGTACCTACTATCATAATGAACACTCTGTCATTATAGAATTAATAAAATACATTTAATGTAATATAAGGAAACGATAAATAATCCCATAGTAAATCCGCATTCCAGTAACTCAACGAGATAGAGCACGTGCAACACAGCTGATATATCAAACATTGCGATCAAGTGGCGAGTTAGAAATACAAAAACGTGTAGGTACCTACTGGTTTAAGCGGAAAATTCGCCGTAACGAATCGATACCACGCTCTGTACACAGTGCGTTTATAAGCTGACACAGTAACCTAACTGGAGAACTCAATCCAAAGAAGGCATAGATCAATCGTAAGTACAGTATTTATGTGTTGGTAGGGAAACGAACGCAATACTAGAGGAGCCACTGGAGGAGTGCGTTGCCGGCCTTTAAAAAAGAAGTACGCTCTTTTCTTAAAGGTTTGGAGGTAATTTTGCGAGGCAGATAAACTTTGAACGGTTTGAAATGATATACTACTAGCTTCCGTCCTGTGTGTTTTACCTTAAATTTTATCGGAATAAGGGGTAGCCTTTGTAGTATTCCAGAATATATTCTATAAAGTTAGAAGCCAAATTTCATTCAGACCACTTCATTTGTACTGGCGTAAAAGAGTAACAAACATCCATACATCAAAAACTTTTGCATACACAAAAGCTTATTTTGTACCAAAATAAAATCTCAATTAAGTAACTATCTGTTTTTCATTTGCAAAGTTGAGTCACAGTTTACCGTGGGCGTCGGACACTTGGGGCCGCTAAAAATAGCACTGTGGTATCTTTGTTGTCTATAAATAGAATGGTGATACAACTCGACCGTTGTGTTAGCAGATTAGTGATTGATCGGTTCTATCTCGAGTTAGGTACAAAACAACGCTATTTAAATTTTTTCTAAACTATTTTTACGGCTAATTATGGACATGTTGCCAAGGAAAATTTTTGGCCATTTTAGCACTTCTGAATGTTAAGCGGCTAAATTAGGTAGATAATTTATTCATATTCTATTTTATTACATTTGGTAACAAAAATACCAGCTATTTAAGTTCCCCGCTCAATATATAAGTCCCAAATTTGATTAGCGATAAAAGATCCATCTCGAATGATAGGTTTCCATTGTTACGAGTAATGATTGTGCGATTGGCAATCCCCTTCGTTTCGTTGATTGAAAATTAACGAGAGGTCTCTGCCAAGCGCTGGGATATTAACCATTTCCAGTGCCAATATTAGCAAATTAGGACTAAATGAGGACAACACTCAAGCCGGTTTTTATGTTAAAGTCCGATTTGTATGACATAATGTAATAGATGTATCCTTTTATACAGCTAGAAAACAGACGGTTGCTTATGAATAATGAGGTTTAAATGTTTTACAACATCACTAACTAAGTAATACTAAGTGCTTTTACACGACTGCAGCTTTTTGATCTTAAAACTGATTTACTTTCATATTATAGATATACTTATATTATTTTCTCTATAAAACCTTTAAGGCTGTGAAAGTAAATTCCGGGCCAAACAGTTTCGGCTCAGTCATTACTCCTTTGTTACATAAGTGACGCTATTTTTATATGAAAATACATGTTTTTCTACTTATGTAAGGACATGCTTGTAAGTCGTCTATTTTAAGCTAAAGATTGATGACTTATTGTTGTACATAGCATTGTTAAAAGGACTTTGGATCATTGAATGATATTGTTTAATGAATGTTTCTTTATTTTCTTTTGTTGTTTTATGAATAAAATTTTATTTTATTGTCCAAGTGATCTCATGTTTTAAGAATTAATAACAAGATTACTAGTACAATGCATTACTAGTAGAAATATCACTGTTTCCAGTTGGTATCTAAATTGGTACATAAGTTTAAGAGCAAATAGATACTATTCAGATTAAATCCGAGAATAACGAGGGATAACAGAGCCGCGGTTGTTTCTCTAAAGGTAGCTGAATGGGCTTTAGGATTTCTGAAACATCCACTCTTGGAATTTATACCTATCTCAAAGTGATGTATTTTCAATATAAATTCTAGAAATCATTAATCATTATTGATATTTTCTTGAAATTCATTGATAGATTTTTCATATATCATTATTTAATCTACTACATAAAATTCTAGCGTCGCGAAGTTTGTGGTAAAACTCCTCCGAAACGGCTTGACCGATTCTCATGAAATTTTGTATCCATATTCGGTAGGTCTGAGAATCGGACAACATCTATTTTTCATCCCCTTAAATGTTAAGGGTAATCCACCCCAAAACTTTTTTTTTTCAATTTTTGTTTTTTTTTTTTTTTTTGTTTTTTTTTATGATACAGCATTAGTAAATACATATAACCCTGAATTTTCAACCCTTTAAAATCAACCCCTATTTTACTATCGCGATTTTTATTTTATCTTCCGCCTTCACCGGTCGATCGATCAATCGATCAGTTATAATAAAAATAATTAAATATTATTTAGTTCAATAAAACGAAAAAAAAAACAGATATTTTGAAAATAGATACATATCTTATCAATACATATATTAAGTCACTGTTTTTTACCAATACACTGATGGAAGGATTTATTAACTATTCATATTTTAATTTCTTTGAAGACAACTATAATAAATATTTTTTTACATTCAATAAATTGGGAATAAAGTACATTTATTAATAGTTAACGTAACATTAAATAAATCGTATTTAATAAACAAAACATAGTCCGTTTTGTCTGTCTGAACGCGATGAACACAAAAACTACTAATCAGATTTCAATCCGGTTTTCACCAAGTTTAGGAGTATTTCTTGGGGAAGGTTTTTATGTATAATACATCAATTTAGACCCGGTAGATGGCGCTGGTGGGCAGAACGAAGTATGCCGGGTCCGCTAGTTTCAATATATTATCTTATACAAAAATCTCGTGTTAGTGTTTCATATCAGACTCCTTCGAAAGGCTTGACCGATTTATTATGCCTTATTTGTGTATTTGGTTTTTTACTTTCCTACCCTAAATAGCTATTTTTTGCTTATACCACATCAACTAGTAAATAAATTTATGTCACTCAAAAGCCATTTAGTGGTTCTTAGGTCACCCTTTTTCAAGTGTCCCTACTTTATTACCCTTGCAAAGTTCCACGGTACAGACATCTCATTACTTTTCAAACGAGATGCCTTCAGATCAAAGGTCAATCCATATCGATTCGTATCAAGAGGCCAAATTCACATTCTTGTATTCAGTAAATCGCAATCAAAACTGGATTCTTGCGTATAAATCGTGTTATTATTTCATGTCATATAAATGTCAGTTCGTTAGTTAAACGATATTAATTTTAGCTAGAAATTCACAATACGATTTCTGAGAAGCTAGTTTTCAAATACCTATTTAGCTAGTACTTCAAATTTCCCGAATGTAAGGATAACCTATTTCCTTTCTAAATCTTTAGCTCTATTTTATCTTTGTGACATATACAATCAAAATGGTTTAGGCATAAAAGGATAATAAAGAGAGACATTTAGGTAGTTACTTTCGCATTTATAATATTAGTATGACTAATTACAGAGAATGTAATAATGTTTGGTTACAACATGTCGTATTTAGACTTCAAAATGAACAGGACACAAAAATTCGTGTCATAAAAATCGTTAGAAGCTAATTTGACAGGACGAACGACAACAAAGATATTCCGTCCTTCTCCAACACGAACGGTTAGAAAAAGACGTCGTACATACCCGTAAGAAAATACCATATTTCATATTATAATTAGGTATGTTATAGGAGATGGAACCTAATACGAGAGTGTTCCCGGGACATTAGTTACAGAATATGGGTCAGGGAGAAGTGTTCCTATCGCACTATACGGTGTGGTTATCGCGTTAAGTAAACGTTAATGGGCTCTCAAGCGATTCTGATGCTTGTACTCGATTTTTTCAGCAATTTACTACTAGTTTCCGCCTTACGATTTTTCACGTGCTAGCTTTCGCGGCGTGGTTTCAGACACGTATTTACCCTTTCCGTAAGAATACAGGGATATGATTGTAGCCTATAACCTTCCTGGATAAATGAACTATTTAACACTGAATTTTTTTTTTAAATCATCAAACAAACAAAGTCTTTCGCTTTTTAATATTAATAAGTATAGAATAACTGGTGGGAGATTTTTTTTTCTAGTATAAAAAGTATCATACCTATGTGTCTCGGGTCATATACCTATAGTTTTAAATTTCCAGTACATAAAGTATTCTACTATGTGTTAAGCTGAAATATTCTATTTTACTATTGTGATAATTTTGTTTTATAAATCCCGATTCAGAGTATTTTGATATTTATTTTTGTTTACTAGACCTGGTATTATAACCCCATATTAATTTTAACCTATTCACAATATTGTACCTGCAGTATATTGTTTAATTGCTCACGGCTGCGCAATTATTGTAAATTATACAATTAAATTGCTAATCCTATCGACATGTCGGTAATACATGGTCACATTTTATTTTAATTGCCATTTGTTATCGCTATACCTACAAATTACTCTTACATCATATTTCCATAATAATGGATTCTTTAGTTAGCCGTTTAAAATTGTTGCAATATATTTCTTTTATAAATTCCACTATCTATTTCATATTATAAACAACTAACCGCATTTCCAGGGGATGTTAAATTTCCTCGACATAATAAGTTTTCTATATGTTATTTGAGAACATATTCTAGCTATGTGACATACTTTATCTCGATCCGTTCTGGCGTGAGGCAGGAACATACATCCACATTCTTACAAACATTGGCATTTAAGAATTAGTAGGATACTTTTTAAATGTATGGATATTTGTTCAACCATTTCAAGCCGGCTGGTAGGATCTAAATCTTACATAGCATACAGTTAGAATAAGTACTAGAATACTTTATACCCCGGGAAAATGAATATTCCTGAACATAGCTGTGACTATATGAACCGAAAGCAAGTACCTAACTAATACTTTTTTTTCTCTTTCACTTGACAGATTTAAAATGTTTCTTAATACCTAATACCTATAAAAGCGAAAATTTAAATCACTTTTGTCTGCATATATATATACCTTTGTATAGTTCGTAATCTGTGAACAAAACAAGTGATGCTCATGTATGTTTCATGTTATTGATTTATACCGTCCGAGGCTTGATTTCCGACCCTTCACGACGACTGATCGATGACAATACGCAATAGTTTACCTATACATTATCTACTTATGATACCTACTGTTTACTCCGCAAAACAATAGGATAAATAATATTTGAATACATGTTTTTCTTTGTTCTATGATCCTAACCAATAACAAGCTATCAACACAGATTTCTAAATTATAAGGTAACAAAACAATAAATTGGTTGAAATTGGTTAAAAAAAAATAAAAAAAATTGGTTAAAAACATACTTTTTAAAATTAAAATGTAAACATATCCATATGGAAGAGCTGAGTCTCTTAATAGAGATAATGTATGCTTAAACGGAAGCTCAGCTTATTGCTACATGTTAATATTCACTACAAACTTCTAATACAAAATATGGAAATTTTCTTGTTACATCTATAAATAAAACTGAAATTTTAATATAACCATAACCGTATATAACAATGAGGTAAAACATTTTGCTATTTACTTTACACAGTAATATACAGTAATATAGGTATTTATGCCAAGAAGGCTGACAAACAGACAGAATACCCACTCCACTCAATAGCTAGTAGGCATCGTGAATAATCGACCCTGACACATCAGGATTTATATAGGGATGCACGAGTACAATAATATATCGATATTTATCGTTATGACACCATTGATACATCGACAGATTCCCAAAATATTTACAATGCGTAAATAATTACACAGATAGAAAATAATTATATTAAATACGAAACCAGTGTTGGTTTAAAATATATCGAAACATTTAAAATGAAATATCCTACTAATGTTATAAATGCGAAAGTTTGTGAATATGGATGTATAGACGTTTGTTACTCTATCACCGCAAAACTATCGTACGGATTTGGATGAAATTTGGAACACAGGTAGTTTATAATCTAGATTAACACACAGGCTACTTTTTATTCCAGGAAAGTTTAAGATCCCAGGGAATGCGGGTAAAACCGCGGCGAGCTACTAGTATGTTCATAATTCAACAATGTCTTCATTGATACTCCTAAGTAAATATCGATATGTGCATATTTATTGGCCAAGCCTAGATTTATCTTATATGCCTATGATTTCATTACACTGCACTACTGATTCATAGCGGAAATAGGTATTAGCTATTAGTAATGTTATTTCCTAGTTTAGTTTTTATCTATACTAATATTATAAAGAGGAAAGATTTGTTTGTTTGTTTGTTTGTTTGTTTGTTTGTTTGTTTGTTTGTTTGTAATGAATAGGCTCCGAAACTACTGGACCGATTTCAAAAATTCTTTCACCTTTGGAAAGCTACATTATCCCCGAGTAACATAGGCTATATTTTATCCCTGTATTCCCACGGAAACGGGAACTACGCGGGTAAAACCGCGGGGAGGCAGCTAGTAATAAATAAATAAGTAAATATCCTGGGTCATTTTTCACACACGGCCAATCTGATTCCAAACTAAGCAAAGCTTGTGATATGGTAACCAGTCAGCTGATATACTACGTATACTACTTTTAAATACATACCTATATAATAGATATTTACATCCAGACACAGGACAAACAGACATATTCATGCATACAAATGTTTATCCTGGGTGGGATTCGAACCCACGACCCGCGGCTTGAGAATCAGGGTCACTAACCACAAATACCGGGCTGTCTAATATTTAATTATTGTTACTAACGCTAAAAGTTCTATTATCTCATATCCAATTCAATATCTAAAATCAACATCTTAAGCGTTCAGACGGTCATTGTTAGACGGAGTTCATTAAACTATTCAAATAGATAGGATGATAACCAGTAAAATAATTAATTCTCTTCCAAGCCGAGACTTTGGGAACAAAAGCTGTGTAACTTTGAAACTTTCTTCCTATATAGTTTGCTATTTTATATTCAAAAACAGGTTGATAATATTTATTGCGTCTGTTCTATTGTTATTTTTGAGATATCTGTCGTAATATATAATTCCTAGTTTAATCTATATAATGCCTTTTTAATATTTATTATTAGATTGGAATATAAAGGTATATATGTTATAGGCAAGCTAGAATATCCTTAACATACTTCGTTTAAAATATAATCACACAGTCCGTCTGTCCCTAGCTATGATTTTACGCTTTTAAATTATTTAACGAATTTATGATAGGATATAATTATGAAGTGTTTTCAGAGAATGGCTTATATATTTGCTTGTATGTTAATCGTTTAATCAATTAAGATCTTAATATACAAAATGCACTGCTAACCACACCAAGCTCAATACAATCGCCAGTTATATATGTATACTACTAGCTGCCTCCGCGCGTTTTTACCCGCGTAGTTCCCGTTCCTGTGGGAATACAGGGATAAAATATAGCCTATGTTACTCAATGATAATGTAGCTTTCTAATGAAAAAAGAATTATTAAAATCGATCCAGTACTTTTTGAGTTTATTCGTTACATACAAAAATACAAAGATATAAATCTTTCCTCTTTATAATATTAGTGTAGATATACATAAGAATATCAATTTTGTAAACGTATTACTAGACATGACAAACCAGGCCCAGTGTAGGTAAGCACAATAGAAAATCTTCCCAATTTTCTATAAGGCTTCTGTACCCACGTCATATACCTTTTATTACGTGCCTTCTAGTCAGGGAGCCCCACTTGTTTATTGTGTGTCCATCCAAATTGAATACGACCGTCCCTTAGCACTGATTGAAAAATATCCAGGAAAACATGGGTCACATGTAGTTACGTCATACCTACTCTTGTAACGGGACTATTGAATATTATATATTTAATCTATTCTACATATTAGGTATACATCTTTAATAGATCTTTAATAGAATTTATTTAAAAAAAAAAAAGATCTTGAAATCAGTTTTGGGTTGATTGAAACAATTTTTATCCAACTAATATTATAAATGCAAATTTTGTGAGAGTGTAAGGATGAAATATGAATGATGATGATTGACCTCGTGGTTGTAAGTTCGATACTCAGCCAGGACAAATACTTTAGTGCATAAACCAGTCTGTTTATTACAGTAGTAGATACGTTTTGAATAGTATGTCATATATTTAGATTTCAAAAACAGCATTTGTAAAGGGAATTCAAGGATATGTCCACACTACGTTTGTCGTATGAACACTATTTTCTTAGAATTCACACGGGCTGATGTATTGTACAGGAGACTCAAATAGATATTCAGAATACCTGAACTTTGCTATTCCATACAAAATAAGTCCGTACCTTATGTTAAAGTTAAGGCTCAGTCGGCTATCTGTGCATTTAGTTTTCTTTAGATATCTACAATAATATTACAAGATATTATAAATTTGTATTTTTGTGTGTGTGTGTATGATTGTAATGAATAAACTCAAACTACTGTGCCGCTTTCAACAATTCTTTCACCATTGGAAAAATATATTATCATGGAGTATTATAGGCTAATTTTTTCTCTGTATTCCCACGAGAAAGGGTGAATCCGCGCGGAGGCAGCTAGGATAGTATAAAACAAAGTTACTTTTCGCGTCTGAACTGTTAGATTTTTTAAGCTAATCAACGGATTTTAATGCAGTTTTCAACAATATATAAAGTGATTCAAAAGGAAGGTTTATAATTAAATACCTATAGTTATGTGTTAATTTGTTGAAAATAATGCTTTAACACGTAAAAACACGTAATACCAGTGCAATGCCGGGGAATGTCGCTAGTATTGAATAAGATACATATTTAAAAATATCTTTTTGCTACATGAATCATTTAACTGAATGATTTAAATTATTTGTTTATATCCCTTGCCCTAAATTGTTGCGCCTGGTAGGTATATTTAAACTAGTTCATAATTGAATATTTGAATGGAGTAATTTCGCATAGTTGTCAACTTATATTGCTGTCATAAATAACAAAGTTCGAGTAATTAGTCCTTAATAGTAGACGATAATAATCATTTATGAAACTAGAGCTATTTTGTTGGCATATGAAGGAACTATTAATTCTATATATAAAATCTGTTCCCGGGGTATCTTCAAGATTCCCGGGATAAAATGTAGCTTATGTACTATTCCAAATCATATTCACGAAGATCCCAAAGAGTACCAATCAATTATATTATAAATAAATATCCTGGGACATTTTTCACACACGGTCAATCTGATTTCAAAGTGAGCTTGTGTTATGGTAACCAGATAGCTGATATATATTACATAATAAACTATTTTTAAATACATACTATACATATTATAGATATTTACACCTAGACACAATTCCTTACAAACTTTCGCATTTATAATAATTATAAAGTAGGAAGATTCCTGTTAAAAACTATTCATAGACACAATTTCGAATAAAACACTTTTCTTTCAAAGCCTCTCGCGACCGTGGTTCTATTTTTAAATAGAGGATCAATCAACACTGTCATATAACTTAATACAAACCAAAATAACCTCTATGTATATAGAATTAAGTGTTACCGTAACTACAATATGAACCGTATCAGATTATACATTTCTCGTCACACACGGTTCAAAAGCATTGGCAACGGCTAAAAATAAAATGGTAACTGTATGTACGTGACGAATATTTTATGCAAATAATTTCGACTCGAATGTCAAAACAGTCGAAAAAATCTACATCGTTAGTTTATTTTTTCATCGTCAATAGGATGTTTGTAAATCGAATCTAAAGTATCGGTAGCTCGTAGACAGGTATCTTTGGCTCTAAAATTTGTTTATTAGTTTATAGAATAGCTACCGCTCGCGGTTTCACTCGCGTGCCTGGAGGATCTTCATTTTACTGAAAAGTAGATAAGTGTTATTTGAAAACATAATTTAATTATCAATTTCATCGAAATCCCTTCAGATGTTCTGCCCCTATTAAGTAACAAACATCTATATAAACATTCGTATTTATAATAAAAGTAAAATTACCTAAATAGTATGGATATGTAAGTTAAGAGTTATAAGTTGCTTAGACAATTCCGACTCTGTTTTAGCCTTATATACATCCATCATCAGCTCATATACGTCTCCACCGAGGAGCTCGAGTCTCCCCTAACAACGAGGGGGTTTAGGCCATAGTCCACCACGCGGGCCCAATGCGGATTGGCGGACTTCACATGCCTTTAATTGTGGCATCTCGGGCATGCTGGTTTCCTCACGATGTTTTCCTTCACCGAATTAAGCCAGTGGTGTGAATCCGTACATAAGTTTTTAAACTCAGAGGTACGGGCCAGGGGTTTGAACCTGCACCCTCTTGATCGTGAGTCGGCGCGTTCCCAACTGAGCCACCACGGCTTATTTTTTATATACACCGATCTGTTATTAATATATTTACTTTCTGAAGCCACGAGTCAGAATTGTGTATTATTTTTCGATGAAACAGTCACCTGCGGGTCCTGTATATTGCACAATGTTGATATCAATTTATATTTAGAAACTGTTACAACACCCGCGCGAATATACTCAGCGGTTTTGCGATTACGCATATTCCGATAGCTGCATTTACAAACAGTATTTGACAGCAAACGGCACAAATTTTGACATTAAAGAGGAGTTTTCTACCACGAACACTCAGGTTGTGGAATGAGCTCCCCGCCATGGTATTCCCAATGGAGTACAGTATGGGGTTCTTCAAGAAGGGAGTGAAGAGATTTTTACAAGGTCGGCAACGCGTGAGTAACGCCCCTAGTGTTGCAAGCGTCCATAGGCTGCGGTAACCGCTTCCCATCAGGCGGACTGTATGCCTGTCTGCCACCTTTGTGGTATAAAAAAAAATTAATAATGGTGATTATCGTACTAATATTATTATTATTGCGAAAGTTTGATATTGTTACTCTTTAACGTCACAATCGCTGAAAGTATCGCGATGAAAACTGCCACAGAGTTAAAATATGTTCTGGTAGATCCCCGGGAATGCAGGTGAAACTGCGGGGAGCCACTAGTTACCTTAGTCCCTACTGTAGGAGCACGAGCCTTCCTAACGACTTTGGGGTTTAGGCTAGTAGATTGGCGGACTGCACTTACCTTTGAATATGTCATCATGTGCACGCAAGATTTCCTTCACCGAAAGTGGTCTACCGTAAGAAGTACTATTTAGAGGCGCGGGCCAGGGATTTGAACTTACACTCTATTAATAGTTAGTCGGTGCGTTCGCCACTTAGTCGCCACAACTTCATTTTAATAATATTGTATAATATCTTTATATAACTTGACTGTTATCAGACAACAATAAAATAAATGGAGATTTTGAAACAAAACTTTAGCTTATAGTAACATTATAATATGTTATATATAATAACATTAAAATATGTTACTTTTACGAGTTTTGTTTAAAAATTGATATATTAAGATGGTGCGGATTGATATCGTTTTAACATTTTCGTTTGTAAAACAGTCAAACTCTTTATCGAACAATATACGATAAATACTTATTCAATCTTGACTCGTAAATTCCATCGCGTTCAATTTAATTTGAATAATCCGTCAACGTAAGCAGTAGGTATGTGTTGCACCATTGTTATTAACCGTCTGAGGTATTTATTAAAGGATTATAATAAAATGTGTTACTTAGTACTTACATTTATTGTCACTTTGATACATCGTTGATAATTCCCTCTAGAACACAAGTTCAATCTTAGTCAGAGAATATACCTATATTTCGCAGAATTTTCTTGCAATAATAAAAAATAATTTCATTACATTTAGTCCTTTATAGTTAATAATATGTAATGTTATCGTTTTCCCTTTTCCATAATATTGTCACTACAATTTCATACAACAAAATTTACATACAAAGTCCTAATATAAAACATACAAGACCCTCGCAAGAATTTTTATAATATACCTACATATGTGGAATACAGTACAGTAGATTTATAAGGTAGTTATGTAGTACGTTGTAGCCCGAATGGCGAAACTCGTAAGTAAAATTGGAAGCCACCAAGTTTATTAAATTCTTTATCCCTAAGGCGTGTTCATATGGGACAGACACAAAATAGAAAAGATGAATCTTCATTCAATTTTGTTTTATATTTTGTAAATACTAAAAAAAATTTAATGACAGTGCCAGCACTTTCATTTTATATTTTATTTAAAATTTTAATTTTAAAATATGGCTACATTTTATTGTTAGAATTCGACATTGCTGGCAACATCGAGTGTCACAAACACTGACGTATTCATCCGTATATCCAGATAACAATTCTCGATACGCATCCAAACAGCAATTCTAGTAATAGGTATTTAGATTTAGTTATGTACTGCGGAATTAGTTATGGAATGCAATCATGCGTACGTACCTACTCTAGATCTAAATCTAGCAATGTCATACTTGTGTTGTGTTGGCACTATTTATTGGCAAGGGAGAGTGGCCAACATTGGCCAATGGTTTCTTGAGAACATTGGCCAAAAAGTACATTGGCCAAAGGTATTAGGGTAAACATGGGATAGATGCCCCACTTTTTGTAAGCTGACTATAACTTTTTTTTTTAAAGCACTATTCGAGTGAGTTAACTATTTGTAACAACTATAGTCCTTATACTTACTATCTACTCATATCATTATTCAATGCATACCGTAAATTTGTAGATATTCGGCTCTAAAAAAGACTTATTGTTTGAGGATAGACGCCTACTGTATGGGGTAGTTGCCCCTGGCAAAATTTTGACATGAGTATAGATGCCCTACAATGGGATAGATGCCTCCGTAATAATAAAAAAAATCGTAGAAAATTAAATAAAATGTTTATTTGCTTTCTTAGTTGCAATAATATATTATAAGGTTTTCTTATCCTTCTTGTGTCTTCTTACATCCTGTCGTGTTGTGGGAAATCCTGCCTTTTCTAATTTTTGTATGTGCGCTACGAGACGTTTCTCGTTGTCGTCCAGTGTGGGATGTTTTCCTAAAAAAGAAGAAATTAACAGGTACAGAAAAAAACTGAGGATTCAAAAAGGACAAGTATGAAAAAACAAACTAAGAATCCTAAATTGAATTTGATAAGGGCAATTAATTCCTCTTTACTAACCCAAAGTTAGTTTTTCACAGTTTTTTACAAGTACAGTGAAGTACGACGATGTAAAGGTATAAACAGCTCATAAATAAACTTGAAAGTAAATTTTCCTACTAAGTTGCATATTTACTAGATAGATACGTTATTTAAAAAAATCTTACCTATAGCCTAAGTACCTGTGAATAAGTCATAGAGGATATATGCCTCTAAGGGCGTCTATACTCAGTCAATAGTGGGGCCTCTATCCTTTTTAGTAGGGATAGACACCCCAGCAAATAAATAAAAATACTTAAATAATTTCGTAATTTTATAAACACACCATAAATATAAATGATACATACTATTTAAATAACAATACACACTTATAACTTACCTTCGAAAACGAAAGTTCTGAACACGTCAAAATGTCACTGTCACAAGAATCAAGCAAGCGCGTTAAAATTTTGCAACATTTTTTTAACTCAAGCGGCGATACGTGCAGTCCTGTCGAAGTGCGTGCGTGGACTGAGCTGTGCGGGGCCAGATCTGTCTGAGGGACATGGTACTAGAGCGTGAACTTGGTTCTAAATTCTCTTTTTTTAAGGTGCGGCGTCTATCCTCCAAGGGCATCTATCCCACTTTTACCCTAAGATTACATTTTATAGCTACTTTTATTATACCCTAGCGACCAATATAGGAGTATGTTTGAGTGTTTTACTCTCACGTTTGAGTTACGGTCATAGTAATAATTTTTTCTCCATTCTTGTGGTAGTTTTTTTGTATCATTTGTCAATTTTCCTCGCGATAATATCGTGGGCGTACGTTGCTAAGGAAAAGAAAGAGTATAGATAATGGATTTCTGATGAGAAATAAATATTCTAATGGTACGTTTATGTCGGATTGAAACCTCGATATTGTATATGGAACAGATCTGATACGAAATATAGTAAATCTTTGGAGCACCTCTTTATATAGACACCGCCGAAATTAATTATTTATGATTTCTTATATGTTTTTGATTTGCTTTCCTTTCAATATTAAAAAGAAAGATCTTTTTAATATTTTTTAATAAGGTAATACTTTTGTAGTAAGTATTTTATACAATTTTTTACGTTATTTTCAAAACAAAAGATAAAATAGTGACAATATTTTAGATTAAATACAGAAAATTCCATCATTCATGTCATGGCAAATATAAGGCTACTAGTTGACCCGCGCAACTTCGTTTGCGTCCCTTGCCCGATTATGCAACATTTTTTATTGATGCTCCGCTCCTATTCGCTGTACCGTAATGATAGCCTTAGATAAATGAGCTATAGGACTGAAATATTTTTTTCTAATGGGACCCGTAGTTCCTGAGATTAGCGCGTATAGATAAGTTTCAGTTTGTTCGTCAGCGTAATAATTTATTTGAGTCTTGAGTAAAGTCGCAGCTAGTATAGACATATTCTAATACCTTCTCAGCTGTACCTATCCAAAATGTTGTATATACGTTAGAACTATAATAATATACCTACGTTAAAATTACAACATAATATCGAACTGGGGTTTATTTATTTTCTTTAAAATTCAAGCTTAGTTAAGTTGCAAACAAAACAAACCTGAACAAACTATTATGAAGGAAGCGTACCGTAGTATGTACCAGTTTAGAATAGTGTATATTATATACCTATTCAGCGTTTGTGTTGACAACATTGTTGCCATTCAAAGGAACTTCCGCCTTTTGCATTTTAAAAGTTCCTGCTAATTTTCACCTTTTAGTAAGTGAACTTCGTATTAAAAAATTTATTTCTCTTTATAATGTTCTCTCATACCGTTTGAAAATTCATACAGGAAAGATAATTCAGACATCAAAAAATATTTCGTAGGTAAAAATTATAGACGCTAGTTAGGATAGATGTTTTGGTAGTGTCGAACAGAGCTCTGACAATCACCAAGGTTGTACTACAGATAATAGTAGCTCCCCGCGGTTTCACCAGCGTTCCCGGGAGATTTTAAATTTTCCCGGTATAACAAGTAGCTTATGTGTTGATCTAGGTTATAAACTATCTGTGTTCCAAATTTCATCCAAATCTGTCCCGTAGTTTTTGCGTGTAACAAACATCCATTATATCCATCGATCCACCCATCCATACTCACAAACTTTCGCATATATAATGTTATACTATACTTTACTACTCGACGCTATTGTCCCCTTTGAGTGCACCACAGTTCTAGAACCGCATCGCCTGAGTGCTCAGTATATTGAGTTTTGGGTTGTCAATAGCAGTGACAAGATTCTGACGGAAACTTAAATTTTGGATGATACGAATATACATAGGTACGGCTTTGTGGTTAGCGACGCTGATTTTCAACCGGGTCGTGAGTTCGGTTTACCTAGGAGAAACATTTATGTGGATGTACATGTCTGGTTTATGTCAAAATTGTGCTTTTTGGTGGGATGTTCTGTTGACCCTTAGGAACGAGTAATATTTTTAATACTTACCTACTTAAGTACGTTTGTTACCAATAAAAAATTATGTTTGGTACTAATTAAAAAAGTAATTTATTATAATGTTTCTATTCTCTTCGTCTATAGCTAAAACTATCTATTATTTTCTGACTGTAATGTTTTTGTAATGGCCGTTAAATGTAGGTACTGGATCAAGTTTTAACAGCATTTATAAACCAGAATGCAGATTTGATGATGCAAATGAGCGTATTAATAAATCAATTGATAAAGTCAAATACCAACATCTAAAAATAACACTGTTATTTTAATTTAGAAGCAGGAAAGTCATAATAATATAATTGGCATTTATTTATTACCTGAAATATGTATGGTGCGGATCTTAGAAATATGTAAACACCTACTAATGCCATAATCAAAATCAAAATACCTACTCAAAATACAATTTATTTTGACTAACATCGACGTTTCGATCGAGTTGCATTGATCGTGGCCACAAGAATACTATTATATCAACCATGAATTTAATTCGCAAAACTTTAACTTTAACTAAGACTATCGACTAATCTATACCTATTTTTACTAATAAATAAAGCTTTGTTTGTTTGAATGCGCTAATCTCAGGAACTACTGGTCTGATAAATGTTGCAAAAACGGGGAAGTAATGCTAACGAAGATGCGCGAGACAACTAGCATCATTCATGAATTTAGTTCACAAAACTTTAGAAAAACATTAAGTACTAATATGTTATATAAGTTTTCATAGGAATAGGCACTCAGTCCACACATTGTTGTGCAAGTACAAAGATAGCAATAAACACTGTAGCTGATCTTTATTACGATCTTAATGTGCGAAATGTCGCTCACATTACTTACCAACTGGTATTATTACAGTCCTAGCTTTCAACAAAGTCAGCTAATGGGTTAAATCCTATATGCTTTGGCGAATTAAAGTTAAAAGGATGTCTTTCTACACTAATAAATAGAGGAAAAAAACTACTGTGCCGATTTCAAAATAATTTCACTATTGAAATGCTATACTATCAAGGAGTAACATAGGCTATATTTCATCTGTATTCCCACGAGAAAGGGTACTACGCGGGTAAAACCGAGGGGAGGCAGCTAGTCTGTATATATATATATACTGTATATTGTATGCCGCAGATTAAGTAAAATACTATTTCAGACTTCACCGGCTTAACTTTAAGTAATCATTGTGAATATTCGTGTATGTGGATCATGTATACCTAACCCTGAAAATTTGTTTATTTTTGTAACATGGTGGGAATAGAATCTACTTAAAACCTTTATGGTAGTAAGAAAAAGGTATTAAGTAGGAGACCTAAATCATTGTTGTGCCAAAATCATAGATTTTATACATAATATTATTATGATAGATATTACTTTTGTAATTTTGTTATCAAGAATAATTTCTATAGACATTCAGATATCATTGAACCTATATAATTGTTCTAGACACAATTCTGGGCAAATAGCCAATGGTCAGTGAACCCGGACTGAGCTGAAAATAAACTTAACTAGGTACTTCATATCAATAGCTAGTTACATCTGAAAACAAATAACCATTTGTAGAGTCATTGACTTAAAGATCTAGCCATACTTTTCATTCGATGGGAATAGAAGACAGAGTATTATGTGTCTAGTCAAACAATTAGGACAATGTGTAGACTTTCATTTTTGATATAAAATAATTTATTCGCCCCTTTAACTTATAATAAATAGGTACTTTGTTCATTTACTTTCCTATTTACCAAGAATATCCTGGAACATTTTTCACGCCCAATCTGATTCCGAAATAAGCAGAGTTTATGCTATAGTAACATACTATATATACTATACGTCTAAAAACATAATTATATAGAATTTTACATCAAGAACCAGAACAAACAGACATATTCATGCATACCGAATCGAATGAATCCACGACCGGCTTGAAAGTCGGGGTCACTAATCAAAAGTTAACCGGGATGTCACTGAAAATATGCTGAACTTGTAGGTACTTATAGACAAGGATATCTTAGAAGAGTAGAATCTATAAAAGGAAAACGAACAAGTTTGAAAACTTTGTGATATATCTGCGGAAAAGATCGCAGAATAGTAGCTAGCTTCTGTCCCTTTTGGAATTACTTTTACAAGAAAAATTTCTTAGGGTTTTCCTTCATTTACATTTAATGCGTAATATATATAATGTAGGGAGATTAGTTCAAATGTGTATCAAATTATTCAAATGTTAACTATAAGTATTTAAAATATCTCGGGTTTTTGGTTTATATTATTTTGTATAAGAAATATAAGCATGATTTGCGTGCTGAAGACATGGCTCTTTACTTTAAAATAAATAGAGAAAATCTGGTTCTTTAAATTCCATCCAGTCCATTGAGATTTTTTTAAATAAAATAAACATACTTTCTAGGATATAAAATTTGCGTTTGAAGCTGAAAAGATAAACGACTTCAAAAACTCCGTTGTGGATAATTTTCCAAATGGCATTTTCCTCAAATCAAATTTATGGCGTTTTTTTTCCGAATGAGCTAAAATGGTTTCAAATGTAGACCACGTAAATAGCGATTCGCCCTTTGCTCTAATAGTTGAACGCACTTGAAATAACAAACAGCACTATAAAGTCGTAATAATAAGGATAATTTTGAGACACAGTGTTTCACGTCGCTTGGCATTGTTTACACAGGTGTCAAACTAAAAATATATTTTACGTAACATTTGTACTGAACGAGCGTCTTGTGGTTTTTCAATGCAACCCAGCTGGAACGCCGAGGACTGATATCAGTTTTATCGGGTCATCTAAACAAAACTATCATTTTTTATGTCAAAACAGAATAGATGACAGATGATGAGATAGGTACCTATTAATTTATCGCTGTGAAGCTAATTTATTATCTACTAGCTTCCGCCGCGCCCCGTGGTTTCACTCACATTCCGGGGGCTTAACTTTCACGCCATAAAATAAATGTATCATTGTCCATCTCTGTACCAAATCACATCAAAATAGTTTCAGCAGCTTAAGCGTGAAAGCGTTACAGACAGATTTGAAAGTAACTCTATCTGTAATATATAATAATGAAGTCTCTTACTAACAAGTTAGTCTAGACATCTGACTGAGGTGTGCCCCGCTCAAATTTGATCATCTCATTTGATCGAAAACCTAAAACTAATAACGATTCAATTGACACTAAATATATGCTACACTATCTATCGTCCCGCGGTTTCACCTTTGTTCCTAGGGGATTAAATGTATAAAATAAATATAACCTATGTACCGGTCGAAAAACGTGTAGTATTTTATCAATGAAAAGAATTTTTGAAATTTGATTCGTAGTTTATTTGTAACTAGCTGCCTTCCCGCGGTTTTACCCGCGTAGTTCCCGTTCCCGTGGGAATACAGGGATAAAATATAGCCTATGTTACTCGGGGATAATGTAGCTTTCCAAAGGTGAAAGAATTTTTGAAATCGGTCCAGTAGTTTCGGAGCCTATTCATTACAAACAAACAAACAAACAAACAAATAAACAAACAAACAAACAAATCTTTCCTCTTTATAATATTAGTATAGATAATTAATTATTTACTCATAGTAAGTTATATTTTTGACATTATCTATGTTTATTGCCGTAAATGTTACAATCCCCGGGTAAAAACGTGAAACCGGGATAGTAGCTAGCGAAAATATATTGTTTGCTTAATGGATTGTTATTTTTAAACTGGGTTCCGTCTTGTAGTTTCACGTTACCAACGGATTTCATTATTTACCGGGACAAAAACATAATCAATGTTATTCCGGTATCGTGTAACATTCAATAAAGAAGATTATTTTTAGAATTTGATCAACAATAATAAATAATAAATAATTCTGTTTTATACTATACATTCTGCCCAGTGGTTTCACCCCCCTTCCCAGAGGACCTTCAACTTTCTTGGGATAAAAGGTAGCATATTTCCTTTTCCAAGTCCAGTCTAACACTGTACCAAAATTTCATAAAAATCGGTTGAGTAAGGCGTGAAAGGCGTAACAGAGAGACAGAGTACATTCGCATTTATAACATAAAAGAAATATAGAGCTATTTTTATGTTCATAATAATCCGATATGTATTAGTCCTACTAACAAACACTTCATTTTCCTGAAACATATTGTGAGTTTAGCTAGCATAGTTTACGTAGTTAATGCCAACTGTCTGCGAGTTTCGGTTCAATTCCCGTGTAACAGCTGCTCGCCAGTGAGGTCGGGAAGTTCTCTGGAATATCTATTATCCTATTGGCATAAGCATTTCATGAATAGAGGGTAGTCATATAATAATATATAATGGAAAAAATTGTTAAACTATCTGATAAGCTATGAATACTTAACGTTAGTTTTTTTGAAACAAATTTACAAAAAAATATAAAAACATGTTTTCCAAATGTCTGTGCGAAAGCTCAGTTATTCAAAATGAAATGATGACTCTATCATAGTAACTTAATAACGCATATACGCGGGACCTCCTATGAATAAAAAAATACGTCTACTACCTATTATAAATGCGAAAATTTTGTAAATATGGATGGATGGATGTTGATAACTCTTTTACGCCAAAACGGCTGAAGGAAATTTGGCACAAAGCTAGACATATTCTAGCTTCGGGAATAATATATACATAACTGTTACATTTTATCCCGGAAAATTGAAGGTCCACCGGTAAAGCGGGTGACTCTGGGTGCCACTAGTTTAAAAATGGGATACGCAAGTTCTAAAACAGTAAATATAAATATGATACTCAGAGCAAGAGCTATGACATACAGACAGACCAAAGTCTCACAACGTACAAAAGTTTTGGTAACACACCTTGCAGAACAGCTGGTAATTAATAATGCAAACATCATCACTTATTAATGGTAAGATTGTAATCAAATAAATGTCTAGACGTATTAAAAAACATGTAGGTAGGTATCCAAAACGACATTTTGTCAAAATTCTTATTATTTTACAGGTTAAATTAATAGCCTATTGTTCAATGTTCAAAGTCCTTTAATAATTGGTTTTATATTATACTAGTGGCTTTCCGCTGTTTCTCCCGCGTTCCCGAGGCTATTCAACTTTTTGGGATAAGAGGTAGCCTTTGTCTATAAGGTCCTATACTAAGCTCTAGTTTGTCTCTGTACAAAAATTAAAATCAGTTCAATGGTGTAGGCATGAAAGCGTAACAGACAAACAGACTTTTGCACTAATAATATTAACATACTAAAGAGATTTAATGATTCGACAGCCCGGTTGGCTTAGTGGTTAGTGACCCTGACTCTCAAGCCGCGGGTCGTGGGTTCGAATCCCACCCAGGACAAACATTTGTATGCATGAATATGTCTGTTTGTCCTGTGTCTGGATGTGAATATCTATATAAGTATGTATTTAAAATAGTATATGTAGTATATCAGCTATCTGGTTACCATAACACAAGCTCACTTTGATGCTTACTTTGGAATCAGATTGGCCGTGTCCGATATTTATTATATATTTATTATTTAATGATTCCCAATACTAACTATTTAAGAATAGTATTTCGAAAATTAACCACTTCATTCGTTTATATACACTTATATATATATATATATATATATATATATATATATATATATATATATATATTATAATTAAACTCCATCCTATTTACTAAAGTTAATCAGAGGTCAACACATCAATCTAACTAGATCAAGTGTTGATTACGTAGGGAGTCAATTACTGACACTTAATTACCGAAAGGGATCGTCAACTAATTAATTGATGGGTCGGTTGTCATGGCAACTAAATTGTTAGCTAGTTCGGTTCTTCTTGATATTGAACCCCGCAGTGAAAGTTCCTTGAAGATCTACTTCTCTTCAGATTAAAGTTTGCGAACAAGGTTTCAAGTCGACAATTGATCAACTTAGCTTTTTGAATTAGCTCTTGGGAAACCCTTCTTAAATTTGTTTTAGATCATAATTTTGATCGATTTGGGTTAAGGGGCTTCGAACCAAAATTTAACAAAAGAGTTTTAAGTACTTTGTTTGAATCTAAGGTAGATATATGATATATATTTAGGTTCTTATAAGTATCAAAAAATATTTAATGTCAGTGTAGGTATACCTAGGCATTGAAGTTGTTTATGATTTTATAAAAACCAAAGTAAGCATATTTAAATCGTAAATAAATTACGGGGTATTATAATATGACATGGTATTAAGTGTGATTGATTATTTTATTAGGATGCAGGATAAATTTGAATGTCTTTTATATAAATTTGATATAAAACAAGTTCTTAAAAGTGGTCACCGCAAAACAGCTACCTTGTAATATTTTTTTCAAATGACATGTGTCGTGAGCAAAAAAATGGCACATCATAGATATCAAAAGAAGTTTAAGAACCAAAAATTTAGGTAATAAATAGGTGGTGTGTGTACCACTAGCTTTATACTGTCTAAACGTTAGTTCATTTTTATGTCCCATCTGTACATATTAGGCAAACGCATAAAAAAAAAAATATGATGTTATAATCATAAAATATTGAAAAGCAATCAATTATTCAACTCAGACACTTACATGGTGATGTATTACGCGGCTTACCACTTCATGCCCATTTAAAATACATAATATTTTATTATAATTTAACTACTTTTTATATATGGACTGTGTGTGTACTTTGAATTATTTATTAATCTTCAGATATCATTTATATTATCAGTCTATTAAGTCTAGCCGTGAGCGGCATGCATAAATCGGTTACATCAATTCCAAAGGTTGAGTAAGATTAGATCTATTTTTAAATTTGCATTGCTTTTTCTACCTTAAATAAAGGTAATAAAATTGAAATTCAATAAACTACGAGTTCCAGTAAACCACCTCACCCTAGAGTCCTCTACGGTACAAATACCATCCTAGAATCTGTGAATTTTTATTCGGAAATAAGCATAGGTATATTAACATTGTATGTATATAATATAATAATGTTGGTTCTGTACATCTATTTTGTTTTTATGTCTAGCGCTAGACATAAGGTAATTATAATAATTACTTATTCGGAAACATAAAAAAGAGACGCGTTATATTTTGCCTCAGCGTATGAATTTGTTTTCCGCGACCAAAGATATAGACCCAGATTTTTAAACCCAATTTGAGAAGTCATCGATATCTTATTTACTATTATAGACAGTCTGTAGTGTGTTCTTAACTGTACAACAAATGCCTCCATTTATTTTATCAATGGATTTCCTGTATTTTCTAATAGGTATTTTTAAACTTTGTAGATATAGAACAAACAAACATGTCTATGCATAAAAATTTTGTTCTAAGTACGAGTAGAATCCACGGCCCGAGACCCAACCCCGCGCCTTCATTCCATTAAACTTCTGTTGGTTCAACAATATTACTAATACTTTTTACGATCAAAAAACTCTCTGACTTTGTAACAATTACTTAATTAATTCCCATTATAACATAACAGACTACTAAATAAAACTACACTATACATAAAGAAATTTACGTGCGAACACAAACGGGCGCGCCAAACAAAATCCGCACAAATCACCATGTAGATACCTACCTACTTACTGCCTACGTGAGTTAAGTTGTAACCAAAAACTTGTTACTAAAATTATATCTCAGATCCAAAGTCGTTTACTATTTTTAGACGGCGAGGTGTGCAAGTCACGGTCGCGTGCCACCTGAGTCTCTTGGAGGTCATAACGCAACAATTTACGTTTTGTGTTAACTAAATATTATTGTTTTCGCTACCATTTTGTAGTCGAAATACTTATGTGACAATTAATGATGACGATTTAAGTTTTTTTGCAAATTTAATTCTTTAATATGAGATAAAATGGTAGATCATTTTCATTTTGGAAGTGGATTCGACTATTTAAAGACAGAATTTATATGAGATTTTTAATGCCTAAGTAAATAATGTTTAAATATCAAATAGAACGTCAGAATTATTTATACAGGATTGCAATGCCGTTTCATCCTTATTTTATGATTAAAATGTTCAAAGAGCACACTGCCTTTAATTAAAATTACTCTGACTACGCTTAAGAGTTTCCTGATCTTAATTTATCTTGAAGATGTTTATTTTAGTAAGTTAAATATTGTTGTAATAAAATGAATTTCTGTATCCTTGTTAAATGTAGCTGACCAGCCTCCTACTTATAGTTCAAAATTCCCGAGGTAAAAAGTATTACGTAAGTACCTATATTAATCCATAATATATATTTTTTATCCGTCAAGTATAAACCAAAACCTTTTAGCCATTAATTTCATGATTAAAATATCAAATATATCACATACCTTCTAATAATTTATCTATAGTTAAGTGAATAGTGACAGTTAATCAAAACATGTTATAATTTCCTTTATCACCCATCAAAATACCGTATCAATAGGCTCCGACATTTAATAACAGATTGCCTACAAATATTTTATTGGATAAAAGACAAAATATATACCGTATATTAATAGCGAAGAAATCTTTTCCCTGCCAATGTGAAGAGAGGCGAAAGAAATAAACAAAAAGTATCAAGCGTTTGGTCGTCGTCGCTCTCCGTTTTCAGATCATTTGTCTTTCTATTGTTTCGAGGGTAGAAATATATCGGGAGGTGTAAGTTGGAAATTGTAAAAAGGGTATCAATAAAAAGGTATGGCGATTCAAACATAAAGAAAACAAGTTGAAACACGAAAAAGGGTATTGAAAGCATTTGAATTCGAATGGAATTTTACCTTCGATTTTATGCGACGTCACTTAAATGTTGCCAAAAAATGTGGACAAGGTGTATATTTTTTATTATACCTACGTTTTCCAATACTTCTTTATCACATATACGAACGATCAAATTACAGGACTTATCTTTCCACGTTATTCAACCCAAAATATTTACCTACCATAAAAATCCCAATGTTCTTTTCTTCTTCGTTTTATATACTTTCTGAACATATAAAAAGCTATGTTAGTCTAGACGGCAGTTTTTTTGGTCAACTTTTTGTCATTGTTGATCTTGTTAGGATCTTTTGTTGGACTTTTACTGTTTTCTAGAGCTTGTGATTCTATATATATTTTTATTTATTGCATGAATATGATTTTTGGCTTTAGGTATATAAATAAAAGATATTGCGTTACGGTTAGTATTTGCTAACATTTCGCACGTTGTTTAAAACGGATAAAATTTCATCTCATACATAAATCAACAAAATGGTCGAGTTGAATACAACTTTTTTTACTTCCATATTAATTGAAGGAACACCAACAGTCCTATGTAAACATTGTAACAAAAAAGGTAGCAGGGTAGGTAGGATTGATAAAGAAACGTTTTAAAATTTCACAAATATTTAAATCAAAAGAATTTCGGGTAGAATTCGTGGGTCTGATTCTAACCGCTACATCGACCTTTAAACCTCGGGTTTGTCAGCCTCAGAGGCTTCGCGATTAATTAAATTTTAACTTGCTCTCTTCAATTTAACGTGTGTAAACCAATAACTATGACTGGCCAGTTACCTTTGTGGCTATCGACCCTGACTTTTAATCCGTTGGTCGTGAGTTCGATCCCAACGCACGATAAACGTTGCATAGTTATGGTAACATCTATATCCGTATAATAATACTTAAATGTAGTATCAGTTACCAGATAATAATGGTACTTACGAGCATTTAGTCTTCGATAGGAATGACAATGTATTAAAAATATTCCAGGATATTTAGGTAGATGATACATGACAATTCTGTAATGGTTAGAAAGTCTCTTCATGAAAATGTGCTAGACATTTTCATTTCTATGTGTATTGAGAATATTTTTTTGTTCAGGAGTTTCTGCTAAACGACGTAATCACATAATATATAACACTAGCTGCCTCTGCGTGGTTTTACTTGTGCAGTTCCTGTTCCCATCGGAATACAGGGATGAAATATAGCCTATGTTTTAGCTTTCGAATGATAAAATATTTTTTGAAATCGGCACAGTCGTTTTTCAGTTTATTCATTACAAACTAACACACACAAAAATACAAATATGGTACTCTTTATTATATTAATGTAGATGACACATACATTCGCTTAATTTGTACGGATATTAAAAAAATATAGGTATACTACCTACTGTCCATAAATAGTACAGTGTTTGGCTAACAATAGTTCATAAAAGAGACATAAAAAATGTTCTTGAAGTTTTTGTGGTCGAGATATGGTTTGGAATGCTAAAACAGTTTTAGGTGGGATACACCGTATCAAATATTGTTATTAACTTTCGCTGATGAAACGACATTTAATACCCTATAGTCGTTATAAAAATATAATAAAATTACAGATTTGTTCACAGTAGGTACAGATATTAATGAGTACCATCCTAGATGCACAAAATCATACTAATATTATAAAGGCGAAAGTTTGTGCGTGTTTGGGTGTTGTTGTTTGAGAGTGATTTAAAAAAAATTTGGTATGGAGTTAGTTGACACCCCGAAATAACACAGACTACTTTTTATCCCGTGAAAATTGAAGATCGCCCCGAAACACGGGTGAAACTGCGGGGCAGAAGCTAGTAATGTAATAAAGACCAAACTCAGATTTTAGCTTAATTGTTTTCTAAATGAATAAAACTAACCTTGGACATGTTTGGTGACAGATAGAAACTTGGTCCCGTTGGTTACTCATCGAGTACGGAACCCTAAAAAGTTACAGCTATGTAGCTCCAGTTTGTTTATATATTGCATAACTACTGTATCGCATTACTGCTGTTATAAATAAGTTTAATACAGCATTTCCTGTTTGTATCAATGTCACATTCCGGTATAAATAAACACTGACTTTATGGAATTCTGAGTCCGCCAAGGTTAGGTATATCATTTCAAAAAGAATTCTAAACTACTTAGTTATTATCACAAAAATGTAATGCACTTAATAGATTGTTTATTATTGAATAGGTACTTACTTAATTATGATTGACCGATGACAAATCGAGTGTAGATACTTTGCAACTATACTCGATATGTGTAAAAGAGATAAGGATAGTCGGTTTTGATTTATTTCTCCATGTTTGATATAAATCAATGTAACACACAAATACATACTTATTAATACCTACCTATTTTGTGTATGAAGCGTTGTTTTATACTTAGAGATTTGATATTTTAGCACGTTATAATACAAAATATAGATATACTTACCCAACTAACATTTTGGTAATAAGAATAAGGGCTACATGAGCTGCTTAAGAGGATTTTTGTAACCCAAGGTTCTGTAAAGGCACTAACAACTAGGTGATAAAGCGTTCTGTAACTCTCTTATAACCCTGATTTGGGCCTGTTCGTACGAGAGCTTGAGGCTATTTAATGGTTATAGAGAGTGATAAATAAGTGTTTATTAAGAGTTAGAACAGTGCTACAGTAGCAGTGACTACCACTTCAAGTGTTTTATAAGCTACTACTCCTTTATAATATTAGTATAGATAGATACACAGGGTATAACTGCAAGCTAAAGTAGTAAACAAGTTATGGAAACCACTTAAATGACTTTTTTGGTTACACATGGTTACTTCTTGTAACCAATATATTACTTAAGAATATACCGGACTTTTTTGGTAGCAATAAATTTCACCGAAAGCGCTAAATATTTAAACTGTTTCGCACAGTTTTATGTTCTTGTTAGAGTCAATAGTGATAATATTTTATAGCACGCATTCATGTCATAGCGTTTTAATAAAATAATTAAGGTAAGTACCTAAAGTGTTTAAGATTACTGGGTGATATAGGGATTTAATCACATGCGGCGGTAAGTTTACGGTAACAATATAATATACTAGTTTTCATCTCATTTTTGAAGCGCCCTAAAAATAAACTACTTTTGATGATTAAATGATGTAAAAAAATACTACCAGAATTTTTTTTTCTTTATTTATCTTTTTATCAATTCCTGGAACCTCCTTAAGACATTTTAATTGAAAATTATGAACAATGCAAGTAAATAATTGGACTAGGAACATTGCAATAAGGTTTTTCTTTCACAATTTTATAGTAGGTATATCTTTATTAAATTGCGTCTTAGTTCTAATTACTTAAGCATCCTGATATCTCTGTTATTCCTCCCGTAGTGATTAAATACTGATACTAAGGTGGATTCTAACTCTTGCAGAATCTAGCTCTATAGGACTTATAATAAACACTTCTTAGATCCTTATAGCTTTCTTAGTAACTCTTAAGGCTCGACAAAACTTGTTAGGTGATATAAAGTATTTGTCTAACTCTTTTTAAGAATACCAGTTGATAGTAAGTGTTAGTACACACCTGAGTATCACTCACAGCGTTTAATACTTCTTGAAGCTATTAGAGTAAGACTTCAGGTGTTACAAGACCTTTCACTACCCCAGTAGTCGAATATCACCCGTTAGTAAGTGTTAGTAAACACCTTACAATTGCTTTTATAGGTTTGTGCAACTTAAAGCTATAAGAATAAGTTATACAATGGTTACGATAAACTCCATACTACCGTCTTGATTTATATTTTTTTTATTTATTACTGTTATTCCTCTGGAAGGTTTAATTATTCATAACTAACCCTACTGTAGAGTCGAAGGTTGCTATCGGAGTTCTTATATACCTTAAATAACAGTAAGAGCTCTAAAAAAAGGCTGCCGCTAGCACTAAAATGTTTATTGGGTATGTACAAAAAGTTATTTATATTAATGGTAACCATAGACCTCTGTTCCTGGTACTTTATCCTAAATGATCTTTAAAAAGACCTGTAAGATTCGTTTATATTTTATTATTTAAATATTAAAGAGAACATGAAAAAACATTAAAACTGAGCTACAGTAAAAACTCGAAGAGAGAAACGTGGGATACTATTGTAAAAACTGAGTGGGAGAAAAATTACTGTCTAGCCCTTTTACATAACTTACGTGAAGCTAAATAAAGTTCATCGTTTTCTGAACATTTGACCTTTGAAACATTTTACTGTATTTAGAATACCATCACGAATTAGGGGTATTATTCCCTTATTATAAATTCAGCGTACGCAGCGGTAATTTGTGCGAGATTTGGAGAATGAATGCTGATTTGAATGCCCAATGAAGTATTTATAGTAGTATACATATATTTACAAAAAAGTAGTGTCAAATTGATAAATCGCTGTTTAATTTTATTACCGATAGGGTTTATGAAAAGACTTATCCTGGAACATTACGACATTTCAGTGTTCTTGTTTAATTAATATTATTGAATATTAATTAAACAAGAACGCTAATAAATAAATTATGCCTATATTTTAATTAGATAAACATATATAAATATAAAAATCCATTTATTTCTGAGCTCTCCCAGACATTTTTTCATTATTAATAATATTATATAATATTTATTACCGAATTTAATTAATACTACTACTATTAAATATATCTGATTTAACACAATAATTATTACATTTCAAATACTAATGTTTTCACACAGACAAGTGGGAGATGTAGCCACAGGTGATTAGCACACAAAGGATGTCTAGAACTGGCTGTCACGTGCAGTCATCGTTATACTGCGGTAGAGGTTCGGTTATAGAGTAGGTACCTACTACTCATGCCCCTACTACAAAGCCGTCAAATAATCGTACTTAGAAATAGGAAGTTAATTTAAACCATTTTACCATTTATTCTACACACAGAAAAGGGAGTACCTACATATTAATGAATAAAAGCAATATGACCAACTTATATGTAGTATGTCATGGGTTTATCTCATATTTACTACCCCGATTATTTGTTAAATGCACTATCCAGGTCAGCGATAATTATGTTGTGTTCAGGCTCCTTCGAAATAATAATCCTCCTAGATTCTATGACAAGAAATGGACAAGTTAATTATATTCTGCGCTAACTAATGGTACCTATTCAGTTTTGAAACCAGTTTTGGAAACATTAAAAAATGTAATTAAAATAAATTTAACTTAAATTTATTTAAATCTCGTAAATATGCAAATTTTTTTTAGTATGAGTTAGACAAACTATATTTTATTTGCTTATGCAATATTGATAAATAAGTTAAGTTTTTATCATAATCTTCAAAGAACATTCTTTATTTTACTTAAGCATTACGAAATAAAATGATTAAATACCAAGTATATCACATTATTTTAAATATAGCTTTTATCGTTCATGAATTATTCATTTGCTCGTCTGGATATTTATAAACTGTTGTTGACATTCTATAATTACCTATATATTGATAAGCAATCACAGTTTATTTATAAAATACAACTTATCAAACAACATTTTAATTTTTTGTTTTAACGATTATCGCATTCGACATCAAACCAATTGAGTTATAAGAAATCTAATCAATCGTATCGACAGATGAAGGTATGTGGTGCGTGAAATAATCAAAGAAAATGACATAAATCTAAGAGAAAATGTTAGAGGAGATCGTCCATGCGATACTCCCGCCAAATCTCGCACAGATATTGAGATGCAAGGAGCGACCGTACGCGAATCGCGCAAACATCCGAAAAAGACGACAATTCAAACATGAAGCAGAAAACGTTCCACAACACGATCAACCTATGGACAATGCTCAAACACTCAAGATTAAAAAACCAAATAGTCAAATAAAAATAAATGTATCAATATTGTTCTCATTCCTCGTATTTTATGTATGTGTTATAAATGTGATAATTACGTGTGATGTTAGTGTTAGTAATATAAATATAAAAGAATATAAAGATAGACATGTTCAGCACGGACTGCACTTCCCTGCTAAAGATAGGACAAAGTTCTGGCATGGGCATAAGCATGACGATAGGTATATTGGAAAGAATCAACGAAAAGATCGAACATCGGCTAAAAGGCAAACAGATCTCAGCAAATATTACGATTATATGAAAAATAAGGACGTTGCAATAGTCAATGTAACTGATTACCCAGAGTTTGCCCATATACCGAGGTATTTCTACGACAACGAGAGGGCAGTTGGATATCCACATGACTTAGCAGCGAATCCGTATTATGTGAAGAATATTAACTTTAACCTAAGGCCGGAGAGACACCAGTTTAACCAGAAAATTGTGAAACTGGGCGTGTTATTACCCGCTGATCCAAATCAAGTGTTCTCCTTGGTGAAAGTATTGCCAATATTGGAGATGGCCGTTCCTGCGATGACAAAACACGATGGCCCTCTACCAGGATGGAAGATATTAGTTGATTATAGGGACACGAGATGTTCTTCAGTAGAGGGACCTTTAGCAGCTTTCGAATTCTACGTAAATGGTTCAGCTGGTGAGTTTATTTTAATTTTACTATAAACACTGCTGTTTTGAATTTGATCTGGCAATTCTTTTAATAAGATGGGAATTTAATTATATAACCTTTATGATGAACATTTGAAAGGCGTATTTATAAATTTATGATTTTGAGATATATACTCGTTTTAGCGATTGCAAGGTCAAAGTTTGAACATCATCAATATTGACAATATTAATAATGATAATTTTTTCAGATGCATTCATTGGACCTGGTTGCGAATATGTCATAGCACCAGTAGCAAGATACGCAGGGCCTTGGGGTATACCAGTCCTAACTGCTGGAGCCCAAGCAGAGGCATTCGGATACAAGTATCCTAGCTACAATACCCTTACAAGGATGATGGGGAGCTACACTCAAGCTGGTGTTGCCATCCGGAAAGTTTTTGAGGTAATTTTCCCGGGATTTGCTCTGAATGTCGTTTCTGTAAACAATATTTGTAATCTATGATGTGATGTGTCTATATTTTTTTGGTTCGCTTCTTTTATTGTGCTTTGTATCATTAGTTACTGAATTTTTATTTGTCAATGTTTTTTGTAATCGTGCTTTTGTCGTTAAGCAAAAAATTTGCTCTAATTTTGTTAGAAGTATCATTAGAATTTTAGTAAAAATAATAATTGCGATATAGGATGAACAATAAATGATAACCAAATGCTAACAAAATATAATTTTATACATAAAAACAATTACATTATTACGCATATAAATAGGTATGAAGTTGAAAGGAATTTGAATACAATTGAAAGTGGATAATCGTTGAAGCTGGCGTGAATACATAATTGATACTGATCGTCAAATTTGATTAAAATTCCTGATGAGTCTCAACTTTATTTACCACTTAGCACTTTAAAAATAGATAGACTTTGGATGTGGTGATGGGAATAAGTAATTAATATGACAACATAAATCTTTAGTTTTTACACGCATGACCTTTTGTAGCTGTTTTATTTGTACCTTTATTGTCTTGTTTATCTCAATTTATAAAACACATTGCACGTGATTTTAAGAACCATTTTATGAACCTTAAAAATGACGCAACTAACGTGATCCTTTTCTGACACGTATCGTTCTGTTTCTAGTATAACAAAATGACTATGGTTATTACTCTTGTTAAGTGAAATCGGATTATAATCATGTTTTATATAAAAACAACGGAAAAAATGAATACTACGTAACAAGTAAACGAATTGATAATTTAGAGAACAATGCAGCTCGATTGTGAAATTCCGACAAATCTATTTTGATACAACTAAATTCGGAGAATACATTTACATACATTCATCAACTTAATGTCATATATTATACGTCATCAGCTTTAGAAGAAGATTATTCATTTATGATTTATTTGATAATTAAAATGGTTATTGATATCTTATGATAATGTTTTCCTCTATCTTTTAACGCTACCGGCGAATGCAGAAAGTAGAATCTATACATGCCATCCACCGTTCCGTTACTCAGCTGCTAAGGCGAGCTAAATATTTTTATTGCAAAATATTAATCCGCGTCCACTGATTTTGTTTATTTCTTGCAGTTTACCGCTATGAATTCTTCAGATTTTGCGAATTTATGTCTCATTTAGAATAGGATTAGATTTTTGGGAACCCCCTTTAACTTATTTATCCATCTTTACCGTATTATTACTGTCTAGTATGTCATCCAAATAAAGCAAGACTACAGTTTGGCTATTGACGATGTCACAATACGAACTTGTCTGCGCATTATGCCTTTGTTGGTATAGTACGGACGGGAAGCCTTTCCTAATAATACATCTTTATGTCGTACGTGATGTGACTCCGGTTTTTATGGAATAGTCCCCTGATTACAGACTCTGTGACGCGGTGACTCATTACAGTAGGGATGACAGATGCGATCTTAAGGTGCTATGAGGCTGGGGTATTCACTATAGTGTGGCCATTAGTGCTGTGCACTCCCTGAGGTATGCACGGCGAGGTGGGGGGCGAAGAAAAAAGTGCATGAGTTCACATGAGGTCGATACATGTCGGACAGATCTTACGATATCAGTTTGCCTTTCTAAGGCAAGACTTGTGGCGGGACGTTGCGTTGGTCGGAGGCTATCTATCTGTAATATATACTTACTTTGTTGATTAAAATGTAACCCAAATATACTCATATTTTATTAAAAATATGCAGGTGATAAATAAGAATTGAAAGTTATAATTCACAACAGGACTTGTTTTATTAAACATTTTTTATATTTACAAACAATTATATATTCTAACGAAAGTTATTCTGACATAGATTCTGTTTCAACTTCATCTTCCATTTCGTCATCATCTTCATCTTCCTCTTCGCCACCGGAACTTGAATCAGAGTCTTGCAAATTTATTATGAATGAATCGATAACATTATCGAACCTACTATCGCGGCTCCAGTAATCATTTTCATTTTTCTGGACATGATCGTCGCATTTCTGCCATTTTTCCGCCGTGAATTCCGAAAACAATTTATCCAATAAGATTATCTTTTCGTCTAGAGAAGAATTAATATAGTTTTGGGCTATGTTGTTTTTAATATCAGCCCAGACCAACTCGATTGGATTTAAATCTGGATGGTACGGAGGTAAACGCAGAACAGTGTGTCCACTGGCTTTCAGGAGTTCGTCAATTCTATACACGGGTTCTTTTTGTGTATTTTTGATAAGAAGTAGCAGTTGAGCCTTTGACATGGTTCCTGAAAATTCTACATTATGGCGTAGCAACTAGTTCTGCATTTCACTTTTGAGGCTTGATATAGTTGGTTTCTTCTCAATCTGAACGCTGTGGTAAGACGCGTTGTCCATTACAACCACAGAATTCGGCAGCAACTTATCTTTTAACTTTTCATCTACCCACTTATAAAAAGTAGGTCCGCTCATATCTCCATGATAGTCACCGGTTCTAGCATCGGATTTGAATATAGTCAATGTATCATCCACTAAGCCATTTCGACACCCAGCGTGGAGTATTACTAGTAGCCGTCCTTTCCCAATATCAGCATGAATACCGGGTTCTGACGATGATTGCCAACATTTGCTGGCATGGTGACTGGCGTTGATGTATGTTTCATCAAGAAAATATATGTTTCGGTTTTCCGTTCTGTAATTTCTGATTTGTGTAAGATATTTTTTCCGCCACACTGTAATATTAGGCTGCTCTATAAGGAGATGTCTCTTTGATTTGCATTTTTTGTAACGGTAGCCCATTTTGTGTAAAAGCTGTCTTAAATATTCCCGTCCACAATCCAATATGCCATCCTGTCTCAAACTTGATAGTAACTTACGGACACTTGGTATTTTTTTTTCAACTTCGTAAAACTGATGAATTTTTCTTCTGATAACTCCAAGGTCAAAACCATCCACAACGTGTTTTTTCTTTAGAACTTTTGGTTTTTTTGGCGATTGAAATTTTAATTGGCTTGAATTTTCAATTGATAAATAACCCGCAGAAATCACATTATGTACGGTTCTTTTGCTGTATCCCGTAGCCTCCGCAACGATTTTAGCAATATTCACGTCATTTTTAAATTCAAAGCTTTCTTTGTCTGCTTTTCTTTTCTTAAAATATTCAGCCACCTTAAAAATGACAGTCTTCATATCACGAGATAACGCACGACCCATCTTTGAATATTTATCTCGTGTGCGTCTGACATAGACAGTCCGATACAAATAACACTACCTGCCGTCACAAGCGTTGACGGCGCACTGACAGCGCAGCAGCCGATTCTAACCCCCCCGTCTCACCGCGCGCATACCTCAGGGAGTGCACAGCACTAATGGTCATACTATAGTAATGCCTTCAATTGAGCAAAGGAAAAGTATTTGAAACTTTTTTGTATACAATTTATGAGCTCAAACCACTGGCTTTCAGTAAAGGAAAACATTGGAAGGAAACAGCCATAGAAACCAACCATAACCATACAAGTAGAAGTTTTAGTTCAAATGTCATTTAGTTTTGCATAGTGAAGAACATAGACCCGATTTATTGCCAGAATTTGTAAACTTAAATGGAAAGAACTCTTGGATGACATTACAAGGAAACATATTTTTGGAATACCGAGTGCGTGGTTTTACGTCATTGAATTTCAGAAACGTGGGCTTCCACATGCTTATGATTCTAAGAAATAAAGATAAACCAAGGTCATAAGATTATGATAAATTTGTGTGTGCCGAAATACCTGATCCATATAAAGACCAGGAACTTTTCCAGACGGTGTCAAAAAACATGAGCCGTGGGCGATGTGGCCCTGGATATATCGATTCACACTGCATGAAAAATTATGGAACTGCCTGTAAATGTTCTAAAAACTACCCAAAGATACTTTTTGCAGAGAAACTAGAGATAGTACCCAAAATGGAGGTTATGCTGTAATAAGAAGAGACGGCGAAAGAACAATAAAAAAGAAAGATTTTGAGTGTGATAACAGATAGGTGGTGCCCAACAAACTAATGCTTATATAAATGTGGAATTTGTTGAAGTGTCAAAAGTGCCAAACACCTAACAAAGAGTGTAATCATAAACATCAATGTGCGAACGAAATTATGCCTTGCTTACCTAAAATATGCCTTGAGAGCCGATGACTACAGAAATATATACCCACATTTTATACCTTTTTATGAGTTGCAAACTAGGATTGAACTAATGGGGCAGGGAGATGAACATATCGTCAAAGAATATGAGGAAAGAGAAAAATTATTATCCAAACTGAAATCTAAACTCAAACCTAAACCAACTATTAGCTATTGGTATTTTCTAGCTTTTTATTGTTAGCTCATGTAAATAAAATTATAAAAGTAAAATAAAAAGTTATTCCATCAGGTTAAATACGCTACTAAGTGGGTGCTTCGCCTTTGCGATTTCCTTGTTTTCCTGCGAATTTATAGCAGGCAGTATAGATAAGCACAATTGATTTTTTATCCGTGTCTCTGTGTTACTTTGAATGATTGCAATTAATTTAATTAACGAATTTAAGTACTTCGCCCACCGACCATAAAATTTCTTATCCTAAATTGATTTAATAACAAAAAGTTCATGCAAATGGTTCATTTTAACAATATCTAGCTATATGTTGATAGTTAAAGCGTCCATAGGCTACGGTAACCGCTTCCCATCAGGTGGGACCGTATGCCAGTTTGCCACCCTTGTTGTATAAAAAAAATGCAAGAGTAAGATAATCTTTTCTAGAATTCACTTTCTATTTTCAATCTTGTCACTTAGTTGAGTATCTGCTTTGTATTTAAATGCTTATATTAAGGATGTATTTAGTGCTACGTATTTGGGTTATTTTTAATTTAATCAAATATTTGTTATTTAAATGCCTCATGTGTTTCAAAATAAAGTGTTTCTACGTGATTGGTTTATTTACTATCTTTATTTCCTATTATTTTCTGTGTGTGCAATAATGTGTTTATTAGAAATATAGACATAAAACTTTTAACTAGTTTTATAACGTTATATATTTTATCTTCGTTATTACAATTTATAATTCTAAGCATGTATTTTATTCTCATCTTCATAAGTATAAAACAAGTTACAAAGTTCAGAAGCTACTTTAGAAGTAAGCTAAGTAATATAAGTTGCGCTTAAGTTGGCTTTCGTTTAATTTTGAAGGATTTACCATCAATGGCTTTATTTATTTTACGAGTACAATACATTATAATGTATTAGATTTCGAAAAAAGGTTTTTCGATGATTATTTTATTGTTTTGTTTTTATTCTGCTTACTCATCCCTCCTTGAATATCATATCTACATAATGTTGCCCTCAGGTACCAGACCAAATTATTTTAGACCCTTTCCAAATATCATTGATTATAAAATTTGATTATCCCATCCTTCATAATGCCTTTTCAAGATTCAACATAGACAATTTTGTTGCAGGAGTTCAACTGGCATCGACTTGGCATGTTATACCACAACAATGATCTGGCAACTGGCAAAGGGAACAGCCCCTGCTTCTTAACCCTCAGTGCTGTATTCACGGTTCTAAACAAGAAAGACACTGGTTCTGGCATTGCAACTGTACCCTTCGACGAAACGAATACCACTTCAACAAAATACAGGGAGCTATTGCAAAAGTTGGCATTGACCACCAGAAGTAAGTTATTTGTTTATTGCAAAACATTGGCACTAACATTATGTGGATAAATAAATTATCTGAGCCTTAGAAATTATGACTTTCCATTGAAATTGTTTTACCAGTTTTTGTTTGATGTTCTTTACCACATCAATTGATATAAAATGTGCGTACCTATACAAATCTTACAATTACAATTTAAATTTATGTATCGCACAGAGAATTCACCATATGTTTTCCAGTGTTTTTTTTAAACAGTGTTCGTTTATGACGTCAAAACCGGACGTTGTTAAGTTAATCCGCGTAATTACATTAAAAGTGTACGAGTATTTTTTTGCTAATAAAGAGATCAATAAACTGTAATTTTATAATGTGTGTAATAACTGCGTCCTTCAAATAAAATCTTGAATACTATATGTCAATTCTGCTCCGTTAATGAAGACATTAAAATTTATAACGTAAGAATTTAAGTGATTTATTGAAACTTCTGATTAAAAAGTAATGTTAAGTAGGTATAAAAAATATATAAAGTATATCTCCAGATATCTCCAAAAATTATAGCAAATTAAGTGTTAGATATTTAATATTCTCGGTCTACGTATTTCTGTCCGCCCTTACTGTCATAAAGCATTAAAATACAATGTGTCAAATTCCCCAATTGATCATTCAATTACGACCTAATAAATATATCTCAAAATTATTTCCCAAATAATTAGTTGAAACCAATCAATCATATTTTACAACCAACATTAACATTTTGTCGGCGAGATAACAAAATAAGGAAGACAGAATAACGTAGAATAATTTAAGACAAAAAATATTTGGCAAAAATTAATTCCGAAACCGGTATGTAGGTACCTACAGTGTTATTCGATATTATTCATAAATATAACGGAACGGTTCGCTTTAATTGAAGTGTATTTATATTTTTATGACAACTCAATATATTTTCGATGCTATTATTAAGTTTCAAGGATTATTTGTTATTGAACCGAGTATCGCTGTTTATACTCGTTCACATTTTTACGACACGTAAAGTCCAAAAGTTATGACTTACCTACTTCATACTCTCTGCCCCCGCGCGGTTTTACCCGCGTAGTTCCCGTTCCCATAATAATATGGAGATAAAATATAACCTATGTTACTCCATGATAATGTGCCTTTTCATTGGTGAGAGAATAATTAAGATCGAATCGGTAGTTTTGAAGTTGACCCGCGCAACTTCGTTAGCTTCACATGCCCGTTTTTGCAACATTTTTTATTGATGCTCCGCTCCTATTCGTCGCGTCGTGATAGGATATATATCATATCATCACGCTACGATGCCTATCTAGATAAATGGACTATCTAACCCTGAAATATTTTTTTCAAATCGGACCATTATTTTCTGAGATTAACGCGTTTAAGTAAACAAACAAACTCTTCAGCTTTATATGTTAGTATTTAGATTTGTTTATCGAGTTAAAGAAGTGATTACTTGTGGGATAAACTCTTTGGGATTTCTATATCGAATCACGGATGTTATCGGCTATCAATCTCCGTAGACTGACGCGCTAACTTCGTCGCTGATCGATTAGTACACCACCAAGCCACATGAAAGCTCTTCGCATTAATGTTGATGTTTACCTATATTGTGATATGTACTAACTTACTGTTTATATACTAAGTAGGTATAAGTATTATTTTTAATATGAACTAATAAATTGCTCATGCACCAACAAAATAGTCAGACTAACATTGGTCAGTTTCGTCGCTCAAACGAGTCATCATAATTATTTATTTATGTACTTAATATTATTTCTTAGCACAACCATCAAATAATTTCATTATTTCACTCTTTTTTTAGCTAGTGATTTAGACGCCCGCTGTTTGAGTAATTAAGTTATCAAACCAATTTGTTTTGCATTACTTAAAATAATATTTTCCAGTCTGTTATTAAAGATTGATTGAAGGCAAAATAAAGTCACAACAACAGACAGGAAAATTCATCGAAATATATTGGTATAATGTATTCTTAATTATAAATGGATAAACACGTGAAAATAATGAGTTTGCTTCAATTCCACGTACGTTTTGTTGCATATTGATGCGAGCGACGGCATGGTCTATGCATAAGCTTCAGACGAACTTCATATCATACGCTATTTGAATTTTAAATTTTGTTTTTGCATCGAACGGGCTTCTATTATTGTTTGTTCGAGAGTAAAAAATGCAGGTATCAGTAGATAAGGCCAGAGAGAATTGTATGTTCTATGCATTTAATATAGCATTTCTTCGTTTCCCGGGATCATTTATTTTCCCAGAAAACATGTAACTTTATTGGTGTCTAAATCCCTTCAGCCGTTGTTGTGAGGAATAATAACAAACATATACCTTTTCATAGTCTGATTATGAAATTTACAAGATGAAATTATGTACTAATGTGAATGCAAATAGCTCGTAATACAATCATCATTACATTACAGTAGTATCATAATACGCTAAAACCGATATTCCACATGCCTATTAAGGGAGGTGCCAACATCGCACTTAGAACTATACGCATTCCTAATAGGTGTACGCAAATGCATAACTTTACATATTATTAAAGTATTGAATGACAAGTGTATATTTGTCTCTTTGTTCCGCCATTACTCAGACTTGGTATTTGATGTGGTTTCCATTATTTTATCACAGATACTCACATAATATTGTGTAGTGTTTTATTGCTTATGTTTCCGTGTATGAGGAGTTGAATAATTTTTTTTATAGTTTTATCTAAATTATTCTTTATTTAAATGTATTACCGGTTACCACGCGGCTTAAAGGTACATTAAAAAAACCTTATCGGTTTATTTTTAGTAACATTAGTTATTTCATAAGCATTTTAATATTTACTTTAGGTACTTTAGACTTTTAGAGCAATCATGTAAAAGTTTTATACATTATGTAAATGTAGTAATTCATTAAATGGTGTGTCTGTACCTGTTTTGATAAAATATTCTTGCAACAATATTACCCTGCCATATTTTTTATATAATAAACAATACCTACATACGAAAAAACTAGAAGCAGTTATCGGTCCCAAAAATAACCATAGGTCAGATATTTAAAAAAGCGTCAAAATTTTTTACAGAGTAGGTTATCTATATATTGTATTTTACCCTATGATAATATGTATCTATATAAATATAGCTCTCTATAAAAACATGAATGTATTTCCTGCAAACACGGTGAGTAGAAAAATGGTGTGGTTTTTAGGCTGGGATTGTTAATTTTGTTACGTTTGTGTTTGTGTTGATTGTCGTTCTGTGTAAATGTGTGTTTTACTTATTTAGATTTAGACCATTAGTTTATGACCTAACATTAAACCCTTAGATTATTGAATACCTACGAAAGTGCCAGTAATAAAATTCCGTTACTTTGTAACAGCAGTTATCTTTTACGCAACCTATCTTATTAGTACTCTAAAGTAAGATACTTTTAGGTAATCATATATTTTTGTTACAGTTGTAGTGTTATGTGCGAATCCGAGTACAGTCAGGGAAATAATGCTAGCTGCCGACGATCTCAATATGGTGTCATCGGGGGAATACGTTTTCTTCAATATCGAGCTGTTTTCCAAGTAAGATATCTACATTTTTGTATACCTACCTACATATTTATACAAAAGAGTTATGTCTTTTGTACAAATGCTGACTGCATTAGTACAAAAAACTTATTACAACATAAATTATTATACTATATTAATGACGATACTTACGTATTAAACACTTGTTTAAAAAACCATACTTACATAAATCACTGCGCTGCTATTTCAATGTATAAATATAATTCATTTCATTTCTTTACATAAAATCACCGACAGGTGATTATGGAAAAGCTGTAGAATATTTTCAACGGATTTTATAAATGCTATGGAGAAATCGTAAATCACACCTTGGATTTACACAATGGGTGATATATCATACATAATAGAATAGGATAAGGAAAAGATAAAAGTCATGATCCCTTTGAAAAATAGGTAATGTTGTGGGACGATGGCTGTTATGGATGTTTGGATTCACTTACCTATTTATTGAATGGCTTTAAAATTTAAAACTTCTAAATATAAATCTTATATCTATAAAAGTTAATCTGTGAAATCAATGTACGCGCATAACTTCAGAACGGACCGATTTCGCTAATTCTTATATAGGTAATAATAAAAAAAACAATAAATTTTAGTGAATATGGCGGAACAAGTAATATATACATATAGCCTTACCTTCCATTGCCAGGCATTTGTCTTTCACTGGGACAATGCTCTAAATAAATAAATAAAAGTTTGGATATATAACCTTCATAAATGTAACAAGCTTGAAAATCTGTGATGACGGATGTTTGTTACTTTTTCACACAACAACGCCATACGGACTGACTACGGAAAAATATGTCGTATACATTAGATAGTTTTTATTCCGGGATAATTGAAGAGCCACCGGGGAACACGGGACAAGTTAGTTTTTTAGAACTAGCTAAAAAATTGAGGACCAATTTTTTAGGTGCGCTTTTACTTTGTCCGTAGCAAAAGTTTTTATATTTTTTACGTCGACGTAAATATTTTATGACCATCAATCTCTTTTGTAAGGCGGTCTAAAAATCTGTTTTTTTGCCACAGCTTAGCATCAGCTTCGTCAAAAGAGCCTTGGAAGGCAGAAGGTGATACAGAAGAGCGTAATGAGAAGGCGAGAAGAGCTTACAGCGCTGTGCTTACGGTCACCAGTCCAGCGCCAGAGAAGAAAGAATATCTGGAGTTTTCGGATCAAGTATGCTATTCATTCATTTATTTTTAAACGTTTACATTTATAATTAACAAATGCCTGAAAGCTGGATTGGATCTAAATATAATACAGTTCTTTTAATTTGCTTTGAAGATCCTTACGATAGCAACAAGTCCCATACCAAACAGTAAATATTATTTCATTAATAAACAACAAAAGTTAATGAGAAATTGGTAAGATTAATCGGAGCACCGGTAAACATAAAATCAGTTAACAATAAAATTTGTTATTAAAAATCATGCAAGCTACATACCTACCCAAAAATATTAAATTATCCATTCATAAAAGTTTTTACTCGTATCAAACACTTCATTAAGCATCCTGCATTTTGCGCATATCTGAATATTTTCAATAGCCTCAGTTTGATTAAAGTGCACGTTTCACTGTGTACAAACTTCATATAAAATTAAATTGTATATAATTTGAATCATATAATAATAATTACTGTTTCAATATAAATTAATTCTTGAACATTAAATTATTGGAATATTAACTTTACATACGCGTTGACTGTAGATTTTCTTAAAATTCCTAAATAATGTAACTTCAATTTAATTCTAGATTTATAAACGTTTATGTTGATTTAGCTCAAGGGTTGTTTACCATGACCTACTAAAAAAATGCATGATTTTCTTTGACTAATTTCGATCTCATATAATCAGTTAAAATCATGATAAGTAACGATACACATAAAGGCTACTAGGAAATATAATATAACTAAATTTAATTCCAATCAAATTAACACAATTTCCTGACTTAAAAGCCCCTTTGATATCGCTACGAAACCTACAGGTCAAAGAGCTGGCGGCTACGAAATACAACTACACGTTCGGCAAAGACGAGGTAGTGTCGACATTCGTAGCAGCCTTCTACGATGCGGTGCTACTGTACGCGCTGGCTCTGAACGACACGCTGCGGCAGGCAGACGACCCGAGGGGACAGTTGGACGGCGCCACAGTTATAAGAAACATGTGGAATAGAACATTCCAGGGTAATTTTGTTGTTATTCGTGCTGTTTTATCTAAAACTAGTGGCTCCCCGCGGCTTCGCCCGCGTTCCCGGGGGATCTTCAATTTTCCCAGGATAAATAGTAGTATGACTTTCTCAGGCTCTGGATTATCTGCGTACCAAATTTCATTTAAAGTAGTTTTAGCGTGAAAGCGTAACAGACAGACAGACAGAGTTACTTTCGCATTTACAATATTAGTATGGAGTATGGATGGCTAGCTTTGTGGTTAGACCATTTCGAGAGGCTGTGTGGGTTCGAAGCCCAGATTGCACATACATTTGTGTGCTTAAACATGTTTGTTTGTTTCGATGTAAATATCTATACAAGTGTGAATTTATAAAGTTGTGGTAATTGTAGTATATCAGGGTCATCTATCCATAGTCACAAATTTACGCATTTATAATATTAGTAGGTTTAAGAGTAATACATACCCACATGACATCTCTTATAGTTTTTATCGCTATGTTAATTTAGACCCGTTTACATAACGAAAAGTTTTGCTACAATATAGCAATAATATTGGTTTATTAACCTTCAAAGTTATTGTTGTTCTTCGACCGTTAAACCTACTGGTAACTGATATTTTAAATATTATATAAATATTAAGTCTATGTTAGTATACCTAATTACTTTTTCCTCATAAATAATAAAGCTTTGTTCTAAAAAGCTTGAAAGAAAATAATGTAGACTAATTAAATAAACAACGAGAAAAAATATAAAACATCGTAGATAATAAAGATAAACATATTATTATCTCCTGTAAAATGGACGCTATTAATGTGGAGTACGTGTGAAGCTAAATATTTGCATAAAAGCTAATGCTATGATTAACAGTTCGGTATTATTATGGTAGAATAGCTCTTTACTTACACTGCCGGTTACAGTGCTCGACCGACCGTCAGTGCGTACGTCAGTCGCACTTGTCATATGTATGAAAATTCATAAACCGTACAGTGCTAGACCGACCGTACGTACGCGTATTTGCTACGCACTGCGTACGAGGACCGTCGGTCGAGCGCGTGCGCTTGCGTACCGTCGGTCGACTGACGCGCTATGTAAACAAATGAACGCGTTCAGTGCTGTACCGACCGCACGCATGCGTGATGAACCTTATCGATACTGAGGCCGGTTACAGTGCTCGACCGACCGTTAGTGCGTACGTCAGTCGCGCTTGTCATATGTATGAAAATTTATAAACCGTACAGTGCTAGACCGACCGTACGCACGACCGTCGGTCGAGCGCGTGCGCATGCGTACCGTCAGTCGACTGACGCGCTATGTAAACAAATGAACGCGTTCAGTGCTGTACCGACCGGTGCACCGACCGCACGCATGCGTGATGAACCTTATCGATACTGAAAGCGACTGTGCACGTCCGGTCAGTTTACTGGTACGCAGAGCACTGAATGATACAAACTGACGGTCGGTCAATGCGCATCATCAGCACCGACGGTACGCACTGACGGTCGGTGGAGCACTGTAACCGGCCTAAGGCCGGTAACTGTAATATCATTAACATCTTTATAAATAGTCAAGAAATCGAAATCCCACCCATAAAATACATATGCGTTGAATGCATGAATATAATAATACCTATCTATTTACTCTGTGTTTGGATGTAAATATCTATATAAATATGTATTTAAATTTATTACATGTAGTTTATCATCTAACTCTGCTTAGTTTGGAATCTGATTGGCTGATGTAAAAAGTGGCTACGGATATTTTTCTATTTATTGTTTCATAGGTTTATATTTTAAGTCACGTTTAGTAATAAGTACTTCTATCTACGTTTGAGAGTAGAATACCTATTCGTAAAGAAATTAATATGAATATTGTTTTACAGGAATAACTGGGGAAGTGATCATTGATAGCAATGGAGATCGCGTCGCCTCGTACTCGCTGCTCGACATGAATCCGAACACCAGCAAGTTTGAGGTAAAAACATTTGAAAATCACTTTTCTCTTTATGAAACTTTATTAAGTCTATTTCCATCAAAATCTTAGTAACTCAGCTATATGATGATGATGATTGGTCCGACCGATTTCGGCCGTGGCGACCACTTTGACTCCTAGTCAGTCTGGCGCTGGTGCACCGAAGATGGCTTATGTAGCCTATCCTCACGGCGAAACTCCGTGCACACTGAGGGCACGATTATGCTATAAACGCTCTTCTGTACCTATATAATAGTTTGACACAAGAAAATTAAAAGCAAACATATTTTATAGAAATGAATAAATAACACATTTATAAAAAGCCAATCGTGATGTTAAATAAATATTTTAATATACTAGGCGAGCTTTTCAAATTTATTTGTAAGTTGATACACCTTTTAATTAACTGTCTATTTTTTAGTACTTTAAAGTATATAATATGATTTATTAGCTAATAAAGAAATATGAATATTCTTTTTCTAATATCTATTAAGTATATTTTATATCCCATAATAAATTGAATATATTGCATATTGGTACTAATAATTTAAAATTTAATTCTCGACATCTTGAATTTGAAAAAAATACACAACTTTATTTTATTCCAATTGAAAGCCTACAATTCTACACTACGGATAAAGATTCCATCAAAGAAATGAATTCAGCAATCAAATTCGAAACTTATTCCAAGCAAAGCTAAATTACATTCCAGGCGCAAAACAAAAAAAGTTCCATCATTTCCGACGATATCAAAATACCTACTTTACATGAGGGATTCCCTGAAATCCCTGAACCAATGAACCGATTTAGATAAACGATGTGTCACACCATACATAACCTCCACAATAGGGTTTATGACAGCGGTCGTGAGGACGCATGTTCGAATCCCCCTCATTTACTTACGCATTATTAATCGATCGTTATTTACTGAGTAGCGTTAAGGGTTCTAAATTCGATACAAATAGTTGTATAAAGCGGTAGAGATGGGTGGGCGGAAATAATTGTATTGGAAATCTGCCACACTGACACTGACTTGCGTGTTTTAGACCAACTTTGACTACCTACCTGTTACGCTTTTACCCTAAATTACTAGACGGATTTTTATAAAATTTGATACACATTTTCTTTACTTGTTTCTTTTGTACATAGGAAACCTTTTGTCCCGGAAAATTAAACGTCACCCGGGAACGCGGGGCGGAAGCTAGTATAGAGTAGGTTGATTTATTTATCAAACCAAATGATCATTAAAAACAAAACTATAAATACTTATATATTTCTATGTATCAGTGGTTGCACTCTGTGTTCCATTTATTCTCCAACACACACACATCGCGGCGGTAATGAATTGAATAATTAACTTTGAATGGCAAGTCTGTGAACTTCAGCAAAAGGAAAACTTACCGAAACCAGCAGCGCAATTTAATGTGGCGGGACGGGTTATCAGGGAACCCTATAATTTTATTAAACACTAACTTTGTTGCGGTTTCGTTCGCGAGGATTCTAATCTGACTCCCGCGGGAACTTTTTAATATGTACCATATTGATATGGAAATTGGGAATGAACTGAAGTGAAAATTCCAGTTGCTTCAAGGCTGTATCTTTATTAAATTTTATGAGACAATAATTTGGAAGTGTTTCGGTTATGTGGTTCTTATTACGGTTTGAAAAGTAGATCATGACCATGACGATACATAATCCCGTTTCATCAACTTTCGATTAGCTAAAAAGCAGTGAGAGATAATAGAATAAAAAAATGGCGCCCACACTTTATTTTATATTATTTATAATGCCCTTTGAGTAAAACTCTCTTCTATCCCACAAAGTGCCGCAGGTCACGCAGGTGTAAAATATTTATGAGGCTTCTTCTAAATCTACAACTTTAGCATCTAAATTTTGCTTTCAGCGGCAAGTGTTCACGAAACAGATAAAGTTGCGCGGCTGGAAAGTTTGTCTGAACAAAGTTAGTAGATAAATTGGTACAAGACGACACGATATTTATTCTATTATAAAAAGTTAGTAATTCAATAAAATAATCGCAAAAGGGAAAACAGTTAAGGATCTGACAATCAAATGTTCTGATGAAAAAAATAGTAACTACAGACAGCTTTAACAGAAGGAGAAAGACTAAAAGAACTATAATGTAAACTGTCCCCGGATACATACAAATAATATTCTAGCTGATGATAGACCTAGAATATTATTTGGTATAATCAAAAGAGAAAAATCGGTCACATTTTCATCAGACGATGAAGAATTTTTAAGTAAATCCAAGTCAAAAACTAATTTCAACTCAATTTATTATTATTCTCAACTGGTAAGCTAACAAATCGCGCAATAACGACCCGCTTGTGAAAGCAAAGAAAAACATACCAATACGATATTGGATTTTATCGAGAAATAACGAGATTCCAACTGGCATTGTCTTAGGAATAAAAAACCAGACGCCTTGTTAACAACTTTTATAACTCTATAACTTAATGTGAAAGAATACAGTTTGATCTTGGTTGTTTTCTTTGCTGTTTAAATAGTTCAAACGCGAAAAAAATAACGTTTTAAAACTAGGGCTTTGTTCGAAAAAACAGTATTTGTTAGCCGTCGTTTCATCTTAAAATTCCAGCACAAAAAGCTAGTAGCTTCTAGAATTTTGCTGCAGTATTTTAATTTAATATGAAAAAAAGCTATAGTATTATAGCTATATTGTGATAATCACTGCATTCTAGCTGACACTGAGCATAATAGATATATCAAGTCTAAGTAAAAGAATGTTTATGGCCACTAAATATTTGAACCCACGGAATAACAAGTGAAACCGCGGCGAGAAGGCTAGTTAATAAATAATAGGGCGACTTCAACGTTGTAAAATTTTCCCAGACTCATAAGATGAAAACTTAGCCAAGTACCAGTTACTTTCACGAAAAGCTCTCTTTAGTTATATTGCGTTTTTCCTCAACCATTTTTCATCCCTCAAATTATAGTAGAGCTCAAGTATTGAATATAAATTGCTATTTCAAGCGTTTGCACGCATTGCTGTTTTGTTCTCGATGATAAAAGAAATAAGATTAATCTTCTACTGGCGTGAAGATATTCTTTTGTATGCTTTGGAATGTTGCACAAAGGTGGGGTATATTTTTTACAGTGAAAGAACCGTCGCTAGGCACATAAGCTATTGAATTTCGTTAGAATTTATTTTTGGATAAATATATTTAATGTATAATAATCAAACATATTAACAATCAAATATTACAATATCTAAAGTATACACATTAAATATGTATTTAAAAGTAGTTGCTTATAAAGTTTCAGACTATATAGACAGGTTTTTATAGAAAATATATATTACTTTACCGCATACTGTCTTAAATCTTATAATCCCACCACTCACATTTGTACAAGATGAGGTTTCATTTAAATTTATTTCCAAAAGTATGGCAGAGTGAGCCAGTTATTTATTACATTTAATGATATTACATTTGGAGGTACTATGATCAAAATAAGGGTTGTTGATTCCGCACCCTCGTAAAATTCAATCAACTTTTATGACAAAGGGTTCAGCTTACATCTTCTCCGACCGTTTCCTATATCGAAATGTTTTCAAGCTTTTATCGCTGACATTTTAAGTCTTAAGTACTTATCGAATATGGTAATGATACCCAAATGTCTAAAGTGATACTGATATGTGAGTGAGTGATATTTTATGATCTTGACGTTTTTAACAAGTCATCATCAGCTCGTATACTTTTCCACGACCACGAGCTTTCCCTAACAAGAGGTGGTTTAGGCGGTAGTCCAATACGCGGGTCTAGTGCGGATTGGGGACTTCACGTGCCTTAATTGTGATATCTTGGGCATGGATTTTTTAGCAATTAGAGGTGCGGGCCGGGATTCAAACCTGCCCCTCACGTTCGCGAATCAATGCATTCCCCACTGAGACAGAACAACAAGGACCAATGTTAATTAACTTTAAATGTCTATGTAATAAAAAAGTCTAGTCAAAATGTAATACGAATTTTCGTATTATCTCAAAAGTTAAAGCCTTAACTATGTAGTTTGAATTAAAAACTTTTCAGCGAGAAGATAAAAGATAGTCTGCATTTCAGTAAAATTACTAGCCAAGTTTTTTAATGCCAGGTATGAAGCACAGAATAACGACCATGTATTTTTTGCCTCATTTTATACTACAGGAAATAAAATATGAAAGAGAACAGATTACACTCTATATAATCTAAGGTAGGTATACTACCTCGTAGTTTACAGGGTTAGTCAGTTTTGCCGAGATAAAAAATAAACTATGTAATCAATTAGCCAAAACATATTCAGTTCGCGAACCAAGTTTTATCTTAATCCTCGCAGCCGTTTACGTGTGAATACGCCGCTGACGTTCCAGCATTCAGATTTTCACATGAATATTTTTTACTATCTCCAATAACAAAACGCTTATATTAAAAAATACATACATTTATTTATAAAGGGTATTATTTATATACATGATGTATCTTCGGAAATTTCTTCCATATCGCCCGTAGGTATATTTGTCACTCTTTATAAAACTTTCCATCTTATCATCTATAGATAATTATATGAATGGCTATGTATATTGCTAAGTTTAGAAGAACGTAAATGATTTGGCTATTTTTAACTTTTTCTAAATCATAGAAATATATAGAAAAGCGTTTCAGCAGGAAAGAAATAAGTCGCTCGGGAACGTGAATGAAATCTGAATGTAAAATCTTGTTAGATAGACGGTTTAAAACGTGTTCTATTACAGGTTGTAGCAACGTATGTGGCAGCGAATTCATCGTTACAATTTATTGAAAACCGACCCATTCACTGGGCTGGGGGCCGCACCGACCCACCCCCAGATACACCCCAGTGTGGCTTTGACGGCTCACTGTGCCCGGATAATTGTGAGTAACACTTATCAGTATTCCGTTTTATTTTTGGACCAAACCTTAATTAATCTTTTGTCTAAATTTTTAGTAAAAATTTCATGCTGATATTCTTTTAATGTCACGTTGACTTTTAAACTGTTACTAATTAATTAAGTTAATTTTGGTAACGTTACATGTTGCTTTGTTTTTTTTTATGTGAATACAGGTTATAAATAGACATGTAAAAATATATTAATCATTATATGGGTATACATTTAGTTTGACTTGACTATGTTTACTTACATTGTAAAGTGTTTTGACCTGTAAATGCAAACAAATTGCAATGTGCCTTTCTCACGAACTAAGAAGCACTTATATTTTTAATACTAGTACTTATTTATTTGCAATCAATCTATCAATGTGTCCAAACACGAGTTTGATTTATTTATGTAACAAATCCTACTCAAACATAAATAGAAATGCAGTGTATGACGTCGATGCTCGAAATAACCTGACCTTACGAGTAAATAAATGAATCAGTAAATTATTACTCAATGTCGTCTTAAAATCACAAACTTACATTGCTTTCATGAATTTATTTGAATCGATTGCATAGAAATTGTGAATAAACAGTAGTGTTTCGCAAATAGTTAGATACCAAAGTGAACAATATAAATAATATTCTGGAACGTCTTTCAAACTCAATCTTATTCATATTATGCTAACTAGATAGTATTTTATAAAACACAGAAAAAGAAATAACAGAAATGTTCATGCACACATTTTTGGAGCTTAATCGAACTCATGACTAGCATGTGAAAATCAGGGTTGCTAACCACCACAAAGTAAGCCAGTCAACCAATATTCTTTCACTAGATGAGTACGCTACATATTTTATAAGCATTCCAATACACACACGATACACACATTACATTTCAGTAAAGAAAACGGCAGAACTTCCAGCTCAGAACCTAAGTAAAAATTCCTTTTACGACAAGCTTTGCCTACTAAGCGCAATCTCTGAGCTTCCAAACATTAACTTATGAGTGCTCAAGCTAGTTCAAACGAAAGAAGTCTCGTTAAGCACCTAACAAAGTGTGAATTTAAACTTCTTTATTCCTTTGAGCGGCAATGTTTACTCCTAGGTGTTGTTTACTTCTTTCCACCTTACACTTAGAGTTTCTTTTAATTAAACTCTTCGAGATAAGCTTGGGCTAAACCGGCTGAAGCTTACACCGACGCGTAATCACTATAGGTAGGCTGTAATTCTGCCTGAATTAATTTCTACAACAAAAAAAAAACTTTGTCGAATTGAGAACCTCTTCCTTTTTTTTAAGTCGTTTAAAAATTGACAAAAATCTCAGTATCATAGTATGAAGTGGTATGTGAATAAACACTTGAATGAGCATGCAATATGTCTTGTATGCAAATAATTTACACATGAAGAGCCACGAGTTTCAATTTCACAATTCCACGTACGTTGCTTATTCGATATTGCGGGTTTATTAATATCAAAATTCAATTTGATATGAATTAGGTATATAAGTGAAATGTTTAGTATTACTTGGGCTTTGCTGTTTACATTATACCAGCCAGGGTTTATTTATTAGTAGTAAATAAATATTCGTTATTTATTTATATTAGTAGTAAAGACTAATTTTTTGACAAACAGAAAAAAAATTCACTGATTTACATAATATATTTTTGTTTCGCAGCTAGTATTTTATGATACGCTATTTTATCTTTTGATGTTTGTTAAGATGCTGAAAAATCCCAATCTGTAATAAAGCTATAATAGCTGTCGAGAAATAATACCTACTTCTTTGGTGTAAGCGACGGCCACTGAGGAGTAAAAGCTCTCGAAGAAATTAAAAAGAAAGGACAACGCTAGGAATCTATAATCTCGTTCGCGCTGGGCACGTCACGAACTTAGTTCCGTTCAAACAAATAGGGTACTTATCTACTTACATTTTCACCGCCTCTTTAAAAAAATGCTCATCAGAGACGAAATTTTTGTAATAATTCGTTTTTAGTGTTTAGGCCAGTAATTAAAGCCGTTATCGATCCATTGTCTTTTTGTTAGTTTCCAAGATATCAATCAAAAACTTTCCTTCAAGATTGCGATCGAAACTCCACCTGGATCAGTCGGCATTTTGTGTTTTTATGGTGACCCTTAACCCAAAAAATATGTTGGATCGGAAATTTAGTGTGAGGTTAAATGCTTTATTAACTGGGCTCAGTTCAGTTGAAATCTCTGAGATAAAATATTTAAATTCACGTCACAATGAAATCATATAGACAAAAGTGCAATGGGCTGTACAAAGTTCAATCGGCTTTTTTTATTAATGCAGCAATACGAATATTATTTTACAATTACTCGGGTATTTCAATTCGTAGAATATATTCATTTGTTTTGATTGGTTCGGAAATAAACGGTTGAGAAATCGACAAAATACACAAACATTGGAAAAGTACGTACCCACTGTTAGTACATAGATCAATAAATCTAGTAAATTGTTGAAAATTGATCGTATTTTTCCGATAGTAAACTGATGTTTAAATGACGGATAAACATTATCGAGAGTTCGCTTTGATATTCCAAATGACCGCAGGCAGATTGCCAGCGATTGAAAAGTTAGAATGAATAGATCTGCTGACACAACAGCGCACGTTATTTATATATAATTTTATGTCAGATTTAGTAGAAGATTTTTTAAAGGATTTCGTTACTAAATGTTACCCCTCATTGTAATTTTCTACACTAGACAGACATACACAAATTTATAGGTACTAGGATTTTCTATATATACCGTAATTCATAACTAATTGGAGTAAATAAATAAATAAAGAATGGTACTATGATTCAGAAAATTCCATAGGTAAGCCAATATAATTTTCAGTTTTACTTTTATAACTATATTATGTATTCTTGATGGTATATCCAAACTAAATACCTAAATAAATACATTTTAGACCTAATAAATTGGCTTTAAGATATTTTCCTCTTTATATGCACGATTATTTTAGTCGGTTTAGCTTAGCAGATACTCCGCGTCTGTGTGTTACAAGCACACATTAAACAAACAGATCTACATTTTGTGTCGATAAACATTGGAAATTACTTTAATCAATGCATTGAAGGTTACTAATACAGCTTGTTCCTAGTATTTATGTGGATTCCCTTAAATCAATAAAGTTCCATTTTAACTGTCTTTGAATATAGATTTGATGGTAATTTGAGATGGTATTGCTAAGCAAAAATGTACCTTAAGAAACATGTATTTTCGTAAATGAATTCTGGTTTCATAGTTAACAATAACTCAAAATAATTAATCCTCATATACATATAAATGATTTGTATGTTGGTTTGTGGAACTAAGAAATGAACAATGCTTTAATTAAAATAAATGGTCATGTTACGTTCAGAGGCTTACGTATTTCAAAGGTTATCTAAAGTCAGACCCTTTCTGCGGTTAGCCATAGGTTAGTCAAATCCTGAATTTTACATGCAAAGTTTAAGCTAGTGTGTTTGTCTTCATTTTAGAATTTAATACAAGCACCACCATTTTGTAAGGTTTAGATTAAAATAAAATAATTATAATTATATTTGCTCTTACAATTTTTTTTACAAACTGATTACACCTTAATGTATTGTTGAAAAATATGCCTTAAAAGTCTTAGTTTTAAGTATTATAATCCTTTACCAAACAGCAATTAAGATATTTAAACTGGAGAGCAATTTTCATAGTTTTGTACTGCTAAATAATCTGATCAACTCCATATATACCTACTTAATAACATTTCCTTTCCAAGCACTATGGACTCATAGTACACTGCATATTGTTTCATAACCATAAATACAATTTGGGATAAGTCGCTCGTGTAAACTAGTATATTTATTATGTCAGCAACATTTTCCAATATGTCTCTTGTTTCAGCTCTGCCCGTGTACGCCATTTTGAGTATTATACTGAGCTCCGTAGTCGTCGTACTGGCGATACTATCCGTATTCATATATAGGTATGAGATGTTTCTGTAACATTCACACTAAATTATCTAAACACCATTCAATGAAAAGAGCACTCATTAGTGCTACTAATTGCCTCTATATTTATAATAATTTTAACGAGCTGCCTAGTTTAATTTTAAGTGTAGCGTATAGTCTAGTATGAATTTGTTTAATTGGATTTCTTATATATAAAGTCTTTAAATTATCATTACAGAGCATCAAAAGTTCTTAAAAAGATAAAACATTTTACCATTTTCATCACATTTACAGTAGGTAGCTATGGTATCAAGAATTATCCTGAATTTTTTAAAACTGATATCAACTGATAATGCCTTCTAATGCAATACAAATAGAGTTTATATTTATTCATCTTTCTCTAGACATTACAAGCTTGAAGCGGAGATAGCGATGATGACATGGCGCGTGAGTTGGAGCGACGTTCTTCAACCAGGCGGTCGGCTCCGCGGCAGTATGCACTCACTTGTACGAAGGTATAGCACAGGGGTGAGTTTTTTTTTCTTATAAATAGAGAAAATGTCACTTTGTCTACACTAATATTATAAAGAGGATTTTTTTTTTACTTTTGTATCGTAATGAATAAACTCAAAAACTACTGTCTCGATTTCAAAAATTCTTTCACGGAAGCTACATTATTAGGAAGTAGCATAGGCTTTATTTTATCCCCGTACTCCCACGGTAACGGGAACTACGCGGGTGGAACTGCGCGAAGGCAGCATGTAATATAAAAGTCAGCCTATTTACTATTCCAGAACATACTTAATCCATGTACCAAATTTTACGCAGATCACGTCAGTCGTTATTGCGTGAATAGAAACAAATACCTATCCCGAAATTTTGCTTTTATAATAGGATCCTGCTTTGACGAAGCTATTATAATATTTTCTTATCCAAATTCTCGTAATTAAACTGTCATTTACATTATTTCCTGCATTTTGTAATTTTAATTCCCTCTCAACGATTTTTGCTTTTCATTCGAAAGCACAAAACGGCTGTCCGTCCGTCCGTTCACAAATAATTGAATGGAGGCGCAATTTAATATATATTTAAACAAAAACAGAATTTTCTACTGATGAATTAATATGCCACAAAAGTTTCAAACTTGAAATGAGTTCGATCAGATTGTTAATTTACATTCCAATAGTTTTGAACAAATGATAGACACAAATGGAAAAGTTATTTATATCGAGAATTACGTACTTTTTCTCTACTCTTTTCTATAAAGTCTTTGCAGGAAAAATAAACTTAAAGTGAATGATTTGTTTCAAATCAATATTTATGTTGTTTTGTTTGAAAGTTTGAAGTTTAAAAAAATAATACGTGGGCTACGGTAATAATAATAACTACAATACTTATCTAATCTTACTCTTAATTGTTTATCTGTTTTATTCTGTTTTTAATTATTATTTAAGTTAAAATTATGTAGTGTAATAGTATACACTAAATAGTATTTTGTGTAGCATAGTTCTGTTGTTTACGGAAAATGTTGTGTTCAGCTGTTATTAGCACTTGTATCAAAACCTTGTCATATTCATATCTTTCATATCTTGTAATGTTTACCTAATACATTTACTGTTGTTGTGCCTTATTAATAAATAAATAAAAAAGGAATTCACTTACGTTTTTGGATAAATGGATTATAAAAAGGAATGGATTAAAAAGATTTTACAGGAAAGCTAATAGTTGACATCATGTTTATCTCAAGGGAGGTAACGAGTTATAATGTGGCTTATCTTTCCCTCTTGAGAGTAAAGTAACCCTCTCGTCGGCTAGGATTGTTTTACAGAGAATATTCCGGAAATTTGCGTAGACTTCCGTGCTTATCTTACTTAATTAAAATTCTGTGACAGTTTTCTTAGCTGAAACAATTTAAGAACTTATTACATAACTTAACGAATTTGTTATTTTGACAATTTAAAAGCAATTTTACAGTTTCAAAGTAGTAAATGTATTTGAAAACATAAGTCTTTTGACTTTAGATTTCCTTTATATATTGTAAATAATTTACATTTATTACATAAAATACAATACTCCTATCATAAATAAATAGGAAACTTTAATGAAATTAAACCTCTTCAACTATTCGGAACTATCTTTGAAGAAACTATTTATTTTACGAGATCGTACCTTTTCCAGATTACTGTAATAACACTTCTTGTTTTCGGTTCATTTGGCCCTTTATACTTGAACTGTATGGGTAAATACAAATAGCTTTTTTTCACCTTCAGATAAAATAGAGTGTAGTAAACTATTCAGTTATCTTCACAAAAAACGAAAATAACTTCGTTACTCGGAAGTAGGTATTAGAGCTAGGTTTGCCACCTTTGTGGTACAAAAAAAATCTTAGTTCAGGGATGTACTATACCTATTTCCGTCATAATCTTTAAGAATCAAAAAACATATGTTTTAATAATAATGCCTAAAATCATTTCAATTTTACTGAACCATATCATAAGAAGAACTCTCAGAAATCAGAACATCGATTTTTTTTTCAGACGGCATATTCAGATGAAGGAACATCACTGGCTGGTGATAGACAGGTTTATGCTCCGTGTGGTTTCTTTAAAGGCTGTAGAGTCGCCATAAAGAAGGTAGATAAACAACGCATCGATTTGACCAGACCTCTGCTACTAGAACTCAAGAAGATGAAGGACTTAGAACATGATCATTTAGCGAGGTTTTTTGGAGCCTGTGTGGATCCGCCACACTGCTGTCTGCTTACCGAGTACTGTCCTAAGGGATCTCTACAGGACATATTGGAAAATGAATCTATCAAGTTAGATTGGATGTTCAAAGTTAGCCTCATGCATGACATTGTCAAGGTGAGTGGTTTTATTATAGTCCTAATATAAATTCAATTTAGTACTACACGAATTGAAAGAAAATTTACGAATATTTAAGTCTATTTATATTTTATGCTTCAAAGTCTTCTCAACGTTGAAATTGATATTAATTTATTGAAAATTGATTGCTACAAATTTTTTGGTTAAGTTTTTATTATTTACCCTTTAATTTGTAACTTTTTAGTAGACGGTCCTAAAAATGGAATCCAAAAATACTTGTTTATCGAGAGGGTAATAAAACCAATAGTAAATTGAATGAATTAAGATGTCTGTTCGTACATTATAATAGACATTAAGTACTTATATTTTATTTATTCAACAATATCCCAGGGCATGCATCACCTCCATGGTACCGACATACGCTCCCATGGCGCGCTGAAGTCCAGCAACTGCGTGGTGGACTCACGGTTCGTGCTGAAGATCACAGACTTCGGTATAAATGCTCTGAGGTGCTCGGAGAAAGATTCAAGAGCACACAGCTATTGGACACGTATGTTATTATCTATAATATTAGTATATTAGTAGATAAATTAATTCCTATTCCACATATTTTCGGTCTTTAACTGTTTGTAATTAGACTCTAAATAAGGTCTTTGAAAAGGTTAAGTTTTGTTTTCGTGAGAGAGTAAGATTTGTAATTAAAGTGATTGGAGAAAAAACTTTTAAATAAATAAGAAGTATAAACAACAGTGTAAAATAAATTTATATGTGTAAAATAATATATTTTTCAGTAACTAAGGCTTATACATATTTTGTTGATTTAAAATACATTAGGTATGCGTTGTATCTTTCTTTGTTCTTAATATCAGAAGCTGTCTCTTTAAAAGCGCGTAATTTTCATAATATCTCATTGAATAATTCCAAGAAAGAACATCAAAGGAAAGTTTTAATTTTGTTCCATCTTTTTAATTGACTTTTTATGAGCCTTCATTGTTTGTTGATTTTTTTCCAAAGCAATAAGGGTATTAAACGATTTCTTCTTATTAACGATAGCCTGATAAGAAACAAGCAGTTTTCTATACATATATAATTTATCTTTTTTATCTTTTGTAACAAAGACATCAAGTAAGTCCTTTGTAAAAGATATTCGTTCTTCAAACGATTCCTTTGCGTGTATATGTTTTGACGAGTTTTCCTTGTAAATAATCTCGTAACAATAAGTTCTTGGGTACCTATAAAGTTGTTTTCTGTGACCTTTTCAAAACTCTTGTTTGGGATTTTATTAGCTATTTATATCAGTTACCGTTGAAATTTGAGATTTTGATATTCGACAGTAACATTATGTATATATCATTAATTTTAGTAGGTATGTCCCTCATTATAACTTCCAACATTAACATTAGGGGCTTATCTTATGTATTAAGTCTTTTGTAGCTACATTTACTATGCTAAATACAAATATACTATGCTTTTCATTGATCAAAATACCTATCTTAAAATATCACTATAACAAATCAGAATTAGAAAATTGCACTGACAGATTTAATCAGTTTATCAGTCTCTCATAAATGTTATCGTTGATTTACCGTTCACTATTAACGTTGCTTTTTTCACATTCGATATGATTTATTATTTAGGTCTGCTGTGGACCGCACCGGAGCTACTCCGGATGCCGGAACCGCCCCCAGAAGGGACCCCAAAGGGCGATGTATACTCCTTTGGGATCATCATGCATGAGATAGTGAACCGGCAGGGCGCCTTTTGGCTGGGACCCGGAATAGAGATGCCCCCTAAAGGTACTAAAGAAACCTTCTTCTATCATTTTTATAACCTTTTTAATGGCCTGTTGCAGGGGTAATGCCTTCCTTATTGATATTTTATAGGACACCGACTATTTGATAAAATGCCCCGTCACTATATTATAGATCTACTTCATTTCGTTTTCTATGAAATAAGCCAACGGGTCGTTAAGATTTTTTGAGATAACGTAATATTCCGTCTATTTATTTTAACACATTAAAACAGTTTTACCGAATACCTTGCATTTTACGGAAAATTTCAAAAAAGGCTAGATCATAAACTTCGACTATTGAATCAATAGGCGCAGACAATGATAAAAAAATAATTAAAATCGGTCAACAGTAGCCGGAGAAATCCAAATACGTATACACAAAACTTGATGTAAGTTAAAAACAGAACCATAACAAACATTTCTCCAATTACATAAACAGATATAATAGAAACGGTGATAGCAAGTGGCTTAAGACCAAATACGTCTCACCACCGGTCATGCGAGGTGGACGACGCGACGGAGCTGATGCGGCGCTGCTGGGCGGAGGACCCGGCCGAGAGACCGGTGTTCGCGCACCTCAAGGGAGCGATCAGACGCCTCAACAAGTAATATTTATGTACATATGTCTTCTTCTACTGGTTGTAGATCTTGTTATCAAATATTAATTTGCTTTTGAGTTGCTTTAGGAGCTATTTTCTGTATGTACACTTTTCTTTGGGGTGGCTCGAGCTCCTCGGTGGAGACGTATATGAGCTGACGATGAGTAATTAATTATTTTATTTTACATGATAATATTACAAAGTGCGGTCAATGTTACAGGGAAGACTTCATATTAACAAAAAAGTCACTTTTAGTATTTTCCGCGAATTGTTATTTTATCATTAATATGCCGAAGGGATATTTTTTTAACTGTCCCATATTTGTTGATTTGCGCTTAAGTTTTTGTAGTTTAGATCTAAATCGTAATGAAATCTTTTTATTAAAGTTATTTATAGAATGTTTTTGGTTCCACGTATTCCTAAAACTGAACTTAAATAAAAGCTTCGAACTTTGCGTGCTTTATTCAGCCACATTCCTGATAAAGCCATAGCAAAATTCAAGTCTACAGATGATATTCCTAACAACTCTTAAAATAATGTAACTTCTTATTATACACCAGTTGAAGAGCCTTATAAAACTTTATACATAACCATTTGTTCATTAATCTGTTTTTTTCTTACAACAGAACTCAAGAAAGTAGCAATATATTAGATAACCTGCTTTCCCGTATGGAACAATACGCTAATAATTTGGAGTCATTAGTTAGTGAGAGAACTCAGGATTATTTAGAAGAGAAGAAGAAATGTGAAGAGTTGCTGTATCAGCTTTTACCTAAGTAAGTAATTCTCAGGACTTCAGCTATCAGTGTCAGTTTAAAACTTTATCAATCTCAAAAATGCTGATTCACCATAAAAACAATATTGCGTTTTACCGTGATTGCTTTCTGTTAGTGTGCGTATGTTATAAGATTGCTTTCCGGCTCAAACAATATTAATTTTATAGTAGACAGTTGACACAAATATGTGACTACCTACACAAATATATTCTATGCCGGATTCAAGCCAAGCTTTACATACATAAACGTTTGTTTTACCAACAAAATTACAGCCGTTTCGGGCGTAAAGAATACTTTGTAAGAGGCAACCAGGTGATATTTTATTCAAAACACTCCACTCACAGAATCCCAAGCACTGTCGCGTTATAATTTGACGTAATTTATTCATCGTATATTTACTTCCTTGGTGTCAAAATTAACCATCCGACTTTTCTTTTGCTTTTTAATAACTTTAGGGATGTTTATCGTCATTGTGAAAACGTACGCAGTATTGGTGCTTAAATAGCAATTATTCCACATAAATGAAATTCATAGAATACTTATATAAGAGTAGATTCAATAAAACACATTCTACCATTACATAATATTAGAACAAAATTATTCTCATTTTAGAAAACCATTAGTTTATTTGAAAATGAGGTAAGCCAGATGAGTTCGAAACTCACGTTAGATTTAACTTTCTGGCCAAAACTTTCCTATCCAAACCTAACTAATTTCAAATTAATCCATTAATTAGAACAGAATAAAGACTGATCCGGGCTTACATCACTTCCATTCCATACATGCAATGAGTTGATAAAAATAAATAAATATCCTGGGACATTTTTCACACATGGCCCATCTGATTCCAATCAAGCAGAGCTTATGATAACCAGATGGTAACCAGATAGCTGAGATACTACATATACTACTAAAATCATACTTATATAGATAATCACATTAAGAGACAGAACAAACAGACATATTCATGCATACAAATGCTTGTCCTGAGAGAGAGTGAGAACCCACGACCAGCGCCGCGGCGGCTAGAAAGTCAGGGTCACTAACCATAAAGCCAATCCGTTTGTCTCAATGAGTATGCTTGCTAATATAGTTTATTTCATCAGGTCTGTAGCCTCCCAACTGATAAACGGCCAGTCAGTCGTAGCGGAGACTTTCGAGCAAGTGACGATTTACTTCTCAGACATCGTTGGCTTTACGGCGCTGTCGGCTTCGTCCACGCCCATGCAAGTCGTGGACCTGTTGAACGATTTGTACACCTGCTTCGATTCCATTGTTGAGAATTATGATGTTTATAAGGTGAATGATTGGAATACCAAACCTTTTGTTAGATTCAATGACTATTTTGATATTATGAAACGACACAAATAAATCGGCACTTTATTTTTGTCGTTTCATTTTAATTAAATTTTGCAATCTTAGTGTACTAGATATATTATTATAAATGGTCTTATATATAGTCATTTTGCACTTTTGCGACCTCAATATTAGAGAAAATGTAAATGTTCATAAAATACTATGTACCTACAAATGTACTAATTTTTTTTTGGACAGGTGTAATATTTTGTGCACCAGTTTTTTTTGCTGAACCTACACGGTCTTAGCGTTCTTAGCATAAAACTATTTATTATTTAAGAGATGGAACTGTAGAGTACATTTATATAAATCTAAGCTCATATCACCAGGTGGAAACCATAGGCGATGCGTACATGGTAGTGTCTGGTCTCCCGGAACGCAACGGCACTCGACACGCTTGCGAAGTGGCGCGTATGGCGCTGGCTCTCTTGGATGCCGTCAGGCGGTTCCGCATCAGGCATCGACCGCATGATCAGCTGAAGCTGAGGATCGGTCTGCATTCTGGTATGTTGCGTTTGTCTTATTTAAACATTTCTGAACTTATATTTTAATGTTAAACTAATCAAATTTATTCATTCGTACCTGAATTAAATTCCAAGCAATGAATTGACTCTAACGTCGGCTTATAAAGCATATAAAACTTATAAAACTATTGCTTATAAAACTTGCTGAAATGATCCGGAAATAAATATAGGAATTACTCTTTTCAAAACACCATTTTAACAATGAAGCTTCTTAAGGCTTTGTCATTGCTAATAATATTATTTATATCTATTAATTTGAGACACAAAAAAATTGTTATATAATTAAGGCTCTCTAGTAAAATCTAAAGTGAAACGTTCGGGAAGCTAACAATAAGTAATTTTACATAAAAAGACGCAACTTCAGATTATCGGATTAGACTCATAAATAAGAGTAAAATTCACCTTAAGCCGTCAAAAAACGTCGTTCTCCTAAAACCACCAAAAAATTCCCTTACAAATTTCCTTCCAAAGCCAGGTGGGGAATAAACTTTATACACGGTACGATACACACGTGACATGACTAGGATGTGACTGCACCTTTTCCATATGAGATAGGGTAGGTGAAAAACTAGCTAGCTGGATAGTGTATCCCACATATAAATATTATTTTCATTCTTCTCTACATGTCTAGTGTGTAAGTGACATTTCGAGACTGAGGGAGTTACATTAACATTTTAAAAGAAATAATAATGATGACATTAGACTCAAACTACATTCATGTCCAATTATGTATTTAATATTTTGTAAAACATTTTTAAGTCTAAAATTATAATAATTTTCTAACCAGCATAATTGCTACTCAGAACCTAATAGGCCCTTTGGTAAGATTAAAGTGAAATATTAATGATGATGATGATGATGATTGAGCACTACACCCAGCCAGTTCAACGACTGACCCATGTCCTATACAACCATTCGGGCAACAGCCCCCATGCACAGTCTTGTTTGATAACTGAACAGAGACACTGGTACCCGAATAGTTATATAAGAGTAGCCATGGATATACCAGGGAGCGCGTGGTTAATAGGAAGGACACGCTCTGGGATGGGAAAGGAAGACCAGCAAGCCGCAGCCGGCTGGCCAGAATCGACCGACTGTTCAGCCTCTAGCCAATATAGGAAAATAGGAGGATGGGTATTGTATATAGGAATGAGCGTTGGTGCACGATGAGATGGCGTTTGGTGTGTTTTTTCTTCCTGTCTGCTCTACTCAACTTCCATGTTGCACTTGCATTACTGGTTGTGTTTCAGCGAATGTCCTTCTTCCAATTGTAAGTTTCTTGCTTGGTTGACCGTTGTCCGTCTTGTATCCATGAGTCGCGTACTCGTTGCTCCTTTTCGCCTTAATTGTCGTAATGTGTCCATGAATCTTGTGGTCGGTGCTTGTCCGTACAATACGTACGTTAGTTGACGTTGTTTATTCGTGTATTTCATATTTTTTGATCCGTTTTGATTTATAGTTTCCATGTATCCAGCTACCATACTTGCATTACTCGACTTAGATTGATTGTTGTTGTTTTATTCGCGTTCGTTTTATTCATTGTCTCGCCCTAGCTGTCCCGTTTGAGTGGATTGAAGTCGTTTAGCCATGAACTGCCTGTTCAAGGCTCAGCTTTGGTTGATTGTTGTCAGGTGTCCATGTAGTTGCTGCTCAGTTAGAATTGATGTAATTGTATCAATAACCCCCTCTATGTACCACTATCTCGTTGTTCCAATTTGGTTGGTTTTGTCATGTTTCCATTTATGCGTAGGCTAGCATTCCTATGCCTGTGTAGTAATACATCCGTTGGTATTTGAGTCTCTTAGTGATAGTTTTTCCGTCTAAATATCTGTCACTTTCGCTTCTCTGTTAAAGTTGCGGTCCAAGCATTTGACATACTATCAGTCACTCGTAACGACGTAGTTTGGATCCGTTTGCTTTAGTTAGTACCACCGCTTTCAGGCCGTAGCTCATTGCAGGTTTGATAGCCATCTTGTATAATAGCTGTGCCGCTTGCCGTTCCATCTGATTATTTAGACTTTTGTAGCTAAAAGACCTTAGATTCTAGTAGGTTTGTGAATGTGTGGCCGTGTTTCTTGTTAGAATCTTCTTTAATCTTGATGGATTGATTTCATCCTATAATTGTTCGTGGTCAGATGTATTCATTATGTGTTTTCCTTATTTAAATAATTCAAATTATAGGCTTGCCATGGTTTCTAGTTGAGAAGATTTTGTTCCGGATATCCAGGATTTTTACAACTTTGCCGTCCGAAAGATGTATCTATGCGCGTATGTTATGCACGCATATGTCTGTGTTTAGGTTGGCGCTCTTGTTAGTATTGATGGCTTCGAGTCTATGGTGTTTCTTTACGATGCACGATGATCGCTAATTCCCGACACTTGTTACCTCCACCGGTGAGGACCATTTGTAATGTTTTGGCTCGTATGTTATCTAGTTCTCATTCCCGTTTCTTGTCCTCCTAGTCATGTGTAACTCACTTCCTTTAATTCTGTGTCAATAGTATGTTTCACTGTCGGACTACAAGCGCCGCGTACATCCCCTTTGAAGATACTTATTTTTCCCATCTGCGTGTGTTGTTCCAATATTGTCTCTCCTCGTAGTACACTGTGTCATTACGCTGACAGGTGACGCGACGTTGGTGGCTGGTGTTAAACCATTATAAAAAACGAAACAGTCGTAATGGGTGTTTCTGAAGAGCTAATTCAATGAAGAATGTTAACGTGACAGCCCGGTTGGCTTTGTGGTTAGTGACCCCGACATTCAAGCCGCGGGTCGGGGGTTCGAATCCCACCCAGGACAAACATTTGTATGCATGAATATGTCTGTTTGTCATATGTCTGGATGTAAATATCTATAATATGTATGTATTTAAAAGTATTACATGTAGTATATCAGCTATCCGGTTACAAAAAAATAAAAAAATTAAGAATATTAGCACTTCATTTTCTAGGCTTTACTGAGACACTATTTCAAGCGACCCGGCATACCTAGTAACATTCTTCATTTTTCCACAGCTTCAGTTGGATTTATGGGTTGAAATCTGACCATGTTTTGTAGTGCCTCGCCATGTTGCTTGTTGTGATGTTGACATAATAAAACTGTGCTGCTGCTATCAAAGCCCTATCGCTTTCAGAAAATCGTTTTCGTATCGATTTTCATATCTTGGTCGATTGCAGAGGGATCCAGGTTGCATGTCGAATTAACTGATTGTGCTAGTGTTTTTCAATATACTTGTCAAGGTCCCGTCTTATTGTGTGGTGGTCGGATGTCACGTAGAAGTTTCAGTCTGTTTCCATTACTATGATATCCATATTGTTTGCTTTGCCCCGTTGTAGTTAGCTGTTAGGAAGAGCTTATATTTATAGATTATTAGACGCTATTATACCTAGCTTACATCTAGTGTAAGGTGGCTTGCGGTGTCCGCTATGTACAGGTGTTACGATTGTCTTTAGCGGGCTGTCGTCGCTGTGATGACATATGGGTAATGCTAGATAATGTTTTTTCTTTAAAATACCGCCCTAACGCTTGGATGTTTATGACTTTGTTATGATGGCAGTAACAAAAGGCTTACCTAAGGACGAGATTGTACTTTGTCGGGATTTCTATTGTTTGCGAACGGCAATTAGTAAAGGGGCTGGTCGGGCGCTTTTGAAAGCGTTGCACGTGTCGATTTTTAAGAATTTTGCCGGAGATATTTAAATTACTTTACGATTGTTTTTCTTTATTTAATGAATAGACGTGCACATATGCAAGGTTTTTTAGTTAATGGGCCTGGTTATTTGTTTAAATAAGAAATAGCCTGAGAACTCAAAGGGGCTTTGCAAGGACTTTGCTGTCGTAAAATAGTTTTTGTAACACCAATTATTCTATGCCTTGCTATGTATTTTTCTAATTGAGGAGGATAATATTAAGAAAAGGATAGATTGGAAATACAATAAATGGCGAAAGGTCGTTTAATCTATTGATGTAGTGATTGGATCGCAGAACGAACTAGTGTTATATTGAAATAGATTTTACGATAGTATTAGCTTGAATGTTAGTATGTATCATACTTATATACTCAGAAAGTGAAGCTTTTTGATTTCCGAAAAATAGATTGCTATACGCCTTGGTAAGGTGGGATAGAAAATGGGCACTAAAAGACTGGATCACTAAATGTAATTAACAGATTAACATGCAACAGGTTAATGGATGAAAAGTATATGGCCGATTGGAGTAATTTGCATTCCACATATGTCTTGGGCATATTACAGAAATATAATGAAAACCAACCTACTACTGATTTGTAACTAGTGTTTAAATATTTTCGGTTCTCAATTGTTGCTGCTATTTTGTCTATTTAATGAATTGAGTAAAGGTAATGCAATAATCGTAGCGATTTGGCCTATACAACCGAAATTGGCGATTTAGATTACCCATATGTCATCTTTTTTATTTATCGTTTAAAACATTAACACAGATTCTGAGGCAAATAGCTCTAAATCAATGCAAAGCCCCCTCTAGGGTCTATACAAAAAGAGCCATTAATAATATAAAAGTCTAATAATATAATAAATAAAATAAAAGCGTAGGTATAATTATTAGCTATACAATTAAGAATATTTGGAGTCAAGCAAATACATGACCTACTTACAGCTTAAATAATTATGATGAAGGAAGTAATGTTTAAGCTTTGGCTTATTGTTTTTTGTAATGCTATAGCGTAAGTCCGTCGGTAGGTTATTAATTAATCGCAGTAAATTGGTTTGAAGTGAATTGTTGTTGAATTTATCCGGATCTCATGTAGTGTTGCTGGTTTGCCTATTAAGGGTAGGTAATGGAATGATCTCACCGGGATAATTTTATCAGCTACGTAAGCTGGGTTGCTGGATTGAGTGTCAGACTGCTAGGGCCTAGATCTGGGCTACTCGCGGCACTATGCACTAAACACTAAGCACGATACACTATAACACCATCGACAAGTATCGGCACTGGTACACAAGTTACTGAACAAAAGCGACTGTGAAGCGCGTTATTGTTTTGGCTCGGGATGCGCGCGCGGTCCCTTAGCCAGAATGCGGCGTGCGCGCGACCGCTCTCGATCGCTGCCAGAAACGAACTCTCGTAAGATTAAAGTGAAATATTAATCAAATAAAATTAGAATATGAATTTAATTCTGTAAACAAATAAGCGTAATATTTTTTATTTGCAAAAAATTATTTTGACTTATCTTGGTCTGAATTTACTAGATACTTGGGAGCCAGTTACTATAGTGTTTACCCTATTGTCTGAAAGGTCGTTGGGAAATAATATGAGATATGACACGGGAAGCGAGATATTATTATGTTAGGGGAGTGAAAAGAATATGTTTATGTACCAACTTTAGACGACTTGTTTAGTGTTATGATTCAAAGTAAATTGCAAAATATGTCTTTTTACCTGAAACTGTTGTTGTAAATTTCCTTTATTAGGTGTTTAAATTTGCTACCACCTGTTGAAACTAATTCTGTTGTTATATTGAAACATAGCATAAAAGTTTTATATTATGAACTGGCACGTCATAAAAATTAGCTATACTCACATAAATACATAATATATTAATAATACAATAGTACAAGAAGTAGCTAAGTTTCTTGTTATTGCGTTTTTAAATGAATATTCAGATAATAAAACTGCACTGCTTTATTTTTCATACAAAACTTTTATGTGGTAGTTCAAAAGAGCTTGAATAGATGCATAGTTGCTTAAAGCTTTAGGGCTTATAAAAGCGTGTTGTTGCTTGAATTAATTTTCAGCCATGATCGACTAACGTCGGTACAAAATTTGCATTTCGTTTGCATGTTGAGTCTTGTAGCGACGTTGGTGCTCTCTAACTTTTCGATCCCTAAAGTCTGGTATGCTAACGAGATCATTTAGCTGCTATTGATCAATCATTCTCTTATGTACAGCTCTCTAATTGCTACTATGTCCAGCTTTAAAGCCTGTAGTAAATCTTATATGTATTTTATACTCATTAGTTTACGGTTCAAAACTGAATACTCTTAATTGACAAATACTGAAAATAATTGACTTTTTGCTACCCGCGCCACCCAGATCATTAGCCATTAATATATAATTATGCTAAAGAGTATTTCCGCTTCAACAAAGCCGAGCGGTGTGCAAAATTTATTTGACTAAAGCTCGTATACGGGGACATAGAAATTCAGACGCTATTTTCGAGAGGTGTGTTGTGAATCGCTTTGGGAATCTCAAATACCTCAGCTATTCCCAAAAATATAATGTGAAAGCTACTTCGCTCAGTGTACGCGCATATATTACCATAATTACGTTGGTATATCCAAGATATAAATTTCGTGGGTTTTCTCCGAATATTTATCTTTATAGCGCACTTATTGAAGTCGATTTCTACAGAAGACATTTCGTTAGGAATAAATCTTTTGCAGCAATTCGAGTGAATGTGTTTGATATCAGATGAATTTGTAAAAAGGTTCATTGCTCTCTACTCAAACCATTCTTTAAATTGAACGAATTGGATGGTAATAATACATTTTTGAGAATTTATATCTCTATTTTGTAGTTAATCTCCCGAGAGCTCCTAGAAAAATACCAAATCATAAACACTCTTTTGTCAATAGGCAAAGAGCAAGCTATATGATTTTCATTCTCGAATCAAAAGATAAGCCCAGAAGCGTCATTACCATTCTCATTATGGTGAACAAAAGTGCCAGTTCCATATTCATACCCGTCGGGTAATGAGGCGACCGGGAAAATATACGGAAAATATAAATAAATACGGAAGCGATGGTCGTTTCTTTGATAAGTCACTGAAATGTTTCCGCCCGTAATCAGTCGGAATCCCGCCTAGTTTTAAGCAGGCATTGTTTGTTGTATTTAATTTAAAGGTGAACTTCCCTCCTTGTTTGTTCCTATCCTACGAATGTTATAAATGCGAAAAGGATGGATGTTGATGATGAACTGATGAACGGATTTGGAGCACAGATAGTTCATAGCCTGGATATACATAAGCTACTTTAGCCCCGGGAAAATTAAGGATCCCCAGAATGCGGGTGAAACCACTAGTTATGGTAATTAAGCTCAAGCTGTAATTTAAAGTTTTTATACAATTTCCTGTACGTATTCCAGTCTATAAAAATACCAAATAAAAGATTATGTTAAAAAAATACTTATTAACGTTTGTCATTTTATAAGTAAATATAAAGTAACTTTATGGAAATTTATTCCTAAAATAAGATTGAAAATGGCGAATAAAATTGCGAGTAGGCAGTAGATATTTCCAAGAACTGAATGATAAGATGTGAACATGACATCTGACAGCTTATTAGCTAAAGCCCACGTCTATATAATACTAGCATTATTTGCCTGGAATATACACATTTAAAAATACACTTCAATTTATCCTCAGGGTTTTCTGGTAGCCTGGTACATAATTATCCTAATCACAATAAAATAGTGCTAAATAAAATACTTTAAAACAATGTACCTGTAAAAATATATTATTACCTATATAAATAGATATTCTATGGAATTGTCCACAGAAAATGAGAAACTAATTAAAAATTATTGATTTACATAGTAAATAAAAAAAATGACTTTTTCTATTTAGGTTCCAATAAAGTCACATTAATTGTTTTTCATACTCCCAAATATATTTTTTTAATTAAACGGTTTTTCTTTGGTCAGGACGTACATTTATCGAGCTTAATATTTATTCTATTTTCAATTTCGGTGATTGTTACCCCGCGGCGAGTGTGTTTGCCTTATGTTTTTCAATTACAGAAGCATTAAAATAAATGGAAGCAATTTCTTTTATGTCTCATTTATTTTCTGGAATTATTTTTTGATAACGTCAAAATATCACAAAGGCGAAACTTGTGTCTCGGATCGATGTGTGAAGAACGTTGAGACGTAGAAACGTAATAAAATAAATGTATAATTTTCTTCGTTGATAAATTTACCTAAAAATATTCTGGGAAATAATTTTCCGTCCCTTATTAGAAACCCGTGAAGTTTTATTAAGCGTACTTAAGCGATAATTATTACCTCCGTCGGGTCGACCAAGTTCACCTTTTCCTCTTTACTTTTAAAGAAGCTCTTTATAAGAATTATCATTAATCGTGACTCTTCATAAAATGTTTTATGAATTCTTGACAGTTTAATTTAGATTCAACCTTTCACGCTTTATGTGTCTTCTTAATTATAAATAATAATTTTCCTAAGGACGATAAATAAATATAATCGCGCTGAAAATTATTAACGCAATTTTTTGTGAGTATGAATGTCTGTTATGCGTTCACGCAATAACAGCAAAAGAAATATAAAATAATCTTAGCGCACTGATAAAAATGTTCCAGTATACACATACTATATACTTCAGTTCTTACTAAAGCGAGAAAAACCGCGTAAATGAAGCTAGTACGTTACCAGAACATATTGCAAAATATAAATAGCTCAGTTCTTAAGTGATATTTTGTCCCCAGGTCCTTGCGTCGCTGGTGTAGTGGGTCTCAAAATGCCTCGCTACTGTCTATTCGGCGATACTGTGAACACGGCCTCACGAATGGAGTCTAATGGAGAAGCTCTCAAGATACACGTATCACCGGTCACCAAGGCCCTACTTGACACCTTCGGGACATTCCACTTAGAATGTAGAGGAGAGGTTGCTATGAAGGTAAGCATCATAAATATAGCCAATTTTGTAAAGGAACCATAATGCTATGTAGAGAGAGTAGGTTTTTTATGAGCATTTTTGAATTTGCAGTTAATAAATGATTGTAATGTCCAGCAAAATATTCATACTTGTTACAGGGCAAAGGAGTTCTAGTCACATACTGGTTGTTAGGTGAGATAGTTGATCCAAACGCACCCAAAGAGAAAACACCACTAATCAAAAATCAAACGTTGTCAACTGAAAGCGGGTCGATATCACACCTCACTCCGTTCAGACAACGACTGGACCACAGCTCCAGGTCGTCAAGTAGAAGGGGCTCGGGAGTGTTCCAAAACAAAACAAATGATCTTGGCAAGTTAGAAAAAGAAGCGCAACCCCTTCTTCAAAAACTCAGTATTCAAAGACAACATTCGGATCCCACGGAGCCAGTAACGAATGGAGTCACAGACAATTCGGAAGAATTAGATAAACTGAGCGTGTCGAATTCCATATCGCTTAATGTTAATTCTTTAAATCATAATTCTGTGAGTCAGAGTGGCCAACCGAGGGTCAAATTGAAGGATTGCCAAATGAACTCGATCGGTAATCACAAGTCAAATAAAATAGGTAACAATAATTGGATATCTAAATTGCCAACGGCGAGTTCATTTGACAACGGTACAAAGAAAGGCAGCGAGCGTCTGAAGGATTACAGCAGCGTCCCCTTATTGTCAAAAGCCGAAACACCCAATGATTCAATTGTATAATGTTACTTGAATTTTTCAATTGTGAGAGTAAAAACTTATGCATTTTGTATACTTATATGAACAAAAATGTCGTTTAGCTGTACGATTTTCAGAATCGGTAAATTATATAGGCTTAAATAGTCTCCCAATTTAATAACTCTGGATGTATATTTGACATTAAATTATTTAACAATATTAATGTGAAAATACAAAGCTGATTATATCTTTAGTACAGTCAATTAAATTCATAAACGATAATATAAGATAATCCATGTATGAAACGAGAAAATAATTCCCGATAATATTATATTATATTATATTATATCCACTGAAATTTTTCGCTCCACCTCGTAATCTGATTTGATATATTAAACGATTTCAGGGATTTGTTCAGCACACATGCAAACTGATAATACTATTGAACAGTAAATCTAGACTATTAGTAATGTAAACTTTAGTCAAACTTAACTTCTAGACTGAGATTAAAATATTTTCAGCTTTAAAGCTTCCTTTGTACTTAACAAAAAAAAAATACTAAGGTTGCTTGGTAAATAAAAAGCAATTTCCGAGCTATTTCATGAATTTATCGATACAGCTATCGAGTGTGTTAGTTTTAATAAATGTTTACCTATAATAAGACTAAAGTCTCTGTAATAAAAGAGATCGTATGCTCACGTTTTTCTAACATTCCTATGTAAGAGCTTCGTAAGTCCATCCTCATAAGAATCTAACGGAATATCGTCGAAGTCTAGTGATTGTCTAAAGGTGCTTGGCTCAACGATCATTCAAAATGGTTGTCCCTTGCACCTTAATACTTTAAAATTTATTCGATGTGGCAGTACTTAAAAAAATTGTATTTATTAATCTTTATAACCAGTGATGAGTCTAGTATGTAAATATTAAGAGCTAAGTGTTTATTTATTGTAAATACCATCTTTTAATTATATGTAACGTTGTTGTGATCCTAGAGAGGTATATTAAAACGTATTTATAAATTGTAGATGATTATTATGAGAACATCAATGTTTCTTGAACGTTATAGCAAATATAATGAGTGAGAATAAAGCTACGACTTTTATTTATGAGGGAACTAGCGGACCCCGCGCACTTCCTATCGCCTAAAAGTTATATACTACACCTTTAATCCTTATAAATTATTTTCGGAAATATAAACTGAACACACGCATAAATATTTGAAATACTATCAATTGTCATTAGGTAGTTACCTACTGACTGTTCGTGTCAATGATGACTGATATTTGATGTTTATCCTAGGAACATTTAGGGACAATTAGTTGGGATTATTTTTTACTTTTTTTCCGTTGTTTTTAATGCTTATTATCTTATTCCGGAAGAAGACTAATCCAAAAACACGAAAATGATCTTCATCCCAGGAACATTCTGAAAACATATGTATTATTTTAGTCAATTTTCCATTGTTTTTGATACTTATTGTCCTATTCTGGACAAAGACAAAAACTCAAAAATCTCATTCGGTCCAGCCGTTCTTCGCTTTAAGTTTCACCAGCGTTCCCGGGTATCCAGGATAAAATAGTTAATATGAATATGATTTTAAGTATTTAATAATATATTATTTTTTTCAACAATTATTAAAAGCGTACACGTAGAAACTACTTTGAAGTGTTACTTAGAGATCTATATTCTACAAGTCAACGACTTTATTCAGCTCGCCGAAGCAGAACAATTTATTCGAGAAATTAATAATTTAATTTGAGTAATAAATGTCCACGTTAATTGAATCTAACAAACGAATTCTCATTAGAACTTCCATAACTTAAGTTGAGCTCAAATCTCTCCGCCTGCCACCGAAATGAATACAGCAATTTAGCTTCTGATTATCATAGCAAATTATGGATTTAATTTGATCTCATGAATGCCATCTGTTGTCGGTTTCAAATATTAATAAAATAAAGTCTCAAGATTAAAGCTATAAATGTATTAAATTGATTGATTTAGAACAAGATTAGGGTAAATATTTTAGTCAAAATAATTATGTACCTAAATTGAAGTCAGTTAATAAATCATACTATGTTATTTTCAATTTTATACTGTTTAACGTTAATTTGAAATTGCTTAACACATTATGGTTTACAATTGCGTACACAAATATATATCACAAGGACGATTGATTCAGTCGGTGTGATTGGACTAAGAAAAGACCATGGACTTACTAGATGAATATTTAAAGAAAATCTTTTTGAACTAGCACCGTGGCGAGACCAAGAAAGATACGGACAATCGAAAACTTGTTACTAAGAAATATTTTAGAAACCAATATTTTTTAATGGAATCAGGACTATATGTGAAATTTTTTATATTGGTGGGGAACGTCTATGTATAAATCATAGACACCCGCCCTGAGGGTCCTTTTAAGAAAAAATCAATCCTTGTCACTTAAAAACATTACTTGTGTCAACCGCATATATATTTTACTCCGCATTTTATTTCTACCGCAAATAGTATAGTGACTGTGCCACCTCGGTTCCCGCGCGGGAGAAGCCCCCCTGAAGAGGATCCCAGGGTAAGTTTGTGCATTTATACATAGGCATTCTTTTCCGTGTGGGGTTAACCGGAACCAGCAGCATCCGCATCGTGGAGGGTCACTCTTAGGCCCTAGGTGGCCGCCACAGACTTTAAAACTTTTAAAAGTTATAAGTACCTTGATATAGTATTCTGGGCTTTACGCGCACACAATGTGACAAACAATGTAATTTGAAAACTGATATACAGTTTTAGACCGCGACCGTACATTTAACTCAAACTGTGGGTAGACTTGCACGTTAGTTATCGGGTTAATTAGTTCCGTGAACCACACACATATTGCATCGTGTGAATGTGTGATTATGTGGGTGTGTGAGTGTGCAATGGTTATTTACAAAGTAGTCTACCATAAGCAATTTATCCTACTCGGACACGTAAGAAAAAATTAACAGCATCTAATGTTGGTTGTATTTATTTATCAATAGTACATTACGTGAGAAGGCAGGAAAGTAAAACATTTCAACTCGCCAAGTGGGCTGAAATGTCCTGGTATCCTCCCGTGGTGCGTATACTGCTTATCATCATACCAGGATAGAAAGTTTAATGACATTGTATACAAGAAAAACGAATGTAGGTAGTCCAAATTATACGTCGACAAGGCCCAGGGCGAAGCCCCGTTAGGGCTCGGCACCCCCAGACGAAAAAAAAAATTGTAGACTTAATTACCTTTTACTTAATATAAATTATCTGGGCTTGAATCCATTGCCATCTGCAGCCATAGGTACCTTACTAGACTCATCGACTTTTAAACTAGCTACCTTCTTACGTGTAGGTGTCCACTGCCTCGTCCCACATCGTTGTCAGTGCGATGTATCTGTCGATCCTTATGGCCACCATGGTCTCTCTTGTCAGAAAAGCGCGGGCAAATTTGCAAGACACGCATCTTTAAATGATATCATCCGTCGGTCTCTTGCCAGCTCCAACGTGCCAGCGACGTCAAAACCCAATGGCTTATTGCGGGATGAAATGATTGATTCCCGCAAATGAAAGAAGAAATTCAACCTTTAGCCTACAAATGATGAAAAAAAATATTCACATCTGAAATTTTAAACAGACAAATACCTACATATTTGAAAGAAAGTTCATGAAGCATGTATTTATTAGCAAAATGTTTTTGAATGAAAACAAGTAAGGAGATACATACCTATTTCTAAATCACTGCATCTGCAATACATTATCTATTCATACATTTTCACTTTTTCTCATTTTAATGATAGGTAGTAGGGATTGAAAATCGTATAAAGTAGAATGGATTATTTTCCATGAGAAATTAATGAAATATGGGATTAAAGGCTTGCGAACGGATTTATTGATAAAAAAAACCATTTTTAACAGCGTGTTTTTAGCCTATATATTTAAAGTATTGGACTTTGATATCATTTTCGATGTTCCATTATTTAATTTCAAAGACCATATAACCACTTGACTGCGCATACAGTGCCCCGACGCTCGAAAACTATGAGTATTTTGTCGCTTATAAGTAGGCGGAGCTACAAGTAACCATTCTAGTTGTGTCCAAGTGCTAGACCTGTGAACACGCAAAATTATTTAAAAAAATTATATCTTTTTATATAATTATAACGCATCAAAATGCCTTCATGCGCTGTGAAATGGTGTGGGAAACATTCCAAGACATCTAGTTTCAAAAAGGATGGCATAACTTTTCACCGGTAAGTAAACATTAAGAAATAAATTTTTGATTTAATCAAATAATGTGCGACCGCGGGGGTCTCATTAAAATGGTTGGCTGCATGAAAGAGCACACTGTAGAATCCCGCGTTGATGTCTTTTGGAAAAGTCTCGTTCTTTCATTAGGCAATCCCAATGCTTCTATCCCTTTCTTTTCCTTTGTATATTTATCGTAAAAATCTGTGCTGTTACCTATATTCATAGAGTATTTGCCTATATTAGATGAAATCGATATCGATAATATTATAGTTAAAATTAATTAAAAAAAAAACAAATACTGCAATATATTACCTATCTATTTTTAACCGACTTAAAAGAAAGGAGGAGGTTCTCATTTGAAAATTATTTTTTTGTCCCAGCCCGGGACTCATTTGTCCAGGATAATTTTGATGTCCTGTATTTATGTACACCTATGATAACAAATGATTAATTGATTATGATTATGAATAATTATGATTACGAAACTACAATTTGGAATTGGATTCAATTATTTTCCGTGCCTTTTAAAATTGCCTAATGGAAATAAAACACTTCAATTTCTTTTTGTGATTTATTGATTTTGAGTAAATATTATTTTATACGATTATATTACAATCTTTTTTTTTTAATGCATTAATCCTTTTTATCGATATCGACTAGTTTCCCGTAATAAAGTAGAACAGCCCTAACAATGTCATACCTATGCAAGTTGACCTTGAACTGACCAATTGTAGCCGCGCGTGCTTCCTCGTCCCCCGGCCCGCAGTAGTGAATCGTGTTCTTAGAAGAAATCGGCCTATAAGCTCTCTAGGGGGATATACTCTTTGTTTAATTTAATAGTAATGAGTGACCGGTTGACTTCGTGGTTAGAGACCCTTACCACACCGGGTGTCGTGGGTTCGAATCCCCACAAGGAAAAACATATTTGATGTATAAATAAATATGTCTGTTCGTTCTGTGTTTGGTTATAAATATCTATATAAGTATATATTTGAAAGTAGTACCTAAATAGATAGGTAGTAAAAGCTCTGATGGGTTTGGAATTAGATTGGCCATACGTGAAAGTTTTTCCAAGATATTTATTTATTATTGACAAAGCTACTCTATATGCAAGAGTTGATTGTAATGGTGACTTTTCCGATTAAATATTATTTTCTATAGTCCTCGTGTCAGTCTACACCATCGAGCATGTAACCAATAGAGTAGAACTGTTATCAGTTTTGTTAGAAAACAAAATACGCCAAAACGCTGCGCCGGCCCCTGTGTTCTGATTGGCCGACTCAAGGTCAAGTGTTGCACTAGACGTACACACAGGTCTCTTATTGGTCGGGTACTGTTTTAGTTCGAGCGTGGTTTGTTAGTTATACCAGTTATACGTGACAAATCATTGATGCGTTGCTAAACAAATGGCTCACTATTGCTACTCTATTGGTTACATGCTCGATGGTCTACACAAAGGTTGATGCTCTATTATCATTAGTCAATGATAAAACTCAGGTATTTGGAACAATCAATGTTACAACAACACTTTAATGTTCTTCAATAAAATTAATGACCATAGCTTTATAGAAATGAAATGAATGAATCAATTATATCACTTGCATCGCTGCATCATTTGCCTAAAGTGTATTAACCAAGTCAAAAAATTTCCGAAATATTGTAAAATAACAATGAAATTTTGTAATTCAGATTATTATGGAAATATGTAGTTAAAATAGAAATAATTATTCATTTTTCGCCGCATAAACATATTATCTATCTATATTATAACGCTGCTGTGCACTCCAAGCTGACTGGAGACTATTATCATTATAAATCAATATCAATATAAAATTAACTCAGTTACTTAAAACTTAAAACCGTAACTTGAATGGCAAGTAACAGGCAGTTGGACTATATAAGACATTTCCTATAATAATGTCCCCTGTCGACTGAATGGCTGTAGACAGCTGTCGCCATGTAAAATTGGTGATTCCAAAACTTACAACACCCGACGGAGTACCCTCGGTTACAAGCCGGGGAGCAACGCGTTCATTGCATACAAAACTAATATATTTGAACTAGGCGTCCCCCGTGACTCACAACACGCGTTACTGGAATAGAAAATATGCTGTATCCATTTCCAGGAGCCCTTATGCTGATTTCCTATTAGATTGGTTTGAGTTCTTGTAGCAATAATCTAAACTAAAGAAATTCACTTGTTTAAAAACTGTAATTTATAAAGCGAGTACCTATATTATATTAACCTGTTACTTACTCCCATCCAATCTCGCATTAATGTTTCCAATTTCAACAGACAGTAAGGGCTTTATTTCACCGGGACCCTATGGCGCAACCAACGCCACCGTGGTGTCCGTAAGCTACCAAACTAGACTACATACAAATACCAGAGTCGCCACATTGAGACATAAATAACACTGCTGTTGTAGGCATTTAGAAAAAGAGAGTTCAATGAGGTGGGGGGATCACTAGCGGTCGAGTAAGTGAGGCCCCATACAGAGCTACAGTAATTAGTTAATTAGTGATGGCGCGACCAGCGTGGCTGCACCATGAGAAACATTCTGTGCACGCGTCCGATCTGGTCGCGTCGCCAAATTGGTTGCACAACCAAACGAACACCAGGTGACTTTCTATAGAACTGTATACAATTCTTTGGTAGCGGTGACTGTGGCGCCACCAAGGTGTCCCGGAAAAATATGGCCATATAGCACTACATACATACACCTACGCAACAATTGTTCCTGGATTACGCAGCCATTTCCTTATTGATAGATAGGTCTGCTATAAGCACAAGTTATATGTAAGTATGTACATGTAGCTTAAACCACATCAATTTGTATACACAATGCCACAAGCCTTGATCGGCTTTGGGTTACCGCACTAGTGTACTTCGGTAGATTATAATATTGATGATCAAATTTTGGTTGAAAATACACTGGATTTACATGAAATATGATTAATTATAATAAATGTTTAGACTAAAATATTGAAATTCATTTCCATTTGAATTGTCGACTCTGAGACCCAGTTCGGAAAGTAGCTTTTGCTATGAAGTTAACAAGTGATGACCACGTATATCTAGATAGGTAGAAACCTCCCATAGATGACCTGGTAATGATAAGCTTGAAGGCCATTGGAAGATAAATCAGGGAAATGGACATATTTCCGGGTTGAAGAAGGCTCGAAAAAAAAAGGCGTTTTTCTTAAGTAGGTTCATAGGTAGACAAACAGACGAAATACCTGCTTGTAAATTGCAATCGACACTTCTATAGACAAAGTACACTATTAAGCTATACTATTATATAAAAAACTATTCAATTGATTGAAAAGGAGTAATAGGTATATTTTTGTGCCTGCAGTAAGGCAATCCAGGTTAAAAATAATACATTATTAAACTTATATACATTATTTTTTTTGTGTCTCACACAGTATAACAAAATTATTTAACAAAATTTTCATATAGGTACTACCTATTCATTTACCGTTGTCAGGCAAACATGCGCGGCGACACATGTAAAAGCCATTCAAAAGAGGCTTCTAGCTTTGCTTTCTCGGAACTAACTCCCGATCTGTTATAGTCCGTGACATCTAAAGCTGAGCCATCTTTGTACAAAGTGTCACAGGGTATGAAGGCTTTAGCTATCCGTCTCATCTCGAAATGGAGAGAGCCAACACTTTGGCTTCAATGCCCTTTGCACTTCTCAGAGCTCTCACACTTCTATTATTAGGAGCTATTGGCGTATAAAGCTTAGTTATAAAGCGACCCTGATTTTCAAGCCGGTCTTGCGTTCGATTTCCAGCTAGCACAAACATTTCTGTCCAGAAGTAAGCAAAAAGTAAAAACTATATTTTCAAAAGTAGGTAGGTAAGTACTATAAATGTATCAGTTATTATAATTATACTTTGCTTAGTTTCGAATCATTAGACCGTACTGTGTCAGGAATGTTTCAGTGATATAGAAACAACTTGAAGCTACCGCGGTTTCACCCTCGTTCCCGGGAATCTTAAATATTCCCTGAATAAAAATTTGCCTTGATTATCTGAGTTCCAAATTTCATTCAAATCCGTTCGATACATACTCACAAACATTCACATTTATAATATTAGTAGGCTATTAGGATATTTACCAATTCTTATAGATTTTTCTCTAATTCCATTCTCCAATAATCTGACATTTAACCTTGCCAACATCACTAACCAATTTTCCAACTAATAAAAGTCCTAACAAAACAAATGGCTAATGGGGTAGGACGTTAACATACGCAACCGAGTCCCTTCAAGGCGACGTCGTAGATTTATTACGGGGAAACCATTCAATAGCCTCTAATGGATTGAATGGATGCTGTTATTGCTAACTGATCGCATATGGCGAATTTATTAGGGAGCTAGTGAGAAGTTAGTATGAAAATGAACTATATAACATCTTAATGTAGCCGCATTTCTTAAACTTTGGCAAATTATTGTTAACTTTCTACGTAAGTAAAAGTATACTGAGTAGATGGTTACTTGGTTTGGTTGATACAGTATTTATACTATTAGCCCATGAGCCTACTTCCCGCTCTTACTCTAAGTACTTATATATTATGGATACTTAAAATTTTGTCAACAAACAAATTGATTTAGTTTTCTCAATTTCAAGAGTAATAAAGTACATTTGGAATAATCATTTCTTCATCAAACATTTCAAAAACAACCTCCTGAACTTAACATCAAATTCTGACTATTCAAACGTCCTTAATGGTAGGGGAGGCGCCGATGCTAAATGGGGACTTCCTCGAGCGTCGTGGAGACCTATTGGATTTTGAAGATCAGATAATAGGCAGAAAAAAAGGTTATATGATGTTTTCTCTTTTAGCGGTGGGGTAAGCGTCTACGAGCCTGCAAAGATGTAAAAAAAATTGTTACATGGACATAGTCAAGCGCGTCAGATATTGATACCGTATATACTCCATGTAACTCTGATGACAGAATAATGTTAATCTGCCAGTTTGCATGGTAGGGCCGGCCGTACGGATGGTTTAAAAATGGTAAAAAAAAAAATGCTCGAGCGCGTCAGATATTTACAGGGGATGTTAAGTGAGCCTAAACGAAGCTCAGATCCAAAAATCTGACGATTCGGACGCGACGCAAACTCGGGACGGCTTCTTGAAAATGCAAAAAAAAATTGCCATCTGGACATACTCGAGCGCGTCAGATTTTCATACAGATGGTTAAGCATGATACCCTGGTCGTGCGATGCCATAATCTGACGAATATATGGATGGGTTTTCTTAATCTGACGGCTTAAAGATTTGTTTTCTTCCGTGATTTTATAAAATCATTGAATGTGTTAAATAAAATTATAAATAATATAAATCACGGATATATTATGAGATCTAAATACATAGCGGAGTAAACGAAGCGAAAAATACGGTCTTACCTCCGAATTTTTTTACTGTGAACCGATTTGCATGAATTTTTTGGAATTAGGCTCATCTTACCCTTAACTTTAAAAGTGAAAATGATCTGAACTCCGCCCATTATTTTTAAGGGGTGTAAACCACCCCTTAATGGAAAAAATTACATTGAGCCATTTTATCGCTAGAAAACATGTCTAATAGCAAATGGTGAAATTGTAAAGTATTTTCTTACATAATTACCTCATATTAAAATCATTTTCAACCCCTTGAAAATCTTACAACCCTTGCAAATGTGTCATAGTATGGTATAAATATATACCATATAAATATATTATGGCGATAATATTTGTGTATTATCGCCATAATATATTATTAATATAGGTTAGGGTGCGGCGGGGGTGGCCCTCGGGCCACCCTTAAGCCTCGAACGTCTAAATGTTCTGAAATGAACACAAAAAAAGTGACAAAGACTTACTGTCCTAACATAACATTGATTACTACGCCCAAATATAGTTATTTTACACATTGCCGGTGGACCAGCAGGTATTCCATATAATTCCGAGGAAATTTATACATTTCCTAGGATATCGATGCATTAAATAGTTTTTCAAACAATATTGTACACAGTTCCTAAATAGTATCGGAACTGTACACATTTCCTAGGATTTGTATTCAATTCCTTGATTTCATACATTTCTAGTAGCATATATACACATTACAATAGTTGTGGGTCTCTAGTATACTGCGTACTTTCACATTGCTCCAAATATTCGCACTCCGAAATTTTCAGTTACTAAGTAGATAAAAATATGTTAAGTTTTTGGACCATAACTCCTTCAATTTTCATGCTATCACAAGTTATAAAACACCATTGTAAAGGTAATTAAAAGAGCTACAACATCCTTTATTGCAATATATAGTAAAAAAACCTTTTTCTGAAACGGTGAAGGGTTAAAGGGCTTAAGAGAGGCTGTGATTCCGCTGCCACGCGCTCTTTAAACAATCATAACTCCGTCAATTTTTGTTTCACAGAAAAACCAAAACATCCAAATTGTTTGTCAGAAAATTACCAATTTTTTTATTTCCACACTTTTATACGTATCTGTCGTCCTTTTTGAGATATTATGAAAAATAGGGTGGAATTTTATAAATATTTGAAAGTTTGTTTTTTATATAATCATGAATTTTTTGAAAAATATGTGTCCTGAAGCAGCCAAACTGATACTATCCATCAAACTCTTCATAATAAAGTTAATTCTAGGCGGAATACGATTAATTTTAATTGTGGTGGAAATGGCACTTATGAAACCCATTGATTTAAAAGAAAAAACATTAGATGCTCCCCTTATTTGCAATACAGCTCACTTATTTTACGTGCAAAAGACTTTAAATAGTGCTCATTTTAAAGCTTATTTTATGCGCTACAAAACCCTTTTGTATGTAAATGCATAAAATGCATCTGCTCGCCACTAGATGGCATTGACCACATCGATTAAATTTCAGATAAAATAAAACACGGCTTTGATCTTTAATATCTAGCTTAATATTGCACGTAGAATACTTTATAAAATACCAAATTGTTCATTGTTTTACCTGCTACAACTTTGTTCTTAATGAAATTTTCGATAAACGTATATTTTTGGAGATATTTGCAAAAAACCGATGAAAACCGTGAAAAAATTGCAAATTTTCAATAGCCAATAACTTGAAAAGTATTGGATTTTTTGAAAAGCTTTATATAAGATTTTTGCTTAAAATTAGGCCTTCTATTGATATCCGAGGCAATTTTGAAAAAAAAGAAATTCACCCCCGAGAAGGGGTGGCAACCACACCCAGGGTGGTTGCGGAGTTCAAATCATTTTCACTTTTGAAGTTAAGGGTAAGATGAACCTAATTCCAAAATTGTATGCAATTCGGTTCACAGTAAAAAAAAACGGACCCATAATGCTTCATTTACTCCGCTAACAGTAATTGTAAAAACATCTACACATTTGTAGGGGAGCCCAAGCAGGGATTTTGGGATTTCCTCGAGCGCAGCAAATTAGTATATGGGAGGATACCTGAGTGCCTCTACCAAATATGAACCTCATAAAAGATTCCGCCGCGCGTCCAGGATAAAAGATCAGATTAGTAAAAAAAGTTGACCATCAGAAATTCTCGAGCGCGTCAGATTAAGGTAGAGTGAGTTCATTACATGCTAATAAGTGTATATTCCACTATTCTGACGATTTGAGAGTAACGTAAAGAAAGTGGAGGGCTAAAAAATTGTAAAAATAGTTATCTGGACATTCTCGAGCGTACCTCAATTTACTTTGATGGAAATGATTTAAGGGTAACGAAAAATATATAATCTGACGATTTCCACAAGCCGAAATAACAAAAGTTCGTTAATTCAGTTGAATGCGTAATGCCTATATTCTCCTCTCCGTGTTTCTATTCCTCTCTCACTCCATCTTCACTCTGTTGTTTCTGTTGCCATAACGACAGCTGATCACAGAGACTCGTTCGTGGCATATTATTTTTATTATTTACAACGTTTCTGATTAATTTGAATTGAGGTTTGTAAATATTTATGTACAATGAGTGATGTAAATTTAGAGTGTGTTTTGTGGTAAAGCTGAAGCATTTCTGGATTTGGGTTTAACGGAGCATAATGTGGATGATTCTTTTAACATCATACAATCTTTTACTTGCCACTTGTATGGGTTGAATAACTTAGATGATGTTAATCAAGCCAGTATTGTCATCTTCAATAAGACGTACAAGGTAAAAGATAAATCCCAACCCTTTTCCTGAAGTGTCCGGAATTACGATGAGTGCAATTTGCCACCCTGTTAATCGGAGTTACTCCAGCAAGTGTTACGCACAAGATTTATTGCGTGCTTGTGGAGTAACGCCCATAATGCAAACATTATAGATTTTTTACCAACAGACTATGGATGGAAAGTTGTCGACGGAAAATTCAAAATGATCTGGTTTGCAGGTGATCAATTGCCGAAAGCGTATGAAAATGTATTCATAACACCTGATACTTTTGAGGATACTCCAAAATCAGGTATATTTTTTCTTCAATAAGTAAAAAAAAAACGTTTTACATGAAAAATATTTCAATGATTTTGTGTTACAGATACGTTATCGGAGGATGAAATCGAGCCAGAAGAGGAAGATGACTCTTCTCATGAAGAAGATCATTAATTTTCATTTTTTTTCTCCTTTGTTTTGTTGCAAATAATGATTGTTTTTTTAAACATAAGCTTTTTTTTATTTGCATGCTATTTCCTAAGCATTACTATTAATTAAGTTCAATGATTAAAATATTTGAAATGAAAATGAAAAATGATTTTTATTCAATTAGGCCTTCACAGACTACGGTGATAACAAGGGTGCACCCAAGTAGGATCTGTGAAATCCATCTATAATCGCCAGAATTAAAGTGGATGAAGATTCGGGCCATCAACGCTTGCTGCCGCTCGTGCTGTGGACCCTTGGAGGACTGGATCGAGGGATCCCCATCCACCTTCACCATCAATACCTGATTAAGAGAGGCACTAAATGTTCGAGGCAAATGGTAAGTGGGCGATTTATTAACTGTACGGTGGTGAATACTTGTTTATAGCATTATAAAAAATCTCTAAGGGCGGCCATATTTTTAGGTCTATTTTTCATACTCAATATATTTTAAAAAAGGTACGCAAGTACACGGTTGTTGGCTATTTACACGCCGGTCATACCAACCATATATATCTTAATCTGACGCGCTTGAGTATTTCAAAATGGCGATTTTTTTTATATTGTAATAATGGCCGCGAGTTTGCGTCACGACGAAATCGTCAGATTATTGCATAAGAGCACTTAACACCCCCTAAGAAAATTTGACGCGCTCGAGTAAAAAAATTGATCAATATAATAAATTAATTCATCTTTTACATTCATCATTCAAACTACGTCACGCTCAAATCGTCAGATTATTGAAATACACTCTTTTCAGCATGTGATTAAACCACCATACTTTAATCTGACACGCTCGAGTATCTTCACCTATCAATTTTTTTTCACTCATCTGATCGGCTGCTCTACGCGCGCGGCTCCACATGGAGAGCTTAGATTTGGTTGAGGCACTCAACTAGACGTAAGGTACCTCCCATATACTAATCTGCCGCGCTCGAGGAACTCCCAGAATCCCCTCTTCGGCTCCCCTATTATAAGTACAAAGATTTTAATTAAAAATATTTTAATTTTCAGAAAAAATTCCAATGTGAGAAACATTTCATCCAGCATTTTTATCATCCTGTCATAGTACTTGTAATCTTTTCAATAAAATCATACATAAATTCATTAGGATCCAACACTGAAATTTCATTCTATAGTGAAGCTGAATCAACATGGACTACGGCCTGTCCAAATACATGCATTCCGGTAAATGCTAAAGTTCAGAGACTCTGGGACGAGCCGCTCTGCAAGCAGGTTCATTCACAACTAAATCTTTTCTCTAGCAATAGGTCTGCGACTGGGTTCAGTCACGAATGAACCCCATCGGTGCGTGTGTCTTTCTTGCCGCCGCAGCGCGAGTCGTCTTCTCCAGCACATTAATGATGTCATCCGAAGGGCTTTAGCTACCGTCGACGTGCCGGCCATACTTGAGCCGAAGAGTATCGCACGTGACGATGGTAAAAGGCCCGACGGAATGACTGAATGAATTAGTTTTATTTAGTTTTCTAAAATTGGTAACAGTTAATTCTCTTAATCTTTGGTTTTGTCAATAAATAAATTACATTATTTTATTATAAAGATAAATCACACTTGAGACCAATTTTCAATTACACTATCCATTATGTAATGTAATTTTAACACTTGGTGTTTTCGTTTCAATTTAAAAAGGGAGCACATTTCGTCAGGTACAAATAGATTAACCATTTCAAAGCTTTAACGCGGCAACTCTGAAGAAAACAGATTAACTTCACTTCCCTTGTCACTGTTGGAAATAATGTCCCAATAAATTTTGGTACAAAGGCGATTACATTAAAATGGGACGAAGTTTAAGGTTTCGTTGTTTTCAGGTGTTACCTACCTGTGTATCTAAAAAAATAACAATAAAGTTGGTGAGTGGGGGGTTTGGGAGCTCTATATTCCTATAGCACCAGTTCAGAAAGTGATCAGACGATATATGTCATTGGATCTAAAATATTTTTATATCTGATTTTATTATGAGTATTTTTAATCACTCTGCTCTATAAACTATGATATTCTGGGCTGAAAGAAGGACTATTGTTTGCGCTAGGAGATTGTATAATACACTTTTATATTGGGTAATAAATTATATTGACTTAAAAAATAAAAAAAAATTAGGATGAAACAAATTTAATAAAATATTATTTATAAGGTTTATAGATATTATCATAACAGCAGGTTGATTAGAATGATTTCTTTTTTCTCAATATTAGCTAGATATGAATAACAAAACAAATGGATCAATGAAAGTTACGTATGAAGCAATTAAAAAGCTCTACTCATATTTACTAACAAATACAAATATGCCAGAGCGTACAACGTAAGGATTTTAATAAAAGTCCTGTTTTAGGAAACTGCTTGCGTACAATGAAATATTAATTTAACTTCACCAGAAAAAATATATATATTCTCCTTTTAATCGTATTTAGAGAGGATAATAAAAAAGTTCAGACTGAAAAGAAATGAGAGCCGGATCTGATCGAATAACGAGTTGCGATGACGAGCAACATGATGCCAATCGAGCCCTTTGGTAAAGACAACTACGACAGTTGGAGACTCCAAGTGCATCTTTTTTGCTAATATATTCTAGCTTTGTTGAATAATATTTTTAACCCTTTTTCATTGTTTATTGTGACATAGTCTCAGACTATCGATACTGGATACAAACACAAAAGCAAAGCAACATTGGTACATTGACCACATTATAGCCACTACTGGCTGAGAAATGGGGAGTGGAAGAAGAAAAGGCGAAAGCAGGCATGATTCTATCTATAAGTGGGAGCGAGCTAAGACATATTAGTCTCTGTATCACATGTAGAGAAGAGTGGCTCAAGCTGAACTTTAACTCTATTTATGCTTCGAAAGGGTCTGCTAAGAAAGCGCCACTTTTGAAATGTACGTTTTTCGATTCTGTTGTTCAGCTAGGAGATATGGGTGTACAGATCTTGTTGCTGTACAGTTTTTTTTATTTATTTATTTTCACCAATATTGAATTCTTAAACTAAACATAAAAAGTAAAACTGAAACAGAAATGAAACCTTTCTGGGAAATTTCCAGAGCTTTACTTGCGCGATTGAATCGAGAGAGAGAGAGAAAGGAGATCCAATATTATACTGTATAACTATTAATAACTGTTTAGGAATAAACTTAGAAATACTGTATTGAAATAAATGAGAGCAAGAGTCAGCTTAATTTGTAGACTAACAAACATCGGTGTACGTACAGCCGTCTGTTTTTACGATTAACGATCAATTTTCAGAGTAATCGTCGATTTTATAGGCCATGACCAGTTTTATGAGTAGCGACACGTTTTATGGATAGCAATTTTTATATTGAGCCACTGAAATAGTAAAAGTAAAATGAAGTTCTCGCTATCTATACCAGTAATTTTGTAAATGTGTATTTATGTAAGTTTGTGTTTGTTGTATGTTTGAAATAACCATCCTTCTATATACTAATAAAAAAGTGAAAGTTTTTAAGTGTTAAACGAATTTAACGTATTTAGATGAAGTTTGGAATAACCTATATTTCGGATGGAACCGAAACTTGTTGTAGAATTGGTGATGGCGGGCGATGGTCCTCGCCACTGAAATCACCTCTAGACTGGTCTTCAGACATCATTAAGCATAACTTCAAGATTACGTAGAAAATGATTTATTGAATCAAACTTGTTAATTAACTATGAAATTATTTTAAAGATAAAAACAATGTAATTTAAATAAAGTTAACGCAGTAAATCAGGCGTGATCCGCGTCACAATTGTGAGATGTGGACGGTACGAGTGCCTCGACAATTCTGCCCCAAACCGTTTTTTTTTTTTTTTAAATGTACTAGCAGGTGACAGCCTCAGATGGCTTTTACACCGTTACGCGGACTTTTTCGGTGAGCGCAGAGGGCCATGGGCATCTCCGGTGAAGTTGAGAGGGGGGCGGGACTCGCATACGTTTTCGCATCGTGAGTCCCGCCCCCCCGAGACGGGCTCGGCCTCCAGTTATTTTTGGGAGGCCGAGCAGCGCCGGCGGGGCATGCGGGTGTAAGGCTTACGCGTGTCCCGCAGCCCCGCCACACGAGGCGAGGCGAGGCGAGGCGAGGCCGAGGCGTCAATGGAACCCCAGGGGTCTAGTGGGTAGGCACCGGCACCTTCTGTGCCGGTGAGTCTCCACATAACTCGGCGGCTCCCCCCGGAGCTGCCGGGTATCCTATGAGGATTCCCCTGGGAAATCAAAAAAAAAAAATGAAAAAAAAAGGTAGAAAAGACTTCTCGGAATCGAGTCGCGCAGCGTGCGGACGCACAAAGGAACGACCGTCCGGTGCGACGGCTCGAAGCGAAATCGCTCCGAGCCGCTTTTTTTTTTTTTTTTTGAAGGGACTTGAAGGTGTTAGCCTCTGATGGCTTTTACACCTTTACGCGGGCAATCGGTGAGCGCTGAGGGCTCTCAACCGTAAATATATTTAAGCAACCGAGCGCGCCGCTTTATACCCGCTGTCCGTACCCCCACCTCTCCTGACTCACAGAGTGGCGCGATGATGTCATATTGCACGTGCGCGCGTTTGAATAACAACATTTTAATAATGAGCGCCGACATATTATATTACTACATGTTCCTGAAATTTTTCGGGCTATTTACTTTTTTGGATATTTAAATTAAATTTTAATGTCATTTAGGTTCATTTGAACTTTACACTAGTAATATATTAGATTAGTGTATTAGATTAGTGTATTTACACTAGTAATATAGTATAATAAAGAATATCTCAGAAGGTAACTGATATACAGTCTCAAACTAGTTCGGTAGCTACGTAACTATATTTAATGTAACCTAATCTTAGTATACAGTTACACCTCAATTTTTAAGAATAATATAAGTGTATTATCTTTGTATTTTATTTTTAAGGTTTATATAAGGAAATTAAGAATTTGTATAAAAGGGAAAAGCGGAACCAACCGCAGTTTTGTTTAAAATTGTACACCACTGTATAAAATTAAACTACCTATAAGAAGAAACTCAAACCTAATTTTAATAGAGCTGTAGCGTTATTTTTTATTTTATAGATTTGACGCGATTATTGTTTATATTTATAACTACTGCAAAAAATTATTTACAGCATTATTTGGGATGTTCTGTCGTTATATGTCTATGAGGAGAAAAAGTAGTAAAAAGTGTGACAATATAAAAGTAGCTCGTGAAATCATAAACAGGGGCGCGACGATGTGACCGCAGAATGAAGGTTAAAGAATCAATAAATAAAATGTACAAAAGGGAACATCATAAAATATATACTAGCCCTAGAAAACAGCTAAAAACGATATATCGATAGATACGCAGTAAAGAAAATTGGCAATGGGTAGGTACAGACCCATATTACGCTGGGTCGATTGCCCTTTGAAAAGGATTCGTCCGAGCAGTCAATGATAAGATACAAGCTTCTGCCCCGCGGTTTCACCCGCATGTCCGAGGATCTTTTCACATTCGCGGGATAAAGTCCTTTCCCAAGCTCTGTACCCAATTTCATCTAAATTGGTTCAGTGACTAGTGATTTAATAAAAATACTAATTTATAAAACAGCTCGAAAAACATCTACTTAGTATTATCTCATTATGGTTGAGGCAAAGAAATAATTTGGTCTCTAGAGGCTCAAACAAATGAATAATTGTCCTTTGCTAGAAGGTTCGTTAATACTTTTTTATTTTCGGTAAAAGCAAAGTTGATTTAGGAGAACTTTTGTTGTAACATCCAATAAACCTTCTGACGCAAGACGGCCGCAAGACTCAGTAAGTAGCAACCACTATTTTTGGATCTTCAACTTATAACGAAAATGAAGACATGAACGAGAATTTAACGAGGTGGTGTCATTTAAAGTGGTGGTTATGGATGCTCATGTGCCTTATTTATTGTAGTCAAAATAGCAATAAAACTGACAAATAACTAGGTAGGGACTCATAATATAATTAAATTTTTTTATATGTGCCTATTCATAGTTTTAAGGTATAGTATTGTTGGTGATGGAATTAATCGCTCACTCGATATTGTAGAAAACCTATTTTGGTACAATACCATAATAATAAAAAAGAGAACCGCCGTCCGGCGACCGCACGGAGCCGGGTGCGCGCGGCAGTCGTGGTTGCACATTATTTGGCGCTGACGGCCATTTTGGTTTTAAATTCAATTTCAACAACAAGAGTGATTGAGTGATCACTCTTGTCGAACAACATAGACCTAATATAAGTCAGATCTAAAATACCTAGAGCACTTATGCCAGAAATACAATTACATAAAATATTTTACCTAGGATATAACACAACAAATAAGAAATTACAAATCTTTTTGGCCACATTGTTTGTGACACGCGCCTCCGATTAGAATAATTTCATGAAACTAGACTCGTAGGCATAATGCAAATTCATACCTAATTATTATCAGAAGAGCCTCGTTGGGCCGTGACCCTTGGTAATTGCTCTGGGCTTAAATAAAGTGGGCTTCCAAACCAGCGGCTTGACATGAGCGGTCGAGATGCGATGAAATATAAGGAAAAACTCAAGATCATTATGTATTTTACAAGTTTCTACCCCGCAGATTCTCACGCGTTCTTTATTTTTTGACGGAATAAAAAGTAGCCATTCTGAGTGCCCTTCTCTTCAGTCATCGTTGCGTGGAACAGTAACAAACAACCTCAGAAACTTTTGCATTTATAATGTTAGTTTATTTGGTTACTGAAAAACGTAGATTAGAAAAAGGATTTATTATTAGATATTTAATTGTATTTCCACCAGTTTGCCACATTTTTCACATAAACATACCAGATACTATAATGGTAATTGAAAGGTATAATCAAGATTAGTAGTACATCTTTCACTCATTTAAGGGCCTAAAAAAGCCTCGGTTGTTGTAACAACATTATAAAACGCTCTAAAATCTTATAAAGGTTATTATAATAATCATGTGCCTTATTACTCTTCAGGTAACTGATTTGAACTCAATTTCATACTTCGTTCTTGTTGCGATATCAGAATCAAAAGAGAGAGATTTTGTGGACGCCTCAACGTTCAAATAATTTTACAATGTTTAACAAAGAAAAGTGTACTAAATACAGGGTTAATTTCTGATCCTTCTCTGATATAGTTATTATTATAAAAATCTGTTTCAGTTGTAGGATTCAATTACAAATAAGACTCAAGACACATTCCTCATTACTAGAAACCATCCATTTCCAATCTTCCATACATCCTCCCCCATTCTCAATGGTATCCGGTGCCCGAGGCCACCTTGTCCAACATCCGGTGTCCGGTTGTTATTCAAATTACGCTATTTGTTGTCTGTACATGACAAACTGCAAAATTCGTGTTGATAAATGGGTATATAGAGTATATTCTAGTACCTACTAATATTATAAATGCAAAAGTTTGTTAGAATGTGTGGATGTATGGATGCATCTATACATCCACACTCATCAATAATATTTCAGTAATATTTGTTACTCTTTCACGCCATAACGGCTAAAGGGGAATCGCCATGAAATTTGGCAAAGAGTTAGAGAATGTTCTGCAATAACACATAGGCTACTTTTGAACCCCTGGGAACGCAACTGATACTGCGGGCAGCCACTAGTATTTGTAAATCGTCTGTAGACTGCTTGTCAACTAAAATTTTTAAATAACTTATTGTTGCAATGGGACATCATAGTCTGATAAAAATAATCTGATAAACTAATATTTTTTTCTTGTTATATAAGTATTTAAGAAAACAAAGCTATTAATAATATATTTTTGTTCATTAAATAAATCATCAAACATAAAATGTTTATTTCGTAACATATATATTTTTGTTTGTTGTTTTTACGGCGAAACAAAACATCGTAAAGTCAAATTTGAAATGTTTTTATTTTACTGTAGTGTTGATTTTCGTTGAAATTGTAACTGCTGAAGTTTTATAAGCCAACTGTAACAAACCCCAAATAAAAAGGCTTCCTTTATTATAGGCTTATTTTGTCAGATTGCTTTTAAATATTTTTTTTTGTTTAAGTTAGCTTATGCTTTCCTATTTATCTGTATCATTGTAACTAAGTACGTTACGTACGTTTACATAAAGCTGAAGAGTTTCTTTATTTTAACGTGTTAATTTCAGGAACCGCTGATTTCAATTAAAAAACTATTTGAATATTGGATAGTGCATTGAATGGCTATATTTATATACTTTATTCTATTTTTATTATTAAGGCCATATTACATCACGCTACGACTAAAAACAGTGGAGCTACAATGAAAAATGTTGCGAAAACGGGGAATAATTCATGTGTGACGCAGACGAAGATACGCGAATCAGTTAGTAAATATATAAGGAGTCTACAACAATTAGGAAACTATCCAAATACGATCGCAATCAAACAATATGAGTCCATTTAGCATTCAAACAATCTAGTTTGACCAGAACTCATAAGCTTCATTGGAGAAACTACTTTACAGAGAGCACTGAGCAAACTAAACGACTATTTCGGCGACCATCAAACTTTGATCACTTTGTCTGTTTGTATTTGAATTGTTGAAGCTCAGTTGGGACAATTTACTTCACACTTACTCGAGTAATGCTCTGAATTGTAGCATTGTGCAATAAGTATAATCCTCCTTCGAAGACGATATGTTCAAATTGTATTTAGCAGGTATGTTAACTATATATAACAGATGAGCTTAATATTAATTATATTTATTATTCTTACATAAAAAATACACCGGTACCTTGATTTTGTACGAGTGCATCCTTATAAACTTTACATTCATAGGATTTTACGATCTTATATCTTACACTAATATATAAAGCTGCAGCTGTTTGTTTGAACACAAATCTCAAGAACTTCTGTGAAAAATTATTTCCGTGTTAGATATTTTACGAGAAAGGCTATAGGTTATATATCACCACACTACGACGAATATGAGCGGAGTATAAATAAAAAATGTTACAAAAATGGGCAAGTGACGCTAACGAAGTTGCGCGGGTCATAACCGATATTCAGGATCACACGTGGTATTACAAGAAAACTAATACGATCTATTCATAGTCACGTTCCTGTGTTACCGCAACTGTCATTTCGATTCAGGGTAGATTATAAACGAATAATAACTAAATTCAGTTTAAAATCCATATTTCGGCTAAAATCCATATTTATCTAACATCAACATGTTACGGTAACTTAGTCTGTTTAACATTTTCTTACATATTTTTTGCTATTGTCTTATTAACTTTTTCCCTTCACCTTTTGTTTCTGTAATCATAGTGTGTTAGGACTATCAGTTCATTTTACTGTTTATATTCAAAATGGCTCAGCCAATTAAATATATGAACCTAAAATCAAATTCCTACGCAAAACTGTATGAATGGGCAACAGTGGATGTACCTGCACACACAGATCTGCAAAAATGATCGTGAATTTCATCTTCATCAAACAAGTTTATTGCAAATGTAGTCGAAGTTCGGAAATAAAATATCTTATGGCACATTAGCTTTCATCTTGTATCAATAGACAAACAAACACCTTAAGTGGTCGTATATTTTGTATTAGCGTAATGGAAAAGGTGATGTTGACAAAAACATAAAACTTTCTTACTTCTTGTTACAGTTGATAGCTATGGTACCTATCATGTTATTGAAGGTACTTACGGTAGGTAGGTATTCTATAAGGAATGCCTCTTAAATAATAAATAAATAGACATGTTCTACACAGCTTGGACTATGATAACTGTTCGGGCCAAACCTTCACGGTGGGGAATGTCTATGTGTAAGTCATAGACACCCGCCCTGACGGTCCTCATTAAGAAGAAAATTACTTGTCACATGACACTTCACTTCTCTTCAAATAATATTACCTGTGTCATCCGCAATATATATTTTTCCTCCGCATATTTCTACCTAATATAACAACTGTGCAACTCGGATCCCGCGCGGGAGAAGCCCCCCTGAGGAGGATCCCAGGGTAAGTCTGTGCATTTATAGATAGGCATTCTTTTCCGTGTGGGGTTGACCGGAACCAGCAGCATCCGCATAGTGGAGGGTCACTCTCAGGACACGAAGCCCTAGGTGGCCGCTACAATAACCATAGTCTTAGTTGGATGCTGATAAACAATAATGTGTCAACTCACAAAAAGTCGAAAACAAAGGTTTTGATATATTTTATAATGCATAGCGTATTTAGCATTCTACAAAAGTGTTTCAAGTCATCTAAAACATAAAAGTATATAAAAAAATTCATTATATAATATACAAAAAGTCGTAAATCACATAGACATTATAATCTTTAAACGTCATTTTCTCAAAACAAGGGTTGAAAAATGACAAAATGAGGGTTAACACATTATTGCTTATCAGCATCCAGTTATAGCTGAATTACAATAACCATTTTAATAAAAACTGGTCGTTCAATTGGTCGAAATTGAACAAATTTGTATATAACAACGCTAAACTAGCTTGCACTGGTATTATCCAACCAACTCTAGTACACACTAGTTCGTATCCAAATTTCAGTGGGATTTGTGATGAAACATTTTCCATTCAGTGACTTTTAATCTTGGTAATGACTCTACTCTTAACTGTAGTGTATTGTGGTACCCAAATGTTTACATTGAAAATAAGGGTAGTATGAAAATGTAAATGAATATTTTTCTCGTATTTTTTAAAAGAAAGTATTTTATTAGTACATTAATGAAAATAATACAAGATGAAAATATAAAGTACTATATTTAATTAACCGAAACTTACCAAAGTTTGGTAATCTTGTTTATCATAAAACAAAGGCTCTAAAGATTAAAATCGATAAAGAGAACATCGAAAATAAACCTCACTTACGTCCAACGACGCCAACCAACAAAAATGAGAATCAAGTCCCATATCATATCATATGCAAGAGCACAAGAGCATGGATAGTTCAATACGAAGGAAAATAAACAAATATTTCCCCTTTATAAAACATCGGTGCTCTGAGTGCCTTCGAGCGGCATACATGATTCTTTTTAACATGCCCCGATAGTCAATACAACCGTATTACCAAACGATTGTTAGAGCTTACATACCCAGAGCGTTGATATTCGAATACTGTATTTATACTAAGAATGGCAGGTTGGGTTGGTGGTTAGCGATCCTGAAATTAAAGCCGCTCTTTACCTGCTTATTTTTGCTACAAAAAATCAGGGTGTAAATGTAGGTGTGCATATAAATATATACTTACCTAGTATTTCAGCTACCTACTTACCTAGTGTTATCATAGTATAAAAAGTATTATTAAGATATTGACTGAGTTTTACCGATGTTTCCCGAGGATCTGTAAGTACTCATGGTTTTGGTTTCTTGGCGTTAGGTAGGCTAGTTACAATATCTGTAGCAAATTCATATTTCGCTTTTTATCACAGACTAGGTTAGGTATGCACTACTACTAATTTCCTATTTTTTATGTGTGATAAGGGTCAGACAGGTAATTGATATTAACTTTGTAAGGAAACATGCCATGTAAAAAATATATACGCTTTTACATTTTATGAGAAGAAATATTTTGTTCAAAACTCTCGTAAATATTTTAGTTTTGTAAATACCACCAATGCTCATACTATCACTGCAACATATGCAGACGATACCGCAATCCTCGCAACACATGAGAATCCAGACTCAGCGTCCGAAAGACTGCAACTACACCTAACTCTGATCGAAGAATGGCTCGACCAGTGGCGCATTAAAGCCAATACAGATAAGTCGGTCCAAGTAACCTTCACACTCAGAAGAAAAACCTGCCCACCTGTGAAACTATGTAATACAGAGATCCCCCAATCAGATGACGCCAAATACTTAGGCATACATTTTGACCGACGCCTTACTTGGCGCAAACACATATGGACCAAAAGGAAACAACTCGACTGCAAACTTCGTAGCATGTACTGGCTCATCGGACGCAAATCACAGCTGACAGACAGCAGTAAGATGGCTATCTATAAAACGATACTCAAGCCTGTATGGACGTATGGTATACAGCTATGGGGCACAACTAGTCACAGTAACATTGAAATACTAGAAAGGTTCCAAAGTAAAACAATGAGAGCTATGTTCAACATCCCTTCGTACATAAGCAATAAGTATGTGAACCTAGATTTTAACCTGCGAACAGTAAAGGATGAAATTGAGTTACACAGCAAGAATTATCAAGCCAGACTAGACCAACATATTAATAAATTAGCTGCTGACCTGCAAGGCATGGGCAGTCTAAGTTACTCTCGACTAAAGAGAAATAGTATACCGACTCTAGCGACAAGATTTGCAGACAAACGATGAGAATGGCATCAATGGGTGCACTACTCAGCTAAATATACATTTACTGATGAAAATCTGACAACTCATTAGATTATTGCTTCAAAAAAGCAGATCGCTAAGCAGCAGGATATATAAAAAAAAAAAAAAAAAAAGTTTTGTAAATGTTACACGTGCCCTTTAATTTAGTTACACGATCCTTTGTAAAGGAACACAAAGGGACCTCAAAAATTAGGGCAATTTTATTTTGACATGAACGCCCTACGGCTTTTTGTGACTACACTAAAAGCCGCACAACATAGCACTTGCACAATACAATTTTATTTTCTGTCCAAATATCCGGTATGAAATTTAAGTGCGTGCGGTGTAATCATCTAAAATATTCATTATTATGTGCAGGACCCCTAACATTCGTAAAAAAATATTTTGTTAAATGCTGTTGCCTTCAAATAAAATAAATGACAAAATGTTTGTTCTGAATGGGATTCGAAACCACGACCAGCGGCTTGAAAGTCGGGATCACTAACCACAAAGCGGTCTCATTTTTATTTTCATAATAGGTATGTAGTCCACTCGCGAATCGTCCCTTTATAATATCAATCATAAATTAAGTTTAGAAATGTTCATGTTATAGTCTAGGGCTCTAAATGACAGATCCCTGATGGTGGACTAAAAAGCTTAAGAGGCGAGCCATAAACGTATAACCACTATCCTTCCTTTCATAACTCGGTTTCGTCAATAGCTTTTAAAGTGCTTGGAGGCACATTCGAGTACATAATAAAATGCAGCCACATCCATCCAAACAATGAGCGTTTGGTTTTAAGTACTTATTTAAAGCCTGCTTCCGTCCCGTGGTTTTACCTGCGTTAACGCGTTTTACGGCACTGGAAGAGGTATTCCACGTAGCCCACCTAAACGAAGCCCACCCAGAGGAAGCCCACCTAAAGTATTCCACGATGCCCACCCGTAGGTGGGCTTCAAATAAAAATTAAAAATAATTAATTTTCTATTCCACGAAGCCCACCTAAGAATATCACTCGCATAGTGTGGGGACAAGAAATAAAAATGTCGTTAGAAAAAAATATTTATTATTTAAAAGACTAACTTTAATTTCTATAATCGTTCAGTTTCATTATGTGAGACAATATTTGTCATTTTTGTAATCTTAGGTACTATTTAAAATCACAGATTGTTTCATAATTATCATTCCAAAAAATATTTTTTCTATTATTTACCTTTTTTGTGCTCTTAATAAAATCACCGATTGTTTCAGAATTAAAAAAAAATGACAAGTATCAAAAACATTGCAAATATAGCTTTCCATAGAGATCTATGTTGAAGTTTTCTTATAGCTAACTGTTTGGTGAATAATAAAAATACTCTACTGTAACATAAAAAAGTTTAAAGAAAACATCAACATGGATCTCTATGTAAAACTATAATAAATAAATAAATATCCTGGGATGTTTTTCACACGGCCAATCTGATTCCGAAGTAAGATTCAATGAAAATGAAACTTGTGTTATGGTAACCAGATAGCTAATATACTAGGTACATATAATACATACTTATATAGATATTTACATCCAGACACAGATCAAACAGACATATTCATGCATACAAATGTTTGTCCTGGGTGGGATTCGAACCCACGACTCGCGGCTTGAAAGTCAGGGTCACTAATCACAAAGCCAACCGGGCTGTCAAACTATATTTTCAATGTTTTTGATACTTGTCCATTTTTTTTTATTTTGAAACAATCGGTGATTTTATTAAGAGCACAAAAAAGGAAAATAATAGAAAATATTTTTTTCCTTGTACCTAAGATTACAAAAAATGACAAATAATGTCTCACATAATGAAACTGAACGATTATAGAAATTTAAGTTAGTCTTTTAAATAATAAATGTTTTTTTCTAACGACATTTTTATTTCCTGTCCCCACACTATGCGAGTGATATTCTTAGGTGGGCTTCGTGGAATAGAAAATTAATTATATTTTATTTTTATTTGAAGCCCACCTACGGGTGGGCATCGTGGAATACTTTAGGTGGGCTTCCCCTGGGTGGGCTTCGTTTAGGTGGGCTACGTGGAATACCTCCACTGGAATAAGCTATTTGGTAAAATATGGAAGGGTAAGTAAGATATTTAGGTATATGTACCAAGAACAGCCAATAAATATCAGTACCTATTTTATTATTTTAGAAATAAAATAAAAGTTTATTTATTAAGTGCAATATAATTTCAAATTTTCCCAATTAATTAAAGCGTATTCGTCAAAGCATTGGAAAGCTTCTACGTTCTAGTTTCAAATAACGTTATTTAGTTCTTAAAAAAAATGATTAGTTGTCAACTATGTGCTTAATTATACAAGTTCTGAGAATTGAAGATGTTCAATATTCATTTCTAATCTTCACTATTGCTTAAAAGAGTGTAGTAGCTATATGATCCCTTTAAAATCTGAAATAGAAACACCAAAAGTCACTGTTAATTTTAGGGTTAAAACTCAAGCTTAAGTCAAAGGTTGTTTAAAAAGACTATCACAAATGACGAGACAAATATGTTCGTATTTCCTTTTCCACGATTATTAGCGAAACTGCTAATGTTACCATAACAGTTATGTAGTAATTTTTATTAAGTGATTATTTAGAATTTAAATGCCAAATAACATACTTACAGCAACAAAAGTAGGTAAAGTAAGGGTGTTGAATGGTCCAGCAGTGAAAACTATGGGTCTTCGTAGTTGACCCCCAAGTAGTAGGACGCATCGACGCAAGCGCACACCCACAGACCACCAGGCGCTGGAGTATACGCCATCATCGACCATATCACTCTGGTAACAAAGATTATATGAAAAAATTACGAAACAAACGAAATTGTCCTGCCAGTATATTTTTGTAACGTGTAAACCTGCATTTTGTTCAATCTCGCCCTTATCACGATTATAATAAGATTCTAAATAACTCTATTTAAATATTTACAATAATTAAATCTGGGAAGGGTCCTATAGGTACAATTATGTGCATAGATTAATGAATATAGGTAGGACATTTTCAATTAAAGTGGCGAGCGCACTGCTCTCTCAGTGCAAATGCCTCAAATGCCTGAAGCGCCCGAAATATTTAGTTCCCGGTGAAAACTGTTAATTTCGCCCTCACCGAGCGAGCGTGAACGATACATTTGAAAATAAAATAACGCTAGCTACCTATATCAAATGATAGTTTTTAGCAAACTAAGATTCTTCTAAGCATGTGGGAGCACAGAGTGTTTGATTTACTTTTAATATGGTTACTAATTTGTAATAATAATTTCAGTCTCATTCCCATGACAAATTTAAAATGGCTGTTAGTTATAAAAAATGCTTGTTTTCTATATTATACGATCCATTAATTTGTCGCTTTAAAACAGTGACCATATTCTAGTTAGCCCCAATCTGACAAATCAAACTAACTTTCAACAACAAAGGAAATCAAAATAAAAACAAGTGTCTCTGTTGCTACTCGAATTCACGCAAAAATTGCATCGAAAAAATTGGAGATTTATTTGGATGCATGAAAATATCCAAAACTCTGAATACCGACCATATACAGAACCTCGTTACTGTGCCAGCAATATAGAAATAGCTGGGCAATAAGTGCCATGAGGTATTCCGCAATCCAAATGCGCTGCATATTTCCCGTGCCTTCCTGGAAATGGAATAAGCTATTTGTTTCTCAATAGTACACATAATAGTTAGTATTCAACAAGGTATTATCAACAGCTATTAATTCAAAAAAGTTTATTTAACCAAGAATATATTTCACCCAATACTGTTATAGTGATAATATGGAATTTAGCGCAAAATTTTAGCGTGTAAATTCTCCATGAAATATTTCACAATTGCGATCACAGGCGAATCCTTTAATTTATTGGCTCATAAATAACGCTAAGATAAATATATGACTCCGTATCGGACAAGTTTGCAACCGATAACGTCTTTTTAGGTCTTGAAACTCGTGACATTATAGATTTTCAGATATTAAGACTAATGAAATTAAGAATAGAAATTAGAATTGAAGGTGAATTTAAAGTATAAAAATATAATACATAGCTTACAGCCGTAAGTTGAACAGCACTTGCAAAAATCATCAAAGAGCAAATGATGACGTATAGAAACATCACAGGCGACAACAATGAATTGAACACTGTTGAATATCTGAAAAGCAACATAAATTACAAAACCACTCCGGAAATTAAATACCGAAATGAAGGTGACAAAGCCGTACTTGATTAATGAAACGTGGTGGTCATGGCAACCTTTAATCCTCTTCAAAGCAACGCTGTAGCTAACGACCTTGTCACCGGCACCAAAGATTCTTTCGCAGTCAGCAGACAACAACTTCAATTGTCCGGCAAAAAAGGTCATTAAAACTACAGCATTAGAGTCGTAATTAGCTACGATACCGCCCCCATAGAAACAGATCAAAGTGTGTTCCATCACCGACACCCAATATCCGAAGCCCCTTGATCTATCAAAAGGCACCCAGGAGCTCATTATTTCTGGATATGGCGCAGTTCCATTTCTTATACGCTCTCGATGTTCTGGCGATGACATAAAACTAAGCAATGGTGCTAATATTACAGTAAATACTGTAGCTGTCACTAAGAACCAATAAAAGTATGTCACGGTTCTAGAATATTTGATGTATTCTTTAATAATGTTGTTAGTCATATTGTCCCTTTTAGAGAGCTGCCGAATTTCTAAATTAGAAACGTACTCAATTATTGCTTTCCAATGTTTTTGCCAATAGATAAATGTACCGGCCTTTACGACGCAAACAGTGCTGAGCATCGTCACAGAGAGGTTTCTGAGGGCCAATTCAAGATCTGCTCTTATCAACCATAGTTCGACGTATTGACTTATTACAAATAATATTGCAAATATATGGATCAGGTTATAGATGGTTCTTTTAAAATCAGCTATCGGTTGCCAAATTCCCCAATATTGTAATCCACAGAGAGTCGGAGAAAGTAAAGGATGAGCTGGGTCCTCCAAACGAGTTAAGAATTCAGAAATCATTTTTAATACTGCTTACAATATGGATGTCTTGTTGGTCAACCAAATTTGAAAGAAAAGTGCATATTTTAAATCGATTCGTGAACTTATATTGCAAAGTAAACATCGTTCGGTGCCATGACTTTTCTTCTATTATAAAATGAAATATCGCATTTAGATAAACTATATCTAAAATAGTGCACAAAAATATACAAATACCATTGCAATCACTTAGTAAAAAATATTCAGGGAAGTAGGGGATATCATCTCCATGTTTTTTTAAATCAACCCTTTTCCTATGTGGTCATAATAGAAAAGAGCTCGTATTTTGCTTTAAGAAACTATTTTATCCCAGAAAAAATGTTTCGTGTTCCGGCAATACAGATTAACTGTGTGACGGCGCTGTTATTCTGTACAGAGTTTTTAGTTTGCACGTAGTTCGTTAGACGATATTCATCTATGTATAAATAAATAAAAAGGAATCGTCAAAAAGTTTGCACGTTCATAACTTCCGAACGAGTGCGTGTAAATAATGCTTAACCCGGCGAGCATGAGGTGAAAAAAAGTCACATCAAGCATGAGGCAGGGTATGACATACCCTAGATTTAATGTACCATAATATAGTTTTCAGTAATTTTATTTTAATTTGTTGATTGTTTATTGTTAAACAATGAATTAATTAATCGAATTAAATAAAAATTATAGTTTAATTATGGATTCATTTTTAACTATTCATTTTTTTCTCACACTATGTACTCATAGCAACAAAAGTTTAGATGTTAACAAAAATCAACAAATTAAACAAAAAAATATTCTTTGGAACAAAAATCAACTTAATCATTGAAGTTAATGAGATCCTCTTCTCAAAAAACTTAATAATTATTTTTTTTTATTGAAAATATGATTAGTTACTGTCATAGAGATAAGCACAATTTTCGCAAAAAAAATTGCATGATCCAAACACATGGGCTAGCCACAAGCGTTGCAGGAATGTTCGGTTTTTCAATCCTTCTTATATGGACAGTTAAGGCATCTAACATACCGTCCAGACGCATTTACAAGTGTATGCTGAAGGCTGACCCAGTTGTTCCTAATCGAAATCAGATGCTGCCACCTCTAATATAGCACGAAACCTTTCCTCTTGTCTTTCAACATTATTTTTTTTTTAAACTAAAAATAATAATAAAATATCACCTAAAATAAATAAACGAATCTCAAACATTCACAAAAAAGCATAAACATGATTAAGAATAACAAAAAACCAAATAAAATATTTTAAAATTTATACATAAAAAAAATACGCCAAGAATGAGGCAGGGTATGTCATACCCGAGAGAGGTTTGTGAACGAATATTTCAGCCGGTGTCTCGCGCCACACTGCGATCTCGCCACTATTCTCTCCTGCACATCCCTGCCTCCAGCTACTGAGCGAGGCAGTGCTGCCAGACAAATATTAAAAAAATAGGAACACTTTTTAGTACTACCAGGGTATGACATACCCTGCCTCATGCTCGCCGGGTTAAATTGTCGATGAAAAATGTTCCAAAAATGAGGAAGATATTTAATATTTCAATGTGCATCGAAACAAACAGGTTTACAGTTACTTTTTGTGATATATACATTCAAGGAGGCGTCCATAAATCAAAGCTGGGGTCTTAATCAAGTAGGCGGGCCGTCTTGTCACTTTTTAAATTACGTCCCTTACATTTGACATCGGAAACAAGCCACTTCCGTTCAAAAGTGTTCAATATTGTCCAATGTTTTGACAGGGGCTTATTTACATAATAATGATAAATGATAGCCTACGGGGTTTTAGTAAAAGAGTTTTATATAAAAACAAGTCTTATAAGTGGTATAAGTTTTTATTAAATTGTTACTTTCATACAATTTTACATAATAATATTAAAGGAAAAATTTTGTTGGTACGCCCCTAGCTTCCCACCAATGGGAGCACCAAACGCATTTTGTTAGTAGGTATTCGATTATTTTGACTACAAGTACAGATCATTCAAATATAACAAAATAAATACAAGTGCTGGCTAAAGTGTAAAGAGTATATTTTTATCATTTATGATTGCAATAACGAAAAAGCTTTTATTTATCTTGCATTTGCGAGAATAAAGTGTAGAAGCTATAGGATCCTTTCATTATCTGAAAAAATAAAAGAAAACATGGAAACAATGAAAATGATTGCGTCGAGAGATTTTTTAAGTTGTACGACTTTCTTTTGTAATAGTCAAGTTATTGTTGTGCTAAACAATTCAGACAAGTAACATAAAAAGTATTATTATTGTTATCTAAACATTTTTTTCGTTATTATTTCAAATCTGTTTTTGACAAAAAGTATCACTAAGTATAAAATAGCCCTTAATTTCTACTCGGCTTGAAAAAGCTCGAATGTAATTAAAATTCGAAACTATCTATGAATGCCACTCATTCACGCTACCTCGGCTGATGGGATGTAGGCAAAACTTTATATGTCATTTTTATCACAGCACATTGAAATTCCCAGCTCGTAAATTACCTACATAAAGTTAAAAAGATTTTAAACGATTTACATCAATAAACGTTGGTACTGATATAGCTGTATACGGTCCAGCTTTAAGTATGAATCGGTAAGTCAGCTTCCCGGAGAGAAGCAACACCTGCTTGCGCAAGCGCACGTCACCCTTCCACCAATCACTACTGTATACGCCATCAGCCACATTGAGACTCTGTGAACATAGAAAATCAAGTTCAAGATATTTGAAGAATAAGAAGATTCACTTATTCCTGTCCAGCGTCCGCCCAACACTTTATGAAAGAGGCTTTATTTTTACAAATAATATTTTTGTTTTGAAATTTAGAAGGAATAAGAAATAAATTGAGACTAAAAATGAAAGAGTCATGCCGACCGTCAGACTCTTTCCACGTTTAACACCTTACTAAGATAGAAAGAGAATAATACTGCAGCCAAATATCGATGACTGACAAAAAGGAAAAACAATAGTCTCTAACGTTCGTTGACACTACAAAATAAACGTCCTAAGAAAAAATACACCGCATTTCACCTAAGAATTACTCCAAACACATTAAGGAAAAGGACACTCTTACCTCCAAGCCTGAAAAAGCAGGAGGTCTGTCTGTTAAAACCACATTCTAAATCTTTTAAGAATAAAAGGCAGAATCAAGACTATGTGATGTAGTATTGACTCCTTTAACAAAAAGTCCTCTCAAAAAGGTAATAAAACTTCGCATGCGTTATAATTTAAAGCAATGCATAGTTAGAAACAAATTTTGAGATATAGATAGAACCTATTCGTGACTATTTATCAATAAATGTATTGCCTTGCCTTCAACAACTTGCTTTCTACGGCATGAACAAGATGTACTCAAATTATTGGCGCAAGTTTATATACTGTCGATCATAACTTTTTTTAGGGTGTTTGTTCGGGCCAAACCTTCACGGATAGGAATGGCTATGTGTAAATCATAGACATCCGCTCTGACGCCCCATTAAGAAAAATACTTGTCTCATACGAAACACACTTCTGATAGTTTTGATTACCGCAAGGTAATATAATTACCGCAAATTTTATAAACAAAACTGACTGTACAATTTTGGTTCTCGCGCGGAAAGAAGCCCCTGACGAGGATCCCAGGGTAAGTCTATGCATTTTGCAGTATTAGCAAATGCTGCATACTATTTTTTTAACATAAATCCTACTTTATTATCTATGTAACCTTTTTGTTATTTATTTCGTTACGCGATTAAATTTGTTAGTATATATATATTTAATTTGATCCTACGCCTAAATTGACTGTGCGTGTGTTCTCCTAACAGGATAATTTTTATTTTGTATTTTATACCCTTTATATAATTTATGTTCGGTTTTTAACATCAAAATTACACGTATTTCTGTGGCGAAGAATTTGTGTTGTTTTTTACTTTTCCTCAATCTTTTCGCTACAATTTGTAGATAGCCATTGTTTTCCGTGTGGGGTTGACCAGAACCAGCAACTATCCGCATCGTGGAGGGACACTCTGGGATATGAAGGCCTAGGTAGCCGCCACAGTGTTCCTCAAAACGAATCTTAAGTTACCCGTTTTATAATTCTTAGTTGAATAACGTTTACAGGTATGACCTTTTATATCACATCTTTCTATAGTCCATTGGGGATTTCTAGATAAAATAAATAATCATACCTCAAGCGCCACCTCGTTGCTATGCCAGCAATATATAAAGAGTTGCGACACTAAGCCGACTGTGTACTGAATTACCCATAACTTCTGGAACGTTGTCGCGCCGCTCTGTAAATTAATATCAGCTAGAATTTGTGGAATGAAAATAACTATGATAAGAAAATATTGCTCGGAGCTAGGGAAAAGAGAGAAGAAAGCTCGGTAAATAATATTTTACAATGTTTTCTTTGGATTACCAACTTTTTTTTATGTAATGTCAGCTTGTTCCATGTTTTATTCAAATCTATTACCTACTCAAAACTCAAAACTTTGGCATTAGAATTAAAATAGTTAATTAGTAAGGATAGCATTTAAAATTTTACTCACCGATTGAAACTGAACTACACTGCTACATATAGTGATAGAACATATAAGAACGTATAGATACATAATCGGCGATAATAATGCATTAAACATCTTGTAGTGCCTAAAAAACAAAAATTATCTAGGTAGGTACTGTAAATCCAAAAATATTTAACGTACTTATTTTCCATACCTAATTAAGGCATTATGATGACGATGACACTCGCTAATTCTACTCCAAATCTCGCTTATCGAAGTATTTTCATCAGTTACAAATATAACCTTACATTTCTCTCTCAAAATTATTGTTTGCCCTTTTAAATACGTCATGAGTGCCACAGCGTTCATATCAAAAGTAGCTATCACACCGGAACCTTGGCTCCCCATGTATACATGGACTATCACAGCCCACATATAACCAGGCATGTGGTCGTTATCGAAAGGGAACCAAGAACTGAGTATCGGAGGCATCGGTTCCACACCGCTCTTAATATCATCTCGATAATATTTTGACGACCAATATTTTAGTAGTGGAGACACGATCAGCAACATATTGGTCCCAAAAACAAGGACCCAATACAAATAAGTCACAATCCTGGTATAGTTAGTATAATCTTTCATCAGCTTTGTTATAACTTTATCCTTCTTCCTAATCTGCAGAAGCTCTTCTGCAGACACTTCTGCAACAAGTTCTCTCCAACGTTGCTGGTACAAGACATATGAAAAACATTTGGCAACGCAAATAATACTGAGTGCAGTCAGCGACATATTGTTTAGAACTTTGTTAATATCCCGTCTGACGAGATACAGGTCAATACCCTGAGACATGACAAAAACAACGGTTATACAGTGAACTATATTGTACACGATTGTCCAAAATCTGGTGCCCGTTTGCCACAACCCGAATATATACAAAGCCTTCAAAGTGGGACCCAACAAAGGATTATCAGGATCCTCAAGCCTTTTTGCAAATGAAATTGCCTTCTGTAATGCCATGGTTACAATTGTGAAATATTGAAAGAATTACTTTTTTCCTCTTTATTTTATACCGATGTTGATTACTATGAGTGTCCAATTAGCAAATAGGTGCTCATTTTCAGCCTTCACGTTTTTTTCTTTATTAATGTGGAAGTTAAGGCGTTGTATTGTTAATGAATCCCTCTCAGGGTTCTGTATTTAGCTGAGAATAAGTTCTGGATCTTTAAAAGCTATGTCTTAATCTGCCACAGTTTGGATTATACGCAAGAATATGATAAAAGTCATTACAATTACGTTGTATTTTCAGAAGTTGATATTTTTGATCCTAAATTGAGCTATGATAAGAAAACTATTTGTTATTTGGCTGTTTTGTTAGTTTAAACCTAGTACCTATATGGAGGACATCCACAGAACTTTCAACTTTTATAAAATAACGAAGGTCTGTCCGTCGTGGGCTCTTGGGCTATTGCTTTTTGTTAGTAATTTGTTATATTGTGTATCCAAAATAAATATTAATTTATCACCACCACAATATATTAAATAACTTACGTATGTGACATGAAAATACTTCAGAAACTAAAAACCGCCATATATATTATACATCACTTAAATATTTTAGTACCGTAGTCGATCTCTATACGATATTCGAGTTGCAGCTGTTAAAATGTCGATGAAATAACGTAGCAATATAATATGAGATTGAAAATTGACTTCTAGCAAACTAGTCTCTTGCAGGTTCAAACTTATTAATTGTATTTTACGCTGCAATATATTTTACCTAACATTTCAATGTTAACGTAGCAAACTTTCATTTAACGTAAAGCTATTCGTGACTTTGATTTTAGTCGACTATACCGTATTATGGAAAAATAAGTAGAGTGCTAGCCTCCTAGCTAAACTTAACTTTGATATAGCAGAAAATTAAAAACATCACATCCATATCTAAAACATAGGTAGATTTAAAAATGTAGCTCATATAATATGTTCTACGGAACCAATGTCTACAAAAATAAATAAAGTCGTGGCATTTTATACTAAACTTGAATCCTCAAGATATTTTTCAGTTCCATTAAGTGTTTAATAAAATATGTATAAAACACGTCTACCGTGTTTGCTAATAAATATTTGATTCATATAATGGAGCAATTTGAAATTGATTATGCGAAATAAAAGAAGGAAAGTTAATAGACAGTATTAACATTTCCATACAGTTAAACTATTATATATTCTTCACACTATGACTCCAACCAAAGCAGAGTAGATTGTTAACTGAAGTAGCAAGTTCTTTTAAATACAATAAATATAAGTATTTTTTTAAAAATAAAGACGTTATCGCCCACTCTAATGCAAAATAATGTATCCTGTAGACATCAAAGCCGCGTTCAGTCCCATGAACATCGGGGTACCAACCACTAAAACTAAGCAATTAAATAAAAGCTTAAATTCGTTCTTCATGATAAAATATAAATAAATGATATATATTTCTCACATGAACAAAAATGTGAATAAAAACAAATCCAATCTTCCTGAAAAGTGCCCTGCTACATAAAACTCCAGGAAATAAGATTAACTGCATACCTTTTTTGCCAGAGAGTGGTGGCAATTCAAATTAGACGACACAAAGAGTCCTCTGCGCAGTTTCCAGCTTCAAACAAAACACCTGAATACAAATAGAAAAGTTGTTAACAATATTACTTAACTTCGTCATAAAGGGAAGTCACCTCTGGAATTATGAGGACGCTGGAAATAAGTTTATTACCTTCACTGAGGAGAAGATTCTCATAATTCTTAAGTTTAAGATCAATTTAATAAAATAGTAACACCATTTTAAATCTTAGAAGTAGAAACAAGCTGATTCTTTGCTTTCAAAATATTCTGTCAAAGAGAATCATTTTATGTTATTAAAGTATTTATTCCACATGTATTTTATTGCTATTTTAATTTTAAATTCATTACTCTTTAACGGTGTTCTGGACACCTCAAGAAATCTGGAATAAATTACCCAGTTAGGCTACATAGGCTACTTTAATTAAAAAATCGAATACTGAAATATAGCCTACTGATATTTGAACAACACATAAATAATAGGGGGTACTTAGTTATTACACGCCCAAATACGACAGTCGATTTTTTTTTAGTTTTTCCCAATTGAAATTTCTTTCAGCGTTATAGGCGCCTTAATTGGTAATTTCGTGAACTTGACATGGGTTCGGCAAATTGGTTGTTAAAACTTCGGCCTAAGAGCCATAATGGAGGATGGCGGAATCTCACTTTCGGCAACAGTGCTAATGTTATTAACATAAGACTCAGTTTGGTTTACAATATCATCGGGCTCACGTTTACATTGAAGTTGTTCTTTAATTTCGTCATTACCATAATGGAGATTAAGTCGGGTGCCTATCTTGTTTCCTTTGTTTTAGGGTTTGATCGTGAAAATGATCGTCTTCGCTCAAGTTTTAGCCTGTCTGAAAGTCTTACAAACTGAATGATCATTTATTAAAAATAACTTGTACTTAGTTTTAATTGTGACTTTATTAGATTAAATATACGGAAAAATATTAATCATGAATTTACTTCCAAAAAGTTTAAAACAGTTAAACATTAACATAGAATACTTATTTTATGACATCGTAAGTGATAAAACCACTATCATAATAAAATAAAAATATATTTAGTTTGAAATTAATGGCAGAGATGCGTAGGTAATAAAGCCAATTTACCGAACCAGGGGTGGCAAATGGTATTAACAGGTATGTCGTGTTCCTGCGATATGCCAATATCACCGACAGATAATTGACGGGAAATGAAAACTGTGCATTAAACGAGACGTGAGCAAAGTACCTAAATGTTTTGTTTAATACCTTTTGTTTATACTTTAAACTAGACCGCGGCTAAATAACTCTTTTATAGAGTTACATTGATATATAAACAATTTAGCTTTTTTTTTAAACAAAGTAAAACATCTCTTACTAGTTTTTTTAAGCGGCACTATCAAAATGATTGTTCAATTAAGTTTAATAAATATAAATATGACATTTTCTCGCCATGTAGTCTACTGTTTAAGTAATATTATGAAATTTAATGTAATTTTTGTGCTGCCATTAAAAAGTTGATATTTTCATGAAACATGACCTCATTTTACAACCACATAATTAGGTATACAAGGTAACATGTCTCGATACAAAACAGCCCAAAGCTATGCGTGAATAGGATCAAAATACTAATTTAATTTCACCTAGAGAAATCCCTAAGAGCGTAACCATGTCAGATAATTTAAAGTCGATCGTAAATATGGACTGACGTTAACATACGTTGCAAGAAATACTTGGCCAATTTAAAATGATTCCGTATACAAATTCTTACATTTTACATACACATACATTTACTCAAAATATAATTATACTTTGATAAAATTCAAAATCGTCCCGATATAATATACGTAAAACAAGAATATTTTAATTGCAATAGGATTGCATGTATTAAATACTGCCATAGTGTGAATAAGGAGCATCTATCAACTTTTTATTACAGTGTTGCCAACCCTAAAATTATATAATAACAAATTATACTGATGGTTAAATGTATAATTAAAATTTGGTACTGTAATATGGTTATAATCTACACTTCTACACTATAATATTATAAAGAGGAATGATTTGTATTTTTGTATGTAACGAATAAACTCAAAAAGTACTGGACCGATTTTAATCATTATTTTTTCATTAGAAAGCTACATTATCACTGAGTAACATAGGCTATATTTTATCTCTGTATTCCCACAGAGGCAGCTAGTATCAAATAAAATAAGTAATGTGTTAATTAAAAAACAAGGACTAAATTAGTGAAACATGCTGCGGATTTCTAAAGAAAATCTAGCTCGAGTGGATTGAATATATTTACGAACTAAAGACGTGTAAGGAATAGTAAATGGAACAGAATGCCTACTCAGGGAAAAGAAAATTACTAGGCGAATAGAAAGAAAACAGGTTTATTTCACAATGATTAGTTTTATAAAAAGGAATAGCTCCAAATCAAATAAGTATAAGACAATGCCAATTATGCCAGAATATATTGAGATTTATAATTAACAGACCGGTTGTTGGTTACTGACTTACACAGACAGACATTTGTATGCATTAGTAGGTACCAATGTCTTATTCATAAATATGTCCGTACGTTCTGTGTCTGGGTGGAAATATTTATAGAAGTGTGTATTTATAAGAATTATATGTAGTAGACGTCAGCTATCTGGTTACCATTTCACAAGCTCTGCTTAATTTGAAATGACATTGGCGGTGTGTGAAAATGATCCAGGATATTTATTATTTAAAGACAATCGGTTGATTTGGTAGTTAGCGCCCTTGATCGTAGGTTCATTTCTCACTTAAGACAAATTTTGTATTCACTTACCTACATATTAGTTTGTTCGGTTTCAGTATATATAGCACTACTTGTGTCCCAAGAAAAAAACAAATTGTTAGCAAAAAACCTACAATAGGCTTAGAAGTATTTTTGTATACCTAAATAAGTTGTCATGAAAAACATGAAGCTAGTAGGTCAAACTAATAAACTCGTTTTTTATGGGAGAAGACGAAGGGGAAAGTTGTTAATGTTGTTTGCTTACCTGTCGCCAAAGTGAGGAAGATTCACGCAAATAATAATTTATTATTACTTCCCTGATGATGTTTACTTGCGTAAATATGAAGGAAATTGGTTTTTACGATCTTGATGATTATTGCATTAGATCTATTTCTATTGGAAAGTTGTATTATATTTCTAATTCGAATCAGAACTATTCATATATTGCCCTACTAATATTAGAAAATCAAAAGTTTATTAGAATGTGTGGATGTAAGAATCACTCGTTCATGCCAGAACGACCACGATGAAATTTGGCAAAAGTTAGAATATGTTCACAAACACATAGGTTACTCTAACCAGAAAAATTTATATCGCACGGGAACGCGGTTGAAATCGCGGGGAGCCACTATTCTTGCATAATAATACACAGATTTCAGACTAACTGCAGTCTAAAAGTCTTCTAAAAAACGTTCTTTGACTAGCCATTGTTCAAAGCTGACGTCGTAGTCTCAAGTACCTCTCGCTTGAAGGCTAAGAATCTTGTAACTGCTACGCTTAACCCTCTCCTCTATGCCAAGGGATTTTAAACTCTATTTTATTAATGTTAGAGCTGCATTTGAATAAACAATACGTTTTATTCGTCTGAAATTGGCAATATCTGCGTATTTCAGAATTCTTGACATACTTTATATCGTTTCAAACAGTAGTGGAAACTTCTAGATGGTCATATGTCATCATAACAAATGTTAGCGATTTGTTGTTGAGTTGAACGTGTATTTTGTATAAGTAACAAGTTTTCCAAGTAAAAAGCCTTTGAACATGTGAAGAATATCGTAGAGTATAGAATACTCTATAGTATATAGGTAATATTTATTATTGTTAACTCGCATAATGTGGAATTTTCTTATTATTTTGAATATCAATTTGACATTATTTGATGGTATACCTGTCTGACCTTGTTAGTGGTATTTAAATTGAAATTCCTGGTTAGTGGTAAGGAATAATTGGAAATCCAGCGTTGTTTTAATTCAATGAAAAGTGATATTCTGGAAATGCCTTTTCCATATTCGACTGTAACAAAATTATGTTAGTTATTTTATTATATTCTCACGTCAAATTAACAAATACACTAATAGATGCCATATGTAGAAAAACATATTTAACCGTTTTTAAATGTCGAACCAAAACCCAAACAGCTTAATGAAGAAAGAACCCAGTTTTTCTTCGTGGCCAGTAAAACTTTCCACTTTATAAGTGTTTCAATCTTGTTTCAAACTAGTTTGTATTAAGTGTGGTTCCTTGCTCTGCTCCAGTGGGTAAAACCCGAGATTTGTACGTGTGAACTGGCGGGATCAATTAATTAGTGGGTTACAGAAATCAAATAAGACACTCCGTATTTACTTAGCTAAAATCTACCAATGTTTTAGCTTTGTAAATATAGTGAATTTAGTCTGTAGATTGTAGGTTGGTTTGAACAAATATTAGCGTAACTATGTGACATTAATTTCTATACTGTTCTGATCTGTTTTGTAGGTTAATATTATTATGTTTACATGTAAGTTGGAAATACCTATATAGATGTTAAAAGTGGTTTAGTCACAAACATAACTTCACTTAGTATGTAGCCAAATGTCGTTCTTCAAAAAATATATATGAGGACCAAAATATAAAGGCAAAGCAACAAATATAGAGTAAGTATTCATATTGTCTAACTAGAAAATAAATCCCATAAATTTCTCAAACAACTTCATATCTACTTACAACAATATTGCTATCTTAAACAGTTACATTGAAACTACCTGTAAAGCTTACTCAACAAAAGTAAGGGAAAGAACATAAATAAAATTGATTAAGATATTGAAAACACAAATCACCCGCGCCTATATTTCACCTAGTATTTTGCAAATATATAATTCACGGAAAGCCAAATGAATAAGCGTGTTTCAGCAAACGGTTGCGAAAACAAGATTTCATTTTGATACCGGCAGCAACGACCCCTTGTAAAATGTTTTGCCAATTTGCTTAAGGTCTCGCAAATTGAAATGATAAATAAAGTCAAAATTAGGCTCGACTGATTATTTTACTTCAAGCCTATGAGGAAATAAAAGTAAATTACCTTAATTCTATCCTATGTTATGTGTTTAGATGTTTCCTTATTATATTTTTGTTTGTTAAATGTCGGTCTTCGTTCTAAGCAACCATGGCATAGTATACAATTCTAGGTAGAAGCTTTATACTAGAGTATTTAATTTGTTTGAAGCACTTACACTTAACAAGTATTAATCTGAAAACTACCCTGTTACTGTACTCTAGAGATGATATATCATTGTCTTCTACTGTCAGCTGTGCTAGTTACTTACACCTGAGCTGTTCTCACTTACGATATTACCCCTTTTTATCTGTCAACATAAAATTTATATAAAGACTTTTTAATAAAATTGTCTATTTCTATTGTCAACTTTAAAATATGTAAATGTAAAAGCAATATATTTTATTTTATCGAAATACATTGAACTAACTTAGATTTATTGCTACAGATTACAATATAATGAGCAGAGATGGTTTTTTGTCGAATATGGGCCAAAGTACAAAAAATATGGCTAAATTTATTTCGGTTAGTTATAAATAAGACTAAGAAGGTTATATTCAGATTCTTATATCCAAAATTAGTCATACTACTAAATTATGGTATCGATAAAAAATATCGATATAAAGACATCTCTAAAAGGTATCTATTGTGGGAACATCAAAGAGAGTGCTCAGTCGGGATTGTAACGTCCTGAGAGATGATTCGCCACTTTTCTGACTGTGATGAATCACTTATAAGTATTCTATCACCATTTACCTACATTTGGAAAGTTGCACGTGTATCAAAGTTGTATGAATCAAAATAAATATCACCAAAATGTCGCGCCTATTTTTCTAAAGCCCAATCATCCGACCGTGAATAAAGTGAAATTTTATTTCAGAGGAAAAAAATTTTCTGCTTCCTCGTTTCTTGGTGTTTTCATGTGGAAATGTTTGTACTTATTTGCGTAACATCTGTAACACGGCAATATATCATACAACCAAGCAATTTCCACCTGAGCTACAAGCAGAATGTGATAAGGAGTTATTTTGGATCGGGCATTTGGTTCAATGAATTTTATGTACATTTCAGAGATGTTTTAAATATATTTATAGTAAACAAGCTGTGCCCTGTCACGCTTCGCTGTGACTGATGCAAAAATTTGATAAAAACAATCCTCGATGCGGATTATATACCATTCTAAAATTTCAGCTCGATCGGTGCAGAATTTTTTGAGTTTTTGAAGCGTACACAAACCAACATAACATTTATATATATGTTATGTTGTACATTTTTGGTGTCGATATATGCTAAAGGGGAACAGTGCTTTGCTTCATGTATAATGTGAACATTAATGGAGTGGAATTCGCTTCTGGCGTCAGTATGACATCTAGAGAGTACTTGCAAACTTTATGAAGAAATTCCTCCAAGAATGAAGATTCCATAAAAAAAGAAGTTACTTGTAAATAATAAAATCGTTTAAACATGGTCTAGTTACAATTGAACGATTTATTCTTATTATTGAATTGAATGATATGATAGCTTAGATATAATATACATGTTTAAAGTTTGGTAAATTTGGACATTGTATGGATAAGGGCGCATAACGCAATATATTTAGGTAGGTACTAGTATTTGTTTTAGAACCAATCTGAAAGAAGATAATAAGGGATTCTATTTTCTAATTCAGACTTCGTCGTGAACCGACGCAACGAGACCTCTGAGAGTGGACCTCTGACTAAGTAAAGCAACAGGAGTATTAGGCCAAAGAATATTAGTTTGAGCCTACATAATCTTTTTGCAATATATAGGTACAAGTAAAAAAAAAACTACATTATATCTTTAGCGACGATGATAACAAGTGGTGAACTTTAGGTAAAAGTTTTAAGCTTATTTTGTTCTGTTTACCTCAAGAAGACTAAGATTAATGAAGCTTCTTAGACTGTCTTAGTTTTAGAGAAATATCACTTTACTGTCACTTCGGGTTACTTGTTTGTTACCAGCTGCCCTTCAGTATTTCAATTTATTATTAGTTAAGGGAATAAAGGATAGATTTGGCACAAAAACAAAGTCATTTTACCTATTTATAAGGAAATTACTATTTAACTAAAAGTTTCTATAAAGGACTCATCAAGTCGAATCGGTAACTCATTTAGATTAATTTATTCTATTCGGAAAACATAGTTACATTATTTCTGACTTGTGGCTCTCCGCGGTTTTGTTCTCTGGCTCTAGACTATCTGTGTACAAAATTTCAATTAAATCGGTTGTAAAGTGTAAGTGTGAAAGTGAGACAGACAGACAGACATACAGACAGAGATACGATCGCATATATAATACATATTAGTTAGGATTACAAACAGAAATATTTAAACTCTACAATAATAATTTTTCCATGTAAAACTATTGGGTACCAGCTCCAAAATATTGTGTAATCTTGGTGTGAATTCAGATTGGGGTTGATTTAGTAAATTGGTTGCAACAGGCGGTTGCCAATGCCCGAGGCAGGTTATTTCGGAGCCCTATTTAAATATGGACTACCAACCCATACTGAGTACTTCTATTTTACCCCTTAGGCTATTAATTGCGAAGTATGCAACATCTAAGGTATGTAAGTCTATATGTCAATTTATAACTAAACTTCGAATAAGGTTTTGTGTTTACAACTAAGTAAGTATATGTACAGGGAGACCCATTATCGCCGAAACACTTCACAGCCGTTTTGGAAGAAGTATTTCGTCAATTAGACTGGGAGAAATGTGGAATACCAATCAATGGTGAAAACCTTTCCCATCTGAGATTTGCAGATGACCTAATAATAATCTCACCATCAAGCGAAGGGCTACAAACGATGCTGAATGACCTGTTTAGAGAAAGTAATAAGGTGGGACTGACTATGAACACGCTGAAGACCAAGGCTATGACTAATGGCAGACAAGAACCTATTATGATCAATAACAACCCAGTTGATTACGTCAAGGACTACATTTATTTAGGTCAAACAATCTCCCCTGTAGAATTTACATCAAAAGAAATTGATAGACGCATTGGAAATGCTTGGAAGACATTCTGGAGCCTAAAAGAGGTATTGAAGAATAAAGATATCAACATAAATATCAAAAGGAAACTCTTTGAGACCAGCATACTTCCTGTACTTACTTATGGCTGTCAAACGTGGGCACTTACTAAACAACACATAAAACAATTAGAAACTTGCCAAAACTCAATGGACAGGAGTATGTTAGGCAAAAAACTGTCGGACAGAATAAGAATGGAGACCATAAAGAAACACATAAAAACTAAGAACGTCACAAAAACAATAAAAAAGTTAAAATGGAAATGGGCTGGTCATACAATTAGAGGAAAGGAAAAATGGTCGAAAAGGATAATGGAGTGGTTCACAAGTTATTATAAAAGGAAAAGAGGTAGACCATTTAGAAGATGGGTAGACGAAATTAAAACCATAGCTGGAGATACATGGACGAGAACTGCGAGGGACAGAGAGGCATGGAAAAGGATGGAGGAGTCTTTTGTCAATTGAATGACACACAGACAGGGTAGTCGTTGCACAATTAGTATGTAAAAAAAAAAGAAAAAATATATAAAAAAAAAAAAAAATGTTTCTCTCAAATTACTACTTATGTAAACTGTAAATTGTAATATTTGTAATACTGTCTGAAATAAAGGCTATTATTATTATTATAAGTATATGTTACTAGTTGACCCGCGCAACTTCGTTAGCGTCACTTGCCCGTTTTTGCAAAATATTGATTGAGGCTCCGCTCCTATTGGTCGTAGCGTGATGATGTATAACTTATAGCCTTCTTCGATAAATTGACAATCTAATACGATTTTTTTTTTCAGACTGTTCCTGAGATTAACGCGTTCAAACAAACAAACAAACTCTTTAGCTTTATATATTAGTATAGATATGGATTGTCCTACTCGATGTGTATAATATATGTCTGACCATAATAATAGGGGAGCCCAAGAGGGGATTCTGGGAGTTCCTCGAGCGCGGCAGATTAGTATATGGGAGGTACCTTAGGTCTAGTTGAGTGCCTCAACCAAATCTAAGCTCTCCATGTGGAGCCGCGCGCGTAGAGCAGCTGATCAGATTAGTTAAAAAAAATTGATAGGTGAAGATACTCGAGCGTGTCAGATTAAAGTATGGTGGTTTAATCACATGCTGAAAAGAATGTATTTCAATAATCTGACGATTTGAGCTTGACGTATGGGAGTGAGAGGGTCACAAAGTTGCAAAAAAAAATCGATGAGTTGACATTCTCGAGCGCGGTTGAATTTATTTTCATTTTAGAGAGAATAATTCAAGGATCACAGAAATCATATAATCTGCCGATTTGGACAAGCCGAAGTAACAAAAAGTTAATTCCTTAGTTGCTATATAGTTTCAAGCAGTAAGGGTAAGCTCAGAGACCCTTGATACTACAGAGCTATAATTTGGTGTGGTAGTAAATATTAACTACATCGACAAAGTTAAAACATAAAATCTAGAAAAATATTATTTTTAGGGTTCCTTCCATACATGTAAAACGGAGTCATTTTTTATTCGCCATTCCTATAGTAGGGCATATCGTTCGATAGCTAATTGAAAAATAGTTAAGGTTTGCAAATAACGCTAAACCATTGTTTGTAGATATGTAAAAAAAAACATCCTAGTAGTTTAAATGATGAATGTACAAGATTAATAAATTTATTATATTGATCAATTTTTTTACTCGAGCGCGTCAAATTTTCTTAGGGGGTGTTAAGTGCTCTTATGCAATAATCTCGGGGTATTTTTATTGCTGTAAATAATTTGTAGCACTTTGCGTGATATAGTTTATTGACTGAAGAATCTATTGACAGATGTACATTTTTGTGTATACTTCGGGATTTTTGGAGGACTGGTTTGCTCCGACGATATTCCAAGATTTTTAAACATTTTTTTAATGTATCTGATGTAAAATTTATTGTTTTGAGTTCAACGCTGGACGCGCGGCGGAATCTTTTATGAGGTTCATATTTGGTAGAGGCACTCAATTAGATGTAAGGTATCCTCCCATATACTAATTTGCTGCGCTCGAGGAAATCCCAAAATCCCCTACAAATGTGTAGATTTTTTTACAATTACTGTTTCTAGATCTCATAATATATCCGTGATTTATATTATTTATAATTTTATTTAACACATTCAATGATTTTATAAAATCACGGAAGAAAACAAATCTTTAAGCCGTCAGATTAAGAAAACCCATCCATATATTCGTCAGATTATGGCATCGCACGACCAGGGTATCATGCTGAACCATCTGTATGAAAATCTGACGCGCTCGAGTATGTCCAGATGGCGATTTTTTTTTGCATTTTCAAGAAGCCGTCCCGACGCCGTTTGCGTCGCGTCCGAATCGTCAGATTTTTGGATCTGAGCTTCGTTTAAGCTAACTTAACATCCCCTGTAAATATCTGACGCGCTCGAGCATTTTTTTTTTACCATTTTTAAACCATCCGTACGGCCGGCCCCACCATGCAAACTGGCAGATTAACATTATTCTGTCATCAGAGTTACATGGAGTATATACAGTATCAATATCTGACGCGCTCGACTATGTCCATGTAACAATTTTTTTTTACATCTTTGCAGGCTCGTAGACGCTTGCCCCACCGCTAAAAGAGAAAACATCATATAACCTTTTTTTCTTCCTATTATCTGATCTTCTAAATCCAATAGGTCTCCACGACGCTCGAGGAAATCCCCATTTAGCATCGGCGCCTCCCCTGCTATAATAACTTAATTTAATTTAATATTTAAGTATAATTTATTTTAATTGGAACATTTTAAGCGGTTTGGATAATCCAATAAAATTAATTATTGGTTGCGCAAAATATTACCAATTTGGGATGGTGTTTTGTTTGAAATTTACTAAATTGTATATCTGCTTTGAAAAAGCCGGTAGTGGTCCATAGACACCGAAGTTAAATACGAGACACTACCTACAAATGTCACAAGAATAAAAAAGATACAACTATAAAGCTTATTGATATTATTAATCAGAACGTCTCGAAAATAAGGAGCTTGATACTTCCACAACAACTATAGTTTGGTAAGTAACACATTTGGTCATAGCAGCCAGGGGTTTTTTAAATATGAGGGAAAGCGAAACCAATAAGGTCAACCAATTATATTTATTTGAAATGTTTCTTTACAGAATCAGTAATTGATACTCTTGTTTGACATTTTGAATTTGGATTTAATTCGTTAATGCATGTGACCTAATGATCCAAAAAGCAAAGAAATATCTACCATTTAAAAATTTAACGTGACTTTGAAGACTACAAAGTCAAAGACCATTTAAACTTAGTCGTCGTGCATTCCGGGTTTCAACCGACCCCGCATCCGATAGCATTCTACAATTTTAGGTCACCTTTGACTTAAGAGTGAATTTACAACCGATGCACTGTCCACAGTGCGCGCGAATATTTAAAGCAGAGGATATGTCAGTCACATTCGAGTGCACCAAAGGGCAAATCACGCAAGCCCAACAATAAACCCAAGTCGTTTATTGCGTCGCTATGATTAAAAAAAATATATATTATTTTCTATTTTTTGAATGTGGCTATAGCCGAAACCGGCAAGATTTACATCATCATATAGGTACAATTTGTTTAACATATAGTGAATATAAGTGCTATATACTTAGAAAAATAAAAAGGCGACTTTTTATACAAATGTCATTGAATAAAATTATATTAGATAAAATGAAGTATAGTATTTAGAATTCAACAATATCCAAGCTTTTTGAATACCTATTTATATTCCATAAGCTGCCCAAAAACTGAAAGCTAGGACTGAAATTTTTAAGAAGATTCGTGCCTTCTGGACCACAATGTTGAATTTGTAAAATGTTGGATTCTTATGATGTTGAATTCGCAAAATGTTGAATCCCAAAATGTTGAAGTCGTAAAAAGTTGAATTTACTGGACCCACAATGTTGAACTCCTAAAATGTTGAATTCGCTAAAAGTTGAACTTGCAATATGTTGAATCCCAAAACGTTGAACGCAAAAAGTTGTATCCCAACAATCCGAACAACAAATACATAAATACTCAGTCTGAATTGATTAAAAAATGAATAAAAACTTTTTCATTTTATAAATTCTCTGTGCATCGATTACTAGTAGGTAGGTACTGGTCATTTGTAATAAAGTGTTATGTGATTTGTCATCCTTACTATTGTCAATCCAGTTCATAATTTCCTGTTCGTTCAGGATGAAATTAAACATAATTTGAAGTAAAAATATAAATATTATGGCTCTTTCCAAAGAAATTGTGTTTTCGAAAAATAATAAGAATAAAGATCTTCTAATTGTAAAAGGCAAGTGGACACTGACTCAAGACGGTAAGGTGAATCATGACGGTACGACACGGTGGAAGTGCACACATCGTGAAATATGTACAGCTAGCGTAACCTTAAGCACGGATAAAACTAAAATAATTCGTGAAACTAGCCATAAGTGCTTGATCGACCAGAATAAAATTCAAATTACAGGGCTTTTGTATGCAATCAAAGGAGAAGTTTGCACAAATTTAAATCCAATTCAACAAATTTTTGAAGACATGTCAACTGATTTTCTTGAGAAAAACCCTAATGTATCTGCCAACCAATTACCAACATTTTCCTCAGTGAAAAGTTCTCTATATAGGGCACGGAAAAGGTTTTTAGGATCAGATAAACTGATTTTTAAAAAAATTGAAGATGTCGTAATTCCTAATGGTGTGCCCGAAACTTTCAAGATTATTGAAGATGGAAACAAGGAAAAAATTATTTTGTTGTGTTCTAAGAAGATGCTAAAAATACTGAAATCTGAGAAAAGTATTTCTTATTATGGGGATGGTACTTTTAGATCGTGTCCCCGGCCATTCTATCAGTTGTACATAATACACCTTGATGTTTATTCTAACGTCAGAAGCATAAATATTTATCCGGTAATTTACGCTCTTTTGCCAAATAAAGCAGAGAAAACTTACACACGGCTATTTCAATTAATTAAAAATAAGCTTGGAGTCCGTATTGCAGTTTTCAAATGCGATTACGAACAAGCTCAAATAAACGCAATTAGGAAGGTATATACAGGCGCTAAAGTGACAGGATGCTTTCAGCATTTTAACAAGGCAGTTTGGAAAAGGGCAAAGCAATGTAACTTGGTCAAGAAAAAATACTCCAATAGTCTTGAATATAAATATGATAGAAATATAGTACGATTGTGCTCTTATTTTGTGTTACTTCCACCGACGTATATGACAGAAGCCTGGCGGCTTATTGTAGATACTGCCCCTGATTCAGAAAATTTGCACAATTTTCTGAAGTATTTTGAAGAGCAGTGGTTCAACATGGATCACAATTTGATTAGTTGTGCAGACGATACCCACAGAACAACTAATTCATGTGAGGGTTATCACCGAAAAATAAATTCACGACTTCCAAAAACACCTAACATATTTTTGGTTTTTAAAACGCTAATAAAAGAAGGTAATTACTATGATCGGCAAGTTGCACGATCTTACTTTTTTCCATATAAGAGAAATAGAAGAGAAAAAGATATTTTATTTGACAAGAGGTATTCACAGTTATTAAAAAAACTTGAAAATAAAAAATTGCAACCTTTAGAATTTTTAAAAAAAATTATATATATTAGGCTTAAATTAGGATTCTAATTATATTTTCACAATTTTTTACCTATATTTGTTTTGTTATTAGTTAAGGATGACAAGTACAATTTTTCGTTTAGGCGATATTTTGCTGAATTTTTGTTTTAGTTAAGGGTAAAAATTAACGAGATTTAGTTTTAGTACTTTAATAAATGAAAATGTAACACAAAATTTGTTTTTTTCGCCTATTCCATCTATCCCTACCTTGGAACTTTTTTGCGTTCAACGTTTTGGGATTCAACATATTGCAAGTTCAACTTTTAGCGAATTCAACATTTTAGGAATTCAACATTGTGATCCGGGTGGGAAATTCAACTTTTTACGACTTCAACATTTTAAGATTCAACATTTTGCGAATTCAACATCATAAGAATCCAACATTTTACAAATTCAACATTGTGGTCCAGAAGGTTCACGTGACGTATCATAATTTACTTCTACTTTTTATCACGTTGATGTTTATTATATTTGATATTGATAATAATACCTATTGATCTAAAAGCTAAAAGTAGGATTGTTTGCCAGAAAATACGTCAAAAAGAAAAGTTTCGTAAATCTTATAAATCAGGTCAGTTGTATGTTTTCCTTCTTCACAGTAAACATGCCCTGTTTTGACACGCGACAGACATTGAGTAAAAGTTTTTATAAAGGTCGACAGATGTCAATTTGCGAGTAAGCCAACATTCAAAAAAAGTTCTTCATGATTCATGACTGAGTATAAAACTTCAAGATTTTCAAACATAATTTTATTTAGATGAAATTCAATATATGGTCTTATATTTAAGTAAAAAAATACACAAATTTACAGGCGTATTTGAAATCTTACAAGAGGCAGCTGCCCGCAGCTTCACCCGCATTCCCTGGGGATCTTTAATTTTACCGGGATAAAAAGTAGCCCATGTCTTCAATTCCAAATTTCATCAAAATCCGTTCAATAGTTTTTGCGTGAAACGAGTGACAACAATCTGTTCGGGCCAAACTTCACGGTGGGGAATGTCTATGTGTAAATCTTAGACACCCGCCCTCACGGTCCTTTTAAGAATAAAACACTTACTCTTGTCATTCACTTCAAATTCTACTACTGTGAACTACTGCATATTTTATTCCGCATATTTATTTCATATTGTATCAAACATACTGACTGTGCAATCTCGGTTCCCGCGCGGGAGAAGCCGTCCTGACGAGGATCCTAGGGTAAGTCTGTGCATTTGTAGATAGGCATTCTTTTCCGTGTGGGGTTGACCGGAACCCGCACCATTCGCATCGTGGAGGGGTCACTCATAAGACATGGAGCCCTAGGTGGCCGCCACAACATCCATACATTCATGCTCACAAAATTTAGAAATTTTAATATTAGTAGGATATAACTGGAATATCCATTACTTTATATTTCATAAAAAGATTACTTAGAAAATAGAGCTCAGAGTATATTAACGAAAATTGTTCTGCCCATATAAGTTATCGTTATCTATCTTCTTGGGGTACCAACAGTCGGTTCTATACCAAAGAAAACCACAGAAGAGGGTCCAAACTCTCAGCTTCACTAAAAGCTTGAATACCAACAATGTTTTAGAAATGTAATCATATGTTACGGTATAATTTAATCAAAGTACTTTACGTTATCTCTATACCCCTTTCAGATTATATCAGTGTTATATTCACTAACCTATATTCCAACTAGATAACGTTAGTACCTCAATTTGTATACAGACCAACCGTGTCACTTTTTCTTCGAAGTCCGAATGCAATAACGGTTGATCGCGGACTAAATGAAAGCGTAGAAAGCAGATATTTTTGCTGTTTTTGATACGAGAAGTACATATACAGTGTTTGTCATGATTACAGGTATATGGTTCCATAGATGTAGTTATTTAAGTACTGCTGGATAATTCAAGTAAACGATAAATAAGGAAGGCAAAAATGTTCTATCCCGTTCGATAACTACGCATTAACGTGGGAAGCCGCTTTTCGAGTTGAAAAGTTTAGAAGTAATGCTAAGTTGTGATAAAACTTACCAATGTTTTACCAATGTTCTAAAAAGACTTATTTCTTATGAAATACTTTATTGAATATTATATACCACCCTCAAAACAGTACCTAATAAATCTTAGATGAATCGGTTTTAGCTTCTAGCTTCTAGTTAAAACGTACATATATTTCATCAAATAAATTGCAAAAAAAGAGCGCAAATGTCAACGGCAAATGGCTTAGTCTCGCAAAAGAATTTTTACAGAAAATAATTATCTCAGACCCGCTTCAACGTCGCACCTTAATAGCATTGCTAAAATAAACAAAAACGCGTCTATTTGTCCCTTAATTTAGTGATGGCCGGCTATGACCTCGCCAAGGATATAGAGTAAATAAACAATAGAAATGGATACTTTCAGATGTAAAGAATTACCTACTTACTTTTTAGTGGGCACCAGTTGGATTTTTTAGAAACACTTAGAAACTATGGGTCAATTTTATTTTAACCACTTTCAACCACATCATGAAAACGTTCTCATCAAAAATAAACATGGTAAGTACTACCATAATATAACTACTTACTTAAATTGTGTTCGTTTTAGCACTTTTATGTGCCAAAAAGCTATATAAAAATAAACTGACTACTAATTTGTTTTACCTGCAATATTCACCAAAGTAATTTAACATGCATTGGTCATTCATAAAATATTTGTTGATTTTTTAAATAAATATGAGAAAAGTTATTTAAAAGCCGAATTAAAAAAATGGATTCGTAAATGTTTACAGGCTTTACAGCAAAAGCTGACTAAAGCTCGACATGAAAGCACGAGACAATGTGAGTGGCTTTAAATATAAATACGTGCCTGTACCACGTGTTGAGTTGCATAAGCTCTTGCAACTTTATATTATACATAAAGCTTAAATATATTCCAAGTTAAAACTAACTTTAAAGGTCTTTGATAATTTAGTTATAAGTAACTTTGCCGAACCACTTTTAGTATGAACACAGTCTTGATTTACATCACAATATTAACAAAACAAAAATACCTATATGGGCTATGATTGAAAACTAGTTTCCCGTCAAAAATATTGATTACGAACTGCCGCCGCACGGCTTCACCCGCGTATTCTTGTCACGTAGAAAAACAGGCATACTGGGTTAATAATATAGCTTTCCACAGGTCAAAGAATTATTCAGATCAGTCCACTAGTTTCAGAGCTTATTCGTACAAACAACACACACAAAAAATCAAATCTTTCATCTTTATTATATTAGAATAGGTGGTGTTAATATATTTTTCTATCTTATGTGTATGTATCTAAACTTCAAGAAATCATTCATGACCTCAGAAGATCTTTTTACGCCCTTAAGCATTTCTAGATAGTCCTTCCCATATATCAATGGACCTCACCCTTATCATGGCGTACACACGTAATTAAAGAGAAAGGGACTCCCACTAAGCTGGAAGGCGAGAAAATATTCAAGGAAAAGGAACATTTGCGGGGAATTAATGGGGCTAAGTATAATACACTAGACACAAAAAGTTAGGGATATAAATAAAATTCGAAAATTTTGGGCGATTTTCAACGAGCTGTAACTCCGAGGAAAATAATCCCACAGCAAAAAATAGAAAACCAAACTGTAGCTTCAAGTGTCTTGTTTTTGGATATAGTTTTGATTTTTTTGTATCATATTTGGATCTGGAGAAATTCTATGGAAACTACCAAGAGAAAAAAAATGCAAATTTTTTGTCATCGAAAAAAAGGTCTATGGGCTTCAAAAATGATTTTTTTATTGTTTTTGTTAAGTGTTCTGTCAGAAAATTTAATGCCCTTTAATTTGTTGTAGTTAAGAATCCTGTACAATGATTTATCACGGAGTTATTGTCAATCAACCGAAAAAAGAACTTTTTAACTTTGTCAATCAATAACTCTGAGGATAATGATCGTATAGGAAATCTAAGAAAGGTTTTGAAAACTACACAATATTTTCTATAAGAAAACGTGAACGGCTTTTGTCGAAAACATTTTCATTCACTCAAAAACTTTGACTGAAAAAAAGGCGAAAATTTGCATAATTAAGGATATTTAGATAACTTGGTATAACTTGGGATAAAATGGATGAATGAAGGATATCGTCGGTAATTTTTTAACCTTAAAGTATCCCGGAAAATCCCTGAAAAACTCAAAGCGCTGCAATGCTTCTTACTTAGTGTCCCGAGGCTCTAAATTTATTGTTTTCGCTAAAAACACCATTATGTACGATGGTTCGATTTCAATCATTTTTTCAATGAAAACATTTTTTTTTTCTCAATAATCTTTATTGCTTTGATGAAAATGATCGACTTTTTTTTAAAAATATCGAATAGAAAAAAAAAACATTCGATGATCTGTCATCATGCGAGAGCGCTTACGAGCAGTGACCCAAAACAGAGGCAATACGCGATACTGAATTGTGACCTGTATACGTGCAGACCCTTCAATAGCTACAGATGGACACACAGACAGACGGACAGACAAACATCACACACACACAAAGTCAAAAAAAAAAAGAAAATAAAAAAAAAGTTTTTTTTTTCTATCCAATTTTTTTTAATTAAACCGATCTTTTACATCAAAGCAATAAAGGTTATTGAGAAAAAAATAATGTGTTCTTTGAAAAAATTATTAAAATCCAACCATCGTTTATAAACGTGATTTTAGCGAAAACAATAAATTTAAAGCCTCGGGTCACTAAGAAAGAAGAATCGCAGCGCTTTGAATTTTTCAGGGATTTTCCGGGATACTTTAAGGTTAAAAAATTACCGACGATATTCATCCATTTTATCCCAAGTTATACCAAGTTATCTAAATATCCTTAATTATGCAAAATTTCGCCTTTTTTTCAGTCAAAGTTTTTGAGTGAATGAAAATGTTTTCGACAAAAGCCGTTCACGTTTTCTTATAGAAAATATTGTGTAGTTTTCAAAACCTTTCTTAGATTTCCTATACGATCATTATCCTCAGAGTTATTGATCGTCAAAGTTAAAACCTTCTTTTTTCGGTTGATTGACAATAACTCCATGGTAAATCATTGTACAGGCTTTTTAATTACAACAAATTAAAGGGCATTAAATATCCTAAAACAGGATTTGACAAAAAACATTAAAAAATCATTTTTGAAGCCCATAGGCCCTTTTTTAGACGACAGAAAATTTGTAATTTTTTTTCCTCGGTACTTTTCTTTGTATTTCTCTAGATCCAAACATAATACAAAAAATTCATGGTCATATCTAAAAACTAGACACTTGTAGCTACAATTTGGTTTTCTTTTTTTTGCTGTACGATTATTTTCCGCGAAGTTACAGCTCGTTGAAAATCACCCAAAAATTTCAATATTTTTTTATATCCCTAACTTTTTGCGTCTAGTGTATAACAGTATTGGGGTGGTAGTTTTTATAGCCCGATGAGTTGATTTTTGCACAGATGTAGAAATAACAAGATAGGAAAGTCAGTTACCAGTGCCGGTTGCAACAGTCCCCACGAATCCAAGTCCACCGGAGTAAGTTAAGATAGTGGTAGTATTTTAGTAGATACGAGTATGTAGGCAGGCTGTGTTTTTAAGTGAATTTTGTTCTATGTTTACTTCTTAAAGTATGGATTGTAAGACTTTCAGCATTGAAATAAAATATGTTCCAGTGGGATACAATTTTTGTAATGGCAAAATATTTGCAAGAAACTGCAAGCAAATGCAAATGTGCAGTCGATGGAAATCAACATTCATTGTATATTTATTCTCATTACCTAGCCCATTCATATTTTTGTCATAAAACAATGGGATTTATTTTGGTGTAAAGAGCAAGAGGCATTTAGAATGCAAAGTTTTAAAAATGAAATCATATGGCTATGTAAGTAATAAGTACCTAAAGCTAGTACATTTCAAAGATTTATAGTTAAATATTGGATTTGGGGTCTTATAAATGGTACCCCAGTTCCTCCGATCCTTCATGTAGTGTCCTTTACATCATCAAAACGGTTTAGTCAGTTAGGGCCGCAGACGACGTAACCAATCCCAAATCTAATTTCACTTTCTAAATTAGGGTTGAAGTCAGTTGAGAGCTCTCGTGGTAACTAAAACTTAGTGATAGCAGTAGACATCTCAAGAATCTAATATCTAGGCCGGAGAGCTTTGATAATGTTTAGTACAATGTAGACGACTTTTTTGTACGTCTGATTTGATTTAATTATATACACCACATACAAAAACTATTTGTATATAAAACTGTAAATTGTAACAGAAACATTCGTCTTTGATTAACCTTTTGTCATAACTTATGAATGCCAATCAATTCTAGACCAAACAACTGGAAAACACAAACAACAATGTGAAACCTTGTTAAAAAGCGGAGACAGCCCAATTTCATTTCAGCCAAGAACCAGTCATACCTACATAAATAGGTCGTGATAAATCAGGTAGGTAATAAGTAGGTGAACCTTGTTTTCAGATGCTCGCATACTAATGACATTACACGTCACTAGAATTGAACAATGCTTCGTCAAAACATAATTTCTAGGCAAACTTTTAACGAGCAATTTCCTGGGCCGCTGTCTGCTTGCCGGATTAATTAAATTTCTCTCCACTCTACGCCATATTATTATAATATTAAGGTACAACCGTGTTGGAGCGTAATAGGGAGTAATAAGCCGAGTGGAAAGTGTCGAACGTTTTGTTTCTCTCGGTAAATAGTTCAAAAACGTATAAATACCCAATTTTATATTCATTTTATATTTTTTACAGTAATGGATAAGTCTAATGTGCGCGCGTACCTAACTATGCCATAGATTGTTTTTTTTGCATTAATTAAATTCCAAAACAAGATTTTGGTCGCTTCAAAAAAGGTAGTAAAAATCAATAGAGTCAAATTGTAAAGATTAAAATTTGTATGTCCAAACGCTTCGCTTATAAAGGATCCGTACAGTTTCCAGTGAATTTCTTACTAATTGAGAACGTCTCGCAATATTAATTGTTTGAGTGACGAACCGAAACGATATGTATGAAATGTAATAATATCATATTACCTACTGTTGACATTAATATCGGTTGAAATGCTTTCTGTGACATGTTTTGTAAAAAGTAATTATACTGATTTTGCATATAACAATGTGACAATTGGAACATTAAGCTAAGTTATTCCCAAATATAACATAGCATCAACATTCGTTGCATACTTATACCTATAGTATTTTTAAAAATACTAAGTGTCATTCACAAAAAATATAAAGGAAATTGGAAACCAGTTAAAGAGCTTATGCGTGGGAACACCTGGCAATCTTCTAAGGAACACTATCTCCAAATTGTCGATGCACTGCATTAAGTTATTTGCTGACCAGAGGCCAAGAGGTCGGCTACTTGTTTCATATATCAAAGAAATAACCACACCAGCCTTCAGGCATTCTAAATTTATTTAGGTAATCTTAGAGCTCTGGAACGAGAATAGTGGAAGACAGAAGACCTTTGCCCTGCAATAGGACAATATAGGTGTCTTATTATTACATAGGTACAAATAGATTTTGTTCAATACACAAACTTATTAGTTATGTAGGTATACGAGTAAATTTGAATTAATGAGTAAAAGTTGTTTGGAATATGTTTACCTATTTTTGATTTATTGTACATTTTGTCACTCATATTTAAACCTTAACTAGATGCACCTTGGTATGTTACAAATGACAGACTCCACCACGATCTACGCATTAAACCTGTAAGACAAGAAATAAGAGATCAAACAAAAGCCTATAAAAATAGAATAAGTCTACACCCGAATAGACTAGCACAGCTACTTATGGATGAGCAAATCCCAAAGTCACGAAGACTTAAAAGAAGAGTACCTCAAGACCTAATTTGAAGCAGTATAGACGAGGACTAGTCACTGGACTAGTACCTTACACGCCTTAAATCCACACTTCAACCTACTGTCGAATGTCTTTCAGATAGATTACAGTAATAAAAAAAAAAAAAAAAAAAAAAATTTAAACCGTGCTATACCAACAATATACCTTGTGTTTACTCCATATAACTGTACTTTTATCCTCTCCTACGATTGTAAGTGTATTTTGTAATACGTTCAGTTTATATACTAGACTAATTAAAACTTTTTAACCTCTAACTGATCCGGCTCAAACAGCTTTAAAGTCATACTTAGTAAAGAGAGGCTGGTAATATACAATTACTCTGCGCTGTTGAAAACATAAATCTCTGGGGTTTCCGCAATAAATTAGCGCTATTTGAAGGGTACACAGGGCGTACTCCACGGTAATTAAACCAGTCCAGTTTATAATTATGCTCGTGACATTTTGTAGAATCGGAAACATTCGATCCAGGAGTAACATTCAAACATTTTAATGCAACGGATATGGGTGGGTTACTTCGTCGTTCTAGTTATAGGTTAAGATTTTAACATTTTAAATTGATTTATTTAATATTAATATATTTTGTAACTAAAACTTTATTAAACAGAGATGTCAGAGAAACGCAGTTACTCGTGTATTTCGAGACATTAATATCTGGTTGCGCGCAATAATACCTACCTGTTCAGGATGGTATATTGTTTTAAACTTGGCAAATCATATGTCCGCTGCAAAAAGGTCGGCAGCGGCCATAAACCATCGATTGATGGACAAAAAGGAAGAAAAATACAAGACGTTGTATGTCACACATGAAGAAAAACCCGCAGGTCAAAGGAAATAATCTGTTTTAGACCATTTATTAAAATAAACTAAGGAGATCGCTGCTGCCACAGCTACTATAATTTGGTAAGTAAAATATTTGCCATTTTAAGTAGTGATTGTTGTGCGCAGCCATTGGGAGCCAAAAAGGGGAAAAGAGAAACCAACCGCAGGTTGTCCACACATATCATTATTTATTTATATAATATGTTGGTTACCTCATAACTGAAGTACTTTGGAACCTACTCAACTCATTTTGAACTGTTTTACAGAAACTTATTTTTAGCTGCATGGATGGAAATGCATAGGTAATATAAATTTTCAGCGAGGCAACTCCACCAACGTCATGGCTGCCAATAGACTTGTTACGCCAAGCTGAGTTCAGGGTCCTCCCTCCACCCACTTTCCTACCAGCTTCAGGTTGGGCAACTCATTTGCTGCGAGCCCCTACGTTTTGATACGCCATTCAAAAGATGTGGAAGAGCCGGAAGCCAGGAAACCTGGATAATTTTTTTCCTTATAATATATTCTGTAGTGTGTAGTAGTATTTTTTTCTTTCTATCGGTCCTTCTACCTATGTGTTTTAAAAAATAACATGAACTATCTTAGGACCGTAGGTACCTAAGTAATGCTCTAGACGGATCTTTTACTTTTTAAACTAAGCGGCGCGCGCGGCGGATTGATTGCAATCAAATTCCCGTGCTCCGACGCGATTAAATTTGTTAATATAAATATTTTTAATTTGATCCTACGCCAAAATTACTTAATTGTTTTTATCCAAACCGACTGTGTATGTGATCTTCTAACAGAATAATTTTTATTTTGTTTTTTATTATACCTTTTATCCTACTAATATTATAAAGGCGAAAGTTTGTAAGTATGGATGTATGGATGTGTGTTACTCTTTCACGTAAAAACTACTGAATGGATTTGAATGAAATTTGGAGTAAAGATAGCTTATAACCTGGATTAACATATAGGCTACTTTTTATCCCGGGAAAATGGAAGACCTCCCGGGTACGCGGGTGAAACCGCGGGGAGCCACTAGTATAATTTATGTTTAGTTTATAACATCAAAATTAGACGTATTTCTGTGGCGAAGAATTTGTATTGTCTTTTTACTTTTCATCAATCTTTTCGCTACACTACCTATTATTATGAGATGTAACTGGAGCAACATGGCACAGACACGCCAGGAGGAGAAAAAAATTGGAAATCCCTAGGGGAGGCCTATCCAGAAGGGCAAGCGGATAATGTTACCGATGTCGAGGAATATACCTTATTATTATTATTAATAACTTAATATATTATTGGAACGAAGTTCCTTATGGGACGATGCGGAGGGGTACCCTAACCGGGAAGAAACCTCCGTAACGTCAGATTATTATAATTCATGTAAATAGGTAGCTGTTTCTATGTATATTTTTTGAATCATTGTAAATAAAAATATAAAGCTGATAACTTTCTAAAGTAGTTATTTTTAATTTATATCAATAAAAAATCATATTAAAAAAATGTATACCCGAATAATTATTTTCTTTATACCTCGAATAGAACTTAATATTTTTATAATAAGGAACATCGTTCCTATCCCATGTCCTACGACAACACATGTTTTATATAGGTAGATATATCTATTATTTGTAATTACCCTATAGAATAAAAAAATTTTGTATTGTCACTAATTCATTTAAAAATAATAATAATGCATGTAAATTTAATGTCAATAATATTGAAGAACTATAAGTAACAGTAGACAGCCCGGTTGGCTTTGTGGTTAGTGACGCTGACTTTGAAGCCGCGGGTCGTGGGTTCGAATCCCACCCAGGACAAACATTTGTATGCATGAATATGTCTGTTTGTCCTGTGTCTGGATGTAAATATCTATATAAGTATGTATTTAAAAAGTAGTATATGTAGTATATCAGCTATCTGATTACCATAACACAAGCTCACTTTGATGCTTAATTTGGAATCAGATTGGCCGTGTGTGAAAAATGTCCCCGGATATTTATTATTATTATTTTTAATTATGCGACATAATGCGTTTAAGTACTGCTCTCTATGATCGAGTAGCTAAACTTTTATATAACCTTAGTGGCACAGGCTGACCTTAACATTGCGCCACTTGCCGCTAGATGTCAGTATCAGAAGGTTTCGCTATAATGATGCGATGATTATTGGATAGATGGCGCTTTTATTTGTAGCGAATTATTTGTACCAGTCTTGCATCAAAATGATAGTTATTTATTTTGCTAAGGTTTTAGAGGGTATCCAACTAAAATCATTTTATAATTGTTCCTGTTATGAGTTTAATTGTCATTTTTTATATATAAGAAAATATTCATCGATCGGTAGGTCAGTCGTAAATAAATCAATTAGAGTGCAGACGTATTTGTGTTTTCATTTCAAATAAATCACTCCGCTAGCTAATGTGAACCCTATGCACATCAACATATGGTCGCATTCGAGCCGGATTAATAAGGAGCTACGAAGTGCCGGCCGCCGGCCACGAGAACAAAAGGATCGCATTCCTGAGCGATAAGAGATTCGACGCGATGAGTACTACGGCAGAATTAATTAATGTATTGGAAGACACTGCATTATTATTGAAGAAAACTCAAATTAATCTTAGTAAATGTCCGAAATCAAGATTAACTAAAGGTTACGTTGAAGCGAGAATTAAAGTTATTGAAGAGTACTGGACGACGTTCACTCGAGCACATCAAAGTTTAGTGAAAGTTACTCCAAAGGAACAAAAGTCTCAAATATCATACTTTGTCAATGAAGATTTCTACATATATGAAGACTTATATCTTATTCTATTGGCGGATTTACGTGACCTATTAACAACATTATCAAAATCGCCTGTACCGTCTGTGTCGTCGCAAAATAACTCAAGCTCGAGTACAAATTCCAATCAAGATCATCTCGTGAGGCTGCCGAGAATAGTATTACCAAAGTTTAGCGGAAACTACGAAGAATGGACTACATTTAAGGACTTGTTTACATCATTGGTGCATGAAAGTACTACTATTAGTGACGTTCAAAAGTTACATTACTTGAAAACAAGTGTCTGCGGAGAGGCGGAGACATTATTAAAACATATCCAGGTAACCCATAAGAATTATGAACAAGCATGGGATATTCTCAAATCAAGGTATGGAAATAAAAGATTAATAATTAACTCGGTGTTGAAAAAATTATTTAATCAAAAAAAGATAACTGTTCAATGTTCCAGTCAAATCAAGAATTTATTAGATGTTACGAATGATTGCTTAAATAACTTGCAAAACTTAAATATACCTACTGACTCATGGGATCCTATAATTATTTTTCTGGTCGTGCAGAAAATGGACCCTGAATCACACAAAGACTGGGAACAGGATGCTTACAAAGATGAATTAGAAGAATTACCCACCTGGAATGATTTGAAGAAGTTTTTACAATCAAGATATCGTACTTTAGAACTGGTGTCGTCGTCGTCCGGATTACGAGAGAAACCTGTAAGAGAAAGAACTTTTCACACTGCAACGCACATGACGTCACCTCACATCACTTCATATAAGGCACCAATCACTGCGAAAACATGCGTCTTATGCAAAGATAATCACACATTATGTCATTGCAAAGAATTCACCAAACTGCAACCTATAGAACGATCAGAGTATGTGAAATCAAACAACTTGTGCTTCAACTGTTTAGTACCAGGACATACTGCTTACAAATGTAGATTACAAATGTCCTGTCGTATATGTAAGCGACGCCATCATAGTCTTCTACACCAGAATCAAAACACGGACACTGCGGAACAAATAGAAACGCACCCACAAGCATCACATCACAGTGTAGAAGAAGAAGAGGAACATCAAGTCAACACATTGATTGCGTCACATCACAGTACTAGACTAGGCACAGGCATTGCACTGCTAGCGACGGCAACGGTTACAGTAAGAGACGAGCACAATCACACCGTTGTTCTCCGCGCGCTAGTAGACCAAGGTTCGCAAGCATCATTTATTAGTACAAAAGCGACTCAAATGCTCAATCTTACCAAACAGTCAGCGAGAGGAAGTATCATTGGAGTGGGTTCTGTAAGAACAAACGTGAATCACGTGGTACAGCTTGAAGTAAGTTCCTGTTGGGATTCAAACTTCAAAATGAAATTACAAGCTTATGTAATGAGTAAACAACTTACCACTAAAATCCCCTCCAAGGCTGTCACTGTTAATCACTGGCCACACCTAGATGGACTCAATCTGGCAGATCCAAGCTACCATACACCAGGTCCGATTGACTTGCTTCTAGGTGTTAAAGAGTACGCACAGATAGTGCAACAACCATTGATCAAGGGTCCGCCGGGTTCTCCATGTGCACAGAAAACCAACCTAGGCTGGATTTTGTTTGGAGAAATTGATTCAAACTTGCAAAAACAATCGTTTCTGGTCCTTCATCATCAAATCGACATAGACAATATGCTAAAGTCTCTATGGGAGATAGATACAGACTACAAAAGAAATCTAACAATAGAAGAAAAGTTATGTGAAACAATTTATACAGAAACTCATACAAGAACTAAAGAAGGAAGATACGTGGTAAAGTTACCATTTAAGACGGAAAATCCAAAGTCACCTGAAGGAAACACAAAAGACATAGCAAAACATAGACTACTACAGCTTGAAAGAAGATTTAAAAGAACACCACAGCTAAAAGAAGAATACAAAAAAGTAATGCAAGAGTATTTGTCATTAAATCATATGGAAGAAATACCTGAAAATGAAACAAAGAAAGAAAAGACTGTATACTTACCTCACCATGCTGTTGTCCGCGACGATAAAGACACTTCAAAAACACGCGTCGTGTTTGATGCTTCGGCGAAGGGATCCAATCATATATCCCTTAATGATGAACTGCTTGTAGGTCCTCAGCTTCAAGACGACCTTAGGTTTATAATCATGAAGTGGCGGTTGAGACGTGTCTGTTACGTAAGTGACATCCAAAAAATGTACAGACAGATCCTGGTGTTCCATGATGACGCTGACAACTATCAGCGCATTTTATGGCGAGAAGATGAGTCCGAAAGTATTAAAGAATACCGAATGCTTCGAGTCACATTTGGCACCGCATCAGCACCTCATATTGCGGTTAGAACTCTTCACCAATTGGCTGACGATGAAGGTCAAGATCATCCCAAAGCTGCACGAATTATAAAGGAAGATTTTTATATGGATGATCTCATGTCCGGCAATGATACCCCAAGAGAAGCTATAAGCACAGCACAAGAAGTAGCTAACATACTGCAGAAAGGTGGATTCACACTTTCCAAATGGTCCTCCAACAGTTCTGAATTTATGAAAGCCATAGAACCAAGCAACAGAACTACGCATGCACATTTAGATATTAAATTAGATGGAATTGTCAAAGCATTAGGACTAATTTGGAATATAGGAACAGATAAATTTCAATACAAACTAAACCTGCAGATAAATGTAAATAATGTCACAAAGAGAACAATCTTATCGGATGTGCAGAAACTGTTCGATCCCTTAGGATGGATTGCTCCAAGTCTTGTCATGGCTAAGATACTGATACAGAAGCTTTGGCTAGAAAAAGTAGGCTGGGATGACAATATAAGCGAAGTACTTGAGGACGAATGGAAGACTATTCGAGCAGATTTTACAAATGTAGACCAAATCCATATCAATCGATGGCTCGGCACAATAAGCAATGAAATGAAGAGTGTACAAGTACATGGCTTTAGTGACGCCTCAATGCGAGCTTACGCAGCAGTAGCATACATTAGAGTGGAAAATGAAGATGGGACTGTAACAACAAACCTTATAGCTGCAAGAACTAGAGTTGCACCTCTGCGTACCGTCTCCTTACCACGCTTGGAGCTGTTAGGAGCACTGTTGCTATCAAGGTTGCTAAATCAAATAGAACAATCCATGGGAATACCTGTAACACAAATGTATGCTTGGACCGACTCAACTATAGTACTTGCATGGTTGTCTGGTGAACCCCATAGATGGAAACCATTCGTAGCAAACCGAGTTGTGGAAATCGTTGAGAAGATTAACAACAACCGCTGGTATCACGTTTCCACAGACGACAACCCCGCAGATATAGCATCCAGAGGTATGTTACTAGTTGACCTTAAAGACTCGAAGTTATGGTGGAGAGGCCCAGATTGGCTATCTGAAACAAAAATTATATTAAAACACACAGAAGTAATATATACAGACCTGGAAAGAAAGAAAGATAAAATACAAGTTAACTTAAAAATACAAAATGAAGAAGAAACAATGAAAGCTATGACTACTAAATTTGAGCAATTTGAAAATTTAAAAGAATTAGTAAAAACAATAGCATATTGCAAAAGATTTTTAAAATTTAGAAAACTAGAAAACATTGATGTTAATTTTACTACAGAAGAACTAGATAAATCTCTTAAGATATGCATTAAATTAGTACAAGAAGAAGAGTATAGCGATGAAATAACAAGATTAAAGATAAATAAAGCTGTGAAAACAAAAAGTAATATAAAAACACTTAACCCTTACCTTGATAAGGACGATATCCTCAGGGTGGGCGGTCGTCTCCGACACGCCAATCTAGACGAACTTACCAAACATCCTATAATACTAGGAAACAAAAACAGATTAGTTACACTGATCGTCGCAGATGCTCACTCTCAAACTTTGCATGGAGGAGTTCAACTAATGTTATCATACTTACGCACCAAATACTGGATCATACGGGCTAAAGGATTAGTCAAATCATGTATACACAAATGTCTGGTGTGTGCCAGACAGAGAACTGTTTCACGAACACAGATCATGGGCGATCTGCCCAAGGAAAGAGTAACTCCAACACGGAGTTTCTTACATAGTGGCGTTGATTTTGCTGGCCCTTTTCAAATATTATCGTCAAAGGGAAGAGGAATCAAAACTCGAAAGGCATATATTTCGGTCTTCGTATGTATGTCCACAAAAGCCATCCATCTGGAGTTAGTCGGAGATCTTACTTCAGAGGCCTTTATTGCTGCATTTAAACGATTCGTTTCTAGAAGAGGAAATTGTAGTAATATATGGAGTGATCAAGGGAGAAATTTCGTTGGTGCAGATAAGGAGCTAACAGCAGCGTGGAAAGAGGCTAATTTAGTATTTGAAGGTGAAATAGCAAACACTTTGGCGTTAGAAGGTACCCAATGGCATTATATACCAGCCTATTCACCAAACTTTGGTGGCTTATGGGAGGCTGGAGTTAAATCAGTCAAACATCACTTGAAGCGCGTGCTATCCACCAATCTTACCTTCGAAGAAATGACGACAGTGCTTTGCCAAATTGAAGCTTGTCTGAACTCCAGGCCATTATGTCCTATTGATGACTCCGATCCAACCTGTGTAGAAGTCCTAACACCTGGACACTTTTTAATAGGAGAAGCGCCAATAGTCGTACCTTCACCAGATTTCAAGGATGTAAAAATAAATAATCTATCACGATGGCAATACACACAGAAACTACTAGGAGATTTCTGGCGAAGATGGCAACAAGAATATCTCTCAAGGTTACAACAGCGACCAATTTGGCTAAAAAGAATTAAGGAATTCAAAATTGGAGATATTGTTTTGATTAAAACCGATGGCTTACCTCCAGGAAAATGGAATCTGGGTCGCATCGTAGACAAGCACCCTGGAGATGATTCTTACACAAGAGTGTATAGTGTTAAGAGCGGTAATAATATTGTAAAACGATCAATTTCAAAATTATGTCCCCTACCTATTGAAACTGAATGAGTGTATTGACTATGTATCAAATTTAGAATTTTGTTCTTGTAAGCCCAATAAGTAAATGATTGTATACTACCATAATGTTATACGCACTATTTTATCTCAAATGATTTATAATGTATTAAGTTGTTATCAATTATGTAAGATCTGATATATTTTTGTTGTTTTTTTTTGCTAAATGTGTAGTATAGGTAATAAAGGACATATAGTCCTTTGGTGGGCGGAATGTTATGAGTTTAATTGTCATTTTTTATATATAAGAAAATATTCATCGATCGGTAGGTCAGTCGTAAATAAATCAATTAGAGTGCAGACGTATTTGTGTTTTCATTTCAAATAAATCACTCCGCTAGCTAATGTGAACCCTATGCACATCAACAGTTCCATAAACATTTTTATTGGGGTTTCACTGTGATATTTAAAGTAAATAAATGAAGCTGTAATTCATAAAAAGGTGCATTTTGTCATAGGCGGTAGTTTTTAGCAATGGTTACGATAATTAAGTATAACAGAAAGAATGTGACAGGGAGAAATATAAGATTTAAGAGTATTTAAGTCTTCATTAATTATGTTTTTTATTCTTCAAAAGGCAGGTGTGTGTTGACATAGCAGGTCAAACCTACAGCCTTCGGCAAATCGACACCAGCTATTAATACTACGCTAAGTCCGAAATGTGTACTTTACAGTAGAGGCTTATAGAGGAAAAAACGTGATAACTTTTACATTAATTAAGATATTTATTTGAAATTTGAAACCCTTCCTGGTTATTTTTTTCATTATAATATCTCATATTTATTTTTCGATTTAGCGCTAGTTAGCCGAATTTAGACGTAATTCTTCAAATTAATTTTACATGTTACACACGGCTAAGTTAAGTTTGCGTTGTGTATTACGGGAGGTCATAGTGATAAAGATGTGTTATTTTTATTGTGTTGCAATGATAAATTTGAAAATAAATCATGCATTATTTGTAACCTTAGGGTTATATATATATCCGTATAATATATTATAATAAATTCACTTGCTAAATAACTAGTTATTAAAGTTAGCTCTATATTAACCCGTACATACGTCTCTGGCGGATATCGTGTTAAATGCCGCCAAATTATACATAGCGTACTCTACATCGACCTGCGCCACAAGTCAACGCCTCATTTATCTTTCCGTGGAGCTAAAAATTATATAATTTTTTATAGATTCTAGACAGAATAGAGCAAATAATATTATTTTCTGTTATTTTGATACATAATTTAAACTAATAACAAATAAAGCTAGTAAGAAATCAACAGTTAATTAAAGAGATCAATCACAGTACGGTTTTGGACCATATAATTATTTAAATCAATAAAGCACTTAATATTGATATTCTTAAAAGAAAATGAACTCTCCTCATTATGTTCAGTTTTTAAAATAATAATATAATAACAATATTTATGTGAAAACCGAGATGGGAGGCATTTGCCCTGCAGTGGGATACCCATAGACCCAGGCTTTAAATAAAATAAATAACAATGACGATAATACTTTTCCGGAATAATATCTCTCATGTTATCACAATAATATTTAAGGTTTTTGTATTTCGCTGGATTGATTTAACAAAGTTTCGTGTCTTTTTCGGGAATAGGCTCCAAAAGTGGGATAATCTAGTATTTTTAAAACATACTACTTGTTTGCTTACGTTATCAATCAAAAGTTAAACGATTCTTATTTTCCAAGAAGCCGTAGTTACCAATATAAACAATTTTAATTAACTTTGTTCTAGATAATTTTGTCATTAATAAAAAATAAGCTAACATTATTTCTAGCATGAAAATAAAGGAGTTCCATTCCCTATCGCACCGGTGTATACCATTCAACTGGAGAATACACTTCTCTGCCTTTTGCATTCTTTTCTATTAAAGCCGTATATCTTTTTTCCATAAAATAAGTAGTTGCTTCTTCATCCTCTTAGTCTTCATTTGAAGAAATGAGCGGATAATAAGTTTTAATTTCTTGTTTATCTGCTATTTTAAAAAAGTCTATGGAAGTAGATACTGGTGCAGGGACTTCAGCGTTAAAGAGGAAAAGAAATGATACAAGACCCAAAACGCCCACGGATGGTCTTGGTTACAAACAAAAAGGTAAAGTGTCTAGCAACTCTGGTCGCTACATACTCAAAAATAATTGAGGCTCTAGCCAGTACAATGCTCCCATCTGAGAAGTCAATAGACTTTGTTGTAAAGAGATCGAGAGTTGCTGAGTTGAAAACAGAAGTTATTTTAGCCGCCCAAATAACCAGTATCATCTTTGCTGCCCACAACATAAACAGGCAAAAGGTGAAAGAAACCAACACCAATATGCAGATGAAGGTAGGTGCAACAGACTACAACATACATTTCATGGGGCATGACTACTACATACCTAGGGCAGACATAAATAAGATTTGGTTAGAAGAGACAAAAAAAGAGGGTTTGGAATACAAGAATTTTGCTATGGACAGTAAAGGAAATTGGTATGGAACCATGGGGCCATATTTGGACATGTTCGCTGCATTCAAATTACGCATGGATGAACTGCGTTTAGGACATGGTACAATGCCTATAACAAAGAAGGATAGAACACACACCTCCTTTCAGGTGTCCAAATATGGCCTTACTGGTGCTCATCACATCCTGTTGGAAGGCAGCAGCTTCCCACCCGAGAGAAGGTCATCTATAGTACAGAGTCTTGGTCCTATGACAGCCTTTCTCTGCATGATAAGGACAGAAGGGATTTATGGGGGTAAATTTGATGCAGCTGTAAAGAGAGCCATGTCTCATGTTCCTTCAATTGATGACATCATAGAGATAACGAAAAACATCAAGATGTCTTTTGAGCTGTCAACATTGATAAGCCTGATAGCAGAGATACTGCTGATAACTACTTCTAGACAAGCAACACGAATGTGTTTCCCTCTCAACTTTTTGGCAGTCTCTCTTGAGTCAATGAAGAAAGAAGACCAAGGTCCGTTTCTAATGTTCTTCAACACAACTGGATCAGGAGGGTGGCTATTATACAAGTCATGCATGACCAAGACTTGGAGAATGCAGGGGACTATGACAGAGGAAGTGGCATCCCAATAACCACAGCATTTTTGGGACATACAAAGAGGACTTGAGCATATTATATCAGATAACTAGAACTGGAAACTGGTATACCAGAGAAGAAATGGGTAACTCATTCAGAAATATGACTAGAGGAGGAGTGGTGACTCTGAAACCGCCTGTTCAGGTTATGTATGCTAAGATGTCTTATGCAAACCAAACATGGATGTGATAGAAGCATCAGGTGAAGAGCTCGAAATTCAAGTTGTGAGCGCCGGAAAGATGTTCATGGGTAGGAACAGAAACTAATAGGTTCTGGTGAGTAATTGGCCGGGTTCCACATGTGCGAGTAATATTCGATTTATAGTTAAGAATATAAAGTGATTTTTGTATGTTCTTTCTAAACAGTATTATAATTGCATAATAAAATAATTGTTTTATCCCTCACCGAGTTATCTGATTATAGGTTGACTTTATGAACTCCCTAAGATGTTAATTTGTTAAAGTTGCCCTTTTTTGTCATGTCGTTTGGTCATCTCCCCCCGCTTTTATACTCATCTTCGAACTTATGATGTTAGAGACCGACATCAGCCTTTTTAGGTCGGTGACGTTTACTAGTTTGATACCGCAGAATAGAGACTATCATTGAAAACAGGCGAAAGTTTTAAAATTACAGAAGGTGGATATTACCGTTACTAAGTCTGTATTACTACTGGGGCTGTACTGTCATTCGTGTGCAAACCTGAAAGACTTTCCTGGGCAGACATACCAATTTGATGTGTGAGTTTTCTATTTTCGGTTTTTTGGTAAGAAGTCGAAGTAGTTTGAAGATGGAAGGAGCTGTATTATCTGTGCTGTCAGAAGGATCATCAGGACAGAAAACGAAATTTCGATACTTGTTGGACTTAATATCAATAGAGAAGGCTTTTGGACCGAAATCAATACCTTTGGTAAATAAATATTAGGTGGAGTTTAGAATAAGAAGAATAAGTTTAGAAGAAGAGCCCCCAAATCGTTTAAGTTTTGTATCTCGTAGGTCCGCACATAGTTTTCATAATTGACTGAACTGGATAGGTATATAATAATTATTACTTTATAACTATCTCATCAGACATAACGTGCTCATACAAAATCACGAACTCAGGATTATCAACTTCAGCTGGTTATTTATTTATTTGGCCACGATTCTACAGAAAAGGGTAAAATATTGTATTAAAATTATGTTTTTCTTATTCGTATGAATGGTGAAGGTACCGTCGAAAACGAATAAATATATTGTATTTTGACATAAGTATTTAGCTAGTAAAATTCGCTAAGTAGCGCATTCTACAAATGAACAAGTATACCCACCCGATCGCTCTAAACTACGCTAACTAGTGTTTGCGCAGTATTACACGGACTTTTATAAAAGCGCTCAAATTTAAGAAATACGTAACATATTACTATAATATATATTTAAATACTTTGTAATACATAATATAATCTATGCGGCCCCCTCCCCATGAACTCTGCGCTAACACTAGTTGGCGTAATTTAAATCGAGTGATTTTAAAAAGTACCTGCACTTTTTATAAAATTTGTAACTTCTTTATTTTTGTATATTTCTTCACGTTTTTTTTTACATATAAAACACCTAATTATTAATATATAAGAAGCTTGGCATAAAAAAATATTTTCGCCAAAATTCGAGTTAGCGTAGTATAAATAGCTGGTGTCAAAATATAAACAAGTATTTATCCTTTCTGTAAGTAGTTTACCTAGTTCCCCTTATCCGTAGTGATTTGAATTAACGGACCGACATAAAAACGATCACTTCTCGTTCGTAAACGATATTCGGGTATCCATCCCCACATATATCGTTTCATACAGCCCATTGACTAGAGTATATCAGATTAAAAGAGTTAAATTTATTACATTCAGCATTCATACCTCGTTGGTAGCACGCCCAAAGTATTTGGTGCAAAAAATCGCTGAAAAATGTCTTTAGAGTTGACGAAAATTAAAATAATTCAAATATAAAATAACGCCGCTATGTAATTATCTACATTACATAACTAATGAATAACGTAGGTATTTAGGTATCGTTAGTCAAGAGTGTCCTAGGCTTACCTGGACAGTTCTTCAGTAGACCTGGGATTCTAAAGGTCCTTTCAATTAAAAGCTAAAGCTAAGTTATGAGTCGCTAATTTCTTATATTTCATAAATGATCAAATCTGGTCTTACCTATCCAAGATAGGTTATAAGTACCTACATATAAATTAGTGCTATACCTATAATGAGCCATCCATTCAATACGTTATCGGTAATATTTAATTCTTCAAGATAAATGTGCCATAACAGTGATAAAAGGTATTTTTTTAATTACATAATACTATTTAGTTATTGATTATATCGTTGTCAAGTAGTTGTCTCGGTGATTTATATAAGTGAAATTTTGGTAAGCATTAATTAAAAATAAATATTTATACATAATGTTGACGCAGATCTCTGTGGCCGACACTAAACCTGCTGGCTTTTGGACAGATTATTTTATTTACAACAGTGTTGTTTTAATTGCATTTTTTATTTAGAATTATAATAATTTTGGTTTTAAAGATTGAAAGACGACAGACGGTCGCTATGGAAAATTAAGGTAAATCGATCGGTCGATATAATTTTATTAAATTGATGGTATGTAATAATGCATGCAAGGCTTCAATCAAGGTATCTTAGAAACAGAATTGTGATATATTATTAATTTATGTGTTTACAACAACAGTAGCTAAAATTATTTGGGTGAGCAATTTCGTGCCTCTTCACGACATGCCGTATATTTTATGAGATTACCTTCTATAAGATTTGTTGTAACAAGTTTGTAGGTCAGAACTAGAGAGTATTACCGATATTTCCTGTAAAAGTTTTTCGTTTAGTTTGCACGGCAGCAAAAAGTTTCACCAGGAAACTTCTTATCGCTTCAACCTCAAAGACAATGGGCAAAACGAATGGGAACGCTTACTGTTGGATACTGAACAGGATAATGGTCTGAAAGGAAATGAACACAATTGTTGCAATACCTTGGGAGTTCATGGTTATGTACCTACCTACATTTAATATCAAAGCGGATTATCCTACTAATATTATAAATGCAAAAATTTGTGAGTATGTATGATGTATGTTTGTTACTCTTTCAAGCCATACGGGTGAAGGGATCGCGATAAAATGTTCTGGAACAACACATATAGCCGAGTAAACGAAGCATTATGGGTCCGTTTTTTTTTACTGTGAACCGAATTGCATACAATTTTGGAATTAGGTTCATCTTACCCTTAACTTCAAAAGTGAAAATGATTTGAACTCCGCAACCACCCTGGGTGTGGTTGCCACCCCTTCTCGGGGGTGAATTTCTTTTTTTTCAAAATTGCCTCGGATATCAATAGAAGGCCTAATTTTAAGCAAAAATCATATATAAAGCTTTTCAAAAAATCCAATACTTTTCAAGTTATTGGCTATTGAAAATTTGCAATTTTTTCACGGTTTTCATCGGTTTTTTGCAAATATCTCCAAAAATATACGTTTATCGAAAATTTCATCAAGAACAAAGTTGTCCCAGGTAAAACAATGAACAATTTGGTATTTTATAAAGTATTCTACGTGCAATATTAAGCTAGATATTAAAGATCAAAGCCGTGTTTTATTTTATCTGAAATTTAATCGATGTGGTCAATGCCATCTAGTGGCGAGCAGATGCATTTTATGCATTTTAATACAAAGGGGTTTTGTAGTGCATAAAATAAGCTTTAAAATGAGCACTATTCAAAGTCTTTTGCACGTAAAATAAGTGAGCTGTATTGCAAATAAGGGGAGCATCTAATGTTTTTTCTTTTAAATCAATGGGTTTCATAAGTGCCATTTCCACCATAATTAAAATTAATCGTATTCCGCCTAGAATTAACTTTATTATGAAGAGTTTGATGGATAGTATCAGTTTGGCTGCTTCAGGACACATATTTTTCAAAAAATTCATGATTATATAAAAAACAAACTTTCAAATATTTATAAAACTCCACCCTATTTTTCATAATATCTCAAAAAGGACGACAGATACGTATAAAAGTGTGGAAATAAAAAAATTGATAATTTTCTGACAAACAATTTGGATGTTTTGGTTTTTCTGTGAAACAAAAATTGACGGAGTTATGATTGTTTAAAGAGCGCGTGGCAGCGGAATCAGAGCCTCTCTTAAGCCCTTTAACCCTTCACCGTTTCAGAAAAAGGTTTTTTACTATATATTGCAATAAAGGATGTTGTAGCTCTTTTAATTACCTTTACAATGGTGTTTTATAACTTGTGATAGCATGAAAATTGAAGGAGTTATGGTCCAAAAACTTAACATATTTTTATCTACTTAGTAACTGAAAATTTCGGAGTGCGAATATTTGGAGCAATGTGAAAGTACGCAGTATAATAGAGACCCACAACTATTGTAATGTGTATATATGCTACTAGAAATGTATGAAATCAAGGAATTGAATACAAATCCTAGGAAATGTGTACAGTTCCGATACTATTTAGGAACTGTGTACAATATTGTTTAAAAAACTATTTAATGCATAGATATCCTAGGAAATGTAAAATTTCCTCGGAATTATATGGAATACCTGCTGGTCCACCGGCAATATGTAAAATAACTATATTTGGGCGTAGTAATCAATGTTATGTTAGGACAGTAAGTCTTTGTCACTTTTTTTGTGTTCATTTCAGAACATTTAGACGTTCGAGGCTTAAGGGTGGCCCAAGGGCCACCCCCGCCGCACCCTAACCTATATTAATAATATATTATGGCGATAATACACAAATATTATCGCCATAATATATTTATATGGTATATATTTATACCATACTATGACACATTTGCAAGGGTTGTAAGATTTTCAAGGGGTTGAAAATGATTTTAATATGAGGTAATTATGTAAGAAAATACTTTACAATTTCACCATTTGCTATTAGACATGTTTTCTAGCGATAAAATGGCTCAATGTAATTTTTTCCATTAAGGGATGGTTTACACCCCTTAAAAATAATAGGCGGAGTTCAGATCATTTTCACTTTTAAAGTTAAGGGTAAGATGAGCCTAATTCCAAAAAGTTCATGCAAATCGGTTCACAGTAAAAAAATTCGGAGGTAAGACCGTATTTTTCGCTTCGTTTACTCCACTAATAGGCTATAACACTTTTTATCCAGGTAAAATTGAAGATTCTGCGGAAAAGCGGATAAAACCGCGGTGAGCCACTAGTCTATTATAATATACAAAGTAGGTATAGCTTGCTACATCATTTATGTTTTACATGTCATATAACGTTACACCAATGTAATTTTTTGATACATAAAATAAGATGAGGCTCGATTTAAAATATGATGAACGGTAGAAACGGCGGTAGGTAGGACAGAATCTGAATTGATGAGGGTACGTACCTACATATTATCATAGACAACAAAATTTGTGATTTTAGTGACCTCTCAAAATGGTACTGACACTATACAAAATGGATGCCAGTCCACCGGTCCGAGCTGTATACACGGTCATTGAAGCTCTGAAAATCCCAGACGTAAATTACGTAGACTTAAACTTGTTGGCAGATGAACATTTGAAGGATGATTTTCTTAAGGTAACCTCCTCTTCTCCTTATATCCTCTTGATACACATTCTACCGTACTGATTTCTCTCTAGCTATAATAGTCACGTTTTTACTTTATGTAAATAATGTTTGGGTCCGAACAGGTTAATGACCTTTCTAAATAAAATCGTTAGGTATTTGATTATATCGTGCTACAATATATTATTCTATGTTCTGAACTGTGTAAACATTGAACTTTTACAGATGAACCCCCAGCATACAATTCCTACGTTAGTGGATGATGATTTTGTTATTTGGGACAGGTGAGTCTGAACCGCATAAATAACAATAATAGGTATAGAAAAAAGAAGAAAAATAATCTTAAGTCTGATTATGAATGGCTAGATGACCCGAAAAACTTCGTTATCAAACAAACAAACAATGTCTTCAGCTTTATATATACCTACTCATAGATAGATATAGAAAAAAAATACCTGCAGAGTTCTTCCCCTATCCTCACTGGAAGTCTTCTGGTAGTAGATTTGACACAAAAACATTATTTAGGATTTAGAATTTTGACCAAAATAATCTAATGTTTCTTTGTTACAATATATTGGATCCAACGACGATATAACCACCTATGATTGGATCGATTTAGTCGCAGCACCACAAAAGCTTAGTAGGTAATGCAAAAATAAAACTCGGTAATTAACCATCAGTGGTTGGCAATCTGGTGTAATGACGTAGCATACCTCATGCATAACTGTCACTGTCTGGATATACCTAGGATTTAGCGTGGTCAGCGGTTTAGGGATTATTTACATAGTTGAAATTTTTTTTTGTATTAGTTTTCATAATATATATTTTGTATTACTATTCTTATTGGTGCCAATAAAAATATGAAGGCATGATTCAAAGTACATATAAAAATGTAGCATATAACGCCGACCTATATTATACTTTTTAACACGACATAAATTTTTAATTGAAGAATATAAATTTAAGACACGAAGTACTGCTAGCGGGAATATTTACCAACACTGGTACACCTAAAAGACACTTTTGAAACGTCATAAATGTCAGAATGTGTTACCATTTTGTGAACAATAATGTATAATAATGTCCAACTAGACTTAACATATTTAAATCAGAATCCCAATAGTATGGGCAGATTCTCTAGTATATAAATAACAACCTTTTTGTAACTCCCACCTAGAGTATAGCTTTCATTTTGTTGCGGTGCACTTTTTTAAAAGCATCGTAAAACCTCAGTTCCATTCAGGGATGAAATGTTGATATAAAAATGCGCGGTGGAAACAATTTAAAATCCTTTTTGTGTACCTAGATACTCCATTGCGGTCCAGTAGTGTTTACTTTGTCACTGGTATATATCACTATGTAGTAGTTATCCTGCGCACTGGTAAAATATTATTAAATGCAGAAAATTTACCAGATTTTTATGACGCTTTATAAACATACTACTAGAGGCACCCAGTGGTTTCTTCCCCGTTCCAAGGGGATTTTCAATTATCCCAGATTAAAAACTCTATGCTAAATTTAATTGTAATCTCTTCGGCTTCAAATAAACATACTAAGCAGTAGGATGCATAAAAAAATTATGGCAGTCTGATATCCAATACCTATATAATAAATAGAACATATATGCCGACGTCGACAAGTCATCTCTCATTTTAAAGTCAGAAGAAATTAAGGACTAGATTAATTAAAGCTTTAATGAGCATGATTAATTCTACTTACTTATCTGACGGTATCTACATAATATATTTTATTGATTCCAGTCACGCAATCATTACTTACTTAATGAATAAGTATGGTAAGGACCATCCCCTTTATCCGACGGATCCTAAGGAGCGGGCATTCATCGACATGCGACTACATTTTGACAGTGGCATCTTGTACCCCGCACTAAGGGAAAATGATGTAAGTACCGTTAAAATATTATAAGGAACGTAAATTATAATTAATAAATATCCTGGGATATATTTTTTTTTTTACACACGGACACTAATTCCAAACTAGAGCCTGTAACCAGATATCTGATAGACTACTTTTAAATACATACTAATAGATATATCTATTAAACTCCAGACACAGAACCAACCGACATATTCATGCATACAAATGTTTGTCCTGGATGGGACAGGAACCCACGATCGGCGGCTTGACAGTCAGGTTCACTAACCACAAAGCCTACCGGTCTGTCAATTAAAACTTTTTATAGAGCCATGGTAAACCTTCGCCTTTTAAACTTTGGTGAACACTCTTCGCCATGACTTGATAAACGATATCCGTGAATAGAAAATAAATAACAGACAATCCTTATTTTTCCAGGAGCCTATATTCTTCGGAGATCAAACATCGTTCAAGCCAGAAGGCTTGGCCAAGATCAAATCAGCGTACGATTTCACAGAGAAATTCCTCACGACGCCTTATTTGGCAGGAGACAAGATTACTTTAGCTGATATCTCGTGTGTCGCCACTGTTAGTGCATTAAACGAGTTGTTGCCAATCGATAAAGAACTGTAAGTAGATAAATATCTAAAAAGGTACTATACAGTAGGTATTTAATTAAGCTAAAAGTCTGCTAAACATATAATACACATATTTGAATAATAACGCTAAAATGTGGCTATCAAGTATCTTAAAACATCGAATTACCATATAGACAAGCGCTGGGTGCTTTGGCATATCTATCTGTAGGTACAAGGCCTGATATTTCACATGCTGTAGGTGTCGCATCTAGAAACCTTAGTGCACCTACTAAAGGACATTATGCAAGTGAAACCTATCTTACGATACTTGAAAGGTACCCTGCAGAACGGGCTGACTTACACAAACAAGTCACCTCCAAGCCTATCTGTTACAATGATGCAGATCATGCAGGAGAACAGGCAATAGGATGATCAACTTCAGGAATCGTTTGCTTATACTGGAGCCGCTATCAGCTAGAGGAGTCAAAAACAGTCCACTGTATCAATATCCTCAACAGCTGCTAACAACCAATTTTATGTTCATTTAAGCAATAATAATAATTTGATTGTTTGACACCACTAAGACAGCTTCTTATCTATATACCCAAAAAAGTTAAAGTATTCCTTATAGCACATAAATAACTCAATGTTTTAACATTATAACAACATTAACATTAAGGGGGGGGGGAGGGGGCGAATATATACGTTGGTTTAAAATATACGTTAAGTGATTAGTTAAGTTGTGTGTTATATTTATGTTGTATAGTTTGATTAATGATTAATTTCTGTTTTGTTTCCTACTGTTGGTTTATATGCGCATTTATAGGATTAAGGGTGCGTGTTGGAGGTTTGATATGAACACACATTGCTAGTGGCTCTAATCCTAAAAATGTTAATAGATAAGTGGACGTTTCAACTGTCTCGTGCTTAAATTATATGCTGTTGCAACGTCCCAAAAGACAAGTGTATTTTATTCCACTGTTTGCTATTCTCTACAGTAATAAGTAGATCAACCTGAAACGCAAAAAACGCACAGAGCGGAAGCATTCATGTAATAAGGTATACAATAAAAGAGAACAGACTCACGTTGTTTTCAAATCTCCGTTCAGTAGAGATGGGAGCAATATTCTGGCACAATCGACAGACAAAACGCCAACAATCTACGACGCCATAATGGCCATACAGCCATTTGGGAGCGGATAGACCTTTAATACCGTGGGAGCGACATCAATGCGATCGGGTTAACAGTGCAAATTGGCCGGCATGACTTTGGCAGAGTTGCCAATTTAACGAACAAACTTGCCAGGGTGTTGAATCGGCTAAAATATTCGACTAGACAATAATACTCCCTAGAAAAAAAATATATTTCATCCAACATCATTTACAAGTATAAATATAAATATATGTGTACATGTATGTGAGGTAGAGGATCATGAATTGGAATTAACTTGAATAGAATAAAATAGCGTTGATTTCCCTGCGGTTTGTCCAATGGCTCCGATGGGACTTTCTAATTATGTCCCTACTAAAAAACTAACTTAAATAACCGTTTTTCAGATACCCGAAAATCACAGATTGGATAAACCGCAGCTCAAAAAAAGAGTTTTATCAGAAAGGCAGTCAACCTGGTCTTCTTGAATACCGTATATTCTTGCAGGAATATTTGTCCCGCTAAAGTGCGATATTATGTAAAACAAAAGTCTGTTAAAGGATTGACAGTGATTTAACAGTAGTCGAAGAGTAATTCCTTCAGTCTCCACTTGAATATTGTTTGTAGAAAATTTTAAAGTAGATTTTTTTGTTATTTATTTAAGAAATTAACTGACATACACGATCATGTAAACAATATGATGAGACACCAAACAGACCAAGAGATTCCTTAATTTGTTGTTTTTATTTAATCACTGGTTTTGAATGTTACAAAAATATGTCTTTGTTACAATATAATAGTTTTTACCAATAATATTTTTTTTGTGTATGTTTATCCTGGGTTGGAATCGCATCCACGGCCGGCAGCTTGAAAGTCAGGGTCGCTAACTATAAAGTCAACCTGCCCAATATATTTAGGTGATGATTATACCTTCGTGACTTTTTATCAACTCACCGGGCTATATTATTGTTGTTGAGGATTAAAGAATTTTAAAGAAAGAACCATAACTCACTTCGCTATTGATCTTTTTGGATGTCACATTATTTCTTTTGATTTTCTACAAAAACTATAACTCATAAAAAGGTATCTAACCCTTATTTTTAATGGTGATAATAATCGATAGTAATAGCTATGTCATTTATAAACAAATCCATTAGCCATATGATGGATATAAAAACCATTTGGTATTACTTTCGTATTCGTAAATAGGGTTGGCCTTGCGAGCCCGCCAGTTATATTGTCACGTCGAGAAATGATGATAATGTATGCAACGATGAATCAACTACAATGATGCTAGAAATGTCGGATAATCTCAGAGAACCTTAGAGAAGAATATCGTTTCACGGTTGTATTAAAAAATAATGCCTAATATTCGCCATGTAGTTTCATATTTGTACTATCACTGATTTTTCAGTTATTATAAGATGGTACTTTGCTTTTAATTTATGTCACCTGTATTCTTGTTGCCTAAATTATTATATTGTGAGTTTAAAATAATTATATTTTAAGATTTAAAAATACGGTTTCAATAAAAGCGATAATGTAAATGTTTGATGGAAATTAGGTAAATTTATTAGGATTTTTCTCATATTTAACAGTCGTGTTCGTTATCAGTTATTAGGAGTTATCTTGTCATGACTATGCATCCAAACTGTTTAGTCTAATTATCGTGTATTATTATCATCAATATTATTATAATAATTCGAGTATTGTAATCTTTAATGAAGTGAAGTATTATATAATCTTTAATATAAATCGGTTACAAAATATTATGACATACTAGTGGCTCCCCGCGGTTTCACCCGCGTTCCCGGGATAAAAAGTAGCCTATGTGTTATTCCAGAACATATTTTAGCTCTGTGCCAAATTTCAAGCAGATCCCTTCAGCCGTTGGAGCGTGAAAGAGTAACAAACATCCATACATACAAACTTTCGCATTTATAATATTAGTAGGATGTACCTACTGGTCAAGAAATTATAAAAAATACATAGTTTAAAAATGACGCATTTATTAAACCGCTAAGTCATGCTACATCGCTGTAAGAATAATCATAGGAACTCAATAAAGCAATATTGGATAAACTTAGTCAATAGTAAAATGCCTCGTCATGCTACATCGAGGTAAGAAGATTCAATGTCACGCAATGTCGTCAATAACAAAGAATTATTAGTATTTTTTTGATGCCACATCCGAGTTAACTATAGAATAGTTAGTCTATGGTGTAGGCGAGTAGGTCATACTAAACCGGCTTCATATTTGTAGCACATACATTCTGTGTCGTTGCTTGTGCGTACGTCGTGAAAGTGTTGTGATAAAGTTAAAAGTTAAAGTACAGTAAGTGATCTAAGCTTTTTTTAATACGAATAGATACATATTAAGAGCAGTACAATAATAAATACATATTTACATATAAAACATAAAAGACCACAAAGTGAATGGTACATCAGAGATTTGCTCCGCTAATAGTAAGTTTATTCCTAGCAAAGAATGTCTTAAGAAAATATTTAAAAGTGATACATCAAGACACTTTTTAAATTATACTTTTTAGTCATATATTGTATAATCTGATATACAAATAAAGGATGTGTCGGTTGTTTGATATTGTTTATATAAGTTTTCATTAAAAACTATATTAGTTCATAAACCTTCGAAAATTACAACGAAATGCTTAAAAAAAAAGTTATAGTTCAAATAAGGACAACATACAAGCATTATTATTCGTATAAACTCCATACTACAGACAGACTACAACACTGTACCTACATGTTGTAGGAACAATGTTATTGCGCAAACTTCCGTCAATGCTAAGCCCATTTGATTGGAAACATTGGATGCAATCGTACAGTTGTTTATCCACAGCTATTGTATGAAATTGTGCTTCGAATATAACGCAAACTTTAGAGTTTATAGTGCAATACACATACCATACATTAGTGCTTGTTAATTTATATAGAGTATTATTTTATTTAGTTACCGTGACGCGGTTTGGTTTCACTTTTGCCATCCAAATTAATGGTTCCAGGGATAGAAACCTAGTACACAATACACACATACTCTATATCACGTGGGAAGAATATAGCTTTGATCAGAGAAAGTTTTCAGATGTCAATCCAGTGTTTTTCGAATTTTAATAAGCCGATTAGGACAGCGGAATAGAGATGTATGCAAGGCGTGATCAAGTCGTATCGTATCGTAGTCGTAAGCTGCACGAGGCTACTATTTTCTTATTTAAGGTGATAGGTACCTATCTAGGCGTATCGGTAGTGCAGCATTAGCAAATGCTACAAAATATTTTTTTATATAAATCCTACTTGATTATTAACAATGTAACCTTTTTTTCTTATATATTTAGTTTAAAAAAGAAAGTCAAAGGTTCAAATAATGAATATTTCTGTCAATGGATTTTTTTTCTGATGATGGTTCTTGACTTGTTACTGAGCCACCACAGCAGTCGGTTGGTGTACTTGTGTGTTGAAATTGTTTGAAGTCCTAATGTGTTTTATCTGAGTCAATTCATTTGATTTTTAATTATAATGAATCTCATCGTAATTTTTTTTAAATTCTATGTGTAAGTATTTGCTGGTGAGCAGCCGTAAGACTGATAAGAAGGCACATGGTTAGTGTTCCGGAGGTACCCTGACACCTAACGCTTTTGGTTGCCCGAATTTGCGGATCGATTGCAATCGGGTTTCCGTTACCGACGCGATAAAATTTGTTAATATTAATTTTTAATTTCATCTTGCACCAAAATTAATTGTCTATATCATATCCGACTGTGTATGTAGTACCCTATCAAGTTTTCTTTATTTTTGTATTTTATATCTTTTATATTTATGTTTAGTTTATTAAACCAAAATTAGATGTTTCGGTGGTGAAGAAAATGTGTGGAGTTTTATTCCTTTTCATCAATCTATTCGCTACAGTACGTAAAATTAATATTTGGGGCTTATACATTGCAAATAAAAATAAGAATCTTGTCTTAATTTTTTTTGTCCGGTAGATATTTGGTTTTTAGAGACTTTCAATCCTAACTCACATAGGTATAATAAAGTCATAATATTTACCTTCAGATACCACAGGTAAACAATTTTAATTTATTTTGCCACTTTCAAGATAGGAAGGAGATAACCAATCAGGGCCTAAACGCAATTCGAATAGTAGCTACTTGTATACGTACTTGAAACTAGTCTATGCCATGATCGTTACCTCTTGAGGTTTGCGTTATGTTCGTTTTAGTGCTTAAATAGTGACTTAAATAAATAAAAAACAAGTATCTAAGACACTGGTTCAGTATTTAGGTATATAGAATTAAAATACTTGATAAAACAGGTACGTACTCGTATTTTTTTTTAATAATAAAGTAAATGTCTTTAAATTTTGGTTGAGAGCCCTCTGTGCTCAACGAAACAGTAAAGTCAAACAGTAACAACCATTTTGAGCTACATATAATAATATATAACACCTTCTAGTACATTAAAAACAACTTTCCACAAATGGTCAATTGGCATAGGTTCTTTCGATATTTCATATGACACTATATATACTTAGAAATACTTTCTTAAATAGACATTTACACCCAAATAAAGAAGGTACAGACATGTTTATGCATACAATTATTTCTCCTTTTCCAGCAAGTGGTTACCATGACACTGAAACTTTATAAGCTGGACGCCAGCCCACCAGTCAGGGCTGTACTCATGGTTATAAAAGCTCTCAATATTCCAAATGTAGAATACATAGACGTGAACTTGCTTGAAGGCGATCACTTAAAGGAAGAATATACAAAGGTAAAAAATCTAAATCATTTGTCTTTAATCGTGAATTAAATAGGGATTTAGTCGTTGCGTGAAAGACGAACATGTGTTTATAATATTTGCTAGATATTAAAAATAAGGAAAATCCTTTGCATTGTTCAAATACTTTTTAATGGTATAGGTACCAATTTAGTAAATAAAATAACACTAACAACAATATAATCTGTTATAGAACCACATAAGCGATAATCTTAATACTCTTAACCCTTACCCTCCACACACATCCCCTATATTTTTTATATCTTTCTGGTATCGATAATATCGTATTATAAACTAACTCCCCAATCCCAAATATAGACACTGTAATCTTGACTGTGTATCTAAAAAGCTATCTTCTATTTTCAGTTAAATCCACAACACACCATTCCATTATTGACAGACGGCGATTTTGCAATCTGGGACAGGTGAGTACCAACAATTTTCTAACAATATTACCTACATTAGGACTTGAAATCTCAGGTATCTTATCATAAAGCTGATATAATATTGACATACTTGTTAACAAACGTTAGCCATTAAAATAACTACCTAGTCAATATAGACTGAGGGCTCATTTTTAATACGTAGTATGTACCTACCTATGTAACGTATAATTGTATAAACATTGATTTATGTAATTAGCATGTGTTATCACGACGGTACCATACCCTCGCTTTATTGAAGGATCTAGTTATCATATCACATAATTACTGCCGTGATCCTTGCAAACCGACCTAACAGTGTCTGGCTGATGACAAAATACTACTCTTTGAATGAGGAAATTGGCGGGGAGGTTATGAACAAAAGTCGTGAACAGATCAGAGATGACCCGAGAAGTTTGACCCGGGCCTTTTGAAAAAATTTAGACTCCTAACTGACCAACTCTTTATTGAGGCAGTAACTGATCTAGACGTTTTATCTAGACAATATCTAGGTATCAACAAAATAATAATTACTAGAACTGCTCCATTGTATTTTCAACGATCACCAAAATACTGATACAAATTCTAAGTTTGATCTAACATTTATTGCTCCAACACTGCATTATTGTGTTAAATATTAATATAAAATTCCAGTCACGCAATCGCCGCGTACTTAGTGGGAAAATATGGAGATAACGACACACTTTACCCAGCTGATCTGGAGAAGAGGGCAATCATTGATCAAAGGCTGCATTTTGACAGCGGCATCTTATTTCCAGCTGCTCGTGGCACTTTTGTAAGTAATTTTGGAATTTTATAATCAGTAGGTACTAATCACTAATCCAAACGTTTGTGAGTGTGTATTTTTGTTGGTTCTTCACGTCTAGAGCGTCTGGAGCGAACATTGTCTCCGGAAAATTTAGGATGACTACACGTAATTTTTTTAAATTCCTTGGCGGCTGAGGAGTGTTTATAGACGGCCATAAAGCTGGCGTATACTTTGGTTATCAATGTTGAAGGTTCGATATCAATATTGGTACTGACATATACATATACTTGAAAATTAATGAAACACACTATTCATGAGGACGTTGCAACAGCGTTTATGAAACAGTAGAAACGTATAATACTATAATCCAAAAATGTTTTAGAATAAGCATTTTTGGATCTAATTCTAACGATCTAACGTATATTATAATGCCACCAGCATTTGAAGGATTTTTTCCCAATAGATTTTTGGTCTCAACTATATTTTACAACTTTTTCCAGGAGCCCATTATATTCTGGGGCGAGAAAGCCGCCAGGCCAGAGAGTTTAGCGAAAATTAAATCAGCATACGACTATACTGACAAGTTCCTGACCAAAACTTGGTTGGCTGGCGATGAGCTCACTTTGGCAGACATTTGCTGTGTTGCTACTATCAGCTCCATGACCTTGATTCTACCAATTGATGGGAACCAGTAAGAACTTCATTCTATTTTTAATTATTCTTTTTTTTTAGTTCGTAACTTGCCAATTTTTTTCCACTATTAATAACTAGTATTAATTTTTTTGGAAAAAAAAAAAAAAAAAAAGTTTTAGTAGCCGTGGTGGCTCAGTTGGGAACGCACCGACTCACGATCATGAGGGCGCCGGTTCAAATCCCTGGCCCGTACCTCTGAGTTAATAAGAACTTACGTACGGATCACACCACTGGCTTTCGGTGAAGGAAAACATCGTGAGGAAACCTGCATGCCTGAGATGTCACAATTAAAGGCATGTGAAGTCCGCCAATCTGCACTAGGCCCGCGTGGTGGACTATGGCCTTAACCCCCTCGATGTTAGGGGAGGCTCGAGCTCCTCGGTGGAGACGTATATGAGCTGTTGATGATGATTAATTTTTTTATTAATTATTTAAACTTTTATTGTATTTTTTTACAGATACCCAAAATTGTCAGATTGGTTTAAACGATGCACCGAACAAGATTTCTATAAGCAAGCAAACGAAGAAGGATTGAATGGCTTACGCGAGCTACTTCAAAGCAAATTGGCTTAAGACCTTTTTGTTGGAATATGCACAGTAACAAAAAACTAGAATAGTCGTGTGGTTTATAAAAAAAATGCTTTGCATCTATTGCGTTGTATTGTATTCAAATACATTATGTTTCTATGCGTGAGATAAATTGTTGTCATTTATAATAATAAAAATTAAAAACATTTAATTAACATTAATTATTTAGTTTTACCAGATTATTATCTCATATTTTTCTACTAATCTTTCATAACAAAGGATCATTAAAATGTTTTTGTTGTACGTTTTAGCTATTGTGTTGCATATTATTTTCCACGCTCTTAAACACAGCATAATACATAAAGCCACAAATCAATTACAGGTTTTGCGGTAGATCCAACAACTTAAAAAGTTTTAAATGTATAGTTTGAGCTAATTTTACGTTTGGCGCTAATCATCTATAAAAAGTTTATACTACTTATAAATATCCTAGGACATTTTTCACACACGGCCAATCTGATTCCAAACTAAGCAGAGCTTGTGATATGGTAACCAGACAGCTGATATACTACTATACTTAGACTGGTTCTATTGATAACAATTAAATTATCCAATTTTTAAAGTGAACCATAATATTATGTAAAGTGTATACTACGTACGGAGTTTTTCAAATATGAAATCGTCAAGTATCTAATTACTACATAATAATAATACTTTGGCATAATTTTCTCTATGCCACCTCCAAATACCTCAAGTAAATCGGTATATTTAGTACCTAGTGTAAGACATAGGTAAAGTAATTAATTTTACACTTGAGAGGTCACGACAGTCTTAGATAAATTCAACATTCGCTCTTTAAAGTGGTTTCAGTTCAAACGTGTAGGTACCCAAATGTCAATTATAGTATTTTTTAACAAATTAAAATTATACCATATAAAATATTAGATTATTCATAGAACTATGCATTAAGTATAAGAGATATTGAATTGCAGATATACTAGACGTACGTGTACACGAGCTACACGTGGTTATAGGAAATTTGTTCGGTGTTCACCATTTTTATCCGATTTCATAAAAGGAGGAAGTTTTCAGTTCGATTTTCGTTTAAAAAAAGTACTGGCCATGACTCTGAAAATATACAAATCAGATCCAAGCCTTTCATCCAGAAACGTCCAAATGCTAATTGAAGCTCTGAAAATTCCTGATGTAAAATACATCGAGGTGGACTTGTTTAAAGGCGATCATATTACTGAAGAGTACACGAAGGTAAATATACATTTATAGAATACGTAGTTTAAAGGTAAGTATCTAATAAGGGAGGGGCTGGTCAAGAAGTTTTCAAACATTCCAGGAAAGGTTAAGGTGAATCAGTCGAGTCCCGACGGTATATACACCATCCATGTCACAAACAATTACCTGTCCCCATCGTCAGACTCATCTACACCGTCCCCTCCAGGACATCTAGGATCTCCTGTGAGAAGCTCGTCAAAGGACCATAATACTCCTGTAATTCCATACAAGGAGCTTCGGGAAGGTCTGCCATTGATTCCGAAATTCCCTGGTCTTCCGAAAAAGGTAATCAAATACAATGAGCTGGGTATCACTGTTGAGGGCATATTGCGGCTTTGCAAGTCCAATCCATCTTTTACCCGACACGAGATATTGTCTCTGGCTCTAAAAATGTCAGGGAACTACAGAAGAATTGGAAATCTATACACCATCCCGTAAAATCAACAACACAACTACACAAAATCAACACAATTAAATATGCCAATAAAGTTAACCAGAAGTGAGAAGTGCATTTTAACAATAGTGTGTCCTTTTCTGACGCACTATATTTTTCGTATATGGCATAACATGGAATATAAAACATAGTACCTACTGCAGCATTAGCAAATGCTACATACAATTTTTTATATAAATACTACTTACTGATCAATGTAATTTTTTTTTCTTATTTGTTTAGTTTCTAAAAAAGTCAAAGTTTCAAATTATGAATACATATTCCTGTCAATAGATTTTTTTCTTCTGATGATGATCACTTGTTACGGAGCCACGACAGCAGTCAGTTGGTGGACTGCTGTGTGGGAATTATTGGTAATCCTAACGTGATTGATATGAATCAATTCGTTTGATAAATTATAAATTCTCATCGTATATTTTTAAAGATTGTGTTTGTGCTGGTGAACAGCCGTAACATGAAGCCTTGATATGTAAGTGATAAGAAGGCTTATGGAGGTACCCTGACACCTGACGCTTTTGGTTCTTTGATATTGCCAAGCTGAGTTCGGGGTCCTCCCACCACCCACTTTCCAACCTGACGACCTGATTGGGCAACTGCAATTCAAATTTGGGCAAATCACTTATTTAATACTCCATACGGAAGAAGGAGATAACTTTTCCCAATAGTGTGTAGAGTATAATTTTTTATTTGGTACATATGTTTTTTTTTTTAATACGGAACTATTATTTTTTTTAAAGCGCGGGGTGAATCGATTGCAATCGGGTTCTCGTTACCGTCGCGATTGAATTTTCTTAATATTAATAAATTAATTTCATGTTTCTTATATCAAAATTGTAAATTTTATATCTGACTGTATATAGGCTCCAAATATTTTTTTATTTTTGTAATTTTTTTACCTTTTATATTTATTATAATATTACAATAATATTTCCAAACTGACACAGTATTAAAAATCATGCGTGGATAAACAAATGCTTCTCAGCAAAAGAAACCATTACAGCAAAGCTTAGAGTCCCACTATTCAAAAGTAATTATCATCACCAGCAGCTCATATACGTCAACACCGAGGAACACTAGCGACCCGTGCCTATTTGTAATAAAAATATTCTCATATCATAGCCAGCATTTCAACAATTCAATATTAAGTTAGATAGCATTGCATTTAAGACAATGCACTAATGTTGTTAGCACAGAGTTTCATCGTGCTCAACTATTTAGCAGATCTTGAATATTCATTATGCAATCAGCAACTAATAATACACTTTGTATGATATTGTTAGAAAACGGATTGTAAATACCGTTTTAACGAATAACTGAACTCAATGGACTCCAATTTTTTTAATTTAGGTGAAAATCTTTGGTGCCCCACGGTTACTCCCGCGTTTTCTGGAGACCTTCAAGTTTTCCGTGGGAAAATGAGTATAGAAGAGTATACAAACATATTTTTATTTAAGGGTAAATTTGATTTTAAAAGATTAGTTGATTTATCTTCTCCTTCCATGCTTCTCTTATAAAAGGTCCTATGTCCGTTCCCATGTAAGGAACTAGGAATAGAGATAAGAGGTAAAGTAGTGATACTTTAAGTAAATGTATTATTAACAAATTACAGTCACGCAATTATGCCGTATTTGGTGGGGAAATTTAGAAACAATGACCCTTTATATCCGGTTGATCTCAAGAAGAGGGCAGTCATTGATCAGAGGCTGCATTTCGACAGCGGGATTCTATACCCTGCAGCTCGTAGTGCTTTGGTAAGTATTTGATCATATTTATACTGATTGATTCATATTTAGACTTGTATTCTGCAGGTAGTAAACATGTAATACAAAAAAGAGAAATGCTTATGATAAGCTGAAATGCTTATAGACTCGGGTATCCTGCACCTATAAACAGAATTTTTGATGTTAGGTTTCATTATTTTCTCTTCTTAAAGATAATGTAAAAATTCCCAATTTTATAAGTAATAACTTTTTTTTTGTTAGTAGATACTTTAATTTAATTCCTTATTCAGGCACCCGTTCTTCTCAATAACGAAAAGTCCTTCAGGCCCGAATGTATACCAATTATAAAAGCTTTATACGAACAAACTGAAAAACTCCTGACTCATACCTGGTTGGCTGGTGATGAGCTCACTTTGGCAGACATATGCTGTGTATCAACCATAAGCGCCATGGCCTTAATAGTGCCGATTGATCAAAATGAGTAAGAGATATTTAACTTTATTTGAAATGATGATTTATTTTTTGGTACATATTTTATATCTATACTAATATTATAAAGGAGTAGAGTTTGTTTGTTTGTTTGGTTGGTTGAACGCGCCAATCTCAGAAACTACTGGTCCGATTTGAAAAATTCTTTCGCCATAAGATAGTCCATTTATCGAGGAAGGCTATAGGCTATATATCATCACGCTATGACCGATAGGAGCAGAGCACCAATGAAGAATGTTTCAAAATCGGGAGATTTCTTTTCCTGTTGAGAGCTTCCGCTGCGTACGCTGCAGAAACGGTTAAAGTTACGCTAAAATGATGTATGACAGAATTGTTCCCCTTTAAAAGTTCTAAAAAAAAGTCCGCGATAGCATATGTCTATCTATTAAGGTTGGCTCACTGTGACCATTTTTATACTAACCAAATTTGTTCGAAAATTAAGTATGATTTGTGAAGGTGTTTTTATAAAGATGATATTAATCCTTATCCAAATAAATACGTTATTCATCACAAGTATTTAATTTAAAACAAAATTGGCATTTACATCATCCGATTTCAATGAATATCTTAGGAGATATCGTAAATTTAAAATAACATCGCACCATAATAATTATCAAGTACTGCGCGCGCCTTTATGTGCTGGACCGGCGCGGCGTGCAGTCATCAGTTTCCTTAGCGAGACCACTTTCTACGTAAACGAAGATGCGGGTTTAAAGTTAGCGTTAGCCCAAAGTAACTATTCCACGCGGACGGAGTCGCGGGCAGAAGCTAGTTTTATATATGTGGCTCAGTTGAAACGCACCGAATCTCGATCATGGGGTGCAGGTTAAAACACATATTAGTTCACATAGATTATATTAGTATTGCAATATTCATTGATTATATTATCTATTATTGTTTTTACAGGTATCCAAAATTATTCAACTGGTATACGCGTTGCTCTCAACAAGACTTCTTCAAGAAAGGAAACGAAAAGGGACTAAATGATTTGCATGAAATATTGAAAACCAAATTAGCATAAATTTCTAGTCGTCCGTTTATTTTGGTTACTGGACTAAATAAAAATATTATTGGCAACAAAGTTATTTAAGAGAACTATAGTATATTATACCCAACCAAATGGCTGATATTTTACATAGGTATTTGTAAAATTTATACCAACTACAGAAATGCCAAATGCATCTACGTATAATTAACTGACTTAATTATAAAAGCAATATTCTTATCTTATTTTAAAAACATAATAAAGTTATTAAATATCCAGTTGCGAGACTTATATACGACATGTTACTTTATCCATCTATTTATTAGTTCTAGCCTTTATCCATATCCTCTACAACTAAACCTCAACTAGTCGGAACCAGTAACATGTTGATTTGAATTGAAATTTGCGATTACTTGTCACTTTCGCAAAACTTAATCACTAATGCCGCTGCGGTTATTCTGCATTGCGCTTAGAACAAGCCTATAGGATTGCTTCATTTAGATTGATTGTCATGTGATTAAAATATCAACCACGAACACACGGTCGTCTTTGTCCGTTCAGCCCTTGTATTCTCAAATACAAACATGGTCGGCGAGCTCACTGCATCGACTTCTCATGTTTTCTCACTCTCTCTTACTAGTTAATGAAAGAGACGGAGCATAGAAGCCGTGGTTAGTCATTTACTTTACTGAATTGAACCTCAGAACAAATACACAAACTGCAGATCTACTTCAGTGTGTTATTAAAATGAATGCATACATTTTGACAATGCTAATGTAAGTAGTATTATGTTGTAAGTCACCAAAGCAATTACTAATTGTATCTTTAGCCGATTTCATGAGAGAGATCTTATTTACTTTTATGATTCGGAGATTATAAAATAAATAACTTAAACGTAAACATATATGTCACATTCCAATCACATATATGGAATATAATTTATAGATCATCGTGTTTTTCAATAATGTCTTTCATATCATGATAACATACGTATTAATAAATGAGGAATTAATAGTCAATAATGCTTATACATAGAACTATAAAAAAATGAAATATAATATATTGAAGACTATGGTACAGAATTAGCCTGCCGGACAATGAAACAGGTTATTAAGAATAAATTTATATATTTTATTAATATCAAGAGTTGTTTCAACAAGATTAGTTGATCACAGGACCTTGACGAATTATCGTCAAATCGAAACGCAAATTTAATAACATTTTAAGTTAAAAAAACTGTCAAAGAACATTAGGTAAGTTGAAGTTTTATTCTTTTAAAGTTTGATCAAATAATAGGTAATAAAATCAGTTGCTATTTTGTAGAAATAAAGCTTAAAATGGGCCTAATACTTTACAAGAAAGACACGAGCCCACCTACGCGATCTGTTATCATGGTGTTAAATGCCTTAAACATTTCGGATGTGAAACTTATAAACGTCAATTTACCTGAGAAGGAACATCTGACGGAGGAATACTTAAAGGTATGTGTAATGTGTATGTATTCATACTTTTTAGAAATTAACGTATAGGTCTTATATATATGGCTGGCACATAATAATTAATATTAATAATATAATTTAGCGTCTTAGAGTGGCAACACCACCAGCCCACTTGGCACGCGTTTGGGGGGAAACGATTTGGGACAAATTTCTCCTCTTCTTCATCTATTTATGATTTTCGCATATTTTTATATATTTTTGTTTACCTGTCTTTTTTGTTATTTTTGCAGATCAATCCACAACACACTGTGCCCACGCTGGTAGACGAAGATTTTATCATTTGGGACAGGTATGACAACGAATAACTTTATGTTAACACATTATTTCATTTTCAACCACCAACCGAATCCAACCGGTGTCGGGGTCGTTATCATGAAGCTACCTTGCCCATATTAATATTTTTGTTTCAGTCACGCAATTGCTGTATATTTAGTTAGCAAGTATGCAGAGAATGATGACCTGTACCCGACAGACATCAAAAAGAGAGCTATCATAGATCAAAGACTACATTTCGACAGCGGCATATTGTTTCCAGCTTTAAGAGGCGCGGTTGTATATATATGTATATGTAATCATTTATATAAGTATGTACCTACTTAAAAGTATATACAGGTACCTGCTTACCAAATCACCAGCTCTGCTTCGTTTGGAATCAGGTTGGCAAAGAGTGAAAAATGTCCCAGGATTTATGCTAAAAGTTCATTTATTGATACCTACTGGTAAGAGTTTGCATGTTGATTTATTTTTAATACAAGGATCTTACTCTTCTTTACTTTTATTACTAGTGGAGTCCAACATATTTGAGATTTTTTTTACAATTTGGAAAGAAAAGTTGGCCTCGGAAAATAGTTTCTAATAATTGATTATTTGTCGGTAATGGTATGTTTTTAGATCCTACCTAGTATTTACATCCATACAAAACTATATTCAAACAATTATATAGCACCTAACTCCCAAAAGTAATTTTACCAAAAATTATAACATTAAAATTATCAATATATGAAAAATAATTTTCAGGAGCCAATACTTTACGCCGGTGAAAAGGAATACAGACCAGAAAACATAGCCAAAATGACATCTGCATATAATTTGGTTGAGACGTTATTAAACTTGCCCTGGTTGGCTGGGGACAAGCCTACTGTGGCCGATATCTGTTGCATATCCACCATCAGCTCTATGAATGAGATTGTACCCATTGATGGGAAATTGTAAGTCTTGATTATTGTTTAAAAAACCATCGTCGTCATCAGCTCATATACGTCTCCACCGAGGAGCTCGAGGTTCCCGTTACATCAAGGGGGTTTTAGGCCATAGTCCACCACGCGGGCCAAGTGCGGATTGGCGGACTTCACATGCCTTTAATTGTGATATCTCGGGCAAAGAACCATATCATTACAAAATTAACAAATCATTTTGATAAGAACCCATTGAGTTATAAACAAATTCTTATAAAAAAAAAAAAAAAAATGTCTGTCTTAGTAATTAGCTTACTTGCACGTAAAGTAATGATATTATATAGCTATTTCATATTGAGATATAAATTACATCTCTCCCGATAAAAATAAAATATCTTGCAGGAATAATGACAAAACCTGCATTTACTATCCACCTGATGTGGGCCTCAACAGGAGTAAAATTAAGAACAATAAATACCTGTATTCTTTATTCCAGGTACCCAAAACTGACAGCTTGGTTGAAATTGTGCTCCCAGCAAGATTTCTATATAAAAGGAAATGAGCCCGGATTACAAAAGTTCAGGGAAATGATTAAGAGCAAATTCACGTAATTTGTTTTGAGTTCAAAATACTATTAAAATATTATAACCTAAAGCATCCTATGAGATGTAAAGTTTTTTTTAAAGTAATATAATAAAATACATGAATAAACAGTTATTTTATTTATGTTCAGATAATAAATCTCATAATAAAAAAAGCTACACCCAACCTGAAATGTTTAATACATTTCTGGGCCTAATATAATTGTAGATATCCATTAAATTGCCAAATAACATAAAAAAATGCTGATAGCAATGAATGACTTAAAAGAACTTTGCACCAAGTGAAAGCTCGCTTAATCACAAAAAAAAACTAGAAGTAAATAGTCCTTCATAATTAATTTGAAAAAGCAGCGTTACTCTGCTTCCATTTTTACTGCAGCAGTTAACTTGCTGTTATTTATTACTTTTATCAAACTATGTAATATAGTGAGATGAAACTTTGTTACAAGAATAGTGTGCAGTAAAGAAAACTTAATATCGAGAAGTTTGTTGGGCATTCCCTTCTTGGAAAATGTGAGGAGCTAAATTGTAAAATATTAGGTTAGAAAATAACTGACGTATTAAAGGTGACCGAGCAGGTTTTTTAATTTATGTTTCTTCAAAAAGGCGGATTTTCTCGATTCATCTGTTTATTGATATTATTCGCATCGCAAACATCGAACTATTATGCAATAGACGGCAATAGTATACTCATTGGGCATAATTATTTTATCAGTCAGACAAACGGATTTTTTCAACGTACTTATTGTTCAGACACTAATGAACCATCACCCGTTACTTGCAGACAAGAAAATTAATTAATTCTCTTCATCTCATAGTTTTTCGTTTCTTTTGTATAAAACTAGTTTTTACTGCGAACAGTAATTTAAAACATTTTCCTCTAATTACTTTGTCTGCTTTATTAATTTGTCTTTTGCTCCTTATTATTTTTCTTTTATGTACTTGGTGAGCGCGCAAAGAGTTATATTAAGATTATAAACATTGAAGTTTTGTGTTATCTTTGCTCATATTCCATTTATGTGATTTTTGGATATATTTACACGAGAGCAACGAAAAAATTGTTAATAAACATATAAATTTAAAACATAAAAGAACTGACAGAACTTTTTCCAAAATCAAAGACAATAAGTGCATTTCATTTTCCATAACGGTCAAATATGGTATTTACAGACTACGTTCAACATTATATACCTACAGACGGTACTAGTAGAGAACGTCACGACCACCGTCAGTGCAAAGTTATAGCATGTAGGAAGCAATCTCACAGCGGTTCGGACTTGGCTAATTCTCTCCACAGTGTACCGAGATGGCACAGTGGTATGTTTAAATATGCAAATTACTTTGCTCTCGCGATGTTTACAGCGGCGCTGACGTCGTAACTTGATGAAAATATGGTTTGTAATTAGGAAATATCTCATGATTTAACTTGAAAGGTGTAATTATGCGCTGGGTTGTGGAAACGTGCACTTGGGAGAAAATTACAGACTAAGTAGGTAAATACTTTATCGTACTGTATTTTAGCAGGTAATATAAATAAAAGTAGACCACTATTTTTATGAATAAGTCATTTCTTATTTGTGATACCTTCGCATAATTATCATCAATTAATATAGAGTAGGCTAAAACCCAATCCAAATAACATTTTAATAAATAGTCCTGCTTGCAATTGTCAAAAGATTCCTTCATCAGATCACATTATTTTAGTATTAGGAATACTATTAGGTGGATGACATGAATCCGTTTTTCACTGGATTTTATATCTTTATGTTGAGCAATTCTTTCTTTTCTTGTCTTGTCTTTAATGCAGTAGTTTAATGGATCCAATTACAATGTCTTGGATCCACTGTATTACTTAATATGTAAATTAAATAATTGGGCTGGCAGAAAAGCAATTGATGCGGTTGGCACACGTCCAGGATTGGCATGTTAACAAAGGAGGCTTATTCTTAAGACTAGTCGTTCCCATTGAATATGCAAAAAATAACTGTTCCAAAAAACTAATATCGGAAACTGCTGTTGATGTCAACAGGATTTTTTAGAGGATCAAAAAAAAAAAATCGACTTCATCATCATACGTCTCCACAGAGAAACACGAGCCTCCCCTAACAACGAGGGGGCTATATGCCGATATTATGCATAAAAGATCTAACAGTAAGTAATAATGTTATTAATATGTATATAACATCTCTTAAAAATATAACCACCAGTTCAATTGCCAATTTCCACAGCAACATTACAAATATTGGTTCAGTGCCGTCAAACACCATTAAAAGAAATCCGCTGACTTCATAGCGTTAATTATGAGGCATAATGCACCCAGGCATGCCTTTTATTATTAATTTATGGGTTATTATGCCGCTTAATAGGCTATTAAAAAAGAAATTAATTTACTCATTAATTAGTCACTTTCAGCGGTAAAAAATTCACATTGAATTGCAGAAATTGGGGCTGCAATTTTTCGAAGTTCAATATTATGTTGATAGCGTGAAGATTTTGTATACAAAAAGCCTTAAATTCTATAAAATATACCCCTTCAACATTGATTTTAATCACATTTCAAAATAATATATAAATATCCTAAATAACCAAACGAACTAAAATAAACGATGGAATAAAATTCTTGCCTAAAACTAAGAATGAGCAATTGAATGAAGAAATTTTCTCTGCGACCAATTTCTGGCGAAAAGCTAGAGCGTGAGACAGCACGCACGATAGTACGCATTAACTTAACGCAATAAGAAGCGCCTAATGAAATGAGTATTCGTCATCTATATCCAGAAGAACAATAAAACTGTACGGCCTGCTGACACTAGAATAAATACCTATACGTTGTCGAACTGACAAGCAACCCCCTAAAGATAAAGTGTATTCCGCTTGAATGAATAAGATATGAGCCCCGACGACCGACTTTAATATTAATGAGTCGGTTACAGACTGTTTACAATTGTTTCACTTCAGTCAGTTATGTCAATGAAATGTTATGCAAACTGTGTTTGTAGGGAGTGCCTACATGACGGAGTCAACGAAGACAAATATTAACAACAATTTGAAATTATATATACGTAGTGCAGCATTAGCAAATGCTACATACAACTTTTTATATAAATACTACTTACTGATCAATGTAAATTTTTGTCTTATTTGTTTAGTTTCTAAAAAGTCAAAGTTTCAAATTATGAATACATATTCCTGTCAATAGATTTTTTTCTTCTGATGATGATCACTTGTTACGGAGCCACGACAGCAGTCAGTTGGTGGACTGCTGTGTGGGAATTATTGGTAATCCTAACGTGATTGATATGAGTCAATTCGTTTGATAAATTATAAATTCTCATCGTATATTTTTAAAGATTGTGTTTTTGCTGGTGAACAGCCGTGACATGAAGTCTTGATATGTCAGTGATAAGAAGGCTCATGGAGGTACCCTGATACCTGACGCTTTTGGTTCTTTGATATTGCCAAGCTGAGTTCGGGGTCCTCCCACCACCCACTTTCCAACCTGACGACCTGATTGGGCAACTGCAATTCAAATTTGGGAAAATCACTTATTTAATACTCCATACGGAAGAAGGAGATCCAGGAGAAAACTATTCCCTGTAGTGTGTAGAGTATTATTTTATTTCTATCAGCACATATTTGTTTTTTTAAAATACGGAATTATTATTTTTTTTTAACACTAGAAGCGCCATCGTTCCATTTTTGACCCACCCGCAAGTTTCGTCGTCTGTAACTTTTTATTTTTTCTACTCAAAGCCGTGATACTTTTTGACTTTTAATAATTTATTGTATTTATTAAATTCAATATGTTTTCTATTGAATAAAAATAAATGTAAATAAAATAATTTGCTATTTACCTAGAACTGCCGCTGGGTCATTTTTGTCCCGCCTAATTTCTAAGCAATAATTCGACGTATAGTGGCTAATTACGCGGGTGGAGGGGTGAATAAACAGTTGAGCATTGTTTCTATTCATTTCTTCGTCGCTTTGTGTAAAAAGTGCAAGTTTTTGTTTTACAAACGCATAACTCTTGTACTATTATAGTTATGTCTAGTCAAAATAGCAGAATATTGAAACCGCAAGAAATTGCATCCTGTTTGAATGATATTCTAGAGGACAAATCAAATGGCAAGCCTTTGGGATATTCTGATGACGACTACGAGTTACAAAAGAGTTTCATTCAAAAGTTTTTATATAAATGCCGTTGCCAATTTACCCAGTTCTTGAGCTCAAAGTCAGATAAGTATGGCCAAAAGTTTTGGATCGTTGTTGACAATGTATAAACCTAATAAATATGTCTACTTATCTTGGGGAAGATGATCATAAACCTAATGCCATGATTAGGTTTGTGATCATCTTTCGTTTAGGGGACTAGGTGGTACAGAAAATGATAGAACTTTACACCAACAAAGGTAAGAATGTGCCTTGAAACCATTTTTTTTTACTCTTTTATTAGGTACTGTAAATGGAATTCGAAGAGAAATACCTATTGCAATAAAACTGCTAAAGAAAAATTATACAAGTTGTGTCTCCTGAAAACTGGTGACACAACATTGACTGTTTCTCAGACTAAGCCAAATAAAAATGTTCTTATGCTTTGGATGCATCAAGATATTATGACAATAAGTTCTAGTTCAAAGAAAAAACCAGAAACAATACCATTTTATGATCTGTCTGATTTGGCAGCTATAAACCCATGGGTATTATATAAATTTATCAACAATAGCAAAATAAAACGTAGAGACTTTTTATTGCAACTGGGGAGAAGAATTAGGTATACGCAGTACATGAATAATAGGAAACAGCCATTCCTTCAGAAATTTCAGAAAACCTATTAGAAGAAGAGATTATGAAGAATGTAAGGTCAAGACCAAATATACAAGTTATCTGTGAAGTCTCAAATGCTTAAAAACTGTCTGTAATAAATGCAATGCTAAGGAATATTTTATTTATGTTATCTATATTTGCTATTCTGATAATAAACAGTCAAGAGATTTTTTGGTATTTATTACATTTAGAATTACAATCTTAGTTGTGATGACTATAATAAACTATTTGTTATGTAAAAAAAAATTGTTACGTATTTGTTGTAAAAATGTTAATTATTTGACTTAAATAAATAAATAAATATAATTTCAAATAACATACATTGTTTGTTTTAATTGTTTTAATTATAATTCATGCTTTATGTTAATGAACGTTGTAAAAAATATAATGGGTCAAAATTGGTACAGCGGCGGTTCTAGGGGGGTCATGAGTTTCGGCACTTCTAGTGTTAAAGCGCGGGGCGAATCGATTGCAATCGGGTTCTCGTTACCGTCGCGATTGAATTTTGTTAATATTAATATTTTAATTTCATTTTCTTATATCAAAATTGTCAATTTCATATCTGACTGTATATAGGCTCCAAATATTTTTTTTATTTTTGTAATTTTTTTACCTTTTATATTACTGTTTAGATTATTAGAGCAAAATTATACGTTACGGTTGCGAAGAAATTGTGTGGGGTTTTATTCCAGCAATCTTATCGCTACAAAAGGTAAGCTTGTGATGACAGGAATCTATCAGATCTTTGAGAAGATTCTTATAATATTTTACCTACTGTCACCGCCCGATCATACGGGACAGGAGAAGTAATGCTCTCTAAAATCACAGAAATAATTCCATCAATTTCAATTAAAGTAAAATTGTTGAATCCAATACCTACAAACTTATTAGTAAGTAGGTATATAATGATAAGTAAAAGTTGTTTGGAATATGTTTACTTATTTTTGAAATCTATTTTAGAAATACGGGGAGTAGGTATTGTAAAGGATTGTTTTCTGATATAAATTATTAAAACCAATAGCATTTTTATATATCTATATTATGCAATATGGTGGATTCAATAATCCTGCAGGTTTTGAAAATGATCAATAAAAAGTGCAGGTTATAATTCTTGAAAACTGTAGATATACCTATCTGTTATTTCGACAGAAACTTTAAATATTTAAATTTTAGGATCACTCAAAAAGGAATAGGTATACGATTTATTGCTGAAATGTTTTAATTGAGTTACATAGTAATATGTATTTATTTGATTAGTATCAAGTATACATGCTAGCTATAAAGGTTTAAATAGAAAAGCACAAAACTAATTCGACTTCTAGAAAAACTTACCATAGATATTATATTTATATATTTTGAATTAACAACTAGTACCTAAAATTTAGTTTGTTCAACCCTATTATAAATTTTGATATATAATAGCGTTACTAATTAGTGTACCTAATCAAACCACATATCGTTAATTGAATCAATCATATTACATGGGATATTAGAGCAACGCTAATTGGAAACGCTTTAATCATTTCAAGAGGAAAAAACTAATTTACTACCAAAAAGTGTTGGTTATACCGCCCGAATTAATTTTCAAAGGCAAGGCATATTTAGGCTTCCAAAGCGTCGCAATTTCATTCCCAATTTTCGTTCCAATTTGTTTTGCGACCAAAATTCCAGTTAGCATCACCAAGCACCCTATAGACGGCCTAAATGCGACGAAAAATCTGCAGTTAAAAGCTTAATTTGAATACGACTGAATGTGAGACTCGTTAGTGGGCACAAGTACGCTGGAGCTTACACCGAAACCGTTTCTGAATCACGCCGGTCCGTGTTCACTTAATGAAATCTAGGAAATTAAATGTCTGTGCAGTCTGCGAAAGTTGGCTTAACTAAGCAAGGCCTGCACCACGTAAGGGAAATGTCTACCTATCTGCTACCAATGAAATGGGTTATTAACTGCGATTCATTTATATTGAAATAGAAAGATTTAATTCAGTAATAAAAACATTGCATTAATTAACTGCTTATGGGATTCTTTGTATTTTTAAGTCGTATAAAAAAGATTTGCATTCACATATGAAAATCATTATTTCAATATAAAACAAAAACAATATCGAGTATGACTATTCCCAGTAAACAACGCATCCCGAGGCAACTAAATAAAAGCTAGTGCCGCCTCAAAGGGTACATTTCCAACAACAGAGCAACATGTAACATCATTATACCGAAAACTAGTCTCAATAAATAATAAGTATGTAATACAACATAATTGGGCCGCGACTGTATGATGAACACGCGCGGTATCGGTACCTGAATGAACGTCAAAGCTTAACAACCTTACGGGGGAAGCTTGCAACTGACAACTGTCAAATGGTTCAAGTCAGAGGATGAAGAGAAGAAAGTCAGTAACAGTAAGTGTAAGGTAATTTTAAAATATAAAAAACATACGAATTACGAAGTCTTTTTCACTCTCAACTCCCCCGTCGTACAAATTTTAATTGCGATTTAAGTATTTCTTAATTGGCAGAACAACGTTTGTAACTTTTTGTGCAGCAACATTGTTATTTATATTGTAATTTTAGTTAAATGGTTGTTTCTATCATGTTTACTTGATCTATTCATTATCGATATCATTATCGATACTATATAAAGTTAAATAGTGATTCCGCACACACATGGTTTCACATTCATAATTTTATTAATCATCGATCACATTTCAAAAGCTTCCTATTATAAATGTAAAGCAATAGGTATGTAAGTTTTTTGGATATTCCCATTAAAGAGAATCTTTAAAAAAGTATTTTATCTTACTAACTTTTAAATAACATCTTAAATCAACGTGGTCTTTTAGTCTTTTTGGACCACACTGAAAGCGCAAGCTATACTGAAATAATGAACCTGATTGCAGCATCTTAGCTTGATTAAAGGCTGGATTAATATCACCTGACTAGTCTTGTTTATATCTGTGCACAGTTCTGTGTCACGATGATTTTGCTTCAACAATTTTGCAACTAGATCGAGTGTGCAAGTTGATTGGCAACACGTTAAACATGATATAATATGAAGATTTAACGTCATGACTTTAAATTTGATAGTTTTAAGATAATACCGATATGCACCACTAATACCTGGTCCTCAAATATGGAGTACTAGTGGCTCCCCGCGGTTTCACCCGCGTTCCCGGGATAAAAAGTAGCCTATGTGTTATTCCAGAACATATTCTAGCTCTGTGCCAAATTTCAAGCAGATCCCTTCAGCCGTTGGAGCGTGAAAGAGTAACAAACATCCATACATACAAACTTTCGCATTTATAATATTAGTAGGATAAGTAGGCTGATAGAACTGCTCTTTTATCAGTCTACTTATAAAAACGGGGTTCTAGCTTCGGAAACGCAAATCCATGTAAACAACGACACTTGAACATTTCACAAAGGTTTTTTCAGCGGAAATCTGATAAGGAACGCCGCAAATGCTTGGCACTGTAGCATGCGACAATAAACAAGCTCGGAGCTAAACTGTTGGATAACCATAAGCAATGATGCAATAAAACTGAATGTAGAATCGCCTTTAATTCTGCATGAAATAGAATGTACCTAAGGCCCATCTGCTTAGATGACATTTTAGAATTATATTTTTGAGTTTTTATTTGGTTCTTTTGTAAGCATTTTTATGTTATGATTAAATTAATTATTCAAATTCAAAAGGTCTTTATAATAGTCTACTGTAAATTACAGCTACAGCAAACGCTATTGTTATTGTTTTTGAATAGTTAATTTAATTAAGTTTCGAGGGTAATTAACTACTACATTTCTATGCAAGACATAAGACGAATGTATAGCCCATAAATATAAAGGTATAATTAGTTATTATATATTTTCGGAGGGTTTTACCTTTTATTATCTTTATTAATGCAGAAATGTTTTTGTTTTTTTTTTGGTTCGTTTTGTGAGATCATTAAAAGATAGATAAAAACTAAGCATACGATACTTGTGGTCCTAGCTTAATGTAAATATGGAAAAAAATCTTTTGACATGACATTTGCAATATTCATTTGAAACATAAAATAGGCATATAGAGCAGACAAAATAAACAAAGAGCGTACGTACAGTAATCCTAAACTTTTTTTACAAAATAATTATTGTTACGAGCTGTTAAATGTTTGTCAACGGGGTGACCCCTCATAAAATATTGTATAAAATGATTACAACATCCCGAATATTTTCGTGAGGCAACATTACAACTGGGCGGAATATTAACCGCGGGTGACATGTCGCATAAAATATCGGGTTTCAGTGGCGCCCCGCAAAATCCACAGATTTATCTACACAGCACGTTTAATAACTTTGTAATCCCTTATTTCCTCGGGACTTATTCGATGTAATTAGTGTATTTGTATGCAAAATTTAATTGGAGGATTATTCGATTTTATGATAAATTTGGAGAATTTGGCCCTTCTAATGGCGGCTGACGGTTTGTAATTTATTTTTGTCATTGATTATGGAAATGGTCTTGCACTTAATTGCATACTTTTAGTTCTGTTAGAAGTTTCTGTGATGGTAGAGAGATATATTTATTTAAAATTGTTACTACTAGAAAACATGGAATAAGCTGATATCAATCTAATCAGATTTTAAGAGGGCAGATGACAAAAATATAAGTAACTTTAGTACTTTATAAACAAAAATATCTATGATCATATTTAAGCGAATCCATAAAAACGTTTCAACCGCATTTCAAAAATAAACAACAGATTGACTTTCAAACAAAATTTGGGCCATTATTATTTGTAAATTCCACCAACGAACCAGTTACGGCTTCATTAGGGAAAGTTTCAAGGGAAACCAGACTGGGGGCGAAGCTGCGTTGGCGTGCCAAGATAACACACTGAGGAGAAGGCTTACAATATAATTTGCCAACAAGCCATGCAGTGACTAGTACAATTTAATTTTACTTTTAGCCCCTACCAATGAAACTAACGGAACTTTATATTATGTGTTTTTTTCTATCATTTATACAAACCGAAAAAAATGCCAACACATTTTAGAATCACAATTTTTTTGGTTTGTTTGAGTAATAAAACTTTGAATTAAGCTAATTGAATCATTATTAAGGTATGATTAATTTGTTTATTTATATACCTCAAATGAATGAAAGTTTATCCAATTTGGCTTCAATAAAAATATCGAGAAACTTAAAAATATGTATTTTGAACAATAGTAATAGACAACCAATTAATGGGTAACCTTCATCGTTCAGAGAGTACTATCTAGAGGATACAACCGAAAACTTACTTGTCTTAGCTCTGTGTCTGTACAGTCTGTGCTGTGATAAATGTCCTGATAGTTATTGAAATTTATACCATCTGTCGGGATGGGGTGCATAAGTATGTGACAACCCTTACTGTAAAACAAACCAAGACTAAGTAAGTCATTATGAGTGGTTATTTCTCAAATTTTCCAATCTAGAAAAAATTAAAGTCGATCTGTTTTGCGTCTCAATGTAAATCCTAACTATTATTATAAATGCGAAAGTAACTCTGTCTGTTTGCCTGTCTCGCGCTAAAACTACTGAACCAATTTAAATAAAATTAGGTACACAGTCCTGAGCCTGAAAAAGGACATAGGCTACTTTATCCTGGGAAAATGGAAGATCTCCCGGGTACGCGGAAAAACGAAACCGCGTGAAGCCACTAGTATAAATATAAGAATGTATTTAAATAGTACTACCTAAACCAGTACAAGCTCCGCTTCGTTAGGAATCCGATTGGCCGTGTGTGAAATATGCCCAGGATATTCTTTATTTTGTCTCCATCATGGGCACTCAGTAAAGTGAAGTTAATTCTATTATGTAAAATGGTACAATTATTCTCACTTTATTGAATCTCCAAATAACATTTGTTCTTATTTGATTGACTTAATTCCTCAGATTTGATCCATTCATTTAGAAGAAAAATAATATGTATTGTTAGTATCTTTGCATTAGTAAAGAGTCTGAGCTTACGAAAAATGATATATTAACTAAAGTAGGTATATGGCAATGCATATACATACTTTTTAATTCTAAGGTATTGTATCTTTAAATAATTTTACAAAAACAACCAAAAGACCATTTAAAAACGGATTGGTCGAGAGTAAATCTGTACAGAGTCTCGTAATATCAATATACGACAAAAACACGGTCGAGCGATGTGAATACGAGTCGATAATGAGATACGGTTTAATCTGGTCAAAGCCAAATTGACACAAGTAAGTACTGATTACGAAACGAAACAACCGTATACTCTAGTGGGAACAAATATTTGACGTAGACGACTAGTGTTGCAAAAACCATCACAATCGATTTAAGCACAATGAATTTTTTTATAATAGTATATATCCTGGGAGAGTTTTCACACTTAGCTAATCAGCTTCCAAAATAAACATAGTTTGTGTTACGGAAACCAGATAATTGATATACGTTTACATCCAGACACAGAACAAACAGGCGTAGGTACTTATCCACACAATGTTTGTGCTGTGTCGGATTTGAACCTAAAACCTTGTTGTTTGTGATCCTGACTTTTAAGTCAGGATCATAAACCACAAAACCAACCAAACCAACTAAAGAGATTCAAATGTTACAACCACAGTCGAAAAAAACCTTTGCATCTGAAATGCATAGAATAAAGCCAGACGTTTTTTGATGCGAGATCGCAAAAGAGGGGTATTGTATAAAAGTTGTGTTTTAGCCAATCACAATTCAGATCAATAGGAAAGTTCCGATACAAAATCAACATGGAACCCATTGCCCTGCTCAATTACCCGTACTATTTACTCGGCCGCTAAGCTTCGACGCAGCCTCCATAGGACGCAATCCCAGTCTGATTACAGTGTGGATTCAGCGACAGTATTCCAACTATTGACACACATGGACACTGTAATGTATTCTTATATATATTATTTTATTTATTTATTAATTAGATATGGAAGGTTATAAAACCTTTACGTGACTTATGACTATACTCAGATTATTCATTGTAGGCAGAGAAATGACATTTCCAGTGTTGCAGGTTTTTAGTCCCAAATAAATAGTGTTGTGGTAGATTCGAATTTTACAACTAAAAGTCGGCTAAGGACAAAGAAAACTCGACTAGAGTTTCCTTTTTTTTTATTCAATGTTAGAATGCCTTTATATAAATAAAATATGTAATTTATGGTAATAAAACAGAAGACATACACGGTAGGTAATTAAATATTACATAAAATACTCTTATGTATATTATTTGTTTTTGGCTATTGGAAGAACTATAGTCATCACTTGTCACGCTATGGACCCCATTTTGTTTTGGAAGTGACTATTTGTACGGGTACTGGACAAATAAATTATATTTATTCGTACATTTATTCATTTTTTTTAATTAAACATGAATTGGATGATTAGCCTATGTTAGGTTAATAACATTAATAACATTTATTCGATTTTATTTATTTAATTTTGGTTTCAATTAAATTCAAATTTAGTTTTAAAAAAATGAAATTTTGGGATTTTCGACTAGATATATGTCTCGGATACTGAAAGAACAAAACTGCCGAACTTCACTATTGTAGCGGGTCACCCTTTTTTGTATCAGTGACAGTTGCACTTGTCATTTTTGTGACTCGAATTATTAATCCGACTATAGGTACATCACTTAATTGATCGAATTAATTAAAAATGACGTCCTATTTTTCATCTTTCGTTATAAATGACAACCCAATAATAGCTCTAAATCTACCTATTGCAGTCAGCTGTTACCAAAATAACTGGGGTCATTACCCTTTAATCACCATTTACCTTTTGATATATTTTTTACTGAATGTCATTTCCTCTTTTATCATCACACCACACCTTTACTGTGTATCTCCATGTAAACTGAGCTGAGGGTGTAATTCTCATGCCTTCGCTATTCATATCACGTTCGCCTCAAAAAGCATGACAGAAATGTATGGCAACGACTATGTCTTTTCGATAAATATCGAGCGTGGTATAAATATCGAAAGTGCTAGAATCATACCCCAGTACGAAGCCTCGCTGTAAATCCGTGCAGCGTGTCGGATTGCACGGATACGTGCGTGATTGCGCAGGCCATTTTTCAGCTGACGCCCGTAATGATTGCGGTATTGAAACGTGTCGGATAACGAGAGATGGTATTATCAGTAGCAAAAACAATGGTATTTTTATTTATTGATGTGGTAAATATTTATTAAAGACACACTGAGTGATGTAAAGCAAATAAACGAGACGGAGTATAGAGATTTTCAGTAGGATTCAGGTTTTTGTCAATGAACTTAAAGGTAATTATATAGATACCCACCTGACAAGACGATGTCCAATAACCACTATTAGATACGTATAAAGCTAGCAGAACTCATAATGGGTCTTTAAAGCCATTATAATATGCAATAAAAATAAATAATTATTTTCACTAAATCACCTATTTACGCACGGCCTACTAAATGACGTGTTTTCAAATTTAAAAACAAAAAAGGACTAAATTTTTTTTTCAGTAGTGGCCAGGTCTTATAAAATTATAAACTTTTTACGTATAAAAATTTAAAGAGGTCATACCTATCTTAGCTGGCTTTATTTTATTTCATCATCAAACTTAGTAGGTACTTGATGATCTAACTTTGGTAGGTACTAGGTACTATCTCAAACATTTAGGTAGGTTAGTCACGACTAATCCTGGTCATATATTACTGAATAAGGTAAATTTTCAAAGGTCACATACCAAATTAATTACAACTATTCCAATAACTTTACCATCTCACCATTTGAGTATGAAATGGTGGGATTGAGTTATTTAATTATTACTATATTCCGCCCCGCGGTTTTACCCACGATTCTTCCCAAGTGTTAATCTTTATGTAACAAATTTCATCTAAATCGGATCGGACAGACAGACAGATCGAGTTATTTTTGCATTTATAATGTTAGTAGCAATAAATAAAATATAGTAGACGATTTTAAATAAATCACTCTCTATTGTTTTACCACATGACATTATGATCAATGTAAGTACCTACAAAAGTTGGTTCCAATGGACGGCTTTATCGTTCATAGTGATCTAAGACAACCGATGTTGAAAGCATTTCTAAAACGATAACCGACCTACTTTCTGCCGTGTATAGCGGACTTCTTGCGGGATAGAACGGTATACCTATTTTATTTGTGGAACATCAAGCATTTGTATTACTATGCTTTAGTATACCAGTGAAATAACACGAAAATAGGACCTTCAAAAATTACCGTCCAAATTAAGTACAGCTTGGCAGCTCAGATAGCCGATATGCTACTTTTAAATACATACTTATATAGATACTTACATGCAGACACAGAACAAACAGACATATTCATCAGCTCCATCAGGGTCGCTAAACACAAAGCCAGCTAGTCTGTCAACCCTTATATAGGTATTATTTAAAAGCGGAGCGAGCACATGCCACAAGGTAGATAAAACTAAGTACACATATAATTGCTTTAAATAATCTGACAGCGTTGATCAGGGGTAGGTGCCCTCGTCAATAAAAGACATTGGGTAGATATAGTTGGTATATATAGACCCATTTATGCAAAGTAGGGTACCCAAAGGGCAGACCTTATGGCCTTATATCTGTACCTTCCTCGTAAAATCCCTCACATTATTACCTCTAGTGATTTAAGTTCTTTCTGGATTACAATCATTAGTTAAACCCAACGTGTTTGCTATCTCCACCCATCCCATTGTAATAATTTACCACATTCCAGTAGGTATGTGAATTACAATTGAATTCTAGGTAAAAGTTTAAAATTTTGCTCTAATATCTCCAGTTTGATGAGTGAATAGAAACGAATAAACGTTTTTAAGACAGTAAAATAATATTATCTTTGGCCAAAACGCGTGGGTTGGGTGAATTGCGTCTAGTTTTTAGAAAGCGGAAAACATGTGGTTTCTATTCCTATCATTTGCGTCATCAGATATTTAGAACATATTTCTATATTCAATGAAGCTTCGCATATGTAGTAGTTTTTTAAATTATCCTCCAATAATGTTGGATTGTATGACCATCTGAAGATATAAGGCATTAGACGATAACGCAAGTGTGTTATTCCTGCGAGAGGGGTGGCATTTCAGACTTCACTTCAGTAAGGCTTCAGCTTTCGAGCTGAGCAGTTGTGCGCAGTACCGGGGCGATTTTCACCCGTAAACTTTGCAAAATTAAATGCGCGATAGAATTTCTTCGCCCATTTTCAAATTTAATGAATTCTAGTGGTCATATTTTATTTAGAAAGCATATCTGCTGTACTTTTAAGTGATTGTGTGCAAACTGACTTGTGAAAAATTGTTTTTTTACTGATAAATTACTATTAATTATGAAGTGATGATTGAAAAAATATTGTTTAGGTTCGGGGACCCCAAAAAGGCGTTTCCTGGTTTAGGTAAATATTATCATTAGTTAAGTTGTCGTACTTCATATTATGAAAGACTTACTAGGTATTTATGCGACTGAGATGGATAACTTATAAATAATATTAGTTTTAGTAGTGCATCATAACGTGTAAGTTATTGTATTGCGACTTAAGACTTAAGATTATCAACATATCGACCATTTAAACCTGACTTCAAAAAAAGGAGGAGATTCTCCATTCGTCGGAATATTTTTTAAATAAATAATCTGTAAGTACGCATCGATTAAAAAATAATGGTAGGATTTTAATATTCATATTATTATGGAGATTGTATAAGATCTTATTTTTTTTTTCGTAATCAATTACATCAAATATATACCTAATTATTTTTAAGCCATTGTATTTCTATAATTAATATATAGCTCCTCTTTTGATAAGTTTTAGGAACCTACTCTACATAAAAAAATATTAACAACAAAAACAGAAACTTAATTAGAATTATTAAACTAATTAAGCCAAAGCCTTTTGCAAGGCAACTTGTCTTTTCTGGGCACCATTCATTGTGCCGTTTTACTTTGGTTATATTATATATGTTATATTAACTTTTTAAATTACCATTTTAGGACTAAAGCGTTATATTCTTGTTAAATAATGTTGAAATAATTTTATGTGGGCGTTCTCAAGAGTTTCTCAATTTAATAATAAAGAACTTATTAGATACCTTTTTATAATACCAAAGTCAACTAAACATTGCGGGATGTAAGCAACTACATTGACAATATCATCGCCTCTGTACTGTGAAGACCATGAATGCCATATTTCAGTAAATACGATACCTTTTTAGGAACCTTCATACATTTCTGCTACATCCTTTTAGGTTATAAAATATTTCATGGATTTTTTTTTCATTGATGAAACGGTCCTTTTTTGTAAAAATGAACAAGTAGGAATTATAAAATGGACGGAATAATTATTCAGTGCTGAATGCGTATGTGAAATAGGGTTTGTTAATAATTAATGGCATTTGCCGGTAGCTTAGCCAGACAACCTAATTCAGATTAGAAATAGCCTACAATATATTGAAAATAGTAGGTATTGAAGACACATTTCAAAAACCATCTATTCAGTGAGCTAATTTCTCGTTTGCACAAACAGGGATAATATTGCCAATTTCAAAAACAAAAGCGTTATAAACCAATTTAATTGTAGTCCAGTCCCAGAACCGAATTTGTGGCCTCTATTCATCGTACCGCACCCTACTAGGCACGCTCGAAAATCACATTTGCTATTTTCAAAAACAAAGACTCAGGCTCCGTGAACAAGTATTAGATAAACCAATTTATTTGGGTCCCCTATGGATGGTCCCTTGGTGTAACAAAAACACCTTTTAACTAGGTGGGAGGGGACAACCCTCCATTATAGCTATCGGCTCGACTTGTTGATAGAGCCGCAACATTGTCTGTGATACTTTATTATGTGCCTTGTGTTTTGCCTGTTGCAAAGAATTTGCGATAGTTTAAGTGCCTTATTTCACACTTCTATGCTTGATGAGCTCAATCAGTACGCGGTCGCGGGTTATATAGTAACAGAATCAGTGCTAATAAAATACTAATAACTATAGGGATAAATATACCTATAGGTAATAATATAGGCTATGACACTCACAAATATCGTAGTTTTCCACTGGTGAAATCATTATTCAGATCGGTCCAGTAGTTTTGTAGTCTATTCATAACATTATATTATTATTAGAGATGGGCGGTGGGAATAAACCCGAAAGGAATAAACCCGGGTTTATTCCCAAATGGGAAAGAACCGGGTGTTTACGTGGGAAGAAACCCAATGGACGGGTTTTTTCAATTGAAATGGTTTATACGATATATCTCTTAAACTATTCATTTGATTTAAAAAAATTGCTAACATTTTTTGTTGCAAATTAAATTCTCTACAACTTTGCTTCAGTAACTTTTTGTCGTAGAACTAGAAATGAAAAAGTTATAAGTGAAAATGTTCAGAAACTCGAGCAACCCGTTTCTTTTTGTGGAGCGATGTGTGGATGTCGAAAAACAGTGCTGAAATGTTCTGCAGTGTGCTTTTATTGTTCTGGAGAGACTAAGAGCAACGTAATGGGGCTCTCAGAATGAATAAATAAAAATGACTTTGACGATGAATCGCCGACATTAACACCCCTTCCTTCTCCAGTTCTCACACTGATGTTCAATTCAGAAAGCTGATCAGATGCTGAGCCGCAGCTTGGTCCATCGAAAAAACTGAGGACGGAGTTCAGAAACGAACTGTGGCAAATAAATGCTAGCATACCGTTCTGCATTTACCGTTCTTTGTCCCTCAAGAGGAATAGTCGCAACATGGCCAATTTTGGAGACAAACGTAGCCACCATTTTTTTGCAACACTCCGTGAACGAACAATTTTTGTTGGCTTTACTCATTTTCGAACACTCAAACACGAGACTGGTTTTTGTTTCGGGTTCGTACGCGTATATCCAGGATTCGTCACCTGATGCAATGTTTTATATAGCATTTGAGGATCCTGCGTGTCTTTCGAAAGTTCTGACGCACCAAGTAACACGAGCCGCTTTCTGCTCTTTATAGAGCGAATGCGGTATCCATCGGGAAAACAAATATTTTACACCTAATTGTTCATGCAAGATTATTTGTATTTGACTCATCTCAATGTCTAGAGTTGCCTGAATTTCGTAGTATATCACATGTCGATCTTCTTCAATCAGCTTACGCTCAGCATCAACGTTTTCTTGGGTGACTGCAGTTTTTGGACGACCTTGACGAGGATCATCACTGAACTTGATACGTCCACGTTGAAATTCAGCAAACCAGCGATGAATTGTGGTTTTGGATGGGGCTTCATCACCAAATGCAGAAATCATCCGGTCAACACACTGTTTTTGTGTTAAACCACTTCGAAAGTCATAATAAATCATCGTTCTTGAATTTTCTCGAGTCCATTTTCTCAACGACTAAACAAGTTTGACAAAACCTTGTGACAAGACCGAGAATCGTTTTTTAAATAAATAAATGGTATTCGATTTGTAAAACCAAAGACTTTTCAATATAAAAGATTTTAATATGACAGGAATGGTGGAAATATTCCATTCCCATACTTTTAGTGCAGCCCTCGTAGATATTGGCTCGTCATCATCCTCATTGTCATGATCTTTGTGTTTATGAAACAGGTTCCAATTGTATGAAATAAAAGGTAATTTGCTGCCATGTCTGTAGTCAATCTGTTTTTTTTGCGACTATGTATATGGACGTGCGTGCTAAACAATCGTTCTGTGGCTGCTGAAGTACAGGGAGCAGTTAGAATCCGTACTGCAACCCTACTCAACAATTTGGAACTGCAGAGTCCTCTCGACCAAACTACTGGGTCCATTTCGGTGACATCCTTCCATATAAATGGTCTACTCTATAAACCCTATTTAGCTCTATAATTGGATAAATAAACACCAACGACAATATTGTGCGATTGGTTAACGTCGTGTATACACTCCATCCACTTCGTGTTCTTCTTCTAATTCAATGCCTTGCTATCTTGGATCCAATAAATATGCAGCATAATGAATGGGTGTCAAACATTTATTTGTTCAGCTAATTACAGCATTTTTTATATCTTGTTTGTGATGCTCATTTAGAATGGATATGTCCGGAAATGCAAAATTAAATGTGGACTTAATATCTTTGAAGGCCATATAAACTTCATTTATAAGTATTCCACTGCCTTCGAGTTTGAAAATAGTATCTGTTATAGGTTCCAGTAGTTTAATACAATTTTCTGACAAACTAACAGATCTACTGTTAATAGTAGAAATTTGTATTCTCCGAAATATTAGTTAAATGTAGTCGTTTAATGAGGTATATCGTTATTAGCAATGTCGTAAATATTTTTGATAAGGCGGTCATATAGCATTCAACCGGGACCTTTGTTCCAGGTTGATATAACCGGTATGATGTTCTGAGCGATGTCGCAGTAAACGGTTTTGACGTATTTATTGATTTTTTTAAAGTAAACAAAGTTAGATTAGCTCTAACTAGTAGTAATAGTACTTAAATAGTACGTACTATTTGATATATACTACACATAACATATTTGTAACATCGCTAAATATGAAAAAACCCGAATACTTTCCCATTTGGAAATTTTCCTCGGGTTCTTCTCTCAATATTCCTATTTTGGGTTCTTTCCCGGGTAAAATCCCATCACTACTTGTCGCTCAAAGCGGATGAACACACAGAAACAGACAGATATGAAGAAGCGGGTTTTGACTTTACTGCATGCACGTGTTTTGTTTCTAAGAATTAGAAAATACCCAACTAAATTAGCTCAAACTAGTAGTAATAGTACTTAGATAGTACGTACTATTTGATATATACATGTATCTACACATTACCTATTTGTTACATAGCTAAAAATGAAAAAACCCGAATACTTTCCCATTTGGGAATCTTCCTCGGGTTCTTTCCCTCAATCTTCCCATTTTGGGTTCTTTCCCGGGAAGAATCCCATCACTAATTATTATAGGCAACGTAAACGATCCTACCGATGAGAATAAACTGTACAATCAATAAAGATAAGCACTCACACAAAAGTGGCTTCAGGCAGTTTATAGTATGATAATGGCTTTATACGGCGGATTCTTTTGGGCCCGGCCTCATACTTGTCCACTGCTTTCTTAACGGCCAATAAAAATTGAAGTAAATAAAGATACTGCGCCAACGTTCGCGTAAACGATCATAGACCTATCACGTTGAGGTCATAAAATTGCTTTTGAAAGCAGACACTTTGAATTTCACGCCTTCCCAACACCCTATAGTTATAAGAATTTGACATTCAGAGCACTTCCGTATTTGCCTCGAGGCAAAAAACTTTTATCGGGGAACTTCGGAATTCGAATTTTAAGGGTTCATACATAGAATACATAATAGGTTTGAGAAAGAAATGTAGACTTAAAGGATTTCGATGACAACAATGTGTGGAGTATTTGTTTTTATTGACATTGTTTCCAATACACAAATCAACCACACGGAACAGAATTCTCATTTACTAGTATCTCCCCGCGGTTTCATACAGTGGAGATCTTAAATTTTCCCGGGGCAAAAAGTTGCCTGTGTTATTCCAGAACATACCCCTAACTCTGTGCCAAATTTCATTGCGATCCCTTACACCGACCTGGCGTAAAAGACTTTGATACCTACATAATTTCGCATTTATAAATATAAGAATATCTATAATAGGTTTAAGTGATGGATAAAAAAGTGTTTGACAGAGTAAAAGTGAATGAAACGTCACCAATGCCTGTGCAATAAAAAAGTATCCGTGGCCATTCATGCCAGTTTCATTCTTTGCCACTAATTGGAATTGCTTTACGAAGCTCCACCAACCGTCTATTGGGACATTTCAAATTGAATTTCGCGCGAGACAAAAACGCAATACCGCTTGTGGTATGTACCGTAATAAGAGTTTCGATTATGAACACATATTTCCTAGTGTACATTGCTATATCCGTTTGAGTGTACTTCGGGGAGCACTTACTTGGTAAATACGTGACTTGGGATATTAAGAATACGATAAGGTTTCAATACAATGGAGGTTTTCACGTTATAATATAGTTTTTTTTAGTATACTATGAAAACGCATATCATGAGTGTAGGTACCTATATGAAACTTATAAATTATGTTACTTATATAATAAATGTGAAAGTTTTTGAGAATAGATATGTAAATAATAAACTAGTTTCCAACCAAAGTTTTCACCAGCGTTCCCGGGAATCCTTAATGTTCAAATTAAAATGAAAAATTTAATTTCATAATTAAGAATTAGATCCCATGAAATTATCCAGAATATATTCCATCTGTATATATTTCGACTAAATACCATCCATACATTTAAACATTCTCATTTATTATAACAAAAGTTCGAAAAAAGTTATGTAGGTCTAAAGTTTTTTTTTCTGTGACTTAGACAAACTAAATTAACAAATTCAATAGAGCAGATAAATCATGCGCCACTGACTCTCGCAATTTTCATATCTCATCACAAACTGTCAAATAGAATCTGTTCAAATCGTCCAAGTCTTTCAGAATCTTCGAGTTGAAAAGTGGAAATTCAGTGTTGGAAACATATATAAAGTCAATTTGAACGGGGTTGAAGTTTCCCCACCGATATAAATGGAGCTGTCAAAGGGTACAGTCATTCCTTCGTCGCGAGATTGGATTTGTTGCCGTATATTTGTTTGTTCAACTGTTTATGGCTTGTATTGACTTTGTGCAATGAAATAATATAGTATAATAACAAATACCTAATATGGAAATAATTTATCTGGTAAATAAAGGGGAAACCAAGCTTGATTTATTCAATAATATGTAATTAAAACATTATCTAGTAGACTATCTGGTAAATTGATATTTATTGAAAATTTAAGTTTTTAGCCAGTTAATTTTACACGCGAAGCTATGTATAAATTATAATGTGATTTTAGTGGGCTATATGACTTAACGAATAAACGAAATAAATGAAGGTAATTTATTTCATTTGCACAAATTACACGAATAATCTTTATTTAAAACTAAATACCTAGTATTTCAGTGGCTTAGGCATTAGCCTGGCAGTTCTGAAAACTTATTTAAATTGAAGATTTTCATAATATACCTACATAAGTACAAAGTATTGCTACTATCCGTGTATATATCTACATACACAAATATACGCTTTAATTAGAATCCAATACAAACCCAGCAACGGAACTGCGGGCAAACCCTCTAGGCTATAAAAAGCCGGTCATTAATAAAACAGTTGGCTTCAAAAACAGAACGTGTCAAAGGTAAAAAGACCGCGCAACAGAGGACCTTTTTGCGCACGGATTGAATTTCCCCGAGTGTCCGCTAGATTGAATTGTTTCCATATATCTGACATCGCTAGACACTCGGACACCGAGTAACGAGAGCGGCCGGCTGACACTCCGTGTGAAAACTTCATGATAGTGTCGCAACTTGCGGCAAACTTGGGCTAAAAATATATCTTTGCAGTTGCACGATTTAGTTTATTTCAATGTCTATTTGTTACGGTTCTATAAACGCAGTGCATCTGTATATTGTTTATTCGAAACTCTCTCACATTGCTTTGGAATTTTATTAACAGATTAGGGTAGGTTTCTCAAATTGACTGGGTAAAATTCAAAATTGAAAATAGTTGGAACATATTTCAATCAATTTATTGGGTAGTACCTCATTCATTTGTCATTTTCAGTGTATTATGGAATTTTAGGATTAATTTGATTCATATTTAAGATTAAGCCTGAAATTTATAAAACAACAAGCTTATAGGCCGAGTTGTTTTATAAGTATTAAGTTTGTAAGTATTTGTGTGTATCTATATATATATATATATATCTATAACCTTTATTCGAAGACTAATATGTTCTTTCTACTATAGGTACACATATTTTTAACCGTTTACTATGTCTAGTGCCTGAATACTGAATTACTATACTCAAACTAGATATAAATCTATCAAGATGAATTTCGAATTAAAATTTATTTCAAAGACGTCTTTATTAAAACAGCATGTATAAATTACAGACTTCATAAGTAAACTGACGTTAGAATTAATTCTGATGTTAAGTATTCATAAAGTCGTCAAGAATTTTTATAACTTCTAACTTAATGAGTTTCTTCATTCTTTTTGACTTGTTTTGTTTAGTTAAGAAATTGGAATAGGTATATTTTGTATTTGGTAAATGTTTGGGGAAAAGCTTTTTTTATGATAGAATACTTAATATTATAAATGCGAATGTTTGTGAGTATGGAAGCATGTTTGTTTTTCACTTCGACTTAGAGTTTATAATCTAGCTAGATTAACACATATGCTTCTTTTCATCCCAGGAAAATCTAAGATCTAAGGACGTTGGTGAAACCGAGGAAACCATTAGTATAACAAAAACATTACTACGTAAAAGTACAAATAGAACTACAAGCCGTAATACAATTTCATCAATATTTTGTTACAACGTCACGACGTCTTAAAATTCTCTTAGGCCGTCTAAAGACATTTTATTAAGGGAACGATTACAATCTTAAGAACAGTCATTTGCGACTTTATTATTTCTCTTTCACAAGCGATTGTAGTAGTCAAACGACTGGCAAATAAAAACTCTAAATGTTTATTTGGGGAGATATGGTTCAGTAAAAATTACTGCTTTGCTATAAAGATAAGTTTTATAAAGAACAAACGAATGGCCATTGTGAATGAACGAATGAGTTTTGACATTTTCAATTTATATCACTCAGTTAATTCATTTTGAAAAGGCAAGTGTCTTAATTATGAATTGAATACATTGTTGAAAGTATGATTCTGCTATTAAGATATTTAAGTACAAATACTACAATACTAGCCATTATTATTAACTAAAAGAAAAAGGTTCCACGATTACGGTTTCCAAAAGAGGATATAACTTAAACGTTAACTGGCAAGTTTGAAACTTCAGTAAATAGTGACTAAGTATGATTGCTAAACAATATAAAAAGGACTTCTGGCCTCAAAATTTATTTCGGCAAATATTTTCACGTGTCTAAAATTCTAAGCAAAAAGGAATTTTAAGGTCATACTTAATATATAAATAAAAATATTGCAAAAATAATGACATAAATCATAGTACCCTGAGATAAATTCTAACTTAAAAATTAAAGCGATGTCAAAGCCAGCCCTCGATAAATTTATTGAATAAATAAAAGCAAGAAAACATTATGAAACTTTTACCCGAAGCGTGCAAAGTTCAATACCTACAACATAAATCCAGTACAGGCTGTAAAACACTTTGTTTTCTTTGTATAAAGCTTTAGGAAGGCCTCAGGAGGTTGAAATTGTTATACAGTGATTTCCCAAGAATGCAGTAACGAGTCGACACAATGGCTAACAATAAAATAAAATAAAATATAAACTAATGTCGAAAAAGAACCCTGAACCACTTGACGCGTTTAATGGCTTCTGTACAATTTATTTTTCCATTAAGATTTATGGAATTTTATTTCTCAAGAAAAATAACTTTATTCCACATAGGAACGTTGTTTAGCCGAATTGCTTGTCGGGGATCTAGCAGTTTTAGTTTTTCATTAAAATAAAACAATATCTATAAGTCTGGGAAGAAAATGAGTCAAAAACAGTTTATGTACCTAATACTTGTGGTTCCCCGCGGCTTTACCCACGTACCCGGGATATTTTCCATTTTCCCGGGATAAAAAGTGCCCAAAATGTCCACTCTCAGGCTCTTGGCTATCTGTGTACCAAATTTCGTGAAAGGAAGACAGACAGAGTAACTTTCGCATTTATAATATTAGTTAGTATCCATTTATTTATTTGCCAGAGTTCTCAGTTTGATTGTAATCAGATTGGCCGCATATTAACATCCCAGGTTATTAAAAAAAAATCATTTCTTTATAACTGATCACGTAGATACTTATTTGCACATGGATGAATAAATTAAAATAATTATAGTGATGTAAAAAAGCTTCAAACATCAAACCAAACATAATATTCTTGTTGTAATTTATTGACTCGAAAAAGCTATGTACTAGCGTTGTTCCGCTCACTGCCAGCAGCCAGGTAATATCAAATAGCTCGTTATTATGAGTTGTGTGTACTAAGTATGCAACGTGAAATGCAAACATTGAGGGATGTGAACTATAAATAAACATATACTGTTGAAATTAATTATAATAAGACATTAAATAAACCAACTAATGCCATCTATGATTATGATGTGTCAACTTAATATGTCTATGTATTCACTATGGTACTCATTGAATTGTCTGTGGTCTTGAATAAAAAACTTCCTTCGTCATCGTACCAAGAAAAGTAACGGTTGTTTTATTTGTTCACCAATAATATAATAAATTATAATAGGTTATGGGCCCAGTATGTCCTATAGATTTCTAGATCAGTTTAAGTATCTACAGTTTCTTTGTGAAGGTTAGATATCTAGCTAGAATAGGCGTAGGCTGTGGTAATAAGAAGAATCGTTTTGTGAGTTTCATGACAGACGTTAAGATCAACAGAAATGGCTTCGAATTCTTTACTCGCTTCAGTACCAAAGCTAAAAGGCAGAGAAAACTACAACGAGTGGGCTTTTGCGATAGAAAACATGTTGGTTTTGGAAGGATTATCAAAATGCATTTTAGCAGTGGATGAAGATAATGATGCAAAAGCGAAAGCCAGATTGGTTTTAACAATAGATCCATCATTGTACGTGCATATTAAAGAAGCTACCAGTGCCGTGAACTTATGGAGAAAACTAAAATCGATGTTTGATGACTCCGGATTCTCTAGAAGAATCACACTGTTGCGGAATTTAATTTCAATACGGCTCGAAAATTGTGATTCGATGACAAGTTATGTTACGCAAATCATAGAAACTGCTCAAAGATTATCTGGTACGGGTTTCAGGGTCGACGATGAGTGGATTGGAAGTTTGTTATTGGCGGGATTACCCGAAAAGTATTTTCCTATGATTATGGCCATCGAACATTCGGGAATCGCCATTACTGCTGATGTCATGAAAGCAAAATTGCTTGATCTTGTTGGTAACGAAAGTAATGACGCCGGCGCCGCTTTTTTAGGTAGAGGGCAGCATAGTCGTCAACAGTATTCTAAAGTTGGCACTACTGGCAGAAATGACACTTCAACACAACATGGCCGCCGTACGCCATCTATGGCCGCCTCGAAATTAAACAAAGAAAAAATGAACATTAAGTGTTACCGTTGTCATCAATATGGTCATTACAAGTCACAGTGCAAAATGAATGATCAGCAGCAAGTCGTGAAGAAGACGAATGCATTTTCGGCTGTTTTCCTGAACGGAAACTTCAGTAAACAAGATTTTTACCTCGATAGTGGTGCGAGTGCGCACATGACGCCGGATTTAAACATCATAAATAATCCATCATATTCGTTAAATATTAAAGAAATTATAGCAGCTAATGAAAGTATTATACCAGTACTGTGCACCGGTGAAGTGGAAATTATGACAGTCACTCCAAATTGTAAATATGAGATAACCTTAAAAGATGTTCTGTGTGTTCCTGATCTCACTACAAATTTGATTTCAATTAGTCAATTGATAAAAAATGGCAATAGTGTTGAGTTCAAGGACAATTGTTGCTGTGTTTACAATATAAAGAAAGAATTGGTGGCAATTGCAATACAAGTAGATGGTGTATACAAGTTGAGACTAGATAAACAACAGTGTTTGTTTACATCAGCTACAACTGTGAGTGATGTGACCTGGCACAGGAGAATGGGACATATAAATGTAAATGATTTGAATAAGATGCGAGATGGAGCAGTCACAGGTATATCATACTCAGATAAATCAAAGATTGACAAGAGTACTTGCACAATCTGTTGCGAAGGGAAGCAGTCGCGACTACCCTTTCCGCATGTGGCAGCAAAGAGCAGCAATCCATTGGACCTAATCCACGCTGATGTTTGTGGACCTATGGAGACCAACTCAATAGGAGGATCAAGGTACTTTCTTATTCTTATTGATGACTGTACACGCATGGCTTTCATTTACTTTCTTAAAGCTAAAAGTGAGGTATTCAACTACTTTAAAGAATTTAAAGCATTAGTTGAAAAGCAACAGAATAGAAAAATTAAAATGTTTAGGACTGACAATGGCCTAGAATTCTGTAGCAATGAGTTTAAATGTTTTTTAAAGAATGAGGGCATTGTTCATCAAAAAACAAATGCATATACTCCAGAACAAAATGGTGTTAGTGAACGTATTAACAGAACAATAGTAGAAAGAGCCCGCTGTTTATTATTTGATGCACAATTGGATAAGAAGTTTTGGGCAGAGGCTACAAATACGGCAGTTTATCTAAGAAATCGGTCTGTTGCTTCAGGCTTGGTTAATAAAACACCATATGAATGCTGGACTAATCAGAAACCAGATTTAAGCCACATACGTATATTTGGTAGTCATGTAATGGTGCACATCCCGAAGGAGAAACGGCTTAAGTGGGATTCTAAGTCGAAGAAACATATCCTTGTAGGTTTTGCTGAAAATGTGAAGGGTTACAGGGTGTATAATCCTATCAAGCGTAGTATCACAACAAGTAGAGATGTAGTAGTCCATGAAATAACTGAAAGGAAAGATGATAGTATTACAGTTTCAGTTGGGGACATAATCCAAGCAGATAAGTCTGACAATCATGATGAGATTATTAAGGAAGATGTCAACAAACATGATAAATCTCCTAGTACTGATAATCTAAATATTTCTACAACATCTGATTATTTTAATGCATTGACTGATTTGGATACTACATTACAGACAACAACAGAAGCAGATGAGCAAATAGAATTATTAACTACCCGTATGAGAAGAAAACCAGAGCGTTATGGCTATACAAACATATGCATAAAGTCAAGTTCAGAAGTTACCCAGGATCCTGTTACCGTCCAAGAAGCCCTGTCTAGTCCTGATAAAGATAAGTGGATTGAGGCAATGAAAGAGGAGCTACAAGCATTCAAGGATAATGATGCTTGGGATCCAGTGGACGAGTTACCTTCAGGTAAGACTTTAGTAAAGTGCAAGTGGGTTTTCAAAAAGAAAGTGAATAGTGATAACAGTGTTCGGTATAGAGCCCGTCTAGTGGCAAAAGGCTTTACCCAAAAGCCTGGTGTGGACTACGAGGAAACATTTTCCCCTGTGGTCAGACATTCTACTTTAAAATTATTGTTTGCTCTGTCAGTTCAATTAAATTTAAATGTAACACATCTTGATGTTAAAACAGCTTTTTTAAATGGACACCTTAAAGAAAACATTTATATGATACAGCCAGATATTTTTTGTAGTATGAAAAAAATTGTAAAATTAAAAAAGGCAATATATGGTCTGAAGCAGTCTTCTCGGTCATGGTATGAAAGAGTTGATCAATGTCTATGTGAGATGGGGTTTAATAAGAGTCGATTGGAACCATGTGTATTCACAAAATTAAATGAAGATGTTAAAGTAATTATTGCTATATATGTGGACGATTTCTTTGTTTACAGTAATTGTGAAACTGAAACTGAAAAGTTAATAAACGTGTTGAGTTCTAAATTTCAAATTAAAAATTTAGGGCAGGTTCAGCAATGTCTAGGCATGAGGGTTCAAATTGATAAAGAATCTAATACTGTAACTTTAGATCAGGAACAATATATTGATTATTTATTGCAGAAATTTAATATGACAAATTGTAAGATTGTAAGCACTCCTATGGAAAGTAAATTAGATATTGAAAAGGGTGAATCTTGTAGTAATGATATTCCATATCAACAGTTGATTGGAGGATTAATGTATTTGTCAGTACTTACTAGACCAGACATAGCATTTTGTATTAGTTTCTTAAGTCAATTTAATAAGTGTTATACAATTAATCACTGGAACTATGCAAAGAGAGTTTTAAAGTATCTTAAGAAAACCAGAAAGTATTGTTTAAAGTATACAAAAATGGAAGGTCAAATAGAAGGATTTGTTGATGCAGATTGGGGTAGCAATACAATAGACCGTAGGTCTTATACAGGGTTTTGTTTTCTAATGTCTGGTTCAGCAATTTCTTGGGAAAGTAGAAAGCAAAGAACAGTGGCTTTGTCTAGCATGGAAGCTGAATACATGGCCATTGCAGAGGCTAGTAAAGAGTCTATATATTTAAGGTCCTTATTGTATGAGCTAACTGGTAATTTGTGTACTATAAATTTATATAATGACAGTCAAAGTGCTCAAAAGCTTGTCTCTAATTATGTATGTCACAGAAAGAGTAAACACATAGACATAAGATATCATTTCATTAAAGATGTTATTAATGATAAAATTATAAACTTAGAATATATACCTACAACAGCTATGCCAGCTGATATTTTAACAAAAGCTTTGTGTCCTATGAAACATTTGAAATGTATGGATGGTATGGGCATGTATAATTTAGTTTAATTAGTTAAAGTGTAAAGTTAATATAAAGGTAAATAATAAAGTTATTGGTTTATTTTCTGTAGTTGGGGTGTTGAAATTAATTATAATAAGACATTAAATAAACCAACTAATGCCATCTATGATTATGATGTGTCAACTTAATATGTCTATGTATTCACTATGGTACTCATTGAATTGTCTGTGGTCTTGAATAAAAAACTTCCTTCGTCATCGTACCAAGAAAAGTAACGGTTGTTTTATTTGTTCACCAATAATATAATAAATTATAATATATACCCTAATGGTAAATATGTAGTCTGAGTAAGGGCGTAAAAGTTATCTGAGGCTAATACCTTCTACTCCATTAAAAAAAAAATTAAAAATTGTAAGACTAACTCCCATCGTGCAGTTCGCGTTCTCTTAGGAATACGGGCATAAAATATATCCTATAGTATTAAGGCATAAAGTAGCTTTCTACTGGTAAAAGAGTTATTCAGATCGGTCCAGTAGTTTCGGAGCCTATTCATAACAAAGAAACAAAACATCAAATCGTCTTTAAAAAGTTACCTACTAGCGAAGCGACCCGCCCCGGCTTCGCACGGCTGCAATGCTTATACATCACATTAGAAACCTCAAAAATTGACAGTGTTTCTCTACCATACATATTGTGCATGTATTGTATATGAAAACCTTCCGCTAGAATCACTCTATCTATTTAAAAAAAAATGCATCAAAATCCGTTGCGTAGTTTTAAAGATTTAAGTATACATAGGGATATAGGGGCAGAGAAAGCGACTTTGTTTTATGCTTTGTAGTGATTAGTATACCTAGGTTTAAAGTAGTGTAAACTTAATATCCGTGTTTGAATGCATAGTGATCTCTATTGTTAGTACTTGTTTTATGACTACTAAGCTTTTTGGTAATTATTTTCATATTAAAGATACATTTAGATATCCAGTTTTGATTACAAATATACGAAAACTAGCCACATTTTCAGCAACCAGCATAGTATTTATTTCCATCCCATAAATTATTTCATGTAGGTATGTATTTATAAAAAGTAATGGTTGTTTCACTAATAAGTCACATACGGTTGAAAAGACTTTACATTCCCATGGGGCGAGGTTAAATACAGGGTGTGTTAAAATTCGTATAGCTAGCCACCACGCAATGTTACATCATGAATTAGAAATGCTTTTGTGGTTGTGTCATGTCGATTGTTAAAACAACTTATAGGTACCTACCTACCTATAAGTTTTTTTTAATAAAATATTCTAGGTACTTACCAAATAGTATCCTCCTCTCCTATTTGTTACTCTTGTAAATTTTGCTGTGCCCGACAGGGTCCACAATGTAAATTAAGCCAATCTTAGTTTTAATATTAATATTGTGGAATGCAAATAAATAATATGAGTATAGTATCATTTCCATGTATGAGTGTATGTTTGTTATTATTTTACGTGAAATAGGGATCAGAAATATTATGGCATGGAGTTTGAAGAACATTAACCCATCGCTCAATAAAAAAAAATTATCATACTTATTTCGGGTATAAGTTTTTATACATTAAATTTAGAATTTGTTATCGTCTGTGTTAGATAAATGCAACCAGTTATTTCAGATTATAATAAAAAAAAATCTTTATATTTCAACATATAGTTGGTTTTGGCTACATTTTTGGGTCGAAGCTTGTAGCATGTAATCTTATGATGACCTATTTTACCGTCTCATATTTTATAATTTTATTACCTATACGAACAATAGTTCTAATGATAAATTGTAAGTCTATTTGTCTGTTCAATACACCAAAGACAGATTTAACTCGTAACCAAAATAGACAATCCTTAATCCCGGATTCCACAAAAGCAATCAAGCTGAAAATCTGATTTAGATTAAAACGTTTCATTTAACGTTTGTGGTACGTTAATGTAATGGATGTTTTGTCTTTTAAAAGGAAAACGGTTGTCACGGATGTAAATTTTAAATGGAAAGCTTTTAAGAATATTAAAAAAATAATCATGGACAATTAACACCCTTCGCCATTAAGACTGAATGGTGTTACTCTAAATTATACTCTACTATATTAAAATGATGCAAACTATGTATTAAAAATGATTTGGTAACGTATTTATAATGTTCTCATAATTTATTTATGTTTTAATCGCTTGCATGGATATTAATGATCTTGATATAGTAGATACATGCCTAATATAATACTCATAGTGCCTACATAAAGTTTACTTGGTACCTACATATTAAAGAGCTTACTTAAATTCTTTTATTCTTAGATGCCAACGTCTATCCTATATCCGTTCACTGATTATATATATATTATGAAAGAAAATATAATCTTTAATATTTCACACACACGCATGCTTACTTTGAACATGGTTAAACAAAGTAATATTAATACTGTATTTTTATTATACATATTAATTTATTATATTTTGGCAAAAATGTTGAATAATAAATGTTTCTATACCATTGTAGGTTTTCGGCATTTATAAATTCTGCTTATGTGGATAATTATAAGTTAAGCAAAATCAAAGCTCTATTATCTTGTAGAAAATACGCTTAAATAAATTATACCAGAATTATTTCCTTCTCCGTTCACGAGCGCTAACGTCAAACTGTCAGTCCTTTCAATGTTTCTCGAGAAATTGCTTTTAGGGTACATTAGAGAGCTTAAAACATTAACATTGAAATGGATTTGCAGAAATTTGTAAAAGGAACGCCTAAGAAAAGAAAAATATTCTGTAATGATCACTCGTGATGAATATTAATATTGTGAAATTTCAAATTTAAGTTTGTCCTTATACGAAGGTATTTTTTGTATTTGACTAACTTCTGCCCCGCATTTCACGCGCGTTCCCAGGGATCTTCAATTTTCCCGGGAAAAAACGTAGCCTATGTGTTAATTCAGGGTGTCAGCTAGCTCCATGCCAATTTATTTGAAAATTGCTTCAGCCGTTTAGACGTCAAAAAATAAACAAACATACACACTCACAAACTTTAGCTCATATAATATTAGTGTAATTAGTAGCTTTATGAATATGCATTTATTAGCTTTAGGTCTGTAGGTCAAGTAAGTCTTAATTACAAGTAGGTCTTAGCTTAGCCTCTATCGCAAAAGTTAGTTACTTCTGAGTTAATTTTATTTTCATGGAAATCATTTCCAGGTTCAAATAATTCAATATACATCCATGTTGCATCGTCACTCCACTGATTAGAAAATTGCCACGTTTCATGGCATTCTTATTTGACGGTATAATACCTACTAGGATATTAATTTGGGTTTCTGCGAATAGTGTTGAGTCACATGTTAACTTCGTGTTATCATTGTCGGCATCGGCGCAACCTTTTGTTGGGTCATTAGCCTTTTACCTTTTTAATTCCTTTGTAATTTTGGTAATTACGTCATAGAGAAGTTCTCTTTCTTTCAAAAATCTATTATTTCTTTATCTAAACATAATATAATATCTTACGATATATTTGACACCTAACTAATATGTAGTGCATAGTTTGGAATATGGTAACAGGATACCTACTATATATTGGTAAAACTTTTATCTTAAATACACGAGTATATTTTCACCGAGATCCAAAAAAATAGAAAGACCGTAGAATGACTCAAGCGAAGTAAATTAAAAAAATATAACCTGTATTCTACACCGTCATAAATAATTTATTAGGGCCAAAAACAGTGTTACCAATACACAACGGCTATAATAATACAATAATAACATGTCTAAGGTTGTGATAACATGTGGCAATACTGGGAATTACACCAGCCGTGGCTGTAAAATAAACATGGCTAATGAAACAGTGGTGTCTTGCGGTTAGGGCCGTTGGGGTTGGTGATCAATTCAATGGGGGATTTATTGCGGAGCCAGTGTCATGTGTGCCGAGTAAATATGACGTAAGCCTTCTCTCTTCTATGAAAGAGGCAGAGTTGGTCTAAAGATAGAAAAATAAATCTCCTTAGCAATCGAATCGTCGATGACGTTAGTACCTTTTTCTACTTTGGGTCTCAACTACTATATTATTACATGCATAAGATAGCATCATCTCATGTAGCTACTGCTGCATGTAGGTAATAATGTAGTCGTCTTCGGTTGAAACCCTTGCATTATTGGAATCAAATTTCACAATGTACCTAAGTTCGTTTGATTCTTAGGTAAATATAAATATCAGCATGTAATAATGGTGCCGGATCAGTTACACAAATGACTACACATCTACATTAAAGGTAGCAATTTAACTATGTAATTGTATAACTATAATTAATTATGTAACTATTTAACTTAGGTCATAAATAAAATACCTAACCTACTTCTGAGATTGTGTCTCTACTAGATCACCTGCCAAAACGCACAAGCTGGTGCTTGGTGTCAGATTTTTTAATGCGTTGTGGATGCCGCCACGGTGCACTTTTCTATAGTATAAAATTCAATATATTTTCTTTTATATCATCTCAAAATGTTTTTATTTGACAAACAAAAAATACACGTTAAACCTATTTTTGTAAAGGCATACCTAGAAGATTATACCGTCTTATTTTTAGAAATCAAATACCCATCGTCAAAGATATCTTAGAATAAAGCCAATATTTTCTTTTACCAACCTTATAAGCCCTTAAATTTCAAATGTGAGGCGATGTGGAACAAAGAAAGGTCCGTGGAGTTCTACCGTAAAGATGTATGTCTGAAACGCTTTCACGCTTCAAGGAATTAATGGATTAAGCTGATATTTTTCTACACGTGGAGCTTGAGCTATAAATTTTATTGAAATTCAATTGAAGTGATGAAAACCACGATGTTTGCCGAGAATGAGAAGTGCCTAATCTCGTTAAAAGCGTTGCTTTTATGTAAATTTAATGTTGGGATATAAAGTTTTATTATTCGGTTTTATTCTTATAAGTATTTTAGGCTTAATTTTATTGAATACGTAAACTACGACCGATTAATATATCATTAGCATGAATAAATATTTTCGTTTATAACATGTTTTTTTAAGCAAAAGAAGTATAAAGGCTAAGAAAACATTATAAATCTTATAACGAATATAATGTTTTATTTATTTATTTTTATCCTAATCTATGTGTATTGGAAAACATGACCTTTCCATTTGTTGGTATAAGATATTGAAAAGAAATGACGTGTTCGATAATTTGAGGAAAGGAATGGAATAACAAAAAGAGATTGGAAAAATTAAGTCTTTATATCTTTAGCCGAATACCGTCAAACAATCGTGATAAAAAAATAGATTAAAAAAATACAATTTTTTAAATTATAGTAGATTTGTATCTTTTATCACATATACCTATATCTTTTAAATTGCGCTACCATCAAGCAAATAATATAGATATACATACACACAACGACTTAACCTTGATGCCTATTTTAACGATTAATTAATACACGTCTTATATTAGTTGAGAATATATTTTACAATGAACATAAAAAAACACTTTGAAAGTTCATAGGCAACTCAACGCCGACGCTAGCATTATATTAACATCAAATTCAATCAAACTCCCCCAAAATTGGAGGTGCGATGACAGCTCAGATAACACTGTAACCCTTGCCCCTGGCATTTAACTTAATGCCCAATACACCAACCGTATTCCCCAAGCTATTTCACTCACCTCAAATGACTAAAGTACACGTCCAAATGATATAACGAAATCGAGAGCATTTCCTTATGAAAAAACGAGTAAAAAAACCGGAGTGTCATGCAAAACGAAGTTTTCCCTACAGAGAGCGCGTTCCATTTCTGATAAATAAAGTTAAAAGGGTAGGGTCGTCCCCTTGGGCTACCGACTTGGCCACAAATATCGATGTCGAAGTGAAGTCGTGAAAATTTTATAAAAATTAAAATGTTGTTTATTCCTGACTTAAGCCGATCGATTACTCCGGCTATATAGTTTTAAATACATAGTTGTTTTTATAATTATACGTATTATTGATGCGTGTATACCATTTAAAGTATCTAAGGCATATATTATATATCCTGTATTAGCTCCAAGATTTAATTAAAAAAATGTGATGTTTCAGAGGTGTTGGTTAGTCTAACTAATGTCGGAACAGTAGATGGCAAAGAGATACAATATATCACGAATAACCTATAAACTACTTTTTTGACCACGAAAAGTGGACCAAAAAAGGGGATGAAACTGCGGGGAGAACCTAGAACAAATTAATTGTTGAAGATAAACAATAACAACGTTAGTACAAAAGTCAGTCTGTCAGAACCACTTCATAATTTTATAAGACTTTATAATTATTTCAAACGTTACCATAACGCGTTCTACACAATTCATTTCTATTACTGCTGGGATGAAGTAAACTTTTGCTTAAGGAACTTCATTATTCATTTTAAGGGAATTTCTGTCACCAACACTTCCTCCCCGCATTATGATGTAAGATTAATTTTGTAAATAGCACACGCTTAGTACAGGGTTGGAGTGTTTAGCAAAGTTTGGAAGGTCACGCCACGTGTGTAATACCATCACATACATTATGATTATGTTGTACAAATAGGGTTTCCACAAATAAATATAGATATAGAGAACGTAATTCTGAAAAGTTATTTATAACAGCTAAGTCATAATGAGAGGTTAATAAATAATCCTTACTAATAAATATTATAAATGCGAAAGTAACTGTCTGTTCGTCTGTGTCGCTTTACCGCTAAAACTACTGAACCGATATATGTGAAATTTGATAGGTATGTACACAGATAGTATAGAGCCTGAGAAAGGACATACGCTACTTTTTATCCCGGGAAAATGGAAGATCTCCCGGGTACGCGGTCGAAACCGCAGGTAGCCACTAGTTTCCATATAAAGTAATGAGTACCTACTTGTTATTAACCGAAAAATATAAAAACTACCAACCCTACGTACAACTAGTTCATTACGTGTAAAGTACAATATTTTCAGGTTCTTTTTGCTTTTGAGGTCACAGTTTTTTGCCACAGTGCTACTCCACTTATTTTCCTAGCGCGTATTTATAATTACGTTATATTTTATCTTTGTAGTATTCTAGCTCAAAAATCTTGAATAGGCTAGCTTTATGATAGGGAACTTTGTCATATTTGTGTCGTTCTAACATTATCTGTAGGAGAGACACAAAATATAAAAAGAAAAAATTGCAATGTTTTAGGCGAATTAATATATATACTTAGTTCCTAATTATTTAGGCGTCACCGCCTATATTTAAATTATTTTAATTATTGAGACTGGCTTTAGTTTATCAAATACTTACTAAAAATCTACCTTAAATTAGAAAATAGGCTATAATCATATAGAAAATACCTCATAGTATAAAGGTGGTCAATTTTTGAGATTGAAATCGTAGTCAAAGAAAAAGTTAGAAAGAAAATCTAGTTAAGTTAAAATCCTGTAACAACATTATCATTCCGACAAAACAATACGACAGTATTACAAATAAAAATAGCCTTTTAAATTCGTTACAGGGAACACATTAGGCTAATAGCCCGGGGGACATCCGCGCCGCGCCTGCGTTACGTGACAGAAAAACGTTGCAAATAAAACCCACAATTAAACGTGTAAATGTGACTAAATGGGAAATAAGCATTGGCTTATTTATTTTAGTAGCCACAACTATCGTGATTATCTAGCTTTGGAGTGTCGAGTTCGGTATTCATTTACAGTTACATACGCATATAATAAACACAGAGCCAGTTTATAATTCATTACAAAACTATTTGTAGACAAAAGATTTCCAAAAAGAAAAACTCAGAGAGTTCTGACTTCAAGAGTTTAACTGTCGCAATTTTCATAGTCAATGCAATGCATACATTCAGTTTAAGTATATGAAATTCGGCTGTAATGAAATTATCACAAACAGTGATCATAGTTTTTGATAGTTGTTTCCCAACGGGACGTAAATGTCATAGCGCTGTCATCCGTCCTCATTGTTTCAGTCATTACGAGCTTACCGGGTCCGTACATTAAACGGTTGTAAACAAAATGTCCCAAACAACAGCTAATTTGAAGTTGCAGCCACTGCAGTCCGCACGCTCTCAAATGAATACCAAATAAGTTTGGACATTAAAATCTGTCAAACTTTCCTCTCACCTCAGTGTTAAGCTGTGAGTGCGAAGTTTTATAATATACACTGAGATTAATTTATGTTTCGGCTCGTTTCGTGATTGTATTCGGAAACTATGGTCGGGCTGAAATTGTATCTTAGAAGTTGTGATGATATTTTAATTTGTTCAACGAAACTCGAGTGCAAAGTTGAGGTTTTCCGTCTTATATTGCGGGCATGCACTTATTATAATTTTGATGAATAATTTTATATCCCAAATGAGTTACTGTCGTTACTTGTTGGTTCATAAAATTTTCTTGTTAGGATGCTAGTTAATATTCATTTAGTTCTTATATATTTTTTATAATATCGTCTAATATTTGAAACTTTTTATAAGTTAATTTAGATCCAAAACGTAAAATAATTTTTACATTTATAAAATATCAGAAACTTTATGCAAATATTTCCCCTAGAGAAATTATTTCTATGCTTAACTAAAAGTAATCAAACACTTCGGGAATATTATAATATAATAAAATAAATTATTACATAACTTATCAACTTACTCTTAAGTTAGGTATTAAGTTCGTTTTCAAAGTTACTGAAGTACCCGCTAGCGTTAGGACTAGTTTTAGGCTAAGACGTGTATAGGATATGTAGAGTTTAGATGACAGAGTTGTTGTAAAGTTTCACTTCTGAAAGTAGGACATTCGCAGGACGGTCTTTGTGGTTACTATTCAGTATTTCAAGCTGCCGGTTGTGGGTTTGACTTCGGACTTATATTTGTGTGTACGTCTAATTGATTCGTCTGATTGTATGTATATAAGCTTATATCAGTAGTCTCATAGAACATTTATTTTTATTTTAGTTTGCAATAAGCTTTCCAAATATTATTTTTTTATTTATGACCGAAAACTTTTATCAAATATTTTCATTACTTTCCACAAGAAGTACCTAAACGTAGCTATCATTATTATTTTTATAGAACAAGCAAATACAAATTAGGACCCTATTAAAAAGGTAAAGAGTATAGAATGGAACGTAGCTTTTGAAGTCTTAGAAGGTATTAGATGGGTCGAGTGAGCATAATGGAATTTACTCTATCTGTGTAAGCACTTTAACAAATACCGCTGAAAGAATATCACGAGTTACTTAAGGACAGACATATTTTTATAAAACATAAGATAAGATGCTTTGCCTTTTGGGAATACCTAAAAGGCTGTCTTGGTGTTGAATTAAAATTATGCCAAGCTTTTCTTATGCAAGAAAACTGATGTTATTAAATATTCAGGACCAACAAGAAGGCCTCTGAAGTAGGCAATAGTGAAATAACTAAATATATCCAAAAACATATGAAAATAGTTTAAATTTGGGATTTAATTTTTCATATCAAGTAAGTTTTAATTTTTTTTTAATTTTCCCTGGGCAAAAGTAGCCTATCTGTAATTCCAGAACATTTTTTAACTGTGCCAAATTTCATCACGATCCCTTTAGCCGTCCTAGCGTGAAAGAGTAACAAATAAACATTCTCACCATATTCTCACAAACATTCACATTTGTAATATTAGTAGGAATCTACTTATCAATATATCTAGAATATTGATTAACTGTAAACTCAAACATTACATACATAGGTACCACATAATTATAAATTCAGAGACAATCAATACCAACATAGTTAAATATGGGCCTCCCACATCGCAAGGTACACCTCCCCACCCCCCTTAATCCCGCGAGGACATTGTCTGATCACGCCCGTAAATGTTGTTAAATTAATTAAAGTTTTATGTTTCCCCTGTAAATTACACATAACTTTGAATTAAGGAAATTCAAACACCTTAAGTCAATGTTTAACTTGAAGTTAGGTTGCTACTTAAATTGAATCGAGTGGTTTACAGCTTAAGTTTGTGATTTTAAAAGGATAGTCAAGTTTATCGTGTTGGTAATAAGATTAAAGGACATTATTTCTTAAAAGGAATTAGGTATATATTTTATCATACGCTAATGAAATGACAATAAATCGACAGATTTTTTTTTTGTAGAATGCAGTTGGGTTATATAGTTGAATATCTACTGCTGTTCTTAATTATAGTTTTATCCAACAAAGAAACAACCAGCTTAAGAAATCAGTAATAATTTTTTTTTTTAATGTACATGATTATTTATCATAAATCGTAATAATTTTTTTTTGCCCTTATTGTTTTTTAATCCATGCATACTGAAAGTATACTAAGGGAATTTTGCTTTTTATAAATGACAGCCATAAACAAGTGTTTGAGAGGTTCTTCCAAGAAACTGTCAACTGTCATGCTTCATTTTTCTAGTGAAAATAAACAACAAACTTAATCAACTCTCTTCTGTAGAACTAAAGTAGGTCGGTCTGAAAGATAACACAACAAATTTATGTCGAGTGCGCTTAACATGGGATTCAAGGCTCGAGATAGTAGTAACTATGGTAGTTCTTTGAAACTTTAACTTGTGCTTGAACCAACTGTAAGGAAAAGTAAACGATGTTATAGGTATCTCTGAATTATTTTCTAATAAGGTTGTGTATTAATCTAATATGTATGATGTGTGACAATGTTATGTCCCATTTTTATTTAACAAATTCTTACTAGCATTCGATTTTTTTATAATATACAACTAGGTATTTTCTAAACCCAGGACAGCTGGAAAAAAAATCCTATAAAATATAATCAATATATGATAAATCTTAATTTATATAATCAATAAATCAATATCACTGTTGAAAATAGATATGGTTAAAATAACAAAATTACAAAGGACCTTTGATTATATTTGTGCAGAGAGCCTGCTCAGCGGGTAGGATGCGGCGGCATGCACCGCATCATGCTGCTCATGGCGTTGCTGGCGAGGGCAATCGCACCCCAAGCCGATGTCACAGGTACCTACGCACACAACTATATATTATTCCGACCCGCGATTCCACCTGCGTAGTTCCTGTAAGATAACGTAGCTTTCCGTTGATGAATTATTTTTTCAGATAGGTCCATATTAAAATAAAGAATAACACAAACAAACATTACATAAATATCAATGTTTTCCTCTTTGTTTTTATTTTAGAGTTGGATAGCCCAGTTATGGAGGATGGCTAGGCTACATCATCACACTACGACCAATGGGATCTAAGCAATAATTAAATAAAATACAAATACGGCTTTATAAAATTAGTAATAAGTTTATCATACTCACCAGGCACTGAAACGACCCTCTCTTCAACTACAATGACGGCTCCACCAACAGTCTTCCGAAGTCTCCGAGTGACTTCGAAGCCGAGAAGGCAGCAAATGAAGCAGGGGAAGGCAGACTCTCCAATGCTGAACTACATCTTCGACTCCTACGCGACTAGTAACAAGCATTTTCATGATAAGTAAGGTTTTTTTAAATTAATTTTTAAAGTTAAGTAACCAGCTTAGGCTCGACCCACGAGCTTTATTAGCAATTATTAGATGAATTGTCATTACCTTTTATTGTATGTTTACCTATTTAGGTATTTTAGGTTTACTTATAAGAAAATAGGTATATTTCTATTTTATATCCTACTGTGAAAAGAAAATGGCTAACTTAGAGTTGTACATAAATCCATCAAATACATTTTATTATTTATATAATATATTAATGAAATGTGAAATGTAGATTTGACTGGTAATTTGAAATGAAGGGACATCAGATGGTTGAAATTTTTTGGAAATATAAATGCCAGGACACAGTAAAGTGTGTAGTAAATATAACAGATCATTTTGTCCCTAACTTCTCTATAAATACTCATAAGTGGGTAATAAACCGGCGCCCGCCGCGCTCTAGGCCGAATTACACTTCATGAAATTTTATTTATACACGTAACTTCTTAATACCAGACCATTCTAAAAATTCTAAATAGGCCTCATATAAATGTAATACAAGTTTCTTTGTTAAATGAAGATTATCGTACTTTTTATGTGTCTAGCGCATATACTATGAGTAATTTTCCTAAATTACTTTATGAGCGTTAAATTACATTGAACATGATATAACTCATTGCATCTCCCTCAGAAACGCCACAAAAAGCTCCTAGTAATATATTTTTTTTGACGTGACAACGTCTTATAAATTGGTTTGCCGGGTGACACTTCAAGAAACTGCGTTACGCTCCGCTCACGTTACGTGACGTTATGTTTTAAATTGTTACTATTATTTCATCCTTCTTCCTACTATACGAATGAATATTCACTTTAAAATTATTTTACCACTCAAAGTCGTTGTCACGTAAAACTTTCGCCCGTATACCGACTTTACAGGCAACCAATTTTTGTTAAAGCTGGACTATATATCTAAAAGCCTCTTATATTATGGCAGTTCACCTAAAAATGCCATTCCATGTATCAAGCGACACGTACCTTTACGTTGAAACTAATTTAGGTTACTATAGACCCCGTTATCTCGTTTGACGCTCTAATGAAGATCCTTTTCAAGCTGAAGCCGGTAATATGTTACACGAAAGTGAATGCTATTTATGATACTCGAACCTATTGTTATCCAAAAACTTATTGAATTATGTATTCATCATCAATCATCATCACAGCTCATATACGTCTCCACCGAGGAACTCGAGCCTCCCCTAACAACGAGGGGGTGTAGGCCATAGTCCACCACGCGGGCCTAGTGCGGATTGGCGGACTTCACACGCTTTCAATTATGTATTACCTGTTTAAAATTGATACTTAAAACAAAATGGCGGACAGAATTATGTATAATCTTATAGAAATTTCAATATGCAGTTAAAAATTTAAAGATTGTGAGAAATGTTTGTGAAACTGAGAGAAATTTGTCAGTGTTGTCCATAACTAAAACTAACCTTAATATAATTATATAAACTTAATACAATTATTCAGCATACACCTAGCTTAGGTAATGTTATTTACTGTTAACACTTCGGTGTAACAGGCGTCTAGCTAATTTGTACCCTAGTCACGTATACACAAGTTTCCAGTTTGAATAAAACGAGCCTTCGTCGGGTCACATTTTTTCCCTTTGTAAAAAGTACGAGGGGAAAAACACGCCCTTTCCGCCCCACACATGTTTGAAATGTTCCATTTGTAAATTAGGCTCGGAATAATATCATAACTTTGTCTTATCTTTGTAAGCTTATTTGTATATTTTGTCTCCATCATGGCTATTAGATAAATCTCGCATTATTTTTAGAAACTAAATAATCATAAACTTATGATTACTTGGTCCCGATCAATATAATATACTGCACGGATGCTCTACTCAAGCTTTAGCTTTTTAAGATTCCCTAGATATCAGTTATCAGGTTGAAACGTTGTTATCCTACAGTTTTCCGAACCCGCAAATTATTTGTCCTTACTTATTTATTACACTTACCAAACAAGAACATTCATAAAGATTATCTTCAATTCTAACGTCTCGCAGTCCTCGTGGAAGGACAAATTTTAATTAAGCCGATTATTTAAGACCTTGGACGGGAGATTTAAAATGTTATTAACCCAATTATTTGCCCCCTAAAGCTCTGGACACTTAGCCTAAATATAGGGGTGGTACTTAATTAGTTAACAAAACTAAACACGTGCGTTTACGTGACTATAGTACGGGTTGCTCCTCGTGCGAAAATTACTTTGTCTACGTACAGTTTGTGGACAGTTGACTAACATTGTTAACTGAATTTGATTAAGGAAACTCCGCCTGTGTTCTGGGCTTAAGATCTAGATTTTGGTTGGTAAATACCAGTTGTACTGTACCTTAAATGGTTGCCTATATACCTAATTTTGGTTATAACAATGTTAGTATATCTATTGTAATTTTAGATAATTCCTATGAAACTGCCTTTGTATTATCATGACGAGTGGCCTGTGCTAAGCGCTTTAATTTTGGGATCTACTTATATGAAATGAAATATATTTATTACCTTAAAAACTTTTGCGATCTGTTAAATATATTTTTCAATATCTATGACGTTACTAAACGCTTAAAATGTATAATTTAAACATATTGCTAGACATGAATTAAGATTTTTGTTTCAGATTTCGTCCTCCATCGTTTGAAGGTGACATGACATCAGAAGAAACCATCATTGACGCTGACACGGGAGCCACTGTCATATTCGACTGCAGAGTAACAGCATTAAGAGACAAAACAGTATGTTTATTATTAATAGTAATTTCTAGGAATCTTTTTCCTTGTGGTTATAGAAAGCTAACACAAAAGGCATAGCTTATCCACCCTAAATTATTATATCAGTAATACTATTACCTACTAGATTCTGCCCTGTCCTCTCACCCGTTTTCCCATAGGACCTTACATTTTCCCAAGATAAAACGTAGCCCATGTCCTTCCCCAAGTCTAAATCTATCGTTGTTTTATTCATTTCAGGTTGAGTGGTTTAAACGTGAAAGCGTAACAGAGCTAACTAGACATTGCCCTTAAAATATTAGTATTTTAATAGATATTAAAGTTAATTATAAATATATTACCATCAAAATGTAACCTCGTAAAGTTTCTTGTCCGTTCTTGTCAGTTGAAATGAAACTTCTGATCCGCGGCTAACTTTGGTAGTTTTGTCCTCATAAGTTTCAAGGCTCTGGATAAATGGATTTGAATTTCGGTCACTAAGTCTGAGTGGTGATTAATAAGTCATGATGAAAGATGTTAGAACATTGAAACAACGTTATGTATACTAATATTATAAAGAAACGTTTGTAAGTTTGTGAGTTTGTGAGTTTGTGACGTTGTAAGGGGAAATCTCTGGATCTACAGAACCGATTTTCAAAACTATTTATTCAATAGAAACCTATAATATATCCCAGTATTCCCACGGGAACGGAAACTACGCGAGTGAAACCGCGTGGAGGCAGCTAGTTATATATAAAGTAATAATAATAAATAACCTGGGACATTTTATATGCATGACCAATCTACGGTACATACTTATCTTCTTTTAAATACATACTTATATATATTTACACTTCAGACACAGGACTAAAGACATATTCATATAAGCGGTGTCTTGACATAAAGCTGATCAAAATATTGATATGATGTTCTTTAATCAAAATAAAGCTTTAAAGCTTCATACATAAAGTCTATATTCGAAAATCACCTACGTGGGTACTACATTTCTCGGTCTTCTAAAATCGTGGTCGCTCCGAAGCAAGCCATTATCTTTTCAAAGCAATAACTGACGTTTAATTTGTTACATGCCAGTTTAGTAGAAGTTCTCCCGTGAATGTTTCGCCATAACTAATTAACACTACGAGGTATTAATACTGATACCATTCGCTGACAGGTCACGCAATATATATAGGGGTTAATAAATAAATTACTTATTGTACATAATGTAGGTACATCACACTAATATTATAAAGGCGAAAGTTTGTGAGTGTGCAGGTATGTTTGTTACTTCTTCATATCTAAATGGCTGAAGCGATTTTAATATTTTTTGGTATGGGGTTAGCTGACGCTGGATTAACACATAGGCTTTGTATCCTGGGAAAATTTAAGATCTCGAGGAACACGGCAGAAACCACGGGGTAGAAGCTAATTTCTATGTATATACCTTGAGACATTTTTCACACACGACCAATCGAATTACCTACTTAATTAACTAAGTAGAGCGAGATCTGGTAACCAGAAAGCTGGTTTACCTATTACTTCTAAATACATATTACATTACATAGTTATTAAAATATTTACACCAAGACACAGAAAAATTAAAGATGTTCATGCACACAAATGTTTATCATCCTACCAGCGACCTGAAAGTCAGGGTCACTAACTACAAAGCCAACCAGCCTGTCGATTTCTCATATTTCTTTCTACTACGTATAACTTAATAATTTAAATAGTAATTTATCAAAAATTTGGCTTTAGATGCAGCATTAAAAAGCTTTTAGTAACCTTTCGAAGCTGTTAGTCTAATATGTTTTAAGTGCATTTGAATTACTGCGATTTAAATTCAACGAGTCAGTGGAAACATTACACTAAATGGATTTATAGATGAGGCTTAATAACTCTTAAAGTATTATTTACTTACAAAGTAATTATATGAATAAACGAATTATCTCTTCAAATTGTTTTATCTGCAAATAATTTGGAATATAATCTATAGGTACCTACATAAAATTACAAATAGGAATGATTTGATTTTTTGTTTGTTTTGTTTGTAACGAATAGGCTCCGAAACTACTGGACCGATCTGAATAATTATGTCACCAATAAAAAGCTGTATTATCATTGAGTGACATAGGCTATATTTTATCCCCGTATTCCTACGGGAACTGGAACTAAGTGGGCGAAACCGCGCGGTGGAAGTTAGTTCAATAATAAAGCAGTAATAAAAATTCCAAATAGACACGAGTACAGGTTCGTAATATATTTATTAGAACATTTTTAAGAATATTTTAGCTTTAAAATTTTCTAATTTTAAGTAAGTATTCTAATCAAAGCAAGCTATATTAATGATGCACAATTAAGTTGAAGTCGTTGCAGATCCAATGTGCCGCATATAAGTAGTAGTACCTACTTAAACTGCTGCCAGATGTAAAACATCCCAAGATAGAGCACTTGCATATAACTTCTTTAGCATTTGAAATAGTCGCATTATATTATAGAACGTCTTTTGTTGCAGGTGTCTTGGCTCAGAGTCTCAGACGATGAAAACTTGGAGCTACTTACCGTAGATTTAGACACACACACAGCTGATGCCAGGTAATGTCTTAGCTCTCAAATTGCATTTCTCAACGTGGCATTTGGCAAAGACTCTTGTATTTATTTCCTTTGTTTCTCGAGCGGAGTTGCAGCGGTTAGCGCTTTTTTTGCCAAACAATTATCTTTTTAAGTGTTCATTTCAAGCTGATTGCGTAATTATTGTCTTTGGAATTTTATAGTATTTACAACCAAATTATACTTAGGGAATTCTTTACCCAGCATTAGAGTCGACAATTCACAAGTGCCTGTGAACAGCTGTTAATGAATAACTATATTAAATTTTATTTAATTTAGTAAGATGAACGAATCACAAACAAAACCACATGCAGTGGTAAATTGGAACATGTTACAGAACCTTTTATTTTGTGCACATTTATGGTCTAACCTACTAATGTCAATACCGAACTACTTATTAATTTATAAATTTATTTTGATAGTAGTATACAAACAGTGCGTTGCATTACATATAATATATGCTTTGTACCATTTAAGAGTGATAATTTACTTCTTTATTTTGTTTGTTGATAATATCCATTGAGTTTACTTCTTCCAATGTTTTTGCATAAATCTTCATCAATCATAATATTTTTCTCATTTCTTCCTACAGGTATAGAGTAGACTTAGCAGGAGAGAATTGGAGGTTGGCCTTATCCGATGCGAAGACCCAGGACTCTGGGATATATTGCTGTCACGTGTCCACACACCCGCCGATGCTGAGGCGCTTCCGGCTTACTGTTCATGGTGAGTACATGTATTAGTATTTCGTTTGAAAAGTCATATAGATTTGAATTAAAATTAGGTATATTATATAATGTTCGTAGAAGGTACATATGGCTTGAATATACTGTAGCGTCTATATAAAAAGGATTTACATTATTGAAATTAGAAGTGATCTACTTTAAAGCAAACATGAGATCCGCTGAATATGTTTTCCTAATAATGAAGGTAACATTATTAAATTTAAACTATGGAATGTTGATGTCGAGTAACTCCTCCATCGTTACATTTATTGTACAATACAAACGAAAACAATTCCAACTGCAACAATAAATAAAATAAATCCATGAAATTACAATATAAAGCACACCGCTTTGCTGCAGCGCGAACATTTTCCAGCTAACATTTTTATTTGCAGCGCCCGCAATACGAATGAGCAGGGAGGCTTTCCTCGAGAGTGGGGAGACGCTCTCACTCAAGTGCGCGATATTACACTTGCATCCCGGTGAGATGACACCCCAGATGCATTGGTTCAGGGGAAACAGTACCACGTCACTTGACGAGGTTAGGGGCGGCGTGTTGATTGAGACCGACCATCTGACTTTGACCAGCCATTTGCAGGTAAGGTGTTTAATCAAAACCGGGACCTAGTGGTTCGTGTAACACTATAAGTGACACCAAGTGGTTCGTGTAATATTACACTTGGCGCTGGCTAGCTGGTTCCTTTGCTTGAACTTTGGCTAGATCGTTTGTAGTTTAGGTATTGTTGACCTGATAACTTTGATAAGCTATTTGCGGGTATATCGTATGGGACGAATTAATAGTTTAGGGGTGTATTGTCAATTTTATTATGATAGATAGGCTTAGCTTTGACTACTTCAGATATTTTTATTAATGTAATGAAAAAAAAAATGTTTGTTAAAAATTTTAACTAACTTAACTTACTAACAATTAAAATAAAAATGCTTCAAAGTACTCAAACAAACACATTATATTATTCAAGGTCAAATATAAGCCAGTTCAAAGGTAAGCTTAAACTTTTAATTAAGCACGAAAATTATTTGGCATATTATATTAAAAAAAAGGGTTAATCTCAGCTACCAGTCTAGTCCACTTATAATATTTTGAAAAAACAAGATGGCGTTAGGAGCTAATTAGACCATTTAGAGAAAACACCCGAGTCCCGTACGAGCCTACGTTATTTTGTCTGTAAATGTTTATAGGCAGTTGAGATAACAGAGCGTATGATATTTACAGTGTGATAGCCATGGGTTAAGTGGCAATGGGGGATGGCCGAGTTAAAGCGAGTAGCGGAATTACTATAAAACTATAATAAAATATCATTGGACATTTTTCACACACGGCCAATCTGATTCTTAACTAAGCAGAACCTGTGATATGGTAACCGAGAGCTGATATACTACATATACTACTTTTTAAATACATACTTATATATAATTACATCAAGACACAGAAAAAACAGGCACATCGGTGGGCAGGTTGAAAGTCAGGGTCACTAACCAAAAAGCCAACCGGCTTTCGAAATTATCAAGATACATAAAAACAGACTAAGAGAAATCGATGCTATTGTTTAGAAGCTCAAAATAATATTTAGCATGACTAAATCCATCGAAGGTTTTGTTTGTTTCATTAAATTATAGAAATAACATTCGTAGATTTATTTCTAGGTTAAAATTAAGCAAATAAATGTCCATAGATTACCACAATACAGGTTACAAAATCTCTGCTATTATTTGCATAATTACAGCCAAAAAAGTTATACAAAGGAAATTGAACATCCAAACGCAATTGGCGTAGGCGTAGAATAAAAATCCCGTATTTTGGGTCAATCAATATAACTCTAAGTATTTTCGCCGTACGTGTAATTACTTACCCGCCATCAACGGGGCTCAGCCCTAAACTACGTTGAAGGCCTTGTAATTTTACCTCCCTGTTCTGGCTAAATTGCCGTAATATATTTGCGGGGTAAAGTGTAAGTGGCGACTTAAATATTCTCCCCTACCCGAAGCGTGAGTGGGTGATACATGTAAAACAAAATATTTTCTTTAAAAAATGCAAGAAAATGTATAGATATATTTTTGCATTTGCTCCGAGAATATCGTACATATCTCTTTTCTATATTATTTTTACCTGCAAAAAATTTCAAATTATTTTATAAAAAAACATACATATCTAAGTTAAGGATTAAAGGCTTGAACATTTAAGCAAAAACACATCAATGCTAATTGCTTACTTATTCTTTTACTTCAATCAAAATCTTTTTCGTAAAAGAAGAACAATTAAAATGGCACTTTGTCAACAATACATAAAGCATTTTTTTCGTATGTCAAAAGGTGGCGCGCCTGAAAGTGGAAGACGCTGGGAACTACACCTGCGCACTCCTGGCTCCATTACAAATGAGAGCTGTAGCAAGGGTTCATGTGTTGCAAGGTTAGTATAAATTAAGATTAATATACACTTAAATATTAAAACATCAGCATCAGCTCATATATGTCTCCACTATAGAACCATGATCCTCCCCTAAAAACGAGGGGTCTAGGTCATGGTCACCTGCGCGCGGATTGGCGGACTTCACATCCCTTTAATTGTGACATCTCGGGCATGCAGGTTTTCTCAAGATGTTTTTCCTTCACCGAAAGCCTGTGGTGTGAATTCTTACGTATATTTTTTTAAACTAAATTCAAAGGTTAGGCTATGGGCTACTGCTCCCTCATGATTAAGTAGGAGCGTTCCCCACTGCCATCACGACTTATGTATTAAAGTAATTAATTACATTAAAAACGTAGATAGAGCTTAATAAGTCTAAAATGAATATGAATAAACTTTTGCATACTTAATACATAGCAGCATATTTTGTTTATGATATCGACATGTATGGTGAAAAGAATGTCCCAACTCCCAAGATACCAATCAAATGACAGCACCATTTTGCCACCTTCCAAACCACACATAACTAATTAAGGGAAGCCGCGGTTATTAATTTAATTATTACATATATGACAATAATTGAGCATTAATTAAAACGATACATTACAAAATTTATTATAATAAGAAATTGTATTTAAAGGTGAAATGGAAGCGATATCATTTACATATTTAATAACGTTTTACATTAATTACTTTATTATTCGAGACTTGAAAGAGAATATTAAACGAGCTGCCTGATTACTTTTAAGTGTAATAATATTCAATTAGGTGATAATAATTTTTGTGTTATATAATAACTGACTGTCTCGCGCATCGTCATTCGCGTCAAATCTTCCCTGTTTGTGCAACATTCTCCCATAATACTCTGCTCCTATTTGTAGTAATTGTAGTAGCGTGATGTTATATAACTTATAGTTTCCTGGATAAATGGGCTATCTAACACTGGAATAATTTTTCCGTAGTTCCTAAGATTTATACCACTAATACCACGAATGAAAGGGGGCAAACAGGCATAGGGTTCCACCTAATGGGAAGCGGTTAACGTAGCCTATAGATAATTGGAACACCAGGGGCGTCACTCGCGAGATCAGCGCGTTCAGCTTTATAATATTCTTATAGATTTTCGCCAAATGCTTGAAAGTCTATCTTACAACAAAACACAGGCATATGCAAACAACGGTGATGAAACGATCTAACTTGTTGTTTCTTAACTACCGGCACCACAGTTCATGTTAACCATAATTAACAGAGCCCTCATGTAAGGCTTTAGTCAGTTGACAACGAGACAATGCTTGGCGAGAGTACCTACATCTATAAAAACTATATACCTGTATACATTTAGGTATTGTGCGATATAAACATATTGACATAGATATGATATGCTAGTCTTTAATATTAACGGCGACAGTCAAATTGCAATTTTATTTGGTTCAAACTATTTTGTAACGATATTTTTATTGATTGTAAAATCAAACGAGCATATTGCGTTAGCTTTTATATTTCATGACTTTATAAATATTGCAATAGGGAAAAAAAATTGTTATATAGGTATTTGAAATGGAAATAAAATTAATCAAAATATAATTCGCTTAATCCTTTTTATCTTTGGATCTCCGTCCCCTGGCTATCGTCCTATATGCATAAAAAACCTTTATTTTATTAAATTTTTACGAGTTCTAAAATCCTATTCTCGACATAACCCATCTAATTTATAATTAATATAACACCAACTTTGATTCACACGTAAACTTACATCTTAAAACTTGACGCTCGCTTGTAAAGGAGCCCTAACCTTATAGCCTGAAGCTAACTACTACTTAACTAGTGCTACCCAACACCAGCCGTTAGTAAACCTAGAACAAAGCCAGACAAGCCATGTAAAGTCCTAACTCATACATACAGAGTAGTCCATCTTGCTAGACAAAGGAACATGAGCTATATCATATATCCCTGTTAAATTGTGGAGTGAAATTAACAGGGGAATAAAAATGAGGAGTAATTTTTTTAGATATAAATTTGTAATATTAGTTTGTCGTGAGTAAAATAGGCGTTTAATCTCACATAGGTATAATTAAAAAAATAAAATATAGTTAATAAATTTATATACGTATGTACTAGGGGTACTATTCTGAAGTTCTCGGTATTATTTACCATTATCAAAAACATGGCGGAATTGTGGGAAGTTTATCTATAGTATGTATTCAAACAGAGCGTTAGAGTCTATTTTAAGGCCTGATTAAATATTGTATAACGGAACGATTCGCGCGTAGACTATTATCAAAATAAATTATTTAGACTAACATCGACGTTTTCAAGTTGGATATTATAAAGTTTAAAGTAGCAACAGTTTAAAATACACTACTTTAAAGCCTTTTTGAATAAAAATATTTATCATTTAGTAATAACTGATAGGTTCTTTACCATTATTTTAATGATTGATCCGAAAAGGTGTAGCAGGAAGACAGCCAGGGACGAATTTAAATAGTTTTTATTTCAACAGGATCAAGCTTAGCAGAGCTGCAGAGTGGAGTTAAAACAACGACTAGCTATATGAGTGTGCTGCTGGCTTCAATGTTGTTGGTGTTTGGAACTCTGTACGGTGACGTGAGGTGACCTCTATAGATATCGCTGGGTGAGAAACATATGGAATCCGGGCCAGGTATCTTGCAAGAATTTAGCCTAGATTTTTTTATTATTAGTAGGCTTGCATTTGGTCTCTGACTCGTCTATACAAGGCGTTGGCAAAACCTAAGATCTCCATCTGGGCAAACATGCTCCCATGTTTGCCCAGAAGTAACCTATCCAAGTTAATTAATATTTAAGAGTTTTGTTTATAAGAAAATGAAGAAGTTCCATTTAAAATGATTTCCATATTGTTGACGAGTTTTTTTTTCTACGTTTTTTGGTAGTAAAATTAAATTGCAGAGCGAATTCTTGCATGTCCAGTGTCTGGGGAGTAGGGGTCCTTAACAAAATATATAAATACCGTCCAAGGGCCCCTCGGAAAGGACCATTAGTGAATGTGTACATAAATTGTATAAAATAATTGTATCAAATACATAATTATATATAAGTATAAATCACTTCATATGTAGTCATGTGTTACATATCACTATAATATCTAAATCTTCATATCACTTGAATAAAATGCACTCTTTTTAATGTTTCATTTTCACACTACACTTAATGTTATCAAAAATGGTATACTTACTTATACTAAGAATAAGAAAAAAACTACTTTAAAAACCAAATCAAAACACATCCATATCAATCTATGAACTCCTCAATTTATCAGTATTACATATCAATAATCAAAATAATACATTAACTTGTATATTTTCAAGAAATTACCGATGAAAAAATTACTGATAACAAAAATCCATAAAAATTAAAGTAATTTAAGACAAAGCAATAATCATAATTTGTTCTTGAATAACAATATGAAATGATCAGAGTAAATCCGGTATTACCTAATTTGAAGAGTGTACCTATTATGTGCCACACACTATAAATATTACTTCGACCGAACTTCAGACTAAGAGTATAAAATGCATGTGAGATAAAAATAACCTTACTAATACTATGTAACAATCGAAAAGTAGATATGAGAAACAGAATTATAATTTCTATTAAAATGGAACCAAATTGTTTTCTAAATAAATACGTAGTTTACAATATCTCGCAGACTAAAATCTTAATCGTGTCATGTCTTAAAATGGATACAAAATATCCAATTTCATCATGTGTTTTCTGAATTCAAATAGGTACGTCAGTCATAATTTAATATTTCAAAACCCCAAAGAACTTCTCATGCTTAAAATGTATTCAACTATAATAATTAGATGCGGTCTTTTGTGCAACGTTAGCAACTAGTCGCGAGTTTACTAACAACGGTGCCCGTTCATGCGATAAATTGCAATTAGGTTGTTCTATATGTGGATGGGGAGTGATCCGATATATGCTCAAGTAACTCAATAACTTAATGCTCCAAAGAATATAACAGATATGCTAATAACGAGTTTATGTACCAATGAACTAGAAAATGGTTTGATTGGACATCAAACAAATATGACGGGTCAATAACATGAGTGAGTATTGAAATGTTTCGGAAATTAATTTTACATATTTGACTCAATGAAAGACAATGTTCACTGAGCTGTTTGTGAGTGTTTCATTCAAAAATAGCCACATCGTATTTTGAGGATTTCAAATCGTCATACTGTTTATATACTAACAAATTATAAGTATTTATTTATTCAAAGCTCAAACTAACAGAGTGCAATAAATGAGTAATAACCAAATATGCTGTTGCTGTTTCTAATAATTATAATTTGGAGTATATTGTATATTGAAGTTTACAGGAATAAATCTCATATGAGTCACGTAATGAGCATTTCCAACTATTGTAATTAATAGTTACCAAATAATTTATATACCTACTGCGATTGGTTTTAGTGTATATTATTATGTTACCAAAAACTTACGTACCTGACTTAATAACTTCAGTCTATAATGTCTATATGAGCTATTGTAAACTCATCTAAAGCTTCAATATTCTTAAAGGTACCTATAACTTACAAATTGAATTACTGTGTTTTACTCTTTATGCAATAGGGTGTGCTTATTATTTGTCATTATATTATTTTATTTGATACAAAAAATAATGTGAATTTCAAGGAGATTCGTTACCATAGAAACCTGTATTTACGTAATAAAATGTTCTAGTAGAGCACTTTGTGACGTATTCCATGCTTCCGTATGCCACTTGTAAATAAGAAATAAAAACAACTCATCTTTTTCCACCTAAAGTAAAAAACTTCACGCCCATATCCCAAGGGGAGGTAGGTAGATGTCTTATTACTGATACAAACCATGTTTGAAGTTAGTCCATTTTTGTCAGAAATATTTTGCTTCAATATTATTTTGTATAACCTAATGAAGATCATAAAAACCTTCACTAATTAATATCAATAGAAAGACAGCAAATACTACTTTTCTGTATACCTGTAATGAAATACCTAATGTAATTAATTTGGCTGTAATTACTTTACTTTCATGTTTTCTTGATGTTAATACACAGTACTTAGTATGTTTATAACTGTCTATACTATTTCATAAACTTAATAGTAAGTTACTTTATTATATACCTTAATAAATAAATGCAATAAAATTGTAGTTGTTAAAATGATTTCTATATCATATTTATAGTAATTGTTAGACTTTCGATGATTGAATTAATTGAGGAAATATTAATTATTTTATAGGAAATCAATTATACATTAAATTGAATTGAATGTTGGAAATATCATTTGCTATAGTAGTTTATAATATTTTTTAATTACTGGTGAATACATTTATTTTCATATTTGCATTAATCCATCTCATATAGGGATTTATTTTGATTACTCTACAACTGAACTAGAATATTATACCTACAATCTATTACCCGTAAAGTTCAATTTTGAATATACGATGTTTTATTTATATTAACTGATAGCAAATGATATACCTAGCATTTTCAATATTTGAACATATCGGTGCTTTAGTTGACTGTTGATTTAGCAAAATAATTATAAATAATATATTAATAAAAAATATATCATGTACCATATTGTGATAAAATAAGAGTTTTATAATAAAAGTTTATGGAAAATTTAAATAATTGTTTGATTTCATTTCGAATCTAAGTGAGCCTTGAATATTTAAGAACCGTATTAAATTTTTTGATAAAACGTAAATGAGATCGTCACAGGGTAAAAGCTTGGATTTATTAAGAGATAACCTTCCTTAAAAGTCCTTTGATCTAATCTGTTCCTATATGATAGACATTTTAATGATGTAATTTTACACAAAAGAGGATTTTAATCATTCCCTAAAAGAACGTTAAAAACAAATCGGGAACAAAGTGGGGAAGTGGCTCAATTTAAATATAGACACATTTTTAATCGTAATTACTTTAACAACTGAAGCGTTTCATTGGTTGATTTGAATTTCAAATGATTGGTTTAATAAAATGACCCTTAGGAAGAGCTCGTTTCCCTCTTTTTCGATTGAAATGGTGGTTTTATGGCGTATTTTAGTTAATTGAATCGTCAACTTTATTATCTTTGTTTTGTTTCATATCATTATAGGATAAACTGACAAGTATAATTATATCATACATCTATAATTAAAATACTTTAACATACAGGCTCATGTGTAAAGCGTAAGATGAGGTAGATCCCTACTGTATATATCAATGTTCATTATTTAATATTTTATAATTAGGAGTAGGTATATACACGTATCATCATCTCTTAGATTTCCTAAAAAAATGTCATACATACATACAGGGACAAAACAAAACAGATCTCGCTTGAGGTATCAGAAATAATTTCACGTTCAAATGAATTATCTTTGATAGAAAAAAATATAATCCAATTACCATCTCAACGCCTTATCTCATAAAACAAGAGGAGGAAAGAAATATTTCTGCGGGTAAAATATCACCGACACAGAGTAAAGAGAAACATAAAACAGAACGAACGCAAAGCCCCTTGAACGACGAGTGACAGGAGGATTCAAAATAACGGCTAAGAGTGAAAAGCGTTGAGCTTTGATGGTTCCGTACGGTAATTCTTATATTTAGCATTTAAATCATTTTCCTGGGACATTTTTCACATATGATCAATGCGATTTTAAGGTAATCTGATAATTTGGTTAACTATAACTTTTAACTAACTATATATATTTCTAATTGACCCACAAAACAAATAGTTGTCTGTGGGCAAGATTCATACTCACTACCGACAGCTTGAGGGCCTGGGTCACTACTCACTAACTACAGAGCCAACCGGCCAGCATTATATAATTGTCGCGTTATTTTAGAGGTATCTTATGCTTATTTAAATTAATTTTAGCATGGTAAGTATGTAACAGCTAAGTTGGTAAGTAAAGAAAACCTAGCCTCTAAGCACTCACTTGGCACTTGGTTGGTTGCCGCTTTATTTAAATAAATGTTGTCCTGGGAGTATATTTCATAGAGTCCCTATCAAATACCATTATACTAATAAAGATATACATAGTTATGGCCATAACTTTTCGTTATACCGGTTAATTTTTTTATTTTATATAATGTTTTGGTTATGTAACTTCATAAGGAACCCTAAAAACATACCTAATCCACAATCCCCTGACATTCTGTTTGCAAAAAGATAACACAGTCTTATCGAATGGCAACTGTAATATCAAACTGTAGGGGAACTGACAACCCTTTTGAATTTGATAGTGCAATGTCTAATTGAGCGCGCTGTGCAATTATTCATCCTGACATACAATAGATATTTAAAGTGGATGGAAGTTTTTATATGTAAATCGTTTGATGAATATATTTTAGAGTAGTTTCAGTGCCATGGTACTCGGTTTCTTCAATTTTCTGTGAATCGATTTGATGAATATATTTTCAAGTATTTTTAGCCTGACGCTTCTTGGAGATCTACAATTCTCTCAGGATAAAAAAACCTGTGTTATTCCAGAACATAGTCTAACTTTATTCCAAATTCGTCCAGATGCGTTTACCGATTCTGGCGTTATTGTGTTACAAATATCCATAATTCAAACATTTCTATTATTAGAAGTTGTGTGCAAATCATAGACATCGAGTACCTATATGATTTTGAATCATGACATTAATTTTAAATATTTGAAGCAAGCCTTTAGAACTCCATGGAATGCTCATATCACTAAGAAATGGAATACGCTATAAGTATTTTATTTGAAAGCACTGTGACTTGGTATTTCAAACAAATTCTGTACATTCGTTTAAATGCCATTTCCTTCTAAATGCGCTCCTACTGTTATCGCCGCAAACCGTAGTCGAGCTTGCCTCGTGAATTATGCAAAAGTTGCTAGTTGTTTGAAGAAATCTGCCTTTTCTTTGAATATTAAAAATATAGTAGGTATTTCATGTTGCTTATTTGTGAAATGTTATCTAACTTTTGGTTTCGATTTAAATACTTAAATTTAAATCACTGAAGTTTTACAGAAACTTTCGTTTAACATTGGCCCCTGTATTGTCATTATGATTTTTGAACGAGATTATTTTTAAGGAACGTCTCTTAAATACCTACTGTGTAATATTAATAATCCGCGCGCCTAGTGCGGATTCGCGGACTTCATATGACTTTATCTGTGACATCTCAGGCATGCAGGTTTCCTCACGATGTTTTCCTTCACCGAAAGCCGTACGTAAGTGGTGTGAATCCGTACGTAAGTTTTTTTTTAAACTCAGGGACAAGGATTTGAACCTGCACCCTCATGATCGTGAATCAGTGCGTTCCCACCTGAGCCACCACGGCTACGTACAACATACATGTTATTAATCCATCATCATTGACCTTTGACGTGAAGTCATTTACATGTAGTGTCACTTTGACATTTCATTCTTAAAGCAGAACAACGTTTGCCGGGTCAGCTAGAAGGTACATAATCCATAATAGTGTCGTTAGCAAAATCTACATCAAGTTACACGTTTCCCTGACCATCCTACTACTAAAATAAATACTACTAAAAAATAAAGGCGAAAGTTTGTAAGTATGGATGTATGTATGGATGTTTGTTACTCTTTCACGCTCCAACGGCTGAAGGGATCTGCTAGAAATTTGGCACAGAGCTAGAATATGTTCTGGAATAACACATAGGCTACTTTTTATCCCGGGAACGCGGGTGAAACCGCGGGGAGCCACTAGTTCATTATAAAGCCATTTTAACCGTAAAAAACAGCATGTTATACCCAAAAGGAATTAGGAATTAACCCATTTACAATTCATTTGGAAATGTAAAACTATTTCAATATGCATTCGTGCCTAATCCTGATATTAATCTGCTTCCGGTACTTAAATGAATTTGCTTTAAGTAATGGAGAAATGTTCAGAAAAGTTCATTTCTATATAAACGTGACAAATTTTGGTAATAATCTGGCTTTTCGTTAATTACTTTATTTATTTGCGTAAAGTTTGTAAATTATTTTGATTTGTTTTCACTACGTAGGATCACTCAATGGAGCCAAAATGAGCTTTTAAGCTGTTCATATTGGCCGTTATCCAATACCTACCGTTAGGTTACCTTCCGCAAAACCTAATTTATGTAACAAAACACCGGAAGGGTATACTTATTCTCATTTCAATATTCGATGCATTATTTTAAACAACGTTTTTTCGGAAGCTGGTTATAGACCAGCAGTTGTTTTCATTTAAAAAAATTATAACAGAAAAAATACGATACCTACTTTATTATATTTTTGAAGATCCCCTATAAATGTGAGTACAGTCGCGGGGAACTACTAGTTCATTAAAATAGTGCAGAAAAATAACAGATTCCGTGCTTTAAACTTTAATCTAACTACATACTACTATAACTACAAAGTTCATTGAATTTAAAGTTTTCTGAAAACATCTTTGAAAATAAAAATACATGTCTATTTGAGAGTATACTTTACTGAAAGGCCTGAAATTCACAAAAAGCAATATCATGAAGGCGATGTCAAAGTTATATTGCTCTTAATGTTTGTATTTATTGAGACGACCGTGATAACATTTTTTATAAGGTTTATTGAACTACAACATTTTTATTTACATTTTTTTTCAATATGGTTTGTCAAGGTCATGAGGTATTAGAGTTAACAGAATCTGCCCAATTGGTTTTATGATTAGCGACACTGACTATTAAGTATCCTATCGTGGGTTCAGTTCCTACTCAGGACAAATTTTGTGTGCATGAACATGTTTGTTTGTTTTGTGTCTGGATGTAAATATCTTTTAAAGCATATATTTTATTTAATGTATGTAGCATATCAGTTATTTAATCAACATAGTACAAGCTCTCCTTAGTTCTGAACCAGATCAGCCATAACTGAAAAATGCCACAAGATATAGGTATACTTTGTATTATCTGGACTATGGTAACTTTGCTGAACACACATGGCTGACTCCCTTAGAGAATCTGTTGGTAAGCGTCTAGGTTTGTTCGGGTAGCTGCGTTTGAGAGCCATTTCCTGGCTAGCCTTTATGTGACTACAGTCATTGTTCACATAGTAAGTATGGCAAAGTTACTCTATAAGATCCGGTCAGACAAAGGCTAAATGCATAAGGCATCCAGCTGTATTAAGAAACCCTAGTATTGCACTAATACTCAATCTTGTTCTTCTTCTTCCTGCACTTATACTCAATAATGAAAAAAATATTTTACATATGTATAAAAATATGTTACATAGGTACCCTATATCATTTTTATTTTCATAATTTTTTCGCCGATTAGTACCTATACAACTTTGAAAGTTTACTTCCTGAGCTGAGTTTTAAAATAAAATTTTATTAAATTTTGTATCTATTTTTTTAGCTAAATAGCAACATCGGCACAAAGCAACGAATTTCAGTTATATTAAAGCTTTGAAGGGAAGGAAATACAAAAAAAAGGTTTATTGCCTTAATATTTAAGCGGACGTCAAAATTGTGCACCATCTTCTTTTGTGTTAATATTTTAAATGAAACTAGGCGTAAAATGTTGCCATTTACAACGCCGCAAGTTGCAACGTTTCCGCCCTGAAAATCGACTGTGAGTCCACAATGATTTAGGAGGATTTCAGGGTGTTTGTGCATTCTATTTATTTTTATTTGTTTTTATTTCCAACACTGTCTATTGATACTCCGTTCCTATTGGTTATAGCGTGATGGTATATAGCCTAAAGCCTCCGTCGATAAATGGGCTATCTAACACTGATATCAAATCGGACTAGTAGTTCCTGATTTATGCGCATTCAAACAAACAAACTCTTAAGCTTTATATATTGCTATATTAAAATTAGCATATAGTTACAAAGATCATAAATTTCACATATCAGTAGATAGGTACATACGAGCCTGTCTTCTTTACTTGACTATAAAAAATGTTCACTAACTCCTAGTCTACATTATAATCGAAAAAAAATTAAAGCCATGTCACCGTTGCTGCACGTCTGAAAGGCATTGTAAATGATGGGGACATTTCTTGGAAAACACCTTAGTCATGACAGGTTAATTTGACGATAACCACTATCGGAATCTGACTGCTTCTTGAGCTCCGCATTAAACTTTCTTTATTATATTCCGTTTCTGAAGTCATTTCACAAAAGCTTTATATAACTTGTGCTAAGGTATTTTCATAATAATTATAGTCTCTCGGATTTTATTTTTTGGACAGATTTTAAGCTAGTTTGCGGGATGGTTAGATGCTATTTCCATCAAAGAAAACATATGTATACTTACCTACGCATGAAAATATCTGTATGTTCTGCCTAAGATTGTATTAAAAAATTAAGTAAATTACGGAAGTGTTATTTTTTCGGTTATAATAAAAACTATGTTATCTAAAATCATTAGAAATTTCTCAACGCTTTTGAAATAGAATTATATAAATATTAAATTAAACCATTAAAATATTTATATAACTGATTTGATTTTTATTTCTACAATCACAAGGCCATACATTATATTAATAATTTGTAAACCAGTAAAATTGTAAAACAGGTTTACAGTGTAACAATACATTCAGGTTAAATAATTTAACTCTTACTGTGTTTTCATTCCAAGGAAATGGTTAAAAATTAATTTCATGGGAACTCACTTAAATTAGTGGGTGGCAACAAAAGTAAATTCGCCGGAAATTCCACGTTGAAATTTCGTCCAAGCAATTTACATATTATGAAATACCACGTAATTGGCTCAGTTAATAGCATGTTAACTAACATTTGTTTATAAAAGTATTGAAGCCCGAAATCCTTGCAAAATAAGATTTATATTTTCTTATAAATCTAAAATGGAACAAATGGTTTTTTGGTACATGAATAAAAAAAAGTAGGTACCTACATGATATGAAACTTGTATATATCTATCTAATCGGACCGTAATTACCTACTGCTAACCATAGGGCATAGGTTCCCTTCTTTTTTCACCAGCTTAAACTAAACCAAACTCATCACAATACCTACTACCCACTACTCCGACAATGTAAAAATCTACATATTATATCTAGTATTTTATCACCGAACTTAATACACCAAATTAGCACAAAGCAAGTAACTTATAAAACTTAATCATCAACACGCATCGAACGATTCCAATTTTACCTTTGATGTGTTCCGAAACAAAGTCAAAAGGGAATTTCTTACTGTAACATGTTTAATGAAAACGTAAACGTATAACATAATGAGAGACAATTTCGCAAAGACCGTAACGTCGGTTTCATTCTATCATACGAATTGGAACGAATATTAAAGGAGTTAGAAGTCTTTGATCCAATTAATGATGTAACTTGATTCCCATTTGAATATTCATTTGGAAACAATTTACCAGACGATATAATAACAAATGGTGGAATAATAACTAGAAAGCAATTGGGGGAACTCGAAAGATGTTGAGAGGTCATAATATACGCGCTACTTGTTCGCGATATATACGTAGACCATGGATTTAGTAAAAAGATTTATGGAGAAGGCTGTATTACGGTAAGAGAGGTAGACGAAAATTATAAATAAACAGGATAAGTTAATTCAAACACCAACCTTCATGGAATTAAAATTCAAATCCATAGAAAAATATCTATAAATAGCAAACAATCCGAAACGGTATTAAAATAGTTTCAATATATATTTTACCTATATAAATTTCGTATTATAAAATCGTGCCTCACTTTTGTCGTCAAATTTCTTAAGCAATCGTGTTTATTTTCCAACCAAACTATATTATTATATTTAAATAAACAGCAACATTATTTAAACATTCGCTAAAAAGGTTTAAATACATGTCATGAAATTCACCAGCAGTGTATGATACAATTGCATACACACTTTATCATAAGTCAATTCAGCGACTCATCCAGTAAAGCAATCAAGTTTAATATTCAATGTCATCTCCACAACGCTTCATACACAGACGATGCGTAATAAGACGACTGATGTACCTTCATGAATAATCAATTGAGACACATCGCTCGTATGTTCTCGCGTGGTGCGGATTCTACGAGTATTATTGAAGGCTTTTTGTGCGAGTTTCGTGGTAAATAATATCCCCGCACGCATTTAAGAAATACGCGTCTGAGGGCAAAGTAAAGTCTGTGGGAGATAATGGCACTCTTTTAGATTCACCTCAGTAATAAAGCTGCCTGCGTAATGGATAAATGGAGACTTACGAGCATACCTGTTTTCTCATGATGCAAATGTTGTTACGAATATAATCGAATTCCTTCAGGTTTGTACAGTAAGTAATTTCCGAAATGATTGGAAAATTTCAAAATGTTATGGAACTTGAAATATTTTGGCGCTCATCCAATAAAGTGTTTTTGAACCAAGTGGTAATTTCGGAGACAGAAAATGAAAGTTGGATATTTGATGGTTGAAAGTTCCCGACCGGAGAATACTTTTAATGTTGGTAAAATGTTTTGCTTGACGTTTAAATATTTGAACATTCTTTGGGTTTACTTAAAACAAGCTGCTGCCGCGCGGTTTCACTCGGGTAGTTGCTGTTCCCATAGGAATACGGAGATAAAACATATCCTATATTACTCTCAGATAATATAGCTTTCCGTTAGTGAAAAGGTTATTCAGATTAGGTCAGTAGTTTCGGAGCCTATTCAGTACAAACTAATATACCTACATAAAATAAAATTTTTCCTCTTTATAATATTACTATAGATAACGGTAAAGAAACTGATATTACTGAAATCGATTGCTACAAAATTATAATTATATATGACTGGCAATTGAATTATTAAAAAGTTTTCACGAAAGTACTTTATCAAATTAACTATGTTCACCATCGATCGTTAGCAAGCAATTTGTCGAAACGTTTTTTATTCTTCTTCTACCTATATAATTATAATTCTTTTTGTTAATTGATCTATTTAGTCATATTTCTTTTTACCTTATAGTTGTTTAGTTCTAAGTAAAAAAGTTTTAGACAGAAACACCAAAGGCACCTCAACCACAGTCACATTTAAACTCGTATAATGTAAATTACGCGTTATTCCGTCCATTCATTGTAAAAAGTGATAAACGATGCGTAATTTTCACACGTAATTTACTTTCATGGTGTTAAAACTTCGTGATTTATAAATGTGAGATTTATTGATTGTCCCTTAAAAAGGCAGTAAAAAAATTGCGTCCGAATTAAAAATTTGGCAGTTTATAGCAGTAATGAGATTTGGCTAAGTAAGCATATTAAAATTTGCTTTATATGATAAAAATACTTTTTGCAAGCGTTTATATTTTTTTTGATCAATTCATTAATTATTTAATGAATAGCGTCGGTATGCTTATAACAAAACTTGTTTTAATCAAGGATCGTGAACTAACTCGTAGAAGTGGATGTCAAGAGTTAATGTTGTCTAGAAAGGCATTCTTTAAGGTATACTTAGCTTTGTCTAGATTAAGGTTGTAACCTTAGCTCTAAGATTACAATCTTATTAATTAATGCTCCATAACTGCTGATGTAGGTAGTTTAGTTTTGTTGAAAATGATCCATGAAGTTTATGCTTTTGAGATAACTAGTCATATATTCTACTTTATTTTATTTTTAATTACCTGTAATTTAATTGTTTTAAGCTTTCCTCAAAATATAAGTGCAACTTAAAGACCACCTATTTGCGATAATTAGTAAAAGCTCATCCAGTATTTTTAAAATAAAGATCAGTGGTAATGTGGACCTCGCCTTACCGAAGAACTTGGTCTGGAGAAGTTAACAGGAATTTTAAGAGGGTGTCGTGACTCTACGCTTCTAAAACTTAAATGTGCTTGATATAAGTTGGTATGATAAATAGTTTATGTAATAACTAAAAGAAAAAACGCACCCAAATTATTTACTTGCTATTTTGCAATTATACTCTATTAGAGCTATTTTTTATTAACACATTGGTAAACATTAAATAACAAATTAGTTACGAGCTATATTTTGATCAATTCCGTTTCTTTTTCAGATCACTTTTTTTCGTAACTAACTTTAATAAATACTTTAGTACTTTTACAAGTACAATCAACACGATGACTATTATCGCTAGCAGATCCAGGTATAGCTTTTGATACAGCGGCACGTGCAGCGCTGGTGAACGCAAATGCGGTGCTCCTCCGGTCTTCACGACGTGCTCCACCCAGTGCAAAAGCTCCGCGCCCGGAGGCACCGGCCTGTCGTGGTATATCATCGATAGCTCCTTGACTCTTTGTTGATACCTTTAAATAAATAACATATTTAGGTATGTACTATATTTCTTTAGCTAATTGTCATTACTTTTAGGGTATGCGAAATTGTGCTGACGATTTCAGTATCAATATTCTCATTTATTTATTTTAATGATAAGCTTTTTACTGTATTTCATGCAATGAAGTCAAAATTTCATGTAGAGACGACCTTAAAAGTCTGAAAGACATATGATTTTATAATTACTTACTTTGGATTTCCAAGCATTTCATTGATAGCGTCCTTTAACTTTGCTGGTGAATCGTATCCTAAATCAACCTTTAAAGCGAAGCCTTTAGTGACTGATCGTATTATGTTAATGAACTGATCAGCAAACAGAGGTATACCGATGATGGGAACGCTGTAATGAAGGGCCTCGGTTGTTGACAGAAGTCCACCGTGTGTGACAAAGAGGACGCAATTACGGTGCGCTGTTGGAAAAAACACATAGACAAATATTATGATCTAAAATAACAGAGGAACTGGAACATATGTACGACTACTAGGTTACCTATGGTACTTTAAAATTAATATTCTATATTATTTACACCAGTTCAAACTAAATTGTGATCAATTGAACTAGGGTACGAACCCTGACAGCTGAAATATTACGTATAACATACATTAATAACTATTTACACCCACCACGATTAGAGGTTTTAAATCCTAATATCGCGGTACATGCTTTCTAGCTCAAGTTGAAGCAGTCAGTTGTAGAAATAGATTGATTATAAAATTTGATGGAAGTACTGATTTATTATAAACAATAATAGTGATTACTCACCTAAAATACCCTGTTGCGGAGCCCACTGAACTATATGGACGTTCTTTGGTGCATTTGGTAAATTCTCTTCGTATTTCCAAATGACAGTTTGTTTCAGTGTACTGAAGACATTCAAAAAGTCCCTCTTAAGACTGTCTGGCATAGTTTTGCTCTTCATCATTGTCCCCATGCTGAAGTATATTACACCATGTGGAGAATTGTCCATGAGCTTTTGTAGGTTCTAAAAATATTATGAATTTAATATAGATACATCTAATAAACACTACCAGAAAATAAAGTTGAGGTAAGAGTTGCAGCAGAATAGTTGGCAATATAGTGCACATAACTGGGACAAATGGATGTATTCTAAGAGTCATATTCTAAAGAATATACAAAGATAGAACTGAGAAAATTTAAAAATATATATACTAGGTAGGTACTGACATTAGACTGAAATTAGAAGCAAAATATGTCTACATTTAGAATGTTATTTGAAGGGTTAGAGGATATAAACGTTTTTAAAGTGGCAATGGCTTTTAAATGTTTACTTACATCAGGTAATGGTGCAACATCTTCATTTATATGATATCCAGCTACTGAAATATGGTTTTGTGGTAATCTGATGGAAGAACCTGTCGATACGTGTGCGTTTCCGATTATCAAAGATGCATTAAACTTCACTTCTTCGAAGGTAGGCACGGGACGTCCTCTCTTCTCAATAGCAGGACCAAACCCTAGCTTAAAGGTGGTCTCATCTTTTTCAATCAGAGGTCTGTGGATAAAATAGACCCACTTTTATCATGAACAAGTCATTTAAAAAGTGTTTCGCACATTATAATTATTAAAAAAAACTGCGGGATTGGCTAATTCTTTTTTGTGGTCCATAGTGCCTATAACATTAATTTGCAATGCATTTTAATGTTTTGTATAAAAAACACAAGATTATATTATTTAGAAATTAACATAAACAATTTACATTAGGTATGTCGCAATTATATTTTTTTTAATCAAAATTAAATTAATATTTTATACTTAACTAGTATATGTCTATACTTACAATCTCACATAGTATAAATAAAGTATATTCCAAAGTTCGCTTATACGCTCCATGAAGGTGAAGGGTGGTTCAATCGGGGACATGTGATCAGGAGTGTAAGCAGGGTTGGGCAACTCGTCGATCAGCCGCAGCACCATCGCATGTGGTTCCAATGATGACGAGTATATGAACGGGCAATTAAACACTGTACCAAATCTGAAATATATAATATAAAGTCCTTGAATTTTAATTAATTGTATCTATATTTTATTACCTAATTAAAGTTTACGTTGCTAGGCAAAACATTTGCGAAATTTTTTTATGATGAATCTAAAAGGAAGAGTTTAAATGAAAATATTTGAATGACAAATGTATCTGGAGTCTGGACTATAGACAAGGTCGTTTGGATCGCTCAGCTAGATTATGCCGAAGTCGAAGTTTTGGATTTCCATTGTAAATTTTGAGATAAACTATACTTTGTATGTCTTCTGAAAGAAGTGTTTAGCAAACAGGCAGGCGGTCCATCTGACGGCTACCATCAATTTCTCATGTATTGCTAACTGGGTTTGAAGGTCATCTTAGAGTTGATCATTCATTTGATACATTTTGTGTCCGGACATAAGTGGCATAATCTTCAGTCTCGTTCATAGGTCGCCGTTACACAGGTCATTGCTTGTTTATATTTTTGTTACATCAAATAACAACTTACCCAGAATAAAGTTCGCTGTAGAGCCATTCACCGATGACTACATCAAACTCTACCTTTGGATCTTGAATGAACTTCTGTACGTTCTCGTGCATAATCCCCATTGTTGCAATATCGTGCATAACGCTGTACATGGCTCGCATGTTTTTCAGGTCCACTTCTTGCGCGATCATCTTTTTGAAGTCTAGTAATTGCTCTGTAATATTTATGAACAAATGATTCGAAATAAATGATAAAATGTGAAAGACATTAAATATTACATTGATAAAATTACACTACTTGGATGTACGTCGGAAAGGGGCCCCTTAAACCTACACCCGTGTCACAAGTCTCGGGATCTGCTCGTAGTTTCTCTCTCTGTCACACGATGGATCCGGCACCCGCACGGAGAATCCATGGAATGCTAAGAAGTTCGTCTCCCCCTCTCTACTTACATATTTTAGGTCTGTGTCAAATTTATGTCACAATAAATCTTGGATGGCTAGGATATAATATTACAATGAAAAATCTGCCGGACTATCTTATTTGGGAGCTGCAAATTTGACACACGCAGTATCAGAACAACTTTTATATCTGACAGACCGACAAAGGTACGAATGTAACTTTCTTACCTAAAGGAAAATTTCCCATATTCGATGATACATCGACCTGACGGAGGTTTGGCTGAGGCTTTAAAGGAATTGGTGTAATGTATGTGACCTGAAATAATTAAAAACGTATATAAATAAGTTACTCTTATGTTTTTTTTTATGTAAATGAAACATTTTTTATTCAAATAGGCCTTTACAAGCATTTTTGAATAGCCAGACTCTTAACTATATGGTTAACTGGACTACTACAATTATGGTTTTAGGGTACGATTTTTAATAAAACATGGAATTTTAAAATACATTCTAACATTATAAGCCCGTAAATACTCTAATATATGCCACAACAAGATAAAGAACAGGTTAATGTTAGTAAAAAGAAGAACGACGTAATTTCATTAATTCCACATTGGTATCCTCGCTTTCACGCTAAAACTACTAAGCCAATTTAAATGATTTTTGTACACAGATAGTCTAGAGACTGAGAAAGGACATAAGCTACTTTTTATTCCGGGAAACGGATGATCTCAAGAAACCACGGGGAGCCACTAGTTATGGTATTATATATGTTTTTATATATTCGTGTATGGTTGCTTATGATATAAATGTGTCATTGGTAAAATTTTGTTAGTGGTCAAGAAATGAAGTATAAACACCTAGCTTTATACAAGTGGCACGTGTTATTCACATGTACCCTACCTACTCGTAGATTTTATGTGTGAATTTGGACTTTCTATAGACGATTCAAGGTCACGATGCTTCTCAAGATACTTATCATAAAAAATGACAGACAAGTCGCGAATCTTTATTTATCATGCGATGACCAATACTTGTCTGTATGTGATTTCACAATGATATATCAATATTACCTCTACACAATTGTTTTATGCCAACTTTTCCTGTTAATCAATTTACGATTTATATCTACTGATATTATGTATGAAGCTTTGAGTTTGTTTGATATTCCTAATAAGGATCTACCGATTCCAGTAGGAAAATATTTTGCTGTTGGATTGCACATTTATTGAGGAAGACTAGTTTATATAACATCACGCTACGTCAAATAGGAGCGGAACATCACTGATACATGTTGTGAAAACGAGAAAAGATGTGATGTAGACCAAGTTCCATGTTTGTTGCATTGTGCCAATACACAAGAGAGACAAACATACTGCGACAAAAAGAGACAAGAGGGTCTAAACTGGCATCAATGAATATTATACATTTTTGTGATCATATTTAAGGTCATTTAAATAAGGAAGTGAACTCAGTATATTTATGACATAATTTTGCTTAATCATAATGATTTTGAATACGAAAGCGTTTTAGGTTATTAAGCAAGGGATATGCCGAGTCAAATCTCTCAAGTAAATTACTTTAGGTGCAAAAGTTAAAGTAACTCTATCAATAAGTTCATCTTCTGGTTAAAAAAATACATTACGAAGTAAGAACTGCTCTTGTATTTTGATGGTTTAAATAAGATATATGGAAATAAATCCGGCTGGTTGCCAGATGCTTTAAGATGTTAAGTACCTATTAAATTCAAATAATTTAGACTAACATTAAGTAGCTCGGAAGGAACTAGGTATGTTAATTAGCATCCGCCCCGCAGTTTCACCCGCGATCCTACGAGATCTTATATTATACCGGGATAAAAGTAACCTATACGCTATTCCAGAAGATAGAAATAGGATCCTCACAAACTTTCGCTTTTATCGTATTAAGTATTAAGATTTGAATCGATGATTAACTATATTGTTTATTAGGTACTATATCAACTTATTAATATAAGAGTAGTTGTCGGCGTTTATAGATAACGTGATTAGAATTTATCAATGAAGTGCAATGTTTTGGAAGTAGGCACTTACGCAATATTTCATTACGACCAACAAACAATGTAATATTAAATCAGGAGGTCATATCTTATCATAATATTAGTCACTAGTGGCTACCCGCGGTTTCACCCGCGATCGGGACCTTCAATTTTCTCGGTATAAAGAGTTCCTTATGCGTGGTTATAATGTGTTCCAAATGTCATCTAAATCCGTTTAGTTTTTGCGTGAAAGAGGAACAATCATTCATCTGTCACAAACTTCCGCATTTATAATACCTATACTAGTCGACCCGCGCACCTTCGTTAGCGTCACTTGCCCGTTTTTGCAACAGTTTTGATTGATGCTCCGCTCCTATTCGTCGTGGCGTAATGATTAATACATAAAAACCTTGCTCTTGAATTACTCTATCTATTAAAAAAAACGCACCAAAATCCGTTGCGTAGTATTAAAGATTTAAGCATACATAGGGACAGACAGACGGCGAATAGCAACTTTGTTTTATACTATGTAGTGACTAGTGACCCGCCCCGGCTTCCCACGGGTGCAATGCTTAAAGCCGCGCGCCGAAATCACATCAGAAACAGTGTTTTTCTACTTTAGCATGTATTATACATTTAAACCTTCTCCCCTTGAATCACTCTATCTATTAAAAACCGCATCAAAATCCGTTGCGTAGTTTTAAACATTTAAGCATACATAGGGATATAAGGCCAGAGAAAGCGACTTTGTCTTATACTATGTAGTAAAGTAGGATTAAAAAAGTACCTCATGTCCAGCTTTGAGTAGATGCCTCACATAACCCTCTCCAAGGATAGTATGACTTTTGCCTGGATATGGAAACGCAACTAGAATTTTATATGCATCGCACAAATTTATCACTGACAGAGCGAGAAACAAAATAACTACCGGTTTATACATTTTTGTAAATTTTGGAATCTGGGTTTTTTTATGATTTATTTATTATCGTTTGTACTGTTATGATGACATGATCGCCTCGATCTGACTGACTGACTGTGAGTGACTGTATGCGTAGTAATTTATGCGCTCATCATGATCGGTAGTGTAGTGAGACAAGTTTGGCGAGTATTAAAATAAATATTTAATTTTCTCATGTTATTTTTCGCACATAAATTTAAATTGAGCATTCTTAATAAAATAGCAAGTAATTATTTATTGATTTTATGTATTGCCTTCATTTATTTTGAACACCCGTTACTAGTTAAATTCATTAAACGATTTTATGAATGAAATTCTGCGTTATAATATTTTCTATTGTTGTATAAATGTGAGGAAATAAATTTGGGTAACTGCTTATAGCTATACATATACTAGCTTTACTTAAGTTTATCTCGGAGTCATTTTAGTTTTTAGGTTTGTGGACTTGCCATCGACTATAGTAAAATAGACACTGAATTGTTGATGGGACTTGGCGCATTTTTACATGAGTGTGCAATAAATGAATATCTTGGATCTCAATTGGTATGTTGTATGTTGATATATCTAATATATAGGTACATATATAGTTGATAGTGAAATGACATGTCACTCTTGTTATCTGTTCTGTTAATTATCATTACATAAATATGTGATTTATATTTTTATGTAATAAGTATTAAATTAGCAAACAATATTTATACTGTTTAAAATAATAGTAATGGTTTCCTAACTGGCTATTTGTGTAGTAATTGTTAACAATTGAGGCAGCTATAGTTTGACCATAAAGGGGAATAATATGTACTTAGCTTTATATTTATAGACAATGAGAGATCTGACAATAAATTCATGGTAATTTAAGTCAATAGCCGGTCGTTATTTTTGTCAGCGTCTTGTTAATACCTTGATGTTAGCATTCATATTATTCTATATATTAATATTTATGACTACCCACAAATTTGGATCGTTAAATATGCAGCATTGTTTTGTCACTATTACGTAGGAACCTATCTAATTGCATTTAAAATCAAGTACAGTGTAGCAATACAACATACCTAAATAAGTAATATTTTATTTGTAAAACATATACTTATCTATAATGTTTAGATTAAATATACCTACTATTTCTAGGATATTTAACTGTTATTAATTTCACTAAGTAGGTATTATATCATATTTCGGTTCCTGCATTAGGTATTAAGTTCTACCTAGCTATGAAAAGTTCCCAGAATTATCGCCTATGAATTTTACATAATAAATACACAATGGCTAATAAAAAAACAAAATAATTTAATTCTATCTTTTTTTTAAACTTTTTTAGCATTGTTTACAAATTTATCCAACGATATAATAGTTCCTATGGAATTTATAATTCACACAAACAGGTAGTATAACCTTAAATGTACCTATTTACTGTTTAGTTTCTGTAACTTGAATACTAAACACAGTATTTTCTGATACTTTTAATTAGCCTTCTTCTTTTTCCTTGTCACAACATTTTTCTGAACAGACTTTTTATAGCACATAATCTTCTTTACTGATACTATAAAGGCAATAAATATGGCAAAAACTATAGCTAGTAGGTCCAGGTACAGCTTCTGGTAGAGCGGCACGTGCAGCGCCGGCGAGCGCAGATGCGACGCTCCTCGCGTCTTCACGACGTGCTCCACCCAGTGCACCAGCTCCGCGCCCGGAGGCACCGGCCTGTCGTGGTATATGAATGACAGCTCCTTAGCTCTTTCACGATATCTGTTAAGAATGACTCAGATTTTAGAACTGCTTACATTATGTATGTAACTGCGGTTTGCAAATTTCCGTATAAAACATAAGTTGTAGTTGAAGCTCTGTATTGCGTGTGTCAATGTAAAAATCTTCTGTTGGTGACCTTGAAGTGATTAGAGAGAAATTCATAGTATTTATAGTTATATTATCACAGTAAAAAACTTACTTGGGATTCTCAAGAACATCCTCAATAGCAATCTTCAACTTGGCTGGTGAATCGTATCCAAGGGAAACTTGCTTCGCAAACCCTTTAGTTACAGCTCTCTTGATATTAATAAACTGGTCGGCGAAGAGTGGAATACCGATGACGGGAACAGCAAAATGAAGGGCCTCAGTAGTTGATAGCAGTCCTCCGTGAGTGATGAACAGTATGCAATTATGATGAGCTGGTGAAAGAACAAATATATATTCTAGAATTTTTGGGATGGTTTAAGTATATTAATTTGGTGGCTTTGATATTGAATTAAACCCGCTGATTGTCGTAAGCTACATGTAAGCTATAAGGTGTGAAATATGTCTCAGATGTCCAGGACAGACATTACTTCATTACTATTTCAGATTTTAGGGTTAAAAATTGGTTATGCTGAGACCAAGTCTGTTTCCAATCACATGTTTTTAATTTGTGACAGTATTTTGTTAAAAGGTCACCGCCAACTTCAGACGTTAGCTATTTTAGAAAATTTCTTTCCTGGCAATGTTAATCAATTTCATACTTATGTATTTGACTTGACAGGAGTAAGAATTAAACTACCTAATAGTTATAGTTTTATTTAATGCATTTATTCTCAGTTGGACTGTCAATATATATTTTGAAAAATATACCAACTAGCAGAAAAAGTACTTTTTGGTAAGATGCTTTCTACTTGCACTTTACAGAACAATACTTACCAAGAATACTCTGCTGTGGAGCCCATTGAACAATATGTACATTACTGGGTAAATTTGGTAAATGCTCTTCAAATTTCCAGATAACAGTCTGTTTGAGCGTGCTAAATACATTCAAGAAACCTCTCTTTAGTTCTTCCGGCATAGTTCTGCTCTTCATAAGTGTTCCCATACTAAAGTAAATAACTCCATTTGGGGACTTATCCATTATTTCTTGCAAACTCTGTAATGTGACATAAACATTACTTCATGTTTAAACTAAAAATACATTTCAAGGTTTTCCTTAATATACCTACCTAAGTTAATATCGTGCAAAAATTCATGTCACCACTCATTATCATTCAGAATTCATTATCTATAAATTAAATGCAAATATAATAATAATGCCGCTTTTCTTTACGTTTAGTTTATAAATACCTATTAGTTTATTTATATGTGATAAACGGTGCTGATGGGACAATTAATATGAAAATTGTATTTGTTATTCGCATGTTAGTTATTAGTACTTGCTTGTTTATGCCAATTATTGCTGTCAGTACTCTGCATATAATAATTTATAATATGAATATGTATACTTACAGCAGGTAATGGTGGAATTTCTTCATTGATATGATAACCAGCTATAGAAATGTGATTTTGAGGTAATCTCATAGCTGTTCCTGTAGACACATGGGCGTTACCTAAAACCATCGATGCATTGAACTTCACTTCGTCATAGGTCGGTAAAATTCGTCCTCTTTTCTCTACAGCACTTCCAAAAGCCATTTTGAAGGCACTCTCTTCTTTCGCCTCTACTGTTCTGATAAAGTAAAATTTTGTTTGTATTATATTGTAAATAAATGTCAACATCTTTGTTGCTATATATGTATATAAAACAAAGTCCCCGCCGCCTCTGCCTGTCTGTCTGACATGATGAACACAAAAACTACTGAACAAATTTTTATGCCGTTTTCACCAAATTACGGAGTATTTCATGGGGAAGGTTTTTATGTATAAATACATCAATTTGGACCCGGTGGCGCTGGTGGGCAGAATGAAGTCTGCCGGGTCCGCTAGATAATAGAATAACATACTCTGGGTAATATAATAGATATTCGTACTCACTGTCTTGCATATGATAAATAGAAAACATTCCACAATTCTTCTAAACGCTGCATGAAAGTCAACGGAGGGTCGATAGCTGACATATAATCAGGAGTATAAGCAGGGTTGGGTAGTTCATCGATGAGTCTCAATACCATTGCATGGGGTTCCAGTGATGACGAATAAATGTATGGACAATTGAACACTGATGCGAACCTGATTTATAAAACAAAAGTTTAAGTATAAGTCCAGAAGAATTAAGTCTAAATTCATGTTTGGAAACAGTGGTAATATTTACTGTAAGTCTAAGGTTACTAAAATTTATATAAATGATGCGTAAGGTATACATTTAAATTGATTGGTAAATGATTTCATTTCAATGCCTTTCGATCTTCTAACTATCACATATTCAATGGCAGCGTCTGATGTTTTTACATTTTTAACTTTATCTTCTTTCTGTCTTTATTAAAAAAAAAGGGGGTTCGGTACAACATGTTTCTTCCCGTGACAGCCGTTCTTTCAGATAACTACATAGACTAATTAATAGATATAACTTACCCACAATTAAGTTCGCTATATAACCATTGACCTATAACAATATCAAACTCCTCGTTCGGATCCTGAATGAGCTTCTGGACGTTTTGGTGCATTATTGAAGCATTAGCCACCCTGAAGGTAAACTCATATATAGCTGTCAAACTATTTGCGTTTACTTCTTGGGCTATAAACCTTTTGAAGTGCAGAAAATTGTCTGTAATATAAATTATTATTAAAGTATGTACCTAATAATGAATATGAAATAATGACGGAAAAATTGTGAAAACTAGATTGCGTATTATATGAAAATTGTACAATACATCGTATTTTTGTAACGTTAAATCTATAATTATATATCAAAATAGGTATAATTTCTTACCTAAAGGAAACTTAGCTAAATTTGATGACACATCAATCTGCCTTAGATTTGGATGCGGGTTTTTTACCAAAATTGGCGTGATATATGTGACCTGTTGAAAAGCATTTATAAGTAAATAAATAAGTAAGTAATAAATCCCAAGAAAATTATGACAGAAAATATAATTTTTTATTTACCTCATGACCAGCTTTTAGTAGGTGTCTAACATATCCTTCTCCAAGAATGGTATGACTTCTCCCAGGATAAGGAAACACCACAAGTATTTTAAAAGCACTACAAAATTGTAACACTATTAAAAGAAAAAATATTATTGTTTTTGATTTCTTCATCGTTCAAACTATTTTTAAAAATTCGCTTGGTTAAAATATGAACCGTGCTCGTCAGAAGTTTCTTTAATACAGTTCCAATGTGGTTTTAGCATAATCGTTAATGGTTTTTACCCAAAGACAATGCTCTCATTAGAGCTATATTGGTCCCAATTATGTTGTGTATAGCTAAACTTGGTTTAATATATTGCGATAAGGCTGCTATTAATGGAATAACTGTTTTTTCCCTCTTACTTTTTATTTTCTCTTCATTCTTTACTGATGTGCAATAGTTAATAATTAATTAAAAAATTTCAAAATTAATAGTCAATAGAAGTAAGTTTGTATTTGTTGATTTGTACGTACCTATATTATGTAAGTATGATAAATATGAAGAAGGCAAAATAAGTTAAGCTTAGTCCTATCTAATTCACTTTTGCTATTATTTTTACCATGACATGTGCCCAAAATGGTACCAATTATACAAGAGAAAAGTTTTAAGTTATTCATATTAGAATCGTGCCCATGACTAATTATATTATAATTCGTTCATTTGTCTAATGTATAATCATTAGATAGTTTGCTTTTAATTTTCGTGTATGCTTAATTATTATGTAAATTCAATTAAGAAATAATACCTACTTACAAATTTATGCCTTCACCCATGATAAACAATTTTTGTTGTGTTGATTGAATTCTTTACAGTTTTATATCTATACTTAAACTAGAGAGAAAAAAATAGATTAAAACAGCGAATAAAAAACGGAATGTTTTGATAAACTGATGTTTGTCACTCACGTCAAAACATTTGGTACATAATAGAATAATTTCTGAAATAACACATATTATCCGGAGAAATTTATTATCCTCAGAAACGTAAGTAAAACCGCAACATTAAATCTAGCTAACAGTAACGGGTACAACGTAAACTCATTTCTTAGCTTTCGCTGACGTTGTAGGTATAAAGGGAAAACCAAATAAAAAAATATATTTCATATTGTTTGAGGGGTCACGACAAAGGGCGGGCTTTAATGAGCGGTTCTATTTCACGCCTAACGGAGACCCTGGAGCCGAGACGATCTGTTATTGAACCAACCATTCGAGCCAACGGTTTTTTGAGACCTTATAAATGCAATTGCTTTGAGGAATCCCGAAAATACGTTTTTGAAACGGCTCTAATTGTTTCGTAACAGGACGTTGTGGTGTTCTTTGCTTTGATAGAAGTAGCTTGGTTTTTGTTGGCTATTATTAGATGTCTGATATATATTAACCATTTATTCATAAATGGAAATTTACGCGCGGCCAATTTGATTCCAAACTAAGCGCTAATAGTACTGTGGTAACCTGATAGTTATTATATACCGACTACTTTTACATATAAACTTACTGAGAATTTATATCCAGACAGATAAAATTAAAGATTTAATAACAGTTTAAGAATAAAAGTCGATTTAGACCTAAATGTAAAAATACAAGAAAATTACAGAAAGCCATGACCATAGAGGAAATGACGGGTGGGTTAATCTTAGTGGGTGAGTAAATCTTTATTAAATTATCTTTATTATTTTCATTTTACGTTCAAACAAGTCATGTAAATAAATACAAATAATATAGTAGATTAATCACAGCTTTTGCGAGCATCAGTCAACTTTGTGACGTAATAATGTGTACCTACCCAGCTTACAATCCAATTTGTCGATGGCGGATAGAATATAATAAATAATATTACATATTAGGTCCATAACGTAACGGCTTTTTGTATGATTGAAGGATTATTTTTCTGCGCAGAAATTCATGAATTGAAATACTTTCATTGGTTTTCTGATAGAATCTTTCATGTTTTTATAACTTGCTATTAAATTCTAGTAATTTAATGTGAAAGGTTTCGAGTACCTATCGTTCGATGTATGGTTGTATGAATTTGGAACACAAATAGTTTACCTACAATACACCGAGTTTGTACATGCTACTTGTCCCGGGAAAAAAGAAGATCCCGGGAACACGGGTGGAACCGCCACTAGTGTTACATACGTCTTCATAACATGACCTTTATTGATTTTGCAGAACAATTTTTGACCTTAAGTGAGATTCTCAATTGAGTCTTAGTCATAACTTCTGGCATTATGTTATGAATAATTTATTTGGATTATGACTGATGGTAAAGAAAAAAAATATCGATTCAATAATAATAACTATTCAAAGGGATGATCAATCAATATAATAAATCGGAGGAATATCTTGTGTTACATCGGAACGAGGCGTGCATTTGTAGAAAGATTGATGGATGCGTACGAACACTCGAAACGTAAAGGATATGGCGGCCACAGATAAGGTAATATATGGGTACCACGACCTTTATGTGATCCTATATCTTTACCAAATATTATAAAGCTGATGAGCACCTAGGTATGTTTGCTTGTAGACGCTAATCTCAGTAAGAAATGTGTCGAATTGAAATATAATTTTAATGATGGATAGCCAAAGAAAGGTATAGGCTATATAACATCACACTCTCTTATAATTTCAGTCATATAAGGCCCCACATTAATGACATGTGGGCCCAATTTCCCTACTTATAAATATGACGTCTCAGAGACTGATTTTCCAAAATAATACCGCTATTAACAAACAAAGCAGCTCATAACTATTACAATAGTTATCCAACAATACTGCAGACAAATCAAGTCAACTCATAAATAATAAACAAGCACAACAAATTGTATAATATGCTATCATTGTACAAACTCAACGAGGCTACGTTTAATATTGCCCTTTATGTCTCAAGTTGGACTCTCGCATAAATAAAGTAAAGTACAGATGGGTCACACCGACCATCTTTGGTTTAACTTTACCTACACCCTAAATTTATACGACTGTCAATAATATTATTTAGAAATATATAAGCGATTGGAACATTAAAATTCTCTTGTTGTTTACCATTTATTACACGTGCAATAGGCGTGCTTGTATTACGCGTTTCAAAATTTTGCAACATAAATAGTTTTTAGCTTACTCGTATATTCGAAGCAAAAGATTCATATTTTAATGATCATCATCATCATCATCGGCTCATATACGTCTCCACCAAGGAGCTCGAGCCTCCCCTAACATTGAGGGGGTCTATTTTAATGATAAACCAATTTAATTTTCATTCCGAGTTAGTTTGCACAAAACCCCATTCATATTTACCTTTTTCTAAGATGAGGACACCTTCCGGCCTGAGAGGGACGTTTTTTAAGCCATTATTTCATACTTACCAAATTCCCTCCACTCCATGCTACTGTCAGCTGAGTTTCACTAAAGGCATACTAGAGATGTTTCGTCAAATCGCGATATAGCGACTGTTATTTCTGCATATATCTAATCTGTGGTCACTGGCTGAATATGAATGGACGTGTGCCAACTTGTTACCTCCGACACTTGACCGCTCCTGAATACCGCATGAGCAAAAGTTGAGCTGCCGTTCTACTAGTTGAATCGTATCTACTTACATTGACTGTGTTAGAATAGTTTATGGGATTCACCGCTATTTTAGTACTGTAAGTTGAATAAGAGGACTCCAGTTGTGTTTTATGTAACTTCAGTGGGTGTTTACTTGGGGACGGAATAATTTGAGCTGTAGTGTTGGCAAGACAGCCGGTAGGTAGCGTTTTTTAAGCTTTCGCGAACTAAATTGATGATTTACGAGTATATACCTACATAACGAAACGATTCGCGCGTAAAATATTATCAAATTATTTATTATTTTATTTAAAGCCTGGGTTGTCCCACTGCAGGGCAAAGGCCTCCCATCCCGCTCTCCACTCTTCCCTGTTGTTTACCTTGGTGGGCCAGTCATCAAGGTCAAAATATAAATTAAAATATTAAACAACATTATATCAATGTCGATATTATTTTCGCTTAACTTTTAAACCCCTGACGATAATTTTTAATTACCATTTGATATAGTCAAAATTTCAACACATTTATAGCTCTATAAATGAAGTCTCTTGGATTCTGATTGCAGTGAAACTGACTCAAAGCTAATTACATTACGACCTTTGTGCATTCCAAAGACTTATGTGTGCTTTTGGGAGTGGTATATAATAATTTACAAAGCTTTATACCTACTCTCATTGAGATACTTTAGTAGGTAAGCTTACGAGCAAGTTTTGGGACTTTAGGCATATTATCCATATTATATAGTAAACTAGATGTCACTCGCGCTGCCGGGGGATCTTCAATTTTCCCGGGATAAAAAGTGTCGCATATGTGTTAGTCCATCCATACTCACAAACTTTCGAATTAATAATATTAGATTAGATGAGGGTTTATGTTGGTTTTTTAACATTAGCTGTCTTTGTAAACGCACTTGTAAACATTATTTCCTTTTCCGCTTCCTTTCCTTTTCTAACATGCACTCAAACACATATGTGTATCTCGCTCTCACGTGCGCGCGCTTACGCATCAATAAACCAATGACATTATTTTGACTCGATTACTTTCTAATTACTTCAACCGCAACACACAAAAAATCGTCGCTCGTGAAAATCCCTAATTAGAGTGTCCATCCGCATCCCAATTATCAAAAATAAACTGTAAAACGACTAGCTAAGGTGATCTAGTTAAAGTGCTGTGAAGATTTGTGGTTTTTGGACATATTTGAGAAGATTTTATCTCGCGCGGTCCGCGCGAGCCGCTAACACGATGGAGGCACAATGAGAGGACGTCGCCGAACGAGATTCTTCAAGTAAGTGCATGTTTCCTTTCATCTTGCAGCCTGTGGAACCCTTCCTACTACTCCAAACTCCCAGAACGGCTGCATTTCCTAGACCCTAATAGTTTTTACAAGTGCAATAGTTAGATCCGAAATTTAAATTAAAATACAGTCCACTAAACGCCGTCTACAAAATGTGGAAGTAAAAAGCTTCTCCATTTTTTCTGGTCCATCGGTCCGGATTATAAATACCGCCTGGTTTGATCCATTTGATCAATAAATCGATCTAAATTATTCTAAATTTATTTTATCTGGTGGCTTCGTTCCAGATTAAAGATATTTTTCTAAATTTATATACTTAAAGGACACCTTTTTATTCTGCCCACTACCTATAGTTATTTATTTGTATTTATTCTATTCACAGAATATGGAATATGTTTATGCCTTTATTATTAAGATAGTTTGTCAAATTTTATTATTTTCGCAACCCGCATTGGCAACTTACTCTTATTTTCTTTCCCCGCATAAATACTGGCATTAAATAGGTACTATTATTACTGTGAGTGAATACAAAATTAACCGCTTTAATATATTTCGCAATATAACAAGTAGGTAGATTCATAGGGAATTATTACACCGGTGCGTAGATACGACTCGCTCGATCTCGGCTGCTTGTGTAGTGCATGCCTATACGTATATAGGTATTTACCATAGGCATAGTTCGTGCGCTTTCCGTCTGTCATTCCGTAGGTCAGTGTCAGTCATACGTCAGCCCGGTACGTAAACGTTTTGTTTACAAGTTTCATTCTTTCAATTACGCGCGATTGATATTAGATAAACAAATTGTTTATTGTGTATTCTTACAAAAACAACTTGTCTTTATTGTTTATAACCACTATAACGATATTTTTACTATAAATTAATAATAAATAGTTTCTAAAATGTCTAAAAGAGGCAAGATAGGCGAGTGTGAGGAAAGTGTTTCAAAGTGTTTTGAGCTATCTCTTCTTAAGTCAAAACTCGAGGTTTATTTTCAACGCATGCAAAACGTTTACGATTCAGCTAAGGCTGCATCAGCTGATTCTCAACATTTACAGTTGTTCCTCCAACAAGCTGTTAGTATTGACGAAATTCGCACCAAGTTTGAGGAATCATTAGATGAATTTAATTTGTATTCTTTAAAGTCAGATTCAACTTATAAAGTGAACTACAGTAAATGGTTAGCATTTGAAGATTTATATTGTTATGTAAAAGAATTTTATTCTGAAAATACTGCATCAAAACTGAATCAAACGGCTGAGTCACACAGTAATTTAAAGCCTAGAAGAAAACTTCCTCCCATTGACTTGCTTTCTTTTGATGGTGATTTTACAAAATGGCCTTTATTTTATGCGCAATTTAATAGCCTTATCAATAATAACAGTTCTTTATCAGACAGTGAAAAAGTTTTTTATTTGGTTGGCAAGTTAACTGGTAGTGCAACAAGTGTTTGTGCAGGTTTGCCTGCCACTGCAGATAATTATATCCTTATTTGGAATGCTCTCATTCAAAAATATGATGATCCCCGCTCCCTGGCAAGTAATTATCTAAATAAATTATTAGATTTTAAGCCGCTGACAACTAATAGTGCTGCCGGTCTTGACTTGTCTATAAATAATTTTAATTCAGCTATTCAAGCTCTAAAACAATTAAAATTAAATAATCTTTTAGATTTTGTGTTTTTACATATTGCTCTTCAGAAGCTTGATACTGATACAATACAATTGTTTGAAACTACTTTTAGAAAGGAAAAATTTCCTACATATGAACAACTTTTTAGTTTTATTTGTGAACAAAGTAAGGTTTTATCCCGCACTTCTAACAAATGTTATGTTGTATCACAGAGTAGATTACAAAGTAAAGCTTTACCTACTTCTAGGAAAACAGCTCCTACTCCTAAACTAACTCGATCTTTTATGAACACAAATTCTAATGTCACAAATAATATTTGTATATTATGCAAAAGTAACAAACATGAACACATGTACTCTTGTGCTTTGTTTATGAAGTTAAACCCTAAAGAAAAATATAAATTTATTAAAGAGAATTTTTATTGTCACAATTGTTTAAGTTTTAAACACAAGACTATGGCATGTACTTCTAAGCATAACTGCACTCATTGTTCAGCTCGGCATCATTCTCTTCTTCATTTTAACCTGCCAACTCAACCAAATTGTAACTTAGCTGTTCCATCGCCCGCACCCGCTTCTGTACCCGCTAATATTCACACACTGTCCTCTGAGACAGCCGCACACTCGGAATTTTCTACAGTTCAGAGTAAAGTCAACTCGTTGACACCACATACTTCTGTTTCTAACAGTAAGTCTTCGTTTTGTTCAATTTCTCGTGATCACGCTGATCACCCTCGCACCGCTACTACTACCTTGTTAGGTACCGCTAAAATCAAAGTAATTGACAAATTTAACCGCACTCACCTCTTGAGATGTCTGATCGACCCGGGCTCTCAGAGTGATTTTATTTCTCATGACTGTTGTAATAGGTTATCACTATCTATTTCAACTCAAAACCGCCTTTCAGAAGTTAAAGGCATTGGAGGAGTTTCTCATGAAATCAAAGGGTTTACAAGCCTAGATTTTACTTCGCGCTTTGATAACGGTCATATTTATTCTATTCAACCTTTGATTGTCGACCGCATCACATCACACCTACCCGACGCATACGTAGATATTGGTGCAATGCAAAGCGTTCTTCGCGACTTACCGTTAGCGGATGACGACTTTTCTAAGCCCGGTCCTATAGATTTACTTTTAGGTGTTAGGATTTACTGTGACATTATATCTTTCGACAAAGTCACCGGTTCTCAAAATTTTCCAATGGCCTTAGAAACTACTTTAGGTTACGTCCTTATGGGTGACGCACCCGTTCTATCAGCTCCCGCTTCTAACCGCGTGTTCTGTGCTTTTACTCGTGATGCTTTAGATAAATCCTTAGAGAAGTTTTGGTCGATGGAGGAATTGCCTGATAAAAGGTTTTTAAGCCCTGACGATCAAGCGTGCGAGGACACTTATGTCGCTACGACTACTCGCAACGACGATGGAAGTTTCTCGGTACATCTTCCTTTTAAGGATAGTCCCGAGAAACTAGGCAATTCTTACATCACGGCCAAACGACGCTTTTTATTACTAGAAAATAAATTCAAAAGGTTCCCGGAATTACGTGAAAATTATAATAACGTTATTCATGACTACATCGATAAGGGAATTTTGTCGCGAGTTCCACCAGACGAGTGCATTCTACCTTGTTTTTATCTTCCACACCACCCTGTAGTACGTAACGACAAATCTACCACGCGCCTCCGCATCGTGCTGGATGGTAGCGCCGCGACTAATACAACATTTTCTCTTAATGATATTCTTCATACAGGTTGCAATTTGCAAGCTGATATTTTTCATATTCTTTTGAATGTCCGCATTTTTCGTATTGCATTTCTTGCTGACGTAAAACAAATGTATTTGTGTATTTACGTTCACAAACCGCACCGCAAATTTCAACGTATTCTATACCGCTTTTCTGATAATGAACCGATCGAGACTTACGAGTTTAATCGCGTTACGTTCGGACTCTGTTCATCACCGTTCTTAGCACTGCGCACTTTGCGTGAACTAGCTTCTCGAGAGAGAGACAAGTATCCACTCGCCGCCGCAGTCCTAGAGAGAGACGTATATATGGATGACCTAGCTTCCTCTGCTTCGTCATGTACAGAAGCAGCAGTGATAGCTCAGCAGCTCATTCAGCTATTTAAAGAAGGGGGTTTTGACTTAATTAAGTGGACGAGTAATTCGCCTGAATTGCTCAGAAGCATCCCTGTCTCTCATCGCCAATCTGAGTCTATCTCTTTCGATGACGATAGTGTATTTAAAATTCTCGGTCTTCGTTGGCTTCCAATGACTGATAATTTTCATTTTTTAACATCGCAACCGCCATGTCTTTGTACCAAACGCGCTATTTTGTCCGCTACCGCACGTTTGTATGACGTTCTCGGTTTAGTCGGACCCGCCATTCTTTTCGCAAAGTTACTGATCAAGGAACTGTGGCTTCTCAAATTGGCATGGGACGATGTGCCTCCAGATCACATCGTTGTGTTGTGGCAGCGCTACACGTCTGAGTTGCCATTACTTTCTCAACTCAAATTTCCTCGTCACATAGGCATTGAAAACGAATCCCGCGTTTCACTACTTGCATTCGCAGACGCAAGCGAAAAGGCATACGGCTGCGTCATTTACTCACACGTTGAAAATGGCAATGAGAACCCTATAGTCTCCTTGCTTTGTTCCAAGTCTCGGGTTTCATCCCCAACTAAATTTGTCACATTAGCTCGTCTAGAGCTCAACGCTCTCGTTCTCGTAGCGAGATTACTTCGCACAGTTTATGATACGTTGTCTCAACGTCACCGCGTTGACGATATTTATGTTTTTTCAGACTCCGTAGTCGCCCTTTCTTGGGTATCTTCATCACCTCATAGGTTCAGCACCTATGTCGCTAACAGGATTTCGCAATTCCAGTCTCTTTTTTCTCCTGACACTTTATTCCACATCGCGGGCGTACAGAACCCTGCTGATTGTATTTCACGCGGGCTTCTACCATCACAATTAGTTAGACATGAACTCTGGTTCTCAGGACCTCCGTGGGCCTCATTACCAGTCAGTGAATGGCCTATACAAAATTTTATTTCTAGTTTACCCGTCGTTGATTTACCGGAAATTAAAACTGTTTCACATTTAATTAACACTCATGAAGACGAAAACCCTCTTTACGCATTTTCTTCAAGGTTTTCCTCTTGGCAGAAATTTTTAAGGTCAACTGTTTACGTTCTTCGATTTATTAAAAGGTTGCCAAGGAATAATCTTATAACCGCTAACGATTTAGATGTTGCTGAATCGTTTATTATCAAAATAATTCAACGCTTTGCCTTTCGTGGGGATATTCGTAATATAAAAGCTGGAATACCGCCTTCCTCCGGGTTGAGAAAGTTATTTCCTTTCTTCCATGAAGGCATTTTAAGAGTCGGTGGTAGGCTAGGTAACTCAAATTTAGATTATTACTAGTGGCTCCCCGCGGTTTCACCCGCGTTCCCGGGATAAAAAGTAGCCTATGTGTTATTCCAGAACATATTCTAGCTCTGTGCCAAATTTCAAGCAGATCCCTTCAGCCGTTGAAGCGTGAAAGAGTAACAAACATCCATACATACATACAAACTTTCGCATTTATAATATTAGTAGGATCATAAACATCCAGCTCTTTTACCTAAAAAGGGGCATATTATTAATCTTTTAATTGATTATTGTCACCGCGAATATTGTCATGCCGGTCCCCAGCTTCTACTTTCAATTATGAGACAAAAGTATTGGATTTTATCCGGTAGACACGCTATTAAGCAACGCGTTCATACCTGTCTAAGGTGTTTTAAACTTAATCCTAAACAGACTTTTCCAGCCATGGCAGACTTGCCACAGTGTCGTGTCGAGGAATCTAAAGCATTCACACATACTGGTATAGACTATGCTGGCCCACTTTATATAACTTTAACAAAAAAACGTGGTGTACGAAGTCAAAAATCATATTTATGCATTTTTATATGTTTAGTAACCAAAGCGGTTCATTTTGAACTCGCTTCAGATTTAACTTCGCAAACATTTTTAAACGCTTTTAAACGTTTTTTATCGAGACGCGGTACTTGCAAGTTTATTTACAGCGATAATGGTACAAATTTTGTCGCCTCAAAGGCTTATTTAAACGAACTTTATTCATTTTTATTAACTGATGAATATTTTCAAACATTTAACTCGGAGCTTGCAAAAAACCGTATTACTTGGCACATGAATCCTCCAACCGCTAGTCATTTTGGGGGTATCTGGGAGGCTAATATAAAAAGTGCTAAATCTCTTCTATTCCGCGTCATAGGACGTCAGGTTTTGACTTTTGAAGAGATGGTTACAGTTCTTAATCAAATTGAGGCAGTTCTTAATAGCCGTCCGCTTACTGTATTGAGTTGTGACCCATCAGAGCCTTCTGCTCTCACACCCGCTCATTTTTTACTTACCGCACCTTTAGAATTTTTACCCGCAGCTGACTTGAGTGGAGAACGAGCGAGTCTGTTGACGCGATTTTCCCTTATGGATTCATTAGTGCAAACTTTTTGGAAACGTTTTAAAACAGAGTATCTCCATAATTTACAAGTTCGTGAAAAATGGAATACTCCATCTAACCCACTCACAGTAGGTAATTTAGTGCTGGTAAATATGGAGAACTCTCCTCCTCTACAGTGGCCATTAGGAATAATAACTCGCATTTTTCCTGGCCATGATGGTGTTATCCGTGTTGTCGAAGTCAAGACTTCGAACGGAGTGTACAAACGGCCAGTAGTTAAACTGTCACCGTTGCCAATGCAGTAGAGTCTTTTCATATCAAATTTTATTAGTTATAGTTCGCACTTTTATAGGTATATTTCTATAGTATTACTTTATTTTATTTACTTTCTCTTTAAAGGCGTTCCTTTAAGGCGGGGGGCATGTTGGTTTTTTAACATTAGCTGTCTTTGTAAACGCACTTGTAAACATTATTTCCTTTTCCGCTTCCTTTCCTTTTCTAACATGCACTCAAACACATATGTGTATCTCGCTCTCACGTGCGCGCGCTTACGCATCAATAAACCAATGACATTATTTTGACTCGATTACTTTCTAATTACTTCAACCGCAACACACAAAAAATCGTCGCTCGTGAAAATCCCTAATTAGAGTGTCCATCCGCATCCCAATTATCAAAAATAAACTGTAAAACGACTAGCTAAGGTGATCTAGTTAAAGTGCTGTGAAGATTTGTGGTTTTTGGACATATTTGAGAAGATTTTATCTCGCGCGGTCCGCGCGAGCCGCTAACACGATGGAGGCACAATGAGAGGACGTCGCCGAACGAGATTCTTCAAGTAAGTGCATGTTTCCTTTCATCTTGCAGCCTGTGGAACCCTTCCTACTACTCCAAACTCCCAGAACGGCTGCATTTCCTAGACCCTAATAGTTTTTACAAGTGCAATAGTTAGATCCGAAATTTAAATTAAAATACAGTCCACTAAACGCCGTCTACAAAATGTGGAAGTAAAAAGCTTCTCCAGTTTATTTAAAAAACTTTCTAAAACAGTGCCGACCCTGTAAAAAAGCAGCAACTGTATAGGCAGTGAAAGGGACAAATGTAATGTATTTTCGTCGAAGCGCTATCACCCCCGCATAGCTACTTCGTAATACTTTTGCATCGTGAAAAATAACTCAATATTCTCTCATTACACTCAATATTGTAACAAAAATAAAGCAGAGCCAATTAATTAGGGCAACACGGGTACAGCAGCGAGCATAAGTTTTCCACTCGCGGTTGAAACTTTGTTTGCTCAGCGTAATGAATGCGACCGCCGCACTTGTTTTGCCTACCCTACATACAGTATGTTGCGGTTGGGGTGACTGTGCTATCGGATAAATTGGGACATTCGAAATTATGTGCAAAGATTGTTTTACTTAATTACTATACGATCATTAAATAATTCATTCGAACACTTGAGAATTTTCTGTCTCAAATCCCTCTTTCAACTTAAGCCTGGATATAAATAACTTGTAACGTTTAAAGCTACTGATTCGGATGCTCATTAAGAGTAAGTATTTTTTTGCTTCCTTAAAATTTCTAGAACATATAATATAATATTCTAACTCCATAAATTGTATCCAGGTCTATTCAGCCGTTGTTGTGTGAAATGGTAAGTCGTAGGGTCTGGATGTAATTATCTATGTAAGTATGTATTTGATGAGTCCAATAATAGAAGCGGTCAGATGCGCAGGATATATTAAGGTGCACAAGCATATGCGCGAGACACAGGTGCACATACTCATCCTTGCCCTTCTGAACCCAGTGGAACGGGAACCGTTACGACCGGAGAAGGAGTCAGACAGATGGAACAGTATCACGGTGAGAAGGATACAAGCAGTCAGTACTTTCTCACACTCCCTTAATCGCCTTTTACGATACCCACGGGAAGAAATGGGGTGGTGCTATTCTTCTCTGCCCGCACCACAAAGTATGTATTTAACAGTAGTATGTAGTAGGTATATCAGCTATCTGGTTAACATAGCACAAGCTCTGCTTAGTTTAAAATGAGATTGGCCGTGTGTGAAAAATGTCCCGGGATAGGGATATATTAATTAATTTAGATAAAATTTCTTAAAGCTGTAAAAACATCAAAGCATAAATATTACACCGGTGCTAAATGATCGGAAACAACTGACATGACGATTATTATCAGCTTTTAGTCGTTATAAGCTAACTGAAAGCTAGGTAGATGAATATTTGAGTGTGCAGCCTCAATTCTACAATTAAGATTGTCTTTGTTGTGTAAAACATTCATGTTCCACGTAAGGTTCATGTATGGAATATCGTATACTAGAGGCTCAATAGACTTATCTACTAAAGTACAGGACCGAATTTAAATGTAGAGTAAATATATAATGATAACCGATATAAAGATAAAATAAAATTATCATAAATAAAGTCCCAAATCGCTTCCCTGTCGAAGCGTGCCGAAAATTTTAATTATTAATTGGCTTGAAATAATTGATATCAATATTAATTAAATCATATTTTTTTAATAGCTTTCGATGCACAAATATTACCTTTTATTATTGCTGCAGTCGAGTAAACATTTGCGACTTTTATCGAATATTATTTTTAGACGTAAGGGTAAAAATTGTGCTTTCATATTTTTTCCATTAAGCTTTAAATTGTATTAAAACCGTGGCCACACTATTCAGAATTACTTTAAAATGTAGATAAGTTTATGTTACTCTTCCTTATATTATGTGTGCCTACCTGAGAGGTATTTCGGCTAAATTGTATAACTTTCGGAGTTAACATGCAGGACGGGGGTAAACGTGATAGTTCACTGGTTTAACGATACGGTTACATAATAGGGGTTAAATTTATTAACTAGGCATAATATTGGGGTACTATGTGTAAAGTTTGTTTACTTTCCTGTTTATATCACTGTTTATTTAATTGGCTCGTCAACGCACCACCACATTAACAGCTCGCGCCATCTTGGCACTGTCAGTCTGCCCACAGACTATAGCGCGCTAGTGACGTATGCGCTCGAGACAAGACACATATACTACATCCCTTTCTCAATTTAATTTGAATTATAATTCTAATAATAATTTATTTATTTCATAGAATATGGTACAGTAAGATGGGCTTATAATTAGATCTGCATATTCGACCAGTGCTGGTGTAGAAATATTTAACAGGGATATTTATTTTAATACAGATTTATCAAATTATCAAAATGTAGATAAGTATTATTATGTAATTACATTTTAAAATCGAAATATTGTTAATTAACCAATTGAAGAGTAGGTATGACTAAATTTTTGTAATGGTAATAATCTCATATCTTTCAGGAACTTATTATATTAAAAACATAAGTCTCATTATTATGCATTTTAAATCATTCACATAGTGCTAACAAATTCATCTTGTTTAGCCATTAGGTTTCCCATAGATAGGTCACTTCCCTTCCCACTTACCTTTCTTCTTCTTTAGTCATTAGATACTATTCCATTTTCTCCTATTTTTTTTTTTTTTTTTTTTTTTTTTACTATCCGCATAAATCTTTTTCTTATGATTTAATCCTTGATCAGTCTTTCGCTTCTAAGAGTTGCATGCTTTGTTCATCATCACAGATGGCCTAATGCCACTGCTAATAGCAATGTTGTTCTAATCGTGCTAGTCAATTTCTTAATATCAAATCATTGAATTGATAATTTATACTTATACTAGTGGACCAGGCAGACTTCGCTCCGCCCACCAGCGCCACCTACCGGGTCCAAGTATATGTAAGCTATCCTATCTCTCAAGTTGGATCGAACTGCACATGGTGTGCGAATTTTATTATAATCGGTTAAGTGGTTTATGAGTCCATTGAGGACAAACATTGTGACACGAGATTTATATATATACAGATTACACATAAATCGCACTTACTAAACCTTTGATAAAGAAGTACTCAAAGAAAACTATGAACTTGCATGACAAACGCGTAAATTGATTAGTAAAGAGCCAGGCCCTGATCAGTGTTATCTATACTAAGATTTTCATTGTGATGAAACTACCCAGGAACAACATGGCATTTGTTGACTACTTAGGTATGTGTAAAATGTTATTTACATTATACAAATGTAAAAACCAAAAACTGCTATTACTTGTGCTTGTTATTGTATAAATATGTGTTATCCTATATAATTTACATTCCTTACCAGAACAATCAAGGTATGACAAAGGCTCCACATACTCATGTATTTCTATTTTTTTTTTTGTTCAATATTATTCAGAGTATACCTAATTATTTTATTTTACCCACCCTGATATTTCATATATTTTAGTGCTTATCATCATAATTTTTCTTTATACCTTATTTTGCTGTCTTTAATTGCTTGAAAGATTCATTTTTTTCCATTCCAGTCAGATGTATTTGCAAGTCCATAGCACCCCTTAGTGTACTCTAATGTAGAACAGTTTTTATTTGGAAGCCTCACCAGTAGTTCAAATATGAAAGTTATAAAAATCAATGTACCAGGGTACTAGATATTAATTTTGATATATGATTAAGTAATTATAACAACTCTTTGAAGTGCATTGCTATGCATTATTGTTCAACTTCATTATATATTACATTAACATATTGCATAATAGCAATTTGAGTAGTATAATGAATAAATAAACATCCAGAGACACCCCCATATGCAGAGCCAATCCAATTCCAAACCAAGCAGAGTCTACACCACGGCAACCCAACAGCTGCTATACCACAATTTAAATACATACCCACACATATACAAAACAGACCTATGGTATTGTATATATCATTTTTCCTTTTGTAAATTGCCATGGTATTTGCCTGTAATGGTTATGCTTTTATTTATGTTTAAATATATACATGTGTTTGTTTTTTTTTTTAAAAGACAACTGTAGGCTTACCTCAAATAAAACTCTAGGATATGCTAAGCTAGACAATTAAGTTTAGACTCTTTTAGTTCAATTGATGACATAGGTATATTTTGTAGGAAAACTACAAAATATTATAATAAAGTTATTCCCAATCAAAACTAATGTTCACATTTTTGTACCTATTCTAATATAATTTCTTTTTCTCAAGTACCGTTCTCGGCGAATTTCAGCGCTGACCGCCAGCAGTAGGTACTTACATACTTCTACACCCTCACTCATATTATGTTAGGCACCAACAACGCAAGTGTTTTTTCCAATAGGTCCGAATAATCCATTATTCCTTAGGTATTCTCAATTTGAGCGCAACTTTACTCGAGGAATGAGTTGGAAATAAACAGGGTTTCAAGGAACCCTTTTTAACCCGCTCTAACATGAGAGTTTAGCTTTTTGAAATATTGTGTTATGTTCTACGCTTCTTTTTTGAGATCAAATAGAATGTAGCTAAAATCAACATTTCATATGTACATAGATTTCTTGCAGTTTTAATCGATAAACAAAACTGACCGACACATACAATTGATAGACATGACATTACTGACGTGAAGTGACGTGACGTTTGACGTTATTATTTTTTCCATTGATCCGTTCCGTTTCACTCCATTTCTGTTTTATTTTTCATTAATTAAGTAAATATATTACTATTAGTTTTTAAATGTTAAATATTAAAATTATAGTTTGCAATTCCTAGAAATAACTTTATTAATTTTATTGTTAACTATTTCGATTAATTATTGACAATTGTAAGGAAAACAATTTGGTAATATATATATATATTTTTTTTGTTTGTTTTGGACTATTAAGTCCATTGAAGGTTCGCGTTATTTATTTTCTTTCGGCAATAAGTAATAATTATTATTATTTTTTTTTTTTTTTTTTTTTTTACTTGAGCTCGCTTCTAAATATCGCGATGTCGGCGTTCCACTTCTCTGTTTTGTTGCGGTCAATTAGGTACTGCATTAACCAATGTGATAGGTATTCCTTTCAGTACAGAACGGTTTAAACTCTACAATTGTTTACAATGGTAAACAATGGTCAGTGGTACTAAGCTGTCAAAAGTGGACTTACGTTTGAGCTAGTTATTCTGAGGCATCATTCATCGTTCACTACGAATAAATTATAACCACTAGGAAGCGAACCCATCAAATTACACCCATTGATTTTGATTTGGATTTTGATACTAGAGATTTTCTTTTTTATATTCTTATATAAAAGATATTCAATGGAACTACATTATTTACAGACTTACCTTGCATTTATGACATTTCATAAGTTTCATTTACTCCTACAATCCCTGGATTCCGCATATGCTGCATTTAATACAGGATCACGAAATTTCATAGGATTTACTATTCTGGCTATATATACCTCAGAGAAATTCCTACATACAAACACTTCACAAGTTCACTTTGGAAGATTTTCATTAGTTTGACATCTTCATCCCACTTGATAGTTTGACATCTTCATCCTGCTGTTTTAAATAGTTTGACTTCTTCTTCCCACTTGTTTTAAATAGTTTGAAATCTTCATCCCGCTGTTTTAAATAGTTTGACATCTTCTTCCCACTTGTTTTAAATGGCTTGACATTTTCTTCCCATTTATTTTATAAATTCAATCATTATACATACTTATATATATTTTGAATATCAAGGATACTAAGTTAGGAAAGGATATTTCCTACACACACACTCTATATATTTTACATTTTTTTTTTTTTTTTTCTTTTCTTTTTTTTTTAGTTTAATGCCCAAATTCATCTGCGTGCATGTGTTTTGTTAACACATAAATCCATAACAATTGAATGTTTAGAATAATCCTGTAAAATAATGGTTGGTTATGGTTAAAGATAAAGTATTAAGTAGTAGGCTAAATTATAGTTTGTAACATAGTAATTCAATGCTCAGAGTCATCTGCTGTTTATAACATAGCAATTTAATGCTCAGAATCATCTGCAATATTATTTTACACCTTTGTGCATAGCAATTTAATGCTCAGAATCATCTGCAATTTTATTTTACACCTTTGTGCATAGCAATACAATGCTCAGAATCATCTGCAATTTTATTTTACACCTTTGTGCATAGCAATTTAATGCTCAGAATCATCTGCAATTTCATTTTACACCTTTGTGCATAGCAATTTAATGCTCAGAATCATCTGCAATTTTATTTTACACCTTTGTGCATAGCAATTTAATGCTCAGAATCATCTGCAATTTTATTTTACACCTTTGTGCATAGCAATTTAATGCTCAGATTTATATGCTGATTTTTTCACACCTTTGTGCGTAGCAAATTAATGCTTAGGTTTATATGCTGAGTTTCACACCTTTGTGCGTAGCAAATTTATGCTTAGGTTTATATGCTGAGTTTCACACCTTTGTGCGTAGCAAATTTATGCTTAGATTTATATGCTGAGTTTCACACCTTTGTGCGTAGCAAATTTATGCTTAGGTTTATATGCTGAGTTTCACACATTTGTGTGTAGCAAATTTATGCTTATGTTTATATGCTGATTGTCACACATTTGTGCGTAGCAAATTTATGCTTTGATAAACTGCAGTATTTCCATAGCAATTTAATGCCCAGATTAGTCTCTTACATAGCACATTAGTGCATAACAATTATTGATTTATCATATTCTTTTCTGATATTAAGTGTATAAAATACTTTTTAATGCAATATGCCAAAAGACCTTATATTTTCAGTTAATTTACATTTAGCATGCTATAAAATTAAATGATAGCTTAAGTATACCATAACCATAATAATGCCACAAGATGATTGAAGGAGAAAGACATTATTTCATATTAGATTTAAAGGTTATTTAGTTTCTTCAAGACAACATACGTAATTTAAATTTAAAAGGAACGATTGCTTGGACAGGATGATTATTATACCACATTGCAGAGAGTGAATTATTAAATATTCAAATTAATATATTAATAAATTAATTAATTTAACCTTCAACTTACTCGTACTCCGATTAAGAGTTCTTGACCCGTTTAGTGTGGCTACTTACAGGAGAATGCCCCATTGCAGTGTAATTTGATGCTTTTATACGGTTTGAAATGACGAATGGCTTGAACGCATGAACTTAGGAATGAACCCAGTGTTACCAACCGATACAAAAACATAGATTATGCTACTACAAAATAATTCACCTTACAGCTCGGCCATCCTGCTTGGAGCAAGTCTCATTGCTCAATAAAAGTAAAAAATAAATTACAGTACAACATAATTTACGCACTTTAAATTACAACTAGTATTTACAAAATAAATAGGTATAACTAGTCAAGAAAGAACTTCAAATCATATATGAAATCTTCCCTTTTTTTTTAAACATATTTTTTTAAGCACAGATTTACGTATCTAACTCTGACGCTATCAGAATTGACCTATGCTGATATTGTTTTAATAATGCCTAAATTTTGAAAATGACTCTTAGACGAGAACTTCACTTAGTAGTTCTCTTATTATTTAGTATATCAAAATTTGAACACTCGAAAATGGCATATTTCTTCATTAAACTTAAACGTGTGATAAGGTACATTAATATACACTTATTTACAACTTTATTATTTTATTTATTTCATTATTTAGATGAGTTAATATTTGATCAATGGCATTTATGATTTATTTTTATTGTTTCATATATGACTGCAATTTTTTTTTGTTTATATGCATTTTGCCATGCCTAACATAATGCATAACAAACATGGGTATTAATAAATACCCATGAAACTAACAAGGAAATTAGATTTATACCAAAACGGAATAGAAGAAGAGTAATTGGGGTAAAAAAAGACAAGATAGGGTAAGATCAGAAAATATTAAAAAGATAACTACAAAATGGCAATGGACAGGACATACGTTACCAAGAGAGTTATTGTTTGAGTGGAAATCTTTATAGCAGGCCTACGTCGCAGGGCAAGCTGGGGAAAAAGTTAGGTAAATTAAATAAGTCTTTAGATTAGTTAATCCTTTAAATTAGTTAAGTCTTTTAAGCCATTCAATTAGTCGAGTCTTTTAATCCATTCAGTAAGCCAAGTCTTTTAATCCATTCAGTAAGCCAAGTCTTTTAAGCTATTCAATTAGTCAAGTCATTAAATTAGTCAAGTCATTAAATTAGTCAAGTCATTAAATTAGTCAAGTCATTAAATTAGCCAAGTCATTAAATTAGTGAAGTCACTAAATCAGTGAAGTCACTAAATCAGTGAAGTCACTAAATCAGTGAAGTCACTAAATCAGCGAAGTCACCAAATCAGTGAAGTCATTAAATCAGTGAAGTCATTAAATTAGTTAAGTCATTAAATAAGTTAATATTTTAACATATTTTTATTTTATTTTCTTTTCACATTTTATTTTATCATATTTTTTTTTTCTTTTCTTTTCATATTTCTCTTTATCATATTTTTTTTCTAATTTATTTTATTTATCATATCTTATTTTATTTTATCATACTTTATTCTATCATATTTTTTAGTTTTTTTTTCTTTTAAATTTTTTTTCATCATATATTTTTTTTTATTTATCATATCTTTTTTTATTTTATTTTATAAGATCTTATTTTATCTTATTTTATACAGGAATATTTAAATACAGTTTATATTTAAGGTGGTATGCAGGTTTCTTGTAATATAAATTATAATAATGTAAATTAATAACGTTTTTTTTTTAATAATTTTTTTTTAGTCTTACTGTAAAATGTATGACATCTTCGAATAACCCATATTTATGCAATAAATGAATTTGAATTATGGTTACGTTAACTTTAATTTCAAACAATACATGATGAAGAAGCTTAGTACAGAAAGAACATTATTTAGAGTTTTGTTACAATTGAAACGTTTGTGACCTTCTAGAATTATCTTATATATTCTTGTTAAGAGTTATTAATCGGTCGAACATGTACATCTGAACGACCATGGTTATTAGGTTGGATTATTAAATAATTATTGCCGCGAAATCTCTCCGCTTAGGCATATTAAATTATGTATGCGCTTGTGGATTTGCCTGTACTGTAGACAGACTCCCATCCACTCCCTCGCAAGTTAATCGATGATCATTACATTATGCTCCTTGCTACTTGCTGCTTCTAGGTTTGGCTTGGAATTAACAGCGTTAGTGTTTAAATTACTACAGTTAGAATATTTATAATAAGGGGAAAGTCTATGATCAGGTAGTGCCAGATTTAACCGAATTAATTATTAAGTATTTGAGAATTGTGAAATTATTAATGTGCAGATCATATTTGGTAGAAATTTACTCTGACCAAACATGCCAAAGGATAGCTAATAAATCCAGAGAGTTGCCCTGGCAAGTTATGAGCTCCCACCGCCCAAAGATAAAATCACATCACTAGTTTAAAGGTTAGGTAAGGTTAGGTTATACAACTATTTGTGGTTTGTAATAAAAAATTGTCTGTTCATGTACAAACATATCCCCAGAGGGTAGCTCTGGCTCGATATGTCCATCAAAAGATAATCTATACATCCAGGGAGTAGCCCTGGCAAATGTATAAGTATCCCTCGCCCTTGAACAGACTAACCACACTTCAAAAACATATATAAAATAACCTTTTACTTAAATTTAGCACTGTTAGCGTAATAATTTATGAACTAAACATATCCTCAGAGAATTGCTCTGCCATGATATGTCTTCCAAAAGATAACCTATACACCCAGGGAGTAGCCCTGGCAAATGTATAAGTATCCCTTGTCCAAATTATTATTCGTATCTTAGTGCATTCTCGTCACATCCGTCTTTATGTTTCAACGGATATTATACACATAAACAAATAATTTTATATTTGAAACACTGAAGTTTTCTCGTAAATTGATAGATCACATGATAAAAAAAATAAAAGATAATTAGTAATAAAAATTTGAAAAAATAAAAAGAGTGGACGGGTATAACGGATATTTAAAAATATCCGCTGATCCCACTTCTGAATTGAAGGAGAAAGACATTATTTCATATTAGATTTAAAGGTTATTTAGTTTCTTCAAGACAACATACGTAATTTAAATTTAAAAGGAACGATTGCTTGGACAGGATGATTATTATACCACATTGCAGAGAGTGAATTATTAAATATTCAAATTAATATATTAATAAATTAATTAATTTAACCTTCAACTTACTCGTACTCCGATTAAGAGTTCTTGACCCGTTTAGTGTGGCTACTTACAGGAGAATGCCCCATTGCAGTGTAATTTGATGCTTTTATACGGTTTGAAATGACGAATGGCTTGAACGCATGAACTTAGGAATGAACCCAGTGTTACCAACCGATACAAAAACATAGATTATGCTACTACAAAATAATTCACCTTACATGATATTCTTGTGATACTTCAAAATCACTCCATCTGCAATATTTAGTAGTTACCAAACAAATATTTCTCACTGTTACTCAGAATATTTAAAAATACTGCTAAAACTATTAATAATAATGATGGAGATAATAATGAATATACTTACAGCAACCAAATTTTCATTCATACATTTTTATCAAGACAGTTTAATAAACCGTACAAAATAAATAATCATTATATCGTAGGTATATCATATTCATCTTTTTTTTTTTTTTTTGCAAATTTGTAGGTATATGGTTGTTTTCTAATTGCATTTATACACTTAATATCCGCAAGAATCATATGAAAGAAAGCCATTTATTTGTAACACTTCTTTCCTCTAATTTGTATAAGGAATAGACAGAATATAATGATGATTGGTCCGACCGATTTCGGCCATGGTGACCTCTTTGACTCCTAGTCAGTCTGGCATAGTTAGGTATTTATTACATATTGTTCAGAATAAACTTACTTTTAATCCTCGTCGCCAGATGTAAAGTTTGTTTACTTTCCTGTTTATATCACTGTTTATTTAATTGGCTCGTCAACGCACCACCACATTAACAGCTCGCGCCATCTTGGCACTGTCAGTCTGCCCACAGACTATAGCGCGCTAGTGACGTATGCGCTCGAGACAAGACACATATAACTATGTTGCACGGATTTTGTCTTTAGGGCCTATGTACATCGCGATTTTTTAACGCGCCGTTTCTATTCATACTCACGCGTTTCGGGTGCAAGTTAGACGTCTTGTAGAAACGAACTGCTTCGTGAAATGAAAAACGGGGTGAAAAATGGCCTTTAAAAGCTAATATTCACAATTGCAACTATAAATAAGAAATTGGATTTGGAGACATATTACTAATATATTAACTAGCTAGCATTAGTCTTTGGACGATTATTAATGCAATTATTATTCATCTAATAAATGTATATATAATCTCGTGTCACAGTGTTTGTTATGGAACTACTCCGAAACGCCTTAAACGATGTTTGTGAACTTTTTGTGTACCTATTTACCCTCGATACCCCATCCCCCATTTTTATCGCAATTTCAGTAGGTATACCTATCTATATACGCATGTCAACAAGACTTAAAAGTTGCGTGGCTAATGCAGTGTCCTTATAGCAACAAACCAACACATTTATCTACCAAAAAGGTAAGTTAACCTGAATTGCCCTACATACCTACCTACATGCCGTGATAAAAAAAATCAAGAATCTGACACTAAAATATTACAGCTCCTACGTACGGAACCCTCGTCAAGAGATACGGGCGCTTTCTGATTTCAGTTGAGACCGAAGAGGATTTTCCTCACACTTTCAACGAGTCACACAATTATCCTGGTACAAAAAATGGGTAATAGTTCTTCCTTAACGATGACATTAAAATATTACGCGGCCATTGCATAAGTGAACTTAATGCGAGGCAGGTAAGTGCATTTTTACAAGCACAATTTGCATATACTATTTATATGCTGTTTTACTTGTGGAGTCCGCTTTTTAAGTAGGTATCTACTGTTCGCTTTACACCTTTCAACATATACCTAATTATCATGGTTATGAAAATGGTTGTCAGACGTTCATATAATACCTAAATATAAAACGCATTTGAACCGTGTTCGTGACATAAAACATAGTTCAATAAGAACTCCAATATCACACGATTCACAAAAAAAACGTTTTTATTAAAGTACAGTCACGTTCAAAAAACACTTAGGTGCCTGTAAAGGAGGCGACTCAACAAAAATGCCATTTGCCTTATTCCCCCTGCCACGTTTTTGCCGACTGTGCGGAGTAGGCGCGACCCGTGACGGCTTCATACCTCACAAACAATACGAACACATTCCAACAACTTACGCGTTCCCCAACTCTATTAAGACCTCACTCGTTATCTGAATAGGCTGTATTATTATGCGTCTGTACTTTTTATATGTATGGCCTGGGCTACTTCGTTGCCAAAATAAATTAACTTTACTTTTCTCTGTTGAAGCTAATATCCAGCTAGTAACCAGCAGTGTTATTGTTCTATCTTTTGGAATAAATTGGAATATTTTTCTATTTTCTACTCTAAGCAACATAAAATAGAATTGCTTTTAACTTCCCACGTACTTCGTAAAGAATACTGAATAATTCTTAAATAAGATTTTCAGTATTATCCAATCCACAACATCAATAAGATTTCCATAAACAATCAGTCAATAATTTATTCATACAATTTAAAAGTGGAAAGCCTAATACGCCGCTGAAAGAAACCAATTATGAATTTTCTCATCCAATTCCACGTCAACTCTAAGGTTTCAATATAAAAATCTGCTCGTGGAAAATCCATCCTTTTCTTGTCTTATTGCTTTTTGAAAAGCATGAGCTCAAAGCGTCTTATTTGCATAAAACTCTTATAAGATGGAAAGGAAGGTCGCTATAAAGATAATATGATTCACTATTGTTTGATTGTGATGCAATATGTTGTGGTTTAAAATTCTACTTTATTCATTTCTATAAAAAGTACTTACCTAGATAAAAAGATGTCAGTGCAAACAGAATTGTTAGTCCCGAGTGGGATTAAATCCACAACCAGTAATATGGCTGAGTACGTAACCACAGCAACTCATCTATTTCTTGTCACCTACCTATTAGAATTCCACCGACGAAATGAGAGCCTTGATTACGAAAATGCCAGTAAAATTACTACAATTGAACCCTTTTTAGATAAAGTTTTAATGACAATCGTACAATATTAATAGTTCTCAAAGATTCCCACTGATATTTGATAAAACTTCCAATATTTCTTATTTCAAACTTGCAAAATGTTCAAGAGAGAGAAATCATTCTTTGCTAACTATTTACATGAATTTTTCATCTTTCGGTTATTCTTTTATTGTTGAGAAGTTTTGCTGAAGATGAGTCTACGATTTTTTCAGACTCTCCGGTGTCCTTAATTCAGTTTTTTCTACTTTGCAAGACTTGATTTGAAAACCAACGATGTGATAAATAAACTTCAGAATATAATATAAGAATACGTAATTTAATTCGAATTTTGTTAGTCCTACATGAGGTCGCTTAAAGGGCGTAAATACATAGGCATGGTTTATGGTATAGCAATTGGGAAATCTGTAAATAAAAATGATATAATGTAGTTACTCCAAAAAATATGGATGTCCTCGTTATAAGTTTTCCTCCTATAAAGTTATTCCTCCTATTTAACTGGCCGTAATGCCAAATTCCCAGCCAGTACCAACAAAAGGGACAAATATGAAAAACTAGCCGCTTTGTCGTGCAGCAATCTTAGAGATTCTGTTACAAAAAAGAGAAGAGTCGTCATAAATCATTTTAAGTCCCCGAGTTCCTTCACGTTTTATTTCACAATTTGTCATTTCCTCCAAATGAAACAGTAAATCTACTTGCATGAGAGTCTGGATCAAGTTCCGAACCACAAAGAAGCCGCTTACAAAAAGGAATTACCTACATCCTTGGAATCCTTAGAATTTCAATATGACTCCTCCATTTACATGCGAATAACACTGACATGCTATCACACCGTTGTGTAATGTTACAATAACAATTTTAAATAGCATATCTAGTAATAGTTTTCTCTCGATATTTTTAAGGAGGAAAATTCACATTTTAAGGAAATTACAAATACAAGAAATAACACTTATTCCTTAAAGTGTGGTCATATGAATTCCTCCCTGCAGTTTTATTTGCGTTTCCGGGACTTTTCTCGGGATAAAATTCCTAATCATATAAGTACTCGTTCTATGTGCAAATTTAGTCTAAATCCCCTCACCCGTTCTGGAGTGATTGAATAACGAAATTTGCCACAAACTTTCATAATATTAATTGTACTAAAGTTTGCGCCATGAGAATGAACAGGTACTTATGTCATTAAAATATTATTTAAAATGTTAGTTTTGTAACATTGTTAGTATAGTAAATGTTACAGTGTGGTGTAACATGTGGTCAAGTAAAAACCGAGTGGGGAGAAATCCCAAAAGACTGGCGGGTTATGTGCAATCCGTCCCGACATATATTCCAGCTTTTTATTTTCAAACTAAATGTCTGATACGCTTTCCCGTATACAAAATATACAGAATGGGCAGATTGAATTAGATATATATATGTTGGAGTTTCATAGATTTTTATGGACTTGTTTGTTCCCTTGAAATGGATTTACATAATGGTGACATAAGTTACAATTTAAATATATTTTGATTCCGTAAAATTTATGCTTCGGTGTAAATGTTATATATTGACTTATGACTTTAACCGTTTCATTCTCAGAATTTAATATGACGAGCTTGATGATGATTTGACCTTAATATACAATGGCTAAACTTCGATTGAAAGCTTACTGCCAAGTAAGTTTACGCAGAACTTAACTCCACCCCAAAATGGTGGGCAGTCTAAAATCATGTTTGCCGTATGAGGTACAGGCGGAATACTAAACTAACCGTGGACTGGATGCCAAAAACCGATAAATTCAGGTTAGGTGAACGTGTTTCACGGCATATACAGTAAAATAGCCTTGTTAAAAATTGCAATGTTCCAATTTTTTTATCCTCCTAAATCTCCTAATATTGTAAATAATAGGCCGATTTAATTGTGGTTAGTGACCCAGATTTGAAGCTGCTGGTCGGTGGTTCGAATACCAACCAGGAAAAGTATTTGTATACTTGAATACCTATGTCTGTTTGTTCGGTGTCTGGATGTAAATATGTATAGTTAGTAAGTTACTACTTTTAAATACACACTTATATATCTATATCAGCTATTTGGTTAACATAGCAAAAGCTTTGTTTAGTTTGGAATCAGATGACCACGGGATTCCTAGGATCGCGGGTAAAACTAGATCGGAAACTAGTATAACATATAAAATGAGTATATTTAAAAAAATAACCGTTACCTAACATAAATTCATGGTAGTAGGTATACCTATTGAAAAAAAAAAGCCCACAGTGTTTCCTGTCAAAGGAATTTTCTGTAAATTTCAAATTAAACTGTACTTAAATGATTTCTCTCATTTATGCATTATTCATAAGCATCCCTAATAACAAAGTCGGTGGGGCACGCTCATCATTTTTATTAGCTTCGCAGGCCCTTCAATATCCTATTTAAAAAACGGTGCCACGGTAATGGGACCCGTCGTATTACGATTAAAATTAAAACGAATATTAATGTTTTTTGTTGGAACTTCAAATTGAGTCACTTTATTCAGGGTCTTTGTATTTTTATTGATGTTAGATAAGGAAGCTATAATGTTATTAGATAATGAAAATATGAATTAAATGTGATGAATTTAGCGTCGAATAATCCCATTAATATTACCTATATAAATAAATAAATAAATATCCTGGGAAATTTTTCACACACGGCCAATCTGATTCCAAAGTAAGCTTCAAATGAAGCATGTGTTATGGTAACCAGATAGCTAATATACTACATATAATACTTTTAAATACATACTTACATATTATAGATATTTACATCCAGACACTACTTATATGTTAAACTTTGAGTGAAATTTATGTAAATAAACATGATTACTATCTCTGTAATTAATGAAATAAATAACAGAGCTTTAGCATTGTCGAAAATCATCGCGGACGTTTGAAAATTTCGCGAAATAATATTACGTAGCGTATTGCCCGTTGCAATATCAAGCCGCAAAGCCATCCGAAAACCCATATCCATTGTATTTTATTATCCATATACAATATTTCCTGCACGATAATGCACTGATTTACCATTCATGAACCGAGCCGTGGAGTTCCACTGCTTCCCGTATCGTATATTTTATGTTAATACAACTATTTTACAACATTTAATATGTAAGATGAGTTGTTTAGTTGTAGAATTCTAAAAACTATAGTTTGGATAACGGGTTCGTTACTGAGGAATAATACTAGTGTTTGTCTATTGAGGTGTATTGATATGTAATAAATAGTAATAAATAATTAGTATTAGTTATTTATCTCCTATAGGTAGGTATTTTGCGGCCGTGTGGAGGTACTTATATAATCCTCTAGGATATATATGTTATAAATATTAAAAGATTTTTCGCTGTTACTATTTTTCATAACACTTTTACCCACAAATTAATTAATCATAGAATACAAATTCTGGGGTTTTCTAGAATTATTTGTTTGTATCTTAATTTAGTTTACATTCTTGTGCATAATATTTTTTTAAGTTTTCTATCTTTTACAGTTTTTTTTCATTGTTCAGCTAAGTTATCGATGGCAAACGATGTTAACAGATCTAATATAATAACGATATCTTGACACGTACAAATATTATACGCACCATATATTGTGGGGAAATTGAGGAGTCGTGTAATAAAGGACAGAAATTTCCATTTTTCATTTCCCAACACACATTTTGATCATGTTCGAATAATCCTCTTTGTCAAAGATATTTTATATTGCAGACTGTACATGTATTTAGGTTGTAAACATAATTTTTACAACCCACGACATATGACAATGTATGTATATTTGTTTGTAACTCTTTCTAGCCAGAACAGCTGAAGAGATCTGGATGAAATTGTCACATACTTAGAATATGTTCTGAAATAACTCGTAGGCTATTTTTCCCAAATTTCTATCATATCTATTAATTTCAAGGACAAAAGTAGACACATACCTACTAGTCAAAGATATTGCATATGATTTGAATGTTTTATTCAATACAGGCTTCCGGTATGCGGTTACACAAGAGTAGTTTTAATTCCCAAGGGAATACAGGTATAAAACATAGTTATATTACTACCGTATAATGTAGCCTTCCTTTGGTGAAAGAATATTACCTACTTTTTATCCCGAGAAAGTGGAAGATCTACCAGCTATGCGGGTGAAACCGCGGGGGTGAAACTAGTGATATATATGCTTATAATCTTTGACCATATAAGGTCGATGCGAAATTCCTAAACTGTTCCCGGTGGTACAGTTTCAAACGGATCTCGTGGTTTGAGGTAGATTAAAATTATAATAAAACGAGAAGTTTCATTTCGACGAACGTAAAATAGGCCTATTTTCCTGTTATGTAGGTACCTTTCATAATAGTTTTCATGACTATTAAAGGAACAAGAATATTTTTTTTATATATTTAATATCACGCTTAAAAATTACTTAAGGAATTTGTAATCCTCAAAGCTTTGTGATAATGATATTTGTCTATGTACCTACACCAATGTTATGCTAATAAATGTAATTATTGTCTAATGATGATTAATATAAATACTACTTTAAATAAATAAATACCTAAGAATGTTGTATCCGAGAAAATGAAATAGTTGGCGGTTGTTGTTCGAGTGTCTAACGATTTTAGAATATTGAAATAAATAAATCACAATATTTTAATGACTTGGGCCGATAACTAAGTCCCTCTGCAGTGCTCTCCATTATACAGGCAGAGCAAAACATTATACGGCGTTGACTGCCAACAAAAATAGACGAGCAATGTTGCAGGTCGGACTCGGAAGTCTATTCTAGGTCGTAATAAAATGTTTCTAGTACATTTTGTACTATATTTAATACGAGGCTCTTCGCGGTTTCACCCGCGTTTCCTAGAAGTTCTTAATTTTTTCGGGATAAAAAGTATTACCTATGTGTATCAGCTAACTCCGTACCAAATTGTATTAAAATCGCTCCAGCCATTCAGTCGTGAAGAAGTAACAAACCTACCTACACACTCACAAATTATCGCATATAAATTAGTGTGATTATTACGAAATTACGTACAAATATATATGAAAGAATAACGAACTAAAATAGTACATAAAAATGTTTTCTTTCGCGAATTGTTGATTCCAACATCTATATAGCTCAATATTTCAAATCAAAAGTGGCAGTTCATAATAAATTGTAAAGGCCTATTTAAAAAAATCTTAAGGCTTGCGCTGACTCTGTGATTTTTATTTATATAAGAAATCATAACATAAGAATACAGTTAACCCTAGATAACTAACCTTCGTCGAAACGACGACGCGGCCTCAAAAAAAGTGATATAAATTTTGAATGCGTCGACGTACGCATTCCAGATTTCGGCTAATCTCGGTCCACCCACAGCTCGCGTAGGGCCCAGGTGTATTTTTTGTGTAGGGCTCCTGGGAGCGCCGTTCCAGCCACCAAGAGTCGTCGAATCGACGAAGGTTAGTATTAACGTTATTTTTTGGTGTTGCAATTATTTAGGTGCTTTGTAAACTTTATGCTTTATTTACCTACATTGAAATAAGAACTTAAGTTTTTTTATTTGCACATATATTTTTACTTTAGATAGGATTTGTCTGCTGTTATTAGATAATAAAAGTGATGAAGAAAACTGCTCTGAGAGTGAAAAAGAAGACCACCTTGAGGCTGATTCGGCTTATGAAACGGATGGTGAGGAAGAGATTTTTTCTGTGACAGACCAACCACCTTCCAGTAAAGATATCCAGGCAAGTTCATCTTCATCATCATCATAACCATGGACAACTGGTTCACTTCGGTTCCACTAGCCACAAGTTTAGTAAAAGAGCCATACTCTAACAATACTCTACTTGCTAAAAAAAGGGGGATAGAATATCAGCATGAGCGTACCTGAAAGACAGGAACACCTCTGTTCTATTACAACAAGGAGCTGAGACAAGGAGATAAAAGAAATGTCATACAAGCCAAAGCCCCAAAAGGCAATATTTTTATTGTCGACTTGCGATGGGGAAGGGACAATTGCTGCGGGACTAAATAACAGCGATTCTGGATATGCCAGGAACCAGTAGTCTACTTCTGCACATGAGGCTGATCAAAGAAGATGCTGTTAGTCTTTTTATAGCCAAAAAAATGTGCAATTCGCCTTCCGTAAGGCAAATAATGACAAAAAGTGGTTGCCTCAAGTGTAATTAATCCTTGTGTGGCGAACACAAACTTGACATTTGTCACAAATATACTAATTAATAGTTTTTTGCTAAAATGTTTCTTTCATTAGTTGATTTTATTACTTAATTTTAATATTTTAATATTTTTTTTACTCTTTGTTATATTCAGTTAATAAAAATGGAGCTTTTAAAATAACAAAATTGTTCAAATGCGTAAAAAATCTGGTTTCAATTCAATGACTGTCAAAGTAATTAAAATATCAATTTAGTAAATAAAAAATTATAAACATGTTAACAAATGATTATTGTAATAAATAAATAAAACATATATAAGTATTTTATTCTAGAAACCCTTAAAAGCCTCCCTATTATACGACGTAGCCGAAACGACGAAGGTTAGTAATAAGCGTTGAAAAATAAGGTTAGTGATCTAGGGTTAAGCTTAATAATTTATGGCACAATATATCAAATCATAACTGTCAGTTCATAAGTGCTTGTGTAGTCTTATTTGAATAAAAACCTCTTTTAATTTCAAATCATATTGCTATACTAACCTAACTACTTATATGAAGTTTATTTACGTAAATATACAAAATCTGTGGTTAATGAACTATATATATACTACCTGTCCTATTACCAATATTAAGGGTAGGTAAGTGCGGTATGCCTTGGTACAATTTTACGCCAGACCGCATCCCTCGAACTAACGCTTTGATCACAAAGCAAATTATTATCTGTTACCTAAACACTATAGTTGATACAAGTACCTTTGTATGTAAACAGGATGACAGTAAGTTACCGCAATGCAGTACTCGCTATTGGGAATACATAGAGGTGTTAAATCAACGCGGACTTAACACGTTCACACCCAGAATACGTTAAAGTCCCCGACGATTCAGATTATAGTAATAGTTTTGTTGAATGAATCTGTATTAAACTAGTGGCTCCATGCTGTTTCATCCGCGTTCCCGAAGGATCTTTAATTTTACCGGAATAATCGCCTATGTGTTAATTCAGGTTATAAACTGTCTGTGTTCCAAATTTCTACTAAATCCACTCAGTAGCTTTTGCGTAAAACAGTAACAAATATCCATCCATACTCACAAACATTCGCTTTTATAATATTAGTAGGATTATCTGCGTTTTAGAAAGTATAAAAAGCACTTTACTTAAAAACATCTCCACTACCCACAAGTTTTACCTACGCACCCAATTCTATGCCCAGCTCAGACATAACGGTGTGGTACGCAAACATCCACATTATCTCATATTGAAATATGGAAGCCAGTCGGCAAAGTACTTATATTTGGATAATGTGGGGTTGAAAGCATTGACCTTTCCAAAGTGTTAACTGAACCTAGAAAAACATTGTTTCAACAATAAAAATATAAACGAACAAAACAAACGTACGGATACAAAAAGCGAATTTAAGTAAACATCAATCTCGTTTCAATATTACTATTTTCCTTATCCTAAATAAACGCGAGAGGCAAAGATAAGCAAAACCTACAAAAAGATAAAGTCAACATTATGTAGGTACATGAACGGTAAAACGTTGAAAAATACTCCGATAGAAAAATGTTATGATTTTAAGAAAGCGTATTTAGTTTTCCATTGAGAATATTTCTGGAGTTATACATACATACCTACCTACTGATCAATTTAATGGCTGTACTTTATCTGTATCTTTCAATAAGTAATTCTAGTGGAAATTCAGTATTAGGAATATTTTTTTATTATATTATGTGGAGTTTAGTTTAAATATTCGACAACTTTAATCATTTAGTTATATTTTATACAAAACATATAAGAACTTGATCCTATAAACAATGGATAAAATGGTTAAATCTCAAATTTTCAATAAGAAAAAGACATCTTTTCTTCCATTGCGAATTACAAACAAAACATAATAAAAAATAGAGTAATCGGTCCAACCGTCCACCCGTGATCCGGTAACCAAGGGAAATAGGACTGGATTTATGCAGATTTTCAACTATTTGTCTTAGGAGTTGGATAGTACTCAAAACCTAAATCAATCTCCACTTTATATTTAAATCTAAAATCTGGTTAAAGCATGCACGAGATCACAGTTGAAGCCAACTCAAACGGTGTCTAACAAAATAAATCTAAAACGAATTGCCCAAGTCATAAGTAGATACCGCAGCGAGGGTATCAAAAATATAACACGTGAGATATGAAAAATACCAACTTTCAGGATACCAATAGGAAAATCGAAACGGATTTCAGTGGGTTTCATATTTATGCAAACTCAACTCGTTGCTTCAGCAAAGGTGTCGCAATATCTCCAATATTGAAAACTGTATGCCTTGAATGCATTCATTTTTGTCTACATATAAAATGCATTTACGATCTGTACTGCGGTGTGGATGTATTTTTGACATACAAATTTTCATTTTCATTTACAAATTTATCTGCCTACTAATTTAGGACGTCGTTTAGCAATTTTAGATCGAATGCTTAGAAATTTTCATGCCTTACTATTTAAATAAAATAAAAAACTAGCTACAAGAACCCGCAAAACTTGTAAACCCACAAACAAACTAGCTACCTATATTTTATTGGCTCCACTTCACGTATCCAATAGTTATAAAAATAAAATCCGCAAACAGCATCCAAGTGCGGCATAACATTTAAATAGATTTTGGTGATTTTTACTTGAAATTGTGTCAAGAACATTTTCCGGTTTACGGGCCAATACTGGCACATTTCCGTAGTAGGTAAAAATGCGTTGGACTTAGTGACAGGTGAATACTGCAGGGAGCAGAAGAATCAAGATTAAAGGTAAACGCAAATATAAAGATCCGTCGACATTATATATATCATTATCGTCATATCGTAATATATAAAGCTGCTTGCTTGAACGCGCTAATCTTAGGATCTACTGGACCGTATTGAAAGATCATTTCAGTGTTTGATAACTCATTAATCGAGGAAGCCTATGGGTATATATCATCACGCTACGACGAATAAGAGCGGAACACCAATCAAAACTATTGCAAATACGGGCAAGTGACGCTAACGAAGTTGCGCGGGTCATCTAGTTTGAATAGAATTGTATGTAATAGTGTAATAACTCCTGGTGAAGTTTAATAAATAAATAAATTAGTAACTAGGTATATCTAACTTTATAAAAGTTCCTGATTTCGTTTTATATGCTTTTAAAACTTGAGCTTTTAGAGACTTCGCATATTTTTTCAAAGACCAATAAAATCAGCTTTCATTTTAAAACATAAAATATTATTTCACCAAGACTAGCTATTTATTAATCCATTAAAAACTTATTCGTAGTCAAAGTGTGCTCAAAACTTTTTAAAAGATTCTTTATGGCTGGCATTAGATAAAAACATTATGAAAAAAACAATAGCTAAGCTGTAGTTGTCAAAGTCAAAAATGTGAAAGCGACCTTTTCCAGACGGTTTTTTAGGTTATATGAAAATAAATTAAATTGGAAGGAAATTTTAATTTAAGACAAAAATTAAGTACTATATACATATCAAATCTAAAGTGTTCTTCATAAAATCAAAGTGCGGTTCGTAAAGGATGTTTGTGGTTGGAAGTCATCGTTTGGTAAAGCCATTTATGGTGTTTATATAGCGTTCTATTCCCGAAATGTCATCCTTGCTTTAGAGCCTCATTTTTATGAATCGTTTCGAGTGTAGGTTCGATTCGAAGTTATAGCCGCGTCGGATAGTGCGATAGTGTTTAATGTCCGTCGGACATGTGTAAATGTAGATTTATAGCCGAGATATAATGAGAACCATTTGCTTTATATATCTTATGTAATGTTGTTATTTCTAGAATGATCGGTCCTATCGATAGTTGTGCTGACAGTGTTATATATTTATTCGATATTATTAATGCGTAATCTTATGTATTACATTTTGCTACTACTCACCGATTTATTTATACAAAAACCAAAAGCAATACAGAAAAGTATAGTATATTTATCAACTAGTGGTTTATATTTTGTAACTTACATATATTTATATATATGGTGAATTGAATATGACTTAAGTAGATAATATTTACATTTTTAGATAGAAATATTCTATGCTAGAACTGAACCAATTTCTTTGCTCCTCTCAGCATCTTGAAATAAAACGAAGGTAATGTTACTTACTGCGGCGGTTGTACTAACCACGGGCTTTTAAAGTGTCCTACCGGAGTTTCCTCTACTTTACCCCACGTTTAAGTCCCTTGGGAAAAACGAGAAATTTTTCAGAACTTTCTATCTCAACGTCCCTATTGAACGATTTTTCACTAAAGCAAGTCTTGCGATCCAATACTTGAGAGCAGGAGTTTGCAACAATTGCGGTAAATCTGAGTATGGTCCTATATTTCATTCAAAGACTGTTTGAGTGTTATTATTAAACTTTAACTCTAGTTTTTTGATAGAATCATTTATATTTCGGAAAAACTGCTCAAGCTTTCCATCAGAATAAATTACATTTAGTGCCTTTTTAGACTTCTAAACTTATACATTAAAACATTTAAATCTAGGTAGCAATTAAATGAATACGCTAGAATATTACAACATTGTTTGTAGGTACGTAATCAACAAAACTGTGTTTCAATATTTCTTTCGAGACAAATCGTTATGATATTTATAATATTTGCCCTCGTATTCTATTTACTCCATCTTTTCATCTAAATCCACCCTCTTCCAACTTTCCATAAACAAACAGGGCCGAACTCCCAGTGGGAGGGTTCGTGATATGAATCGGTTATTATTACTGGAAACGGGAAAAACTATTTTCTAGACTAATTGCTTTCATGCTGACTCGAATTATAGGAACGTGCGGCGCGAATACCGATCAGGGAGTTGCCAGTTTGTGAATCATAATGTATGGATTGCTCGATTTCGGCAAAATAACTTTAGCGCTTGTATCAGGGATTTGATGGATATATATGGATGTTTACGTAGTTGCGGACTAATGAGCCTCTTATTTCCCGAGTACATTACTGATTTTCTCTTTTATATACATTTGAGTGTTTCAGTGGAATAGACATGGATTATTTTTTTGCAAAAATTCGAACTAACTGTGCTGTTACATTCCGCCACATAACGGTATCTTATCTTATTATACTATCATGATATTATTTTGGTTATAACGTAATAAGCTATTGACTAGTTAACCATTCAGTCTGTGTTCGTTAACCCAGATGGCGATCCCTCTCTGGAACTCAGAACAGCACCAACAAAAGTTTAACAAAGTCCCTTTTCAATGGGTTCAATACAATAAGCCCTAATTAGGATAATTAAAAGCTATGTTAGCGATGCAGCACGAATTTATACCCCATTCCTAGATTTTTTTTAATTTTACCTACCTAATTAAGGTTTGTTAATAACCATTGTTTTGATCTTTTTTATACAAAAAGCAACTTTCCGTACCGAGCATTATCTAGCCTTAATGCCTATTTGAATAAAAATATTTAGATTTATTATTTGATAATCAAGATCATATAAAAAAATACATTACCAATGCACTCTTAATAAATGAAACAAACTAGATTGCATGTCGCTCAATATATGATCAAGTTATTCATGAACTTTTTATGAAACTGAATTGGTACATGGGTATCAGCGCGGATTAATTTTTCATACTTCATTATAGCGTTCGAATGAGCAAACAGTGTTTTAATTTATGAAAAGAACGCTCCATCACTGAATGGGTTTCATTGTGTTTTATTAAAAGAATGTCCGTTCGTGCCGTGATTTTTAATCCGATCCACTTGCTATGCCAATAGTTTTTCACTGGCTTTCAGTTATAATGAAATTTTATAGCTCTCCGCGGTTGTAGGTACTTGGCGTTCCAGGATTCTTAGAGTAGCCTATACGTTATTCTAAACTATATATTAATTCGATGACAAATCAAGTGACCCTTTAGCTGATATGACATGAAAGAAACAAAACTCCTCAGTAAGATTTGCATTTGAAGTTAATACTTTACATGAAAAATGTTCTACTAATCTTGGACTTAAAAAAAAATATTCGTGACTACTGTGCATAATGATGAGAATTTTATATCATACAAATACAGTACATAGATAAGCAAATTGGAGAAAACACACGATCCACGGCAATGTGAAATAAATATCGTTATAGTAAAATTCCGGAATCGCGGAGGAGGTGGACAAACCAACGTTCGTATTAGTTATATTAAAGTGACCTAACTACTATATTTAGTCGACAATATCGCTACAGTCACTTGTAGGTTACAAGCAAAATATGTATTAAACCTGTCGATGGTAATCACTTGAACCTAATTTAAGTTAATTTTCCATTTGGGTCATAAGTAAGTAGGTACTTCGATCACAACGGAGCTCATCTGATTACTTGTAGTTTAGAAAATTGGATTTGACACCCATCACTATGCAATAATTGTTAAGGGATTCGAAATCAGTCTCTGAGCTAATATAGTTAACTAGATTACACTGAGGTAACTCGATTAAACGATATTATTTTAAGGGTATTGATTAAGTAATTACCAAGACTTGTACTACCTATTATGACATTATGTAGTTTGCTTGTGAACATTGAAGGGCATTAGGTCACTAGGCTTAATAATATTAAAAGTTTATATCATGTAACGAAATCTAACAGATTAAATAAATCAAATAAAGTATGTACTCCATTCCTTCTAACATGATGACTATTTAATTCAAAAATATTTTAAATGAAAAATATGATTATTCAATTAAAGCAAACATTTTATTATCGGTCACCACTCCCGCCGTTTTCTTTTGCTGGATTTGGCAGGAAATATACTAAGCCTGCCACACCTGAAAACAGAAAAGAACTATGTAAATAAAAACAATATATTAGTAGTTAAAAATCAACAACATCGATGCATTTTTAGGCATAGTAGTCCCTTTCAAAACTTATTAATAATGGTGACATTTACATAAAATACTAACAAAGAGGTTAATATATAGACGTAATTTTTTTTTTTTCATTTTTCCTCCAACATCCGAAACTATAGTTACACGGAATATAAAATGCAATTTAAAAATTGCCGATGTTAAATTTTAATTAAGGTCTCGTAGCGACTGTTCTTTTATTACTTCATATTTTAAAGTCCAATTTGAATTCTGTTGGCGTTTATAAATCGTTGTACATTTCGTTCTTAATTAACGTAGGTTATGAGACCTCAAGAATAAATCTACCGGTATATAGATCTTGTTATGATTGAGTATCCTTTTTTGAGAGAATTAGATGGAATGCCCTGATTTGATATTTATATATTCTTTATCAAGACTGTAGTTTATGTAATAAATTGATAGGTATATTATTATTTATTTGTTTAAAACCTGCAGGGCAAAGGTCCATATGTCACAAAAACATTTTCACAGTTTAGCATCGTTTGCAGTTCACATCCAGCAACTTCGAGCTTTTCCCTTCACTAATTACTCTTTTTAAATTTGGTAGTATAAGCAATTTCTAATATATAAACTCAACAAAACTATCGTAATAGTAAATACTTTATTATTTAAAAATTAATGTGATAAATTTATATTCATAATACTTACATAAAACAATTGCCGACAATGTCAGAAAAGGCGTCATGCAACCAGATTCCAATAAAACTGGGAATAAAATGGTTCCTAGTAGGGATCCAATCCGCCCAAATATTGTTACTATTGATAATGTCAGAGATCTGAAAATTATTTATAATACAAATTATTATCAGTATTATTCGCTAGGTATACATATAAATGACTAGTGACACCCCGCGGTTTCACTCGCGTTCCCGGGAAATCTTTAATTTTCCCGGGATAAAAAGTAGCCTATGTGTTAATCCAGGTTATAAGCTGTGTTCTATGTTTCATCCAAATCCGTTCAATAGTTTTTCGTGAAAGAGGAACAAACATCTGTACAAAACTTTTGCAATTATAATATTAGTACTTTACATACTTTATTCAAACACTATTCCTTAATTATCTTGGAATGTTCTTTACATAGTGTCAATCTGAGTCCAGCTTTAATGATTGTACTACACAATGGCAATAAGCACACAACATTATTAGTTCAAAATAGGTGTTTATACAAATGTTTGTATCTACACAATACAAACAGGCATATTCACACTGTTTGCCTTGGTTAGGCGTCGAACCCACAACCAGGAGCTTAAAACTTAGGCCAGTCCGACCGAGAACAACGTTCATTCCCATATAGCAGTACAGCAACGTCTGCACAATACTGAACTGAGAAACTCAGTTCGTTCATTTTCATTAAAAGTTACCAATGTTTTGTGAGCTTGTTAAAAATTGAACTGTAGGTACCTTAAAGTTGTAGGAAATACTCTAACGAGTATGCTGTGTTGCAGGCTCAGTGCGGTCTGCATCAAACCACACGTTGCAGAGACTAATATGGCTATTTGTATAGAAAAATTCGTCCAATATAACGACCCCGAACAAATTCCACATAGGATCAAAAATATGAATATCAGTGGCTTTTGACCAATATAATCGACTAAATAAGCGCTGAGGCTTATGCAGGATAATAATACGAAGCCTAATATTATGCCGTTTATATAAGTCTCGTTTCCGCTGAGGTTCTGAAATAAATTTTATTAATAATTTATTGTTGAGTAAAAAACTTTATAAAGCAATTTAAATATAAACATACACATAGAATATTGGCCCCAAATCGCTTCCCTGCGAAAGCGTATCAGGAAGACACGCCATTTTATTAATTTAAATAGGTTTTTGTATATGATATAACAAGCCAAAAAGTCTCACCGGTATACAAATGTCGGATTCCATAACGTCTTCCGATGAAACGTTTATAAAAAGCTTCTGTCTGTAATCATCGATCATGGTGCAAAACTGCGTTGTTTCTCCATGTTCTTTTTGATATGTCTCGACGACTGTTGACAGCTGAGGGTACCATAGTCTTAAAGATGTATACCTATAAGGATTACAATTATTTTATAGTTATATATAATGACCCGCACAACTTTGTTAACGTCCCTTGCCAGTTTTCGCAGCATTTTTGATTAATGCTCCGCTCCTATTCGTCGTAGTATGATGATATCTAGCCCATAGCCTTCCTCGATAAATGTGCTAACTAACATTGAATAATATTCAAATCGGACCTTTAGTTCCTGAGATAAGCGCGATCAAGCAAACAAATTCTTTAGCTTTATAGGTTAGTATTGAGTATAGATTTTATTTATAGTACTTACAAATGAACCGCTGTTATACGTTCAACGCTTCATAATCTAAAATACGCAAACAAGTCGACAGCATAATTGGCACATACATAATTATGTAAACACTCTAATATGCTTTGCAATATGCATTCCACTAATATCACGGTTGTGTATTTATAACTCGTAAATGGAGTTAGGACGGATTTAGATATCATTTGGTTCACAGGTAATATGCTCGGAATAAATAGCAATAAAATATTAACACACCCCACTTGTTTCAGAAAAGCTGATTTCAGAAAATGATTTCAATTTAATAAATAAAAATAACAATCAAAAAGGAGTTTTTACCACGTCAATATAAAAATATTAAAATTAATTTGAAAATAGTACTTCCTAAAAAGTAGTTTTCATTTTAATTTTAACGTAAATACCTATATGTGCATTCCAATTTTATTTGAAAGTAGAACTTCCTAAAAAGTATTTTTTATTTTAATTATATATTACCTACGTAAATACATGTGCATTCCAATTAAAAGTAGAACTTCATACAAATAGAAGTTTTTGTTTATTTATTAAGTAAAATGTATAGTCAAAGTGAAAAGTACTCACGCTAGAAGACAAACGAAGGTCGTAAACGAGAACAATATGAGTCGGCACAGTAAAGGCCTTTTGAAAAGTGTTTTCACTTCAAACAACGCACTGGTTAGTTTTTTCTTGATGGTGTTTTTATTTGATGTTACTAATACTCCCGGTGTACTTAAGGATAGTATCTAAAAAAAATTAAACAAAAAACGAATAATAGAAATAGAAAATAACAAAAAAGATACCTACTAGAAAAGTTATTACAAATAATTTTAATTTATTTAAATAATTATGCAATAATAATAATTAAGAAGCTATTCTTAACACGTGTCATATAGACCGTAATTTTTTACAAGAGACTCCTCAAACTATAGAAATAAAGATAAAAATAATAATAATGATTATGCAAAGACCTTCTCAATTTGTATTACGAATTCAAAAAAAAATTCAGATTTTTTTATGCCGAAGCGAATCCTACTTTTTTTTTGTATTTAGACTATATTTCCTTAATTATTATTATGTTATTATTTCCATAAGTATATAATCTAAGTAGTTCATAGTATGCTTACCGGAAATGTATCTCTATGGTTTCCGGTATTGATACTGTATATATCTTTTAAAACTTCCAATGCCTTGTTGTCTTGGCCATGTGATAGAAGAAACTTGGGACTCTCAGGTAGACTGTAATAAAGTAAGCCAGCCAACAAACTCCATATCGAGCAAATATATAAATATATGTTCCAAGAATGCAGCTCTGAAAGGAAGGACTCAGGAAAGATTTTCTAATAATAGGTATATAACTTAGCAACTGTACTCTTTGAATCTTTACCTTTCTTTTTAATTTCTCTGGAATCAAAATTGACCTAGATCCCATTCCGTCTTATATTTTATGAAACTCTTATTCATATTTCTTTCTATGGGAAGTTTTTAATGTACCACAAATATTTTGCTATATGTCAAAGGTTTTCTAATTAAAAAAAATACCATAATCATATTTATGTATTTTTCTTTTAGATATTCGCTGGAATGAAAGTTAGACATATTTTGTAACTAGTGGCTTCACCTGCGTTCCCGGGGATCTTAAATTTTCCCGAGATATAAAGTAGTCGTTGTGTTATCCAAAGTATCAGCTAACTCCATACCAAATTTTATTAAAATTTGCTCCAGGTATTTGACGTAAAGAAGTAACAAACATACACACTCACAAACTATCCCATTTATAATATTAGTAGGATCTATTTTAAAATCACAATGTACAGATATATTTACCAAAATATCCGTCAATGATGACAAAATGCCAAGGTCTCGGGAGTATGGCCCAAGACATGAGAGCAGCGACTATCAATGACAGTGACATGAAAGAAGCGTACAGCAACATAACTCTGTCTCTTACATTTTTGTGCGTAAACTCCGTTACCATAGCAGCTGTTGCACTGAAGCATAGACTCAGGCTGAAAGTGAAAATGGAAATGTTTAACGAAGCAAAAAATTGTATTACTTTAAGGTTATGGATATTTCTTTTACTTGCATTTAACTCCTATAAAATAAATACAGTTGACATCCAGTCATTGTTGTCCGGAATTAAAAATTTATAACCATTCAATACTTAGTACTTTGAAATCATATAAAAATGTTTTATTTCATATGATACTTACAGTTAAACAGTACAACATAGTAAAAGTACCTATACAACTTATAACTGTACTACTGATTTCAAGTCTGCTATTTTTCGGCTAAGAGCCCTCTGCGCTCACCGAAACAGTCCGCGTAACGGTGTAAAAGCCATCTGAGGCTAACACCTGCTAGTCCATTTAAAAAAAATCTACTATTTTTGGAACTTGTAATTTCATTGTCATGGTATGACGATATCTGTATCTCCCTTATTTTATTTGGAGTACTATATACCTACGTAAAAGTGATATTGTAATCTTCGCAAACTGCACGTAAAAACTCGCAAAAAATATAATAGTAATAGTAGGTATGTATGAATATTTCCTAAGCAATGTTATCACACGTTTCGTCGTATTTGCTCGCAGAGACATTATCGTTTTACGCAAATATTTTAATATGAACAATAAACTTACATAAGGTTAGTACAATACAGTATCCTATCTTGACATACACGTGGGTCTATCTGCACGTTTGTTTGGTTCTAACAACAATAGAAATATCTTTTTTACAAGAAGAATTTAATCAAGGTTGCTCATATTTGGTTGAAAAGATGGGTAATTTACTGGAGTACAGTAAGAAATGCCAATTTTATTACGTATTTTTGAGTGTGAGGCAAAACTTATTTTATTGCTATGAAAAGGTTTTAAGTAATAAGTAGTAAGTGAGTTGCAATAAGTCGATGTGCTGTGTCGTACAGATAAACATTAGTATTAATATTTAAATACAAAAAATATTAATAATTTCCAGTTTTGTACTGGTGTTTAAAATTATCACAAAACCGTTGATTTTCCGTAAAATCATGCATATAATGAGTTAGGTAATGAGTTCCATCCATAATACTTTCAAATGTTCAAAGAAAACATCCTAAGTTCTACCTTATTTAAGACTATAGATGAAACAATTGCGATACTCACAATATACCCTCAAATGCCTTTCCCAAAACCAACATCCAATAACTCTGGCTGGAGCCCTCAAGTACTGAACACACAAATATCCCCACATGTCCGCCTACGAGAAATATCTTTCGCCCAAAGGCGTCTGTTATGAATCCAGTGAACAAGCCAGCCCCCACCTGTCCTGAAAGATTATTATATTTTAAACCACCTCACACTTCAACTCTGGCTTTAATTTCAACCATAGTTTAATTAATTTGAACTCTCTTGGGTATTGATACCTTTGGATATTACACAAAAGGTGCTACTTATTTTGATAAGTTTAGGTAAGTGTTTATTGTCTTATAAATAATTCCGGAAGGGAATTTGTTTATCCTTTCTTTTGCCATATACATAACAGCTACTAATCGAGTTGAAGCCACTGTCATGGGACTAATATTCGAAATAATACTTACAACTTTGGTATAATATGAATAAACGCATAAAAGGATATTTACAAAAGCCAACACATAATAAGGTAGAGGTCATTGGCATATTCGTAAGTGCCAGTGAAGGCCTATTTGAATTAATAAATATATTTCATTTCATTTTATTTCTATATAATTACTCACCAAAAAATGGCATAGCATTCAAAAATCCCTTTTGCATAATGTTCATGCTAAGATCGCACTCTGCGCTCGGCAAGATGTAAGAAGACGTAGTGGTCACCATTATGGATGCAATAACCGCGCACATAGTCGTGAAAAGCAGCTTTATGTGAAAACGACCGAATTTACATATTAACAGAGCATCTTCCAACTTTTGCATTCCATCCTGGACGTTTTCTAGGTTTCCTGAAAATTTTAACGTTGAATTTGGTGCTCCTTTCGCGTTTGTTTTAAAATGAGTGCATATTGCCCAACATTTTGGCTTCCCAAACCATTTTTCTTTGCAGTTAGGTGTTTTATGCTAATTGTGTCATAGCTTTCCGTAACTGTTTTGGTTATAAGGAAACTTTTGAAATAAATGATCATAGAATGTTGATACTTCGTGGTTTTATTATGTTTTCACAGAAGGAAAACTATGTGATGAAACCTGCTTGTCCAAAATATGGCACTATAAGTTTTATGAATTCCGCCAATCTGCAGATAGCACACGGATTGGACTACGGCATAAACCCCTTCATTGTGGGAGGCTCGTGTCCCTGCAGTGGAGACGTATATGAGCTGAGATGAGATTTATTTTTATTCCAAAACATTTTTAAATTACCTTGTGATTCTAATTCCTTCGTCATGTTTTATGTTTGTAGATTATATTTAAAAAAACACTCTGTAGACGATATAAAAAACTCCACTTTCAGTCTACATAAAAGAATGTGAAAAAAATATTCTCATTCAAAAAATACAATTTATATCACAGATAATATTTCATTGAAGTTTGAGGTAACACTAACATTATAGGCATAAATTATCTCATGCTTAAAAATTATTTACATTTGCACATAGTGGTTCTGTTATCTGATTATTTTGTACGCGTAATGTATGAATGATTAAATCTCTGTCAACAGCATGCACCTATGTATAAATAGGTTTGTTATTATATAACAAAGTTAAAGTTTTGACATGTCATTTAATTTAGTTGCCTTGTCATCCTGAATAGAATAATAAAAAATACGTCAGTTAAATTCAATTCTAAGACGACCGCTTTATCAGCAAGCCTTCGTTAAGTACGATTTATAGAGATTTAGTCTCAATCCGGGTAAATTGATATCTTGAGATTTATTCAATTACTCAATTAATGGTAAAAAACTTGGTTTTACTTCAAAAACTTTACTTTTTGTTAGTTACAATTTAGTCGCTATAAAAAAATGTTAGGGTTATGAAAAACAGATGAGACTATCCAGCGCTTTCTTTTAAGTAATATTATTATTTTAAACTGTATTTGTCTGGAATTATTAAAAATCAAATGAAAAAGGGGAATCATATAACATATTTTCTGTACAATGTACTTACAAACATTTCTTTATTAAAACCAAACATTCTTTTAGTATTGCGTGATCTACTTTGCATCACTGTCCGGATATGCAAATCGGGGATTGTAGACATTGTATTTCTCGTTGCATATTTAATATTTTACCAGTAAAGTCTTTGCTCTACTTTGTTGCAGCTTTCAAATATTATCTCTACGGCAAAAGGAAGAGTATAAACTCGCCACAAAACAATTCTAGACAAATGCGATGCCAGAATCCTTGCTGGCTAATGCAAATTCAACGTAACGTCTGGCGTAATATCTCGGCCTGTATAAAGGCACAGTATAGTGCGTTACAGTAGCTTGACATTTGTAGGGAACAAATAAACGTATGCTGCGAGAAATGTGACAGCAAGATCAAACATCGTACACTCGCCTTTTCGCTCTGGGATGTTGAATATTTGCCAACTTTATGTGTTCACACGGTCCTAGTTTACTGAAGCGTTCCTCTGAACTGTGACCTAAGTATATGCAGCTAAATTGTTTCATACAAATTTAATAAAAACATAAACCGAAATTGGTTTACATTTTCAAACGTGTACGTTGGATATGAGTTTCTATCTAAATGTATTGATGTTTTGCAAAGTAGGAAGTTCTGTTTAAACCTATCGCTTAGAATGGAGATTAACATTTTCGGTATATAACTCGTAGTAACCTTATGTGAATTACCCATGATATATACCTATATTTTTTTCCAATCGCATAATAGTCAAAAATATTATGAGCTTGATTTGAAACTGCATCGTTAAAAACAATATTAAAGACAACATATATCTAGGCACAGAATAAACACAAATGTTCCCGTGCAGGAATCGAACCCACGACTGTCGCTTAAATGCCGAGATCGTTAACCACCAACCCAATCGGCCATTTAAATTTTATTTGTTATTCGAAACATTGCAGTGACACATGATACTATTAGGTATATGAGACTATTAGGTAAACCAAAATAAATTTCACAAATTCTTCAGTAAACAACATGAGATGTCGAAATTGGATTCCAGAAGGGAAAAGGGTGATAATCCTCATAAAAGTCCACTCGACCCACGCACCGGCCTATGTTGTCTTCACCTAATTGTATTTTATTTACTTTCGTTTTTATTTTTATACTTGTTGCTCCCGCAGTTTCTCCCGCGTTCCCTTTATATAAAGTAGCCTATGTGTTATTACAACAAATATTCTAATTCTGTGCCATTTTGATCGCGATTACTTCAGCCGTTTTGGCGTCAAAGAGTAACTTACATAGATCCATTTTCACAATTATTCTCACGTATAATATAGTGATTCCCCGCGGTTTCATCGGCGTTCCCGGGGATTTGAAAATTTTCCGGGATAAAAAGTAGGCCATGTGTTCCAGAACATATTCTAAATCTGTACCAAATTCAATCGCGAACCCTTCGGCCGTTATTACGTGAAAGAATAACAATCATCTATCCATACATCCATACATACATACTTACATTCTTACAAACTTTCGCATATATAATATTAGTAGTATGTAGGTCAATATGTTGGAGAAAAAATAGGGCGGAAAAATAAAGTTTCAATCTTTAAGAGTGTTTCCTCCTCCCTACGAGTGTCCCTCTGAACCTCTCGGGAGTGCTTCCCAGATACATTTACGAAATGAACTTAATTAAGGTTCTATTACTTATTTCCTTATATAGTAGGTATATACAATCTTGTATTTGTTGGGTAATAGCGCTTTTTTGTTGGCAGTACATCTGTTTCTTAACAGCGCTGTATTTGATGAAGTATATAATAAAACGGAATGGGTAAAAAAGATATCGTTGGAAACAAACCTTAGGTACTAATATAAAGTAGGTACTTCTTTTTATACTGGATCTAAAGTATATTTTAAGTCTAAGTATTCAGTTGTATAAATAAGTTTAGAGCATTAAATATGACATTTTGAAGAATAGCTTTTCAAAAAATAATGAAAGAGCGCTTCATGCTTTTCACATCGTTTGGCAAAAAATCCGGAGACAGTTAAACAAGTGATGACAACAAAAAAATGCATGCGGCGAAAAATACCAGCCGCATATTTTTTAAATTCTCTTTCATGCTAGCGTGACATGGGAAATGAACGAAAAAATATATTTGGTTTATTTAGTAGAGGCCCTCTTAATGTGTGACTTTGTTTGTTCGTTCATCCGTAGGCTGTAATTTAAATGGAAATTTGTAGGTAGGGAAAGCGATAAATATTTTACACACAAAATCAAAGCTCAAGCCCAATTTTTATTTGTCGTGTCTTTTTTTAGTCATGCTAATTTTTGATTATGATGATTTTTTTTATATAGTTATTTAAAATTATTTAAAAATGTCTTTAATTTACAATTTATTTTTTGTTAAGTTAAGATATCAACATCATTAATAAAGTATCTTAATCATCGTCATAATTAAAGCCTTTAGTCTTGAGCCTTGGGTATCAACAAGTAAGTATTTATTATAATTTTGAACTTTTATATTAAAACCTTGAGCAAATAGAATTCTATTAAATCAAAATTCTTGTCTAGGCACTAAGACCTAAGGGCGCTTAATATATTCATAAGTTACTAAAGTTACCTCAAAATTTAGGCTCTTTCAGTCTACACGTAATTAATAATACAGTATTTTCAATAACGCAAAAAGTAAAGTTTAATTTAAGTGAAATTCAAATAGCGTCTTTAAAATTACCCAGCATTATGGAACAATTTCGTCCAACGAAAGAATCTCTCTAGTAAAACAAATTATAGTGAAACGAGCACTCGTTTCTAGTTGTACGCGTATTTACAACAAATGGTAGGAATTATTCAAGATGGCAAACGGGAGCGCGTTTACGTTGTCCCATTCATACAAGATTCTGTCTCCACTTGTTTTGTCATGTTGCTCTTATTTTGTTGCTTGTCAGTTTTAACCGCCTTCAATAGCGGAAGAGGTTTTAAATTCAGATGTAGGTATATTTTCACCATAACCTTTAGAGAAACGTTAACTTAGCTGCTCTGCGCAACTTCACCAATGTAATGTTATTACATCATTTTTCATTTATGCTTCCCTCCTATTAGTCTTAGAGAGACGTTATATAGCCTTCCTTGATAAATGGGCTATTCAATTTAAACCAATAGTTTCTGAGATTAGCGCGGATCAAATAAATAACCTCTTTAGCTTATATAGCTTTACATGGTTTTGATTTTCAGTAACATAAATGAAATAAAATCAAATGATGTAGGTATACTTATTCATTACAATATATCATCACAGGCTCTTATGAAGTGACGAGTCTAACGCTCCAGTATGGAATGTTGCTTGTGCTGAGAACAACTGGCAAAAACCAAGTATTAGGTACACAACACATAGGTATAACAAAAAAGTTTTGCAATGTATCAGATTGTTATGCATAGTTTTCACATAGAAATAAACTCTACTGCGTCATTTTAAAATAAATTTTACGATCTAGGTTTTACACCAGTCGTGTATCACTAGACACTTCTATTTTCAGCTTCTCCTCTTACTCTAAGTGCCCTTAAACTTAGATATGTAGACTACATATTAAATAATGTCACAAATTATTAAACTGACATTTATTTTTAAATTTTTTTGATAAAATACGCGTTTTAATTGTCATCATTACTTGACAATTTGGGTGTATTATTTGAACAAGTCTTCAGTAGGATTATACCTACAGAAAAACTAAAAGTAATATAGGTATATATTTAATAGGATATGAATAGCTTATCGCTATGGAAACAAATGTTCATTGTTATTCATCCAATGCGAAACCTACTTCTTAGACTGATCTCGAAATGGCTCCGGGGACGAGCCGGCGTAGACATATTTTTGCGGCAAAAAAATAAAATACAGAAACAAATGAGGTGGTCTCCCGAGACGTAAAGATCGAATACTTGTGACTCCGTTCGACGGATAAATAAACACAATCTCTGTTTTTGTTTCATGAATATTGAAATAACGGGGAACATGGTTCTCGTTTTTCATACGTTAATATTTGTGTGTATAAACACAGAATAAGTACCAACGTTCTCGTGAAGAAAGAGCAAAAATGGTATTCCCTTTTTTGGAACAAGGTCAACCCGTCGTCGGGTGCTTTTTATGTCGATTAGGCAAACAAACTCACAGAAACTAATATAAAAAGTAAGTGGTATACCTTCCCATTAATATTTTTAAAACGTGATTTGTTTCAATCGACAAGATATTTTTTTTAAAACAAAAAGAAGCCGAGTCTCACAGTCGAGCTAAAAAAAGGTTTAGACCCCTCTTTGTTCCGAAGTCCAATTAAAAGGAATAATAATAAAAGACCTAGATACTTTGTATTCTACGTTATGAAAACCCCATTGTAGGACAGGCTTTTATTTTACGGGCCATCTAGTCCAGCATTATTCGTGGAGCTAAGTATTTTTTCAGTTCAATACAAAATTTTAGCAACAATGGAAACAGATTTTCGCCGAAAAGAGAAAGATTAATTATTCATTAACTACGAGGCTGAGACTCGTCTTGGATGACGAGTGAAATAGCTTAATTAGCTGCCACTGAACTTGTTAATACGTCTTACGAGCAACTTGTTCGTCTCCGGTACTAGCTGTAACTTGTCTGTGACCTTACCCATCAGTCTGTTAACTTCATTAAGTGCTTTTTGAATGTTACGAATGATTGGGTGTGTTTGTTATAATTATTAACAAATAAAAAGTTTATTTATTATTTACTATAGGTATACCAAATAAGGCACAAACGTAAAAAAATATGTTTCATAAATTCTCTTGTCGTGTTTTTAAAACAAAATGAGAGAAAATAAATATTTTCAGAAACGACATGAAAAAATATCTACCTTTTGAAATTAAATTATTTAAATCTTAAATTTGGAAAACATCATATCAATTCGGACCGAAAATATTTTCTGAAAAAAATATGCTAATAAAATAAATTTGGGCCCAAAGACACTGCGCTCGTGCACTTCGTTAAGGCCTATTTCTCATTCAGGCCGGGCCCACTTCGCGAAACTTTGGAGCCCGACGGAATTTCAAGCAGGCGTTATTACCGCTATGGGGGCGAGGTTAAAAATTATAAGATAAATGCTACGCCTATTAAGGTTAGGATTTTACTGAGTTTAATTATTTCATTCGAAGGTATGGCGCTTAAATGTCACTTTCATGAAAATTTTGTAGTTATCATTCTCCGTTTTCGATATAGAATTAATGTTAAATTCAAACGACACAAAATTTAACAAATCAAACATAATTATCATCCGTCTTTTATAATGACCCAATGCTTTCCATCCAACGGTTGTCTAAAAGAAATCGATAAGACCGTCGCTTGTGCATTCAGTTAAGTTTTAAATGTTATTTTTTATGTCTATATACTTTTGGAGTACAATTAAGTGTTATATATCTATGTGTCATTTATGTGAGAAACAAGTAACGATTAAATATCCATTAACGATGGATGACAAAATAAATGGGGTAGGAATGGGTGCCTATATCCCGGTGGGTTACATTCACTTTTGGATTTCTTTCATTCTTTCCTGTTGATGCAGCTCTGAAAATGGGACAAAACCGTCAATACATTGTGACAATACCTTCATACAATCTGCTCTACACAGCTACGTCCCAGTTTGCTTTGTCACGTCACTGTCTAACGCGTATTATTCATTCATTCCCTCAAAGAATGAATGAATGGACAGTAGGGCTCTAGAATTTCTTGTCATTCACAAATAGAATCTGTAGAATCGCATTTTACATAGGAGCGGATAAGCTGGTTTATTTAATACAGGAACATTTTATTTTTTAAGATGTGCAGTGGCAAATATTATAGGACAATTAACAGTAATACAAAATAAATACATTTAACAGACTTAAAAATAGCAGGTTACATTATTGTGTTACCAACACCATTATCCACGATTTACAATATATACGGTTAATCACATGTTTCTTTTATAAATGAAATAAACAAAAAGAAGAAGAAAGAAGAAGAAGAACATTAAAAATGATAAAATTGCAACTTATATGCTAACACTTATATATTTCATATTATCATATGAAATATATTAAACTGTGATCTGTCGGTGTATCTATATGAATTCACCTTATGTTATATAGCGTCTCAGCTTTCCCTCGTAATCGATAGGTACTTTTTCTTCTTGCTAAGTCTTCCATAAATAGAATTCCAATTAGCATGTATTTTATTAAGTTCGGCCTACAGTAAAATTTCACAGTCGAAAAAACCCACTTTAACAGATGAATAAGCGCCTAAGAATGACGATGCTTAAAATATTTTCAAGGCAAATTCACAAGCGAAGTTCGTATAAAATTTAACAAAGCATGGAAACATAATGGTTGAGCGTTTTGTTAAAAAAGTATTTTGAAAGCCATTTTACGATGGTTGCTTTAGTAAACGATGAGATGGGAGTTCTTGTGATTGAAAGGATCAGATTTTCCAGTGGAACTAAAAGTCAGCGTCGCGTTGTTGAGTACGAGGAGCTTAGCACGTAGGGACTTTCAATCTGACAGAGTGCAAATAAGAATGCTACCCAATATATATCACTAGCATCTGTCCCGCGGATTCACCCATGTTCCCTTGGTTCCTTCAATTTTCCCGGCATAAAAGTTGTCTTTGTCTTTATCCAGACTATAACTATTTAGCTTTTATAGGGTTATATAATACTGGAATAAATACATAATTATTTGTTAACTTGTAATCAAAATAAATTTAAACTCAGAATAGCAACTAGGTATGTATCTATATACATAGTAGATAAAATAAGTAGGAAGGAAGTTTTGAGCTTCATTATATTTAAAATTAAATTGATTGGTTCGTGAGCTGAATGAATTTTAATTTTCCATTTTCAATCTACTTCTGTGCAATGTTCAATATTGAAAATAATAATTGGGATTTAATATTTGAACGCAAACATTTCAATTGCGATCTTTGATTAAATTGGAGAAGTGCGCGTGGAAATGTTGCACGTTATTTGCACGGATTTTCTGTATCCAAATAGACACTTAATATTAAAAAACTTTTTAAGCAATGAAATATACAAGTACATACATAATATAAGAATTAAAACTAAAAAAAAAATTCTACGTTTTATTCACGATGTCTCTATAGTGGAAGCTGATTTACATTTTATTAGCTATCTCTCCCAAATCGATGTTCAAAAGTAGGGTTTATACGTTGTTATTATTTAGTTAAATCTAGTGGCGTACCCTGAACATAGCGTTGCCACTTTGATCGTAGGATAGGATATACAATAAGCGTTTTGTAATGCATAATGGGAGCCGAAACAAAGTCTTGAGTCATTGCAGATAGAGTGGACAGTTTTGTGCTGAGGAAGTTCACCCAACTACATGTTTTGTTCGGTAGTTCGGTGTCCTCTGGGTAGGTGATGTATGCATGTTATATTTATTGTGTACTAACAAAACAAGTAAGATTTGTGTAACTAATAAATTATGGACCAGTGTAGTAGTCTGAAATAGATGAATTTAAATTTGATTTTTGCCTCAACGAAAGTAATCACATGCATTTAAAACACGTAGGTATAGAAATGGCGATAAATCTATGTGAAAGGGACTTTTTATGATGAGGATCGCGTCCTCATGATCCCATTTGGTAAATTAATTTTTACGCAGACTGAGCACTGAGCATGAAATTAATGCGTAAATGTACCAATAATGTTCTCTTTAAAATTCATGAGGCAATTCCTGTTCATGTAGACTTTCAAATGATGCTAAAATGGAATAGGTACCGAGTAGGTAATCAAATTGCTATCGTCTTTTCTAGAAGTCATATTGTGAATTTTATATAGGTGTATAATATTTCTGGCGTCCTATAAAATTAAAAGGGATATAGTTTTGACAATAATAATCTAACATATATGTGTATTTAAAATTCAATACGTACCTAATTCAAATTTAATAAATTTTTTTATGCTGTTTAGGTAAATCATTAAGCTAGACTTTCTGTGTACCAAATTTCATTTAAATCGGGTCAATAGTTTCAGCGTGAAAGAGAGACACACAGACACAGTTACTTTTGCATTTAAATTATTAGTTAGTATGTGAAAGTTTAATGGAGGAATTTATTACTCTTTCACACAACAATGGCTGAAGATATTAAGATGAAACTTGGGAAAAACCTTATATTCTGGCTACTTTTTATCCTAGTAATATTAGCGGTATTATACCACAGGAAGTAGCAAATAATAATATACTACACATACGAATATGACTTGACATATAGATAACCATATAGACACCTATGTATTACATTCTATTGGAACATAGGCTCAGAGATAAGAGGCCGTTAAGGCCAGTTACTCATGGCCTGTCAATGGGACCATTACCTAAAGCATTTGTACGTAAAGTACGGAGACTACTTTCAGCTATTCACTAGCATCTGTATCCTATACTATAATTCTACTAATCATTCTATAAAGGCAAAAGTTTTTGAGTATGTATGTTTGTTACTTCTTCACGTGTAAACATCTAGAGCGATTTTAATAAAATTTTATGTGGAGTTAGCTGACACCCTAGATGAACTATATAGGCTACTTTTAATCCCGGAAAAAATTTAAAATCCCCCGGGAACGCGTGTAAAACCGCTAGTATTTTATATGCGAAATATTGTGAGAATGTAGGTACCTATGTATGATGGATTTGTTAAATCACAATTCAAATGCAGGAAAATATCCGTTAATATATTATTATAAGTATATTTTTCGAAAATAGTGATGTGCTTCTATCTCTTCATCCTATTTTCCACGACTAATCCCTATTTGGGTCATTCAATCTGTTTTCGGTTGATATAAGAAATTGGATCCGATACCTTTGCCTTACCCTAAGTCGGCTTAACATCAAAATACCACAATACAGTTAATTTAACATAGAGCTTTGCCTCTTTGATCAATGTTAAGTTGTTTATTATCTTTTTTGTCTATTATAGATATCTAATGTTAAATACACAAAATCGGAATTTTAATAAAGCCTACCTCCAGTTTTTACTCTTGTTCATAAAATGGCTAAATAAATATTATTTATGAAGTAAAAGTCGAATTAAATTGCAATAAAAAGCCTCTTGATAATTTAAATAATGGGTTTTTTTTTTGTTTTTATTAATATGGTATTTTATTTAATTATGGATACATTTCAGTTATGAAACCCAACAGGTATTTATGTGGTAACAACCACTCCAAAACATTCCATCGAATTCAATATTCAATAATTCCTCTCACTGAAAGTCAAAAATAATTTTTGGTTTCCTCAGCTTTAACAGTCATTTCCTGACGTGAAACTCTATAGAATCGCGTATCTAACTGTGGAAAAGAAGCATTGTCTACATCGCCTTTAGCATACTTTGATTTAGTGTTCCCTGATCGGTAGCACTATCTCAGTAATTCCCAATAAATTTTAACTGAATATTGTTACGTCTAAGTAATTCGCCTCAAGCACTTTATAAAGTATCTAATTTATGTATAACGATAGCTTATCTAGATAGTTAGTGCTTGATTTTTCATTTCAAATTGTGGTCTAATTTATAGCGAATTAATTGGTAGTTGAATTAATAACCTAGATTTATATCATAGATTTGTATTGTAAAATAAAAAGAAGATTTGTGATGTCTTTATTATCCTACTAATATCATAAATGTACCAAAACGATTGTTACTCCTTCTCGCCAGAACTGCTGAAGATATCTAGATGTTTCTAGAATAGTAGGTACAAAGGCAATTTTTATTTTAAGATTTAAGAACAAAACCACGAATTGGAAACTAGTAGTAACATTATTATAATAAACTAGTGGCTCCCCGCGGTTTCACCCGCGTTCCCGGGATAAAAAGTAGCCTATGTGTTATTCCAGAACATATTCTAGCTCTGTGCCAAATTTCAAGCAGATCCCTTCAGCCGTTGGAGCGTGAAAGAGTAACAAACATCCATACATACCTACATCCATACTTACAAACTTTCGCCTTTATAATAGTAGTAGGATATATTAAATTCCGTCTTGGTATTCTAAAGAAGTAGTTTCCCAATGTCGATTTTAACCGGAAGAGGTCTGTACCCATTTCCTCCCCAAAAACAGGAAGCCCCAAAAATTGTTGTAGCTATTTTTAATTTAAACGGGCGAGATGAATTTTGTACATCTAAAACATGCAAATATATTTTACGTAACCATAAAACTGTGGACGAGACATCATTTACAATATAAATTGCAACATTCAAACGGCTACCGGCTACAAGTGTAATATCTCGTACATTCGCATATTCGCGCCGCAATAAATCAACAAAGCTCACTGTAGTGTTGATTAATTGTACGATATATCAAACTTGCAACTTCAGAAATGCATTCAGTGTTTAGTATTGATATATTTATATACCTATGGATTCACTTGCCGTTATGTCTAATAGTATTTGAATCTATATACTTAAAACAAAGTCCCCGCAGCCTCTGTCTGTCTAAACGCGATGGACACAAAAACTACTGAACAGATTTTCATAGGGTTTTCACCAAATTACGAAGTATTTCATGGGGTAGGTTTTTATGTATAATACATCAATTTGTACCCGGTAGGTGGCGCTGGTGGGCAAAACGAAGTCTGCAGGATCCGTTAGTAGGTCATATAAGTCATTATAACGACATTATTGATAAGGCATCGTTGATTATGATTTATGCTATTAATTAAATTATTAAAGTATGGTTAATCATTTACACACAACACTGCTGAGGCTGAGGCTTCCCCCATTGATAATGATATAATTGTAAAACATATTTGAAATTATTACTCAATTATTTATGACCAAAAGAGTCGCATTACTAGCTTAACAAATTAATTAATGTATTAACGAATAAGGGATGCAAAATATTCTGATTTGATTAGGTAGCGTACTAGTGTGATGACTAGAATTTGGTTTTTACTAACTGTATATAATAATACTGTATGTCCGGATTGCTCAAGAAACTTAAGTGGTAAACTTATATTCGGTGCTAAGATTTCTTATCAAAATTCTCAAACACTTCTGCATTGAAAGTGCTCTCCTCAGTTATAAGTCGTCCTCTTTACATTCAGAAAACACTTTAAGTTTCAGCGCAATCTTAGGACTTGAATGCAAAATATGGTGGTACATCAAAAAACTATTACAGCTTTTTCACAAGTTTTCTTTTCTTCATAAACGTCTTGCGTCTCGTTCATAAATTCTTCTCTTATTTACATTCAATTTGAGTTTTTGGTTCGCTGCAATTTTTATTTCAAGGCTTATAAATATTCTTGAGGAAATTAATCTTTAAATAGGTAACGAAAATGCCAAATAACTATTTATTATGCGTTAAATTTCGATGTACGTGAACATTTTACGGTGTGTATGTAATTTACCTATAGGTATTTTTTATATCTATTTTATTGTATACTTTTTACTGCTAGCAATAAAGACAAACGTCAAACGTATATAAAAATGCTTTAATAACAAATAATTAAATGCGAGAAAAAAGCAAGAGTGTATAATAAATATAAGAACTTGTGTACACTAGTAAAACATCCATTGTAATATAATGCTATACTTATTTAGAAGAATCATGTCACTGTTTGTGCGTCCCGAAGATTCGAGAGATGAAACAATCCAAGGTTTTAGTCAGAAGGAGTCAGACATTATATGGCGACTTCTCCCCGGAAAAGTAGCGGTCATCCTTGAGGATACCCCTGGGAATAAAATAGTCTTAAAACCAACAGCAGATCTAATGTTTAATGACAGTTTGGGGCGGCCATCTTGGTTTTTAATGTTGCTAGCAGAATTATAAAAAAATTGCCATTTAGTTTAAAAAAAAGTTGTTAGTTTCGGTTAATGGTTATTTAAAAAGTTCAAAAGCCTAAAAAGCCTCATTTGTCAAATGGGGAATTAAACGTAGTTATTTCATTATTCTACTTTTATGTTACAAGTACGTTTATTCAGACCTTTTGGGTATGAAAAAGTGATATAAAAGTCGTACGCAGTGCGTGGATTCCAGCGTTTGCTTTTTTATTACAAAAAGACAGGAAAAATAAACTGAAAGTCTCTTTTTATTTGAATAGGCAGAATATTTCATTAAAATAAAGTAAGAGTTCGTTTTGCAACAATAAAACATTTTTCATTCGATATCATTTTTTTTTTATTACAAAAAGGATGACTTCTTTAGGTATACCCTTTGTTCGTATTTTTTCTTTGAGTATTTATATATGTTATTTAAATAACTATTTTATTGTCTCTGATATGATTTTCCACTTAGTCTAACGTGAACTGATTTAAGTCAGATCTTTTGTATATTCAAAATGTTTTGATAACCCACATCTTCAAGTTTTGGGTTTGTTACAATATTGGGTTTGCTCACTGTGCTGTGAATTTCACTTAAATTATAATTCTGTGTGACTTCAATCGAGAATTCGTCATCAATATTATGTAGACTTGAAAGCATTTTAGACTGAAATGGGTTTATATAAAATTACCTCTATTATTTATATAAGTAAATAAATAAATCACAAGATACTTATAGAGATTTTTACTAGCCTTAATAGTATGGGATGTGTTTATTATAATCTATATTCAGAACATGTTATTAGATACTTATTACAAGAAGTCATCTTATACACAACATTTTATCTCTTTCCTACACTATTGGAGGAAATGAGACGGTCAAATTATTAAAACTAAACAATACCACAAATGGCGATTCGCTTGAGTTATTACTGTAATACCGAGGGGGAGAGAGAGACAGTCTGTGCTAATTGGTCCATTAACACTTGTGCCAAATTGCCTCTTTCTACCCAAGTGTAGTTGTAAGTTTGACGCAAAGTAGTTGATGCTGTTTGCATGAGTTTGTGGCGAGATGATAGTACTCAAATCACCGTATGAATTCAATAATCACCATCCTTAGTCCATTGTATATCCAAATCACTGAAAGAATATATTATGAGTACGTTAAGAATTTCAAGATATATATGCACCGAAAATGTTTCTAGTATTAACGACTAGCTTTGTGCAGTTTCATCCAATTAGTTTCCGTTCCCAGAATACAGGAATAAAATAAAGCCTATGACACTTACAAGTAACGTAGCTTTCAATTGGCGAAACAATTATTCAGATAGGACGAGTACTTTTAAAGCTTATTAAAAAAAAACATAAAAAAATTAATATCTATAATCTAAATCTTTGTCATATTAGTACGCACATTAGGTATTTTGATTAAAGCGACGATATAAGCTCCCCTGTTCGTTCATCATCAACTCATATACGTATCCAGGACATAAGCATGAGCCTTTTCTATCAATGCTAGTCTTTATACATTTAAAATATAGGTAGAAGTTATTGAGAGAATGTCCATTAAAAAAATTAAAGAAAACATAACAAATCCGGTCAGCGAGTTACGGTCGCGCACGAAGGGTTCCGTCCTATACCAATAAAGCCAACAATAAAAAATACACCCAAAACGACCTTAAATAAAGCTCAAACGACGTAATTTAAAATATGTAAGCATCGTGATAAAAATTAGGGCTGGCATTAGTACCTACATTCGAAGAAATACATCATAATAAAGTAAAGTTATTCATTCGTTCACACGGACCTTTAGCACTTTTTATTATGATTAAAAACATTTTACACAACCACCGTACCTGTCTGCAATCACACCGAACTTACACACGACTTAAAACCTAACATATTTTCCTATGTATAAGAAAAAAACTGATAAGCTTCATGTTGATATCGTTTAAATAAAAGCTCACAGAAATATTTTTCCGTTCGAAAAGAGCTATATTTTCATTATTCCTACCAGTGGCCGAGAGATTCTTAAATTTTCCCGGGATAAAAGTAACCTATGTTGTTTAACGTTCTAATCCAAGTTATATTATCTGTGTTCCAAATTTAGTCCAAATCCGTTCAGTAGTTTTTACTTGAAAGAGTAACAAACATACATCCATACTTTTTTTTTTATTGACTAGAAGGTTTTCTGATAGCCTCAGATGCTTTACACCCTTACACGGACTGTTACAGTGAATGCAGGCTCTCAACTGAATCATTCATACTCACAAATCTTCGCCTTTATAATATTAGTGTGATTATACAACGGTGTAACAAACAGCTTGCCCATTCTTATTCTTTCTTCTCAGAGCGCATGTATGTAGGCGAGTGAAAAATATTCCCACTGTGATTCGGTACACATGTGAGTAAATTTTCGTTACGGCACAGCGCAGATTAAACTGTCACAGCGCATGAATGTTACTCTATGGTCTTAACTGGATTAAGTTTTAACGCAGTTTGGTCTATTGATTTTATTTTTTTATACATTGCACAACTATTTGGGTACTATAATTTACTTTAGCATTTAGGAATTTATTTACAGGATTTTAGTGACAAAACATTTATATAATTAAATAATGAAAATTAACTTATATTTTTTATACGTGCATTTAGGATACGTGTAATGTGATAATAAAAATATATAATGACAGGCATATACCATATGTCTATTTACATATTTATTGGATAAAATTATCTGTATAAGTATGTGCTGGTTACCACATCACAAACTCTGCTTAGTTTGGAATCAGATTGGCCGTGTGTTAATTATGCATTTCAGCAAAGGGTTATAATTGTAATTACATGAAATATTAGGTTAATATAAACTAAAACCTAAATCCATATAATAGGTAATCAAAAGGATTTATTTAACTATTTTGTAGTGCAATCAGGGTAGATATTATTATAATCATAGACTGATATGTTTGATTTATATTACCACGGTTACTTCTACACTTCCTTTCTATTTCACGAAACTTACGAATTTGACTGTACCAATATTTTTTCAATTTAAAAAAGTTCGGAAAAGTCATCAGAACAAAATCAGAGAAACATTTTAAACCAATCACCGTGGCGCAATGAAAACAGTTCGTTATCCAATAAACATTGCAGCCACGTCACAGTTCGTCATGGCTCGGTACACTGCTGGCCAATTACTCAGTCCACGACTCGCGACACTGTGTCGTGCCGTGTACGCAGCCAGAGGCCACATACCTATTAAATAAATTAAAATGCAATTTTAATCCCAATAATGGACCCGGTCGGTGATTAGAGAGACGATCTTCTTAGCATTCCATGGATTCACCGTGCGGGTGCCGGGTCCATCGTGTGACAGAGAGAGAAACTACGAGCAGATCCCGAGACTTGTGACACGGGTGTAACACTATTATATATTATATTAAATTTATCGACGTATTTTTTTTGTATTGTAGTCACATTGCAATTAGGTATAATTTAATTGTGATTTTTAAGTGTTAATCATTTTTTAAATATTAGATCTTTGAATAACTAGTATTTGTTACTACATAGAACTGTTTACTAAGTTTGTTATAGAGTCATTACATCTGTAAACTTATATTTACTTTAAAAGTAAATGATCCTAATTAACTATATGAAAAGATAAAACAGAGAAATACGAACCACATAGCGCTCCAAAAATGCTGCAATTAAAACTAAAATCATTTTTATAACGCATAATATTGCGGTCGGAACCCACACGACGCGGGCCTAATCGTTTTTACACCAAAATGTAGCTGGAAACTGCACAAAGTCTGCACGGAGAGAATTTCACCCGCTACCCGATAGTGGAAAAATGTTTGTTGCAGCAAAAATACAAAAAAAAGAATCGCCTACGACTGCGGGCAGTGATTTACAGCGCTTTGATTGTCGAAAACTCAAATAAATATTTATGTGTGCCGTTACTCATGACGCGCACTGTAATTTGGACGATGATATGAATAAATCTTTGAAGGGTCGTTCCACGTGTCAAAAATTTGGTTAAGCTTTTATAACAATGCAAAAATGACAATTTGAATTTTATTTTAGTAAGAGATCACCGAGTTATATGGGCTGATTAAGAAAATACCAGGCAGAAGACTTTTCCAAAACAGGGATTTTTTTTTTTTTTTTACTTTATATGAACGTAACCAATGACTAAATAAATATCACTAATGCATGAATATATTATTCGCAGGAAAGAAAAGTGAGTATGTGTGAACTTTATGTAAACTTTAAAAGTTGAATTTATTGAAAAACTTCCAGACAGTTTTCAGATTCATATACCTAAGACTATAGCGGGTGTTTATTCATTTTAAATACTTATTACAAGCATAAAGTGACGTTACCGAGGATGTTTTGTAGATCTTTAAGACGCCATATTAGCTTCGGCAGCTTTGACCTTCACATGTACCTTATTAGGGATGCCCCAACTGAAAAAATAGCACATTTTAGCAATTTTAAAATCAGGTTTCATTCTTTTGATGGTATCTGTGAAAAAAACGTTTTCAATTCTTTTTCACGAACTGCGTTCGTTTCACGAATAAACACCCATTTAATTGAACGAAGATGTCTCATAGAATAAAAGTAAATGAACAAAGCCGGTGTTATATTTTATACCTATATATATTTTATTTATACTTTGTCTGTCTGAGATTTCTCATCACTTTACGACTCGACACTTGTGCTAAATGCAATAAAACTCGGTTCAATGCCGAGCAAAAAGGATTTCAATAAATATCAAAAAATTCATGGCACATTTGTCCAATATCTCATCAATGATTCATATCTGCCCCATCGTGTACGAGCCTGGCTTCGGCTTGGATATTCGCCACATAGCTCTGATAATATTACTTCAATAACTTATCACGATTGGAAATGAGAACTGGTGTTTTGCAGGCATTTTCTGTAGTACAAAATACTAAATCAGTATGAATATACCCGAACAATGGGCTTTGCCAATACATTACATAAATATCGCGAGGCATTTTTTTTTCACATATAATTCTATACTAAACATAGTTTTTACTCTGGAAACTAAACAGTAGGTATTTATACTTCTTTTAAAGATTTATCTCAATCATTAATTCCTACAAAATTTTGGAACCCAAAATTAATCAGGGTCAGAGTGTAAGCGTAAATACCTAATAGTAATATATACCTAGGTAGCGATGTTTTTGTCATGATTAAACTGTTAGTTCTAAAAATCTTCCTTTCTCTTTCCTCATAGGGAAACGAAAGTGATGTCAATGTATTTCGGAAGACAATTCAAATCTGAAGCAACCAAATCGGGCTCTGGGTTATTTACGTGTATAAGAGAGTATCTAACCAAAATAAACTCATTCCTATCAACATTTCCTTCGCATTGATTGCTGTGTGCGTTACCGTAAGTAACTTGTATTTCTTATCTATTTCCCATAGGTGCCATAACTCATGTTGGCTTCTTCCGGCGTGGAGGGGAGTCAGGCCTATATTCTGGTTAAATATCTCTACGATATTGTCAGGTTAAAGTTGGTAGTTTTTATTTATGGCCGTCGAGGAAGTTGTGTATTTTTTGATGCCATATTTTTTGCTATTAAAATCATTTAATATTCCAAAATATATATAGGTACCAGCCATTAATAAATATGAGTAGCTATGTACATTTTATTACGCAAATGGATTAAATCCATTACGCTTTAATGGACTTGCAAAAGGTAAGCATTGTGATTTTTATCCATTCATGGTATATTACAGTTTCATACAGTCTTTTGTCAAAAAATTTAATAAAGCTTCAGTTCTCAGGATCAAAGCACGTTCCTTTAGAACGTTAAGCCTAGGTCCATTAAATGACTTGATACTATCAAAGGTCCATAATTCTTTAGAGGCCTAACAGACCGCGATAATTTATATGACAAAGGAAGACCAAACAATTGGATGGACATTACTTTGGTCGGAACCTAATCTAGGTAGGTAGGTACTATTTGTTTCTAATAATACGGGTTTATTTGAGATTAATTGAAATACAGCAGTAACTATAAATTATACTGTTACTAATACATTTATTACATACAACTACTAAATGAAACAACAGAATTATGTTGTTACTTCTGTAGTTTTTTTTGCATCTTTTTTTCTGTTTTTATTCTCTATTCCATTTCACAATATCCTGAACCTTCTAAAATAACGTATCAGCTGTGTTATTTATTTCATCCCTTTTCTAACTCCATTTCTGCGTAAGTGAGAAAGATTATCTTATATATTAATTTTAGTTGGTGATCCTGACTCTAGTCCACTGATACTTGTTTCGATTACGGCCTAGGACAAACAATTGAAATGAACATATTGTAATTATGTATTTAAAATGTGATATATCAACTTTCTAGTTATCATAGTATCAACTGTACTGATTGTAGGATCAGTTTGACTGTGTTTGAAAAATGTCCGAGGATTTTTGTTTATTTAAAAACTCGCAATAAAGTAACCTAATACAAATATTGCATATTGATACAGATTGATACAGATACAGATTCGACAGCCCGGTTGGCTTTGTGGTTAGTGACCCTGACTCTCAAGCAGCGGGTCGTGGGTTCGAATCCCACCCAGGACAAACATTTGTATGCATGAATATGTCTGTTTGTCCTGTGTCTGGATGTAAATATCCATATAAGTATTTATTTAAAAGTAGTATATGCAGTATATCAGCTATCTGGTTACCGTATCACAAGCTCTGCTTAGTTTGGAATCAGATTGGCCGTGTGTGAAAAATGTCCCAGGATATTTATTTATTTATTTTATTTATTCTTCTATAAAACTGTCCATAGTTCTACGAGACTTGTCAAAATTACTTCGTGCATCTATATTATTAATTTAATTTAATCAAACCGAGGTATAGTGTGTTAATTAGAATTTTGATGGACAAACAGCGTTATGACGGTCTACCACAACACAACTAACATTATCTTTGCTGACCTCTATACCCCACTTTCACATTAATGTTACACAGGATGCTTGACCTAAATAAACTGGCAATTAATATTGGGTTAGTTTTACACATACATATTTTAGCGGCTGCATGCTCTAGTGTACTTGTTTAGAGGGAAATTAAAAAAAATGTAGTTAGGTATATATGTAGTTTCAAGTGGTTTTACAAGTAATTACTAGTGTAGTGAGTACCTATACAAAGCACTTTGGTTGAGGTAACTCTTTATGGGTAATGGTTATCTTATTGAGTTAAGTCGTTTCAGTTTTCTTTTTTGTTTTTTGTTGACTTACACTAGAGTTAGTTGTAATTGCATAGTGTGATAAATATTTCAAGAAATAAGCAGAGTCTAAACAGCTCATTCAGAAATCCTTCAGTACAAATTTAAGCAATAATATTATCATTTACACTGAATTGAATAACACCTTACATACCTTATGTCAACTATGAGTATGTACTTCTGATGTTTGCTCTACGAACTGTTTGATACAATTTTCTCCTGCAACTGCAATCGTATAAATTTACGAGCCAATGTTGGTAAACGTGACAATTTTATTTAACTTTTGAGTTGCGGTTTACGATGTATGTAGTCAAAATGTCGGATTTTATTTATCAAAAATATATTTGAAACGCTCAAATAAACGCAGCTTTAAATATTTGATCGTAACAATAATTACACTATATGCTTTCAATAGTAGTTCTATATTTTACGTAGTTATAATAAATTGGGATCACGGCATTAAAGTGATGGTAGATAGGCTAAAGATATAGCTTATAGAGATGTGGCCAAAAGAAAGACAAAGATCCGGTGGGTAGTCAAAATTGTCAGAGTAGCAAGAAGAGTGGGTTTATGGACTTTGTAAATTGATATAAAGATATTAACTAGAAATAAATCATATACTTTTAATTAGTATACCTTTTTTGATAAAACAACAGAAGTGGAGCTTCGCAGACGGATATAGAAAGGGGTTGAAGCTCGTAAAACAACAAACATAATTAAAAAGTATCTAGCAGAACATCACCACGATAAACAAAATTGAATCTTTTATGTACACAATTGTTATTTTTTATTACACAGTTAAGTTCATCACCCGAATGCAATATTTTAGAAAAATATTTAGATTACAAATTGTGCTTTGAACATTATAAAGAAAATATATTTTGACGTAAATTCAACAGACGAAACTAATTTTAAACTAGAAATGAGCTCAATGCAGTAATGTATTTTCTCGATGAACGCTTGAAAATATCTTTATATTTCAAAAAAATATGTATAAAAGTTGTTTAAATTTGCATTCAATTTTCCATCATGAGCAAAATAACAATTGAAAACAAATTGCTTTTATTAATAAAAGGTCTCCTTGACAAAAGTTTAAAGCGGACGACCTGTATAGGCCGTGATTTGATCCTGGAATTTCATAGAATCACAATGATGCCGAAAATGAATACAAATTAATAACAATGATTATGTAAAAATAACGGCTAAGTGCCAGGAAGCAGTAAGGGCAGGTGGACAAGGAAAATGTTAGTAAGAAAAACAAGCATTGTTATGGGTGATAAATTGATCATCAGTAAGGGTGGCAAGATAAATAAACATCTTTGTTGTCTTTTAATTGGTTTGTGGCAACCGACCCTGACCTCGGACCAACATTTAGATACATGAACTGTCTCTGACTATAACTGTGAATTTTAATGTGCTCGATGTATATCAGCTACCTAGTTACCATAACTCAATCTCTGCTTAGTTTCGAATCGCGTGTGAATGTTCCTGAATATACATTTATTTAATAGTGTATCATGTTAGAGAGGCTGTTAGTAAATAAGATGTTACTTCCGAACATACCCGGGTTATGTTACATTGCGAAAAACAGGGGAAACATCAATCCACTTAGTGGGGTCAAGCAATGACCTTTCACCTTTAACCTGACACTTCCAATAGGCTGCCGATCCTAATAAACTAGATTATTCGTCCACTTCTAAGGAAATTGATACTTGTAGCTTATTTGCTATAGTCGCACTTCGTTATACAAGAGGACTTAAATACGTTGAGAATCTGTTTACATCTAACATTGCATCTTATTTGGATTTCCCGTTGGAAAATACCGTTCAAAGGTTTATCCATCGATTTTGGTGTCTGATATGGGTTACTCCATGTTTGTTATGTAAATGTGGGTTCGATAGTCTTTTTGCTTTCACATCTGATTTCCACATTGGAAATAGGTACGATTATTTTCCGACCTCGCGTGATGCGAATGTTTTTTGAAAAGATTGCATTTTGTAGTTTGAGAGGTCGGTAAGTGTGTGCAAGTAGCAACATTTGAAAATATCACTCTAATAAAAAAAAGAATCGAAATAATGAAAATTTTGTTCACAAGATTTCCCTCGAATCAGGTAGGCATTTATTACCTGTTCAAGAAACACTAGATCGCAGTGCAGTAACTAACAATATAAGTTGCAAGTTTGGCTGTTTCTTTAATGTTTACATCTGACATTTTGTTTCAATATTGTTAATGGAAACCTTTTTTTTAATGGGTTCTGATGTAATATTTAAAAATGACTTCATCATTACTTAAAAGCCAGTTATCATTTTTATAACGGCTTCTCATAAATGTTAAATCCACGTGTAAACAGGAAATAAACAACGCAAGTCGCGGAAATGTTTCAGTGATAAAAAAATCTCGACCACACTAAAGGGAAGTTCTTGAAGGTCATGTTATTAAGAGGCCTATTTTTTATTTACGAATACTCCGGGGTCTAGGCAGTCGGGGCACGGGGAGCCGGGGAGGGGACAGGGGGGGACAAGCGGGGCGAGGGGACGAGGGGAATGGTGAAACTTCTTGAATCGTCGGGTAATCGTCGGGGCTATCTAAAGTGATCCCTAACGAGCTTTCGCTGCGAGTTTCAGATTTGTTCACACTTGAGAATCGTCAGATTTGATTGTGTTTTTGTGAATATTTGATAAGATAAAAATATGATTGAATTTTGACGATTCTGAAGATTACTGATATTTTATTACCTAATAAATGTGAATAGTTACTAACAATCAATTGAAATAGATCTTATACCTTAAATTACTTTTAGGTTAATGTACAAAATATAATTATACTGTTACCGTGAGTTGTCTCACGGTATTGAAAAAAAATTGTTTTTAAATTATTTTATTCTCAATACAAAAGATTTATGCATAACACTAAAGTAATTAGGTACCTTCTTGACACCATAGAAAAAAAAAACATTTAAAATTAGATATTAAAATATTTATGGATAAATGACACAGTCTGCACCTATCTTTACATACGCAAGTTTGTTTTTGTCGGATGGACTTTCGTCAGAAAATCAACTTTATTTGGCTTCTGAAATACGAATAAAAAATGCGTTTAACCATTTCGGAGTAGCTTGAATTCAATGACCGATTAATTACATGAAGACTTTTTTCTTGTATAAGTACTCGTTTAAAGAATCAATATTACTTACTTAATATTATCTTTATTGATTACTAGCTGCCTCCGCGCGGTTTTACCCGCGTAGTTCCCGTTCCCGTGGGAATACAGGGATAAAATATAGCCTATGTTACTCAGGGATAATGTAGCTTTCCAAAGGTGAGAGAATTTTTGAAATCGGTCCAGTAGTTTCGGAGCCTATTCGTTACAAACAAACAAACAAACAAACAAATCTTTCCTCTTTATAATATTAGTATAGATATTAACACTATAAAACACCTAAGACTATGAAATCTAATCTAATGAAATCTTCATATCAAAGAAGTTTAAAAGTTTCTACATGACTTTTACCTTCATACCTATTTCAGTTATTTCCTAATATATGTAGTCGTTGGTAGGTATTGCGAAAATATTTTATTATTCAGGTTTTATTTAGCATATTTGTACCTTTTATGAGAGGGAGAAGTTAATTCTCATGTGTCAGCGAGGCTTAAATTAGATTAAGGCTTTGTGAAGCTTAGCCATGCGTTATCTGTAATGTGAGGGAAATTACTTCGTAGATAATAATAATTGGCTGAAACGTTACTTATAATAAATACTGTATTTAATTGTAGGGGTTTTTTATTACGTTCCAGCTTCTGCTCCATAATAATTTAACTGAGTTCGAATGACATTTTCATTATAAAATATTTTCCTGAGAATACTATTAGTTTAATTATTATTATTTTCATGAAGTGGTCATCCTTCAGTTCAATCTTTCATAATTCCAAATTAAATAGAAACTGTCCAAAAAGACTAAAATGTTTTAAAAATAGAATAAATCATATTTGTTTCAAATAATGCGGTGAAGTTAGCCCCCCTGGTATATACAATTTTTACTAAATGAATGTATTAATAATGCTTATTATAGTTGGTTATACAACCAACCAGTCATTTACTATCTTCTACTCCTACATAAACTCCTTTTGATCAAAACACATTTTGAAATATTGTACAATATTTTCCATTCCCGTAACACATTGAAGAAAACCAGATATAAGACGTCTGCTAATCGAACGTTATTACAGGTTCAATTCTCAGGTCCGAGAGATGTGGAGAAAATGGCTGACCTACATCGTTAACTACTCATCCCCTTTAAAGTTCAGACCACAGTAGAAAGATTTCCAATGAAGTTGCTTAGTACTAAAATTTTTTCATCAAGTTTAATTTTGATTATTTTTTCTTCCATTCCACAATAATGAGTGAGTATTTAAATAGAAATGATTTTTAAAATTATGAATATAATAAATAGGAGAAAAGGAATAGAAGGCTCTTTCCCTTTTTAGGCTCAAAAAGGATTGTTGCTAATTTAATACATACTAGCTGCCTCCCCGCGGTTTTACCCGCGTAGTTCCCGTTCCCGTGGGAATACAGGGATAAAATATAGCCTATGTTACTCGGGGATAATGTAGCTTTCCAAAGGTGAAAGAATTTTTGAAATCGGTCCAGTAGTTTCGGAGCCTATTCATTACAAACAAACAAACAAACAAATCTTTCCTCTTTATAATATTAGTATAGATATGTATGTGAAGGTGATAAAATACAAATACTCCTATGCCAACAATAACCAATAACTAATATTTACTCTAAAAAGATACTTTGAAAGCATTACTAAAAATATATAATTAAAAACCAGATTGTCTACTCTGTGGTCTTATTTATGATCCTAAAAAGTAAAAATAGAGTTGGTTTACTGTGGAAGCATTTAGGTTTTCTTACACTTTTTAGTCCGAGGTTTCCTCTATACGTGCATTGCATGTTTTCCATTCAACATTTGAAAAGAAATATTAAAAGTAAAAATTGCCAGGGGTTTGAACCTACACCCTCATGATCGTGAGTCGCTGCGATCCCAACTGAGCCACCACGGTTATTCGAACTACATAAAATACAATACTAATATCCTAACTAATATTATAAATGCAAAAATAACTCTTGTCTGTCTGTCTGTCTCGCTTTCACGCTAAAACTCCTGAACCAATTCAAATGAAATTTGGTACACAAACTCTAGACTAGCTACTAAAGCTACTTTCTCAGGCTCTAGCATGAGAAAGGGCACAGGCTACTTTTTATGCCGGGAAAATGGAAGATGTCCCGGGTACGCGGGTGAAACCGCGGGAAGCGACTAATACTTCATGGTGGATATCGCAGGATGGCAACACTCGCTTAAACGAACTCTGCACTATGACCTCCTCAAGTAGAATAACTAAGTGAGTGTACAAAAAAATAAGCGTATAAATTACTCTTTTACGTTGATGAGTCCTCGCTTATGCTCGTAGGTTCTAGGAATTTTCCGCCAATTTCATTCAGTTTCACATGAATAAAATATATCCAGCATTTCATAACATCTGGAGCAAAAAAAATGTTCTTTATTTTTTCGAAGCGATCTTGTATGAAGCTATACCATTTATTTTTATTAAATATATATAACAAAAATTTTTTTAATGGATAAATTATTACGGGGATTAGTTTTAAGTTAAGAAAAGAATAAGCTATGTCTTATTTTTTTTTTACCACGAACGAACACCTGTCGATATATGTATCTAATAGTAAGTACCTACCTACTAGTAGCGCATCTAAGTAAATGGCATATAATATTTTTTAAATATAACTTTGGAAACATAACAATAACCTTATATGTATTTAAAGTCGGCGCCTACTTATAATAAAATATGAACTAACATTTACTTATTTATATTTTGATCAAAAACAAATACCTAAATTAAATTGACATCAAAGTCAAAATATTCATTTGTGCGTCCATGAATGACGTTAAAAGAAAATAATGCTCAAACATAGACAAGCAAACCTCGCTGAGCTTTAATTATGTTTTGATTATCCAACCTTACATTTCAGGCGTGAAATTAATTCAAATTTAATACAATAAAACTGTTATAACAAACCCTAGACCAGTCTTAATAGGTTGTCAGGGCCGCGTTTTAATTCATTTGTATGTATTAGTGTTGTAAATTTAATGACGTGAATCTGATAAAAAAAAATATATAGAGTAAAAAATTACAATAATTTATAGGCTTAAAAAAAACTGTCACAAATTAAGGTACCTACTTAACATTAAACACGAAGAACTATGTAAGTATTTAAATACTTATGTGGTGTATTATGTCTAGACGACACTGGCAACGCTGTATTGTCTATGGCAGAATGGAGTCTACCTACTCTCGTCTTTTTGGTTACGTCATGCATCGCCATTAATATAAACTATTTTATAATTAAAATATAAACGTCTTTGGAATAATTCTGAGTCTTTATCGAACCGATACACAATCTCAAGTTTGATCTTAAAGCTAGAGATTCATTACCTATCTCACCAAACTTTCATGTAAGTTGTTTCGATAAACTCTTACCGAAAGTGAAGTTTTTACATGAACGATACTGCTTTACCTTTGGCCTATACCAACAAGTATACCTATATCTAAGTGTGTATAAGTTGTGCATAAGTTTAAAACTAACATGGTTCGGGTCTTTGCTCAAAGTTAGACGGGTCACGGGATGGAAGTAAGACGGATGTATTCCAGACTATAAAACTACGGATTGTGTACGTTTATCGATACCGTAGAAAGTCGAACTATCGACAAAATTCGTCCGCGTAATATCGACTAGAATACAGCACTAGTTTTGATGGCGTCCAAACAAATCATAATGAAAATTGCCAAAAACAAATTACATCATTTATTCCAATGGTATTGGAGAGGAAAAATGTAGGAAACGTGTTTTTACATTTAAATGTAAATTCGTATATTTTTGACTTTGTACGCTACGCTATCCTGATTTGTTGGCTGTGCCGAATTGAAATATTTACGAGAAGCTTTTAGCGGACGATAGAATTTGCTATTTTTAAACGGTTGCAACTTAAAAACTGATATAAAAATGCATTTCATCATATCTGTAGGTGTTTTATTTATTACACTTTAAAATAATTATGAAATTTGTACCAAAAGATGATTCTGGCAATAATTTATTTATATCCAAAAATAAAATTAATAGTAGATAAATGACGTTTAAATTTTCGTAAGTAATATTAAATCCTATTTGAACCAGTAATTTATTTAAGGGAGGAAATAAGGGATTAAATTGATTTTGTTATTATTGTTGGTATTTACTTGAAATTCTAATTAAGTTCGGGTTAAGTTAAGCATAAGTACTCGTACATACCTGTATGTATCAAATTTGGTGTATTAGTAAAATAAATTAAAGACTAATTGAGAATAAAGGCTTAGTTTTTAATATTAAAACGACTCAAAATATTTTTGGAAAAATAATTTCAAGATAGCTATTTATCAACTGACTAGCTGCCTCCCCGCGGTTTTACCCGCGTAGTTCCCGTTCCCGTGGGAATACAGGGATAAAATATAGCCTATGTTACTCGGGGATAATGTAGCTTTCCAAAGGTGAAAGAATTTTTGAAATCGGTCCAGTAGTTTCGGAGCCTATTCATTACACACAAACAAACAAACAAACAAACAAATCTTTCCTCTTTATAATATTAGTATAGACTAGTCGCCTGCGCACAGTTTCACTCGCATAATCTCCGTGCCTGTAGGAATACGGGGATAAAATAGCCTATGTTACTCCCTAATAATCAAGCTTTCCATTGGTGAAAGGATTATTCAGATCGGTACAGTAGTTTTTAAATTTATTCGTTACATAGAAAAATACAAATCGTTCCCCTTTATAAATTACTAGCTGCCTCCGCGCGGTTTTACCCGCGTAGTTCCCGTTCCCGTGAGAATACAGGGATAAAATATAGCCTATGTTACTCGGGGATAATGTAGCTTTCCAAAGGTGAAAGAATTTTTGAAATCGGTCCAGTAGTTTCGGAGCCTATTCATTACAAACAAACAAACAAACAAACAAACAAATCATTCCTCTTTATAATATTAGTATAGATGTAGATACTGAGTATACATACTGAAAAGTCGGTTGAATACAAAATGGAGCAAAACCATAACATTTCAATCTGAGCAAAACATGAACCCACTTTCGGTCATAATCACTGTGAATCAAATTAGGCCAGTAATCACTAGCGAGTACACTAATGAATAGGGTAATAGAACTAACTGGCCATAATAAGGCTGTGAATACACTCGGTAGGATTTAGTTTATAACTAATCCCTTTTTAATTCAATCATTGGCATATGTACATACATCCAGAGTTGTAATTCGAAAATGATTCCTTATTAAATTTACTTCATATCAAGTCTTGATCGAATTTCATAATTTTCGATTCCATATATTTTTATGAGACAACGAAAGTATTTCTTAAATATAAAAAGCTTCCAAACATTGTAAATCTATCGCATTACTAAATGAGGCATAAAGTGACAGGGCATTTGAAACATGTGAGCAAGATTAACATAATACCTGCATTACCATATTATTATCTTTTTCTTTCTCTGGCTCTGTTTCGTACACATTTTAAATAAATAGGACTTGGTTTTATATTTTATTATTGACTTTGTTGTAGTAGTTGTTAGTAAATATAAACAGAATATCAATCTTAATAAATTAACGTAAATATTGAATAAGTTGCATAGTGTATGTTGTGAAATAACACAAAGGCTAATTTTGATCCTGGGAATTAACGATCCCCCGGGAACGCGTGTGAAACTGCGGGGAGCAACTAGTCTTAACTAATAAATGGTGTATCTGAGGCTTTAAAATGACAACGACCGTTTGGCGTGCGCGTGGCACCTACCTACTCGAATTATAATAATTAGGAGCGCGTAGTGCGAAAATGACATTATAGATGTAACAATAACTAGAGTTGGCTCTTCATTGTGAATCAACTGCAACCGAGCTCGAAGGACCAAAATTTAATGGTCCTTCGAGCCCAGTTGCGTTTTATATAGACTAAAAAATGACCAGAAGAAAAACACTATGGTGCTACAATAAATTAGACCAACTCTGCTGTTTATAATTATACATAGCTTAGTCATTTACTTATTCAATCCAAATCAATGAACAGATCACATTAAAAGGTATCACTCCCAAATTTTTCACAAAACACTGACATTTCTAGTAGAAGTTAAAGGTTGTTTGTATAATGGTAATTGGCCCAATTTTTGGCTGGATTGTGGTAGTTTGCCAAATAGCTTTAAGTTCCGTGCGAACGAGGGTTTCGGTGACCAGTGTGGTTGAACCATAATTGCCATGAAACTTATCTATAATGTATTATAACATTACCTACAATAAAGCTCGTTTTAAGTGCATATCTATTACTGTGCTTGTGTTGCACTTAATTGATGCTAATGTATTTGATATATGATAAGGTGGCACTTTATCTTAATGCCTAACTAACATTTAGTGACAGTAAGTATCACTTACAGGATATTATGGCCTTTATTATCAATTATAACTTTTTTTTTAAATATTATCGTATCAAATTTTACTAAGCTCTTTTAAATAATAAATAATTTGTACTATTTAATTTTCGATAAATACATTACTATCATCAAAAATATCCCAACAAACTTCACATTCTTTCGCATGATATAGAACCTAGTGATATTAAATTCTTTATAACAAATATCAAGTAAATCTTACTAGCGAACTATCTTTAATATACTCCGGCATCAACAGTCGAATGTGTTGTCCCTTTTTGCGGTCCTGATTATTTATATGCTAAGGAGGGTTACAAGGGATGCAGGGCAGGAGTATACCCGTGTTATTATCTTGTCTTTTAACCTTCGCCCGACCGGCTATAACTTATAGCCGTCAGTTACTTCAGTTCTGAACGGAGTATTTGCACCACAATCAAATTATTTATTAACCCATTTACGCCCAAATGAAACTCAGTGGTAAATATATAATTTTTTTATTGTGTACAGCTAGAAATAAGCTTCCAGAACACGAAAATATAAAAAAAATAAAATTATTTATATACTATATATAAAAAAAATTGCCGTCCTCAAATGGGGCCAACGGGCTCATGCAGTATAGAAAAACCCAAACATGTTTTCTCAACACATAGTGTTTTCTAACATTTCGTACACTGCCAACGCTCTTTTTATGGCACACTGGACATCGCAGCTGTTGAGGGAACTTCTGGAGATAGTGTTCTTCACCATAATTCTGCAAACTTGGTATGAATGAAGCGGTTGGGCGAGAATTTTGGGCGTTATTGAGTCCTAATAATGACTGGCAATAAAGCGTTAAAACTGAAGCAGATCTAGCTTTGTGTCGTTGATCAGGAGATGAACACGCCATGCACTGGCAACTGTCGTGCAGTAACTTCGATAGACGTTAATGTCTTCATTAGACGCAATGGGCTCGTATGTTGGTTCGCACTTACGCCAACATGGTTTTTCGACCGACGCGGCGACGCCCTTAGTCTCTTGGATAGGCTCCTCGAAACTGGAGCTGATGTAGCTTTGTGTCACTGATCAGGAGATGAATACGCCATGCATTGGCAACTGTCGTGCAGTAGCATTACCTTCGATAGACGCAATGGGTTTGTACGTTGGTTCCCGCTTACGGCAACATAGTTTTTCGACCGACGCCCTTAGTCTCTTGGATCCTAAAGGCTCCTCGAAACTGGAGCTGATCTAGCTTTGTGTCACTGATCAGTAGATGAATACGCCAAGCATTGGCAACTGTCGTGCAGTAACATTATCTTCGATAGACGCAATGGGTTCGTGCGTTGGTTCACACTACGCCAACATGGTTTTCCGACCAATGTCGGCGAACCTTAGTTTCTTGGATGCTAGAGGTTCCTCATCGTCATCGCTGTCATTCTAATTTCCTTCATCTTTACGAAGAAATACTTCTAAGGTACCTACCTGGTACATCTCGAGGCATGTTACTACTTAGAATATTGTCATAATCCCCTTCTTCCTCGTCGTAAGGGCAAGGTAAGGGCACTTGGTTCAGGAGGCAGCGGCAGTAAATCTATCTCCGTATTAGCATATTCTTCACCTAACACAGCCTTCACTGCTTCCTGAAGCCCGTGGTATACATACCGAACGCCGAATGTCCTTCTCGTCATTCTTTACTTGTGATTCACCCGTGGTAAAATTAGGCCTTATGTGCCCATTGGCCCCATTTGGGGACATTGGGTATTTATAGTAAAATTCAAGTACAAAAATACATCTAATATTGATTTTTATGCATAATTTATAAAATTGATAATATAAGCTAATATTTATAGAAGAAAAAACCATAATCGTAAAGTAAATAAATAACTTATGACATACTTACTTTTTCTGGTAACTCAAAAAAAAAACTTCCACAAAACAGATCAATAAACCACAATTATATGATTGTGAACTGTAAGTTCTATTTTTAATTATTGAGGTACACTATTATACTATACTTATTCACTTTTACAAATACTAAAATCATGTATATTTTAAAGTTATGGGTATTTTATATGGCGTCCTCATTTGGGGCCGGAGGGCGTAAATGGGTTAAGGTATATCACCGCGGCATTCATCTTTGCTAAGGGTAATTTACTTTGGATATAGTTGATGTTTGTTGTTTGGTTTTGAATTGTATTATGTACCAATAGTTCTTGTATGGATTTTTTCTTAAGTCACAATTTATTTGAAATTGTTATTACCCATACCTAAGCTAAAATATGTACCGCTGTAATAGAAACGTTTTTTTTTATAAATTACGTATGGTGGGATGGGAGTACTTTTCTTATCGATAAATGATTATTCTATATAATGGATTCTTGGATTTGGGATCAAAAGGCACAAATTGAATAAAAAAGAAACTTTTAAATTTTTTGGAGAAATATTTAGTTTTCACTTGAACATCTTTACCGAGAATAACGTGCGTACTACTCAAGAGACTGTAACCCAAGCAAGGTCAGATTATAATCAAACTTGGGGACACAGCGTGAACCGGCAATTTCCAACAACTAACCGTATATTGTGTATCCAATGTAATTAATAAGTTTCGCCTGGATTAACAAAGATACGATGATGGCGCTCACTCCTGTGGCTTAACACTTGATTAGAAATAAAGAGTTTTGTGTCATGTTTTCCGGGAAGTGAAATTGTGTTGCCATGTCAAGGGATTTTGGTATATTGTTAATGAAATGTAAATAAATACAAATCCTTCTTATAAATAATATTATAAATGCGAAAGTAACTCTGTCTACCTGTCTCGCTTTCACACTAAAACTACAAAAACCGATTTAAATGAAATTTGGTACACAGAAAGTCTAGAACCTGAGAAAGGACATCTTGATCTCCCGGGTACGCGGGTGAAATTGCGGGGAGCCACTAGTTTCACATATATGAGTGATTTCAAATTAATTAGAGCTTGTACCTACAATCGTCACCGATATTGTCAATTTTAGGTCGACAAACAAACAAATAACTCAATAGGCTTTTACCAAGCTGTCTAGTTTTAACCTATGTGAAACTTTACATAATAGATATCTAGTTTGTACTTTCAAAATATACCTACTTAAAAAGTTTTGTTTTATTTAAAAACTCTAGAGGTTTCTTTTGGAAATTCTGTCTCTAACACAGGCGATAAGTCTGTTACTCGCAAAATGTATCTTGGGAGAGATAAATCGTAACAAAAATATTCTAGCTGCATTCGGTGACTTAAAGAATTTTAAATGATGTGATGAACATAATGCTTATTTTATATTGTATTCAACATATTTATTGTATTCGCTTATGTATTGATTAAACGATATTTTATTTATTTATACATTCTTAGCCTATAAAGTCCGTAAGAATATTATTCTATTAAGTAGGTATTTGATTTTTTATCTGAAACAGATGTGATTGTTTTTGAATTTATTTGTATTTTGTGATCTATCATATAGTAGTTTGTACATTTACAGACTGAAATTAATTATTATAACAATTGGCAAAGACTATATTAACCATAGATTTTAACATAATAACACTTGTATGTGGTTATTGTTTCCCTTAATAATGGTAAAATTTAAAAAGTAGGATTCACAAGACTTAGTCATTTCGGAGCTACATAAATTACTCAGCTTCCATAGTGACCCTATTTATTTTACTATTTCCTTCAACGAAGCTTGAAAATGACAGCAAAGGACGACTTTCAAGAGAACAACTACAGTTTACACTAAGATAGTATTATAAGTAAAATTGGAGTAGCTTCAAAGGCTTCTTCCCTGAACAAATAATGATACCGAGTAACTTCCGAGGACTGGTAACTGACACGTTATTTACTACAACGATTGATAGACATTGATTGGTTTCTAATCTGCAAAGTTAACGGCGTCTTGAGGCGGCGTCGATTTCTTAGCGGCGAATTAAGTCTCGAACATTATTTAATCATTTCAATTTCATGTCATAATCTTTTAAGATAAATATTTTTCAATTTAGTTTGGCCAGTGTTTGAAGATGGCTGGGACCCATTGCTATTTGAATTTCCGGTAGTCTGTCACATCTTCTGCTAATGGTAAATTTAATAATGTATCTTAGGACATTATTTCATATGGCACGGTCAATCAGACTACTACTTACTACTACTTTTAAATACTTACTTATATATTTACCCTATTGTACAAACATACTTAAACGTTTGTCCTATATGGGATGAAACCCACGAGCAGCTTCAGAGTCAGAGTACCAAAACCACAAATACAACCAGTATGCTAAAACAATTGAAAAAGTTCGAGGGATATCAAAAACCTCTGCTCATTAAAGGTTGTTTTTATCTGTAACACACGGGGCTTTCAAAAGCAGGGTAGAGCAAAGAGAATTTTGCTTATATACTCTCTTTATAGGTACCTGTGAAGGCTTATTTCAATAACTAAAATAAATTTATTTCATTTCATTTCATAGTTTCATGTCTCAGCCATGGAGATCAGGTCGATGCACCACAGGCTTCCGGTAGGTAAAATTTATCGACACATGTTCAGCCTAGTCGGACAGCTTCGCCCTTCGACAAGATTTATTAGGGAAGGAAATATATGTTCCAAGGTTTGTAGGTTAGCTATTGTGATGGGAAGTATCCCATTTTATAGTTTCCGGGGCGATACTAAAGATTGATACGAATGATTGATTGAGATTTGCAAAATGTTGGAAGGGTTTCAAGTGTCTTAGATTTACTATCTCGCATGTTTATGGTACTTTGTAAGACTCCATAAATAGTCCAGAGTCTTATGTGGCTTTGTATATACCTACTAATATAATTGTATAAAGCGGACAGATTTGATTTTGTTATTGTTTGTTATGTATAGTCTCCGAAACTGATAGATCGATCTGAATCATTCAGTATCTAGTTGTATACAAAAACTATAATCACATTTTCTAATAGATAAATGAAGCGATGATAATATTGTAATGTTCAGAAATACGTAAACATTTTTTTTAAATAAAATGTAGGTACCTACCTATGTAAAAGTATAATAGGTTAGGTACTTGACACTATCTCTTTTATTCATGTCGTAGTTAACACTGATATTAAAAAAATATCCTCATAAAGCTGTAAGGTAATTTAAACCCTACTAATCCCATATTCTCTATGCTTGGAAAAAAAATGCGCTAGCTGAGCAAGATTTGTGGCGGTTCATAACACATGAAAGAGATCTCAGATAGTGGAGCTAGCATGAAATCCTTTTATTTTTTATCACACCTACAAATGGGTATTGGTGTCATTTTTTACTGGATACCTATACTAACCCTTATAAAACTTTACTTATGATTACATTCATATAAGCGTAAAACATCGGTAAGCTATGTATGGTATATTTTTTCTGTAACTACCTACATTCAGAATGGGTTGCTGAAATAGGAAATTCATAAACAAAATTTTGGAACAAATGTTTATCAAGTCAAGTTTTCCACATTATTCGGGAAATTCTCGGTTTATTCTCACATTAGGTATACTATCCGTGTCAAAATATAAGACAGAAATGTGAAATTCAAAAGAACTATTTAAATATTACAAAATTCACAGCATATTGATACAGCTTTACGCATGCGTCTTATTTAACACCCCTCGACCCATAAGTTATGGTCACATTTTTTCTACTTCTAAATTCAGATAATCCTAAGTTATCAGATTAAACAGCCATGCTAGTGATGTAGGAAGCACTAGAAATAAGATGCTGGCTACAGTTAAATGAAAAATAATGCTCCCCCAGGCACACGGTGGCTGTAACCCTAGAAGAAATTAAGCCTTGTGAGCCAGTTAAAAACGAGCACTTGTCCGGGATAAATGGTTTTGTTCCGTAAGAAGATATGAGGCGGGTAGATTAAAAAAAATGTTGAATTCATAGAAGTTCTAGTTTACTCGGAGTTGTGAGTTTAAATAATGATGATTCTTTTAGAGTAAAATTAAATAATATTGTGATATTTACATACCTTTTTTTTAATTATTTGGAATACACGATATTTATAAACACATATCTAAATACCCTACATCAAAACATACAACCTCCTCCTTTTTTAAATCGATTAAAACATGATATCTATCTAAATATTTATTGGTAAAACAGTTGACCCAGAGCACTGTTAGAATTTAATGTCTATAGATATATGTCTTATTAATATATTTTTTAAGTTAAATATTTGTTCCCAGTGTCACAACAGAAATGGATCTAGAAAAACTGTCCAAAGTTAAAGCCGCGAGCTGTAAAATTTCGTTAGCAACAGTGACAGTGACTTTTATTCACCAGTTTAGGCCGGATTATTCCAGTTAAGCACCCCGGAAATATGCAGGATTTTCACGGCTTTGTTAGTCGGTGAGAAGTTGTCTCTGTGGGTGTTTGAATTTATGGTGTTTGCATTTGTTGCTTTAAACAAACAGTGCAAGAATGTATTAGCTGGGTGTCGGGTCGCTGTACACGGTTTTACCCCGGAATAGACTATTGTTGTCGAGAAATGTAAATTGACCCCAATTTTATATCGGCATTCTGGAAATGTCACAATTTTTTTAAAATTAAGTTTAGGGTTTTGTTATAAATTCCCTAACTTAAACTTTTCATACTTAATTTAATCGCTTTACATGAAATTTTTGAATTTATTTTCATACACATAATATTAGTAAAAACACACAAACGGTTTTTTTTTAAACTAACTACCCAAATCTTGTATGAAATTTTGAAATAAACTTAAACGTAGCAGATTACTCTTATCAGTTTTTTTATTCTAAACACAAATTCTAAATACATATTTTAATTTCATTAACAAAAATAATATTTTTTATTGTTAAACCAAATCTTCTCAAACTTTTTAGCATAGAAACCACGGCTTCAACTTGACTGAACTTTGCAAAATTATCCATACAGGTACTGCCTTTGTCAAGGTTGAGCAAGGTTTATAGGTCAATAAAAGCTACATCTATTAACTTATCCTACATGTGAGATGGAAAGCTTTTGTAATGCAAGGATTTACCGCCGAGAGAAAACACGTACGAAAATGTTAACTTGCCTAAAATTTTCTAACTGGGAAATTCCTACCTTCAGCATACAAAATCGTATATGTTTTCTGAAATAAATAAATTGATTATTTGATCAGCTTAACGCTTGATTAGCGTTCTTTACCGTGTTTGAAGAGAAAATATATGAAAGGTCTGTCTAAAGAATAATTTTATTTCTCTTACGATCTGGAATGGCATATTTTTATACATATATTTGTATAATATGCTCTGCTAATGGATATATGTACTCACTACACTGAAAAACATTGTTTTCTCTACTAATGGCGCGTTTATGTATCTACTCTTCTAATAAAACACTCTTATTTTCAATAGAAACATATTTTTTAGTTTACGTAGTAACTATAGTACTACGTAAACTTATCCAGGTGATAATAGAAAATAATTTATACATTTAAATTTGAATCCAAATAGGTACAAACAATTTTTGCATTTGAATTCTACTAACTAATTTTGAAATAATTATTTGTATCTGTTGCCAGAGGTAGAGGTAACTCTGACAATTAATTTACTGGCTCTAATAAAATTCTTATTTAACATAAATGTCTTGACCTAAAACTCGAAGATAAAGGCATTCTTAAGCCCCAGTTATCGATCGATTGTCGGTACCTACATTCCATTAGACAACTTTCGAAGCTAGTTCATAAACATTATACTATGGAAATGAGACTGGAGTTTGAACCCGGTGGGTAATATTATAGTGAAACTTCACAAGGAGAACTTGTTGACCTCCTAAAATATCTAATGTAATGAGAAAGCGAAGTAAACTAAGTTTTTAACAAACCTACATAAATTATGCGCCCTTCAGAGGATTAAAATCATTGCTTTTGCTGCGCCATCTTTTGATAGTTTTATCTTGGGGCATTCCGAACGCGGCCAATCTGTTTCCAAACTAGCATTCATTAATAGCTGATAACCTATATTCGAATTTGAAAAGATATTTAATCCCAAACATAGAATAAACTGACATGTTCATGTAGATACATAAATGTTGGTCCACGACTTGTGACCACCAATCTAGTAGGCTCTGACTCTAAATTTAAGTCTAGATTATCAAAAAGCAGACCTCTCACGTGAATATATTGTTAAAGAAAGAGAGAGTATCTAATACTAGGTATATGAAGGCTGCAGTGATAAAATCATATTTGATGAAATTTTATCAAATGTTTTAATGGCACTCATTTTAACATTTATTAACACTTATTTATATGAGGCCTACATAGGTTCAAAGTTATATTATTTTACAGTAGTAGTATGACAATTAAAAAGTGGTTCAAAATGCCTATTTGATAGTTAAATTTATTAATGATGAAAATATTTTTACTTTCAGTATAATAGTACTTTATGTTAAATAATATCCTCAGCGGAAATCCTACAGACGTTAGGAAGGAGGTGCGCCGTGTTATAATTTATCTACCAAGATTTTTATTCAATTATTCAGTCACTTAGCATCCTGTTGACGGTAAGTTCATATTTCATAGTTCGTGACACTCCGTTGATGCTTATTTTGCCTGCTTTTATGTGATTTTTTTCTCTATACAATGTGAACGTAAATATAAGAAAAAAAAATATTACGGGATTTTTTTCACACACGGCTAATCTGATTCCAAATGTAGCAGGTTGTATTATGGTAACCAGAAAGCTGACAAATAAAAAATAATACATATAGTGTACAAAAAATTCAATCCTAAAAAAATACGATCCCTAGATATTTTACTTTATGTAGGTAAAGTAATTTTGAATTCTTGTTTAGCTACCAAAACAATATTGAGGTAACGTAAAAAGCGGTCTAATAACAACCGAAAATAGGTAAATACACTCGGTATTTATGTTTATTAGCCCGTGAAAGAAAACTGCCATACAACTTACCTCATTTAGAAAGTCAAACGACCCGTAACCAAACAGCTTGTCCAACAAGAGCGAACAAATTCAACGATACTAAATATTTGGGGGGAACTTTATAAACAAATCGCTTTGCTGAATAGTTGTAGCGTTACGATTTAATATGCCCAAAAATATAGGTATTTGTAAATTTATTAGGTCCCTAGTAAAGTATTTTATTCTTTTACACATGGTTTGTATAGAATCTGGATTCAAACTAAGCAGATCTTGTACCACGGTAATATGGTAACATACCGCTGAACATATGCTATATAATATACACTACTTTTATAAAAATATTGGTTGCCTGTAAAGTCGGTATACGGGCGAAAGTTTTACGTGACAACGACTTTGAGTGGTAAAATAATTTTAATGTGAATATTCATTCGTATAGTAGGAAGAAGGATGAAATAATAGTAACAATTTAAAACATAACGTCACGTTACGTGAGCGGAGCGTAACGCAGTTTCTTGAAGTGTCACCCGGCAAACCAATTTATAAGACGTTGTCACGTCAAAAGATTATATGTTGTTCATTTAGTGGCTTATTTAGTTTATTAATCTATATCAGTTACGTAAAAATATATTCACTAACAATGTTTGCATTATATTTTTGACTGAGTAAAAGCTAACCACGTGAACGCAATAAAAAGCAACGATTCACGATCGCTTACACAACACAGTGGTACTCCGAAGACAAATGATGTACAATATTTGCAAAAACATTCAAAATTCACGTCGTAAATCTAAGCTTTAGAGTGCATTTGGCAAAAGTAGTAACAATTAATCTGGACAAAACTGCGGAGCGGCCCAGCCTCTTGGAATGGAGCCAACGTGGGCCTGCGTCGCAGCACTGCATGGAAAGAAGAGCTGCCACAACATACATGGTATGGGCATATTAAAAAAAAAATTATATATTTTTAACCAAAATAATCAAAATTAAATGCCATTCATAGAGTTTTGGCCACAAAAGGGTACGAAGGTTAAAGCTGCTACGAAATATTTCAGTGCATGATTTATAGAAGAAGGCTATATATTATCACGCTACGGCAAATAGGAGTGGAGCATCAATAAATAGTATTGCAAAAACGGGCAAGAGACGCTTACAAACTTGCGTGGGTCAACTGGTTTTAAATTTAATAAGCAAAAATATAATGATATAAAGTTGCATTTCATCACCTCCGCTTGCTCGTAATAAAATGGCGGCGAGTTTCAGAAACGTCGCGTCCTCCATTCTGAACAGTCCACTTTATTATTCTGTTATTATTTCAACATTTATAATGAGAACTCGGGTTGATACCTTAATTGCAACAGATGCAAGCTGAAATTTTAAATAACTACAGCTTTTGACACAAACAGAATAACGAGTTAAGATTTAAATTAGTCCCGCTGAGTGTAATTTATTTACGTAGTTACTAAAAGTATTTTGTGTATTATATTAAAGCACTAATAAGCTCATGAAAAATCATTGACCACATTGTTGAAAGTTTACTGAAAGCACTGTTAGTGAGCTGAAGTTGCAAATGCTTGGGTAAAGCGCCCAATAAGCTTTCTGGTGAGGTTTTTATCTAAAGGAAAGCTTTGTCTGTACTCGTTGTGAAGCGAAGATAAAGTTTCGAGAGTTTTCACTTTGTTGCAAGAAATCATATCCTGAAGAAATCGAATCTATGAAACTATTTACTGAGATATTTTATTACTGAGTGCCTTCGCTTGGTATGTACTGCATTGCGTCTTTATTTTTAGTACCAACACTGTCTGTAGCAAATTTTTTTACTATCCCAAACATGAATTTCATAATATGAGTGTACGTACATAGCAGCGTATATAGGTACCTATATCATTCATAAGTCTTTTCACTTTTGACTTTAACTTTAGAGTGCATTTATTTAATAATACTAAGTATTGGTATAATTTTTTTTTTCATTAAACATTCCGTTTTATTTACATGTGACTTAATTTACTTAATTTATACAGTATTATTATATAAGGGGTATAAATATGTACATAACTTATATGTAAAATATATATATATACATACTAAATTAAAATTATAAATCATTATATTACAATAATGTCATACATCCAAATTTTGTTTGAAGTCGAGTGACATGTGAAATCGATAAATTTCTTTCCTTGATATACACACTTGATATATATTTTCTTCAGTTACAATATATGGTAATATACTAAAAATAGAACACAATTTTAAAGCCAAAACTGCAGACGAAAAGCTCCGTATTTCAAATGCTGTCTAGACTTGAGGCTTGAGGATAACCTACGGACAATTTATTGTAGTAACCGCACCAGGTGACTTTTTAAATTTATTTACCAGTTTTACCAGCTTAAGAGCTGAAGTTCTTTCCTAAAAATAATATATTAATAAAAAGATTTAAATAAAAAGATAATACAATCTTCTGAGGTTCACAGTTTATATAAGTAACTACCTATATTATGTGATCATATTTGATTGACAATAGCGTCGATCTTGACCATCATTAAACTTTCGAGAAAACTTTTTTTAAGAAGGTAGGGCGCAACGGATTCGTCCGTTCAAAATTGGAGCAGCCCGACTGGGGTAGTACCTCCACCTTACAGAAGACCGCAGCCAAATAACACTACATGTAGTGTTGTGTTCCTGCGGTGAGTAAGGTAGCCAGAGCTCCATGAGGAGACCCTGTAGCGGCAGTGGGGGGACCAGGGATGGAGTAGCGTCGTAGGGGTGTGCAGGAGTGATGCCTGTTTGGCCCTTCGACGAGAAGTGCATTGCGCTTTGTCCCTTTCGCTGCCTATACAGTTGCTCCCTTTTTTATAGGGTCGGCAACGCGTGAGTGACGCCTTTGGTGTTGCATGCGTCCATAGGCTACGGTAACCGCTTCCCATCAGGTGGGACCGTATGCCTGTTTGCCACCCTTGTAGTATAAAAAAAAAAAAACTTAGTTAAATCTTCTCAAAATCTCTTTTTCTAGTAATTTTAGTCGTGATATGAACTTTGCACTAAATAATCGTAAAAATTAATTATATTCATTAAACCGGCAAGAAACTTTAAAGAAACCTGAAACCTTAAAAAAAATATAAAATCTCGCACTTTCCAACATATGGAAAATAAATAGAGGTTCATAGAGAAAAAGTTTCGTTTACTTCACAACAGAATCGGGACGCTTAGGTATATTAGTTGATAAAAATAACTTCTCATTCATAGTGAAATGTTATTCAGGTAGGTGTGTAAATATGTGACACACAAAATATTTTTATGAAAACAATATTTGACAGACTGTAAAATATAGGCACTAAAATGCATGTCACTTTTACAACCACTTTTAAAACGTTTTTACACCCACAAATATAAATATATGCAGGTATATATCTCAATACTTTTATGGTTTCACAAAATGGTACCATAGCGTCGTAAATACATAAGTATTAAATAAAATCCCAATTGTCCTGTTTACTGCAGCGTTTGGTATTAAAAAAAACCTTATTTTTCCATGTGTGGTTAAATTCCGTAATAGCCTCGTAAATTTCTTCGGGCTTTTAAAAGGAATTCCGTTAGATATCTCGCTTTAGGTATCGAGAAAAGAAGACTAATAAAAGAGGTGTTGAACTCATGAAATTTTATGTAAGATACTCTGTAGCGTTTCTTTAACAATCTAACGGTGGAGCATATTTTCCTAATATATTTTTAGTATCCTCTGTCAGTTTTATACAAAATTGCAAACATTTTACTATATCAGTACGTAATCGACTCTTCCTACAGCTGAATAAATGATGTGAAGAATAAAACATAGAGGCCCTGCAAGTAGCCTAACAGTTTGGCCTTTGGGCTTGAATTATTGAAAACTACTGTGGCCCCCGGATGAATAATGTATGTCGTCCAGTATTCGGAACTTTGGCAGAGCTTAAACACGTTCCACAATGTAACATTTTCATAACTCTATAAATCATTTTTTGCAACAAAAGATTTAGAGATGAAATCTTACAATTTTTATGGTGGTCTGAATATATCACAAATCATATAATTTAAAAAGCTTATTTGTCCTTTTATGGACCAAAGTTACCCAAAGTCATCAATCAACTGAGATATTTTGTATTTAATAAAGACAATGGTTTTCGGTGAAGGAAAACATCGTTAGCAAACCTGTATCCCCGATATGTCATAATTAAAGGCATGTGAAGTCTGCAAATCCGCAGTAACCCCGCGTGGCGTACTATGGCCTGAACCCCCTCGTTGTTACAGGAGGCTCATGATTCTGCAGTGTAGACGAATATATGAGCTTATAATGATACCAATTTATTTCCTTTGTAAATAATTTAATTGTAAAGCATAGGTAAACTTAATAAATAAACAGCAATCAACGTCGATATGACAAGTTAATAGATCTAATCACAGATCGCAAAGCAATCATACTGAGCCACGACCGCTGCATTGATTGAAATAAATATATAATAGGATGGAGCAGATCTTAATCCAAATCAGTGGTCCGGTCACACGTTTCAGTTATTGTTTAATCTAGAATTAAGCCGGGTCTAGATTCCATGAAATGTGTACCAACATAGTTAGGGGAAAAGTAGCTTAACCTAAAGTTTGATGATATTGGGCATAATTTAGTAGGTCAGCTTTACTTTCATGAGGAAGATTATTTTCGGGATAAAATTTAGGCATAAGTATGTTATTTTATTTATATACTTCCTGTTCTGTAGAAAAAATATTCTATAAAGAGTTTAAGAAATGACAAAACCTTGCTTAATTTCGCATTTATAGAAGTAGTAGTGGCTCCCCGCGGTTTTACCCGCGTACACGTTTTCCCGGATTAAAAAGTAGCCTATGTCCTTTCTCAAGCTCTAGACTATATGTGTACCAAATTTAATTTTAATCGGTTCGGTAGTTTTAGCGGGACAGACAGAGTTACTTTCGCATTTATAATGTTAAGTTATTTACTTAATTTTGGGAGAACAACGTCTGCTGGGTCAGCCATTTAGTAGATAAAATAATCCCTATACAAATACCGATTGTTTTAAAACTGAATCGAATGGAACTTGGAAATAAATAGGCTAGTTCTTGACCTTGGCGCAGTTGCTTAAGTACTCATTGAGACCTTTGTAAGGTAAATTTCCCTAGTGACAACTTAATGTTTACAGCAACCAACCTAATCATATCGAAGTCAACATGTTTATCATCTATGAATGACACGTCGCTTCTACAGACTTATATTGACCATAGTATATGTATGAACTATATATAAATCTAATCTGCTGATATTTCTCTCCATCTTTTATTACTAGCGGCTCCCCGGGGATTCACCCGCATTCCCGAGAAATCTTCCATTTTCCCGGGGTGAAAAGTAGTCTGTGTCCTTTCTCAGAGTCTAAACTATCTGTGTACTAAAATTCAGTTAAATCGGTTCGGTAGTTTAAGCGTGAAAGCTATACAGACAGACACAGAACAGAGAATATAATGAGGAAATTAACCTCCATTACAGTAAAGTTATGCTATCATACCTTGACTGTGATCTGTGAACAGCAGTTGTATTTTATGCTTTGATTGTTCATGTAAAGTTGTCATACTGAATACGAATGTATATATACTGTCATTGTTGTGTATTACCGTCACGTACGCATCAGTCTGAGGAAAACCTTCAACGAAACATGGGATGAAATATAAATTCTTATTACCCAAGTAACGTTAGTTATTTATTTTCGAAATTCAGTAAGAATTCCTATTCTACGCAATAGTTTCAGACTGAAGTTTCTTGAGGTCGTTATGAATTTGGCTAGGTCACGTCTGCGCCTAAGGGATTACGCCCGCGGACTAGGACAGAAAGGGGATTGGCTAATTAAATTAAACCTAATTCAGTTGTAATACAATCGGTTTTCATTTGAATATATTAGTTAGTCGAGCTTAAGGTCTTATCCTATTAATATTATTTAATGTCTGCATACTTGAGATTCGATCACTTAACAGCAAATCAAGTTGGATTTTAGGACAAGTAAATAAGTTTTATTTATATTTTAATTTTCTTGCCTTAATGTGTTTTGTTTCTGTAGTGTTTTTACCCTGGCACGGACAGAGTCATCGGTGAATCGTTGCCATAAACAAACAATTTGAAATTAAATAGGTATTTAATATCACGAAAGCTACCAAGGACTTCGGATTTAGCTCCATAAAATAATTATAGTAATCAGCGAATACTAATATTATTATCTCAAGACGTGTCATGCCACTTAATCCAATGTCACGACTATAGATCAGTTGTTACAACAGCCTGTGAAAATAAAATGGATTTGTAACTAGGCGCAAATGGATTCCGAATGTTTCAAAAGAGAATTCCCTTTGAAACGTAATCACAAAGTCATTTTGGACGTTTCTCAGATATCGCGTTGCAATTACGAATTTACGTGAGGGAAAATTCATCTCTTATTTCACTTCAAAGACTGCAAACAATTTTTTTTTATATTTCTCATTTTCGTGTCTCCCACTTTATTTTGTTCTGCCGTTACTAATTGTTCATTAGGATCTAAGAGACGTTTATTTATATTATAAATCATATTTTTCCAAAAAGCTTTAGTTTAAAAAAATGCACTCCCCTATCGTAAGAATGTGTACAAGATATAACGAATTTAGTGTTAAATGTTTTGCTGATTTCGATGTTTTCTCCGACTCGTTATCCTCCTTAAAAAAAATATTACAGAAAATAACTGATTTTCATTGATCTCATTAATCATCTCATCAATTTCAAAAGATTTCAAGATATTGTTAATGTTAATTTTTTTTGTTTATTTTTTGTATTAGTCTATTTTTTAGTTTATTAATTAGCGTGTTAGTGATACTGTTTAATTACAAATGCTGTCGACACTTGTAATTGTCATGTTTACAAGAAATGTTACTGTACCTAGATTTTAAGATGTGTGAGTGTAAACTAAACGTGATGTTAGTGTTGCTAAATAAATAAATAAAATAATGAAACATAAATTTCTATACCGAAAATTAAGTGCTTACATAATTAAGGCTTAGTGAGATTCTTAGTTTGTTTTCAAGATCATAAATATTAGATCTTTGAATGCTAGTAAGTAAGAATGTAAAAATGTATGGATGTATGTTTGTTACTCTTTCACGCCAGAACGGCTGTAAGGATCGCTAATATTAAAAAAAAAGTTAAATTAAATTAAAGATAAAAAAATGCTGCCCCTAAGTCACTGTTCCACGCGGACGAAGTCACGGGTACAGCTAGTGATATATCTACCTATAGGTATGTGTATATCATGTATTATGTCGCTAATATTAAATTTATTTATTAAGGTAACGACGAAGTTACGACCCCATCTGAGATATTGACCACAAATCTATATTATTGAACACTTAAGGGTTCGCCATAGCATGTGGCTTATGAATTATTAAAGTTACCTCAAAATTATGTATGGGACATCTGTTTGAACTAGCTTACTACATATGAGGTTAGGGGATGAATCACAAATAGGTAAATATCTCTAGTCATATAAAAAAATAATACAGAGACCCAATGTGTGTGTAACTCTGAGTTTTATTTTAAGTTTTGACTTTTACTGTGCAACTATTTTATTTATATTAGTGACAAATAAAAAAAATGTATTTGTTAATCATTATACAAAATTAAACAGCTAAATCAGTCAGATTACGAGACAGACTGACTAAGAGGCTTCATTAGCTTTTTAGAGGCTTTTCTTACACACCAAATATTATTTTATTATTATTATGGGCTCAATGTATCACACCACACAATATTATATGCTGTACAATAAAAGCACTTCGCATCAAGCAAACAAAATGCAACAAAATCGAGACAACAACTTGCCTTCCCCTTAATACTCTTTACGACACATCGTAAAAGATTTGAGAATACCGCGATGCTCCCAAGTGTACGACTAGAGTCAGATTAACGTTAAATACCATTATTAAACGCATAGTTATTACTTAGGATATGTGTTTAACGTCTATAATTAATTTTACTGCTGATAAGTTTACTGAATCGCAGATCGCATTAAAATTGATATTCTTTTACGTCCTTTTTTATTAATCGCATAGAAATCAATTGTGCTGTTTACGAAATAGAAAATCAAAATTGATAGTAGTAGTAGATAGTAAGTAGCTCCGCCCTGTGGCCTTGTTCACCTGTTCACCTGCGTTCTCGCTCGTCACCTTCAACTTATACGGGATAAAAGGTAGCCTATGTCCTAAGCTTTGGTGTATTCTATCTGTACCAAATTGCATCAAAATTATTTCAGTGGTTTAGGCGTAACAGACATAGTAACTTTCCCATTTATATTAGAAGGTAAATAGGGACTATGTAATTCCCACCACAACAAGCATTTAACAATCCAATCTCAAGAATAACCGACACTTATATCTAAGACTTGCAGGTAATTTAAAACAAGAACAATATGGTAAAGGATTTAAATACCTATTCGAAGTTCTTCACCGACAGCGGCAATGGCACCGCAGAACCGATAACAGGGAAACTTGCCCCACTATTGACTGTGGGAACACGGCTCAAGAATCTTCAACAGCTCCAACTTTCAAAGTGGAATTACATGAAAAACTTACCGAGATAAATGCGTCTGGAAACGACTGCGGCCCATTGAGCTCGTCTCATTTTTGTTCACGCACTAGTGAGCACGTAGAAATGATGCGCCTCAAACTACGGCCAGTAGTCTAGTTTTAAGTAATATTGTGTTTTCTTACCCTTTTAAATAGAATTGAACGACTGATGTTTACATAAGAGAACAGTTTTCATTATTTATTACTAAGACTTTTCTATGTATCAGTACCAATAGTAAAAAAAATCTATAGTTTTTGTTTCAATCTGACATTTGAAAGCGAGGGATAAAGCCTAAATATAATAAGAATATTTTTGTCTAATGGAATATGTTTATATCTAAAACTAAAGATATCTACGGATAAATTATGAACATAGTAACGAAAAGAAACAATAAAATATAACATTTACGACGGTATTACCAGATATTGGCTTATCTAGACGATTCGGTTCCACAATAAAGTTGAACGGTTAACAAGGCTATTGTAATACAATGGGAAATAGGTACCCTTTACGTGTTAAAAGTGATAAGATAAATAAAAACATATCGAGGGTACGCTTTACTGAAAATACACCAGCTTTTGTTGCTAAAAAGGAAGAACGAAAAAGGGAAAACGACAAACATTATGATTGTAATAATTTTTTATTGCCCTTGATTATGCTTCGATTAATAATAACGGGTATTGAACATTGATGTCTGTATTCGGACAAAAAAATACCTGCCTATTTTTATTGGGTTGTGTATTTTGACTTAGAGAAATAAAAAATATTTTTTATGCTTCCACACGAACATAAGTTATGTGTTGGTAGGTTTTTAGTAGAATAAGTTTACTTATTTTTAATTATGCAGCCTTATATAGTTAACTAAAATTAACTACAAATTAAATTCACATATTAAGTTCAGCTTGGTTAGCGAAACATTCCCTTAGTTTGTTATCGCCCAATTCAATTATTTTCGTGCGAAATTAAAAGGAAATCTAATGCCCTAATAAGCAATTCCAGTATAAAATTTTAGTACAAAAGGCAAGCGTACTTCGTTCTAGTTAGCAATAGTTACCAGGGATGCAATGTCCCGTGAAATTGCACTGCGCTCGGCCTTTGAAAACTCTTAACTACAATATATGGATCTTGTCTTTTTAAATAACTAGTATTATAATTTGAGTAGGGAATTGAACTGGGAAGTGGTACCTACCTAGCTACATTTAGTTTAAAACTTATTCGTTTAACAGAATGTCATGACAAGGCTGCTACATGTAATCCTTACGAATAATAAAGTTTAAATGTGAGATGGGCCATCAAATAGGTTTTTTGTTCATGTAAAAATATGAATATTAAATTCAAAGTTATTTCTTAATTTTTTTGATTTATAGTTTAAAAAAAGGGTTATTTAAATGTGTGTATTAATCAGACATTCAAATTATATGTTAACTATCATTCTAGTCAAATGTAGTAAATAAGCATTCACCAAAATCAAAGAATATAAAATACACAACCAATTTAGGATACGAGACTAATAATAAGATATCACGTAGGTACCTGATAGTTTATGACTTTAAATCATAAATGTATTCCTTTAAAATACTTAATAACTCCGCAGTCCAACACCCCTAACAGTCAAGATTTTTACACCCAACTAAAGTTACGTAAGACTCTACAGTCCAGCAAACTAGTTGAAGGCAAATCGCTGACCCAGTTTCCTCTATTCTCTTTAATTTTTTGACATTCCCTCTAACTAACCGCACACGTTCAGATTACCTAGCGGGTATTTCGCTCAGCGGTTGATCTCAAACGTTTGAGTTGGCTCACAGCCAGTGCTAACCAGCTGTAGATACCGGCCAGTCTTCGAGTGGCTAATCCGGCTTTATCGACGTCAGGATGTGCTGGATTTTTTTCTGCAATTGACCTTTCGGTGTGAAACACTATTTTATTAGGAGCATAGGCTGGTAAACAATAAATAATATAAATAATTTTACGATAATGTAACGTACTTAATAATAATAATAGTCAAAGTAACGTTGTTTCTTTTCAAAACCTACCTACCATAAAGGAAAAGTCAGTTATTTCAATCTAGCCGCTTATACAGATTATACAAAGCCATTTTGACAAATATACATAGGTACATTAATAGATAAAAAGTAACAGGAAACAATTTAAAAGAAAACGATTAAGTACCCATCGCCACTGTCGCTACTCGTGTACCTCGGCTATTAGATAAAAACAATCAAACATAATCATTACTTACTGTGGATCAAGCAAGTACTGTAATGTGGATCAAAAGATACCCCAATATCTTATCAGAACGATAATACCGCTCATATTTACTAAATTAGGTTCAGATACCTTTGTTTCTTGACATGTGTTATAGTTCGTAGTTGGAATAGGACAATGATTAATTTAGTGTTTTGTTTAAGTGGTCTAGTTTTAGCTTTAGTCAGTGCACAAGATAATAGGTTTGCTCTGAATATAGTTCATTATAATGATTTTCATGCCAGGTATGTATTGAAAATGTATTCTTTGCTAATCTAATGCCTCATAAATGCTTATTTGAAATATTTATTCAAATTTAATTTAAAAACAATTATTATTATTAACTTTCTGAAGAATGGTCCTTTCTATTCTAGTAAAATCTTTTTTGCACCTATAACATAAATAAATAAATATCCTGGGACACTTCACACATGGCCTATCTGATTCCAAAGTATCTAAGCTTCAAAGTGAGCTTGTGTTATGGTAACCAGATAACTGATATACTACGTATAAAATACAAACTTATATACATAATTATATCCAGACACAGAACAAACAGACATTCAATTATTCATGCATACAAATGCTTGTCCTGGGTGGAATTCGAACACACGACCGCCGGCTTGAGAGTCAGGGCCAGTCAAGGGTCTTTCACATATGTTTATAAAATATATGATTCTTCAACTGACTATGTACTTTTACCTGACCTTAATAGTTTTAAAATGAAGGCCGCAAATTACCTTACCAAATGCACTAAAATGATCTTAAACAAGCCTTGCATTCCCGCTACTATAACTCTTAGCTACAAGACCCGCCGTACTAACCACAAATTAACACCAGCAAGTAAAATATACCGAGGAATGCTTTGTCTTAAATACGGTATTTAATTAAAGGAGTTTAACTGAAACATTTGATAACTTTTGCTGAGCGTTTCTTCTGATGAAACTTGAACAATTTCCTTCAGTCTTGCTATAAATAACGACCTCAACGAATTGAACTGAAAAGGACAGAAATTATACTCGTAAATATAGACTTAATCGTTACTCTATCACAAAGTCAATAATAATATGATAATACTAATTTTTGTTTTATCTTTGTAATTATAATCCGATCATGTTATTCAATGTCAGATATACTTACCTAATATGTCAAATATTTGCACTTCTATAAGCCGTTGTATTGATTGTCTAAATGAATTATTTATAATTATTAAGCTGCGGATGGATTATAAATAGTTATTTATATAAATCAAGTTAATAATCCTACTAATATTATAAAGGCGAAAGTTTGTATGGATGTTTGTTACTCTTTCACGTAAAAACTACTGAATGGATTTGAATGAAATTTGGAATAAAGATAGCTTATAACCTGGATTAACATATAGGCTACTTTTTATCCCGGGAAAATGGAAGACCTCCCGGGTACGCGGGTGAAACCGCGGGGAGCCACTAGTTATTTATAATCCTCTTTAATTGAGTGATTAGTGTATTTTAGATTATTTCTATTAATTGTCGTTTCTAATATTCCAATGATGATTCATACCTTTGGATTTTGGGTTCGGTTTTTCGTACATCCTACTAATTTAATAAATGCGAAAGTTTGTGAGTATTGAAGGATGTTAGTTACTCTTTCACGTAAAAACTACTGAACGGATTTGGATGAAATTTGAAGCACAAATAGTTTATAACCTAAAGTAATAAATAGGCTTAACTTAACTTTTTACCCCGAAAGATTTTAAGATCCTCCGGAAAAGCGGGTGGAGCCGCGAGAAGCAACTAGTAATATATAATTGCCTGTTGTAAAGTTAATAAAATACAGTATAACATTCTACAACAGTTCATATTTCCTAGAAACTATTTAGATTCCCATCCAAAGTGTCTGTCTATTATTTTCACAAAGGGTTGTGAATTGCACGCAAATTGCTGCAGTTTCTAAGCGAGAATTCCTTTTAGATGGAAAAATGTTGAAAATTATCCCACTTGTCTATGAAAAATCAGAACGGCTCTGTTTAGTTCCTCGTTGAGTTTATTTTACATTATAATGGAAATTTCGAACGAATGAATATGTTGTTCATAGCATAATTTCTAACGTTTGTGCTAAAGTATGCGTCATATGAGACACAATTTCCTAAATAATTTCAAGGAAATAATTGTAAAAATTCTCGTCTTTCGATTCCTAGGACAAACATTCGTGATTCAACAAGACTAGTTCTTGTCTCGGTTTATATAACTGTATTTAAAAGTAGTAACCGCTTTCCTAAAAAACATGTAAATATTAGCCTACTATTTACTTCTTTCCATACTTGAGAATGAACGAAATTGGATCCATTCTATTGTTGACTGTACATTAACTTTAAGTCTTTCTAATTTAATTAACCCATGTTACACTTCGCAGATATGTCGAAACAAGTCCATGGGGTAATTTATGTGATCCATCGGATGCACCTTGTATTGGTGGCTTCGCAAGACTTACGACTTTAATTCGAGAGGCTTACGTGCGAGAACCGCAGACACTCCTACTGAATGGTGGTGATAGCTTCCAAGGAACGATTTGGTACAATCTTCTAAGATGGAACGTCACACAGGCGTTTATGAATCTACTGCCACATGATGCTCATGTAAGTACTTATTATGTTTTAACAAAATGTTCTTTTTTCTATAAAAAATACCTCTTATCAAATTTTATGGTATTAACATTGATATGAGTAAAACTGTATTTTATTTACCAATTTTAGATTTAACTGAACGACATTGTTGAATCTTATTTAGTAATTAAGGCTAACACATTCATTTTTAGTATTATTGGATTTACGTTATATTTTTTTTACATAGCCTTTAGAGAACAGTAGCTGAATAATTGCTTATGTAAAGTACAATCCATGAGTACCTTTTCCCTAAAATATTTTCCTACACTAAAATATCATCAGCAGTAACATTTGTTTCCAAAATTCAACAACTACCTACACAGCTTGTAAAATATTCCTGTAATGGTCCAAAATCTGCATAATAATTCGATTACCCAATGAATATTGAACATTCCATTACAATTTAACAGGTATTAGGCAATCATGAATTTGACAATGGGGTAGAGGGTGTTGTACCTTACCTGCAACAACTCCAGGCGCCCGTAGTCACGGCGAACATAATTGATGACGCAGAACCAACTATACAAGGTTTATACAAACCGAGTATCATAGTTGAAAGGGAGGGACGAAAAATTGGCATCATTGGAGTTATTATTGCTTCTACTAATGTAAGTATAGAAATCATACCTGTCGTAAAAATAAATTGTGCTATTTGTCGTATTCAATTTGACGTAATTTTTCCTAGTGTTAGATCTTTTTGTTTCGTGAATCAGAAGATTTGCCCTAGAACATATTATCTCAAGTTACTAAAAGTGTGTCTAAAATCGATTTTGTCCTATTAGATCTACTTACTTATTTAAGCTACTTTGAAGTGCTTATTAGTAACTTATGTACCTACTCAGATCTGAAGTCAAGACCTCATACGCCTAAGCATTATTACCTTTCATTTCATTTCACCTAATATTATTTTATCTTACTCAGTGTGAATGATCATGGTTTTAATAATTTCCAGACCTTAGCATCTACAGGACAATTAATTTTCACAGATGAAGTAGAAACGGTAAAAGCTGAAGCTCAGAAACTACATGATCAAGGAGTCAACATTATTATTGTTTTATCTCACTGTGGCCTGGACATTGATAGGTAAATATTTTTTATTAAGTTACCGTAAAACGTTATATTATCTAGGATAAAAAGTAAAATGTATGAATATAAATGAGACTGTATTTTTGAGAGTTGTATCGTTTTCATATTTTATTTACTCAATCAATATAAATGCATTTTTGTAAGTTTATTGTAAAAAAAATTATTATTAGAAAATTAGAAATGTAAGTTACTTACTCAAAATTATTATACTACGGAGACGTCCCAAGTCCCAGCTATTAAGTAGCAAATAACCTATTAACACAATAGTAAATTTCGTACCTACCTAAAGTGATAATTTTATTTCTTCCAGAGAAATAGCACTACACAGTGGTCCATACATCGATATTGTAGTCGGTGGTCACAGTCACTCCCTACTGTACAATGGGAATCCACCTGAGCAGAGTGCTTTCAGACCTGCAGCTTCCTACCCTGATATCGTGGAGCAAGGAGACAGAAAGGTACTTATTATGGTACTTATTAAGGTAGTCGATTTTATTTTATCAATTTATTTTTGAATGGACTAGAAAGTGTTAGCCTCTGATGGCTTTTACACCCCTACACGGACCGTGCAGTACTACGGTGGTGAATTACGGTTGAGCCCTTAGCCGACTTGTCCGTGTCCATGAAAGGAAAATTAAGAAGTATTTAAATGCCGCGTGATAAATTTAACAACTAGTATAATACTATATTACTAATATTATAAATGCGATAGTTGTGAGAATGTATTATGTGTAGAGAATGTATGGATGTATGCTTGTTACTTTCACGCCAGAACGGCTGAAGGGATTGAAATGAAATTTGGCGCAGAGTTACAAAATGTTTTGGAGTAACACAGGCTACTTTTTGTTCCGGGAAAATTGAAGATTCCCCACGTACGCAGATCCTCTAGTGCATTTTAATATAATAATATGCCGGTCTATAACCACATTTGCACTGCAGAAATTAATTGTAATTACAAGAATTATAAACTAATATAAATGATACATTTACATCCAGGTACTCATTGTACAAGCAGCGGCCTACACGCAGTTTTTAGGCGAAATAAAACTCTATTTCGATGATGCAGGGAATCTTCTTGATTGGGAAGGGCGTCCGCGTTTCATCGGGAACGAGGTTGAACAAGGTACTTTATTTATTACGACTTACGAGTTACACTTTTTAGTCCACTAATTTCTACGACCAAATTTTTTGGCGCATAAAAATATACATTAGTTTGGAATCAGATTGGCCGTGTGTGGAAAATGTCCCAGGATTTATATATATACGTTTAGGTACATTACTTTAACAATAAATTTAGATATAGGAATGAAGTTGAAGTCAGAAAAATAAATAGGATCATTAACCTATCTGTAAATTTAGCAGGTACTATTAAATTACATGTTATAAAATTTTCGATCTAACAAAAACGAACTTAAATCTTATAGTCATAGAGTGGCTATTTAAATACAGGCGACGTAATAAACTGTTATAATTGATTTCAGCTCCGGACATTTTGGAAAAGATTAACGAGTATTTACCAATAATTGAGGAGCAGGCTTTGGTACAAGTCGGTACGTCCATGGTCCACATGTCGTCCAGCTGTGCATGTGCCGAGTGTAACCTTGGCAACTTCATATGTGACGCTTTTATGCATTCTGTAAGTATAAAATTAAGTTTTTCCTTAAAATGTTTGTAGTACTTCAGAATAAGTGGTTTTAACCAGAAAGGATGATGCAAAGAGAAGGTAGTATTATAAGATCTTAAATTGATAAAACGTAGATAGGTAATAAAAAAATAACTTCAATCAAAAACCTTAAACACTTTTAACTCAGGAATATATATTATTACTATAAATAATAATAAAAGAATACTATATATCTACTCTAGTTATTTATTTTAGTTAGAGGTTCTTTCGAGTTATTTTAACTAATAAACATGTTCAATATAGGTGTAGTTCTAACTGTGTGCTCATAAGCTTGTTTTTTAAAAGGAAGAAAATAAAAGTGTAGTTTTAGTATTTATATATGCATACAATATATCTTTTCAAATCTACTCCATTAAAATGGTTATGATAACAAAACATACAATATTTCTTCATTCCAATTACAAGACAATATGTTAATTAATTATAAAGATAGTTATATGATTTCTTAATCCAAAGGTGATGGATCGTGCAGAAGGCGATAGCTGGCATTACGCCCACTTTTGTGTGGTGAACCAGGGGGGTATCAGAGTCGACTTGAGTCCAGGAGGTATACCTACCTACTCGTAAAATACTAATGTTAGGTATAAATGCAAAAGTTTGTGAGAATGGTTTGGATTTATGAAAGGATCTGAATGAAATTTGGCACAGTTAGAATATGTTTTGGAATATAACACATGCTACTTATTATACCGGGTAAATTAAAAAGTGGGTTGCGCTTGTGAAACCGCGGAAGCTGGTTGAATTATAATTGTAAGAAATCCATACATAACCTATGAAATCAATAAGTCTAAGTTATGTGCAGTTACCTATTATTCGATAGCAGATTTATGTAATATTTTTTCCTTCAGTTACTGTACCTTTTAATAAAAAAAAGTATATTAATTCAAATTTATATTGAGTTTCTTAAATAATTGTTATATTTAACACTAGACTTTATAAAACACTTAAGAAACTAAAAACTATATAACAACTACATATATACAATGAAAAACGAAATAGACAAATAGATTAAAAAAAAATATTATTTACAGTGATAACATTCGAGTCAATTCTACTATCAACTCCGTTTGAGAATAACGTAGAAGTTTTCGAGTTGAGGGGTGACCACATCATGGACATGTTGGAATACTCCGTGGCCAACGATCCGTATCCGGGCGCGAGGATGCTTCAAGTCTCAGGTTAAACTTTTCACATTTTTCGCATTTTGAATTTTTAACATGCTTCAATATTTCGCTTACTATTTCTTTGAGGTGACAGTACGAAGCTTATTTATGTTTTGACACTGTTTTGGTAATATATATATGTGCTTTTAAATATATTTATGTATAATGATTTATGATGATGAATTATTTTATGTGTATTCACTTCTATGATTTATGATGATGAAGTATTATGTGTATTCATGTATATAACTTGTGATATGATGACGATTTTATAAATTTATTTCTTACAATAAAAATAAGCAATATATATGTACATAATCCACCAATAGATTAACACATTATTTATTAATATTATAATTATTATTTCGGCTCATGCATTGACATATTTTTCATAAATTACGTAGGATTGAGAGTATTCTACGATGGATCTCGCCCACTAGGACAGAGGGCAGTCAACGTCACGGTCAGATGTAACGAATGTAAAATACCTAGATACGAGCCTTTACAATTAGACAAATATTACAAAATAGTCTCGCAGACCTTCCTTGGCGGTGGAGGCGACGGATTCCATGTAAGTGACAATAGGTAAATGGTAATATAAATAAATATCCTGGAAAATGTCCCACACACGGCCAATCTGATTCCAAACTAAGCAGAATTTGGTTAACAGATAGCTGATATACAACACATATACCTACCTACTACTTTTTAAATATATATTTACATTCAGACACAGTACAAACAAACATACAAATGTGTGTCCTACGACCGACGGTTTGAAAGTCAGGGTCACTAACCACAAAGCCAATTGACTGATCTGTCAAAAAAAATATAATATGAAAATTATACTATAAATTCTAATAGTATTTAAAGTAGTCTCTCTATATATACTTATACTACTATCGATGGCACAAACGTACCCACGATGGTCGTTCCCAAGAGAAGCCTCTTGGGAACGACTCGACCGATTTGTCTGCTCGTTTTTTGAATTCACCACTGTCAGGATAAGGTCCACCAGATTTGTCCAATTCGGCTGTTATTTTTGTATGAAATGGTCGTGAACGACGCTGGCCACGAGCCTGAAAAAAAAACTAAACCTTAATGGAATAATACTTCATAAAAATGAATAATAGATTTTTTCCACAACATCAATAATGGCGGATATCTGCATATTTAAAGAATATATTACATCGACAAAGAGATTGGTCGTTTATAGAATCTTGAGAATATCTCGTGGCTGGCTAGGCCTCACAATGTATTTACTTTCACCTACATGCTCATTAGCATAATATTGTATCCATAATGTAGTGTGTTACATCGATTAATCAAAAGTTATTTAATAACGGAATTTTGGGTGTTTACATCTATTCTATTTCAATATTAAATTCCATTTTATCGAGTCTGTTTTGCTAACTACTATTTGTTATATAGATGTCGACTTCTGGTTTAAAAACAACACAATCAGTTAATTGAATGATTCTGTTTTGTCTGAAAAATATGTCAAAGCTTTATTTTTGTATATTCGTGCTTTATTCTATTCTATGCATTAAGCTTTTGGCTCCTGCATAATATATTTTTATTTTTGCTTTCCTTCTGATGTATATTTCTTACTTCTTCTGCTATTCTTTTGAAGTACATTCTAGGTTTACTGTGGTACCTTTATTATTTGCTTGGTATTTTAATATCGTTAGTGTTAGGAGAAAACATGTAGACCGATATATTGTAATATATAGGTATTATAAACACTAAACAGTACCTACATAATAACAAAATTATTTTAGCCCAACGATAATAATGACCTAAATTTGATCAAACAAGCTAAATAGCAACAAAATTCACTAGAAACTCACATTAGATACATACAATATTATTAGTAGTATAATACTTTATTAAAATAGTATGTATCTATCTATATGTAATTAAAAAGTCTGACACAACTTGCCAAGTCTACCTGTGTCTAGCAATTGATCTAAAGGAGTCAGTTAGTATGTTAGACTTTATCAACCATCCATTGAGATTGCTAGTGTCTTAGGACACTAAGCTAGACCTTCCGCGCAAAAATAGGACGAATATAAGTTTGACAGGTCTGATCTCTTAAACTAGCCGATTTTGATGAGGTTTTCTTTGTTTTTAGCAGACATAAGCTTGGTTCTCCTGCTTGTAGATCATTAATTTGTTGAGTTTTAGACTCGATCAATTATCCAATAGGTAAATTATTGTATCTTCAATCCGGGTATATTACAGGTATACGAGTAAACTTCGACGGCTCTAAGCCGGTTGGCAGCCGCGTGTTACATGCAGCTATTCGGTGCATAGATTGTGACGTACCTAAATATGAACCTGTTGACATAAGCCGGTACTATAGAATGGTTTCCACTGATTTCTTAGCTGGAGGCGGTGGAGAGTTCTTTGTAAGTTTATTTCTGAATTTTAAAACGCTTAGTTTTATTAGACAACCCGCTGAAAAACAAAGGTTGAGAATTTCATTTTCTTTTTATGAGGAATAGGTGAAACTATGCTATAATTATGGATACCTTATTTAAAAACAAGATAAAATAATTATGAATCGAAAAGCGTCTTTAAATATGCAGATATCAAATAATTTAAAATGCAAATTGTAATTTAAACAATTTAATCTTTTCGACGATTATTTTAATTCATATAATCGCTTTACTTTCAGATGATTTCCGATAATCGTATTAACGTGGAAGTGATTGGTATTGATTACGATATTTTGATCGACTACCTTAAATACTTGGGACCTGTGTACGTCGAAGCCGACGGTCGAATTCAGATAAGTAATGCTTGTCTGGTTTGATACGAAACAGAAAATATATTTAAACAAATAAATTATTCTATATCTCTCATAAATGGTTTCCTTTATTGTATTGCATTCCTTTTTTACCTTGAAGTAAACGTTTCAAATAAAAAAGTATTTCTTCTATAATACCCGTGTTCAGCTTGCAGAATTTTGATAAAGGGTCCCAAAATAGTAGGAATTAGTAGTAGTAGTAATGAAGGCGCCTCAACAGGCGCCACTTGTAAAAAGTATGTCTACTCCTAATGATATGCTTGTAATATTTTAGTTCCTAATTCTGCCGTGACTTAGTTTTTATTTGTACTTAAAAAATTAAAATTGTTCGTATACAAGTCAATATTTAGCTGTAATAATTATTATATTCGCTACCTATTGAAGTTTCAATAATCTTATCTATTAAATTAGGTTATCTTATATTTTTTATCCTACTAATTTATAAACGTGGAAGTGAGTTTGTTTGTAGTGCGTCTGTTAGTTAATAATAAAAGTAGCGCAAACGGTAGAAATAGGTATAGAAAGTAATACCAATATTGTTCGTAAAGATACTTTTCTATTATTAAAGGAAAACTTAGAGCAATATAAAATCATGAGAAAAAATATAGAATATCCAATATTAATAAAAATGGTATCTGCGGAAGCGTGCCAAGGAGGCAGGCAACTTTGCCATACTGAATCGCTATTGCTAATCTTTGCGCAAAGTATATGCCAGACCTATTTATAAAATCAAATGATTTACAAACTCTTCTATAATAATCATATCTTTACACAACAAAATAATGGCTATAATAAATTACAGCGTCAAATGACATGCTTACTTTCTTCTATAAAAGTTATTTAATGAGGACATTCATTAATGAAACGGACTACGCCATTTTATTTAAACCATTATTATCAAACTATATGAATAACTAGTTATTTCTACGGAGGAGTTGTTTTTGAGTTTTAAAATAGGTAGAACTATGTGTTTGTAATATTGCGCTTCGTTATGAAAATTGGCAACACTAAATCATAGATAACGTATTTCTACTTTACACGACAAGTTACCTAGAACGGCACTGACACAATGATTCAACCACTACTATGGATTAATGCAACAATTTGACAGCAATTTTATTTTACGTTAATAAAACTTACCTATGTACAAAATGTGATAGTGATTGTGTGATAAAGTACCTATATGTGAATGTGATATTCTATGAATGAGCAAGTATTATGTGTGTATAATTTTTCTCTAGTCTTTTTTCCGATAGCCTTCAATGAGAACCGAAAATCCGACATTAATGAGCCTACGGGCTACAAACATTTTCCACTATCTCGTTAGTCCGGTGAATAGGCTGGACGTGTCAATAGTGGGCTCGCAGACAAACAGGGCTTTACGGTCACAAAATTTGCGGTAAAGCAGCTGCCTTAATTAAGCCCCCTGTGAACAAATCTGCGCGTATTTATAATTAATTATGGCTCAAACGGCTATGTAATATGCTAATTTGATATCTATATCGCAATGTGTTCTATTATAAATTTATTTGTGCCTCTATTTTCTGTAAATATTATTTAGGTAAAATAATTATGGCTGCTATGGACCTTGTATCGAAATAAATGAACTATAATATGGGTCTTGTAGTTTATGTAAATAACATTTTTAATTCAACTCACTGTGTTCAACAAAAGTATTTTTAAAGTCAAAAGACGGGAATCCTCATAATCTCTTGCATCAAATGCATGGAAAATACTTTTATAGTCAACAGAAATGTGGAGATGGATTTATAGATGTTGACTCCTTCACACCACAAAAGATAAGCTGAAAGGATTTAAAACTTGGCTCACACATAAAATATGTCTTGGATTTATTTCGGATAATTCCAGAAACCATCATAGTTAATAGAAGCTACTATCGTAAACAATATTCTTTTATAAACTTATTGCATATTTTGTTATTCAAATAGACCTTTACAAACACATATGAACAATCACTCTAATGCTCGGTTCTGAAACTTGCTTTGCCTGTAATGAACTCAGCAATAACTCTGTTCTTAACAAACATAGATCTAATACAATAAAGATATATACAATCGAGTGAAATGTCTTGTAGCGAGCATTTCACTTCTCTATTAATATTTAGTCTGAGAATGATTTACATCATCAATTATATGGATTGAATATGTCTCGGTTCGGTTTTGAGGTAACAAAATTAGTTAATCCCAAAACAATGTAAATAGCAAACTATTTTGCATAGTTTTCAATAACAACTAATGGTTATTACAAACATAATTCGAACTCATATAATTCCACAACATTTCAAATGACAAAGTCCTAAACACACATCATCAAAATGTTCATGTTTACAAAATGGAGCCTTTTCCAAGCGATTACGTGTAGAATACACACAATTATGTTAGTTGAAAGTAAACTTATCTTCGTATTTTATAAAGATTATAATTTTCATCATCATCTGTTCATATATATTCCCACTGCACGGCACAAACCTTTCTTAACAACGTGAGAGTTACGGCCATAGTCCACTTCGTAGGCCTAGTGCAAAGTGCACATGACTTTACCTTCCTCACATTAAATGATATGCCGGTTTCGTCACGATGTTTCCTTTCACCAAAAGCCAGTAGGTAGGTACTTAGTAAAATAAATAGCCTCAGACATTTTTCAATCGCCAATTGCCAATCTTACTCCTAACAGATAGCTGATATACTACATATATATACTATGTTTAAATACATACTTATATACCTAGATAATTACACCCCAACACAGAACAAACAGACATATTAATGCATACAAATGTTTGTCTCGGTAGGATAATTTACTGCATTCTGTTGCGTTTCATTGTAATCAATATAAAACTACTAGTGGTTCCCCGCGTTCCCGGGAATTGTAAATTTACCCGAGATAAAAAGTATCCTATGTCCCTTTCCTAGTACTAAGCTACCTCCTCACCAATTTTCAGCCAAGTCGGTTCAGCCGTTCTTAAGTTATAAATAGTGTAACTAATACGACTTTCTTTTATATATATAGATAGATGTTAGCAATAGATGTTTAATATAATTTCTTCAATTTTATTCTAAAACAACACACCATATTACACTTATCAGCACACGCCAATAACCTAACAGGAAGTCTAAACGTAAGCTATCAAAGCAACATTAAGCTCGGCATAAAACTCTTAACTTCCAATTAAGCTCTAACTATAATATGTTACACAGCATCCCGGCCCGAAGCCTGTTTAATCCCGGCCTAAGTATTGACCGGGCTAGCTCCCGATTTGCATTTCTAGGTAAGTTCCTATATATTTAGGCAGTGATCATTTTCCGGACTGCTGATCTAAGGTAAATTTATGTTTAATGTCTTAAAACTATTTGGATTAATATAATTAAAATAAACATTACGGGACATTTGTCAATGAACCGATCTAATTTTAAACAACAGAGCTTATTGTATGGTCATCAAATAGCTTATGTATACTTCTTTTAAAGACATAATTATATAGGTATCTATATACACTCAGATATAAAATAAACAGACATGTTCTCCCCAACAAATCTTTGTTTCTGACAATGAATGAAAACAATGAAATTATAGACAATTATTTTATCAATAATCCATTGGATCTCAATTTTTTACTTCTTATTTCAAAAATACCTACTTAATCTTATTTAACTATGTGATAAAGTTAGTCACAACTCTCTTAGTCCCCTTTAGCTATCACAAAACACCTCACCTCACCTTATTTTTGACCTTGCTTAAAAGCAACCTAAATAAGCTAAATAGGGTTGTTATGAAAGATTCTACAGATCGTGAAACATTGTGCCAACTAGGGTTGCAGGTTGAAAAAGCGATTAACCGTTTGATAGACCATTTTGTCGAACATTTCGGGATCGGAAAAGCAGCCGAAATGGTAGATACGTTATTGATGACTCTGTTGTCACGCCCAGTTTATGGTTCACTGTAACATCGGTCATGATATGGGTGGGTTTTGGATTGGTGGTGATGTAATTTGAACCTTTAGATAAGGAATTAAGGACTTAATTTACAAAATGAAGTATTTAAAACGAGTCTTAAAAAAAATGGTGCAAAAACGGAAATGAAGAACAGTCTATCTAATAATGAAAAAGAGCATTTTTATATCACTAAGGACTTTCAAAAATTTTTTTTACGTCTCGCATACTCCTCTATACTTATCCTATTTATTGCTATGTCTTAAAAATCTGACTAAAACTTGTAATGTTATACATTCTAAAGGTGTACTTACTGTTTTATTTATTACCTGCTATATATGACAATATATAAATGCCATTACCTGTTCATATGTGGTTAAATTGCCGAAAAACTTCCGGGAAAGCGTTGCGAAAGGGTTGGCAGTGGATATTCGAATTTAATTTTCAGAGTTTTGCCTCACATTTCATGATTGTAGTTTAGAGTGCGCGCCAGAGTTTTACGACGCTTTTTTACCGTACATTAATTTTGAATAGTTTTCATAAATGCATAGTGCATTAAATGCGAAAGTTTTTTGCCCGGGTTTATATTATGTGTACGAACGCCTCAGAGGATTTGTGGTTGCGTGTCGGAGTGGCATGCTGTCGTTTAATGTGCGATGACCCTTAACACTCGGCTTACATGCGCCCTAGAGATCACCCGTGCGAGACTGAACATGTTGCATTTTTAAACCTGATATGTACTCCCTTGGTGATATTTGTGGACACTTTTATTTGGCATTTGAAAACTCTAAATAAAGTAAATTAAAGAAGCCTCTTTTGTTGTTTCATTTTGTTAATTTAGGTACCTAAATATAAGGGCTGTCCATTAATCACGTGTGGCTTTGAGGGGGGAGAGGGGTCCTCTCAAGAGACGATTTTTTTTGTCTAAAATGAAAAAAAACATCTAAACATCACGGCTCCTAATAGTAATTTTCCCAAAATCAATATTTTTTTCCTAATATTACTATCTCTAAAGATAGAAGAAATATTGCACTTTCACACCTGAATACACAACATGGCAACTCAACAACTTAACTGACCCGATCGGAACTCTTGAAAAGCTTTTCCGTGGCGCGGACAATCCAATTTTAGCACTTAAAGCTATTAAGCTAAGGTACACCTACATTCGACATCGAGGTCAACAATCCTAAAACAAACTGGAAAAGTTTGTAATGAACTTAACTTTGGTGTCACGTACAGGATACAAGAGACTGCAGGTACTATGTAAACTCACTATATTGGCTGTGTCCGAATATCTCGTCGAATATTTATCTATACTAATATTATAAAGAGGAAAGATTTGTTTGTTTGTTTGTTTGTTTGTTTGTTTGTTTGTTTGTTTGTTTGTTTGTTTGTTTGTTTGTTTGTTTGTTTGTTTGTTTGTTTGTTTGTTTGTTTGTTTGTTTGTTTGTTTGTTTGTTTGTTTGTTTGTTTGTTTGTTTGTTTGTTTGTTTGTTTGTTTGTTTGTTTGTTTGTTTGTTTGTTTGTTTGTTTGTTTGTTTGTTTGTTTGTTTGTTTGTTTGTTTGTTTGTTTGTTTGTTTGTTTGTTTGTTTGTTTGTTTGTTTGTTTGTTTGTTTGTTTGTTTGTTTGTTTGTTTGTTTGTTTGTTTGTTTGTTTGTTTGTTTGTTTGTTTGTTTGTTTGTTTGTTTGTTTGTTTGTTTGTTTGTTTGTTTGTTTGTTTGTTTGTTTGTTTGTTTGTAATGAATAGGCTCTGAAACTACTGGACCGATTTCAAAAATTCTTTCACCTTTGGAAAGCTACATTATCCCCGAGTAACATAGGCTATATTTTATCCCTGTATTCCCACGGGAACGGGAACTACGCGGGTAAAACCGCGGGGAGGCAGCTATATAAAATAAAAATGTATCCCCGAAATGATTGTACGTGGGATGCTTATTTTGTTTTTGCATAAAAGTAAAAAAAAAAAAAACGATCAGGTTTCGAACGAAGATGTGACGCAGAAGAAGTTGCGCGAGTCAGCTAGTATTTAATATAAAATCATATAGGTACATCAATCACAAGTAGTGACGACCCGCGGCTTTACCCGAGCTTCCGAGAGATTTACAATTTTCCCGAGAAAAAAAAATGCCTATATGTTATTCCAGAACCAAATTTCATCGCAATCCCTTCAGCCGTTCTGACGTGAAAGTAACAAACAAACATCTATACATTCTCACAAACATTCGCATTTATGATATTAGCAGGATACATAATATGGTTCAAAAAAATTCCTATGTCATTTCATTAAACCAGTTTAAGCTTGATACATTTAAGAATGGAAAACAGATTTTCGTGCGGAGCTAACATTCGTTTAAAATGGTAATGTCAGAATGTTTGAAACAACATACATATACATAATAGCAAATATGTATAGCTAGTAGGTACTTTAACAGATATGCTCGTAACGAATTCTCACTAGCTTCTCAACAATGCTCTCCCGAACACGAATTAACTATTGATGTTTTGGATGCAACTGAATTTTAAAGCGATGATATTCGAATATGTTCGGAGCTGTGCGGAGATTCAGTTTATAAAACGTTGTTCTAAAGAATGTTGTTACAATAATTTCAATTGTATTATGAACAAAAGCTTGGTAAATCCTACTAATAACATATGCGAAAGTTTGTCAGAATGTATGTATGGATAGCTAGTTCTAATCTAATATTCAAGTTTTATTTTGATGCTATGCTCTTGCATTAGTGCAGTGTTTAAAACTTAAAATCATTTTCAGGTATCGCATGAATACAAACTAACGACTATCTATAGTTTGCACATTATTTTGCTATATATCATGTGGGTAATGGGTAAAACATAGGTAAAATCTAGTTTTACGTCCAACATTGGAACGGTGGGACATGGTCAGTTGGTCACGTAGCGGCCAGTCGTGGTCATTACGCGGGGACGTGTCCGGCCGCTGCACCGCACCGGCAGGTGTGCAATTCTATAACATATTACGACACTAGCACGATGATATTTATGTTCTGTCTCGTTCATTAACTACGCTAACACGTGAGAGGTCCGTGAGGATGCCAAGGTGTATTAAGAAGAGCAGGAACGCATGGGACATTACAGTCGCCCCTTTACTGCCCGCCAGGTGCGCAGTGCGATCTTATTGAAGTCCGAATGTTTAGGATACTGATTCAGTAGTTTCAGAATTTTACGATAAGAAATATTTTGTAATATAAATTTACCTTTAATATTCGTTTTAGTCTTTGAAATCGAAATAATGACGAACAATCACTTTGCCTATTTAAACCTAAGGCGATATTTTTTTAAATGCCGTTTCATTCCTGAAAATATTTGATCCAAATCTAAAAAGATACGCAAACACATATATACAATATAAATAAATACAAAATATATTTGTTAAATTAAATTTGCAATCGGACGCTATTCACCCATTGAAATGGCAAGATATAGTCACGAAGCGACCCAGATGCGCTTTTATTGAAGCTGGAATGTTTATGATAGAGCAGCGGTACAGAAGTCAAGATAGTAGGTATAGCTTAAACATATTTTAGACAAAATCATCATGTATATTAACTTAACTAACGTAAATTTTTTTTTTTAATTATTGCATTTTCTTTAAAATATTTGTTCAAAATAATATGTAGATTCTAGAGTGGGTAGTATTTAGAAACCCTATTCAGCTATTCTAGATTATAGACTCCTACGCTGAAGGTAAACCTTTCCGTTCCTGCAACGTAAAAGCCTGTTGTATATGCAAATACAAATAGCGTGTGGGCGAATAAGCGCCTTAGTTTTATTTTTTATTTTATATTTATGTACTTACCTATCTAAACATTATGAAAAAGAGCTAGACAACACTAAAGGCTAAGATTCAGGACCGTATGTGATAAGGTGTCCCGAAATTTTAGGTTCATGGCCATTTTTAAGCTACAAACCTACTAATATTATAAAGGCGAAAGTTTTTGAGTATGGATGGGTGTATGTTACTTTTTCACGCAAAAACTACTTAACAAATTTAGATGATAATTAGAACAGAGCTTATATATACCTTTTTATTTTTTTAACCTGGATTAACAAAAAGCTTAATTTTTATCCCGGGAAATTTGATAATCCCCGGGAACGCGGGTGAAACCGCGAGGAGCCACTAGTATCTATATATGTAAGTAGTACCAAACTGGAAACAGCACCAAATACCTATAAATCTAAAGCCGAATTATAAAACTCTCAAAGGCCGAGATTCATTTAAAGACATTTTCATGTAAAATCACTCTCATATTGCGTTACAGTCGGTAACTTTCACCATTAAGTAGCTACATGAATACTTTTACATATATAACCGAGTAAAATTACAAAGCACTCTCGAATCTACTCTTCTCCCCAACTCGTCAGGATAATTGGACGCAAATAATAATTTAAGCCAACGTCTTAACGTAACGGGGCCTTTAATCTAAAACCGCTGGGTAAATTGCTGAGCATGCGTTAATTTGCTAGCCTTTGACTTCAGCAATACACACGGACGCAGCGTTTATTTGCTGAAACGTGCCCATTATATAATTAACTTGATGTACCTGTTATTTGCTGCAATGCCAGGTGAAATAAAAAAGATTTCATTTTTTTTCTTTTTTTGGAACAAATAAGTCTTCAGAGCTTCCTCAGAATAAACTGAAATTTAATCGAAATCTGTTAAATGTTTCCAGAATAGTAACAAACATACATGCACAATATTTCTTTACATAAATAGATAAATGCAATGACAAAATGGTCGTGAAATTCTGAGGGAAAATTCGGATGAGATTTCGCTTTTTTCTCAAATATGATGGTACTATAATGTAGGTACTTATATAGATAACCTACTACTTACTTACTATAGATACCTATAGATGTGTTCTACTTTGATACCAGTGTGTCCCACAATATATGAGGTAATAGCAAGAGTTGAGAGCATCGATTTACCATCCGATTGAACCTAGTTTCTCAACTGAAATAACTATTTTCAGTTGCAGAATAAACCAAGTCACCTGTAAAAAGATCTAGAAATAGACAATCTAAAATCTAACACATTTAAAGAAACTTACATATTCTAGGAAAACTAAATGCTTTGCTATAAAAAGATGACATGTAAATATTATCTGTTCATGCATTTGTTTTAAGTTATACCTATCTAATACTATCAACATAATAAAAATATTCCAAAAGAACTCAAAAGGAGTTTATCGTAATATATATGAAAGTGCAGACGCGTATCGCCGCATAGAATGTCATAGAGAACTTAAAATTACAATTCTACGTCCTCTGAATAGGCAAATTATAGTTCCCGAAGTAATACACCTAGAAATGATATCGCGTCGACAGGAAAAGTTGACAACGTGACAAAACTTCAATATGAACTTGCGGATACGTAAAAATCTATCTAGATTTTACCTTTGGTACGGTTCTTGACAGATATTCAATACACAAGATTATATTGACGTGAAATTGAAATTAGATAACTTTTAGGAGATTAGAAGTTAAGTTTAAAATAGTTTTCAAAATTTTTAACATGTTTCAATTGATAAGTTTAATTTTTATTTTGGAACTGGATTAAAATTTTTATTTATAATTTATAAAATCTTCCATCTATACATTTAAAAGAAATGTACCTAAAATTTATGTTTATTTGCCTATATAAAGTTTGAGCACAAACTTACATACTCAGTATCATATCAATATTTTTTGAATGTCATAATTTTGAATGTTCATACCAGTAGATATAAATGCTTTATTGAATAAAAAACGTATTGTTTAATACATTATAATACGTTAACACTTTATACTAATAATGTTTAAGACTAAACGCCTCCAAAATAAATCTTAATAAGGCGTGACTCTTAATCGACCGATTTTTTACCGAAACGCCAGTCTTCGAGAAAAACAAATGGACAAATCCTAATGAATGATTGAGAGAGTCATTACCTTACAATTCCTTTTTTATTCGCTCTCACTACAAATCGCTTTACATTATCTTCAATCACTGAGCTTTGGCTTAGTGCGTTGTTGGAATCGACCTTTAACATTTGTGCCACCATTCTTGTGGTAAAAAACCTGAACATTTTCAGGCTACAGTGAGTATTGGAATTTTTTAGGCATGTCTGTATCGCGTTATAAATTATAATAATGTCACTGATAGTAATTTTGTCTTTCATCCTTACAATTCACTTCTCCTTAGCAGTATAATATGTAGGTTTTTATTATTAAAAAAACTGTAACATTTTTCTAAAGACCTACCAAATATGTATATACATGACTGATACGATTGTGGGATATTTACGTTTTCTTCAAATTTTAATAAAATCGCTATGATACATAATTTATTTAGGTGTTTTTATAAGGATAGACAGAAACAAGGTAAAAGGTATATGGGTATTACCTACCATACATAAGAGTTAGCAGCGATTCGTTGATTGTTCGACGCTTGTTTTGCTCCGAAATTCCAACTTAATTAGCGACCGTCAGGTTCACAAACAAAGTACATTAGCAACAACGAAACCCTACGGCAACAACCATAGAAATCTAATAACAATAAATCATTTTGAAGTAGGAAATAATGGGGAAAAAATAATTGACAGCCAATGAAATATATAAAAAAAAATACAACGTACCCCAAGTTTGTATCGTCGAAAAACTTGGTGGGTAGCGATCCGACTTTCAAGTTAGTAGTCGCGGGTTCAATTCCCACCGATGACGAACATTTGTGAACAAGAACATGTGTATTCCTTCCATATTATTTGGATATTAAAATCTATATATGTATGTACGTGTTTAAACTAATATGATGTAGTAAATCAACATCTGATTAATAGTGCATACTCTCCTTACTTTGGAATCAGATTGGCCATGTCTAAAAAATGTCCCAGGGTATTTATTTCTTTATAAGTCCCTGGTTTTTTAGAACAGCTGTTAAAAGTCTATGGCATCAACGCCACGATTTGAGAGCGTGCATAATTGAAACCGAGCGGTTTTTGAGGGTAGACTTTGTAATGGGTTCTTTCGTTTTTCGGGGAAATCCTGCATGGTTTCTAACTGGAAAGTGTTAGCTTTAAATTTATAACAAGATCATTTTCACTGTAATATTTTGTACTGTATTTTATACTGGAGCAAACGTGTTAGTAAAATTGATAAATCTTAAACAATAAACATGTGTATTTTTGTTTAGGTAGGTTTAGGTAAATTTTAACTAAGCCTAAAATGTTATTAAATAAAACCTCTTTTACCATAATTACTATGTAAATACCAAAAAATATAGTATAAAACTATTTTTATATTTAGGCGTCTTTTCATCTAGCCAATTTGCATACTTATTTAAAATGCACTGATACAAAGTTTCTAGATACATCAAACCCTTACCCGTTGTAAGTAAAAATCCAGCATATTCCCAGCTTTTATGCAAAGCAGTTTCTGAACTTAAGCCTTTTAGCGACGGAAACGAGAAAAAAAAACATTTCCGTGAGAAATCTTCTTTTCCGTTATGCACAACTAGGATTTGTACGTTTAGAGATTTTGTCTGCTTAGCCCCTTAATGTAAATCCCGTTTAGTGATACAAAAAGTCGTTCTTTTGAATCAGAAATAAGAAGTTTATTTCGGGTAGAGGTTGTTACGTCGAGTCCATGATGGTTCAATTATTTAGATATAAATAAATACTAAAACATGGGAAATAAATAACCTAATTTCAAAATAATCTTGTTAAAAGCTTTCCTAAATATAAGCAAGTTCTAATTCTGCAACATAATAACTTAACTAACAATAATTGAGCAATTTAGATGCAGTCATTAGTGAAATCGATACTGAAGTTTATTGTTATTTGCAACACTTGGAATAGTAGGAGAGGAAAATAGAAGATACTCATAGTTATAAGTTACTAAATTGTGATTCCATACCTTGTTTGTATTAAACCGTATGTATAGAAAGCAAATAGGTACCTATAGTATTGACACGGTTGGCTTTGTGGTTAGTGACTCTGATTCTCAAGGGACCGGTCGTGGTTTCGAATCCCACCCACGACAAACATTTTGTATACATGAATATGTATGTTCGATTGTTCTGTGTCTGGATGTAAATATCTATATAAGTATGTATTTAAAAGTAGTATATGTAAGTATATCAGCTATCTGGTTACCATAATACTAGCTTACTTTGGAATCCGATTGGCCGTACATTCTTACAAATATAATAACGTCATAATTAGGTAGTAATAATAACTCTTGTAAAACAATATATTACTTGTTTATAACTTTATGAAGCTAATTTCAAGTTTTCTCAACACAACATACACTGTTCAACTACTAAATTATTACATGAATTTCTTTTGAAAGTCACACATATGTTAACTAGCGACCGATTGCAAAAAATAAATACATAATCAATCGATAGTCAAATCAAATTACAAAGTCACAAGTCAGCCTGTTTGGGTTTGTGGTTGGCGACCCTGACTCTCAAGCCGCCGGTCGTGAGTTCGATTCCCATACATGACAAACATTTATTTGCTTTCTTATATCTATATAAACATGTCCTTATTTATAAATAGTACAGACAGTCTTTCAGCTATTTGATAACCTAAGTACAATCACTGCTTTAGTTTTAGTTTTAGCATCAGATTAGCCGTTCGTGAATCTCGTGGAATTGGAAGTAAATCAAAGGATATTTATTTCCAATTCCAGTCTACTAATCGTAACGGTCACTTTAAGCACTCATAATACCTACACATCTGTATCTGAATAAATAATTGACGACCAAACATATCCGGATTGCCTCAATATATTATTTGGAGCGACAAAATCGGGGTAACCTATCCATTTCCCAGTTTCCCCATTGACAGGAATGGTATGGCAGGTGTAATATCATAAGAGCAAAGATGTTACCTCTGGGAGGTCGTGTCCCCTCCCTCGCCTCAGGTAAACCCTTGAGTGCTGACAGAGATTTATTGCCACTGAAATCAATCAAATGTACGACAAGCTTATGGTGGCACCAGCTAATGTTTTTCTTAAACGGTTTTTCTCTATAAATGTATTGATAGTAATTTTATATAACTTAGCTACTATAGGTATATTTTTGTGGTCGTCTGTCCATAGGGGAAACACGCCTCGGGAGGTTAACAGAGTATAATAAAAATAGGCCAGGTTGGCATGTTTCTTTTAAACCAACTATTTAAATACCAGACTAAGGAATGTTTATTTCAGTTCATTTTATTTATCATCAATTTTCCGTTAAATATTTTACACTTGTAACTTTATTATAAATAAATAAATATATCTAAAATACACTTATTTTTTAACTGACTTCTTATTTATTTACATCGATAAAGCATATTAGGTTTCTCCACAACTTTAAATGAAAAAGAAAACCAAGATTTAGATTAAATACCTAAGCATCTACTGTCTTAGTCCCGTCGTGACCCTATAAACGGAAATTATTTTTATGGACTGTGAACACAAGGAAAGTTTAAAGGTAATGGTTAATGAATTGGAAAGATAATTGTGATGTAGTACGGGTTAGGGTCATACCATTAACCCTGTAATAGGTGTAAGCAAGATTCGCCCCTTGATGCGTAATATTACTAAACAAACTGTATAAACATTAATTTAAGTACTACCTACGGTATGTATGTCCTTCGTTAAAGTGTAAATGACCAGTAATTTTAATTAAGAAAAGCACTATTAGGTAAACACTATATCGTATAATAAAAGTAACTATGATAAACTATATATATATAAAACAACGTCGTGGTATTTGTGCCATTTATAACTCAAGAACGGCTGAATATTTTTGTATTTCTTGAGTTTTCTTCATTCGTAATATAATAAGTATTAAAAAGATGGAAATATTACAAAAAAAAATGCTCCTGGCAACAGTAACTAATGTCAAATGATAAATAAATATGTATGCGGTATACCACCGTTCGGTTTATATTAAACATATCTACTTATATAATGAAAATAAAACAAACGGTATCGATTTATGAACATATTTACAAAACATGGTGTGAACTGATATCAGCCAATCGTGCGAAATGGAATACCTATACAGAAATCATTTAGCCGGACAAATAAAACAGTGAAGGGCTAAGTTAAGCCTCGTGTCAACTGAACCGGGAACGAAACGTGCCGTTCGAGAACAAAACCAAAGTGTTAATTGAAAAATACCTCTCAATTTCCTTGGTCTAAAGTCTTCATTCGCACTGTACTTTTTAAACGCGACTTATAAACGTCCCTTTTGTAAACAATGTTAAAACAATTTATTTTTAATTCAAGCAGTTCGATACTGCTAAAATAACTTTTTAAGCCAGTATCTGTAATGGCAGTTTAAAATGAGTTTTTTATAGTTTAAGTTTCACGCGGTGCAGCATCGATCGTGAGGTATTAATATTCAAATCATGGCTGCACTTCGGTTTAAATCCTCTTATAACTTAGTTTTACGATGTTTCTTTGGAGACCAAACTTGACGCGAATCATGGGTGAGTACCTAAAATTTATTTAAAAATGTGATTGATTAAGCGAAAATGAAAATTCTTTATTTGCGTTTTGTTAGCCAACTTTCTAGTGATATACTGTAATACTATGTTTTTACTGTTTTTGCGCCATTTAAATATTAAAAGAGTTGTTTAAAAGTGTAGTGCGTACGAACCAGTTTACAAGTTTATCATTAAATTAAACTGTCCTTCCACGTCGGACTCATTTGCGGTATATAAATTTCAGTTGCATTTAATTTTAATTTGTAAGCTTAGTTTATTAATTGTTATTTATTATTACACGGCTAAGCTGTTTGCAGTCTGCTCAAACTTAGTTTGAAGCTTTTGTATTTAGACCATTTTGTCATGTATTCTTAGGTATAAAATTAGATATAAAACCAAGGTATATAATATTAAGAATAATATTTATATTGGTGGTTCAGATTGATACTTTAAATATAATAAATTGAAATCCCGTTCAGAACAAAATTGCAATTACGTTAATGGATGGAAATCCATAATGTACCTACACTATTTTTTTTTATCTATGCCATATTAAAAAAAGGAGACATTTAACTCCACAGAGCAAATAATATGACATCATATCCTTATCTTCATTTTAAAAAATAACTAAAAGTCATACCTACCAGCTACCTATATGTGTTTCTAGTAGATCCTATAGCCATACGATTACAGAAGCAACTGCTGAAACCTTTGTATTCAGATCACACGATACAAAACAATGTTGCACGTACGTACATATGTACGTACAAGTATGTCAGAGCTAATAACGGATTTCATTATCTTTTATGAGGGACGTGGCCTGCGACAGAACGGGGCAGGCCGACTCGCTTATATTCTCATTAACACTTTTATTAGCGTCAAACAGTTTGTCGAGAAAACGTTATACGCCGTTAAAGAGTTATAAGCGTCGTTATGACGCGTTATATTGTTATTTTTGTAACATAAACTTTTATTGGAAAAAATATGAGGCTATGGTTACGGTGAGTTATTGGATAATTTTGCTTGGTCGGTGGGGTAATACATGTCATGTTCTTACTTCATAAATGTTGGTACTTAGTACCCATAATTTAGGTATTCATAGTAATTTGCTTTCCACTCACAGCGTTTTATGTTCATCGTGTTATATTTATTTGGCTTTGTAATAAAATTTGTAATATTTGGCTTTGTAAAATTCAAGGCTCTTTCAAATATTTCTCTTTATATTACAAACCGATCGATATAAAACCTTGATATTTTGCACTTAAGTAATAATGGAGATCTAAAAAGTCCATAAACACCCATGTGTCTAAATAAACACATAAATTTAGTCTTAAAGAGACATTCTCTCATTAAAATTGTTTATTTAAAGCCATTGCTCACTATAATTTTTAGCGCAATATCAGCCGACGCGCGTTTCCAAAACATCGACGTACAAACGACGCGTTTTTCGAAGCAACGAAGTCAGAGTCGGAAGCAACTCAATTAATAACTAACTAGATTTTCATCTCATTGGATCGTTAAGCGAAGCGGTAACACGCACTTGTATACAATAGGTAAGATTTAATTGATAGGCTTTGTGTAGGTACAGTCGGATTGGCCGCATCCAATCTCGGTCGGTTCATAGTGTCTGCACCTGTGAGGTGCCAACATTTAGTATGGTATAAGTTATGAAAACAAGAGGAAGAGTTTAAGTATAATATTAAACTTAATCTGGCTCTCAGGTGCAGTACAGTTTACCTTCACAGGCCTTCACAACCACAACATTGCACGATTTCACTCAAGATGTGAAAATTATATTTATATACACAAAAAACTATGTCATTATATTTTTTATCTTGGAAAATTTCTTGGAAATCAATGGGGGAGGCATATGTTTTGCAGTGGACCTCTTATGGCTAATATGCTGGTGATATAATCCGTATATGTTAAATATGGATGTTATCTTTGTATTCACGGAATGTTTTATGACATCATAGTTCAAAATCTCATTAAAAAAACATATTTAAGAACAAAACACATAATATTGGTACAGCTGAAATCTCCTCACTTGGCCTGTGAGAAATTAAAATGGATAAGCTGTCATGAGGCGGACCTCAGACCTCCAGGATTTGCGGGTCAGTTTATATAAGCACTAGGCAGGTCCAATAATAGCAGTCTCTGTTGAAATAGCCATTTGGAAGTCTATAGACTATACGGGAAAGAATAATAAATGAATAGGAACCCTATGCGGATTGCCCAAGGTAGTTTTTTTAAAAGCAAACAATAGCGACCTCAATTTTATTCACATTACCATGAGATTGTAGGCCGGGCTCACGAACTGGAATATTTAAAATGTAGATATTTTGGCAGGGAAGTGGAGAATTCATACCCGGAAAATGTATTTAAATATTTTTTGTTCACTAAATTAACCTTTGTTAATGTAAGGTTTTTCAAAATATTTAGTAAAAATCTCCGTATTTTTTTAAAGGGTTTTGAGTAAATATTAGGTAGATATTACTACTATTTAAAAAAACAAGTTAATATCCTTCCTTAATTAAAATAAAATAAACATTTATTATAAACAAAACTCTGGAAAAAGTTGGTAACGATTTCTTACAATAGTAAAAAGTATGCTTGGAGGAGCTGGGATTTGAACCCAGGACTTTCAGCATGCGAAGCAGACACTCTACCACTGAGTTACACCCCCGATGATAAAGATCGGCAAAAGTATGGATGTATTGATGAAACAACCAACTACGCTAAGAGTTCCTGATATACGAAGACGTATACGTTCTTCAAAATACATTACCGTTAGTAAATCTATAGATGGAATATAAATAAAATAGAAGCGTAATTAACTTGAAAAGAGTTTATTTGTATTACACACAATCGTTCGGTTACAAGCAAAGATCCGCCATGACAGATTTTTACTAGAGAGAGAGAGAGATATACAATATACTATCTATCCTACTCTTATTACATTGTAATGTCTTTACTTTATTTTAACACCCCCCCGTCAATGTAATAACATTAATTAACAAAATTTTGTGACAATTGAAAAGGTATATGTTTTAATCATCCCTTTTTACATTTATCCTACACATCAAAAGGAAATAAGAAAGCCATTGAACCAAGAATAATCTACATATTCATACCACATAGCTTCACAAACTTTAAAAGTGTATTACCATTGAGGGACTTCGTTAACATATCAGCAATTTGATCTCTTGTTGTCACATATTGTATACATATCTTTTTATTTTCAATCAGTTCCCTTATATAATGATATTTGATATCAATGTGCTTTAATCGTTTAACACTATTTGTGTTGGTAATCGTTATGGCAGCTTGATTATCGCAATGCATGATAGCAGGACATACATTACTTACATTGAAATCACATAACACATTAGCAATCCAGCATGCCTCACTTCCAGCCATGCTCATTGCCACGTATTCAGATTCTGCTGATGATAGACTCACAGTACTTTGCTTCTTAGAGCACCAAGATATTAGGCAATTTGAATACATGAAGCAGTAACCAGTAGTGGACTTCCTGTCTCGAAGGTCCCCTCCCCAGTCAGCATCACAAAATCCAACCAAATTGCTATCATCACATTTATAAACTAATCTATAATTCGATGTGTGTTTAATGTATCGCAAAACCCTTTTTAAGTTGGTTAATAACATGTTACTAGCGCAATCTTGATATCTACTTAATATTGATACGGCAACACAAATATCAGGTCTTGTGCCTGATGCTGCATACATTAAACACCCAACGATCTCTCTACAGATGTTCTCAATATTGCCTTTGCATTTATCATTTTCAAGCTCTTTACAATTAAAATTCTGATCCATGGGAGTTGAAATAGGTTTACAATCATACATATGGAATCTTTTTAACACATTTTCTAGGTAATTCTTTTGACATAATTCTGTAACATTTGTTTTTAAATTCTGCTTTACATTTATCCCCAAAAATTCTGAAATTAGGCCTAAGTCTTTCATTTCAAATTCTTTGTTTAGCATTGACTTTAAATTTGCTATATGTTCTTCATTACTACCAAACATCAACATGTCATCGACGTATAAGAGAACATATATTTGTTCTGAATCGTTACATTTAGAGTACAAACATGGGTCACATTTAGATCGTTTAAAACCTTCCCTGATCATAATAGAGTTAAATTTTTCGTTCCAATATTTAGGAGACTTCTTTAGCCCATATAATGATTTATTTAGCTTTACAATATTTTTATCATTGTCATAAGCGCCATCTGGTAAGCTTATGTATACATTCTCTTCAATCTCCCCATACAAAAAGGCTCCGGTTACATCCATTTGGTAAACATATAACTTTAACTTAGTTGCTATAGCCAAAAATAGTCTGAATGTACTCAACTTTGCAACAGGTGCATATACATCATTTAGATTTAATATATCATTTTGTTCAAACCCTCTGGCCACCAAACGTGCCTTGTACTGAATATTACTATTATTTCGTTTAATTTTAAATACCCATTTACTACTTATAACTTTTTCATTATCAGGCATGTCACAAATACTCCAAGTATTATTATCTTTAAGAGTTTTTAGCTCCCTTTGAATAGCTTCCTGCCATTTACATGCATCTGGACTATTCATAGCTTCACGATAAGTTTTTGGCTCACATTTATCTAACATTACATTATTACAATTATAGAAAACAGTCTGCTTCCTAATACGTTTGTTTTTAGGATCTACATCACGTCTCACAACCTCACCACACTCATCACTATCACTAGGTTCATATACACTACCCTCAGAATCACTCTGCATGGTGCGCTGAGAGTCATCACTACCCATGGTCGGTGATTGGGAACTGGACATACCTGCAGCACTGGTATCTTCTACTTGAGCGCCTACCTTAACTGTAGCTGGAACCTCCACACTATCCTCTATATAATTGATTGTCTCACATTGTTGTATTGGCTTGACTGGACTGTTGTTCACAAACACAATGTCTCGTTTGGTCTCAACTTCACTTTTCTGTGGAAAATATACTCTATAACCTTTTGTTGTTTCTCCATACCCAACCATAATGCCCTTTTCACCTTTGGCATCCCACTTATGTCTTTTTTCTTTGGGTATGTGGACATAAACAGTAGTACCAAATATTTTGAGGTTATTTATATCATAACTTTTGCTTGACCACAGTTCATATGGAGATTTCCCTTCTATTGAGCTTTTACCAGTTCTATTAATCACATAGGCAGCTGTATTAACACTTTCAGCCCACAAGCTGATAGGTAAATCTTTAGCATACAGCATTGTTCTAGCCGCTTCCACTAAAATCCTATTCTCCCGCTCAGCTACTCCATTCTGTTCAGGAGTAAAAGTTACTGATGTTTGATGTATAATCCCCTTGTTCTGGAACACTTCTCTGACCTCTTTGTTTATAAACTCGGTTCCATTGTCACTTCGAAATATCTTTATTTTATTTCCTGTTTCATTTTCAGCCTGCGATATGAAGTTCTTTATACATGATTTAATTTCGTCTTTTGTTTTCACAAAGAACACTCGCCTGTACTTTGAGTATTCATCTTTAAATACCACGAAATATCTGGAGCCTCCAATCGATGGCTTCTCCATAGGTCCACAGGTATCGGCGTGAATAATTTCGCATACTCTTGACGTCACATTGTTACTTACAGGATACGGCAATCGGTGAATTTTCCCTTTTAGACAACTTTCACATGGCATTTTTAATATTAATATTATTTTTCTTCAGAACATCTTTCACATAAACAATGTTTTGGTGCGCCAATTTTTCATGCCACTCACTCAAATCACAACACACGTCAGCAAGGTTCGCTGTATATGCATTAAAATAGCGAAAATCCAAATAATACATGCTTCCACGTCGCTCAGCAATAGCCATCACCTTGTTTTGTTTATAAAGTTTACATTTATTCTCTTCCGTAACGATAACATAACCTCTGCTTGTCGCACAGTTGACAGAGAACAAATTTGTTTTCAACTCAGGAACATGAAGTACGTTGTCAATGGTAGTGTCAATCCATTCACTCCCATTCCAAACTTGCAGCGCCACCTGGCCGCAACCCTTGACATTAATTTTCGTTCCGTTCCCTACTATTACCGATTTATCTTTTCAGTCAAGTATGAATTGAATAGTTTGTAATCACAACACATATGCTCGCTTGCACCCGAATCGACTAACCACTGAGATTTTTGTAACTGTTCATCAAAAACACTGTTGACTATAAAAGCATTACTTTCTTTTTCTTTGCCCTTTTTAAAACGGCACTGGCTCTTTATATGACCCGGTTTATTACAAAAATAACACTTAATATCTGAACGATTGTCTTTAGAGTTACCAAAATTATTGTTATTATTGTATCGACACTCGCTTTGATAATGTCCAAGTCGGTGACACTTATAACACTTTACACTTTTTTTATCTACTTTCTTTGCCACAAACGCCGTAGACGGCGTTGGCCCGCCTTTTTCTTTAATTCTTTCTTCCTCTATCAATAATCTGGCTACCAGGTTATCATAGGTCTGCTTGTCATCAGGAGCAGACTCCCATGCCGAGATGAAATGCTTCTAATCTTCTGGTAGGGACATAAGAACCTTAGTGATAACAAATTTATCAGACATGTTCTCTCCCAGCTGTTTTAACTGATTCTGCATCTCATGTACTTTTGATAAAAACACAGACATCTCTGTTCCTTCTTCGAACTTAAATTGAAAAAAGCGTTGTTGCACAATGTGAATGCTTGTTTCAGATTTTTGTTCATACACGCTTAATAATTTCCTCCACATAGCCGCCGCCTTATCGCACGAGATGATATGCAACATGACTTCTTCCGTCATCCTCGTAACTATCAGCGTTTGAGCTCGCGCATCCTGGGTTTCCCAAGTACTACGCTGAGTATCATCTTCAGGTTTTACTGTTGTCCCGTCCACGATTTTGTAAAGACCTTGACCTCGCAGCAACACGGATGTTTGGAACTTCCAAACATTCCAATTCCTGGAACCCTCCAGCTTCATGACGTTCTGTTGTCCACTTCCACCCTGTGTCGAATCCATTTCACAACCTTCCTGTAGACTCTCCTGCCTTGCCCAATGATAGTAGACAAGTATTTTCCTTCCCGGTGTTCTAACCACAAAAATGGCGTCAACCCACGCCGCCGGTATTTCTGACTATTTTCGCTACAGTATGTATTTGCAATCCTTTAGCCACACTTTTATTAATCCAAGCTAGTTAGTGACCTGGGCCCATAACCAGATGGAATATAAATAAAATAGAAGCGTAATTAACTTGAAAAGAGTTTATTTGTATTACACACAATCGTTCGGTTACAAGCAAAGATCCGCCATGACAGATTTTTACTAGAGAGAGAGAGAGATATACAATATACTATCTATCCTACTCTTATTACATTGTAATGTCTTTACTTTATTTTAACATCTATTCTGATTAAACTTAAATAAAAATAAATAAATAGCATAAACATCGCAATTATGTAACAATTTTTTTTATGAAATATTGAATGTGGATTTTTTCTAATTCGCTTTACAATTTTATTGTTTAATGTTTATGTTACATACATAGTGTTATTACTAATAAATATATACCTCGGCTTGATTTGTGGTTAGCGACGCTGACATACAAGCTGCGCAAGCGCCGGTCGTGTGATCATTTCCACTCAGAAGAAGTATTTATGTACAAAAACATATATATCTGTTCTGTACCTGTTTATAAATATATCTGTAGATGTATCTATGTTAAAGTAGTTAACCAGATATAGCCATAGTAAAAGACAAACACTGCCCATGTATATACAATTAGACTCAGAAGAACTTTCATTCTCAAGTATCACTGGTAACAATATTGATTCATTTATCTTATGATAAATACCATTCTCGTAAAATTAATACCATTTAAGTAATATTTCTCGTCTAATAGTCGGGACCCCAAACCTCGATGAATAAATCATTTGTACAACCCCTATCTACTTTGTGTCACGGAACCGACAGGGGACTGACAAATGACACTAAAAGATTTTTATAGTGTCTTTGACAAATCCTTTAACCTCACACATCGCATAGATTTAAGACCTTTCTCATTTATAGTACTTATTTCAAATATTAGGTTTTTTACTAGGATTACTAGCAACACAAGCTTTATAAATTCTAAAGCGTTCAAAGATTCCTCTTTATATTGTTGAAAATTGAGTGATAATTCGTACAGTATTTTCTAATGTTAACCCAAGCTCAAACACAGCGTGATGCAGTATTTAATTTATATTTCGATATCTATGTATATTATAGATTCACATCTCAAAATCAAATAATGTAATCGTTTATATTTAAAGTAGCTTATTCTTCTGGAAAATCCTAATCGCCTGAAACGGTAAAACCCTTGGATACTTATTATCGCCTGAAACGGTATAAAGCCACATAATGTAAAGTGAACAAAACTTTAGCTTCATTAATAAGTTATATTATAACTAACGAGTGATGTTAAAATATACTAAACCTACTCCTTGGTTAAAACATTTCCTTCATCACATTCCGACGAGGTTATAAAGTGAAGACGGTTAACAAAAAGTTAAGACTTGATTTAATCAACCGCTAGCTGACAGTTGGCAACTTGAACTCAGTTTGTGTCACCGAGTTTATTTTAACCGCAAAAGTCTGTGACACTAACTCCAGTCTTGTCTTTATTAATATAATAAAGTTACAAGTGCCCCGTCCGCAGCTGGTTTGGGTTTTTAAGTAAAATTAAAAGGGAATTTATGTGAAAATTTTTGGCAACGAATATTGCTTAATTTCATGGTGAAATACTGCTAATGGTCAATTTCCTTGTACTTTGCCAATTGTCCATAAAATACTGTCTTGTATTATATAATTATGTAAATGTCTAAACAGCATCAATATGACTAATATGACTTTACTTATTATCATATTAAGTATCTCAGTAGAACTTAAAATCACTTACTAATCATTAACTAAACTTTTGAGTTGAATCAATCATAATAAATACCTATATTATATTTATGATTGTCTTTGCTCAGTTTTGGTAGTACTGCTTTATATTACACGATAACAGTGCTATTCAATATTAAATCCTATCCGTGTAAAATAAAGCTCCTTTTCCATTTCATGCGACAGTAAGAACGAGTTTTGTTTTATTAGAAAATAAAATGACAAATACGCATTTATTCTGTGCTTGGTGGTGTGAGAAATCAGAAAATCGAAAGTTCTTTCATGTTGAAGGTCTCTGTTAAATGAGCTATGAACGTGGAAGATTATCCAGAGATGGAAGCTTTTACACCGAAGTGTACCTAATAAAAATGTTATAGTAATATTTTCATGAGCTTCGACTTTATGGATTGTAAAGTATATGATTTATATAAAAGATCTTCGATATTTTTTCCTGTATTTACACATTCAGGCTTTACATACTCGATTAAAATTTATAAGTAACGTACCAAACGTATCACTTTTTTCATTCATGTATTATAATTATCTCATATTTTTTTCTTATAATAAAACTAGTGGCTCCCCGTGTTTCTTGGATATAAAGTCGCCTATATGTTACTCCAGAACATATTCTAACTTCATGCCAAATGTCATCGCGATCTCTTCAGCCGTTCTGGCGTTGAACAGAAATAAGCATACATCCATTCGTTCTCACAAACATTCGCATTTATAATATTAGTAGGATACGAGGCTGTCTAAGTAGCGGTCAAGTTTGTTTACACTTAAGTAACAGTTTATCTTGTTATACAAAAAAATACAAGCTTTATAAGGACTAGATATTTATAAATTGTTTTTGGTATTGGTAATACAAAATAGCGCTCGCACAAAACTCTATGCATAGTTGAATTTTTGTTAATGACATTTTTGAATTTACATGGAAAACGTAATTTATTTTCCGAGTCAGGGATTCGCAACATAATTTCATAAAGCGAATATGTGAACATGTTTGCATTATATAACTTTAAATCGATTTACAATGCATCGAGTATAACAAAATTTCCAAGAAATTAATAACATAAATTACTGAATAATTTGATATGACCTATATAATTTTATGTAACTTGTTTTTGTGTAATCGTTATAATGTGTGCTGTCAATAAATATTTTTCTTTCTTTTCTTCTTTCTCTTCTATTTAATTAGTCAGTTTTAACGACTTACCAATTTTTTTTTATAAATTATTTGAACGTAACATCAAACGAAATAACGAAATTGTATTAATAAAACAATTTTCCTCGCGAGTCCCTCACAATAGACCACCCAGTACTCCTAGTACCCATCGAGCATGTAACCAATAGAGTAGAACTGTTAACAGTTTTGTTAGAAAACAAAATACGCCAAAACGCTGCGCCGGCCCCTGTGTTCTGATTGGCCGACTCAAGGTCAAGTCGTACACACAGGTCTCTTATTGGTCGGGGACTGTTTTAGTTCGAGCGTGATTTGTTAGTTTTACCAGTTATACGTGACAAATCATTGATGCGTTGCTAAACAAATGGCTCACTATTGCTACTCTATTGCACATGCAATGCTGCATTACATGCTCGACGCTAGTACCCCACCAAAATGGATTATCAAATTAATAGACTCGGATCCCCTTTAAAAATTTAATTACTCCCCGCTAGTCGACAGAAATCCCCATTTTCCTCGAAAACTTTTGTTAATTATACCTTTTTATATTAAGTAATGGCATATTATACAGTTTTTAAGAGATTCTCAACGAGAAGCGATATTATTCTGAGGTTTTTAGACGGCACTTTGTGAGATTTGTGTCAAAAGTTGGTCAATATTAGGAGGAGTCTCTACTGTTATTTTAATTTTACCCTGTATAATTTACTACCCCGCGGTTTCATCCGCGTTCCCGGAGGATCATATATATTGAAGTAATATTAATAAACAAACATAAAAATACCTAAATAATTGTAGATACCCTTCTAAGATAAGTTGAGGATCATTATTTGTTTCTTGTCTATACTAATATTATAAAGAGGAAAGATTTGTTTGTTTGTTTGTTTGTTTGTTTGTTTGTTTGTTTGTAATGAATAAGCTCCGAAACTACTGGACCGATTTCAAAAATTGAAAGAATTTTTGAAATCGGACCTTTCGAAAGCTACATTATCCCCGAGTAACATAGGCTATATTTTATCCCTGTATTCCCACGGGAACGGGAACTACGCGGGTAAAACCGCGGGGAGGCAGCTAGTATATTAATAAAACAGTTTACAATTTAACTTTAGATTATAAAGTATTTTTAGTAAGTAGGTAATGTAGGTATATTATAAAGAAGTTCATTCAAATGACTCTAGTTCTGGTGATAGTTTCCAGATGATACCTTACTCGGTTAAATGCTTTTGAAAGCCTGCCAACGGCTTTATATAAGAAACGTAACAAATATACATTAGTTTGAGACATTATTCCTAAAGATTTTCTTAGGAACAACTTCTAACTTAAACAAAGATATGATTAAAATAATAGTTTTCTTTGTTTTCAAGTTATCTCAATGTATTTATAACTACTTTAAACTTTTCTTATTACAATTTCTCTTTTGTTATTTTCTTTATACTAATGCTAGATTCTGCCACGCGGTTTGGTTTTCTCCGTAAGCGTAGAAACCAGTTTTATAACGTAAATTGTCTATATAGCGAGTTACATGGAAATCATTCGAACTTTACGAAGTTTGGTAACAAGCACACATACACACAAAAATAATTGCTATTATTATTAGTAAATTTATTTAAGTAAGATAGACATTAAACTTAGAGAAATGCTCATATGATTTTCGAAGAGATCACGATTTATCTTCTTTCCTCCGTTTTTCAAACTGATTTGACTTGTCGACTTGACTAGCCAGTTTGCTTTGTGGTAACGGTCCTTTCAAACCGATAGTCGTGTAAATATCTATATAAGTATGATAAGCATAATCTATTATCAAATATCTAGTTTGCAAAATACAAATTTACATTACATACAGACTTATAACCATAATAGGTATAAGTAGAGACCATATTAGAGTCCCGTATGGTCCATTAGCGGACAGTATAATCTTAACAGTTCATTAAAGCGCATTCATTGTAGGTACCTATGAGTAAAAGCAGAGGGCAGTAAAGAGGGGAGTGCCTTGCCTCGTTATCTGACTACTAAACTTGGAGGCACTACTAATGGAGCTCGGATTTATGCCACAGAGTAAATAAATGCATGAGTAATCTATATTTTTTGTTTTTTTACATTTGGTATCTATAGTTTTGTTACCTAAATTAACTAATATTGTGACTGTAATGCGGTGTCAAAGATACTTACGTATTATCAATTATTATTTTAATGGAATAACTCTTAGTTTTGTGTCGGTTGTAATGCTGTGTGAGTCCAAAATAATAGTTATTTGTTATACAAGAGTGCAAAGTTGCTTTTTAACCGCGTGTTCAATTTTGATGACCGAGCAAGCGAAGGATTCTAAAATTGAATCACGAGCGCAGCGAGTGATTCAAAATTAGAATCCTGAGCGTTAGCGAGGGAATCAAAAGAGCACGAGGTGAAAAATCTTTGCACTCGAGTGCAACACGTAACTTTTTATTCCACCTCAGCGAGGAAATGACTAAATGCAAAAAAAATGTTTTTTTTTAATTCACAAACTTAGTGCACACGATGTTCCAAATTCAATTTACTTTATCCTCTAGAAAATAAAAACGGCTTTTCCACTCAGATATTGAAGATTAAAAATACTCTTTCCGAGATGGTGGGATGAAAATGTATTTTTCACATTTTCGTTCTTATCACTGAACAGCCATATATATAAACAATGACAGATTTTGTTATGTTTTGTCAGCATAACACAGGAAACTATTTTCCACATACTTAGCAATCCTATTTACAAGAACAACATTATAGAGACATAGGACCGATTTGTAGAACTGTTCTATTCATATATAGTGCATATACCTATATTGTATTTCTTTAGTGTCGGTACCCTTTTTCTTTAATATTTTACATAAGTATTGAATATTATTCCGTTGACGCTTTCAAAAGGTAGATTAATATCGGACCAGCTTGTGCATTCACAAACAAATCTCCATAGGTACACATGGTAAGAGACACGAGCATAAATCGCGTCAACTCCGCAAGCTAAGCGAAACACGCTGCTTTTATATTACCTACACGTCACCTGCTTCAAGCTCCTTCTAGCTGCTTTTCTGCTGATTTCAGCTGCACTACGTTATCGGAAGCTGAATACGTGTTATAAAACTTCCCCCTATAAGCGAGCTATTTAAGAATGTATTCTCTAAACTCAGGGCTTTCATGCAACAAATTACAATTTTATAAGTTGACTAGCTTCCGGCGAGCGGTTCTTGAGTACCCGGGGGGATAAAATGTTTTACCGGGATAAATAAATAGTACCTCATGTTTTATTCCGGGGTATTTACGATGTAGGTATTTACTTTAAATTGTAGAAAAATATAAAAGTGGGTAGTTTAATTTAAATTTTATTTATTCTGACAACGGTGTGATTGGATAATAAATAGGATTAAACATTTAGTAATTATGTTTTATTTTTTACCTTTATTTCGTGATATAAAGTAAAATATGTTATGTGATGTGTTTATGAAAGTAAAAATATATATATGTGTTTTATGGGTACCTAATAAAACAGACATACCTAGTATTTATATTTCATATGCAACTAATCAAGTTAATCCACATCATCAGGTGCTGTAAAACAATATATTGAACAATCAAAATGATGCACAAAACACTCTGAATCACACAAAAAACTCCGCCACTATCTCAAACATATGTCTATAATACATATAACCTTAACAAACTAGTTGGGACCTTTTATTAAGAGCTGTAGGTAGAATGCAGGAAGAAATTTCTAGAATACCATCGAGTAATTTCGACGTTCCAAGGAGCGTGACCGGAATCCCCGCAGTAACAGCAAGATTAACTTGTCTCCAGACTGGTGACTCAATTACGGCAGGATTATTGCCTACAGTCAGCTTCTGTAGAGGTGATAAGGGTCCAATGTGTGGGACGGCGAATGGTCGTGAGAAAAGGTTCTTTTTGCTCGTTTTTTCTACTGGTGGCTTTGTTTTTTTGTGGTTATTATGAAGGTAACTATTACAATTTTTTTTGTGAATAAATTATTGTTATAAGTAAGGCTCAGGATTTTGTTGTAACAGTAATAAAATTATATTATACTTGGTACGCAGTGAACTCGTCAGTAAATTTACATAACATTGGGTTAAATAGTATAAACATAATTTTATGACATTATCGGCCTTTGCCATGGTTATTTTAACTGTTAAATAGATTATTCACAATGCATAATGATAAAGAAAAATCAACTTTATTGCGTAACCATAAAGTTCACTACATCATCCATATCCATCCAATTATACCATAGATTTGATAGATGATCCATAACTGAAATAATGTAAAGTATTTTTATTCTTAAACCTCAAAAATTGGAATGTAAGTATCCCTTACAATCCAATTAAAGAAGTTTAGGTTAGGTAACATAATGTTTGGTTTACCATAAAGTTGATAAACGATCCAAAACTAAAACGATGTAGAGTATTTTTTATTTAACACTAACAGTAGGTAACAAACCTACTTACAGCCCAATGAAATAAGTTTAATTTTTAGTACAAAATGTTTGGTTTAATTTAGTTTTTGATATGAATGTGCAATAGAGTACCCAATCTGTGAAGTTACATAATCTGCGGCGGTTACCAATAAAGTAATTACTGGGCGGGGCTAATTGCATTGTACGAGTTCGTCTAAACGAAGTCGAACTTTATTAGTGAAATCTTGTAATTTGTATTGTAAATTTGTTCGGGTCGATGTGTGCTTAGTAGTCGAAGTTTACTTACAATTGTTTGGTACTTATGTACCCTTAACAATTTTGGAAATTTAATGCCGTTACTTTATAAGGAATGCCTAAAATCTAAGTGTTCTTATGTACGTCATACAGTGTGATTTATAATAGTAAGTAATTTTTTTTAATAGAATTAATCCTCCTTCGAAATAATGGATAATAAATTAATGTGTACCTAATTCCTACGTAGTCGAAAGTCTAAGTCCTATATTATAAAAATCAGATTCTTCGAGATTCTCAGTATATGTTACGTATTTCAAAATGTTCAAAATTACTCCCTAAGATTGTATTAAGCACAAACAGTATGTAGTGTATTTATAATGACTTATGAGCAACAATCCATCACATTACAATACAAACATAATATTTCATCATTAAAAATATATGTCTTATACTGATATTTACTGAAAATCCAAATACATGACTAAAACACAGACAACAATAAACCAGCCGTGTACAGCACACCCATTACACAGAGTAACTGACGGACAGAGGAATACAAATTATTTACTCTGTTGCCCCCGTCGCGTCATCCCAGTTCGCTAACAGCTCCTAAATAAACATCCGCGGAGTCGCTTGGAGCGTTAAATATTGCGAATTCGCTACATTCAAATATGATTGGGGGAAATGTGAACGTGTTGGCTCCCGTTGCCCCGCGATGCCCCCCGATGCCCCGCGCCTCGCTAACGATACACATCACTTTGACTCATTTATTCATCTGTACGCTCTATCACTTTGATCAACTAGGTACATTATTTTTACACTTACGTAAATGCTGTGTCTCTAAAAGATACTTTATTGTCACTTGTTATATGTTATCTTGGTATACATAGGTGCTTTATTTGTTTCTTTTCTGTTCTATTATATAAAATAAATAAATAAATATCCTAGGACATATATTAATGAATAATATATTAGGGAATATATCATATATTAGGTAGGGGAACCTGTTGTACCTTGACACTCTTTGTACCTAGAGCCACTTATTTTTTTGAAATGTTCGCGCCTTTTCTCCGTCTCTTTGACTAAGGTATGGTGAACTTTGACAAGACTAATCAACATCAAGTGTTAGATTAACAAATAATAATTAAAGTAGGATTTATGTGGATTGACGAGTGGCAACACTGTTGACACTCGGAACGACAATATTGCAAGAAGAGATATTGAGATTGTAACCGTTGATACGAAATTGGGAATTAGACATTGTGAAAGATTAACAAGGTGTTTTATTATAAACAATATCCTAGTTTTCATCTCAGAAGTGGCATAAAGAACCCAATGGAAGAAGTATTACGCAGTCTCAAAACAGTTAAGCATTTTCCATAACAGAGGACGGGAATCCCATACATTGTGGATTCCGTGTATATTGTTTACATTGGAACGATTATACTCATTATGGGATCACATGATCGTCGCAGCAAAAAGGATCAGGAGATCCGTTCATCTGTTACAAGCAGCAAAACCAAAGATCGACACGAATCAAAAGTCCAAGAAACGCCGCCATTGTTGTTGGAACCGTAGTGATCGACGTCAACCTCCTAGTCGCAGTATCTACACTCGCAGCAGTCGCAGCCGCAGTTGCAGTTGCCAGAGTCGCAGTCGCAGTTGGCAGAGTCGCAGTCGCCGACCTTGCAGTCCACCAGTCCAGTCCGCAGTCTTCCCAGTGGCTACTGCAAGGAAGTCTTGGCGTCGGAGACGCGCACGACCGGCCACGACTAACTGGTAGCAGCGAGGAAGTGAGCGTCCGGTCAGGTAGTAGAGACAGCATGAGAGGTAACTTTTTCCTTAATTAAAGTCAGGGTGCATATTAAAAGTAATATTTCTTAAAATGCTCATACAAAGTAGAAAATTTTAGAAAAAGTGTTAGAAAATGGAGTACCAGAGTTTAATCCTTTGTCTAAGGATCTAAGCTGTTGAGATGTGGATAAGCAATGTAGTAGAACATTCTCATATTTATTGTTGATCAGATAGACTAACCATACATTATGCACTTCCTACATTGGCCGGCATAGCAAAAGCTTGGTAGGTATTAAGGTTTGGCATCATTACTATTTTCTTAGAGTGAATTAATGGAATGATAAATAGTTAGTCTTTTTCTAATAGGGATTACTATGCAATATTATTATTTGAAATGCAAACAAATTGAACTAAGATAAATGACTCTCTTGAACATTATTATTATTCAAATATTTAAGTTACTGAATTGGTGTGAAATCTTTCACAAAAGGCCAGTGCACTGGATAGCTTAGAGGATTTATTATAACATTGGGAGTCAAGGCTGCTGGTTTTACTGAACCAGAACAAGAACTTAAGTATATCAAACCTGTGAAACCACAGATTTCCTATACTAATTTGGGATCTGGAAATAAGGATATTAATGAAAATAGAATGCCTATTTTTTTTATGTCTGTTTATTTTGGTTTACATTTAGGTAACCAAAATAAACCATTACACTAAAATTAACTAAATTCTAATATTCCTGTAATCTATCACAACCATAATGAGCCAGGGCACTACAGTTTTATATGTACCAAATGCAGTATGCATTGTATAAGAAAATTAGTTCACCTGCACATTCAATCAAACCAACTCTTCAGCTTTATATATGAGTATAGATGGGTCATTCAGCAGATTTAATAAGCAACAAGGGATACACAAAAAAAATATATTTTTTGTGTCTTTTTCTTATAATTTAAATAATAAAAAAATATATATAATATGGGAGCAATACAGAAGGCTATGTTGATATGGGTAGCCAATGTAATCTAGTAACAGGTAGTAAGGCAGTCAAATCAAGAATTATATGAACCAACAAAATGTTAACACCATTGAGAGGTTTAGTGAATTATTTAGTTTAACCATAGGATCAGACATCCTTTCTTTCTGTCTTTATTGGACATTCATTTCCAAAGAAACCCAGGTAATGTGATTATCATAAAAACCACTTCTGGGCTAATTTTCAAGCATGATGATTTTAACTGCACATAAAATGATGATACTAAAAGCTTTTGTGATAGTAAATTTTAAGGTATGTTCATGTCAATGGGACACTATGGGCTAAACCAAGTTTGAATTTAACTTAATGCCAGGAGAATATAAAAAAAGGGGAATGTCAGAGTTGATTCAAAATATATTTGAAGCATAAATAAAAATGTCTAAATACAGGGTGTGTCCTCCAGTATACTCCTGCCGATCAATAACTAAATAAAAGTTTATATATTAAATTTATTTCCATGCTGATGTATTTATACAAAATGCAGAACCAATAACTGATTTCTCAAATACAGGAGTTTTCAAGTTTATTAACTGACTGTTTTTCAACTGGCCTTAAAGATTTAGTAGTTATAGATGTAGTTCAAATGGGGATCGAATAAAATCATACAAAGCCTATTGTGGACCGTACAGGATGTATAATGTTTTATTGGTCTTACCAGTTAGGTGTTTTGTTAAAGATTTCGCTATTATTGGAATGATGCTGACATCTATTTTAAGAAATAATTCTTTACTATAGACAGATGAACATGAAGTTTTTGTTACCTTAAACTTAAACCCAGTTCGATGACCTTTATCAGCACTACTCAACATCTCTATTCTTATGCACTGGAGACACATGATGCTGTAGGGCCCCTTGATCAGTTTAGTATATAATATGGAGTAGGTATAGGTACTATGGTACTGAGTACAAGATGCTTACAGATTGTAGTGCATTACATGCTACTTTCTCCAAACAGGATCTGATATTACCAGTGAAATGTTTTTGATATATTTAATGTTAATCATGATAACTGGATTAGTGTTGCTAAGTCCAGTGATAAAGGAATAAAGAAAATTACAAAATATACTAGCTGCCGCCCCGCGGTTTCACCAGCGTAGTTCCCGGTCCTGTGATCACAGGGGTATAAAAAAAAAAAGATAGTTGTCGATTGTCAGACCTACTGGATATGCATATAGAATTTCATAAAAATCCGTCTAGCCAAGGACTATGGTAACTAACATTGTGAAACGAGAATTTCATATATATACCTAGATATATATTAGAGATATTAGAGAATTTCATAGATATATATTAATATCTGTACAGAAAAGTCTTAAGAATAGAATTAGTAGTATATGTAGTATATCAGCTGTCTGGTTACCATATCACAAGCTCTGCTGAGTTTGGAATTAGATTGGCCGTGTGTGAAAAATGTCCCAGGATATTTATTTATTTATCTATTTATTTATTTATCTATTTATTTATTTACAAAAATTATAAACTTGTTAGAGAAACGTTTTCTGGGTTGTAGAGAAGTTGAAGGACAGCAAGTGGCTTGTGCCTTGGGATTGTAGGTGGCGCCATGAAACCGGTCACTTTCAAATAAAAGTTTTAGACTACTGGTTTCTGAAACTAGGACGTTTCACAAAAAATATGTTACTTTATGCCTATAATGTGCCTATCAAAACTACCAGTAGTAGAAGGGAAGGGATGTTACACCCAATAACTGAAGTTGAAATACCTTTTTACACAATACATGCACACAACAACATACCTACATACAAATCGTAGCAAATGAGAAAAGGTTCACATATTAGAAATAGGTGATGGTTTTACAAAATATATCAATCATTTTCAGTTGTTAGAAGCGCTAAGACACCCTAATTACAAATGTTTCAAAAGAATACTTTAGCATTTACTTTGAGAGTGCCCACTAGACTCATAACGGATATATGGTTTTGTTTTACTAGTAATCTCTTTAAACATTTCATTAATACAAGCCAATATGATCTGGATACAGAATTGTTAACTACACAGATAATCTTATGAAATAGTTACCTACATGTTCCTACCAAACGTTTAACCTGAATAGAATTTTTAATAGTTAGAGAACAAGTAGGAGATAATAGAGAGATAATACAACAGAAGATGAAAGAAAAGTATGATAGAAAAACATACATAGCTCCATGTTACAAAGAAGGAGAATCAGTGAGAATCGAACATAACTTTTCAAAATAGGATAATAAAAATAGTAGGGTGAAAAAAAAATAATATATATATATATATAAATATTTATATACATATAAAAAAATATATTACTTGAGTAATCGAAGTTATGAAAATGTGATATCAGTGGATAAGATACATGAAGGAAGTGATTTGAGCAGCAGTGATGAGACTGAATGTAACTGAAATGATATACCTACTATATAATATGATGAGTAATTTGTGATTAATCTTTTATTCTTTTTCAGCAAATTATTGATTGTGTAGTGAATTAAAGTGCAGATAGTCCCTTTCTACAGCGTAGGCTACAGAAGTCAGTTTACAGTTGGTAATACAGATGACTTCAGATGTAGCAGACTACGCAGATGTAGACTAGATATGACTAGCACTTGTGTAATTGTATTTATAGAATAAGAAGTTGTTCACTATTAAGGTGTTCTACAGCGTAGGCTACAGAAGTCAGTTTACAGTTGGTAATACAGATGACTTCAGATGTAGCAGACTACGCAGATGTAGACTAGAAATAACTGTGTGATAAGATTATTATTAAGGCGTTCTACAGCGTAGGCTACAGAGGTCAGTTTACAGTTGGTAATACAGATGACCTCAGATGTAGCAGACTACGCAGATGTAGACTAGATATAATTATGTGATAAGATTATTATTAAGGTGTTCTACAGCGTAGGCTACAGAGGTCAGTTTACAGTTGGTAATACAGATGACCTCAGATGTAGCAGACTACGCAGATGTAGACTAGATATAATTATGTGATAAGATTATTATTAAGGCGTTCTACAGCGTAGGCTACAGAGGTCAGTTTACAGTTGGTAATACAGATGACCTCAGATGTAGCAGACTACGCAGATGTAGACTAGATATAATTATGTGATAAGATTATTATTAAGGCGTTCTACAGCGTAGGCTACAGAGGTCAGTTTACAGTTGGTAATACAGATGACCTCAGATGTAGCAGACTACGCAGATGTAGACTAGATATAATTATGTGATAAGATTATTATTAAGGCGTTCTACAGCGTAGGCTACAGAGGTCAGTTTACAGTTGGTAATACAGATGACTTCAGATGTAGCAGACTACGCAGATGTGGACCAGAAACTACGAGTACTAGCACTTATATAATTGTATGTATATGATAAGAAGTTTTTGTTTATTATTAGGGCAGACTATAGTGTGAACTAAAGAAGTAAATTTATATAATTCCTTGCAGGCTATAGAAGTCAGTACTGGATAAACAGAGTATAGATAGCTTTAGATATAGCAGACTGCTCTAGGAACCATATAATAACATGTGTATATGTATGTAGGTAGAGGAAGGTATAACAGTGCAAATTTCTGTAATTGATATAACATATTATGCTATAAATGCATAGATGTAGCATACTATACATATGTAGTGCCAGAGAACATAACCAGTCTTTATTTGATCATATTAAATTTTAAAATTATAATCCATTTAACTATAGAGTTTAAATGTACACTCATTGCACATTTATTAATATTTTATTGCTGTTCTAGACAACGAGAGGACTCGACTGTTATACTGGATGGCCGAGTTGAGTAGTAGTATTGTTCATTATCTCTATGTATGTATTAGGTATAAATAGGTCTTCAAAACCAGATTGTAAGGGATGACCATATTTTAATGCTAATAGTTATATTAATTGATAAACAATGTAAAGAAAGTATGGATATGCTGATGGTGATAATAATGTAAATAAAGCTCTATATCCAATTCATTAAGTAATGTGTTATATATGTTTATGTTTACAAAAAAATTGATATTTTGTTACTTTAATTCACAAAATTGTCGACAAGTGAAGTATAGTAAGTTAAGTAGGTTACATTAGTAAACTAAAGTTAATTGTAGTGTATATACTATAACTCTATATAGTTGTCAGGCAATTTAACAACTAATTTATTAAGTGCAAATCGCTACTTTTCAATAATAATGATTGTATAGTTGTGATTTTTGTGATACTTAGCAAGGTTTCAAAGTAATGTCCATACTTAGATGGAAAAGATATATCCTCAATTTGGCTTTAGAATATTATAGTTACATAAAAAAAATTGAATTTGGGTTAAGTTATTTTATTATCAATTGTACTTATTAAGAGAGGTATGACTTAAGTCAGCCTACTGTTACATATACATTATTTAGTATTTATCCTTGGAAAAGAAATTGTATAGACAAGTACCAAATAGCTATTGTCACAAGTTCCTAAATTTTGTGTTTATATTTAAATATTTTTGCGAGAGGACCCGCAAATATTGCAGGATGGCCGAGCTGTTAGATTAACAAATAATAATTAAAGTAGGATTTATGTGGATTGACGAGTGGCAACACTGTTGACACTCGGAACGACAATATTGCAAGAAGAGATATTGAGATTGTAACCGTTGATACGAAATTGGGAATTAGACATTGTGAAAGATTAACAAGGTGTTTTATTATAAACAATATCCTAGTTTTCACAAGTTAGTTGCAGGCGGCCATTGCATCGAGTTTGCATGTGAGATCACTTTAACGTTTTTGCTGCAAAAAAGTAAGATATTTAATATTTTTCATTTCTTTCATTTCTTCTGTTATTTACTACATACATTTTTAAAACCATTTGATTTTATTGTGATTAGGAGTATGACAACACTTACAATAAGGATATTTGTTTTATGTTAAGGCAATTTTTGCTTTCGAGGAGGGCAACACTGGAGTTTGACGTTTCCCTTTTTCCCTCGCTCTGTTTCGAGTAATGGCCGGCTCTGTACTTTAAATGTTTCTTTATTTGTTAATCACGTTATAGAATAGAGTTAATCCGAAAACTATATAGTACTTTTATTTCTCCAAAAGTCCTAACAGGTTATGGGCCCAGATTCGGCCATAACTCTGTTCTAGGTGAAGATTCGAAACACGAGGCAGCGTGGTCGAAGAGGTTACCGGTTGCGGTGGCGTCGGTTGGAACCTGAGGTGTGGTGTTGGTTGCAAGCACACACTGGTGGGCGTCGTCGAGCGGTAAATTAAAGGCTATATTGTTGATAGACTATGGATCAGCAATGTTCTTCTACCACGGGGGTCATCAGACTGGAGGGGCAGAAAAATTGGAACCTATGGAAGTTCCAGGTGTCAGTTGTCATGAGAAGTATGGACATATTCACAGTAGTTAATGGTACTGAATTGAAAACTGAAGATAATAAAAAAGAGTGGCATAAAAAGGATGCCAAGGCACAGAGTCTTATTGTGATGAGACTCAGTGAGGCAGCCATGGTTCACATCCTTACCTGTGTGAACGCTGCTGAAATGTGGAGCAAATTGCATAGTGTATTTGAGCAGAAAACTACCACAAGTATCCATATGTTGCAGCAGCGGTTCTTCAATTTCAAGTTTGATGAAGCAAGCAATATGTCAACATTCTTGGCTCGCATTCAAGAAATGACTAATCAACTAAAAGAAGCTGGGGAAGCCGTTTCTGAGAAATTCATCATTACCAAAGTGCTAATGGCGTTACCAGACATGTACAAGCATTTCATCTCAGCGTGGGAGTCTGTGAATCCTGAAAATCAGACCTATGATGAACTGGTTGGTCGGCTCATGGTGGAAGAAGATCGGTCAAAATCAAGAGGTGATGACATTCCAGAAACTGTGGCTATGGCTACACTCAAAGGTAAAGGTAAATTTAAATGTTTCAAGTGTGGTCGTCCAGGACATTATAGTAAAAATTGTAACAGTAACAGCGGAAGTAGTTATGGTAAAAAATGTTTCTTATGTAATCAAACAGGTCATTTTAAAGTTAATTGTCCTAAGCGCAAAGGTAGTTTAGCTTCAAACAAAAATGATAATGCATTTTTAGTCAATGCTTTGTTTTTAAATAAAATTGATCAAAACAACAACAGTTGGTTAGCTGATAGTGGTGCCAGTGAGCATATGACATATGACAGAAATCTTTTTACGACATATAGTGACATGTCAACATTGACTGATAGGTTTGTCATAGTTGGAGATGGCAGAAGGCTGCCAGTTGTAGGAGTTGGGGAAATACAACTCAAAGCAACTGTTGGGAAATCACATAGAATGACAACATTAAGCAAGGTATTACATGTTCCAGGTTTGAAGGTAAATTTGTTTTCATTATCATGTGCAGTACAAAAGGGTTATAAAGTAAAAATATTGTCAGACTCGTGCCTGTTAGAAAAAGGTAATGAAGTATGTGCCACAGCTAGACGTGAAGGTCCATTATATGTAATGAACTTTGTTTTTGAGAGTAAGGTAGGTGCAGTTTTATCTTTGAATGAATGGCATGAGAGGTTATGCCATCAAGGGGTAGATTATGTTAAGAATCTTTTAAATGAACAAGGAATACAGTTTCATCCAGAATATAGGCCATGCACAGCATGTTTAGAGGGCAAACTTCATAGATTGCCTTTCAAGGAACGTGACTTACATACTACAGGGGTTTTACAATTGGTTCATGCAGATGTCTGTGGGCCAATGGAGGTTGAGTCTGTGGGAGGTTCTAAGTATTTTTTGTTGTTAAAAGATGATTATTCTAATTATAGGCAGGTTTTCTTTTTAAAGAACAAAAGTGATGTTCTCAGTAAATTAAAGCAATTTATAAAGCATTCTCAAAATCAGACAGACCAAAAGCTCAAGGTTCTACGAACTGACAATGGTAAGGAGTTTGTTAATGTAGAGGTCAAACAGCTTTTAGATATGTATGGTATTGAACATCAGACTACTGTACCCTATACACCAGAGCAAAATGGTAAGGCTGAGCGTGACATGAGGACTTTGGTGGAGGCTGCACGGTCTATGTTAATGGCTAAAGGTTTGGGAAAGGAACTGTGGGCAGAAGCAGTTAATATGGCAGTTTATGTACTAAATAGAACTAGCAAAAGTAGATTGTTAAATAAAACACCTTTACAGGTATGGGTAGGCGCTGACCATGATATTAAAAAACTGTCACATATATTTGGCATGGATGTGTTTGTACATATACCTAAACAAAAGCGGCTGAAGTGGGATCCAAAAGGTATGAAAGGTTTATTTGTAGGTTATGAGGGTTCAAAGGGTTTTAGGATATACTTTCCAGAGACAAATGAGGTACTTATTAAAAGGGATGTTGTTTTTACTAACAAGAATGAACAGAAGTACTGTAAGAATGAGAGCATGGAAGATTTAACAGGTGATCATGAATCCAACACTAGTAGGGAAGGGAAATACATTAATTTGGAAGAAATTGAGGTTACTAAGGATAGTTCAGAATTAATGGAAGATAATGAGTCAATTAATTCTCAGCAGGTAGTTGAATGTCAGGAGTTATTGTCGGATGAGGAAAGCAGTGATGAAAGTCGTATGAATAAGAGCTTTAATGAAAATAAAGTTATTAAAACTAGGAGTGGCAGAGAAGTAAGAAAGCCTATGAAATATGTGTGTGATTATGGCATGATATCATCTGAAAGCGAACCTAGGAATTATAGGGAAGCCATGACCTCTAAAATGGCTGATAAATGGCAAGAGGCCATTGACCTTGAACTTCAACAGTTGACTGACAACAATACTTGGACATTACTTTCACAAGTACCGGAAGGTAAGGAAGTGATTAGTACTAAATGGGTTTTTAAAGAAAAGAAAGGGGAAAACCATGTAAGTAAGTTTAAAGCTAGGTTAGTTGCTAGGGGTTTTGAACAAACTTGTAATGATATTTATGATTTGTATGCACCGGTGGCTAAATTAAATACATTTAGGGTTTTCATTGCTGTTGCTACAAAGTTAAATTTACAAGTAAGGCAAATGGATGTTTGTAATGCTTTTCTAAACAGTGAGATTAATGAGGAAGTATATTTAAAGTTGCCAGAGGGTGTAAATTCAAAGCCATATTGTAGGTTAAATAAGTCAATTTACGGTTTAAAGAGATCTCCAAAATATTGGCATTCTACTTTTGATGAAGTAATGGTATCTTTAGGTTATAAAAAGTCAGACAAAGATTGTTGTCTATATACTAAATTTGAGGGAAATAAGAGGACTTTTTTATTATTATATGTTGATGACATTATTTACTTCGGTAGCTGTCAAAGCGAATTAATTAATTTAAGGAATAAGTTGTTAAATAAATTTAAAATGAAAGATATGGGGAATATTACTATGTTTTTAGGTATTGAGGTTAAACAGGATTTAAATAAAGGATGTACAACTATAAGTCAAAGGGAATACTTAGTAAATTTATTAAAGTTATATGGAATGTCTGATTGTAAACAATTACTGTTACCTATAGATAAGAACTTTAATTTTGATTTGTTAAAGAGAGAAAAATCTGAAAGTACAGAATTAGAACATAATTGTAGAAAACTTATTGGAAACTTAATGTATGCTGTATCTGGGTCAAGGCCAGATTTATGTACTGTTGTAACTATATTAAGTAGGTATCAGGGAAAAGCAAGTATGTTATTATATAAGTTGTTGTTAAATGTGTTAAGATATGTTAAGGGGTCTTTGGATATGTGCTTAACTTACTATAGAGATAATTGTGATAGTGTAGAAGGTTTTGTTGATAGTGACTGGGGTGGAAGTGGTGACCATAGGTCTACAACAGGCTGTTGTTTCAAAGTTTTTGGTTGTTCAGTAATTTGGTTTACAAAGAAACAACAATCTGTTGCACTTTCATCAACGGAGGCAGAGTATGTTGCTCTTAGTCATGCTACAAGTGAGGCTTGTTGGCTTCAACACTTAATGTTAGATTTTGGTTTTTCTGTGAAACCTATCACTATGTATGAGGACAATCAGTCCACAATGAAGATTGCCCATATGGCTGGTAATTGTAGGGTCAAGCATTTAAATGTAAAGCAAAGTTTTGTTAAAGAAAAGTTGGATGCTGGTATTATTCACTTAGTTTATTGTTGTACAAATGACCAATTGGGTGATATATTTACAAAGCCATTGGGTGGTATTCAATTTAAGAAATTAAGGGATAAATTGTTTAGTAACTGAAACTTAAAGATTATTATTGTTAAATTGTTTGTTTGATGTTTCATGTAGTAGGGCTGTCAGTTGATAAAGATATAATACCAATAAGAAAAATTGTAGTTGTAAAAGAAATATTTTATTGAGGGGGGGTATTGTGATTAGGAGTATGACAACACTTACAATAAGGATATTTGTTTTATGTTAAGGCAATTTTTGCTTTCGAGGAGGGCAACACTGGAGTTTGACGTTTCCCTTTTTCCCTCGCTCTGTTTCGAGTAATGGCCGGCTCTGTACTTTAAATGTTTCTTTATTTGTTAATCACGTTATAGAATAGAGTTAATCCGAAAACTATATAGTACTTTTATTTCTCCAAAAGTCCTAACAGATTTAAACAAGTACTTTAGCCAAGTTTTGAATATAGTATACTTATTAGAGTTAATCATAATTTCCATATTTACATTTGCGACTAAAACTATAAAAGTAGGGGTGTTGTACCTTGACCATAGTAAAACAGTTGTACCTTGGTCATATGGTCAAGGTACATACATTCAAATGTATTCTTGTTAATTTTGTTTAGGAACGCACATACTTATTATTTTGTTGTTTTTTATACATGTAAAATGCCTCGTAGCAAAAACAAGATCAAACGTACTCCTATTGGTTCGAATCCCACCCAGGACAAACATCTGTATGCATGAATATGTCTGTTTGTCCTGTGTCTGGATGTAAATATCTATATAAGTATGTATTTAAAAGTAGTATATGTAGTATATCAGCTGTCTGGTTACCATATCACAAGCTCTGCTTAGTTTGGAATTAGATTGGCCGTGTGTGAAAAATGTCCCAGGATATTTATTTATTTATTTATTTATTGCTAAAACAGCACTTTCTGTGCTTCTGATTAAAATGTTTAATTTAGGTGTTACGAAAAATACTGATTTTATTCATATAAATGCTGTTAATTGATATGTCATAGATATTAGATATGCTTATAAAGATATTTATAGACGTGTTGAAGCTGGAAATAATAAAAATATTTGCTATTTGTCGAGAAATATTGGTTTTATTTGATAAGTTCAAACTATGACCAAGGTACAACATAGGTGGATCTAGGTACATCACCACTGTTGTACCTTGATCAACATTCCAAACTTTTTTTAATCTATGTAAATCTTATAAAAAGGATGATCTATGCTTTTGTATAATTTATATTATGAACCACATTAGTTCGTCTCTCAGGTAAAATTTGTTAAATCGCACTAGTTATAACCGTTATTTTTTTAATCGTTGAACGTAAAAGTGACCAAGGTACAACAGGTTCCCCTATATGATTATAATTTTTTCTGGCGTAGGTACCTATTTATCATGGCTTTCTTAAACAGGTTTAGTTTAAAATTACTGGTAGTAATTAATTATTTGAAACAGGTATTTCAACTATTATTCTAACCAATGTAAGTAAATCTATTAACACAATGGACCACTGAATTTTAGATTGTGTTTATAATTGTTGAATTATATAATTATGTCAATAATGACCTGGATATCTGACCCAGTGTGGTAATACACTGACATGTCTTCTAATATCAATTAATAATGCATGTAAATGATATTGTCCTATTATTACGATCGGCTGGTTCAGGGTTGGCACATGACCAACAGTACCAGTAACGATAACAGTAGTACCTTAAACTAAGTCACATATTACCGTAAGTAGAAATTATTATAAAGATAATAACAGATCAAAGACTTTGGGGTTTCCCTAGTCAATAAAAAAATATGAAGAGCCGTGAGATCTCAGAGCTTATTTTTTTTATTGTAAAAATATAACCATTTAATAAAAATATAATAACTAAATTCTTAATAATGAAAACATAATGTATTTGAAAAATCTATTTAAAAGGAACCGAAATAAAGTTTCAAAAAAAATCAGTGTAATTTCAGTTTTTATATAAAATCCCATTTTTAGCAACATCATTTACGCTTGCAGGCGGCACCTCTTTAAAATTTTCGAGATTTCCTCACGATATTTTTCTTCATTCGAGCCAATAGTAAAATTCGTACGTGATTTTCAAATTCAGAGGCATATGGATTAGGAATTGGATTAAATGTTAAGGCATAATATACTACATTCTCAAACTAAAAAAATATCAGATCATGTCTGTTTGTCTAGTGTTTGGGATTTTTATTTATTAGAACTTTAATGGTTTCTCATGACCTTTTCATTAAATACATTTTAAGTAATTGTTGGGCGTCAAGTGGACGTAGCAAAGATAACCTACTAATATTGTACATAGGAAGATTTATGAGTACATTTGTATGTATGGGATGTATAGATGGATGTCTGTTACTCATTCACGCAAAAACTACTGATCGGATTTGAATCAAATTTGGAACAAAGTCAGTTTATAACCTGAATACATACAACTCCTAAGCTTTTTTTTATAGGGAAAATTTAAGATCCCCGGGAACGCGGGATGGATGAAACGCGCGTGGAGCCACTTCTATAAAAATTAAACCGGTATTAGAAAGTCCCAGCCCTATAACAGTTGCAGATATTGGCAATTCCGCTTGAATTGCATGCTTGTTTGCGTTAATTCATCGAAATTAACCTCTGAGGTGTCTCAGTAATCGCGGTGTCAGCCATTGAAGCTTAGGCAATGTTACCTATTCCGGCTATGACGATGGATACTAGTATCTAACGACTTGGTAATAATAGTCAATTTCCAATAACTGCTTGGAAAGTGATTAGCTGTATTTTAGAATGGATATATGATTGATATAAGAGTAAGACTTCAGAGATAGACATTGTGCTATGGTGTTTCATTTTATGGGTATTGATTTCTATCCAGAACAAAAATATGTCTAAGAGTAGAGATACCTATGTATTTTTTTGTATTAATTTCATTCATATTAGTTAATATTTTATGGTTACTAGAAAGTGCTTCAATCGTTTTTTTTTTGTTATTGATATAATTTATTAGGGGCTCATAAAACTTAACATAGGTTTTATTTTAGTTAAAATATTAATATTTACCTACGTAACATAAACCCATATAATTACAATACAGATGGGTTTCATTCTCGTATTTCTCATACATAGGTATTATGTATAAATATGTTTATGTGTTTGTATCAAACATCATTTATTTACGTTAATTCGTATATACAAACAAAAATGAAAACTAATTTAATTTTACCCCCAATTTAATTCCGCCATACAAAGCACCTACAGTACATCGCATTTCTATTGAAACGCGTATATTTTCATTTTGATTAAAAACCAAACGTTATTCATACTATAACAGTATAGTCGGCGATATAAAAAGCCGTTCATTTCCATCGTGAAGGGAAGGAACCGTCAGACGTTTGTAGGGTGAACTCGTAAAAAGCAAACCGAGCATTTTATTGGGGTATACTTGAGGGCCCATGCTCTAGTATGTAAGAAAAACAGTAAACACAACATGTTTATTTAACGGCTTTTGTGATTATGGACGTGTCATTTAGTTATTTCAAATCACCGCGTTGACATGGTTTGATTTGGCGAGTAGCTGCCACTTTTAATCAGTTCGAAGTACTTAGGTACAAATTGTAATTATTTTCTTTTTGATTTATAATATTTTTCTTTTATTTTACCCACGTTCTTGGGGATCTTCAATTTCCCTGGAATAAAAAGTAAATGTGTTATTCCAAAACATATTCTAACTCTGCGCCATTTTTTATCGCAATCCCTTCAGCCGTTTAAACGTAAAGAACTATCAAACATACACACTCGCAAAATTTCACTTGTAAAATATTATTAGGATAAATTTTTCAAAAATAGTCTTACAGTGCAGTTTTACTACTGTATTTGCTCTACATTGTCTATACTATTATACTCTATATATCTATACCACCGCGGGTCTACACTGTACATTTGTTTCAGACGTCCGATCCGGTCAATGATTTTTGATGATGACTGTACGTAAGTCCTAAACAGAAAATACGGTTTACGATAAACTGGTTAGAGGTCTTATTGACTGTTACTTATTCCAGTACAAAATTAGATGGAAACTTTTAATCTTCTCCACATATTTTGAGGTATTAAAGCTACTAATGGTTGTTAAAGTGCCCATGTTTTGGTATTAGGTTTTTATGCTTTTTGTTTTCTTGAAGCATATATTTTTATTTTAGGTGGTAATAAAGAATATACTTGCACTAAAAACACAATAATATTTTCCTATAAAAGGCAGCCTATGCTGCGTTAGACATTTCGACATTTCATTAGTGCCTGTGCCATAATACATATGAATTATTATTTCGTTACAAATTATTTAAGACACTATATTATTATTATTAAGATATAATTCTAATAGTAAGCCGCTTTTAATCTCAACATTGTTTAATCTAGATACTACTCTAAGCTTGCTATGACAATAACTTTAAGTAAAGCTCAACTAAGACAGGATATTAGAATGTAGCTTTTCCATATAATGAGGTTATAATGAAGCGATTGAAATAAAAATAACCTTTAATTAAAAATGGCTTAATGTGAAAATAAAAGTGTACATTGCAACTTTACGGGAATCAGGAAAAATAGACACAGTTTATAATTTTCTTCGAGTTATATTAAAGAGGACGGATTTAGAACGGTGTACTGGAACTTTAAAGTAGTAATAATATAGGTAGTTACTGGTTATTTTACCCAATACATCTTTATCTACCTACCTATTTATAGACCTGCGGTATGATTGGTAGGTTTGGCTTGTTGTTGAGCGACCCTGAATTTTAGTCGCTGGTCGTGGGCCAGGCAATTCCCATCCACCATTTTATGTTGTATATTTTCAAACCATATTGTACTGTATGGTTCATGATTTTTGTATATACTAGTGGCTCCACGTGGTTTTACCCGCGTTCCCGGGAGATCTTCCATCAGAAATCCATGTTCCAAAGTAGCCTATGTCCTTTCTCAGGCTCTAGAATGTGTACCAAATTTCATTTAAATCGGTTCAGTAGTTTTAGCGAGACAAACAGACAGAGTAATTATATATATAAACCTACGCATTTATAATATTATTTAGGATAAGTAAGGAAACATTGCGCGTAGATCTATATATATTTTCACTGCATCGACGTTTCGATCAAGATCGACGGTGGTTAGGAGAGACTAATGTATGGTAACTTACCTCAGTTTTACAACATTTGACACCTCTAGAAAAAAGTTACACTTGTATACATGTTACCTAGCGTTGTATGCACATACGTTCGTCTACATTTTTCCATTATTCTACAACATAGATTCCTTCTTAGATTACAAGCAGATTGTTTTACCACCCCCAGGGTATTGAGTATCGACTCCAAGCCGAAGAGTTACGCAAATATTATTCTATACTCTATAGGGAAATATAAGCAAATCTCTTATTTGCTTTCGCTGAAAACGAGAACGAAATGCCTACGGTAGGTGGGCGCCTAACGTAAAACAAACCGAATTTCATTGTTTACTTTATTTGTTAACAAAATACGTGTTTGAATACATTATGAATGAGTTTCTGATTAAATAAGTGGGTTACCCATGGATTTATCTGAAGCCAGGATTATGGTAGGCTTTTCATTGGAATAATGTTGGATATTTATAATTTTATTATCAAAGTCCGTGAATATTTAAAATTTCGATGTTTTAATTTACTTATATTTACTGCTCAATTATTTAATACATTTACACAGTTAGTCCATTTAAAATATGTCGGCACGGTATAACCCAAAAGTTATAAAAGTTTTATAACTTTCGAAAAATTCAAAAATTAGACAAAAATGGTATTATTTTGCAAATTTAAATTTCATTAAAATACCTAGTTCATGATTATTTTAAAGGCACATGGAAAATTAAAGAATTCATCATGGTTTTATGTCAACAAACACAAGTTTTTCACTAAGGAACTTTTTTAATAAACGACCAACTGCTAAACGAAAGATGCGATGTTGGGCGCATTTCCTTTCTGAATGAAACTAGTTTTAATTTCTTAAGTAGTCTGGGAGCTGAGCTTCAAAAATATTATGTCTAACTATATTTAGTTTGATATCCCAACCATGCAATAGAATTATCTGATATGTGTTATGGTTCTTACTTAGGCACTCATTATATTTTCTAAGGACGATATAGGTACATCAGTTACGTTTAGACATTATAACAATTTGTCGATAATTCTATCATAAAACTTCTTGAAAATATTTTATTAGACATATAATTTTATCATTTATGATTTTATTATAATCTCAATATCTAATATTAATATTTCATGAGGCTAACAGTCATTAACTCATCATACTAAATGATTATATTTTGCTATGTTTTGTCACTTTAGTTCCGAAAAAAAAACATCATTTAATATTAAATTCTTCTACCTACTCAATCGCCATCAAAGTGACACAGATTTACAATGGCGAATTGTATTTCTAGTCGGTCCATATGCAACATTTTCATTTCCCTCTGATATCACTCGATATCCAAACTGTTTGATCGACACGAGGATAAGAAAATACGGGAAAAATGGGTGAAGTGGGAAGATACACACAGTTATGTCCCATAACTTAACCATTTTTCTTTGTTACGATTTCCGTGGGGCGGAGACCTGGTGTCCTGAAATACAGGCTATGCCTAGTTTAGGCACCAGTCTCCCGCAATTTAAGTGTTTTTTGATGCTTTTGTATAATTGATATTTTTTTTTTTTGTAACTTGTGGGAGAAGAATAAATAAATTATTATTATTATTATTTTTCCTTCCCTTCTACCGTATTTCCAGAGGTTTCCTTCAGTGACTATGATGAAGATTAAGGTCAAAATTTTTGTTTTAAAAACAAATGGTAACCAGTAATAGCACAAGTTTATCCATAGCAGTATGACTAGTCAAAACTTACCAGACTGGAGGGAGCTGTATTACAGACGAGCTCAGCAGAATAATAATATCCTAGAATGTTCTCTACATATGCATATAGTAATTGGATCCTTAACTAAGCCGCGCTATGGTTTATAGATAACTTCTAAATCACATAAGTACATATAAGTAGGTACTAACTATAATAAATGCGAATATTGTTTGTTACCCGCTTCAGTACGACATAATGATATTTCACATTCTATTAGTATTAAACATAATTTAAGTCTATTCTAAACCAATAACGAAAACGTGGCCCTAATATATTTACATCTACACTGATATTATAACGAGGAAAAAAAAATTTGTGTGTGTATGTGTATATGTTTGTAATGATAAACTCAAAAACTACTGTGCCGATTTGAAATTATCTCATTATTGGAAAGTTTATCAGGCAGTAACATAGGCTATATTTTATCCCTGTATTCCCACGGGAACGGGAACTACGCGGGTGAAACCGCGCGGAGACAGCTGGCACTTCATAAAATACTAACCCAATAATATATTGGTAAATAAATTAAATGATTTGGAATCCTAGCTCCCGCTCCGTGGTGTTCTGTCGCCGACAGCTGTCATGGTCACAGAGCTGTTTAATTAGCCCAGTCCAGTCTTGACTCTCAGTATCGTAAGTACTTCGCCAACTCTATATCACTCAACTCTGAGCTTAGGAACCAGACGACGTCTTTTACTAAGATAGATAGAGTAGTGGTTTGCACATTTACTTCGCTTTTTGAGATAATTATAAAATTAAAATTAAAATATTTATCATAGATTGATTGCCAGAGTTTATATGTTTAGAAATAGCCTATGTCACTAGGGAATACTGTAGCTTGCTATGAGTGAAAGAATGATTGAAATCGGTCCAGTAATTTTTGGGTTTATTAATTACAAACGTAGAAAAATATAAATCATTGCTCTTTATATTTATTAGTGTAGATTTCATGTTATGTAAGTGGTTGTTGTCAATCATATAAATACCTAAGCCATAGAATACTAGTTCTATATTTATACAATGTTAAAAAAAAGTTAAAAATACATATTTGTAAAAGAAGTCTATGAGACTTTAGTGAGCTAAACCTACTGTTGTATAATACAAAACGAATGTGGTTTTAAATTTGAGTTTATTCATGTCTGTTAATTAAGGTACAGGTAGGTACGAATCGTTTTAATTCTCTTGTGTTACTATTAAGTAACATATTCAGTAAGTAACTAAGTAGTTACTTCAATTAAACTATCTATCATATATTAGATGACTTATTAGTAGGTACATACTAAATGTAGTAGCAATAAATGATCATTCATACACCAACATCAAAAGCAATTCTTCAATTCAACTTTAAACTAACCACATTTACCGGCACGAAGCTAAAAACAAGCTGTGACAGATAGCTTAGATAGTGCATAGCTTACAAATAGCTTTCATTAGCTCCAATGAGAATGGAACAAACAAGGCTCACGCAGTCTCTTGCAGTGCGACCGGGGAAACAGAATCGACAAGTAGGATAAAGTTGGTGATACGCTGAGGACTTGTCATGAAGTGTCAGGATAGTTTATTTTTCATTTTTTCATGAGTAAAACAACACACCTCTTTTTAATTGGTTGGCTTTGTAGTTAGTGACCATGACTTACAAGCCGGCGATCGTAGGTAAGAATCCCACTCAGGACAAATACTGTAAGACAAAAGCTGTGCTTAGTTTGGAATTAGATTGGCTGTGTGTGAAAACTATCCCAGGATATTTATTTTACTTTTAAAATAAATTATGCATTTAAATAGACAATCATTTTCGATTTGGTATATTCTGAAACATTTGGACTTCACGCTTTCATCCACATAGATTAGTAAATTTTCAGTGTTGAGGCTGATTGAATTGATATCCCATAGAATAACTATTAGCGTCATAATATAGTATGAATTATTGTACATATTATACTAGTTCTCTGTATATTACGTTATTTGCTCTCACTACCCAACCGGTTTAAAAAGCACGTCACATCCACCTAGTTACGTTGGGGGAATAGAGAAACGCCCTAAAACAACCAACCGAACGATCGTTCTAATTTGAAATGCAAAGAGACACATGCATCGTTTTGAAGATCGAAATCGTTCATGTGATGTTTTAATTTGAATTTGTCGATTGTTTTACTAAACCGCATACAATTTGAATCAGTAGTGTGTATAATATTGGTTCGCTCACTGCTTTCAACCAATCATAGTGCCAAACGCGATTCGAATGGTATTTGATTGTTTCTCGCTGTAGTTTACACTTGATGCACTGAATGGGAAATAGAATTTACTCTATAATGTCAAAGAGATTCGGAATATTGACATGTGTTTGTATTGTGGTTCTGTGAGTTAAAGTTTACGTACTATTGGTTTTGTTTTGAGGATGAAAACGACTAAATGGTTGATGAAGATTGAGGAGATAAGCAAAACTTTGCAAACTAATTATAAACATTAGATTGGGGATGTGGTAATATTAGTAATTTTACGTAAATTCCACTTTACAAGTCTTTAATACAATAAGTTGGTAAATTTATTTAACTGGATATTGTTCAAGAAAACGAGAAGGCGCATTTCTGTGGAGTATTCAACGAAGTGTAATATATCAGTTCGGTTTCTTGTTATTCAACGGAAGCTTAATACAACGGAATAGCATTTGCAACGGTTTCGAAACATTGGATTTTCACACCGCCGCCGCCCGCGCCCCCTGGTGCTCGGTCATCAATAGAAATGTCACTAACAGGTGCTACACACGGTTGTGTTGCGTTTGCGACGCATTCTGACACGAAAAAAATACATCATTTGTTATTTACTTCCCTTATAGCCTAACTATCTTACCCCTAACTGATGAATTAGTATTAAAAATGTCATAGGTTTCATTGTTAACTATTTCACATGATTAGATTAGTGTAATATTGTAATACCTATTTATTGTTTAGTTAGTTCTTTAAAAACGTAATTACTCACTTCATTGGCAATTCTTTTCAAAAACTAACATTTACCTGGGTATGTCTGACTATTCATAAAAGCTTGTAAAGGCTTCTCCTATATTTCGGTAGTTTTTCATCTGACTTAGACCGACATAATATGTACTGTTCAACATAATCTTTCTAAAGTAGTCAACACTAAAGCTAGTAGATTATAAATATGCATCATTACATAAGTATGATAAAATATTACATACTTTTTGGCTTTAGCTAAGCATTTACATCTATAGCGTTTCCCTAGAGCTGTTGGCGAAAAATCTCAATTTCTCTTCAAACATGACCTTTCAAAGCTCGATAAAGTGTAAGTCTGTATGTCCATGTAGCTAACTCAATAACACCTACAAGATGATGAACCGCCGCTTACGGCTGGCGGCGTCCTTCCACTGACTTCACCCACAACCACGATGCATTTCCAGTGCATCTGTAGCCGGCTTAAGTTACAGAATGTAAACTTCGAATCCAGTATTTTATAAACATGAAATGTATGTATTTAGCCTTTTGGGGGGTTAGTTTTTTCTTGGGATAAAAAGTATTATTTGTCTTTATTAATATACTTATGTATTGTTATTGTATAATAATAATAATAATAATAAGTTTATTGAACAAAATGGATATACATACTATGCAACTAGGATACATTAGATTAGAAATGGACACCAGCTGGTTGCATTATTGCTAAGTCGAGAACCTAACGCCTATACTAGGATACCCTGTGACATACGCGTTAGGCCTCTCCCCTTCGCCAGATGAGTCCAATTGCTGGGTTACAAAATAATATGTAAACATTATCACAAGTTATAGAATAAGTTATTAAATGCAAATAAAGAGTATATTATGTATCTTAATATACTAGGACAACTACGTACTGCATACAAAATCTGAGAGTGTGTGTGCGTGTTTGTGGATGAGTGTGTGTGTGTGTGTGTGAGAGTATGCGTGTGTGTGTGTGAGTGTGCGTGTGTGTGATTACGTGTGAGTATGAGAGATGATGTGTGTATGGAAGTGAGGATGAAGAGGGTCTGTGAGTGAGATAGAGATGAACGGTAGTACTCGTCTGTATTTAGACAAAAATTTCAAGGAGTTTTTCCGTGTCAATATAATTTAGTTTAAGGAGCCAATCGCGGATAGTTAATTTACATCGGGCGCGGGGAAACGGGTAGAATTGAAGAGTTTTGTTTAATCTATTGTAAAGGAAAGGCGCAAGGAAACAGTGATGCCGTTGTGCAAATCGAGTATTAAATTTTTGTGCTGAACAAACTTTATCATTACGTCTGGTTGAATCGTAGAAGGCTGCATCAAAGGTTAGCTGAGAGTGCTTTAACAATATAATGTTGTGAATAAATATCTGTCTTATTGTCATAATTTTACTTTCTTGATAAAGGTCATATGTAGGATAAGTAAAGGGTTTACGAGACATGACTTTCAATACTGATCTTTGCGCTCTTTCTAACGCAAGAAGATTAGTTTTGCAGGCACCTCCCCATGTGGAGATACAGTAACTCAGTATTGATTGGCAGAGAGCAAAATATATTTTTTTTAGCAAATCATAATTAGCTACTGATCGGAGGTTTTTAAAAGTCCATATCAATTTACGCGTCCTATTGGTGAGAAGAGTTAAGTGTGGTACCCATGATAATTGCTCGTCGAGTTCAACTCCCAGATACCTAACCTGCGAGCATCTATCAATCTTCAGGCAGGTGCAGTTGTTAGTGTTAGTGGGGGAAGAATTATATAGGCAGGAGTGAGCTCTAATAGAAGATAGTTGACTGGGTTGCAGAGATTTTTTGATTGAGAAGGTAAGGAATTTTGACTTGGCAATGTTTAGTGTTAAAAGATTTCTGCTGAGCCAAGTGATTATTTTATTTAGTTCTAGCTCACATCGGATGCGTACCTCGTCCCAAGTCCTTCCCTGAAAAACCAAAGCAGTGTCGTCAGCAAAGGTAAATATTTTACCGTTAGGTGGAGTATAACGACAAAGCTCGTTTATGTAAATCAAGAAAAGACTCGGACCCAGCACACTACCCTGAGGTGTTCCATAAGAAACATAGGTGTCATCACTAACGTAAGAACCAATTTTAACACATTGACATCTATTGGTTAGATAATCTTTGAAAAGATTGAGAGGGATTCCACGTATTCCGATATTCTCCATTTTCTTTAAAAGGATAGGGATGGAGACAGTGTCAAACGCTTTGGCGATGTCTAGGAAGATACCAATACACTTCCGCTGTGAGTCTAGATTTTTAACAACAAAGTCTGTTAAATTTGTTATAGCTTGCTCGGTAGATTTACCGGCGCGAAATCCAAATTGTGATTCTGATAATAGGTGATCCTTTTCCAGATATGTAATTAGTCTATTGTTAATTAGTTTTTCAAGTATTTTAGACATAGCGGGTAAAACGGAGATAGGCCTGTAGTTATTGACACTGTCTCTGGTCCCTTGCTTATGGATAGGGTATATCAAGGAGCGCTTGAATGCTGTCGGAAAGACACCACTTTCGAAACATGTGTTAAAAATGTGAGTCAGTAAAGGAACTAACGTATTGGAGCAATATTTTAGATAATGAGTAGGTATTCCATCGTATCCAGTAGCCGAATCATTTTTTAAATTAGCTAGAATTGAATGGACCTCTTCTTCGTCAGTGTCAAGTAAAACAAAGGAATTTGAGTGAGTTTGAGTGGGAATATTAGTATGTGATGTGGGTGTGGTTGGAGAAGGAATGTTTTCCGCAAGAGATTGACCAATAGTAGCAAAAAATCTGTTTACACTATTAACTGCGCTTATGGGACCCTCTTTGTGATTAGATATTAGCTCGGAAGCCGGGCTATTATTTTTGGTTGTGTTAGTAAAACTTTTGATAATTTTCCACGATTCTTTAGCATTTTTACACTTTTGAAGTAGTAACTTGTAATGTTCAGTCTTAAGTTTTTTTAGGAGGTTATTACAAAAGTTCCTGTACCTGCGGTAAGTTAATACTGCTATGTCATTAGATGGTAGCTTTTTAGCTTTTCGATGTAATTTGTCGCGATGCCTAATACACTTGAGTAATCCAGGAGTCATCCAAGGTTTTAATGGTCGTGAGCGCCTAGGTAGTGTAATTGTTTTAGTGTTGTTATCTAGTGTTTGTTTAACTGATTTTAATAGGATGCTAGTAGTTTTATTAGGATCTGATATGGAGTAAATTTCTGATAAGTCCAAAGCACTTAGTTCTTGAGCGGCTTTATGATAGTCAGTTTTATAAATCTTCGCTAGAGGCTTGTAATGGGATTGGCTCGTGGAAATATTTAATAAGACTGGATAGTGGTCTGTAATAGATGTTTGCAACACGAATGTTTGACTCAGCGATTGTGACTTTAAGAGAATGTGATCAAGACATGCGTTCGCTCTGGTTGGTAACGAGTGAGCTGGTAGCAGTCCATGCTCCGCAGCCAGATTCAAATAATTTCCGCTGATACCGGTGTTATTGTCCGTAGCTATATTTATATTTATGTCTCCGATTACTGCGATAGTGGAGTAAGTAATTAATTGCTGTAGGGCACTGTCCAAGGAAGAAAAAAAGCGATCAAGGTTACGAAATGATGGCGATCTGTAAATTGCCAAGAACGCAATATTATTTTTGATTCGTAAAATGAGACAGTTAGCGTCATGAAATTGGGGTTCTTCAATCGAGCAGTTCAGTCCATACAAAGAATAAACAACAACTCCATCATTTTGATTGATAGATTGCTTTGTGTAAGCTATATTATAGGAATCAAGTTTCGGAATCGGTTTCTGTATGTCCAGCCAGCACTCAGTGAGAATTAATATATCACAATTAATGGATAATCTCATAAGCAGGGTTTCTAATAGCTCAATATTTTTGTAAATGCTACGTATATTAAGAGTGAGAACCTTGATATTATTACTATAGTGTCTTAGGCTAGAACCTAACCGATCTGGATTTATAAACTCAGATACAGAAATGGAAGTATTGTCGATATCGCTACAAACTTCATTAAAATTAGCCATTAGTCAAAGCGGTTTTTATAAACACTGAATGAATTGAACCGTGTAGGTACATAGAAAAGCAACAGGTAGGAAAGTTATGAGATCGGATCAAAACAAGTGAGTCACCGTGCAGGTGAACGTTTGCTATTACGGGAATTTTAAAGCTATATAGTTTTAGTGTAATTTTATCTCTCTGGCCAATCGTCACGTCAGTTATGTTAAGGGTGATAAAAGTGTATTTTGTGAGTGTATGTGTTTGTAATATGGGATATGCAGTGATAATATACTTAAAGATCACGAAAGTATTATAAGTAAGTAATATATGAATCAAATAAAACATAAAAAGTAGAATTAATGCTAGTCAGACCGCCTCGGCGATCTTCTTCAATTCTTCCAAGCGGGATTCATGTTTGATTAGTATAAAGGGTGACCCGTCTTTCTTGCGCAAGTATATTTTCCCGTTGGCTGTCCAGGAGTACATGTATTCTTCTTTCTTAGCAAATTCTCGTGTTAAATAATACAATCTCTTCATTTTAGTGGATAATTGCTCCGATACATATATGGGGGTAGTGTAACCTTGCATTCCAAGTAGGCTCGCGTTTAGGACGCCTAAATGATCCTTTTTGTATTTTTTTGAGGCATTTATTAGTGAAGATTTGATCAAGGTGTTTTGAAATTCAATAGTGACTGAAGAGTTCTTATTTTCTTTTTTGCTGGGCATTCTGTAGACGTCTCGAACATCACTGTTTTTGATTTGTAGGTTGAGTTGAGAGCTCAGGTGTTGAATCATGGAAAATAACCGTTCTTTATTTTCGTTATGTATTTTTGGAACGTTTCGTATTTCAATGCTGGTTTTTAATGAATTTTGTTCCAGGATGTCAATTTTACCCTCAAGTAGTGATAGGTTGTCGATTAATTTACTGCGTTCCATTTCTAAACTATCAATTTTAATTTCAACGGCAGTTATTTGGTCTGACATTCTATTCATAGATTTTTCGATATCCTGGTTGGTGGTTTTAATCGAGTTGTTTTGGTTTTTTACCTCGATAATATGTTCTTCAAGGGAGTCTAGTCTTTTGTTTTGGGTAATCATTAGGTTATTGATCATTTCTTGCAACTGATAAAACTCATTCGGACTGCCTTCACTGGATAAGCGACGACGTTTAGAAAATTTCGAGCGAAGTGTTATGTTTGGGCTTTGTTCATCCTCTATTGAAGTAGTATGGGAAATGTCAGGATCAGTAACAGTTGGATGGATTGATTTAGATGGTGTTGAACGTGACATATCGCCGTGCGTTATATAAGGTAATTAAATTCAATCGAAATGGCCAAATGTAGGCCTAAATGAATACGCTCCCGTCGGCCTGCGCTATTTGCGCTCGTAGCTATTTTTAGACCGTCAGTTAGGCCAGACACGCCCACTATCGAGCGATTGGTTTTTTTTGGCGGGTGGGGGTTGCGCAGACGCAATCTCAGGTAAGTAAGAAGATGTCAGAAAATCGCATGCATCTATTTGTCTCACTTACTCCCAAGGGTGGTGGTGGTAGCAGCTAGTTGATTCTTATGGACTCCTGGTACACGTACGAATTTTTATGTTGATTGTTTAAAACAATTAAAATGAGAATTCGACAACAAACACGTCTAAACAGCACGGAGGCGAAGGAGGAAGGGGGTATATGTATATGAGGCCTTCACCTGCAGAGGGGTTCTTGCAATTTAAATATTAAATAGTGTTCTTTTTCTAATCATTATATGTACATATTTTTTTATTTTGTTTAGCGTGTAAAAATAGGATTAAGATTAGTTTTAAATACCTGTAATTTTTTTTATTTTTTGCAAGAAATAAAGGAATTTTTTATTATTTTTTATTTTATTATTGTATATTATCATTTTTGTAAAAAGTCGTAAATAAATGTTTTTCGTTCTTTCATCATTTGCCATTTTGAAAAGAGTAATTGCAGAGTTTATTGCCGGCTCTTCTCTGCAAAAGTAACCTACCGAAACTTTTTTTTTTTCAAATTCCTGCTCCGCCGCTACGAGGCTCGCGAGGCTATCAACCGCGGAACTTGGCGTAAGATAAGACTTTTTTTAGAAGGTCCTGTGAAGAGTTATTTGTATGAATAAATATTAAATTTAATTGTCTCACCCATAATTTCTACTACTACTAATTTTGACTCCAAATAGAGACAGGGTTCCCAAATGGTAAATAATAAACACACATAGAAACATTTTTTACAAAGTTATATTTGAAATAAAATCGTTTCAGCTTTAAAACCCATGTTTCTATCAATATCCTTTGTTGCTTGTAACTGCAGTGGCTTTGTTCTCTTATTTTATTATGTGTTGGTATAAATGTTTTATTATATGGATTTCTGAAAGATTTCTTTTTTATTTAAACTTATTTTTATGCAGTTCATCGAGTACTTATGTAATCCAAAAGTTTTGTTAAAGTTAATAAAAAAGGTCCACTTAGCAGCACAATAATCCCACTATTAAAGGGGGGTAAATTCCCCGTGAATGGGAAAATATTACACAATTTAATTTAAAATAAGATACAAACATAGATGCGTCAAAAAGATCCTTTGATTCGATACACTGGCACAAATGCGAAGATAGTTAAATCTTGACAATCTCTTTCAATCTTTGAATCTTTAAAATGTTGGAAAGCATCTGTTTTCGATGCTATAAAAGCTTTCTAGATGTGGCTTAATTTGTATACTTGAATCAATATTTTACTGTTGAGGTGACGTGGCAGAAGGTGTTCATTCATAAATGGAAAGCTCACATGTTCGAAAAATCAAGTTTCTGGTGACAAAAGCTCGAAGCACAAACACATTGCCAGTTTCAATAAGATGTTTAAGGTTCCTTTAAAATGGGGTTCCTTATTGCAAATTTAATTTATATGTCCTATGTCGAATGTACCTACCAATATTGTATGTTTTACAATATCCTATTGAACCTAGTTTCGTCCGAACAATACCCTGAAGTGTTCTCCGTCATAAATCAAAAAACAATTAATTTATATACCGACCTATTTTCATTTACTTCTCAAACCAGTATTTGTACAATAGAAGGTAATTCAGTTGAATATTCACCGCTCCCACCTCAATTTGAATATTTAATAAGGACCCAACGACACGAGATATCAATTTGCGACCGAAATCTTTGACCCAAAAGATCCAGTTTCATCACAGGATTAACCCTTATTTGTTTATATTTAAACTAGCTTCCAGACTCAGTAGAACTAGATTAACTTGATAAGCTGAAAATTAGAAGTATTTTTTTTATTGAGGCATCTAGAAAATTTAGCGCCTGAATAAACAATAAGGCAACGTGAAATGGCTCTCACCGTCCGTTTGCAGATTGCTATGAGCCGAGTACCAGGCGCTTTAAATTGCTTTCCACTACTTATACTACGAAACAGCGAATAGAGACTATCTTAGTAAGCTTTGAATCTAAATTGTATTGACTGTGAAGAAAAATTATATGCTTAGGTTAGAAGGAAAATGTCTTGATGAAATTCTGAAGTAGATTAGCATCGATGCAATGTTTATGTAATTATTATCTAATTTAATTAATGGCCAATGTAATGATTCAAGTTTAATATCTAGGATTTATAATCGATTCTTCTTAGAAACTAAAAGAAGCAACATCATAAATCCTACTAATATTATAAATGCGAAAGTTTGTATGTATGGATGTTTGTTACTCTTTCACGCTCCAACGGCTGAAGGGATCTGCTTGAAATTTGGCACAGAGCTAGAATATGTTCTGGAATAACACATAGGCTACTTTTTATCCCGGGAACGCGGGTGAAACCGCGGGGAGCCACTAGTACATAGTATAAAACAAAGTTGCTAGCCGCCGTCTGTCTGTCCCTATGCATACTTAGATCTTTAAAACTACGCAACGGATTTTGATGCGGTTTTTTTTAATTGACAGAGTGATTCAAGAGGAAGGTTTTTACGTGCAAATCATTACGCTATGGCGAATAGGAGCGGAGCATCAATCAAAATTGTTGCAAAAACTGGCAAGTAACGAAGTTGCGCGGGTCACCTAGTAAACTATATTTAAGGTTAAAGAAAGACGATACTTTTAAAAGGATCATCAAATTGACAAATAACCCGATTATTGTATTGCGAAGAAATAAAAAAAATGAAAATGAATTAATAATAATAATCTGTCCTTTATTTTACGTGATTGGTATTTAATCATACTTGGTGGCGAAACTTCATCGTAATTTTAGAAGTATACTTGTACCAGTTGTACCTACCTACCAACTTGTTGTAATTATTCCAATACGAACGTTTATAAGTTCTTTAGACGCAATTAGCGAGGCGTCAGAAACAATTTTCAACTTAATTAATTTAGAACAAAATCTTGACCGCAGTGCGACGCGCGGTTCATGTTATTTTGGAACGAAGTATGGTACGCTGCAAGATTATTATTATTGTGTCATCGGTGTAACATCAGTCGGTTTGAAATTGGATCGTCATTTGAATTTTTTTATCTATTTTTTCTTCGTTCTTAATTCAAATTACATATTTTTAAATACTATGGCCTCATTCGCACAAAAGTTTTCAAATGCCTAAGGTAAATGACCCAATGGTGGCCAGTTTAGGAAAAAAAAAACTGGTTATTGTGAAATATTACCAAAATTGTGAAAGTTTCAGCACTGAATATAGTGAAACTGTAAAGTCCAGTCCTTATTTAATATTTGTAATGTGTTGCGCGTGAGGTACGTCAAAGCTGGATTCAATTAATTTAACAAATAAAAGTTGTAGTTTTGTGACCCAGTCTTGGACAGGGAAAATTCATTAATGGATACCCCAGTCTTAGTCTTAGTTTATCTTTATTTTATGGTTAACACATCAAACAAAACTAATTTTGATTTTAATTAAGCAATACTATTTTACAAGTGAAACTTTCTGCTCACCGCCTTAACGATTTCCTTAAGAAAAGCCGTCGTTGTCAATTTCAAATCACCTTACACTTTGTATTCGTGCATATTTGTACATGTAACTGACTGAATTCAATAAAACGTTAAACTTAGATAGTTCGATGTATAAAGTCTATGTCACAGTGATCCCAATGTAAAAACATTCGCTCATGTCCGAATTCTAGATGTTTCTTTTAATTTTTGGCCATTACTGGTACCGTGGCCACGACTGGTACACTTACGATACAACAAATGCATTTCCTAGTAGGTACCTATAATGTTCACACGACAGCGTTTTTAATACGCGGCCCTTATTTATCGAACAGTGTAGCATTTTCAATTTTGGGCGATAGAATTAGAGCATATTATGGTACTTGGGCAATCCCATTGCTCATTTGTTGTATTTGAACACTTTTTTAACATCCGTTAAAAAACTCTCTCGTGATATGATCTCTATTTGTCTGGTCGGTTGGTGTGGTTCTTTATACTTCAAATTAGTTCAAATAGAACTTAAAATTAATATTTTTATTATACTTCTTAGAAACTTCGTTCCTATCCGGTGTCCCACGACACGACGGGGTCTTTTCAATAATTCTGTATATTTGAGGTATGATGAGAGAAACCGATATAGCTACATGACAAAGCATTATTAGTGATAACAGATTACGCGCCCTTATCACTAGACTAAAGCCAATTACAGACAACCTTTAGGTGATAAGAAAGGATTTATTAAAAACTTTTTAATATATTGTATTATTTATACTATATTAATTTATCTACACTAATATAAAAAGAAGAGTTTGTTTGTTTGTTTGGTCGCTTGAATTGCTAAACTCAGGAACTACTGGTCCGTATATGTGTTTGTCTATTATATAATTTAACACACACACACACACACAGTGGTAATGTGTTGGAAAGATTGTCAAACACAAGTCAAAAATAATGCGACTTTTAACTATACTTGTTCAGTATAGATGCATTTTGTAACTCAGGTACTTCCGATGTAGGTAAATAGGACGAAACATTTTACGGTACATAATAAGGAAAATCATACCGTCAGTCTGTTTGGGGAAGTACCTTTGTAGTTAACGGTAGGTAGTGAAACATAGTTATACATAGTAGCGTGATGGCTGGTCGGCATTGAAATGTGACTCATAAATAAATGCGATGCGAAGGCCTGCTGTCCGTATGTCACGAAAATCAAAAAGTTATATATCCTACCTACATCATATAATTTATTTTTTTGTTAATTTATGAATTTTCCAATATTGCATATAAAAAATAAAAGCTCTAAAAAGATTACCTATAGGTAATTTCATGCAACTTCATTTTGAATTCAAAGCTTTAATCTAAAATATGTTTATTTTAAATTGATCACAAATTGTTATTTCATTATTATAATAAATTTTAGTTCATTCTGTTTCCATCTCTTAGAATTTCATGCAAGCGAAGTCACGGGCACTGTACTAGTTCTATAATATCTATACTAAGATGTAGGTACTTATAACTGCAGTGCACCTCAGTCAAAACAAGTTTGTTGTAGGAGAAGCACGCTTTTATAGTATTTACGTGAATACTTTTTATCTATTTTTGCTTGGCACTTTATTAATTGTAAGTACCTACTCATTTATTTGCAGTGACGGATTAACCCTTTAACAAATTAAGCAATTGCCTAGGGCATCACGTCTGGGGGTTCAGAAGAAGCACAAAAAAATCTATCCTTAGGGCATCACGTCTCACTCTCACGTCACCAAAAACCACACCAACAATGGTTTAAAGACCGATTCTAGTTGACATAAGGACGTGGATTGCTTAGGGCATCAAGAAGTGTGGATTGCTTAGGGCATCAAGAAGTCTTAATCCGTGACTATTTATTTGTTATAGTTTTAAAGGTCAATGAACTGATAAATTATTATTCATGCGCTAGACTAATAAGCATTTAATGGTTTACTTTTTATTTACTTAATATTGTGTAAAAATATTATCTATAAGTATTTATCGGCGTAAAGATTAACTTTGTCAATGAAAATTTTGAAGCAGTAAAATATAAGCCGCTTTATGCATATTTTGTGATATGTTGGTAATTATTTAATATCTACAGATTAAATATTTTGGTGCAGGTACAAAATTATACTTTTATTTACTTAGGTACAAGTTCTTTTTTTAGTCACTAGAATACTATGCCAGATATGCCATGCACTCCTCCTATTCTTAACAATTTATTTATTGAGTTTTATGCTTTTCTTTATAAAAAGTTTTGTATCTTTTGGGGTTTTTTTACCGGCCATCTGTCTATGAAACTAATTGTTTTTTGTATTCCTCAGACTACTTCATTAGACGACATGCATTTGTAAGGAATTAAGCATATTATTTCCTTCCGTTTATAATATAGTTTCCTCAATCAAATAGCACCTCCTATTTAACCTCTTTATTGTAATAATTAAATATATAAATAGGTTAAACAACCAGTGCAAAAATATTGCTAATGTTTTCCTCAACACTATCCAAATGCTGTCGAAGATCACGCTCTAATGACTTCACTAACCGTTATTCAGTTATCGTAGATGCTTAGAAATTATTATTATACAAGTTCGATCAATATTCTCAGACATAAAATAAAAAGAAAACCCATGAAAGTGCCATCATGCTGTAGTTGTAGCACTCAGAAATTGTTAAGGTCACTTTATTGTTCTTTATTTTATATGATAAAAATATCCAGCGTTAATAATATAACATTATCATTATACTCAATACTAACGTCATATTTTTCATTTCAGATGAAGTTCAAGAGCTTAGTGGTTACTTTGGCGTTCTTAGCTTTATTACCGCTAAATGAAGCACTCAGAATTTTGGTGGCGTTCCCGATGTGTTCCAAGAGCCATAATATCTTGGGACAAGGTGTTGTTAGGCATTTGCTGCAAGCGGGACACGAAGTAAGTATTACATAATATATTACAGACGACAGGGTCTATAGTCTACTATTTTAGTAACAAATCATTCGATCAAAGCTTCAGTATTACATGAAAATTTTTGTACTAGCATACTTGTTTTTATTCTTCGCAGTTAAATAGACTTATGAATTAATTAGTACACAAAAAGCAAAATCACTGTCATATTAAAATTACTTTATTTTTACTATTGTAGAAGGAAGACAATTATTTCTAACTCCCATAAATTATTTAATAACAGAGTTTCCTAACAAAATCCGAAAAGGAGGCAGAGCTATCTTAAAATATGTCATGCCACTAGGCTTTATTGAGAAATACAGAAATTAAAACTTAAGCAAAATGTATTTAATGTTTACAACACGGTTCAATTTAAGGTGGTGTTCATAACGTCTTTTCCTGTAGACAAGCCAGCGCCCAATCTAAAGGAAATTGACGTTAGCTCAATCTATCGGGACCTCTTAGCGCAAACTGAAAAATGTAAGTGTCAAACAGTTAATAAGCTTTTAAAATGTCCCGTCACTTTCAACCTACTTTCAGAATAATGATAAAAGCAGTAGGTACATACTACATACACCCAGATATAGCCTCCTTGCAATATTTATTTAATCAGTATTGTAGTGTATGAGACTTGTCTCGAACGCATACGTCACTATAGTCTGTGATCAGGCAGTGTGCAAATGGCGCTAACTGCAAATGTGGTGGTGCGTTGACGAGCCAATAAAGTAAATTGTGATTATAGCAAACTTTGAAGGTATAACAAGGTTTTTATTAAAAGTTGGCATTATCAACTTAAGCTTAATTAATTGATGTATTAAAATCATTAGAATTACTTTTAGTAGTCTCAGTACCAAAGAAAGCCATGTTAACTTGGAATAAAAAGTTCACTTCTAATTTACAAGAGCAATAAATCACATAAATTCAACAGTGAACTACTTTTCCTTTTCAGATGACCAATTTAAGCTCAAGCACATGGTTGGGAAGACCAACTTTGGAGAATCATTGATGTTTATGTATTTCACCCATACCTTCCACAATCAATTCTTAGAACACGAGAACACAACAAAACTACTAAGTGATCCTAATGAGAAGTTTGATGCTGTTATACTGGAATGGTTCTTTTATGAATCTATTGCTGGGTATGTAGTACGTTCTATCTGGTATCTAGTAGTTATATTATAGCTCTTGATGGTTATTAAACATTTTTATATCATTCAACATCATATCTGTTAGTATTGTATGAAGTATAAAATGATTGCATGAAACCTAAACTTATTAATATTTTAGAAAAATCGTTTTATTCAAGAACAGCATTTGCGTTACAATTGAAATAAATAACTATTGGATATAATAATAATCAACTAGATAAGGTATTGGATATAATAATAATCAACTAGATAATAACTTCCATATAGTTCATGACGCGCAAGAAATTTTCAAAGATCAGACCTCTATATAGTTAACAAAATAAGCTGTCAGGGTTTATACACTGTGTTGATACATCGTCAAATTGCATCACGTTACATAAACGGAATTGGCTTTGGTGAACATTAATATAAATCAATGTTAACTTCTGTTCCAGAATTGCTTCGCTATTTAAAGCACCACTGATTTGGTTCGGTTCCACAGAAGCTCACTGGCAAACTTTGAGGGTAATCGATGACATTCCAAACCCAGCTTACAATGTAGGCTTGTTTTCTCAAAGTAGGCCTCCACTCTCCTTTTGGGAAAGGACCATAGAACTATGGACGTTGCTCAAGAAATATGCTATTATGAAGTAAGTTGAACTAGTTTGTAATAATAATAATATGTACTCTACTAGTGGTTCCCCGCAGTTTCAGCCGCGTTCCCGGGAGAACTTAAATTTTCTCGTGTTTAAAAGTAGCACATGTGTTAATCCAGACTGTGTTCTAAATTTCATCCAAATCCATTCTGTAGTTTTTTGCGTGAAAAAAATAACAAATATCCATCCATACTCACTAAGTTTCATATTTATAGTATTAGTAGGACTATTCATTGTAAATAGGAGAGTTGTTAATAGGATTGTAAAAATCTTTACTTCAGAATCAGATGGAGAATTGTGTAGAAAAAATTGCAGAATATTTATTAACTATTTCATCCACAGCTTAATTCTAGTGCCTCTAGAGAAATTAGAGTATAACAGTGTGTTTCCATCAATTGCTGCTAAACGAGCCATTGAAATGCCTTCCTACAATGAAGCTGTCTACAACGGATCGTTCATGTTCTTAAATTCTCACCCATCGATTGGAACGCCTTTTAATTTGCCTCAAAATGCGAAGTATGTTGCTGGTTACCATATTGATGATAAAGTTCCGCCTTTACCAAAGGTGAGTAGAATTTATCTCGAAAATAACAGTTAATCCGTAAAGGACATTTCATAATATACACTTTGTTTTTGGGTGTCCATATATTCGAAAGATATTCAAAATGACTATTAACTATAAATGAGTTACTTATTTCCCTTTCGTTGTTTATCTAACTAACGAAACAACTGATAAATTAAATTCATCTTATCACCAGCTAAATAACTTGGGGAATATTATTATAATAAATAATTTATAGTAATATGCTGTTTCAGGATCTTCAAAAAATATTTGACGATGCCAAAAAAGGAGTTATATATTTCAGTATGGGATCAAATCTTAAGAGTATCGACATGACGTCTCAAATGAGGGAGTCACTACTTAAAATGTTTGGAAGTCTTAATGAAACTGTCATATGGAAATTCGAAGGAGATTTAGAAAAAGTTCCATCTAACGTTCATTTGGTGAAATGGGCTCCACAAATTAGTATTTTATGTAAGTACCCTTAGACTGACCATCGATTGATTAAAGCTTTTTAGTATATTATTTATTCAAATAAAAATTGCGCTACATGAATCCGATCCTAAACATGTGGTTGGAGGGAGATTAGAATATTTGACAGAGACATTAAAATATTTATTTTGCCAATCGTCCCAATTTCAATAAATGTCTACCAAACGGTTTAACGTCTCCAAAAGTTTACGATTCTTTAGGTTCTGCTCATTTCTATTAAGGAGTAAATTGAAAGATTATTGCAATTTCAGCTCACCCTAATCTCAATTTCTTCATAACACACGGAGGACAGCTGTCTACAACTGAAGCTATACACTTTGGAGTTCCAGTCATAGGCATACCAGTACTTGGAGATCAACATGTTAATATGAGAGCGGTAGAAGACAAAGGATTTGGCATCCATGTTGATTTGACGGAAGATCTAGCTAATAGTCTTAGTGTGGCTATCAAGGAAATGCTCCGAAATCCTACGTAAGTGCCAATTAAATGAAAATGATTGATGTGCCTAAAAACTTTAGTCTTGGCAAGCCTTGAATTGCATGCCAACAAAAAACGACAGCTAAAATTTTAAGACATTAACCGTGTAGGTATTGTCGAATATTAATGTCTACAAAAACTAGCTTTTATTATCATGGACATGCGCAATTGTTTGTAATATACATGATTGGTGGTACAGAGTCTAGTTTGGCTGTTTCTTCGTTCAGTGGTAATGCCAAATTATATTAGGTATATATGTATTAGCATTTTGAATTGTGTATTTTCCCAGGTACAAATTGAGGGCGAAAGAGTTATCGTTGATATACCACGACAGGCCGGTGCCTCCTGGCGCGGAGCTGGTGCACTGGGTGGAGCACGTCGTGAAGACGCGAGGAGCGCCGCATCTGCGCTCGCCGGCGCTGCACGTGCCGCTCTACCAGAAGCTGTACCTGGACCTACTAGCACTCATATGCTTATTTGTATACTTCCTTTACAAAAGCGTGATATTCATTAGCAAACGATCAAAAAAGGCAGAGAAGAAGAAGCGTAGTTAATATTTGATTTTAACTCTACAGTATTTTTTGTACCAGTGAAGTAAAGATTTTATTGTGTATTTAAAAGTGATTAGGATATCATTGCTATTAGTTCTACTGTCTCATTCAAGTGTTTCTTTAAGCTTATTAAGAATCTAAAAGACTGAAATAAAAATCGGTAATGTGAGAAATTGTGTTCGTAATTATATAGATACTTATTAATGTAAGGGATGTCTCTTCACTTATAAATGTTCTGATATTTCAATTTATTTCTAACATTAATAACTCTGAGTCTTAGATGTTTTATTGATCAAATCTTAACTGTATAATCTCTCTACTGGTATCTAACTGGTTATAATTCTTAAACGACACCTAAATTTAATTCATAGTTCCACCATTGTTCGTTTTTGTCGTACATTTAGTAATGTTTATATACATGATTTATTTATGATTTAAAAATACGAGCAATAAATTAAATTTGTTCAAAGTTCATTGGAACTGAAATCGTGTTTAAAATGTAAGACCTTGAAAGGGTCATTGTGCGTTAGTACCTACTTTGATTAACTTGACATAATAAACATGATTGTATAACACAAGATAAACTTTGGAATAAATTATACATCATCAAAGTATTATTAGTTCTATCTGCCTCTTATACACAATTAAGGCACTCCCAGACCGGACGCGTGGTCATGCACTAGTTGCTAACGATCATACAAATCTGCTCTAATCTAGGACTTTGTACCGACGACAATACACATGGAAACTTTGTGATGACTTTTACAAGAATACTTGATGCTATTTACCTATTTGCGTTTACTGTTTGAAGTCCTAAAATCAAATAATTCAGATAATCTATGGAATAACAAGTTTTTTTTGCTGTACAAAAAAGCGTAATATAAAAATATTTTTGGCGAAAACCGCACGTTCAAACTCGTCACAATATACAGTTTCGACACTCGCCAGCTCTAGTATTGTTTGAATTGGATTAATCAACGAAATTGCTAACAACATGCAATCGCTTGCACGTCCGTGTGATTCCAACAGGCATCTAGTATTGTACTACATATATAAATAACATAGCAACTGTGATAATGAATATTTTATCAATACGATTCTTAACATAGTCACGTTAAAGTGCGTACACAAGTTGCACGTATGTAGTCAGCTTTAAATAGATAATATTATTCGCGTTTGAAGGACGGCAAACTTGTAGTGTTAAACAGTGACTTCACTGCGCGCATGCAGCATGGATTGCCGGACAATATTTGTGGTCCTATATTTCGTTTTCTGTTCGGAGGCCTATAAGATACTAATATGCTATCCTTTACCAGTGAAAAGTTTAAATATTTTAGGCGAAGGACATGTGAGACATATGTTAAACGCTGGTCATGAAGTAAGTAATAAGAACACTTATATTCGGTAGAACTTTTTGAAGAAAATGTTTGCTTTAAATGTTAATTTATGTGGTAGAAGGCTTTAAGAGTGCAAATAAAATTTATGAGTGTTAGTTATGAGTAAATTAATTAGTAAAGTGATAATGAATTTATCGATCGTGAAACCGACGGCAAATAAAGAGTTTTTGTAACTTAAATCTAAATTAAATGTGGTCACAATGTTGATGTAAAATTTATTGAATTATTTCAGGTAACATACATAACAGTGTTTCCAAAAAAAGATAACACTCATAAGAATTTGCGCCAAATTGATGTCAGCAAAAATATGCAAATGTTTACGGGTAAGTAAACAATGACCGTAATCGGATGGAATCAAATTAGTGAAACACCCATATATAATATGTTAAATGTAAAAAAAAAAAATTTTTATTAACTATGAGTTATAAGGTTTACTTTGCACCATGGATGTGCGTCATATGAAACATTGTATTGAGTTAATCTATTTTATTATTACAACTTCTTTGTCATTAAATATTGAAGACATTTTTACGACAGTTTTCAAAGTGTCGTGTGGTAATCTCTATTTTTTTTTTAATAAATAAGGTTTTACTTCATTGAAATAAATGAGCTTCTTATTTTAAATCATCTATAAAACATTACAGATGATGACACCTTGAAGATAGGGTACATAATGGAGCACAAAGTAGTAGAAAGCGATCTATATTACGTTCAGGAATTCGCAATGAAATCCGCCATCGCCACGATTGAAAATGAAGATGTACAACGTATATTGAACGATCCGAAGGAACATTTCGATGCTATAATCGTTGACTATTTGGAAATTGAAATTTATGCTGGGTAAGTTTAATTAAAATTTTAAAGAAAAATAACTCAAAACATAACGCACCGTTCATTCGTAACCGTTACTGAACGAACTATTCAAAAAAATATGTTCCATATTTTTTGTTTTCATAAATTATTTCTCCAGTAAAATTATTTTTTTTGTTTTGGTTTCGATATGAAGTTGCGATAATAAATATATTATATAACGTACTCAGGCTATCCTGAGTAAGTGATACATAATATACTTATAATAGGTACGGTGTACCTACTTGATAAATTGATGCACAATGTTTAGTTTGTGATCTTATTTACATTATATAAGAATTTACAATATATAAATAAATAAATAAATATCCTGGGACATTTTTCACACACGGCCAATCTGACTCCAAGGTAAGCTTCAAATGAAGCTTGTGTTATGGTAACCAGATAGCTGATATACTACATATATTAGTTTTAAATACATACATATTATGGATATTTACATCCAGACACAGGACAAACAGACATATTCATGCATACAAATGTTTGTCCTGGGTGGGATTCGAACCCACGACCCGCGGCTTGAAAGTCAGGGTCACTAACCACAAAGCCAACCGGGCTGTCAATATATATCTATATATAAGATATATATCTATGTTTATTCTACGTACTCCAATAGAAAAACATTTACATATATTTGCATAGTTTGATAATTCAAATAAAGCTTTTATTACTTACTAGTGGTTCCCCGCGGTTTCACCCGCGTACCCGGGATATCTTCCATTTTCCCGGAGTACAAATTAGCCTATATCCTTTCTCAGGCTCTAGACTATCTGTGTACCAAGCGTAGCGTGAAAGCTAGACAGACAGACAGATAGTTGCTATCGGATTTATAATATTAGTATCTATAGATGATATTTTCCGTGCAACCGATCAATGCACTGTTTATTACAGGTTTGCTGAGATCTTTGGCTGCCCGATGATATGGTCGTATTCTATGGGACCTCATTGGCAAGTGTTGAGGCTGATCGACCAAGAAACGAATCCAACATACGGCTTGGATTATTTATCAGAAAATGTCCTTCCGTTCACATTCACACAACGTCTTCAAGAATTATGGTTACACATTAAATGGCATATAGTGAAAAGGTAAGAAGAGAATTAATAGCTTAATGTGGAAATTTGTCAAAACTTGACTTTTAATTGAATTGGTAGATAATGTAAATAAGATATTTCAACAGTCCTCGTGGTGGACTATGGCCCCTCGTTGTTAGGGGAGCTCCTTTAGTGGAGTCGTAAGAGCTGATCATGATGATACCAACATCAGTTCATGAATTTCTTGCAGATTCACTACACTACCAAAGGAAGAAATAGTATATGAGAAATACTTTAAACCACTGATCGAAAAACGTGGCCGACCTGTTCCAAACTACCAGGATATTGTATACAATGCTTCTCTTATCTTCGGGAATGACCATCATGCATCCGGAAATATCCCGGCGTTGCCACAAAACTTCAAATTACTTGGGGGATATCATATTGAGAATCCTGCTAAACCTCTACCAAAGGTAATGTCGGTGGACCTTTAATGTTTAGCTATTTCACAAATACTGAAATAGTTTTTGTTGCTAGATTATTTTAAATAGCCCATTACCTTAAAAAATACATAGACTGATATAATTGTATATAACAAATATTCTTCGTCATTGTCAATTCGAACTGATAAATCTTATATGGGCCAATTCTGATAACGATAATAAAAATTTGGTTCAAACATATTAGTCGGTATGATTACTTCACCTAACCATTATCATAATAAATAATGATTAGATGTAAATGATTGGTTACATAAATTTCTAGGACCTTCAAGAGTTGATGGACAATGCAAAGCATGGTGTCATTTACTTCAGCATGGGATCGACGTGGCAAAGCAAGGATATACCAAAACATATTACAGAAGGACTCCTCCAAATGTTTGGACAGTTCAAGCAATTAGTAATATGGAAATATGAGGAAGATTTGCCAAATTTACCCAAAAATGTTCGCACTTTAAAATGGGCTCCGCAACCCAGCATATTATGTAAGTCGAGATGATGATTAGTATCACTTCATATATTCTCGAACTAAAATATAAGAATATTGTTTATAAAAGAAGGATTTTTTGAAGATGAACTTACTTAATAATAATAATTCGTTATATTTCAGCTCATCCAAACTGCTTGTTCTTCATCACCCATGGAGGCCATCTATCATCCACTGAAGCTATTAACTTTGGAGTACCAACCATAGGAGTCCCTATTTATTTTGATCAGTTCATCAATATAAACAAAGCTGTCTCCAAGGGTTACGCCATTAAAGTAGACTTAACTATGGATTTGGTGAAAAACTTGAAATCTGCAATGGAAATTATGCTGTCAACTTCAAAGTAAGATATGACTTTAACTTCATCAAATTATTTATATCCTACAAATTTTACTATGTGAAGTCAGTAAGCACTGAACAACCCTTATTGATATACCTACTGATATACCATATTTTGATATTTTATTTTTTGTTTTAATCAATCAATCATTTAATGTACATCTCTCAACAGATACAAAGAAAAAGTTAAGGAACTATCAGCTATATACCATGACCGACCTGTAACTCCTGGTGCAGAGATGGTCCACTGGGTGGAACATGTGGTGAAGACTCGTGGAGCGCCGCACCTTCGCTCCCCTGCGCTCCATGTACCCTGCTACCAGAAACTGTACCTGGACCTACTGGGTTTCATACTTGGAGCGATAATAATCTTCTACACACTCATTTCAAAGATCTGTTGCAAGGGTTCAGAGAAGAAACAAAACAAAAACAGTAGCAAAAAGAAGAATTAAGATTGTTATTGAGATCTGAAATTTATGATATTTGCTTTGAATAAATAAGATTTAATAAACCACATTTGTTTTAATTGAACAATAAAGTGAACTGTCAGAGACTATATAGATGCGATAATAACTGAGAATAATGTAACCAGCTTCAATTGGTGCTGAATGAAGTATCAGTAAATTGCTTAACAAAAATGCAGTATCCAGCTTGAGTAGCATTACTTCCAGTGAAATACTTTATATTATTGTATGTTAAGTGGTTAAGTAAGTACCTACATGGGTTGATTGATTGGTATGTATGTTATTTCCTAGTTGACTAGTTACAATTACCCCGTACGTCTTTATATTAAACAACAGGATGTAGAAAGATGTTAGAATCAATTTTGCTTCAGGATTAATAACATTGGTGTATAGCTTTGATCCGTCATAATTTTATACTAAATAATATTCAAAATGTCAATACTTGTGTTACTGTTATGTTCTTTAACTTTTTCTGATGCATATAAAATTCTATTAGTTTTTCCTGTGCCCGTCAGAAGCTTAAATATATTAGGAGAAGGATATGTGAGGCATCTTCATTTAGCAGGACATGAGGTAAGAATTCATTATAAAGTTTCTTATTCCTATATATATAGATTTAAATTAAATATTATTATAAAGGTCGCACTCTGATTATTTTATTTCTTCATAGATAGTCTACGCAACAGTTTATCCCATAAAGGGTGAACCAAGAAGGAATTTTAGACAAATTGATCTTAGCGCAAACTTGGAAGCTGTAAAGGGTAAACAATTGTGAAGAATATAATACAATAACATTGCATAATTTTCCTGACATTTGTTTGAGAGTAAAGTTTTTAGTCATTAAGAAAAATCACAGGTTACAAATTTCGAATGATTAACAGGAAAATTAGCATCATTACACCGATGTTGACTTTCAGTTGTAAACAAAATAGTTATGATTTATATTCCAGACGATAATGTATTAAACATTAGCTATGTGATGACAAAAAACGAGGGTTTGAATGATATAAGGCATATTCAACAACTAGGGGAAGCCTTTGCAAAGCCTACCTTTGAGAATAAGGAATTTCGGAAACTACTGGAGGATCCTAAAGAAAAATTTGATGTTATTATATCTGATTACCTTGAGACAGAGATATATGCCGGGTAAGCTTAAGTACATTATAATGACTATAATTTTGTTATGCATATGGGTAGCCAAAGAATACTATACTAAACTAGATAATTATACAGCACTAGTGGCTCCCTGCAGTTTCACCTGCATACCCGGGGATCATCCGTTTTCCTGGGATAAAAAGTAGCTTATGTCCTTTTTGTTTAGACTATCTGTGTACCAAATATACTTTAAATCAGTTCAGTAGTATTAGCGTGAAAGCGAAACAGACAGTTACTATCGCAATTATAATATTTGTTAGGATTTGGGGCCCATTTCCACTAGACGTTCTTATTCATTGACTTGATTCTAATGATGATGACTTGCTTCAAAATCTGGCGTTTATAACTCGTATGTATTATGTGTTTATAGGTTGGCAGCTTTATATAACTGTCCAATGATTTGGGCGTATTCAATGGGAGCGCATTGGCATGTCCTGAAACTGATTGACGAAGCTACGAGTCCTTCATACTCAACAAATCATTTAGCATTAAATATTCCACCATTTACATTTTCGCAACGTGTCCATGAATTATGGTCTCGAATTTTGTGGGTGCTTTTAAAAAGGTAAAGATTATTATACTACTTTTTGACTATTAACTATTACTTAGTTAAGTCCTCAAATATCAACTTTGGGACGAATTTGATTGTAGTGATGAAGCTGTCATCAGATACTGAAATTGACAGATTGACACAGATTGACTCAAAAACATCTCATGGCAGGCAAATGCAAGTGAAGTGAGGTATTACTGTATAGGTGCTCTTCTAATATATCCGTTGCTAGTCTATTATCTAATTCACAACACACATTTGCAATTGCAAAGGTTAACAGATCTGACCTTATCTTTATATATGGCATGGAGACCAATGTAATTTGCAATACAATTACTGAAAATCGCACAAATACAATTATTTCGGTAACTACAATGAATTCACGGTAATTATTTTGCGGGATTGCGCCCACACTGAGATTAAAGTATTCATTCCAATAACTCATAAAATATATTTATTTTAAACTAGATTTAAAATTTACATAATTTTCATCCATTTATAGAAAATTGAGTATCGTGTTTAATTGACTTCGATTGTTTCAGATTTACAACTACACCAAAAGAAGAAGCGATATATGAGAAATATTTTACAGTGCCTTTTGCTAAGCGAGGGAAAGCCCTGCCTAAGTATAGGGATATAATTTACAATGCGTCACTTATATTTAGTAACGACCACCATGCTACTGGTAACATGCCAGCTACACCACACAATTTTAGGTTTATCGGCGGATTTCATATAGAACATCCATCAATGGCATTACCTAAGGTAATTTATATAGGTACTAATAACATTCCGTACTGCGGTTTTACAATTGTTGATGAAGATTATTCGGTTTTACCGGAGCATTAAATCTTCCCGTATATAGTGTATACATAGATTTCAAGTTTAGGTGTACATCATAATGTAATGATTTATTTTGTTTGTGAACATTCTCATTTCTATCATTTAAAATATAATAAATTATCGTCAAAGATATTGACAAAATTTTAACTTAGCCTGGTAATCTTCTAGTAGTAGTCGTAAACTAGAAATAATTTGGACTGTGGGGCAAAACAACTTTTGGCGCAGATAGCTCATCAAGCCGTTACAGTTTCGACTCGATTATTAGAAGTCGTTAGGATGTACAAAAACAAAATTACAAAAACTTGTTCTGATTTTTAGGAGCTTCAAAAAGTAATGGATGATTCAGATCATGGTGTTATATACTTCAGTATGGGTTCAGCGTGGCAAAGTAAAGACATTCCAGAAACGATAGTCAAAGGAATATTGGATGTGTTTGGGGAATTGAAGCAGACTGTCATTTGGAAATTTGAGGCAGATCTAATGACCGTTCCAAAAAATGTACATATATTGAATTGGGCACCACAACAAAGTATTTTAGGTGAGTAGGTGCAGTAATGTAAAGGGCAATATTCCAAAGTATCAAAGATTAAATTTTCAGTATTTCTCATTTATATTGCAGCTCATCCAAATTGCAAGGTCTTCATCACACATGGAGGTATTCTCTCGTCCACAGAAACACTGCACTTTGGAGTACCATCCATCGTTATTCCTATTTACTATGACCAGTTTCTGAATGCCAACAAAGCTGCTGCCAATGGATACGCCATCAAAGTGGACTTGGATTTCTATTTACCTTATAATTTGAAATCTGCCATTGAAGCTATGTTTTTATCCTATCCGAAGTAAGTATTTTCCAACTTTAAACAACTCGATGATTCTGAAATTATTAAAGACATAGATACTATGTATCTTCATGCACAACTAATCGATAGGATGTTTATGAACTCCAGGTACTAAAAGCAGTGTGTTAACTGAGTTGTTCACCCTTTTCAGGTATCAAGCAAGGGTCAAGGAGCTATCGTTGATATACCACGACAGGCCGGTGCCTCCGGGCGCGGAGCTGGTGCACTGGGTGGAGCACGTCGTGAAGACGCGAGGAGCGCCGCATCTGCGCTCGCCGGCGCTGCACGTGCCGCTCTACCAGAAGCTGTACCTGGACCTACTAGCAATAATAGTAATATCTATAATAGTATTCCTTAAATGTCTAAAATATTTGAGAATAGTGTTCACGAAGAAAATTAAAGTAAATTAGTTTTGGTTTATAATTTCATATCGTCAATTCTTTATCTTATTAGTACGTTAAACATTATGAATTGTTATGACTATATAACAAGATATTCACATATACATATTCCGTATATGGGTACATGACCAAAATGAAATGTTTAAAATGTGAATTAAAATTGCCATTCAGAGTTTACATTCGATGTCATTTAATAGCGTGCACATATGAATACAAAAAAATATATTTATGTAGTTAACTAACTTGTTTACCATTTCAGTATATTTCCAATAACGCTAAATACAATATAATCTCGTGATATATTATATTAACATCCGTTAATGTTCTGAACCAGAATTAATAATGAAACATCATGTTATGTAACAGGGGTGTTATTTTTAAATATGTATTATTTGAGTAAAATAAATGTCTGTTAAATAATGAATAAAACAATGTATTCGTTAAATTTCTTTGCTAGGCACAAAATGCTTTAACTTAATTAAAACATTGGGTAAGCGCCTATCTTCACAGCATATCAAAGATTCCAGTCATTGAGTTTGTGTTTATTCGAACTAATCTCAGAACACTTTAAAGATATCTAAACGGTTTTCAATACTTTAAATAATTATTAAGGAAGCTATATAGGCTATTAATAAATTACTGTGATGCCGAGGGGGCTCGCTAATTAATACTCAAAATAATACAATATTTTTACAATCAATTCTTCTTCTTTTTATTATCAATATTAGTCTTTCTATTCGAACATAATCGTTTGAGCACAGCTACTACAACTATCAAGAATACTAATATTAAGGCTATCAGGTCTAGGTACAGCTTCTGGTACAGTGGTACGTGTAGAGCTGGTGATCGAAGATGTGGAGCGCCTCCTGTCTTCAGGACATGTTCCACCCAGTGCACTAACTCCACTCCAGGAGGGACTGGTCTGTCGTGGTATATCATTGACAGCTCCTTTACTTTCTGCCTGTATCTATAAAATTAAAAGTATGGTTAACAAGCTATCTTAAAAAAATATTAACCTTGGACCTTATTTATTCGTGCTATTTACTTGGATATATAAAATCATCGCAGAGATATAGAATTGGGGACAGGGTTGACAAATTAAGCGTTTGATTTTTATCAATTTATGAGATGATGATAGTTGATCTGTAGAACTATCTCAATATTTAACATCCTAAATGTATGGTAAGCATATGTTTTAATTAAAACACTTACTTAGGATTGTTAAGCATCTCATCAATAGCCGCTTTCAAATCGTCAGTCATCGTGTAAGAGAGGTCAACTCTCTTTGTGTATCCTTTCAGAACTGCTCTGTCGACATTATTGAACTGGTCTCCAAATACAGGGATACCAATGGTCGGTACTCCAAAATGAACGGCTTCATTCGTCGAGAGATAACCACCGTGTGTAATAAAGAGGACGCAGTTGGGATGTGCTGGATGGTAACATAATGGAAAATATTAGATATTATATTAGTGTTTGAGTAATGAAAATTTTTTACGTCATTAAATAATGCATAAGGTCAATAAAAAACTTTCGTACCTAGAATGCTTTGTTGCGGTGCCCATTTTAAAATATGCACATTCTTGGGTAAATTTGGAAAATCTTCTTCAAACTTCCACAGGACAGTCTGTTTTAAGCCACCGAATATTTTTAAGAAATTCTGCTTGAGCTCGGCTGGTAAATCCTTCCCTTTCAGATTTGAACCCATACTAAAGTAAATCACGCCATCTTTTGAACTATCCATAATTTTCTTTAAATCCTGAAAAGTTAATGATCAATATCAGAACAAGCGTTATTTATTCTTATCTTTTGTGGCGAGACATAGATAATTAAATTATAGTAATTGCAAATACTAAACCGCTTTTCCGATGTCCGACTTTTAAAATGAATACCTACATGTTTTTAATGGCATTTATGTGTGTTAGTCAAAAGTTGATTTATATAGCAAAATGTCATATCAGATATATACCTCTGGTAACGGTTTAACATTTCTATCAATATAGTATCCTCCGACTGACTTGAAGTTCTGGGGCAAACTATTTGCAAATCCAAGGGAAACATGAGCATTGGCCAAAACTAATGATGCATTGTATTTGACGTCATCAAAGGCTGGTGCAGATCTTCCTCTCTTTTCGATTATTGGTACCAATGATTTTTCATATACAGCTCGTTCAGCACCGTTCGTATAGCTGAAAATAATATAGTTGGTCATAATTTCATCTACCATGGACCATACAACGGCAAACCGATTTGGTATGAAAATCATATGCCCATGGTTTGGAACGTACGTTTAATTTTAGTTATCTGTGATTAAAAAAAAACAATAATTAAACAGTAATCTTGCATTACGAAACAACTATTTATCTATTGATAAAAAGTCGGTGGCTCATGATGATGTTACTAATTATTGAAAAAATATTTTAGAGTAAGTACTATAATATAATCCTTATTTTTATATGTAGATAACCACAAAAGATTAATGTCTAAAATATATGAATATGAATCGAATCGGGGACAAAATATCCAATAGACCATAATGTCAATGCGTACCTATATAAATAGAAAGTAATTTATATGTCTAGAAAACACTTACAAAATTTTGACTAAGGTTCCCAAGATCTGACTCCACAATTCACTCAATCGTTGTCTGAAGGTGAATGGAGGTACGTTTGAGGAGATCAAGTCTGGAGTAAACGCCGGGCTTGGGTACTGGTCGATCAGATTCAGGATCAGCCAGTGTGGCTCCACAGACGAAGACCAGATAAATGGGCAGTTGAAGACTGCTGCAAACCTGTAAGCATTTATATTATATATACTTATATATATAACAGTATATTTCCGACCATCAATAAATTATCCAAACTCTACTCCAACAATACGTACCCTGCATACAAGTCACTATATATCCATTCACCAATGACCAGGTCAAAATCTTGACTGAGATCATTCATTAACGCCTGTACATTTTCATTTTCAATAACTAATTTGGAGGCCGACGCCATGAAATACAACATGAATGGTAGAATATTGAGGTCTACTTTAGAATCCATTAATTTTTTAATGTTGAGCATATCACCACTTCCTGAAAAGACAAGTTACCTCCTTAATTTTACAACACTGTTAGAATAACGAAATGCATCCCACGGTTCCAGACAATAACAGAAATCAAATTACATATGTACCTGATATTCCAGGGATGGTGCTACTGACATCAACTTCATGTAATTTAGGATTTTTCTCATTTTTCGGAAATGGTGTTATGTATGTGACCTGCAACCACAAGGTATTTAGATTATAAGAAACATGTACCTTATAGTATGTTATATTTTGACGCAGTCTTCATAAAACCTTGGGCCATGTACGTAATTATTGACTACTTCTTGGTATGGTATAAAAATAGATATGACCTCATTACCGGTTCATTAATCAAAAATCAGTACCTAGACCACAGATGCAAAAACAAGTGCATTCTCATACAAACTGCGCCCAAACCTACGCATTATTGGAATATTCCAGCCACACACTTCTGAATTACATGGATTTATGACAAACTGCTTAAACCCTGGGCCGTACCTCTTCCAAATATATATGATGCATAGGACATGGGTGGAGAAACGGAATAATGGAAGAATGCAAGAAAAACTTGCCTCATGACCAGCCTCCAACAATAACTTGACAAACCCATTTCCCAGGATGCTGTGGCTCTTCCCGGCCATCGGGAACACCACCAAGATCTTGTATGCGTCGGTCACGCATGACGTCAGCACGAGGCTCGTCAGCAAGTATATCGCCAATTTGTTCATCTACAATAATTTAAACAGTTAATGTTTTTTTTAGGCACTGTAAAATATAGGGTACATAGATACTTTAATTTCTTCTCGCCGTCTTTTTGTTAATCACCAGTGTTTACTAAACAATCCACTGCACGGTTCTTGCAACTTTCATTTTATACTTACCTGTATATTTTTTTATTTCTGATGCTTATTTACTCGTGCTCAATTGTACTCGTACTAAACTCTCAATTTAATATAAGTTTCAAAACAAACACACAACATCCGAGAGGATGAGAATATGAAGTTATATTTTGATCATGAATAAAAATATAACCCTTCCTTGATAGTCGGGTAAAAAGTATCTTACGTTAATTTTGGAGTAATCCTTCACTATAGCACATTTATATTATGACAAGTACAACACAATTATAAATACCAAATCGTTATAAACACGTTCATGATAAGGACAGATAATCTAGCAGGTAGGAAGATAATTATTCATAGTAGTATTCGCTTCTCCTTTTATAATACTGTCTACAGTGTCTGCTGATTAAAAAATATATCAGTCTACGCCTAGTTCACGTACTCCTATCTCCTGTCCCGCTTCCGCATAATACCTTACTTTCAGACAGTGCCAAATTCCATTCAAATCCCTTCGGATAAATCGTGTGGTGTTTCTCTCTCTTTTACGTCAACATAACATTCAGACAGACTTGAGTCTTTTTTAACATTTTCCAATGTTACTAGACGATAATTAATTAAAGGCAGCTTATAAAATTAGTAAAACAATGTTTTTGTTAAATTTATTTTATTCGAATTGTTTGAAAATTATTCAAATAATGTATCTACAAACATTATTGAGTCGGGCAAATATGACATACTAAAAAAGCCTTCATCACAACATATTTTAGATTTAAGTCCCCGCCGTTGACTTTGTGTGAATAAGCTAAATAAATATTTATTCAAAATAAAATACTTAATGAATGAAAAAAATAGTATCTATGTATCATTACTACGAAGCCGAAGCAGGCGGGTCGGTCGTTAGTTATAACTAAAAATAAATACAACAAGTCCCTATTTTTACAATCAATTCTTCTTTTTTAACCGACTTTCCAAAAAGAAGGAGGAGGTTCTCAATTCGGCCGGTATATTTTTTTTTTCTATGTATGTATATCGATTACGTCGCGGTTAATGGACCGATTCGCGTGATTCTTTTTTGTTCGACGCGAAATAGCTGCCAGATGGTCCCATGAAAATTTCTTTCAGTTTGGTTTAGTAGTTTTTATTTTATAAGCATTATTGTTATTTGGACGATGTCATTTTGACGATACTTTGTATATTAGTATGTCGATAACTTTAACATTTCTAATCCGATTTGCGTAATTCTTTTTTTGTTCGTTATGGTACATATTAAAGTTGGTACCCTGGTCATCTAGTCAGCATATGATGATGGGATCCCAAGGAAATCGAGAAGAACACTCAAATTATAAGCATCTAACTGTTACGTTTCAGTCAATATCATACAGTTTGTTCAATTTTTTGCGTTTGATCATGATTTCCTATGGATGAGCTGATGATGGAAGGTACAACTCCTCAAAGGATAGGAGTTTAGAGAAAATTCTTTCAAAATTATACGTACATATGGATAGAGAATAGTATTCCTTGAAGCTATTAGGTTGACCTTGAAGGTTAATCTCATTAACGTTTAGGTTTAATAGTGTTCTGTGATTGTTAAATAAATAATAAGCCTACCCATACTTAAATCACTAAAAAGCAAAAAATATAATGGAGTTGGTGACGCGCCCGTTGTTCACTTGTGCCGTGATATCGTTCACTCCACACAGTCTACTCTCGGCAAGCGGCGCGCGCGGTTGTCACTAAACCATCGCGCGTTCCTACCTCATATACTGCGGTTATATACTGGGGTTATGTATTGTGTTATATACTGGGTTTATGAATGTACTGTGTTTTATACTGGGGTTATGTACTGTCGTATATACTGGGTTTATGTATGTACTGTGTTATATACTGGGTTTATGTATGTACGGTAACCAGATAGCTGATATACTACATATACTACTTTTAAATACATACTTATATAGATATTTACATCCAGACACAGGACAAACAGACATATTCATGCATACAAATGTTTGTCCTGGGTGGGAATCGAACCCACGACCCGCGGCTTGAAAGTCAAAAATGTATGTTTGTAATTATTATGGTATTATGTATGTAATGTGTTATATATTGGGGTTATGTACTGTTATATACTGGGGTTATGTACTGTTTTATATACTGGGGTTATGTACTGTGTTATACACTGGGTTTATGTACTGTGTTATATACTGGGGTTATGTATTGTGTTATATACTGGGGTTATGTACTGTTATATACTGGGGTTATGTACTGTGTTATATACTGGGGTTATATATTGTGTTATATACTGGGGTTATGTACTGTGTTATATACTGGGGTTATGTATTGTGTTATATACTGGGTTTATGTATGTACTGTGTTATATACTGGGGTTATGTACTGTGTTATATACTGGGTTTATGTACTGTTTTATATACTGGGGTTATGTACTGTGTTATATACTGGGGTTATGTACTGTTATATACTGGGTTTATGTATGTACTGTGTTATATACTGGGGTTATGTACTGTGTTATATACTGGGGTTATGTACTGTGTTATATACTGGGGTTATGTATTGTGTTATGTACTGGGGTTATGTCACCTTTTTCCAAGCAAGAGTTTAATGAAATACCGTTTCTATCCTTGGCTGAAGCATCAAAAACTGGGCGTATCTTGGTAGTCAAACTAGACTCCTTAATAAGTACTGTTATATACTGGGTTTATGTATGTACTGTGTTATATACTGGGGTTATGTACTGTTATATACTGGGATTATGTATGTACTGTGTTATATACTGGGGTTATGTATTGTGTTATATACTGGGTTTATGTATGAACTGTGTTATATACTGAGGTTATGTACTGTGTTATATACTGGGGTTATGTACTGCGTTATATACTGGGGTTATGTACTGCGTTATATACTGGGGTTATGTACTGTGTTATATACTGGGGTTATGTACTGTGTTATATACTGGGGTTATGTACTGTGTTATATACTGGGGTTATGTACTGTGTTATATACTGGGGTTATGTACTGTGTTATATACTGGGGTTATGTACTGTTATATACTGGGTTTATGTATGTACTGTTATATACTGGGGTTATGTATTGTGTTATATACTGGGTTTATGTATGTACTGTGTTATATACTGGGGTTATGTACTGTGTTATATACTGGGGTTATGTACTGTGTTATATACTGGGGTTATGTACTGTGTTATATACTGGGGTTATGTATTGTGTTATATACTGAGGTTATGTACTGTTATATACTGGGTTTATGTATGTACTGTGTTATATACTGGGGTTATGTATTGTGTTATATACTGGGTTTATGTATGTACTGTGTTATATACTGGGGTTATGTACTGTGTTATATACTGGGGTTATGTACTGTGTTATATACTGGGGTTTCAAAATCAAAATCAAAATCAAATATTTTTATTCAAATAGGCCTCAATAAAGCACTTATGAATAGTCACTATTAATGCTCGGTTCTGAAAGTTGTTTTTTACTGAGAAGAGCCGGCAATAAACTCAGTAATTACTCTTTTCAAAAAAACCAGCTTAGATCTAATACAATAGTGATTTTTACAAAATGTGTGAAATAGCCTGTAGCGAGCATTTCACTGCCAAGGGTCTTTTTCTAACAAGTAATCTGATACACTATAAAAGCCCTTTTGATATAAAGTTTTCTTCACTACCTGCTTAAATTTATAAATTGGTAAATCCTGAATATCTTTAGGTAGTTTATTGAAGAAACGTATACATTGCCCCTTAAATGAATTTTTGACTTTAGTAAGTCTAGTTACAGGTATAGCGAGTTTGTGCTTATTTCTGGTGTTGATACTATGAGTGTCGCTATTTTTCGGAAAAACATGTAAATTTTTACGTACATACAACAAATTTTCATAGATGTATTGTGAAGGTACAGTCAAAATATTAATATTTTTGAACTCATCTCGTAGAGAGTCCCTAGGACTCATATTGTATATAGCACGAACAGCCCTCTTCTGCAGAACAAAAATAGTGTTAATGTCGGCACCACTGCCCCAAAGGAGAATGCCATAAGACATTATACTATGAAAATAACTAAAATAAACTAATCTCGCGGTATCTACGTCAGTAAGTGCACGTATTTCTTTACTGCATATGCTGCAGAAGCAAGTCTGTTCGCCAACCGAGAAATATGAGGGCCCCACTGAAGCTTTACATCTAAAGTGATACCTAGAAATACTGTGGTTTCTACAAAGTCTATATTTTCATTCTTAATTTTAATACATGTGTCTACTTGACGAACATTTGGTAGACTAAATTTGATACATTTGGTTTTCTTCTCATTTAGAAGCAGATTATTTACAGTAAACCAATTTACCACATCCGAGAGAGCATTGTTCACCTCGTCATAATTTAATTCATGTCGTTTCACTTTGTAAAGAAGTGAAGTATCATCAGCGAACAATACAACCTCATTTTTTTTCTCAACAAGGTAGGGTAGGTCATTTATATATATTAAGAAAAGGAAAGGACCTAAGATTGAGCCTTGTGGGACGCCCATAGCAACAGTTGATCCAGGGGACACCTTTCCATTTATATTTACTCTCTGAATTCTATTACTTAGGTATGAATTTATAAGACTGAGTGCTTGATTTCTTATACCGTAGTGGCTTAACTTCCTGATTAACAGTTCATGTTGGACACAGTCAAATGCTTTAGATAAATCGCAAAAAACCCCTATTATGTCTTTTGAATCCTCCCAGGCTGCAAAGATATGTTGAATAAGCTCAACGCCGGCATCGGTTGTTGAGCGACCCTTTGTAAATCCGAACTGTTTATTATGAAAAAGATTATTACTATTAAAATGTCCCATTAATTGATTTAGTATGAGTTTTTCAAAGATTTTACTTAGTGTTGGTAGTACAGATATAGGTCTAAAATTTGAAGGGTCTGATGTACTACCAGCTTTAAAAAGAGGAATTACTTTACTATACTTCATTAAGTCAGGAAATATACCACTATTGATGCATTTGTTAAAGATAGATGCTAAATGCGGTGCAATACAATAAATTATATAATTTATAAGTTTAACTGAAAGTTCCCATAGATCAACTGTTTTTTTCATATTAATTAATTTAAATGCCTTAATTATATCAATAGGGGTAACACAAGAAAATTTAAAGTTAACAGTACATTTAGTTACATTTTCCTTTAGTAAAGATTCAGCGAGGGTAGGAGACGAGTTAAGTGTTTTAGTAGTAAGAACTGGAATATCAGTAAAGAATGACTCGAACGCGGCAGCTACTTCTGTATCAGATGTAATGATATTATTATTTATCATAAGTCGAAACTCCTGGTCGCACGATTTGGTTTTGCCGGTTTCTGCATTAATTATTTTCCAGGTCGTTTTAACTTTGTCAGTGCTATTTATAATTTTATTACTAATGAACTTTTGCTTAGCTAGTACACAAACACGTTTAAATAATTTTGAGTATTTTTTGACATAATTTAAAAAATCAGGACTATGGTTAAATTGCTTTTCACTATAAAGTTCATACAATCTACGCCTACTCGTATGAACTCCTACCGTCGCCCAATCACTAAATGACCTTTCAGCTTTCTGTTTAATAGTTTTAGATTTAAATACAGAACTATATTCGTTTTTGGTAAAGTCTAAAATCGCATGATAGTGGTCATTTACATTATCTTTAAAAGGCAAGTTCAATACTTTTTTCTCTACATTGTCTCTAAATTTACTGGGTTATGTACTGTGTTATATACTGGGGTTATGTACTGTGTTATATACTGGGGTTATGTATTGTGTTATATACTGGGGTTATGTACTGTGTTATATACTGGGGTTATGTATTGTGTTATATACTGGGATAAGTACTGTTATATACTGGGTATATATATGTACTGTGTTATATACTGGGGTTATGTATTATGTATGTACTGTGTTATATACTGGGGTTATGTACTGTGTTATATACTGGGGTTATGTACTGTTATATACTGGGTTTATGTACTGTTTTATATACTGGGGTTATGTACTGTGTTATATACTGGGGTTATGTACTGTTATATACTGGGTTTATGTATGTACTGTGTTATATACTGGGGTTATGTATTGTGTTATATACTGGGTTTATGTATGTACTGTGTTATATACTGGGGTTATGTACTGTGTTATATACTGGGGTTATGTACTGTGTTATATACTGGGGTTATGTACTGTGTTATATACTGGGGTTATGTATTGTGTTATATACTGGGGTTATGTACTTTTATATACTGGGTTTATGTATGTACTGTGTTATATACTGGGGTTATGTACTGTGTTATATACTGGGGTTATGTACTGTTATATACTGGGTTTATGTATGTACTGTGTTATATACTGGGGTTATGTACTGTGTTATATACTGGGGTTATGTATTGTGTTATATACTGGGGTTATGTACTGTTATATACTGGGTTTATGTATGTACTGTGTTATATAATGGGGTTATGTATTGTGTTATATACTGGGTTTATGTATGTACTGTGTTATATACTGGGGTTATGTACTGTGTTATATACTGGGGTTATGTATTGTGTTATATACTGGGGTTATGTACTGTGTTATATACTGGGGTTATGTACTGTTATATACTGGGTTTATGTATGTACTGTGTTATATACTGGGGTTATGTATTGTGTTATATACTGGGTTTATGTATGTACTGTGTTATATACTGGGTTTATGTATGTACTGTGTTATATACTGGGGTTATGTACTGTGTTATATACTGGGGTTATGTACTGTGTTATATACTGGGGTTATGTACTGTGTTATATACTGGGGTTATGTACTGTGTTATATACTGGGGTTATGTACTGTGTTATATACTGGGGTTATGTATTGTGTTATATACTGTGTTATATACGGGGGCTATGTACTGTGTTATATACTGTGTGTAGCTGAACAAATAATAATTTCATTTCAACAAGGCTGCAAATTGTTTCCTTGATCCGCATTACCCACACCAACTACGCCCACATAAGGAAAAAGAGGAGCAATGACGAAGCTCATGATGTTGAGCCACCATCCTCCACCTCCTCTAGAGCTGTGGCAAACCGTATGTATTCGTTACTAAGTAACGGGTACGCCATCTAGTACCGAGAAACGAAACGTTACTCACGAATACTTAATACTTTTCGTTACTCGCATGTTTCGTATCATGGTTACATACGCTGTTTCAATCACCCAATGTTACGCTGCGTTGATGCGTGTATTGAAACGTTTCTTACTGATCGTTTTGCGCATGCATGCGTATTTTCCGCGAATTAAAAAGGTAATGTAAACATAAGGACGTGAAGCAAAGTGAAAAATGCTGTTTGGCATGTAATGAATATGTATTATTTCTACAAATTGAAATTATGAATGCTGCGCCTTATAATAAAATTATAGAAAGAACATGAAAAATATGTTCGCAAACTATTCGTAACGTGATTGGTTAAAAAAATGAAAATATATGTAATTTGTGCGGATATACTTCAAAAATATTTGAACCGATGTGCGCGCATTATGGTGTCAAAATTTCAAATATTCAAAACAAAGTTTTCTTTAACAGAGTATGCAGTAAAAAAAAAAGTATATACTTGTGAAAAAGTGTTTTCATAAAATTTTGCTACTAAAATTTCATAAATTTCATAAAATTTATGAAATTTTAGTAGCAAAATTTCGTTACTTTCGTTTATTTCATACTATTACATATAATAGTATGAAATAAACGAAAGTAACGAGTAACGATACGATAGTAACGAGTACTGAATGTATAGTAACGAATAAATACGGGTACGTGATTTTTTCGTTACTTTTACACCTCTAACCTCCTCCATCCGACATGCTGTATTTTTAACCGACTTCCCAAAAAGAAGGAGGAGGTTCTCAATTCAGCCGGTTTTTTTTTTTAAGCTATTGCATAGCTTTTATCGCGGGCTCTGAGCGCGGCGACCGAATCAAGAAATTCCGTAACGAAAAAAACCTAACACATCGTCTAACGTCGTTTAAGTTCGGCAGACTTCGGCACGGTGTTTGTTTGCTATCTTCTTAACTCTTTGACGTTTTGAAAAAATGGCGTTTGACATTTATAAAAAACAAAACTCAATTTCCGTATTCGCGCGTAATTATTTTGTTTCTATTTCGTGGCAAGGGTACCACGTCATAAAGCCTAAGTATTCAAATACGTATGCACATCAGAATGCATATTATTAAAAAAAAGTTTTACGTGACAACGACTTTGAGTGGTAAAATAATTTTAATGTGAATATTCATTCGTATTGTAGGAAGAAGGATGAAATAATAGTAACAATTTAAAACATAACGTGACGTGAGCGGAGCGTAACGCAGTTTCTTGAAGTGTCACCCGGCAAACCAATTTATAAGACGTTGTCACGTCAAAATATATGCTCAAGTATTTTTACAATGTACAAGGCGTCCTTTCTAACCTAACCTTTGTTTAAATCCAAATGTATCATTTATTTAGTACATGTAGCGGCCATTTGCATTTCTAAGCACGCGATGTTGGCGTATTGGTACAAATGTTTGTACGTTGGGCCAACATGGCAATGAAATTAGACCTTTTCTCTAAGATTTATATGAGCTAGTACTTATATATTTTTAAGCTATTGCATAGCTTTTATCGCGGGCTCTGAGCGCGGCGACCGAATCAAGAAATTCCGTAACGAAAAAACCTAACACCCCCCACTCCGACGGGCAAGGAGGTGTGGCTTGAAGGCCGTGCATCGTCTAACGTCGTTTCAGTTCGGCAGTCTTCGACACGGCGTTGTGTGCGATTAGACGTATTGTACGACTCTACGAAACTCGCACGAATCGAGACGAGCTGCTCCGAAATCGGACGAATACATAAGCAGCTGTTTATGAGAAAGTATATAGGTGTATATGTATTTATGTACAACAGTGAATAGCTGTACTTGTAAAATTTGTGTATGAAGTGTTTTGAATATGAATGAACAAAGTGCATTTATTATTAAAATAAATAAATAAAATTATAATTGCATAAGTTGATACAAAATGCTATGCAATGCAATAGCTTTACCGCGGCAGTCCCCGAGTGCCTCACGTAATTTTTTTTTTTTCTATGTATGTACATCGATTACGTCGCGGTTAATGGACCGATTCGCGTGATTCTTTTTTGTTCGACGCGAAATAGCTGCCAGATGGTCCCATGAAAATTTCTTTCAGTTTGGTTTAGTAGTTTTTATTTTATAAGCATTGTTGTTATTTGGACGATGTCATTTTGACGATACTTTGTATATTAGTATGTCGATAACTTTAACATTTCTAATCCGATTTGCGTAATTCTTTTTTTGTTCGTTAGGGTGCATATTCAAGTTGGTACCCTGGTCATCTAGTCAGTATATGATGATGGGATCCCAAGGAAATCGTGAAGAACACTCAAATTATAAGCATATAACTGTTACGTTTCAGTCAATACCATACAGTTTATTCAATTATTTGCGATTGATGATGATTTCCTATGGATGAGCTGATGATGGAAGGTACAACTCCTCAAAGGATAGGAGTTCAGAGAAAATTCTTTCAAAATTATACGTGCATATGGATAGAGAATAGTATTCCTTGAGGCTATTAGGTTGACCTTGAAGGTTAATCTCATTAACGTTTAGGTTTAATAGTGTTCTGTGATTGTTAAATAAATAATAAGCCTACCCATACTTAAATCACTAAAAAGCAAAAAATAAATATAAAACTACGTTAAAAAAAAAAGACTTCCAAAAATACTAAAAAGCAAAAAATAACTAACGCAATTTATAACACTTTACTCTACTTACCTACTGACATCGAGCATGTAACCAATAGAGTAGCAATAGTGAGCCATTTGTTTAGCAACGCATCAATGATTTGTCACGTATAACCGGTATAACTAGCAAACCACGCTCGAACTAAAACAGTACCCGACCAATAAGAGACCTGTGTGTACGTCTAGTGCAACACTTGACCTTGAGTCGGCCAATCAGAACACAGGGGCCGGCGCAGCGTTTTGGCGTATTTTGTTTTCTAACAAAACTGTTAACAGTTCTACTCTATTGGTTACATGCTCGATGCCTACTGACTACTTATTCTTTCCGCTTGCTGCATGGTTTGAAGTCGGTGCCAAGCCATATATGAATAAAAAGAATTACTTAAAGAAATAAAATGGTGTAACAAATAAATTTCTACACGATAACCTACTAAGTACTAACCTACGTAAATAAATCAGAAATAACGATAAATGACAATGAGAAACAAATGAAAACGACAATGAAATAAATTTAATTTACATTCTACAACTATATGGGTCCTGTAAAGGTCCGTTTATTTCTAATATTAATAACTCACAAACCAAGAGCATGCGTCTAAAATTTAGAATTTTAAATGCAAACGGTGCCAAAGTTTTTGTTGACCTTATTAAATCATGGAGAATCTTAACAAAGATCTTTTGTATATTGTTTACTGTAGGTTTGCTAATTATGCTGTGGCTTGGCACCAACTTCAAACTAAGCAGTAAGCGGAGAGAATAAGTAGTCAGTAGGTAAGTAGAGGAAAGTGTTATAAATTGCGTTAGCTATTTTTTGCTTTTTAGTAATTTTGGAAGTCGGTTTTTTACTATCTTTATACGAGTTACTGGTACCCTTATTCTTCGAGCATAATCGTCTAAGAAAAACTACTACTAAGCTAATAAAAACTAATATAATGGCTGCCAGATCCAGATATAGCTTCTGATACAGAGGTACTTGTAGAGCTGGTGAACGAAGATGTGGAGCACCTCTTGTCTTTAGGACATGTTCCACCCAGTGCACTAACTCCACTCCAGGTGGGACTGGTCTGTCGTGGTATATCGTCGACAGCTCTTTTACTTTTTGCCTGTATCTGTAAAGTAAAAAGTGTAAGTGTCAAACAAGCTATTAAGTACATAGAATCGGCCAGGCGAGTGGAGACCACGCACAGGCATGTGTAGACAAACAAAACTTGTCAAAAGTCGTAAGTACCGCTGGATGCAGGTAACTTCCAAGCTTATCTTCTTAAGCTTAAACTTCCTATGTTTAGCACTGGACGTCTATGATATTGGTGGTGATGAGGAAAGTACCCAGTTTTCGTTATGTATAGTAAATGCGCTTCGCAATACCTCATGTCGTTTACTACATACATCATAAAGTGAGGTTCACAGAGTTAAAATTTGATGATATGAAAGAATCTGCAATAAGAAATACACCTACTTAGGATTGGTAAGCATCTCATCAATAGTCGCTTTCAATTTCTCAGTCATCGTGTATGAAAGGTCTACTCTTTTTGTGTATCCTTTCAAAACTGCCCGGTCGACGTTGTTGAACTGATCTCCAAATACAGGGATACCAATCGTCGGTACTCCGAAATGAACAGCTTCATTCGTCGAGAGATAACCACCGTGAGTGATAAAGAGGATGCAGTTAGGATGTGCTGGAAGACAAAAATAGAAACCATTAGACATAAACCTTGCCGCGAACAAAATCTTCTATTTATTTAAGCAACAAATTGAGTAGGGTAAATAAAAAACCTTCTTACCGAGAATGCTTTGTTGCGGTGCCCATTTTAAAATATGCACATTCTTGGGCAAATTGGGAAGATCTTCTTCAAACTTCCACAAGACAGTTTGTTTTAAAGCTCCAAATATCTTTAGGAAATTTTGCTTGAGCTCGGCTGGTAAATCTTTCCCTTTCAGATTGGAGCCCATACTAAAGTAAATCACACCGTCTTTTGAACTTTCTATAATTTTCTTTAAATCCTGGAATGTTAATGATCAATATTAGAACAAGCTTAATTTATTGTTTTTCCCTTAATTTTACCATATGACGTATAGATAGGATAATCTATAATAGGAATTTGCATATAGTAACCCGCTTTTCTACTGGCTGGATTTCATAATACATACCTACTTATTAATATATTTTAACTAACACTAAATTTTTACATAAATAAAAAAACTGTTACTTAAGTATATACCTCAGGTAACGGTTTAACATTCCTATCAATATGGTATCCTCCAACTGACTTGAAGTTCTGCGGCAAACTGTTTGCCAATCCAAGGGAAACATGAGCATTGGCCAAAACTAAAGATGCATTGTATTTAACGTCATCAAAGATCGGTGCAGGTCTTCCTCTCTTCGCGATTGCTGGTACCATAGAATTTTGATATACAGCATTTTCAGCTCTATCAGTATAGCTGAAAGATAGGTAGTTTTTCGTAATTGCTTCATTCTTTAAAAAAATCAACGACACTAAATTAGCTATCAAAATTATGTACAGATATGAGAAAATAATTGGACAAAACAAATCTATTTTTTTATGTTACAAATACGTTACTTTTAAATTAGGAGTTGCAATAAAACCGATAACATAGTAGACTATGATAATATGGTTATCTTACATTACTAGACATATTTTTATCAACACCGTCATGAAATTATTATCGAATAGTCACCTTTATCTTTATCTCAATCATTATGTTTGTTTATAAGATAGGCTCAAAAAATATATCCAAAGATGTAAAATCATCCAAACCATTACATAAAGAAATAAAGACAATTTAAGTCTTCCATTAAAAATACTGCTAAATCCTATTGAAAATGTTCAAAATACTCACAGAAACTTGATTGTAATCCCCACGATCTGACTCCACAGTTCATTCAATCGCTGTCTGAAGGTGAAGGGAGGCACGTTCGCGGAGATAATGTCTGGAGTGTACGTCGGACTTGGGTACTGGTCGACTAGACTAAGGATCAGCCAATGCGGCTCCATAGATGAGAACCAGATATGAGGACAGTTGTAGACCGCTGCAAAGCTGTAAACATTATTTACATTAGTAGATTCTTATTTTGAATCAAGTATTTGTTTTTCGAAACTGTTCTATTTAACTTTACCAATCTGAGAATACTACAACGTGGTTGATGATCGAACTTCTATACGTACCCTGCATACAATTCACTGTACATCCATTCACTAATGACCAAGTCGAATTCTTGACTGAGATCATTCAGTAGAGCCTGTACATTTTCATTTTCGACAGTTAATTTGGACACCGTCGTCATGATGTGCAGTATGAATGGTAAAGTATTAAAGTCCATTTTAGAATCCATTAAGTTTTGAATACTGAGGACATCACTAGTTCCTGAAAAGATAAAGTTATACCCTTAAATATTTAACACTGTTAAATATACCTTAGTAAGAAAAGTATTTATGAAAATTCATAATTTTAAGTGACCAAAATGGGACAAAAACCTTAGTCTCAGAGTTTATTATTATTTATTTAGGCAATTATCGGAAAGGTAATAAACATATACCATACATACCTGATAGAAAATCGACGTTGCTACTGACATCAACTTCATGCAATTTTGGATTGTTCTCATTTTTCGGAAACGGTGTAATGTACGTGACCTGCAAACAAAAAGTATTTGGATTGAATAATATAATAAAACTTATATGTAATTGGAAATAATATATAGGATACATAGTTAGCATGGTGTTCAAGAAGGGAGTGAAGAGATTCCTACAGGGTCGGCAACGCATCAGTGACGCCCTGATGTTGCAAGCGTCCGTTGGCTATGGTAATCGCTTCCTATCAGATGGGACCGTCTACCTGTTAGCCATCTTTGTGGTATAAAAAAGATTATAATTATGATTATATGATAATATTTATAGCATTCATAATCTTACCTCATGGCCAGCCTTTATTAAGAGTTTGGCGATCCCATTTCCCAGGATGCTGTGGCTCTTCCCGGGCATCGGGAACACCACCAAGATCTTGTATGCATCGGTCACGCATGACGTCAGCACGAGGATCGTGAGCAAGTATATCGTTGGTTTGTTCATCTACAAGGATAGTTGTTATAGTTAATGTTAGATATAAACACTGTAAAATATTCATTAGGTACTTTGTTTTTGTATAAATTATATTTATTGTGATTAACATGATGAATTTACATGAATATTTTAAAATTAAATATAGGTATATATACAACTTAAAACTAGAATAGAAAAATTAAAATAAATAGAAAATATGTCCCAAATCGCTTCCCTGCGGAAGCGTGCCAAGAATGCTAGTATATATATTTTATTTTATTTTTATGCACCAATATTTACACTAATATTTGTCAACATACTGTTTTTATTTATTCAGCGTGCTATATTTATAAACAGTTTATTTATACGTAACGTTCTACAAAAAATAAGCTAAAAAAAAGTAAATAAGTCTTAAAGCTATCTTAAGCTAGCACACGTACTAGATTTTGAACATTAATAAAATTGTGTAAAATATCTTACGTTTATTGGGAGATATCCTTCACGTATATTTAGCACGTTTATGTTATGACCAGTCAAACACAATAATAAGCGTAATATATAAATCAAACCGTCATAATTTTAGCCTCATTCATGATAATAACAGATAATATCTAACAGGTGTGAACGTAAATAAGAAGTGTTATTAATAAAAACTTGCATTTTACTATCACCAGTTAGTGCCAGTCATTACTAGAATGCAAACCTTTTTCGTAACCCGTTATCACTGTTGTCACCAACTATGAACTTTGATCATAATAATGGGACTGTAATGCCAAATTGTAGATTTATAGTTATGATAAAATTTAATGTATTTTTTCTATCTATTATAAAATCATTTCTGTTAGTATTTCGCCTCAAGTGTGTGGATTGGATTGATAAGTAAAATTATTATGTTGTGTTCAAAATTAGGTAAACATTGTATTTTATAAACTCAATTTTTTTTTCTATTCCTGTAAACCTGAGTTTGTATTTTATTTTTTATGGAATAGAGTGGATTTATTCATGGAACCTTTTTGGCATTGAAAAAGTTACAGTAAGTACAGATTTATAGTACATCCTTGACTTGATGTTGTAAGAATCCAGCTTGAGAGTTATACTTTTATGTTTATGCAGAAAATTTATTTAATTTTAAATTTACATTTATATTAATAATGTTTTATTTAGAAATCTGTAGTAGATCAATTTGAGTAAACTTTTTTTTTGAAGGATTTTATGCCTAACTGTGCGCACAGTTGAATACATGATCATTTAATTCATGTTTAATATATGTATTATTTTAGAAGAAAAAATTAAGGGAATAAGTAAAACAATATTTTAGTTGTATTTCTTTATTCCAATTTAATGAAAAACAATTTAAAAAGTAAGTACCTTATACATTATTGAGTCGTTGGGTAACATACTATGTACCCATGATCGCAACATATTTCAATTTAAGTAAAGATTTTATACGGTTTTCACTATAAAGTAGAAGATTTAGTTAATACTAAAAATAATACAATATTCTGCCTATTTTTACATCAATTATTTACCTATCAATCAACAATCAATTCTTCTTCTTTTTACTATCTTTATTTGACTTACTAGAGCTACTAGTGACCTTTTTCTTTGAACATAATCGTTTGAGAACAGCTACTACAACTATTAAGAATACTAATATTAAGGCTATCAGGTCTAGGTACAGCTTCTGGTACAGCGGTACGTGTAGAGCTGGTGATCGAAGATGTGGAGCGCCTCCTGTCTTCAGGACATGTTCCACCCAGTGCACTAACTCCACTCCAGGAGGGACTGGTCTGTCGTGGTATATTGTCGACAGCTTCTTCACTTTTTCTCTGTATCTACAAAAATAATAGTGTGGTTAACAAACTATGACATAAAATCAGTTGAGTTCTCAACCGGAGTCCATGCAATGGCAACAGTATTATAGGGTTAGGGGGACAGACAACATGATAAAGATCATAAAAACTCCCAACATAAAAATCTATGGTGGACGTTAATCCTCAGCAATGGTCATCGTCAACGAAATCCTCAGTGAGAAATATTCTTGAATCAATCCCCTATGTCGTTTCTTATCGTCTTATAGTTCAGTTCATAAAGTTACCGTCTGGATATTTATCAGTTCATTCGATAAAGATAAATATATCTATATTATAAATATAAACGGTACACCTGATAGATATTATAGAAGTATCTAAATCTAAAATGTATAACACACTTACATAGAATTGCTGAGCATCTCATCAATAGCCGCTTTCAATTTGTCAGTCATCGTGTATGAGAGGTCAACTCTCTTTGTGTATCCTTTCTGGACAGCCCGGTCAACGTTGTTGAACTGGTCTCCAAATACAGGGATGCCAATGGTCGGTACTCCAAAATGAACGGCTTCATTCGTCGAGAGATAGCCACCGTGGGTGATGAAGAGGACGCATTTGGGATGTGCTGGAAAAGAAATGGAGATCATGAGACATATTATTTTTATTTTGTACAAGACGTGGCATTTTTCGGGAGAAGCAATGATCATGAATAATGAAAATAGTAAATAAAAATTGTCACCTAGAATGCTTTGTTGCGGTGCCCATTTTAAAATATGCACATTCTTGGGCAAATTGGGAAGATCTTCTTCAAACTTCCACAAGACAGTTTGTTTTAAACCTCCAAATATTTTTAAGAAACTCTGCTTGAGTTCATCTGGTAAATCCTTCCCTTTCAGATTCGAGCCCATACTAAAGTAAATAACTCCGTCTTTCGAGCTTTCGATGATTTTCTTCAAATCCTGGAAAGATAATGATCAATTAAGTTTCAGCTAGCTGGCTTATAAAATGATTACATACGTTGTTAAATTACACGTATTGTTATTTTTATTGGAATTATGTCTGCTTACTCGTGTTTAAGATTAATAATATTTCCTTCTACTGTTTGCTATACTAGCTGACCAAAAAATCACTAAAACATACCTCTGGTAACGGTTGAACATTTCTATCAATATGGTATCCCGCAACTGACTTGAAGCTCTGCGGCAAACTCATTGATAAACCAAGTGAGACGTGGGCATTAGCCAAAACTAATGATGCATTGTATCTGACGTCATCTAAGTCTGGTGCTACTCTTCCTCTCTTCACGATTTGTGGTATCAATGAATTCTCATAAACAGCTTTTTCTGCTCCATTTGTATACCTGTAATGTAGTTTGTCGTGCTTATTTAAGTGTTTAAAATGTATAAACGGAAAATGTATATGATTTTTTGAACAATGATTTATCAATTAATAGGTATAAGCTATTAATCTTTATTTATTTCATAGATTTTAGGCCAATGTTATATAAACATGATTATGTAAAAGAAAGTCGTCGTATCCAAATATTATAAATGCGGAAGTTAGTGAGTATGGATGGATGGATGGATGTTTGTTAATCTTTCACGCCAAAACGGCTGAAGAGATGATCTGATTTAAATTAGGCACAGAGTTAGAATATGTTCTAGAATAACACATAGGCTACTTTTTATCTCGGGAAAACTGAAGGTCCCCTGGATACGCGGGTGAAATTGGGGGATCGACAAGTATTACAAATGCTGGGGAAAATTCAAGACTTTTGAACAGCTTGAATATTCTAATATGTCTATTTGAAATCACGTCAATATGTTTAAAAAATACTTACAAGTACTTGACTGATGTTCCCAAGATCTGACTCCACAATTCACTCAAACGCTGTCTAAAGGTGAAAGGAGGCATGTTGGTGGAGATGATATCTGGAGTAAACGCCGGATTTGGATACTGGTCGATCATACTGAGGATCAGCCAGTGAGGCTCCATGGAGGAGAACCAGATATGAGGACAGTTGTAGACTGCTGCAAAGCTGTAAGTAGGTATTTATTATTTTTATTTATTTGTCTACACTAATATTATAAATACTAGCTTCTGCCCGCGACTCCGTCCGCGTGGAATAGTTACTTTGGGCTAACGCTAACTTTCAACCCCCTTCGTTTATGTAGAAGGAGGGTTTCGCAGAGCTAACTGATGACTGCACGCGCCGGCCCGGCACATAAGGTGCGCGCAGTACTTGATCATTATTTTGCTGCGAAGTTATTTTAAATTTGCGATATCTCCGAAGATATTCATTGAAATCGAATGCTGTAAATTGCAATTTTGTTTTAAATTAAATACTTGTGATGAATAACGTATTTATTTGGATAAGGATTAATATCATCTTTATAAAAACACCTTCACAAATAATGCTTAATTTTCGAACAAATTTGGTTAGTATAAAAATGACCACAGTGAGCCAACCTTAACAGATAGACATATGCTATCGCAGACTTTTTTTTAGAACTTTTAAAGGGGAACAATTATGTCTTACTTACATCATTTTAGCGTAACTTTAACCGTTTACGCAGCGTACGCAGCGAAAGCACTCAAAAGGAAATAGAAACTCCCGATTTTGAAACATTCATTATTGGTGCTCCGCTTTTATTGGTCATAGCGTGATGATATATAGCCTATAGCCTTCCTCGATAAATGGACTATCCAATGGTGAAAGAATTTTTCAAATCGGTCCAGTAGTTTCTGAGATTAGCGCGTTCAACCAAACAAACAAACAAACAAACTCTACTCCTTTATATGAAACTAGCTTCTGCCCGCGACTCCGTCCGCGTGGAATAGTTACTTTGGCCTAACGCTAACTTTCAACCCCCTTCGTTTACGTAGAAGGATGGTCCCGCAGAGCTAACTGATGACTGCACGCGCCGGCCCGGCACATAAAGGCGCGCGCAGTACAGTACTTGAACATTATTTTGGTGCAATGTTATTTTAAATTTGCGATATCTCCTAAGATATTCATTGAAATCGAATGATGAAATGAAATAAATTTATTCATTCAAATAGGCCTTCACAGGCACTTATGAAACGTCGACTCTAATGCTCGGTTCGGAAGGTTGCTTTTGCTGAGAAGAGCCGGCAATAAACTCAGCAATTACTCTTTTCAAAACAAGTTTTAACAATTTCTTTAACAATAATAATATTAGTCCTGATAGAACGAGCGCTATACCCATGCCTCGCCATCGTTAATATAATCGTTTATACAATAATAAGCCTTCTGTACCAAAGCTGACTTAACTCGTTCCTTAAATTTATTCATAGGCAAATCTAAAATATTTGTGGGGATTTTGTTATAAAACCGTGCACCAAGTCCTAAAAATGATCCTTGCACTTTCTGTAGTCTATAAGCAGATGTTACAAGTTTATGCTTATTTCTAGTATTAATGGAGTGCAAATCACAATTTTTCGTGAAAAGACCAATGTTTTGACGGACGAATATTATGTTTGCATAAATGTACTGTGATGCAACTGTGAGAATGTTAATTTCCTTAAATTTATCTCTGAGGGAAGCTCGCGAGCTTAAATTATAAATAGCACGGACTGCTCTTTTTTGCAAAATAAAAATTGTATCTATATCAGCTGCTCTGCCCCAAAGCAAGATACCATAGGACATAACACTATGAAAATAACTGAAATAGACTAATCTAGCTGTTTCTACATCCGTAAGTAGTCTGATTTTTCTAACCGCGTAAGCTGCTGAGCTGAGCTTCCCCGCAAGACATGATATTTGGGTGCCCCATTGAAGTTTTGAATCTAACGTAATACCCAAAAACACTGTAGACTCAACAAGACTGAGGGCTTCATTATTTAACATTAAATTAGAGGCCATCTTTTTTACATTGGGTAAAATATATTATTATAGTATAGATAATAGTTTTGTATTTTAGTGCGTGCTGGTGTTCTTTCTCCACTAGAAAGCTACATTATAGGGAGTAACTTAAACTATATTTTATGTCTGTATTCCGACGGGAACGTGAACTTCACGGGTGAACCGCGCGGAGGAATTTCGTTTTTTATATTGGGTTTCGTTTCCGTTTCGATTTACAAAAAGTATAACAATCAATACTTGGGTCATTTATAGTAGGTATAATTAGCTTTAAGTGCTAACTCTTTTGTCTAACATTAACTCACGCTATAGTGCACAAACAAAAGATTTCCACACACCATCGACTAGTAAATTTGCTGTATCTCAATTTCTTTGAAACAGAGGTTTATGCTCAAATTAAATCAATATTAATATCAGATCTACTCCAATACTACTTACCCTGCATACAAATCACTGTACATCCATTCACTGATGACCAGGTCAAATTCTTGACTAAGATCATTCAGTAAAGCCTGTACATTTTCATTTTCGATAGTTAATTTCGTTAACATCGTCATGAAGTAGAGCATGAAAGCTTGATTATTCATGTCAACTTTAGCATCCATTAAGTTTTTTAAGTTGAGCATATCACCAGCTCCTGAAATGAAAGAGCCACATATTAACCAAAACTGGCTGACAGTAAAAACTGGTAGATAAACTATAATGTATTCCTACAAAAAACAAAGGATTTTGGGAAAATTATCTGCTGAGGCGGTAGGTCTTATTTCCAAAAGACTATCAGTCATAAATTATTATGATTAATATAATTGAATAACATATGTACCTGATATTACATCAAAGTTGCTACTGACATCAATTTCATGAAGTTTTGGATTGGTCGAATTTTTCGGTAACGGTGTAATGTATGTGACCTGCAAAAAAAGGAGGTATAAAATGGAAAACCTTATCCAAATCGGTATGAACAATGTAACGGTATTGCTGTGTTCATTGCAGAATTTAAGAGGTTTAATGTACCAATTGAATAAAAATCTGTATAATTCAGACGCCATTTTGGTTTTATAGACCATCCAAATGATCTGTCACTCGGAACTCCAAACGCAGTAGTAAACGTAAAGTAGTAGCTATGAATCTTTGTACCTCAAATAAATTGGATCATTTGAAAAATCTTCCGTCATTTTGAAAAGAAATTGATTCAATTATTATATAATTTTTAGTTACACAATATTTTTTTCAATAATAAAATTAAAAATATCAGCTAATTCGAAGGTTAACATATTATGCTCCGTAAGTTTATCAAACTATGGCACTGAAAACGTGTCAGTATAGTTATGCACTTTATTTACTTTGTATATTATATGTATTTGTAAACATTACGAGTAATCGATACTTTTATCATATGATCATAGAAATAAACTTCAAAGTTAACTGTAAACAAATGTGACAATTATAGTTCCGAACGAAGGAAACCGCAGTAATTGTTAAGTCCAGTGGGATTCGAAATTTGTTTAATTTCATTTAAAACTTCAAACGTCAAATGAAAGGACTATAAGCGGTTTTTCCACTCATTATATGCACAAGGACTTTAGCATAGCTGTTTGCACAGATATTTGTATTATTAACGACTAGTGGATCCCAGAATATTTTCGAACTGTGTGCCAAATTTCAAGCAGATCCCTTAAGCCGTTTTGGTGTGACGAATCACCGAAACACATTCATCCATACTTACAAACTTTCGCAGATATAGTTAATATTAATAGGATAACTTACCTCATGACCAGCCTTTATTAAGAGCTTGGCGATCTCATCTCCCAGGATGCTGTGGCTCTTCCCGGGCATCGGGAACACCACCAAGATCTTGTATGCGTCGGTCACGCATGACGCCAGCACGAGGGTCGTGAGCAAGTATAACGTCGGTTTGTTCATCTACAAGGATAATTGACATAAATGTTTGAGTTAGGTATATAAACAATTGTCTCTCGCGCATGTAATGTTTTCTTGCTACAGTGTTTACAAAACAATCCATCCAATACTTCGAACTTCCTTAATGAATATTTTCTTAAATACTGCATGCTTACTTAGTGTCCACTTGTTTCATAGTTTATTTTTAATAGTATAAAGCGATGTATCAAAAAATAAGCTTATTTATCCAAGTTTCTAAGCATGCACACCTTAACACAAAGTGAGTTTTTTGTTAGAGGGGCTACAAAAACATCATCATCATTAAACTGCCTGTCTTGTAGCCTTGAACGAGTAGGTCTACGTAACATGTATTTTTAGTAAATATACATAAGGTCCATTTTACAAGCGATAGACTAATGTTTTCCTTAGGGAATACATTTGCTGACCACACTGTGCCAGGTGTAAAAAGCACCTAATGAAATATATTTATTTAGTCCAAATGACCTTCAAAAGCACTTATGTCGACTCTAACGCTCTGTTCGGAATTTAGCTTTTAATATCATATCAATCGATCGAAATATCTATAACAACAAACTTGATCTGTCTAATTGACCTAATATTCACAGCCTTATCTATCATAGTTAGAAATACAAGTGCAATATGACAGGTGTAACAATGTATCCTGATACATATATTTGACTATAGGTATTTGAGCCAACTTCCTAGTTTTTGAAAATTTGGAAAACTTTAATATTGTATTTATACACATATTTATATTGGAACAATTTGCACATTACTGTCATCAAAACATGATTTACATTATTTACGAGAATGTGGTCAAGACTGTAATGTCACCACGATCAATGAAACTTGATCGAAACGTCGACACTACTACTACATAATAATAAATATTATAGATATATATTATAAGTATTATGATAATAATCCACACACGACTCGTCAGGATATAAATAGAAATCATTAAATAAAGTTTTATAAGTACTTGGTACATATCAGGAATTATTATGTTAGAAAATATTTAGGCCAATAATTTTTTTTTAATATGTTGCAATGATGTAAATCTGTATATATATCACTCTTATCTCAAGTGTCTGCAAGCGTACGTAAATCGTATATAGATAGATATGTTGCAATTACTATCACTATTGTGTAATAATTTTAAATTGTATTAAAACTCCTTAATAACATTATGTCAAAAACTTTTCTGGGCGATTGCCCAGAAAAGTTTAACGTAACGTCAGCGTAACGTCAGGCTTCGACATTGCTCAAGTCGATTCCATTTGATCAATAAAAAATAATAAAACATTATTAAAAAAAAAAACTTACCTTAATTTTAAAATCCGTCACATACAACACGTTTATATTATGACCAGTCTAACTCAATAATAAGCATATTATACATAAATCAAACCGTTATAATTGTAGCCTGATACAAGATAAGGACAGATAACTTTACAATCTAACAGGTATATATAGTATTCTAGATAAAAAGTTGTATTAAACTATCACAAGTCCCAAATCACACGCGGAATAAAGAATATTTTTGTATGAGTCCACCTCTTCATTCGAATGAGGTGTAGACGCTACTAAGCCGGTATGTTAATATAGTTTATTAATACATAGAATCGAAATGTAAATAATATTATGGACATACACAAATTGTTAATACATAATGTGGACAGTAGAATACCATTGAATTTATGACTTCTAACGTATGATACACTGCCAGTTGTTTTTGTTTCGCTCACACTAACCAACCTCGAACTTTGATCATAATTATGAGTCTGTGTAGGTAGGCGATTTAAGAATAAAGTGTTAGTGCTGCTAAAGTATCGATATCATTGTGTTTATTTTATATTTTCAATGAAATTTATTTAAATTTGGGTATGTTTTAGGTTATAAATACATATCACAAAACATTTCAAAGCTTACCATTCCAAGCATTTTATACATTAGTAATAAATATTTATTAATTATTATTGTTTATATTGTGTCAGTTACAATATTCGCTGTTATTTTCATAGAATTAACTTTAAATACTGCGATAAAATATTTGTGTATTCGTTTTGAAAACGTTTGTCAGATTTTTTTCGTAAGAAAATATCGACACTAACACAGCACTAATACAACATAATTCTACGACAAGGTCAAGGAGGTACATCACCATTAAATAGTCAGTCACATAGTCCGCTGATATAATTGTCTTAGGTCTAGTTAGGTATATATGCACCTTATTTAAAAAAACAGGTATTTACAATCTTAAAAGTGATCCTTTTATCCGGAACTAGAACGAAGCTATATATTAATAACTTTTTAACTTTCTATTAACTCTAATCTCTAACGTAATAGCTGACCTAAGATATTTTAATTCAGTAACGATGATTGTTAATGCCACTAGTATGAGTGCTAGTAGGTCTAGGTACAGCTTCTGGTAGAGCGGCACGTGCAGCGCCGGCGAGCGCAGATGCGGCGCTCCTCGCGTCTTCACGACGTGCTCCACCCAGTGCACCAGCTCCGCGCCAGGAGGCACCGGCCTGTCGTGGTATATCAACGATAGCTCCTTTACTTTTTGTATGTAACTGGAACGAAGATATAAAATACTACATTACGTCCAGCAATTTTATGAATCTATTAATTAGTATTCTATAGTCTTTATAGATCCTCTCCATACTAACGTTGCGTTGATCACTACAAATGATTTGGCCGCACTGTAACACTGCCTACTATGATTCTTCGTGTATTTAATGTACTTGCCTATTGTAATATATGTGGTGTAACAATAAACTAATTCTCTGTCTTCCCGATTCACACCTATAAGATCTAGGTAATATATTATTTGTAGATACTATGTTGCTAGGGTGCTGTAAACCTAAAATTTCAAACTAGTTTACGCCCACACGTTCCCGAGGTATGTGTTATTCCAGAACATATTCTATGTTTGAGCAAAATTTCATTCGAATACCTTCGGGCGTCATGGCGTGATTGAATAACAAACATCCATCCAAACTTTTGCATTTATAAATTTGTAAGCAGAATCAGTCCTCATTATAATGATAGTTAGAGTAAATTGGATTCGTACTGTGTCAAGACCTAGAACATAAATTATACTGATCCCTATGTGGTTATTATAGTAATGATTAATCAGATAACTCCCATAGTAATAATTGCCACACAATGCATATGCTTACCTAGAATTTCCAAGAACTTCATCAATGCTTGCTTTCAGCTCATCTGTCATAGTAGGGGATAGATCGACTTTCTTGGCGAAACCTCTGTTTACTGCTCGTCCAACATTGCTGAACTGATCAGCATACACTGGAATCCCGATGATGGGAACTCCGAAATGAACAGCTTCAGTAGTCGATAGAAGACCTCCGTGGTATATAAACAGGACGCTTTTAGAATGTGCTACAAATAAAACAAAATATCTATATAGGTACACATGGATTAAAAGCACTCAAGATAGGACATACATGGAGACAGATTGGTAAATTCATATATCTATAATCGACCACCGCAAGAAGTCTCAAAAAGATTATGGAAATACAGAATATCATTTGATTCACAAGAAACTATCGCCAATAGTATCAATTGCTTACCCAAAATACTAGTCTGTGGTGCCCATTTGATAATATGCACATTCATAGGCAGATCAGGTAAAATCTCCTCAAATTTCCATATGACGACGTATTTCAATTCAGCAAACATGTTCAATAGTTTTTGCTTGAGCTCAGTTGGCAGGTCTTTACTCTTCAAGTTGGATCCCATGCTGAAATAAATTACACCATTTTTCGCGCTGTCCATAATTTTCTTCAAGTCCTGAAATAAGAACGGTTTGTTTTAGATATCCTTACCCAACTCTCTATCAACTGGGGACTTTCCAATATTAAAAATATCAGGTACCTCTGCTAAGGGTTTGACGTTTGTATCAATATGATATCCACCAATAGCCACATAATTAGGTGGCAATCTCTTGGCTTGTCCTAACGATACATGAGAATTGCCTAATAGTAGAGAAGCGTTGTAAATCAAATCTATGTAGGACGGAACAGGTTTTCCTTTGTTAGCTATAGCAGGTGCTATTAATGCGTCAAAAAGTTCTTGTTCCCTCACGAGGTAATTGCTGAAATAACAAAATAATTTCAACTGAATCATTTTTATTTTAAATTTATTCTAGCTAATGTTTTATCTATTTATTATACAGGAACTAACAATTTGTTACGGTAAGATCCAACGATCTGTATCCACAATTCTTCCACGCGTTGTGTAAATGTGAGCGGATGCAAATAATTGTTTTTATAATTCATATTGTATGCTGGATGAAGTTTCTCATCAATTAATTCCGTCACCATCCAATGGGGCTCCAAACTCGAGAACCAAATGTATGGACACTCAAATACTGCTGAAAATCTAAAACAAAATAGTGTAAATAGATTGAAGTTAATCTTCCTTCCTTCTCCGTCCTTCTTTATTGCGACAACATCTCTTATATATAAAAATATCAGTCACTATGTGTGTTCTCAAACTACTCTAAAGCTGCTTTTATGAAATTTACTGCAATTTTAGTATTTGTTTTATAACTTGTAACTGTATAAATAGGATATCTGTTGTCTCCAGAAGATTATATATATTCCATAGCAATGTGTTAAGAAGGACCAAAATAAACTTACCCAGCGAATAACTGACTAAACAGCCATTCAGCTACAACAATGTCAAAATGTTCTTTAGTATCTCGCATCATGTTCTGTATGTTTTCATTCTCTAAAGTTGCTTTGCTTAAATTTATCATCAATTCCATAAGGAGGTGATCGTCTTGTATATTTGCATTTCCGCTCATAAATGCTTTTATATCCAATGTGAGATCTGTGTGTTTAAACATTGATTAGTCCTCTCGTGACCATGATCTATGAAACTTGTTCGAAACGTCGAGGTTAGTCTAAACAATTCTATTAGTAGAAAAATGATTTTAATTTTAAGAACTTTATTTGCATCTAACTTCTATTCCATTTGTCTAAGAACAAAAGCTTGAAGTTAAAATATTATGCGTAAACAAAATGTACAATTAAACAGACAATGTTAGTTGAAATGAAACCTATGGCCTTTATTAACTACGAATGACGCTTGTGTTATCAAAAAATTCTATAAAAAGCAGACAAGCGTAAATAGTTATATGTATGAGGCAAAAAAGTTTTAAGTTGTTATATATGGAGGTACCTACCTAATATAATGTCTAGCAAACAAACTTACCATTAAATACATTTTCTATGGACGTGACGTCAATTTGGTGTAAATTTGGATTACTATTGTTTTTTATAAACGGAGTTACATATGTCACCTATAAAATATGTAAAAATGTATAATAGTTAACGAAGTCAATTCAGATAAGAGTATTAGTTAATCGATTCAGGCTGCCCCGCTGGTCGTGGGTTCGATTCCACCATACCATTTGTGTGCATGAACTTGTCTGTTTGTTTTGTGTCTGGATATAAATATTTGTATAATTATGTATATAAAAGTAGTATAGTAGCTATCTGGTTATCATCACAAGCTTTGCTTAGTTTGAAATCACATTGGCTGTGTGTGAAAAAAGGCCCAGGATAGCATCAGAAAATTTTTAGATCATTAAAACTTAGTTAAGTTGTAAGTATATTCTAAATTTATAAGTACCAACCTCATGTCCAGCAGCCAGCAGGTGGCGAACGAAGCCATCACCAAGTATACCATGGCTTCTAGACGGTATCGGAAACACTACCAAAATTTTGTACGACTCACAAGTACACATCATAAACAAACATAATAACCAGCATTGTTTATTCATTTTATGAACAAAGTAGCTACAACCAGTTTCAAGACTTTGCTACTCGCCTACTGATCTTATAAAGTAAGACATCTAATGAAGTTTATATAGCCGCAGTTGAGCTATATAACAATATATATGTATGTATAAAATTCACAGTAAATTAAACACAGTTACAATAACAGACCATGTTATAGCAAAAAACTTTAACTAGAATTCTATTTACGCGACTCTGTTATAACTCCCTGGTAATCCGTCGTCTACACTTAACGAAAAGAATTTATGTGTCAATTGACTACTTACATCAAATTTTATGTTTTGTATTATTTGACATAAATAACGTTATCGCAATGTTCAAATGTTTGTAGGACGAATGAAAGAAAACCAACGCATTTGTCGTGAATGGGTGCACGAGAATTAATTTCTACGACTTTGAAAATATATAGGTAGATGCCTATATCAAATAGAAAACTGTCATTAACTAAAGACTCGATGAAGCTTTTTTTACCTTCAAGAAAGAAATGAGTTAAATTCAATAAATAAATAAACATCTTGGAACTTCATTTCTAAACCTAGCCATAAGATTTCAAAAAATAGTTAGGTACTACTTTTAAATAGGTTCTTGTATAAATAATTCATTTAAATACAAAACAAACGGACAAAAACATGCACACAAATGATTGTCCTGGGTGGGAATCGAACATACGACCAAAATTTAAAGTCACGTCGCTGATGTACCTACTTTATATAGTTTTTAAGGAGACTTAAAATAAATCCAAGATTATCATATAAAAATTTATTCTAAATAGTACAACTTACAACATTTTTGTTAAACAACAATGGGCTTAACAATCGATGCCAATAAACTCGGGACACAACTAACTCTAAATTATCTGTGGCACTTTTTTACCAAAGAAAATTAGCTATTTAAAACGTTTTAATACAAAAAATAAATATACCTACTGATAGCGTGAACATGCAGTTACCCTCACTGTTTACGGCTCCCTTGAGAACGTGGTTTCACAACATGTTTTTTATTCAAGTATGTATACATAAAATGGAGATAGTGTTTACAATCACGCATTCAAAACGTTTACCATATTCACATTTTTTATAAATAATTGCCCCTTGCAAGTATTTATTAATCTTAAAACCATAAAATACTAATTTCATAAATTAATAATAAGAAAGCAAAAACAGAGACTTAACGCATGTCTATGTATTTTTGCTCCATGATTATTTAAGGCGCCGAGCAATAGTTGAAAATATGTACTCATTTGTGATAATTTCCTGCCTTAAATAGCACTATGTATATTTTTAATAAAAGAAATGTATGACAGCTCATAAACACATCACCAGATAAAAGTACTTATGGATAGTTAAACACTGATTGCGGCTATTACAGTAAAAACATGAAACATAATATCACTCAATTTATTTTCTTCTTCTTATTCACACAAAACTTTAACTTTATCAACGATAGTACACGTTTGATTATGACAAATATGATTATTAATGCCCCTAATATGAGTGCTAGTAGGTCCAGGTACAGCTTCTGGTAGAGCGGCACGTGCAGCGCCGGCGAGCGCAGATGCGACGCTCCTCGCGTCTTCACGACGTGCTCCACCCAGTGCACCAGCTCCGCGCCAGGAGGCACCGGCCTGTCGTGGTAAATTAACGATAGCTCCTTCACCTTTTGTGTATAACTGAAATAATACAGTAATAAATTTAATCATAGTCCAAAAAAAATGTTGGTGTTTTAATACTCGTGGAGAGTTCGTCTGGGGAAGTGTTACCACCTATACTATATCTAATCTTGTATGTGCCTCTCATTATTGTCATAATAATAATCAGTACCTACACATATGTTTCGTGAAGTTATATTTTAAAACCATCTAATTTTCAGCGCAGCGTTATGTGTTAAGGTGGATTGACAAAAGTCGCAGGAACCCGCTGGACTCCAATCGGTCTCCATGGTCATTTTTGGACGAGACCTGTGTTCTGCACTAGACGCCATAAGAGCTGAATCAGATATGATTACAATTTTCACTCACTTTATACTTTACTTTTTTGATGTTTTAAAGGGTCTGGTAAAGCGGTAAATGTCTGGCATTACTAAGTACATACCTCGGGTTTCCAAGTATATCATCAAGGGCTTCTTTCAGTGCATCCGTCATAGTGTAAGACAGGTCAACCTTTTTTGCGAATCCTCTGTTAACAGATCGCTCTACATTGCTGAACTGATCAGCAAATACTGGGATTCCAATGATGGGGACTCCGAAGTGAACAGCTTCGGTTGTTGATAGAAGCCCCCCATGTGTGATGAAGAGAATACAATTTGGATGGGCTGTGAAGTTGAAACAATAATATGAATCCCTCGATATTGAACTATAAATTGAGATCAATTAGATCCTTAATAAGTTCAAACTGTTTAATGTTCGTCAATATTATTGTAGCAGAGTAATTTGTTTATTTTTATGGTTCTCTACACGTTGAAACCTCTAGATGAATGAATACAACAAAAGATCCGTGAAATAAAATCCCTTCCAAAATTTAAATGCGGAAGTAACTCTGTCTGTTTAATACGCTTTCACGCCTAAACCTCTAAATCAATTGTAACGTAATTTGGTACAGATATGGACCAGAACTTGGGAAAGGCTACATTTTACACCGACAAAGTTTAAGTCTTCCGAGAACACGGGTGATACCACGGGGCAAGCTAAAGCTAGTCATCAATAAATGTGACCCATTTTATACAGCGTTAAGATAATATAGGTCATGTAAATGGGTATACAAATAAGAGTCAGGGTTATCAGTGTCATTGATAAAATATGAGCATTTATAATGAGTTTTGTTTTACATTATGAAGTAATTAAATTTTCTTTAAACAGTTTTTAAATACCTACTTGGTGGAGCTTTTGTGATCTTAGGTAACCTCTTGAACCACTTTAAGAGAATATAATGGCATAAAAAGGTATAAAAAGCTTTGGTTATTTTATGATACCAAAACGTAGTAGGTACACCTATAGTATATTATCGCAGTCGTGTTTAAAATCAGTCTAGCAATATCAAAATTCATACCTAAAATGCTAGTTTGAGGTGCCCATTTTAAAATGTGCACGTTTTTAGGCTTATCAGGTAGATCTTCTTCGAATTTCCACAAAATGGTATATTTTAATCCACCAAACATTTTTAGGAGGCTCTGCTTGAGATCTGTCGGTAGATCCTTACTCTTCAAATTTGATCCCATGCTGAAATAAATTACTCCATTTTTCGCATTGTCCATGATTTTCTTTAAATCCTGCAATTATATTAAATTTGATTTTACGTATTATATTATGTAAATGGGAGATACATAAGACGTTATACACAATTTTATATGTGGTATTTTTAAAGTAAATAGTGCCTACAAAATATATTTTTTTAATAACGTACTAATAGAGGAACGTACGTACTATCGTACGTATAAGGAAAGAGGAAAGGCATTTGGAAGCACACTGTTACACAATATTTGTTGTGTTTTTAATTAGTTATTCTTCATGATGTGTAAAAATATGTACATATTTTGTTATTATTATGTCAATATAGGTAACCTATTGATTTATATTTGTATTTACGTTATTAACAATATCCTGATAACTAAATATCTAGGACTCTATTCATTAACTTACTAGTAAGTACTATAACAGAAGTTCTAAAAATCAATTGAATGATATATTTTTTTTATTAATTATATCATACCTCTGGTAAAGGTTTGAGATTTGTGTCAATATGGTATCCTCCAATAGCCACGTAGTTCATTGGCAGACTCTTGGCGTGTCCTAATGATATATGAGAGTTGCCTAAAAGTAGTGATGCATTGTACACCAAGTCCAGATACGAAGGTACTGGTCTTCCCTTCTCAGCAATGGCTGGAGCTATGAGGGTATCGAAGTAAGTCTGTTCTGTTGCGAGGTAGTTGCTGAAATGTATAATTAAATACACGAATTCATAAACTTAGATCGTAGAAATCAATGTTTTACTGTGTATTTTTTATCTACACTAATATTACAAATCTGAAGAGTTTGTTTGTTTGGTTGATCTCAGGAAGGGAAGTAAATAAATAAATAGCTTTTCTAGCATATTACGGAGTTGTTATGGCACAAATATTCATAGCCAACTGATGTCTTGGATGTCGTAAGTCGTGTTTAATGATAACGATGATGATAATGATTGGTCCAACCGATTTCGGCCATGGCGACCACTTTGACTCCTAGTCAGTCTGGCGCTGGTGGCTTATGTAGCCTATCTTCGCGGCAAAACTCTGTGCACACTGAGGGCACGTGAGTACGCCGTGTTTAATACTGCTTTCTATACATACGAGTCGAGTATATGAGTAAAAACATAAAACCCAGTTGCATTCAGTAGGTATAAGGATAATGGAGTGGAGAATGTACATTAATCTGTGGAATAATATACCGTATGCAACACTAATAATACCTACATTGTAAATTACGCGAAGCTTTCGAAGCTTTTGCTAGCCTTATAAACAAAACTGCCCCTATTAGAAAACTACACCAAATTAACTAAGTCAATTATTGTCTATAGCTTTATCTTTCTTTACTAGTACAGTACAGGCAATAAAAATAATTATTTATGTGCCTTCGAGGTACCAAAGTTCATTGTACCTTTTGAGAAGCTGATGTCAAGGCCAAGTATGTGTTAATTCTCACAACTTATTTGACACGTTTACCCGGACATATTCCAAGTAATTATTTCGCATTGCCATTAAACTTTACTGTATATAGTGACATGTTTACGTGGTGGCTCAGTTGGGAACGCACCGACTCACGATCATGAAGGTACAGGTTCAAATCCCTGGCCCATACCTCTAATTTTATAAAAACTTACGTACGGATTTACACCACTGGCTTTCGGTGAAGGAGAACATCGTGAGGAAACCTGCATGCCCGAGATGTCACAATTAAAGACATGCGAAGTCTGCCAATCCGCACTAGGCCCTCGTGGCTAGAGCTCCTCTGTGGAGACGTATATAAGCCGATGATGGGTGACATGTTTTAAAATACTTACAATTTATATCTGTATGTGCCAATAATTTGTATCCATAACTGTTCTACTCGTTGTGCAAAAGTAAACGGAGGAAAATATGTATTTTTGTAGTCAGTATTGAAAGCCGGATGTGGCTTCTCATCGATTAGATCCAAAACCATCCAATGTGGCTCCAGAGTCGAAAACCAAATGTATGGACAGTTAAATACTGCAGAAAATCTATAAAGAAGAAAATTTTTTGATGGCTTATTGAGTGAATTAATACTTACTTTATATACCTGTATATAACTTGATTGATGGCTTATTTATGAGAGAGTGCACTTAGGAAAATAACATAATGATTCCGTCAAATCTTATTATAATTTTACCTATTGCAATATTGGGTAATAAAATATATAATAGAATTTTCTATTTGAACTATTTAAGTTGTAAAATTGCGTTGACGTAATTTTTATTCCATTAAATTTTCTATTGTTGGTGCTTAATTACCGTATACTTATAGTAGTTCTTACATCTAAATACTTTTCGGTTATAGGGATTGCTAATGCCGACAATTTGAAATTTGACAGCTCGGTTGGCTTTGTGGTTAGTAACCCTGACTTTCAAACCGCGGGTCGTGGGTTCGAATCCCACCCAGGACAAACATTTGTATGCATGAATATGTCTGTTTGTCCTGTGTCTGGATGTAAATATCTATAATATGTATGTATTTAAAAGTATTATATGTAGTATATCAGCTATCTGGTTACCATAATACAAGCTCACTTTGAAGCTTAATTTGGAATCAGATTGGCCGTGTGTGAAAAATGTCCCAGGATATTTAATGCGTTGTCTTACCTACTTGTTACTTGAAACTTACTTACCCAGCACCTAACTGACTGAACATCCATTCGGCTATCACCAAATCGAAGCTTACTTTTGGATCTCTCATCAACTTTTGTATATTATCACTCGCCATAGTATTTTTGCTTATGTTTATCATCATATTCATTATGAACGGCTCGTTTTGAAGATTTATTTTTCCATCCATTATTGTTTTGATGTCCAATTTTATCGCTGTTTAGAAAATAAAACTATTATTATAATACTAGTTGCCACCCCGCGGTTTCACCCGCGTAGTTCCCGTTTGCGTGAGGTATCAAAAATAGATAGTAGCCGATTCTCAGACCTACTGAATATGCATATAAAATTTCATAAAAATTGGCGTTTCGGAGGAATATGGTAACTAATATTGTGACACGAGAATTTTATATATAAGATTGTAATTACACACAATGACTTGAATGTCTCGAGGGTTTTTCAGCTTCTTTTGAAGTTGATATATAGTGGTTTAAAGTGTGACGATAATGTACAATGATAACCTATACTTAACGTATGAATTGACAACTATATGGTTAGAGTGCCTACTCAAACTGCTAGGCTATTAAATGACAATGAGAGATACACAGGTAAAATTATGTAACTGTAGCAGGTACTTAATATTGTGTCTTGTTTACGGATGTTTTAAATCATGTGTGACGATTTTTGACATAATCACACTAATATTATAAAGGCAAAAGTTTGTGAGTGTGTACGTTTATTACACTTACCTACATGCGAAAAATACTGAACGGATTTGAATATAAACACAGATAGTTTATAACCTGGATTCACACATAGGGACCCCCGGGAACGCGGGTAAAATCGCGGGACAGAAGCTTGTAGATAGTAGGTATATTTTTTTTAAACTATGTAGGTATGCGTAATACGTTCTTATTGTGGATACAAATTAGCATTAATTAAAATAATATCATAGGTAAATCTACGTTGCTACTACGCAACCAAAATAGCTTAACAGACTTTTAAAACTTCAAGGTACCTATTGATCAATACTTTAGGAAAAAGATGACACTGCGCATTAAGGGCATTCCCCAAAGAATTTTATGTTTTTCTAAAAGCACATATTTAAATCAATAATTTCGATGTTTTCCTTTCCTCATGATGTGACTTTCAGCACGATTCGTTATCTACACTAATATTAGAGAGAGTCAAAAATGTAGGTTTTGTGTGTTTGTAATGAATAAACTCAAAAACTACTGTACCGTTTTTAAAAAAATATTTCACTATTGGAAAGCTACATTATCAGGGAGTAACATAGGCTATATTTTATCCCCGTATGTCCCCGGGGACAGGAACTACGCGGGAGTAACCGCACGGAGGGAGAAATTTTATGGACATAATACATACCATTAAAAACCTCCGCGTTGGATGAGAGATCTATTTGATGTAGATTCGGGGGATGATCCTTTTTTAGAAACGGCGTTATATATGTCACCTGAAAAAGAAATTGATTATGAAATATAAACTTCGGAACGGTTTTAGATAAAATTAGATACACAAATAGTTTATAACCTGGATTAACACATAGGCTACTTTTTATCCCGGGAAAATGGAAGATCTTCCGGGAACTCGGATCAAACTTCAGAGAGCTTGTTTGATTGAATAATTTAGACATGTTTTATTGATAGAAAGTGCGCACACGCACGCTTTTCGTTACTTTTCGTTAACGTTTGACCTTAAATGCCCTGGCATTCATGCATATTCTACCGATTTATGATTCTCTTTAAAAAGTTAACTTTAACTCACATAAATAGTTCAGTTTATTTCAAAAAGTATGTGATAGAAGTCGGTTAATAAAATAGGAATAAGTATAAAATACTTACTCAGCAAGCATAGGAAACAAAAACAAAATAATAAGCTTACTTCATGGCCAGCTGCCAGCAGATGCCTCACGAACCCGTCTCCAAGAATACCATGGCTTCCAGCCGGTATAGGGAACACCACCAATATTTTGTATGCATCACAAATATTAACTATCAACAAACTTATCAGAAACCAGCTTATTCGTCCCATTTTCTAAAAACCATAAAGTTTTTTTTTAATAATTTAAGCGCTGCGTCACTAAGTTCTACAGGCTAGTATAAAATTATAATATATATTTATTATTAGCATTATTTTCATTCTAATCTCAACTTAATCATCTTAATCATCATTATCAAGCAGTCATAGAACTTCACTGATAAACAAACAGACATAAATAAATAGAAGAAAACAATCCCAGCATTATAATAAAAGTTCACACATTAATTAATCATCTTACGATTTTCGGGTAAAAATCTATTACACATATATCTAAATAAGATTACTATTTAAAATATAGAAAAATATACATATTTATGATACACACGATTTTCACAAAACTGAAATTCCTAACACAACTTTTATGAAAAAAAAAACTTTAAGAAACTATAATCTGAAGCACATATTTTAAGGCTCGTAATACCCGAAAAGAATATTGGTCTATACCACTCGTAAAGAATGACTGAACATAGTGAGTGTTTACTCCGTTTAGTGGACTGTACGTCTGTCGGTGCTAGAAGCTCCTCGTAAATAAGGCGACTATTTTAAGATAGTATATTCTTGCATTCTTGTTATTGTTACGGGGAGATGCAAATGTGAATGAACTAATAACTTTGTGATACATTTCAACATTTATAAATCATTCAATTGTACTTTTAATTGACATCTTATATAGGGTCGGATTAAGCAAGCGTAGAGCCCATAGCAAATAGATATTATCGGACCTTTGCTCTGTGTGCGGGCCCTCTGCTAGTGGAAAAAAATTGTCTAAAAGTTACTCTGACGAACGTAGGCGAGGTAGGTGGAAAAAAATACGTATTATACCTATGTACCTAGTAAAGTAAATTGGTTAACTAACTTTGACATAACTCAAGTAAAACCGCAGGGCATCAGCTACTATTTCATGTAAGAAGTTCCATTGACGTAGGTACTATGTCCCGGCTACAATCAACTTTACCTTGACACTTAGCGTCGTCGCGTCGGTCAACCAACAGTTTAACTACTTACTTATATGAGTAGGTAAATATTGTTTAAAGTGATTGATTTCCTGCGGAGGATTTGGAGGCTTGGACCAAACTTTTTCTCAATTATTATTCTTATAAATTACGTTCCTTTACGAACACTACCTTAACTATGTAACTTTATTGGAATCTGTAACTAGATTGACGGTTCTGGGAGTGCGTAAATCCGGTCAGCAGCCGTGGGACAGTCATTGTAACAAGAACGCTTGGTCGACAAGACTTTAGGGGCATCCCCCTATATCAAATGGCAAGAGCTCTACCAGATTGGTACTTTTCGATCCCTTCAACACCTGGTAATCCTGGTATGACCCGCGTTCCTGGGGATTTACTTAAATACCTACTCAAATACACACAAATAAGAGTGAATTAACGTTTGTTCTGAAACTTCTGAGTGGACATAGAATCCAAGACCAGTGGCTTGAAAGCCATGGCTATTAATCACCAAGCCTACCGGTCTATCTATTACAGAAACAAGTGAATACCGCATGTCATCGTATCATTACACATGACACGAGTATAATAAATATATACAGGGTCAAATTTTAATGATAAAATAATTTAAGCAAGTCACGCTATTATGAACTTTGATCCTTCTTTTTTATTCGCTTCGCTTACATTTTGCGACCAAAGTTACATACTGAGTTTTCAAATGCGTTTTACAAGAATTAAGGGGCCTAGCTTCCTCTAAATATGTTGTATGGTGAGCCAAAAGCAATACTAAAAAAATTGGTTGCCTGTAAAGTCGGTATACGGGCGAAAGTTTTACGTGACAACGACTTTGAGTGGTAAAATAATTTTAATGTGAATATTCATTCGTATAGTAGGAAGAAGGATGAAATAATAGTAACAATTTAAAACATAACGTGACGTTACGTGAGCGGAGCGTAACGCAGTTTCTTGAAGTGTCACCCGGCAAACCAATTTATAAGACGTTGTCACGTCAATAACAGTGCTATAAATTGCTAGAATAGACACCCAGTATATATTTTACACTTAGGTATATACCTTCATACAGATTCCCTATACCTAGTAGTTCTTAACTTCATCTTTAAAGGTTAACAACACAATTATGATCTCCAGTCACGTCGAAACTAGTAACAAAAAATATGCATGTAGGTACGTGCATATTTATAAATATGATTTTATATACCCACTGATGCGTTGCGATAAGTACTGCATTATAAAATCTTTAAGCAAGCAGACAGCATAATAAATGGCTTAGCATAAATTAAACATACTTACAGACAAAGGTAAGTACCTAATAGAGATAAAACAGTCAATAAACAGTTACCTATGTATTGACTCAATATTTCCATTAAAGTCATTTAAACCACTCGAACAATCCTGCAAACTGTCATCATCGTCATCATCACCAGCTAAGGGCCACTAGTCTCCTAACGAAGGGACTTCTGCAAATGTAATATTCTGAAAATCATATTATCATTTATTTTAGATTTTAAAGTTCAAGAACTTACGTATTTGGGTTTTATATTAGTTACTTAACCATGATTTTATTAAGAAGTTATTTATCTCAAATGATACAAATATCTAAAGTGGATAAATAGGTATTTAAATTTGTCATCGAGATCAACAGCAACTTAAGAATAGGTACTAATTAATATTTACACCCAGATTAGGTAACTATTTACAATAATAGCTGTTTGTTTCTTTAATAAATAAAATAAAAAATAAAAATATAATATGTGCGACTAATAAATAATATCCTGCGTTATTTTTCACACAAGGCCAATCTGATTCCAAATTAAGCAGACCGTACCTACCTACTATATTGACACCACTACCTACCACCTACTTAATACTACTACCTGCCCACATATACCTTCGCCTATATACATATGCCTACATATACCCACATGGCACAATAATAACTGTTGTATTGAAAGGTAAATTTACAAATGACATAACGCAGATTCGTGTGTTTTCAAGAATGTGTACCGGTCTTATAAAAAACATAGGGATCTTTAGATTCTGTTTGACTAAATATCTGTAGACGTATATATGTCTATATATAGAGATTTGGCTATAACATAGATAAAATAAGTAGGTAGATACACTAGAATACAATACGTAGATATAGTAGGTAGGTATTACGAAGGACAATAGAAGCTAGATTTTCTAAATTATGAATATAGTAAATCGCACTTGATCAAATTAAGATTGATTCATCCAAATGAAATTTGATATGAGCCAAGCTTAATTAAACTATCTCTCGAGTGGGATAGGATTATTGATAATACCCATTCAATGCCTAATTAATTTATCGAGTATAAAAGCTGGAGGAATCCAAAATTTATTCACAGAATTAACAGTCCACTAAGCGAAATAAAGTTTCAAGAGCGTCAGTTGGTATCGGTCTAGAACATTACAGAATGAAGACATTAATCGCGATCTACAGTGTAATTTCACTGGTTTATTGCAAAACTTTGGTGGTACGCCCAAAAACCAACGGTAAGTTGGCAAAAATAAGATTAGTTTTATCGTTATTGCCGAGCAGTAGGTATCCAACTTGATTCGAAGATTGATTCTCTCATTAAATGCTCTTCTGAACACATTTAAATTAGGTGATAATATAACCATTGGCGGGACGGGTGTAAAGGATATTTTAAACCTTCTTAACTTATATAAGTAGAAGGCATAATATAGTTTGGTACAAGCTCTATAATAGTATTTGGGATTGTACCTGTACCAAAGAATTAGGAACTCTTGACAACCATGTTATAATAACACCGGACATCCTGAAAGCATACGTCATTGCTTCGCTTGGGACCTATCTAGAAATACTCACATCTTTTCTTAAAGAAGGACTAGGTAGGTACTTACTCTATTTAAAATTCGTATGATACTTAAAAGGAATATATGTAGATAATGTACCTATAGAAACTACATGACTAACCAGGATACCATAAAATATCAAAATTATTTGGTAATTGCCTGTACCATTAGGCAAGATTAGAGCAATTTTATTACCTCATCCGTATCGTCATTTTACCGTTTCTTTTTGTTACAGTTCAAAGATGTGTTAACATGTGGGATGAAGGATGCATCAATGGACAATTGAATGGCGCAGGTATGTTTTATTCCACAAAGTATGTAATTTTCATAAGTATTAGTAACTACTAACAAGACGCACCAGGCTACAGGACAAGTCTCACAGTTCTGGTATACAAATACTTACCTAATGTTTTATTAGTAGCCACTGGCGAATCTTATGACATCTCCCTGACGAGCTCGATACGGGTGGAAAAGGCCAGTGATTTCGATCCTCGGACCACCCGCACCCTATGACCATGATCATAGTCAAGTGTTCTCGCGTTTTCTCTCTCTCTCAATAGGTACATGGGCACAAAATGAGGGGTTCATATTTTAGGTGCAGTGGAAAGAAAAGCTATATTTCTTCCTGTATCCGTAAGGTAGGGTAGTAAAATACTTATCAACATTAGGTATTTATTTTAGGTAACGATGACAATTATCTGAACGGCGGTTTTAATCCCGGAAAGCGATGCGTCAACATGTGGGACGAAGGATGCATCAATGGACAACTAAACGGAGCTGGTAAGACGTAGTCCTCTTGTTTTACCGGAAACAGGTATCTAGTTTATATCTGTAAGTAAATACGTGTATAGGTCTGTATCTTAAGGTATGTACTATATAAGTACCTACCTATCAGTTATTTGATTAGAGCTCTGTTTGGTTTGGACTTAGATTAGTCGCGTATAAAAATGTCCCAGGATATTTATTTATGAAGAGTCTTAAAATTTAAGATGTAAATTGATTTCAGGCAACGATGACAACTATTTAAATGGCGGATTTAACCCAGGGAAGCGATGTGTCAACATGTGGGACGAGGGCTGCATCAACGGACAACTAAATGGAGCTGGTAAGTTATAGCATCTAAACGCCTAAGGTTTCTTATCTCCTAAAGCTTTCTGTGAAACCGTTTATTCTACTGATAGAGTATAAAAATATTGACGATTGATTGGTTACTCTGTGCTTCTCCATGGGTCGTGGCTTCAACTCTCAACCGAACACATTTAGGTATCTACCTGTGTATCAATTATTAGGTACTTAGATCACTTATAATAAGAAGACAAATGAGAACCGTTAAACGAAAACCTATTCAAACATTATAAAATAATTTTTCAATTTATGCTCTTTGCCTCATACAATACGATCTCAATTAGATACCTATATCACTTCAATCAGTATTTCGAGCTTCTTAGGCTTTACTATAGGTACATCAGCAAACTACTAAAGTATTTAAGTAATAGGCATTCTTGCAGTCCTAATGAAGGTTGAAGTTACAATTTTGCAGCAAAGCGTTTCAATTAGAGTTAATGTAATTTCAGGCAACGATGACAACTATTTAAATGGTGGCTTTAACCCCGGGAAGCGATGTGTGAACATGTGGGACGAGGGATGCATCAACGGACAACTTAATGGAGCTGGTAAGCTATAGTTAATTTTGTATTGTACTAGCTTCCTGCCCGCGGTTTCACCGGGTAACTTAAATTTTACCAGGAAAAAGAGGCGCCAATGTCCTATTTCAGATCTCATTAGCCTTTAGGTATTTAGAAAAATCTATTAGGTAAACCTTTCTTTCGCGTCTTTGATATTAGTAGAATCGGATAAGAACGGCTGACTATATTAGGTGGTGGTGGTGGTACCTTAGATAGGTACACTCATGCGCATTAATATATTAGCATATACAGTATTGCAATGATATCTGTACGTATTAATTTAAGTGTAGGTACTTACAATAAATACATGGTTGTATTACACTTAACACATAAATTGATAAGAAGTAATCTATTTGAATAACGATAAGGAACTAAGAGCTACTTAGGTTACATCTTCAGTACAATGTTTCAGGAAACGACGACAACTACCTGAATGGGGGCTTCAATCCAGGAAAACGTTCTCTATACGAATATTATGCAAAAATACCAAAGATTAACAAAAACCACAACTGATTTCTAGTTATTCCCGTCATTCGCCTTTACTTTAATTTGTGCCTATAGAATACCTAAGTACCTAGGTAGTTATTTTTTGTTTCATCTCTTGCCTCCTTCAATATTGTTTCTGTAATAAGAAAGAAAGAGTCAGAGGTTATTTGTTTGTAGCATGTTTTCAATACTAGGCTCACACTGTGTAAATTTCGATCAATAAATAATTTATTAATACTTTAAAACGTTATTTCTTTACTAATTAACCGACCGATACGTACCTTCGTTAACCAAAATTTGTTTTGACCGCCATTTTTTGTCATTAGTAGATTTTTTTTTGCAAAAGCTAAATACGAAAACTTAAGACTATAAAATCTAGATTCTGATATTATATAACATGACAACAAACGACATCAGGGAAAAGCCATTAAACATCAGCCGGAGCGAAACTTCGAATGCACAACGTTCAGTTGATGGCAAAACAATCCACAAAAAACGCTCTGCGATTTATGTTAGCAAACTGCGACGTGGAGGGATAGCACCTGCCGCATGATGGACGGCAAAAATACACGAAAAACATCACACTCTGATCTATCATTGATGGCCCAGGAACTAGATCACTGCCAAAAAAACACTAGTTTAGATACAATAAAAACCTTTATTAGTTCCACATAAAACAGTGCATGTAGCACACATTCCTTACAATACATAAACAATGTATAAAAATATCGTCAATTTATGCTCATTAGCAGCAATGCCGCGGCTCTTAAAATGTTAAAATTATTTTCTACATACATACTTAATTTATGTACAATATTAAAAATTATGCTAATTTTGTTATTGGACGAAGTTGGGCAATTGGCAGTTAGTCTTATAATTGCTTGGCAAGTATTTATAAGTCTTTAAAGTACAAACTTACAATAGTTGATTTCATGGAGTTAATGAGAAAAGATGACAGAAGAAAATAATAAATAGGTTATTGTAAGATACAAATTAGTTTACAAAAAATTTTGCGTTAGACAATGATCAAAACTGATATGAATATAATGAATTTTACTTTATAATAAGTTAATTAATTAAGCCAACTCTCGAAAAAATAGCTATTGCTGCATCAAAGTAAATTAATTGTTACTACAATAAGCGGTGGGGCAAAGCATTGTACTTAAAATTAGGGTACTGGCAAATAGCTACTATACTTCGAATTTTAACTTTATTCGTTTAAGCCATGAGCTGCCAATTTCAAAGAAATAACACCATAAATTTTGTCGTCTGATATTTCAATTAGATAAAAAAAATTGTTATCTTGTGTAAAGAGTAAAAAAAGCTTTGCTGTTTATGCAGCCCATCTTTTTAAATTATTCTATCTATTCTGCTTATAATTTGAATAGGGCTATTGAGAAATTAGAAGTATTATCAGTCTAGTAAAATTTGTAGAATATCATACAATTAACCATTTTATATATAAAAAAATCTCAAGACACAATGTTAGTTACATACTCCTCCGAAATGGTTAGACCGATTTTTATGAAATTTTATATGCATATTCAGGTCTGAGAATCGGCTACTATTATTTTTTCATACACCTATGTGATCACGGGAAGTAGCTAGTTATTATATAATATAGTCCATTTATCTATTGGTTTGGAAATGATTATATCAACCAGATGATACTTATCTATTAGATTTCAATTTATTGTCACAACAAATGCAATGATTAACAATCTTGCACAATGCTATCTATCACAGTTCTAAATTTTATCTTATCAGTATATTGTCTATGACTTGTTTATCATATTTGATTTATCATTCCATCAATGTTGTTCCAAAAAATATTGGAAAGCTAAGGCAAAACAAACTTAACATATAAAATTGTTTGTACATATACTATGTTATGCAACCAATGAATGTTGCTAAGCAAGGACAACACAAAGATTAACCACAATAATATTGTCTCATAAGTACTCTAAATTAAAAGTAGAAATTCTACATTACATCAAATAATAAATTAACATTATAATTATAAAAACCTACACACCATTTGTGACTAATTAAACAAGCTGTCTACTTAATCAGCAGCATTAACATCAACTCTTGACCACTTGTCATGAAACTGTTGCAAAAGTATCAGTTACCTTGCCCATGCCAATGATCTTGAGTATACTGAGGTAACTCCATAGGCAACTTATTATACCCAGTACTTAAACTTGGACCGGGATTAGGAGCGGGCATTTTCTGAGTATTCGCTTGTCTAAACTTAGTCGAGTATTTATAAAAATCAGACATTTCAAATGGTTTTGTCTCCTCTTTATATGGTATACATTTGCCCTGTTCAATAACAGTCATAGTTTTAGGCGATTCTAAGGACATGGCATTCATTAACACTGGTGATAATGGTGTAGGACTGTGAGGCACTTGATTAGGACTCTGCATGGCTGAGTGTCGGCCCGTTGAGATCATTACTTCATAAGCCTGAGAGTTTCCTATACTAGAAGTCCGTTTCAAGCTGGAGCTCTTTTTAAGAAGAGGTGCTTCTGATTTTGTTGGAGAATCTAATGATGTTTCATACCATTGTTTCTCTTTTACTTTCATATCAGTCTGAGATAGTGGAGAGAACTTGTTCATGCTTACAGAGTCAAAATTTGAGTAACCAGACTTTATACTGACAGGACTCATTGCGTCAGGATAACCTCGTCTGTCAGTACCATAGTCATCGGTAGATACTTGCAGTTGCATGTGCATTGGATTCCGTATTGTATTGTGTTCACGCAGCGGCAGTGAATTTGGTACTGGAACAACTCTTTCCATAGGCATATGTGGTTGTTCTTGTATATCAGGCTGTGATCTGTGCTGGTACTGACTGATTGGTACAGGTGGTCTATAGTTATCAGTTATATTCTCTAAATGCTGATTGTAATCACTATGGGATGTCAAGTGATAGGTTTGTGTTCTCTGTAATGTATTCCGACGTACACCTTCTGGCCTGCGTTTAGACTGACTCTGTATTTGGTGATGATGTCCTAAAGCACCTAAGTGCTGGCTTTGAGCTTTCAAATGTGAAGCATATTGATACAAAAGAGGTGTATTACGCATTCCATTTTGAGGAGGATGCGGGGCAACACTCCCATGACTATAATGGGTTGTAATATCTGGATGGCTAGAACTGAAATGTGTTTCTCTCAAACGGGAAACATTATGAGCTTCAGGAACACCATTATAATATATTTTGTTCATATACTCAGTTGTCATAGTGTGGTGTCTGTACATAGTCCCTTGTTGATTATCATTATGCACATTTTCATTAGTGGTCTCATGTCGACCAGCTAAAGCAGGGTATGTATGAGATGTGTGCATAGAGAATGTGTCTTGGTTACGCTCTTGAGGTGGAGATGGGAAGAAGTTAGAGCAACTGGTCTCTGGACGACGTACGTGTCTTGGATGGCCACTTTTAGTAGACATACCAGATATAGATGGCGTTGAAAGTCTATGGGCTAGGTTTTTTCGTAAATTCTGCTCGGATTCGTGCAAACGATCACCAGTATCGGCTCTAAGACGTCTAGATGAATTATCTGAGCCATCATGAACGTCGTTACCGTCAGTGGATCTGTCAACACTTCTTAGGCTTTTTACGCTACCTAATCTTTCTCTTTGTGGCACTTCAGGGCTCAACGGCGCCTCCGGTGGCATAACTCCCGTAAATTGAACTTCTTGAACACATAATTTGTAAAGCTCCTCATTCTTGGCAGCGAGCATCTGCTCCAATTCTTTCTTTCGAGCTTGCAACTTCAGCAGTTTGTCCTGCTTATCAGAATGCAAATCGCTACCCATTGTGCTAGTACCCATATTCAAAACTTAGCTCTCAATACAAGTAACAAAAGTCAATGAAACCAAGAAACCGAAATAAACACAAAATGTCAAAGAATAAAATAAAATAAACAAAGAAAACCGTAAATCACTGACACATTTTACACACGCACATCCGCACCCATGTTTGTTTAAAAAAAAACTGAGAGAGAAGTGCGTTCAAATTATTTAGTAGATTTGAGTTTTATGTAAGTGATATGACAAAAAAAAATTATAAATTACGTTAAATACATAATAACGTTACAATTTATTGTTTTGGAATCATTATATGTTGTAGTTTATTTTATTTATTGTTACTTTTTGTTCATTCTCTCATAGCATTTCTTATAGATAGTTTTTTTGGTAGTATTTGATTGCGTTAAGTAGTTGCAAGTTGCTTAACTAACGTTTTAGTGTAGATAATTAGATTTATATACTTTAATGTTCAAAAAATTATCAATTGGGTAATTTTATTTTACTGGAATTGTATATTTTAATTTAACTCAGAAAATCAATCAATAATAGAGATGTACATCGTTTAAAAAACTATTCAAACATAACGCAAATTCTGCGTCACATACTTTGACATGTCAGTGTCAGTGTCAGAAATCAGAATTCGTTATCAATATTCCACAAGTTTTATCAATCAAAACCAAGGTCTTGCCACGGTCGATTCTAGTGGTCATGTAAAGTCTCATTAAAATAAATGTAAATTAGTAGATCAGCCACCCACTTCCACATTGCCTATTAACCCTTTCGAAAACTAAACAACATGTCTAAAATTTATAAAGTTCTCGTAAACAGTGCCGACAAATTTGTCCCCTCAAAACTCCGTCCTCTCTGGGAACATGCAGCTGGTAAGTGTATATTGAGGCCTACATTCCACAGGTGCGTATATTTATAATAGTTTTAATGGTAATTTACTTCAACAGGTCCTAAGACTATTTTCTTCTGGGCACCTGCTTTCAAATGGGTAAGTAATGTTACGGAAGTAATTCCAAGGTTATGTCTATTAATATTGACTTGACAGACCTTGTATAAGGGCAGCAACAATACTGCGCAAAATTACTCCAACTTATGTATATTGTTACAATAATTGAATGCATGCAATATAAACAATTAGATTATTGTTTACTTCTGTGAAGGATATACCATAATTGTTTCAAATGCATGAAAGTCATGTAAGATAAGAAGTCTAATCTACATAATAAATTGTCATATAAAATCTGGAACAGATGATGACCTTAATAATTTAACTGAAATTTTATGCCCTTGATATAATTTAGATAGCTTAGATCAATGTCAATTTGCTGATTAAGAATAAATAAATAAAATATGAACTAAAACAATACAAAGTTCCAAATAAAATAATAATCATTATAAAATCAGCATGTCATACTTCATGTTTATAATTTAAAATGTATATAGGCATCAATCACTACTCAAAATGTTTGTTTATCATTTTGTCATAATTATCATCTATGGGGTGGATCTATCATTGGATATTCACTGTTGAGAATAAAACTGATTGCAAAACACTTAAAATAATTACATTGTGGAACTCCTATCTTGTTACTTCAGTTAAATGTAAGATTAATCATAACATTATTATGCCAGTAGAGTGAAAACCCTTAGTATACTTAATTATTTTTATTTGTAAATTTTATGTGTACTATATGTACAACAGTATAATATTTGTTACTCTAAACCTATTAATAAAAAATATATAACATTACAGGCCATTGAAACATGGCACAAAATTTATGAAACCATACTAACTATGCTATTTAGTGACTATTCATAAGTGCTTGTAAAGGCCTATTTGAATAAAAAATATTTTGATTCGGATTTTTGATGCACAAAGCTTTATTCTCATTGTCTCATGGTGATTGAATCTTCTGTGAAAAATCATCTTAACACTTTCAGGGTTTGGTGATAGCCGGGTTGGGAGACTTGAGTCGGCCTGTTGAAACCCTATCTGTACCTCAGTCCGTGTCCTTAGCAGCAACCGGTCTGATCTGGTCCCGTTACTCCCTTGTTATTATACCTAAAAACTACAGCTTGTTCGCTGTCAATGTATTTGTAGCTATGACAAGTATATATCAGTTGAGCAGGGCCGTTAGACACCAGCAAAACCTTAAAAACAAGGAAAAGTCTGAGTAATTTTACATTCACGGGTAGCATTGTAAGGGAAAAACATAACTTGTGTTATTCAGTTGATAGATTTTAGATGTATTAAAAATTTTAAGTACTCTTTTGGTACTTCGAGTTTAGAATAGCTACCCATTACTGAGCAAGTGATAATTTGTTAGGTTAATAAATTGTAAACTTCTTAGTAAATACTACTAGATAATTTATTTAATTGTGAGATATTTAAGTAGAATTCTGGGTGTCCACTGACTGTCAGTAAAAGAAATGCCCTGGATGTAAAATTTGAATTTCCTCAGAGCTGAAAAATTTTAAAAACCAACTAGAAAAATTAGGCTGGCAAGAGATGATTTCAGTATTTGTAGTGGACACCTGCATATTACCTTATTACAAAAAAGGTATTTATTTATTTAAAATCCGCATAAAAAAGTGAAAATGTTTTATTAAAGGACTACAAAAATCGTAAAAAAAATAAAATCTCTTTGGAGTTTATCTTTTTAATTGAGTTAAAAATGGATAATAAAAGAGATTTTAAAATATGGTACAATTTTGTTAGTTATCAATCTCAGTGGTCAGTCATATATTTATTGTTATTTATTTATAATTCTTATTTATTTTTTAATTATTATGTGCTCGAATGGTTACACACATCATATACCTAGTTGGGATTTTAAATTATAACATTTTTTAGTTCAATCTGGGATTATTATTTGATTATAAATTTTGTGGCTGTATCAAATTTTATATTCGAAAGAAACAAAGCTTAAATGCATACAATCACAATTTGGAATCTGAATTGGAATGTCGGATTGGTGCTTAGAAAATGGATTTCGCATCTGTGATAGACGAAGTTACGTAAACGGTTGTTAAAGGCTTCATCTACACTATGCTGACAGGTTGTATCTACTCTTATCATCTCACCAATAGTAAAATTTTAAAACATTTTTCCTACAACAATGTTAGTCTGGTGTGATTGAAGCTTAACCATTATTGTTAAACATACTGTGTTAAATGTATCTATACATCTATGTACCATTAATTTAAGCAGACGACTCCATTATTAAATCATTGTTTTGTAAAAGAAAACTTTGTCGTATTTTTGTAATACCTTTTACTGTTGGAAAATATATTTATTATGTTTTAACTGTTCTCTCATTTCTTCTATATATGTGTATCTATGAATAACACTTTTTATCAATGTTCTATCACTTCATAATATCTTCTTTATTGGCTGATTAGGTATGGCTTACTTATTTGTAATTATATGGAATACGGTTGTGATTATAATTTCGTGACTAATTTAACTTGTTTGAAGTTTTAAAATAGAGAAGTCTCCCGCTGCGGGCTGTGAATCGCATGCTGTTAGAGTAAATTAATGCGAGAACCCAACGCGTAGTAGGTATCGAGTTGCTTCGCTATTGCTTATCGCAACAATTAAAAGCGGAAAATACAGGAATTAATCTTTAAGAAAGATATTTTATAGAGCGAATTAACAACGCATTTTGCCGTAAAGTATTTTATATATTTGGAATGCTGACAATCGATTAAAAACAAAGTAAGATATCAACTTATTTAGCATGTTTTGAAGCACTCACCGCATGACTGCACGCTGTAATCATCATATTTGGTGTAAAGATTTTTTTTTATGACAAAAATCTGTTTTACAGGCTTTAGTGGCGACATCTATCGACGAATACAGACGTCCGCTCGATAAGGTGTCTACGACGCAATCCGCTACTTTAGCTGCTACTGGCTTGATATGGACCCGCTACTGCCTGGTCATCAGACCCATTAACTATTCTCTGTCTTTGTGCAATTTCATGTTAGGATTGGCTAATTCCATTCAATGTTACAGGGCGTATTCGTTCCAAAATGGTTTGAAAACCATCACCAAATAATGTAGCGCCTTGTGTTAACTAACACCATACAGTACATTCGTGTGCAGAAAAACATATTATTTGAATATATGTAATATTTTAGTATTTTAAATATGTCAACTGTTTAAGTTGCATGCGAGTGTATTTAACAAACTATCATACAGTACAAATTGAGTTAGTACTTACATATTTTTCTTTGTTAATTAGGTATGTTAAAAGATTATTGTAATCTTGATCACTAGTCGAAAATTCGAATTTCTTGCCATACCACCAAAAATATTTTTCGTTACCTATGTATAAAACCTTGCTAACATTACTTATCTTTTTGACCTTAAATTTTTTATTGGAATTTTACCTTATAATTTATTTTATTGTGTTTTTGCTCTGTGTTATAATACCAATGTGATGTGACTAACATGGTGTTCTGAACATATAGACGCATAATTATCCATGTAAAATGCTCGCGAGCATATCTTATGCATTAGAAGCAGCGATCGAATCGATAGGGTAGATTTGTTTGTTAATAATCAAAAATATTTACCGCCTAAACCCATTTTCAAATAATAATACGTACATACATAACATATTATTGCTCAGTATTTTTAACAAATTGATTTCGTTAGAACTTCTATGACATAAAGTTCAAGTCTAATTTTAAACTTTAAAGTATACTGGATTGAAGTTTTGACTTTAGATAAGTAGACAAATTCTAAACATGTTCTGTTGATGAATAAATTAATTTAATGACTTATTCATGCTACTAATCCGGTTTCTTGAACTAACAAAACTAGAACAAATTAGAGATGTGCCACTTTACTCATTTATATAATCGAATATTATTATTAGACGCTGAATTTTTAATAGAAATTTGAATAGAATATAATAAACACTCCACTAATGTAGATGTAGTTGCTTTATTTTTGTAGATTAGATGCACGCATGCATGGTTATAAGCTATCTATGCACAGTTTTTGTTTTGTCCTTAATAAAATTGCATTGTATTTAAAGTATTTTATTCTCCTATCTATCAGTTTCTATGTACCTGTTACCTGTATCAAATTCCTACCTACTTAGCTAGCCCCCATTTTACGGGCCCAAATATATATATTTAAGTACTCTATGTTTATTATGTAATTAATTCTATATCACTCTTCTGCCTGATAAAAATATTTCTCATATAGGTATCCAATTTCCTTACCACATACAAAAAAATTATATATATTTATGTACCTATCTACTTTAAAATGGAGACTGAACATAGTCATATAAGCGAGTGAACCCATCAAAGTAAGCTATCTTCTAAAATTCTAAATACATACATCAGTTAAAGACACATTTACAAAATATTATACCGCTACTTTTCTATCGTCACTCTATGTAAACTTTGTAGGCCTATTCACCAAGTAAATCTAAAGATATTCATGAAATTAAAAACCCAGATTTTATTCTCTCCTAACATTTATTAACTTAATCCTCAACCATTTTCAACAGCCTATCCATACTGATCGGCATAAACGTTCTGCCGCCATCATTCGAATACATAATAACATTCCTTATAACATAGCACTGGAGATCGCCTATTTTGTACAAAGGTCTTCCTTCCCTATTCTTCCCTGGTATAGGTACAAATGTGATGCCTTTTTCTGTGCATCTGGACTCGAGTAGTTCTGAGAAGCTCTTCTGTTGGGTTGTCGTGGTTAGGACTTCGGAGAGTCTGGAAGTTTCCTTTGGCTCGTATGTGAACCTTGGAGGAGGAGGTGGCTCCACGGCATCGATGTCCGTGCTGCGGTTCATCATATCCAACGCTTTGCGGAACGCGTCACGCACCGCTGGCTCTTTTAGTACTTCCTCGGGGAACATTTTCTGTAAAATTTTGACTGTTATTAGGAAAAGCGTAACAAATTAAGAAGAAAGTGTTTATGAGATTATTTCAAAATTCGTGACTTAATTAACTAAAATCTAAATCTATGTGTAGCTGCAGAACGGTAGCTGATTAAAAACAAATTTAGTAAGTTTTTCCAATTTTGAGAGAAAATTTCACTTTACGCTTGATAACGTAAGTTATTATGTAGTATACTTATTAGGATCTGGTCACCAAGGTACAGGTTAGGTTACCAACTGAAGGTTAATAATTGTTAGCACACATCTATGTACAAAACGGTTTGTCAAACCATATAACTATACGCGTTCAAATACAATAAATGCATTCCCAAGTACCATAATATTATGGTACCTACTCTATTTCTAACGCCTAAAATTCAAAATGCAATACTACTCGATAAAAAAGTGTTGCGTTTTAAAAACTCTGTCGTGTGGACACACAACAACATATTATGTTGTATTTGAACGCAAAATGTGTGCAAATGATAAAATGTAAAAAAAAATTCTGTAGAATCCTGCTTGTGGTTTAAAGAGATATCATGTGGGTCTTGTAAAGAGGCGTTATATGTATGTATGTGTCAGGGTTGCCAGATATATTTTTTGCCAAGTCGGGATTTGGAACTTTTTGAGTGAAAAAAGCGGGATTCTTTCGTCGAAAGTGGGACATAGTAAAATAAACGTGTATTATCAAAAGTTTTTGAATATTAATCTTTTTATTTGAATTCAAATTACGTTTATATGACAATAGATAGTAATAATATCTATAGAAATTTCGCTATCTGTGTCACCCGTCCGCGCTTTCTCAGTACGCTGCACGCATGGTCGAGTTATTCCCGAAAAGCGGGACTGAGCCCGCACGGGACATTAAAATTTGACTTTAAAATCGGGACGACTGGCAGTGTTGCCAGCGAGGTATTTCAAAAGTGACCTGAACTGTCCCAAAAAAGTAACCTTTAGTAACCTTTTGTATAGGAAAAATATTGACGTCGTTTTTTAAAGGTCTCTAAATTATTGACCTCGTTTTTTTTTTTTTTTTAGGCGTGTCTCTCAATTTGGTGCCATTACACAAATATTTACGTCAAACATTGAATCACCTAAAAGTAACCTTTTGTAACCTTTTCTGTGGTGTAACCTCCAAGTTACCTAACGAAGTCAAAAATCACCTGTGAGGTTACTAAAGTAACCTTCTGGCAACGCTGACGACTGGCTGCTGCTGGTGTGTGTGTACCTTAAAGTCAGTGTATGAGTTGATGAGCGTGGCGTGCGGCGGGTTGGTGTTGAGCCACGCCGCCAGCGCCGCCAGCCAGCGCGGCAGCAGCGCGCGCGCCGCCAGCCCGCCCACCGTCGGCGCGCCGAGCAGCTCCACCCACTCCACGCACCACTGCCATGCCGCTGCACAACAAACATTCTTTTAACGAACTTCCTTATGGGATACCCAGTGACGGATTAAGACTACTTGATGCCCTAAGCAATCCACGCCTGTAGGCCCACCTATCCTTGTTTCTACTAGAATCGGTCTTTAAACCTAATTTATAAATCATAATAATTTTTTTTATTGGTGCCCTGATGGTAAGTGGTCACCGCCGCCTAAGGTCAATTGCAATACCAAGGGGATCGCCGATATGTTGCCCTTGGCCTAATGGGCGTAATAAGTTTGACGCATCTGTTTCTATCTGTGGCGTCGTAACTCTTAAACGAATACATATCAATTTTTAGAAAAACACAGTATCATATCTAGTACTTACTATTCTCCCCACCAACGAGATCAAGCGGCGCGTGATGCAAACAATGATCTAGCTTGGGCACTATATGGTGATGGAGGAAGGCCGTAAGCGCTGGTCCCCAGGCAGCCCTCCAAGCTGACAACACTCCTCGAGCTGATAGATCAGCTGGATGCCAACCAGCCAAGGCCCTGGCTAACCGAGCTCTAATCACAGGGTACACGGCCACAGCCAGTACTGGACCAGCTAGGTCATGCCATGGCAACACCCAGGCGTGAAGTGGCTGAGTGTCGCCAGTAGGCTCCCAGTGTTGCACTGCGGTTAACACTCGAGGTACAACGCATTGGGCACACGCTGTAGATATCACCGAGCTGGTGGGGAAAGCCGAGTGCCATGACGTCATCACGCGGACCATTGGCTCTGGTGTGCGAGGGTTCCATGACCTGTGCAAAATTTATTTATTTATTGAAGAAACAAATGGTTATTCACATCAATATACAAAAATATGAGTTACAAATAAACCTTTATAGGTTAGTTATACTATAATTAGAATATATATTTATCTATATATATAGTAAACTTATTTTTTATTGATCCTATTGTGCTTTAAAATATATCTATAGCTAAACTCTCATTAGTAAAAGTTATTAAATAATAATAATAAATATCCTGGGACATTTTTCACACCCGACCAATCTGATTCCAAATTAAGCAGAGCTTGTTATATAGTAACTAGATAAGCTGATATACTTATTTTAAATACGTACATACATTAAGCTATATAAGCTCTAGACTATCTGTGTACCAAATTTCACTTAAATCGGTTTAGCGTGAAAGCGAGACAGACAGAGTGACTTTCGCATTAATAATATTAGTATAGTACTCACTCAGCAGCCGTATTAATATGTGGCATAAAGTGTTGCCACAGTAAACTATTATGTGCCTCTTCGGTGAGCAGTTCACGCCATTTGACGAAGGTCGGTATTGGTTCCTCTGGGGCCTGCAGCGGGTCCCACGTCGCTAGTAACGCACTGAGCAACGGACTGACGATGTTGCCAGCTATTGTACCGAGACCGAACATATCGTATTCTATTGGAAACGATTTCTGTGGACGTAAAATTGTAAATTAGTTTTTTTTAATAGCCATTTTAGATGATTTCATTGTATTTTCTAAAGTCATTTGTATAACATAAACAGTTTAGGTATATCTAATAAATAAAATAAATAACTCAAAAACACATAACTATATTGTTAGAATTTAATTCATAAGTATGTACTTGTACATCATTATATGTTTTTTTTTTAAGGGACTAGAAGGTGTTAGCCTCTGATGGCTTTTACACCTTTACGCGGGCAATCGGTGAGCGCTGAGGGCTCTCAACCGTAAATATATTTAAGCAACTGCGCTGAGGGTGTCCCCTGCGGGACCGTGCCTCGGCTCAGGGCGTTGCTGGGGGTGAGGGACTCACTGGTTGGATTATTTGGGGAGTTTTTATTTATCGGACATTTGACGGACGAAACAGGGTGGGACGTCGCGACGGTCCTCGCCGGCGAGGACGATATATCGGATAACGGTTTTGTGTAGTGTTCGGTGTGCCGCGAGCGGTGTCGACTACAACCTGCGCGAGCGTGGTGTCGTCGTCGGGGACGTCGAGTACTAACCTAGGCCTAGGGATTTTTGAAATTTGAGATACGTTATAGGTTGCAGCCTTAACGATGAGGGGATTTTTGTGGTTACGAGCAGTGTCGAAGAATCTGCGGGATGCTCGTTTCATGAATTGCCTGATGGTCGGCAAGCCTAAGTCTAGGTGGAGGTTTAGGTTGCGCATATACCACGGGGCTCCCGTGGCTTTGCACATGAAACGGTTTTGTATGAGTCAATATATGTACATTCTCAAATAAGTGAAATGAAATTTCTCAAGAGATAGTTAAGTTATTTAAACCTAAGTACCCATGCAGGCATTTCATTTCGTTGTACAAAATATTAAATTATTTAATCTGTTAATATATTATGATGTTGCTTACAATGGCTAAAATATAGACACTTTATAATCATCATAGATGAGAAACAAATAACAAAATACCTTCAAATCAGCCAACACTTCATAAGCACGCTCCAATGACATATCAGGTTTGTTTAACTGCTCTACTCTTTCCAATATCGACTGCACTGAGTTGATCACTTTGTCATGTTCTTGAAGTTTAATGTTACAGTCTTCAAGATCCCGTTCTAATACAACTATTTCATCTTCAGCCGTTTGGAGTTCGCGGGCGTTCTGGATTATATCCTATTGGAAAAAAGTAAAAGAAAAAAACAATTAGTAAGATAATGTTAGTTTCAAATACAATATAATTATTAAATGAATACTAAAATATGCCTAGTATTCTCATGTAGTCAATGTTTTACATAAGTACGAGACTACAAACTGCTGTGGTTTTTTATATAAAAAGTAGCAGGTCAAAGAAGGAATGGTATGATTGTGTAAAAGATGATATGAGAGAATGTGGAGTGAATGTGGATTTCACTGGAGACCGAATGAAATGGAGGGACACGACGCAAAACCCTAAAACGAACAAGGCAAGGAAGATGATAATGAACATTAGTAGGATCCATCTGTATAGATCTCCTAGGCAATCCAACTGGCTAATACTATTAAGAAGTTATTTTCCTAGTCGGCTATTTAAGTACCTGTTCACAACACTCGACCATCAGCTCCAAGTTGTGCACTAGTTGCGGTGCGGCGAAGTTGTCGCACTTGCGGCGCGGCTCGTGCTCGAAGCGCGGCGCGGCGGCGCGTAGAGCGTGGTACCCGCTAAGCACACGCTTTTCCCGACCAGTCATATCGATAACAGGTACCCGTGATAACTCGTTACTAGAAATGGTTTAATTTCATGTCAAATGATGAAATGGGGTATCCATTTAATTATTTTATTCTTTCCTTTCTAAAAAAATAAGTAAACAATTCGCAGCTTTGGAAGAATACTGTCGTAACAAAAATTAAGTAAATTTTTCAGTAGACACTTCAAAGATTTTTCAAATCTTAAAATCCTTTATAGAAAAAAATCTTTCGATTGCGCCACGCCCGGAATTATTGTTATAGAAACACGATATTTACTGAGTATATAAAACATATCATTTTTTGACTAGTGTTAATAACTCAATTTTGTAGTATTTGGTAATAATACGCTATTCTTCCAGAGCGGCGACATTTAAAACTATGGAATCTATACCCTTAATTTTATTGTTACCTGGCTGAAATATTTAGCTTATAATTACACTGGTCAACACATTATGCTTGAATTACTACTTATTTTACTCATTTATTTACCACTAATATTTCTGTGAGCATAATATAATGATGTTCAATTCTCCAACAGAATAATTACTTTTCTTATACTATTTCAAGTCTAAATACCTGGTAATAGTATGCATCGTAGGTTTACCCTCTTGTATGACGTCAGCGGCATCCCTGTAGAAGTAGCGACCTTTGTGAGACTTTTTCCAATTGTAAGCCTTCTCTGCGGGACCCTTTTCGTCTTCTTTCTCTTTCAGACGCCGTAGCTCTTCTTCTCGTTTGGCTTTTTGCTGTAACACATTTATTGATACGTTATATAGTTACTTTAAAGATAGAATATTTTGCAAAATTTGTGTCCTTACATAAATATATACTAGTTGCCCCGCGCAACTTCGTTATCGTAATAGTTTTAGCGATATTTTTCATTACTGCTCGGCTCCTATTAGTCTTAGCGAAATGATATATAGCCTAAAGCAGGCTATATAACACTGAAATAACTTTTCAAATTGGACCAGCATTTCCAGAGATCACAGTGTTCAAGCAAACTCTTCAGCTTTATATATTAAGTATAGATTTATTAGTGAGACATAAATTTGTTCCCTTATATAGAGGAGTCTTTTTACCCCAATATTTATAATAAATAAAATAAAGTATTTAAAAATAAAACCAAATTCATTATTTTTTATTATATTATGAATAACCAAACTTGTAACAAGGCCATATGAAAATAAAAACTAAAAATAAATAAAACTGAAAGTGAATGGTAACTTACTGCAGCTTTCTCAGGACCATAGGCACCAATAGCTCCTCTGCCTTTTCTGACTGTAGCTTCAACTGGTGCAGAAATACCTTGAAGATCCTTGCCCAGACCTTTACCTGGTTGATAACCCATCTGTAAGAAGAATACAATTATTTAAGACGTTGTTTTGTTATAGCTATGTGATAGCACCCGCATAGGCCCTGATGCCATTGGAATACCAGGATAAAGAATATGTTACTCCCTAATAATATAGCTTTCCATTGGTTAAAGAATTATTCAGATTGGTCCAGTCTTTTCACAGCCTATTTGTTAGAAACAAACAAACAATTATCTTTCCTCTTTATAAGATCAGCATAAATATCCTATATATGAGTGTATAAATGGTATAACAAAAATAAATATTGAAGTATTTGTTATACCTGTAACAGCAATTTAGCTCCAATCCCTTTAGTATGCTTCTCCCATGTTCCAACATTACCACCGAGGTTGACTGACCTCATGCCCTGACCCTGTCTCCTGATCCCAGCCGTGTCAGTTTCAAGGGGCATGCTTGGTCGCTCATCTTCATCAGAACTGTCCGGTGCAAGATTGGATGTGGAAGTTTCTTTTGGTTGTAGTTCTATGGAGTACAATGTGTTCTGTTACGGTACTTATGGTTAAATAAATAAGCAACAAATGTTATGTTTCTTGAAACTAGGTTTTAGGTAGTTAACTATACTAGTGTTTTCTACAATTTCATTTTAGGCTAATTCTTAAAGAATTTCTTATGCACATTCTTGTAGAATGAGTCCAGTACAATGCTCATATACAAGAACATTGACCACAGCTTAAATTTCAATGATACTTTGCATATATAGGAGTAAAAAAATGCAAGAAAGTGTGTTTAATTTGGGTGAGATTTGGCATAAATAAATGCTTAAACATGAAAAAAACATAATTAGCAATGCAATTTTTGTGATGTTACCTTTTTTCTCTGCCACCTTTTTCTTGCCAGCCTGCTGCACTCCGCCAGCCACAAACCCAATTGGTGCTGAGAAATCCTTGGGTTTACGAACCCGTTGTCTGATGTTATCTTCATTATCCTCTTCATCACTGTCTTTAGCCCAAACTCCTGTAAGAATTAATGGACAATTCAATAGTTAATAATCATGATGAAATGATCTGAAACTTTATATGTTGAAAATATAACTGAACATAGTTTGTGAATAATAATTACCGTAAATTTGATGTTCCTTCTTTGCTCTTCTTGCTCTATTGGGATTAAATTCATTGTCCAAATCGTAATCGGTGATTTCAAAACGTATTACCTCGTCGTCTGACATAATTATAAATTTTTAGATACTCCTAATTGACGAATTGTATTATTGAATTAATCATTTACGTTATGTTTAGAAAATTAATAATGAAATACAAATGTTTATAATTAAAAATAAATAAGGTTTTTACACGACTAGCAGGTTTTTGACGTACGCTTTTTTTCAGTGCTGCCAGTGTGTAGTCTACAAAAAAATTACAATAGGTATTTTTGATAAACAGAAAAAAATTCGGTAGATTTTTAACAAAATCGCGCTTGATAGAAAACCTACATAATATAAATAACTTAAGGGATGGCGTATAATTTCACACTGTAGGATACTTTAAATATCCGCATATAAAATTTACAACAAAGTAACATAACGGGAATAAATTGCTTAAATTGTAACAAAAAGTAACATTTTGGCTAAGCACAGATAAAAGAAGAATGATATTGAGTCGATATGTTGATACAGACTAGTAAAAATAATAACTAGAAACCATTCCAAGTTCCTTCAAGTGTCGTATTTTCATGGTATCAAATTAAAATTGGATATTTTGATTCGGTATGGGAACAGTATATCCAATCTAAATGCTGACACTAAATGGTAAACTTAATTTCTGTATTAGAGAAATTTTGAGCACATAAAGAAATGTCGTCATTTTGTGTAATTTACGACTTTATATAGACATTCATTACACCCTCGTATTTGTTACTGCTTGCTGTGCTTGATGAAGTAGCTTTATCTACTAAAATAAATAATACAACCTTTTGTTATTCATCTTTTTTATTCCAATTCAATTTAGTATTACATATAAAATTCACATAGTATTACAATTTTCACTTGTGCAACTATCGGCTTAGAATTCATCAATTATTATGTATTGCGGGCAAGTTATTAATGGATTCGGCAAGTTATTTAATCGGAGTCATAAAATTAGTGCCAATATTACAAGTACAGATTCAGAAATGCCACTTGAAAAATATTTATGGAGGTAGCTTTTATAAATAAACATCATATAGTTTAATTAAATGCAAAATACTATTGATAATAAGACAGAAGTGTTCACTACAAGTGTAAAGCGTTTCTGATTCCAAACCTTTTTATACAATTTTTTCATACTTTAGTTACTTTTTTAAAATTTGCGCGAGTAAATATAAACGCGAATAAATTTTATTTAATATAAATAAAAAATATTTTCATCCTTCGGACGGACACGGACGTTTCCATAATTTATCTTATAGGACATATTTAAGGCATCCATACATGCACTTGACCAATAACATATATTTATTAGCAAGATTTATGTTAACACACATTGTGACGTCACTAGTCGTGTGGCAATAGCCCTAAATAACTAATTGCCAACATCCGCATATAAATTTAAAACAAACATTCAATATTTAATAAAAAATATCAAAACTTGTATTCTCGTTACTTCGTTATGTGAAATGTAAAAATCACTCGCAATATGTTAAAAATATCATAAAATATAAAACAAATAATGTTAATAATAACACAATATTAATCGTTTCACGAAAATAACAAACGCTAACTAAATTTGCAATCAAAAACCATTCCGATCGTAAAATCGAAGCGTCAAATTGAGAAATGAACAAACAAACTCTAAATTAATGCTAATATTAACTATTATTATGTTCCATTTAAGTATAAAAGCTATTTTGAATTAAATTATTTTGTTATAATTAGACCAAAATCATGGTTAGGTACCATAATTAACTACGGTATTTGGTCTACATAGAAACATTGCTCCAGAAGTTTGATTTGACAAATAGGTACAATGTATCAAGTTATTTTCTCATACAACAATATTTACATTTTCAATTGAGATTTTAGTAATTGTTTAATAATAGTAAATTGTCTTATGTATACTCTTTCTGTATATTCCGAACTCGGCAATGTTCCTAAGTTGTTTTTTGTTCAGAAAATACAATAGAAAATTAATTATTTAAAATTAAATACGCTCATCAAGCCGTGTTAGACTTTCATTTCGTCATATATGATAAAAACCAACGTCATACAAATAAATAGGGGCCAACCAATTGTTTTTGAACATCAAAAAATCACAGTTAAAAATTACGTTGATGGCAATCATTGTTAAAAAATAAATTGCAACTAATTAAAACTAATAAAGTTAGGTACTTAGCATTAAGTATGTGATGCTTAAATTAATATAAAATAAAACGGTACTCCAAAAGTACCATAATCAAAGAAAATACTAAAACAATTGGAACATTATTTTATCATAGAAATAAATGAATTTGTAAAAGATAAATATTCATAAAATCAGCGTTTTGTTTCACTCCAATCATTTTAGTTTTGATCTAGTAAATGATGAGGAGTGTCAAATTCTTTTTTTTTTTATATATTCATCCTATAATGTCCCATCATATTAAAATATTAGTCTAAAATGTACTATTAAAAAATTCTAGTAAAATTTTGTTCGTTTCAAAGACCTAGAAGTTACTAAATCTAATAAAAACTACAAATACAAATGTTAATAAATGATAAATCCAATTTTAAAATTCACTATTTACAAACATTGTAATATTTAAATACTCTACCTTAGAGGTAAAGGAAACTCTTAATTGTCAACTTATAAGTAAATCGATTTGAACGCTAATAATAATGTTTTTAATTGACTACCAACACAAATTCTCACTAACAATACTTTTTTCACGTGGGGCGGTTATGCGACTCAATCTAATTAACAATTATTTTTAAGACTAGCGAACACCATTTTAATCGAATTTCCGAATTTAAAATTTAAGATATGTCGTGTAAAATCTAACTATGTATTAGCATTCAAATCGAATCATAAAATAATCGAGTCACAGGGAAAATATTTCTACCATAATTTCAAATATCACCTGTGCCCAGCCTTATGTATAAACTGCGTTCTAAATTTATGAAACTATTAAATTGTCGTTTCGTAAATAAAACGCATATTTATTTTACGAACGTATCACACTGGAGTGTCAATCGACTGACCAATCACAACTCCGTATTTTTTTTTTAAAATGCCATCACTGGCTTTGGCCTTCAGTCATAATGCCACTGTACTAATGTATGTGTCATCTTCATAATTATCTGCTGATAATCTTAAAGCGTGTTCTTCGCATATCGCAGCCAGTTCTTTCAGCCATTCGTCTAAAATAACTGCGTTTAATATGCTTCGGAGTGTGATCGATTGATTCCAGTAGGCTTCTTGAGTGAATATTGGCCTTTTCTGTGGACTAGCGTTGTAGGCGGAGTTTTGTTGGGTCTGCGTGTTGTGTTGCGATGGTGAAGCTGTAAATGCAATGAATATTTTATTGGTTACGAAAAAATCCATAGAATGTAGGAACATTTGTATAATATATATTTCTTTATTAATCGTTTTTTAAGGTTGTGAAGCTCCACATTCAATAAGAAATGAAACAGAGTGGGTACTTTTCCTAATTATTGTTAGTATATATCTTCTAGGGATATTAACTAAGAGACTCAAATGAAATTATGTATTGCAACACAACTTAATTTCATGATGTTATGTTCGCACATAAAACATCTCCATAGAGGTTATGGAATGGAATCCTACTAACATACAATATGGATATCTGTGCCCAAATATACTAAATAAACTTGGCACACAGATGCAATATGTTTTCTCTATAACGTTTGCGGGTTTATTCTATATGTGGCAATAAGAATGTCATTATAACTTTGTTAATACCAAATACTTACATGATTGCCTTCTTCCGAACATATTGGAGAAGCTGTTTGAAATGCTGCGACGTTTAGACTCTACCCTTCTGAACGGCGAGTCGTCTGCCTTCTGTGATCCGTCGGTTTGTTGCTGACCTGTAATATTAATTTCATTTCCTATTACATTGTTCCATATATTGTCAGCATCCACAGCGCGGATACACCAGCGTAGTTCCCGTTCCCGTAGGAATACAGGGATAAAATACTATAACATTCATAAATGACATTTCTATTGGTAAAATAATTATTCAGATCGGTCAAATATTCATTCGGATCGGGAGTCTGTGCATAACAAACAAACAAAAATCAAATCTTTAAGGTCTGTCCTTTGTCAGTAAATGATGATTCGGAATTCTTGAAAGCATTCATTCCTGTACTAGCTTTCAAGGAAGGCTAGGATGAAGGCGCCCGCGACCGTCTTAAACGACACTCGGCTTAATCTTTCGTTGTGAGAGATTCTATTTTTTTACATAATTACTGTATTTTATTTGTCTTTGCCTAGACACCCCTTTAGAAATTTTTATATAGATATGTATTATAGCTTTCAAATAGAGAAAGCATTTTTGAAAACTTCACAGTTGTTTTTGAGTTTATTTATTACTAGCTGCCTCCCCGCGGTTTTACCCGCGTAGTTCCCGTTTCCGTGGGAATACAGGGATAAAATATAGCCTATGTTACTCGGGGATAATGTAGCTTTCCAAAGGTGAAAGAATTTTAGAAATCGGTCCAGTAGTTTCGGAGCCTATTCGTTACAAACAAACAAACAAATCTTTCCTCTTTATAATATTAGTATAGATGTAGCTTTCTAATAGAGAAAGCATTTTTGAAAACTTCACATTTGTTTTTGAGTTTATTTATTACAAACATACATACAAATATTTTTTTTCCTCATTATAATATTAGTGTACTCATACCATTATCATTGGTAGGGCCTCGCGACATGACTAATGCCATTTCCCTCTGTATAAGGAACACCCGCGCCTTGTCGACCAGCTCGCCGACGTTATCGAGCCCTTCAGTAAGCTCATCCACTTCCTCTTTCAGTTTGTTTAGGATCTGTAAAAATATACCTATAAAATAGCTATACTATATACCTATAATAATATATTAATGAGTAATCTGTTAAGGTTTAAAATTAGGTGTTATGTAATGTTAAATTATGTGCGAGAGTCGGAAGATTTTCGACTTTAATTATGGTAGTTTAATGTTGGATGCCAGATTTACTTAAAACATAAATAACTGAAAATTTAGCACAAAATCTATCTTTATTGACATTTCAAATAAATAAAGCTTAGTAAGATTCATCGAAATCTGTTTATTTAATAAAATAAAAAGATGTCATCTAAAAAATTCCTATTTACGAGGGCGTCCCGCGGTTTCACCCTCGTTTTCGGGGATCTTCAATTTTCTCGTGATAAAAAGTAGCCTGTGTGTTAATCCAGGTTACAAACTATCCGTGTTCTAAATTTTATCCAAACCGTTCAGTAGTTTTTGCGTGAGGAGTGAGTAGGATTTAAATTCATCAAATAAAAAAATTAAGAATCTCACCTGGAACAGTGAAGGCACATTAGGTTGGAGCACAAATCCGGGACAAAGCAGCAGTGACGTCAGCAGCGGGGTGGGCAGCGAAGCCAACTTGGATATCACACTCGTCACACGGAAATTAACGATCACTTCCGACTCTAGAAGCGCCGCCGCCTTCCTCAGGAGACTACTTAGCAATGGGCCTGAAATATGAAAGAAAAATGCTTAAACTATCATTATAAATGCGAATATGAGTTTGTTTGTTACGCTGCACGCCTAAGCGACTCAATCAATTTTAAAAATGGAAAGCTACGTTATCAGGGATATAAGTTATATTTATTCTTAAGGGAACTACGCTTTCACCCCGAAGAATCCTTACATTCATAATAACATGCATATGTTACTGTAAAAGCCCGAACTACGGTAAATCCTAAGATGGAATGAAATGAAATGAAATTTATTGCGTGAATAATTAGGCGAAAAAATATGTGAAACTCTAGAAGTTGGCACGACTTGTTAGTTTATACCGTGATGCACAGTATGTTATGATTCGGTGATTCATACATTGAATATGTATAAATAACACCGGGATATTCACATCAACCATGGGATCGTATATCCAGTGAAAAATAATTTTTAAACACAATTTAACTTTGTAATACTTCAATATGTTATAATTGAGCTCCGGCCTAGAAAGGTACTTGTGAAAGTAAAATCTTACCGATAATTGATTCAGCACTAGCCCTCCAGCTCCTGATCAGCGGCACTTCCCCTTCATATTCCCTAACATTTTCTCGAGGTTTCCTATATGATTTCTTGAACGAGTCTTCTGCAAAACCGTCATTATATTCGCCATCTTCAACTTTATATCTTAAACTATCGTATCCGCTACTTTCGCCTATCGATGTCAGACTATCGTGCTCTTTCCCATCACTATTCTGATTGTCATTTGTCACGTTCTTGTCAACTTCAATATTCTCCGTCAAAGACGTCAAGCTGTGTTGTTCTTTTTCCGAAGTGTCAGATGTTTTTAAAGTATCGTAACCGCTCGTGCAGATGGATATAAGGCTGTCCTGCTCTTTCACGGGCGTTTGTATTTCCATCTCTTTTGTTTCCTTTGTGGAGTTGTTGTTTGTCTCTCTTTTGGGCGTTGAGACGCTATCGTATTTTGAACTCCAGTTGTTGCAAGCGATGACGCGGGTAACGATCTCGAATCTCGCGTCGCATAAGTACGCGTGGTAGTTTCCGAATAAGGTTTCGTTGGGATTCTGAAATGGAATTAGTTAATTGAATAAAATGAACTTAAATAAATGAAGTTTTCTATAATATAAAAATCAATTTTTATATTTGTTCAAATATTAATATTTTTCGGCTTATTCGGGATAGTTGTGTTTTTTAAGACTAGCCACTTACCCCATAATTAATCTTAACTTCATGGACTAGATTGTTCATTGCGATACCCTCGTTGACACCATTGATCCTCCTTTCATCGTCTCTCTTGAAGTCCAAAACCCTTCTCCCACTCAGGGCTAGCTCATCGACCCAATGCTTAGTTTTTTCTAACGGCCTCGAACAACATCTCGGCGACAACCCTAGGAAGGCCACAGCAGCATCCCTGTAGGGTTCAGGCTCGGATATCTTGTGTCTATGGGCGGTCATCAAATGGTGACCATTCAACAAGTACTTGAATACAAGCTCGATCATAACGTCTTCGCAGTTCAAATCGATTAGGGTTTCCATTAGTGAGAGGGAGACGAGCGAAAGCTGAAAGAGGAAATAAAGTTATGAATTTTAGAAACGCAATCATATTCAGAAAGGCGGAATCCTATTTAGACATGTAACTTCCTTAACAGACTTTGTAACTACGATCAGATTGATATTTACCGACTACATTGAGCACAACACAACTAGACGTAACTATGTTTGTTACTATTTAAGCATAAGCAACTCAAGTATTTAGAACAGAGACATTTCAGCCTTGAACTGCTAGTCATATCCTTAAAATTCGAACCAGTTATTTAAGGAAGCAGAAGAGTCACGTCTCGAGGTTGGCAACGCGCGAGGAAGCCTCGTGCTTATCATACCCCCCCCCCCCTCCCCCTGGTGCACTCCTCCCCTGTACACAGGTACACAGTACCTGCAAGTTACCCTCGAGCCTGGCGAGCAGCAGGCGGCACACCTACCCCCCCCCCTGTACACAGTACCTGCGAGTTCCCCTCGAGCCTGGCGAGCAGCACGTCGAGCAGGCGCACGTCGTCGTAGCGGTAGGCGAGCAGCAGGTGCAGCGCGGGCCGCAGCACGCCGCGCCTGTACACAGTACCTGCGAGTTCCCCTCGAGCCTGGCGAGCAGCACGTCGAGCAGGCGCACGTCGTCGTAGCGGTAGGCGAGCAGCAGGTGCAGCGCGGGCCGCAGCACGCCGCGCCTGTACACAGTACCTGCGAGTTCCCCTCGAGCCTGGCGAGCAGCACGTCGAGCAGGCGCACGTCGTCGTAGCGGTAGGCGAGCAGCAGGTGCAGCGCGGGCCGCAGCACGCCGCGCCTGTACACAGTACCTGCGAGTTCCCCTCGAGCCTGGCGAGCAGCACGTCGAGCAGGCGCACGTCGTCGTAGCGGTAGGCGAGCAGCAGGTGCAGCGCGGGCCGCAGCACGCCGCGCCTGTACACAGTACCTGCGAGTTCCCCTCGAGCCTGGCGAGCAGCACGTCGAGCAGGCGCACGTCGTCGTAGCGGTAGGCGAGCAGCAGGTGCAGCGCGGGCCGCAGCACGCCGCGCCTGTACACAGTACCTGCGAGTTCCCCTCGAGCCTGGCGAGCAGCACGTCGAGCAGGCGCACGTCGTCGTAGCGGTAGGCGAGCAGCAGGTGCAGCGCGGGCCGCAGCACGCCGCGCCTGTACACAGTACCTGCGAGTTCCCCTCGAGCCTGGCGAGCAGCACGTCGAGCAGGCGCACGTCGTCGTAGCGGTAGGCGAGCAGCAGGTGCAGCGCGGGCCGCAGCACGCCGCGCCTGTACACAGTACCTGCGAGTTCCCCTCGAGCCTGGCGAGCAGCACGTCGAGCAGGCGCACGTCGTCGTAGCGGTAGGCGAGCAGCAGGTGCAGCGCGGGCCGCAGCACGCCGCGCCTGTACACAGTACCTGCGAGTTCCCCTCGAGCCTGGCGAGCAGCACGTCGAGCAGGCGCACGTCGTCGTAGCGGTAGGCGAGCAGCAGGTGCAGCGCGGGCCGCAGCACGCCGCGCCTGTACACAGTACCTGCGAGTTCCCCTCGAGCCTGGCGAGCAGCACGTCGAGCAGGCGCACGTCGTCGTAGCGGTAGGCGAGCAGCAGGTGCAGCGCGGGCCGCAGCACGCCGCGCCTGTACACAGTACCTGCGAGTTCCCCTCGAGCCTGGCGAGCAGCACGTCGAGCAGGCGCACGTCGTCGTAGCGGTAGGCGAGCAGCAGGTGCAGCGCGGGCCGCAGCACGCCGCGCCTGTACACAGTACCTGCGAGTTCCCCTCGAGCCTGGCGAGCAGCACGTCGAGCAGGCGCACGTCGTCGTAGCGGTAGGCGAGCAGCAGGTGCAGCGCGGGCCGCAGCACGCCGCGCCTGTACACAGTACCTGCGAGTTCCCCTCGAGCCTGGCGAGCAGCACGTCGAGCAGGCGCACGTCGTCGTAGCGGTAGGCGAGCAGCAGGTGCAGCGCGGGCCGCAGCACGCCGCGCCTGTACACAGTACCTGCGAGTTCCCCTCGAGCCTGGCGAGCAGCACGTCGAGCAGGCGCACGTCGTCGTAGCGGTAGGCGAGCAGCAGGTGCAGCGCGGGCCGCAGCACGCCGCGCCTGTACACAGTACCTGCGAGTTCCCCTCGAGCCTGGCGAGCAGCACGTCGAGCAGGCGCACGTCGTCGTAGCGGTAGGCGAGCAGCAGGTGCAGCGCGGGCCGCAGCACGCCGCGCCTGTACACAGTACCTGCGAGTTCCCCTCGAGCCTGGCGAGCAGCACGTCGAGCAGGCGCACGTCGTCGTAGCGGTAGGCGAGCAGCAGGTGCAGCGCGGGCCGCAGCACGCCGCGCCTGTACACAGTACCTGCGAGTTCCCCTCGAGCCTGGCGAGCAGCACGTCGAGCAGGCGCACGTCGTCGTAGCGGTAGGCGAGCAGCAGGTGCAGCGCGGGCCGCAGCACGCCGCGCCTGTACACAGTACCTGCGAGTTCCCCTCGAGCCTGGCGAGCAGCACGTCGAGCAGGCGCACGTCGTCGTAGCGGTAGGCGAGCAGCAGGTGCAGCGCGGGCCGCAGCACGCCGCGCCTGTACACAGTACCTGCGAGTTCCCCTCGAGCCTGGCGAGCAGCACGTCGAGCAGGCGCACGTCGTCGTAGCGGTAGGCGAGCAGCAGGTGCAGCGCGGGCCGCAGCACGCCGCGCCTGTACACAGTACCTGCGAGTTCCCCTCGAGCCTGGCGAGCAGCACGTCGAGCAGGCGCACGTCGTCGTAGCGGTAGGCGAGCAGCAGGTGCAGCGCGGGCCGCAGCACGCCGCGCCTGTACACAGTACCTGCGAGTTCCCCTCGAGCCTGGCGAGCAGCACGTCGAGCAGGCGCACGTCGTCGTAGCGGTAGGCGAGCAGCAGGTGCAGCGCGGGCCGCAGCACGCCGCGCCTGTACACAGTACCTGCGAGTTCCCCTCGAGCCTGGCGAGCAGCACGTCGAGCAGGCGCACGTCGTCGTAGCGGTAGGCGAGCAGCAGGTGCAGCGCGGGCCGCAGCACGCCGCGCCTGTACACAGTACCTGCGAGTTCCCCTCGAGCCTGGCGAGCAGCACGTCGAGCAGGCGCACGTCGTCGTAGCGGTAGGCGAGCAGCAGGTGCAGCGCGGGCCGCAGCACGCCGCGCCTGTACACAGTACCTGCGAGTTCCCCTCGAGCCTGGCGAGCAGCACGTCGAGCAGGCGCACGTCGTCGTAGCGGTAGGCGAGCAGCAGGTGCAGCGCGGGCCGCAGCACGCCGCGCCTGTACACAGTACCTGCGAGTTCCCCTCGAGCCTGGCGAGCAGCACGTCGAGCAGGCGCACGTCGTCGTAGCGGTAGGCGAGCAGCAGGTGCAGCGCGGGCCGCAGCACGCCGCGCCTGTACACAGTACCTGCGAGTTCCCCTCGAGCCTGGCGAGCAGCACGTCGAGCAGGCGCACGTCGTCGTAGCGGTAGGCGAGCAGCAGGTGCAGCGCGGGCCGCAGCACGCCGCGCCTGTACACAGTACCTGCGAGTTCCCCTCGAGCCTGGCGAGCAGCACGTCGAGCAGGCGCACGTCGTCGTAGCGGTAGGCGAGCAGCAGGTGCAGCGCGGGCCGCAGCACGCCGCGCCTGTACACAGTACCTGCGAGTTCCCCTCGAGCCTGGCGAGCAGCACGTCGAGCAGGCGCACGTCGTCGTAGCGGTAGGCGAGCAGCAGGTGCAGCGCGGGCCGCAGCACGCCGCGCCGGCTCACGCCGCGCAGGGCCAGCTCGAGGTAGGCCGCGGCCGCCGCCTGCTCGCCGCGCCCGCTCTGCAACCCGCCTCGGTTCTACGGTTGCAGTTGTGCATTCGCACGTGTTAGCCTATACACGCTCTATGTGCTGGGGCGGTTCAGTGACAGTTTACTTTTGAATTTGACGTAAAAGAGTGACAAATGTGGTTTGACGTAAAAGAGTGACAATTTTTTTTTTGGGATGGTAAGTAATCATGATTGAATAAACGACAGTTATTTAATAAAAAATAAGTAACTTGGTATAAATTTGTTAGTTTATTATTAATAATAGTTAAGTTACACTTTTTGCAATACAAGCTAGATAGACAAATATAGGTTTAAGGAAAAAATTATGTATGAGAAAATCCTCTACTTAATTCACTAATTTCAAATCTCGTCACTTAAATATTGATCACATAATAAAATTAAGCAAATTGCGACCATATAACAATAGTCATATGGTGCAATACGGACTGTCACTTAACCGCTGTTAATTTGCTTACAAACCATACCCAACGTGCTCCAATCCCGTGAGTGCAATGAAAGCCCATTGTCGTGAAGCCTGCCGCCCAAACATAATGTATCATAAGGTCGGAGAAAAAGCATTTGATATGAATAGCAGAAAAGCAGTAACTCAAAAATTTACCGACTGTATTTAAACGATTGCTATAAGATATGAAGTGAAACCCGCCAAACCCATAATTTGGTAGCGCAAAAAATTATTTGTTACAAAAAAGGTTGAAGAATCAACAATGACTTTTTTGAGACTGTGGGGTGATAGAAATACTATTTAGATATTTAGAAACAGTATAGACTTTTGATTGACCCAAATGTTTGTAGGAAATAAAAAAATACTGACTCAAAACCGTACCAGAAATATTAGACCAGTGTCGATAGCATGGTAAAAAGGAAAAAACCTTATGGAAAAAAAACCTATTAGGATGAAACCCGTTAAGAAACGACGAGGATATAACAAAAATTAAAGGAAAGTAAATTACGGGCGATCTGAGGTCGGGAAGTGCCTCCCCCCCCCCCCCCCCCCCCTTTCCCTACCTGGGGGGTGAGTTTTAAGGGTAAAAAACGATTAGTCTCGATTTCCGGCAAAACTACAAGTGCTATGGAAAAAATAAACGACAAAGTTGTAGGTAATAAAGGGACCTACAACTTTTGTAATTACACTTTTTTCACATTACCTCAAAATTTATGTAAAAATTCAAATAAAATCAAGTTTTTGGTTTTTATTTTTATCTTATGCAAAAATATTTTTTTTTCACCAAATTTGGTGAAAACTTTTCTTTTTATGTCCTAAAGACACTGTAATTTTTTTGATTAGAATTTTTTTTTTTCACCTTATTTAGACTAAATATCGAAAAAACACCCTAATTTTCAATCGAACATTTGCACGTCAAAATATCAGCTATTTAAAAAAAAATCGGCGAGTTTATTGTTCGTTGAAGTCTCTTGATAATGTAAAAAATATATACATAACTATGGTAAATGTTCGTAGAAAATGCAAAGAAAACAAACGTTCGAATCCACAAAAAAAAATATTTTTTGAGCAATTAAGTAAAATTAACACTTTAATTACTTGAAAAACGTAAGATTCTATGTTACACTGATAAACAATGTAACAGAATCGTCCGTAATTTAATTTTCCTTTAATTTTTGTTATATTCTCGACCTTTTTTGACGGGTTTCATCCTTCTACTATGTTTTTTGGTTTTCAAAATTATCGACCCTGGACTATATAGGGGGAAATTGATTAAAACAAAAACCATTTATATCGAGTTATTGCTTTTGCTACTGTATGCACTTTCCTGTATTCATGGTGATCACTTACTTCAGTCATAAAACTTAGTAATATACACAAACATTATATTATATTCATAACAAAAGCAATGCAAATTTTTTCATGTTAAAAAGTCAGTAGAGGCTAGAGAGACAAGACATGATCACACACTGTTATTTTAGCCATAGATCTTGCATATATTAAAAATCTATAATTATATAAAAATTATAAATTTTTTTTAGCTAAACACTGTTTCATCTTCTTATGTGATTCAGAAATGTTTTTTGTAATACAAATCATATTAATCTCTAAGCAAAGGCAAATTAAGTACTAAAAACATATTACCTACATATTAGGAAATTATTTTATTTAATTATGTAGTGATATTTTATTATAATTATGTAGGTTCAAGTTTCATGACATAAAACAGAACTACCTTGTTGGCTGTTACAAATTTATCAACTTTTTTCAAAATGTGTTATTTTGATAATGATTGTGCACAATAATATTTACAAAATGTTCAACAAAACTTATTGGTAACTTCCTCACCGGCCATGACTGAAAGAAAACTTATAATTTAGTAGATTTACATTAGTATGTTATTGCATATTGATTTTTAGTAAATTCTTTTCTCAAATCAGTTAAATTGATTTTGAAAACTGTATCTTTTAATTATATTATGATTTGATATATATATTATTAAATAGTAAAAGGTTGCATTTATATGCATATTAGTTGTAAAATCATATAGAAGAGAATTCGTTAGTTAAAGTAAATTTCTGTTAAATGTTAAATGTAACCCAAAATGCATTTCACACATTCCCAAAAATCTCCCAAAGAATTTGTACAATGAACCCAGAGTACATATCTTTTTTACATAATATTTGCTTACTGTTATTGCCCATTAACAAAAAGTCACACTTTAAATGATTTTTAATTATTTCTCTTTACTAATTGAGGGAGCAAGATTAATAGGAATTTATATATTAAGGGATATTTATGGTACAATATTAATACTTTAATTCAAATATTATTAGCTTTTATGACACATTAAATTATTGATTGATATTTAGACCCTATATCACAACAATTAGGTTCAGAATGGCTTATAAATTTAATTAGTAAAGAGAAACGTTCCCCAAAAACATGACATCACTTGTAAAATCTCACTCATCCCCCACCTCCAATATACAGTTGTAATTTCTTACCTGAAGTAACGCTGGCCCTAATACTGGTACTAAGAAACCTTGGTAAAGAAGGTCTAATAGATGTTTCTTGATTGAAGGGTGGGCAACCTGAAATACATTTTTTTTAAGAATAGTTTGGGAGCACATTCCTACAAAAATATGCTTACTATAACGAATTGTAGAATAAGTTCTAATATGAGGTTTATTACAATTTCATATGGAAATAACTTCACACAGCAAATGCATCTTCTGCTTACATAAAGTCACACAAAGTTGAATACTAGGAAAATAAATTCATTTTTGACTTAGTAACCTTTTAAAAATGATACAAATACATTAAATAAAAATTTTTAAAACGTAATAAAATGTTAAAAAGACACATTAACATCCTACTAATAAGTATAATAAATGCGAAAGTTTGTGAGAATGTATGTTTGTTACTTTTGCACACTGGACCAGTTTAAGGGATAGCTGGCATAGAGTTAAGAATATGTTCTGGAAAACTTTTTATACCGAGAAAATTTAAGATCCCGGGAACGCGGGTGAAACAGTAAGGAACCCCTAGTATATGTATACATTTATTTATTGAAATTAATGAGTAGATAACATACCTGAGCAACAGCATTGCAGAACTCTAGAGAATCAATGAATAGTGTGAGTTTGTGCACTTGATTGACGTCGTCGGGCGTCAGGCGGTGGATCTTCTCGTTGAGGGTGCGCGGCAGAAGGGAGTACAGACCGCTTAGACCTGAACAACACATTCAATATTTATTTTATCACTCTCATTTATCATAAAAAAAAAATATATATATATTTATTTTAAAAAATTTTCATCTCAATTCTATTCTAATAAGGGAGTAATAAAATAATATACCCCCTCGATGTTAGGGGAAGCTCGAGCTCCTCGGTGTAGACATATATGAGCTGATGATGATGAAAATAATATAGTCATAGAGGTATTGTACAATAGAATGAAGTTATTTGTAGTACTTCAATGACCTTATAAATTCATAATCCAGTTTTGAACACCAAAATCTTTCATAAATCTCATGACTAAGTTGAGTTTTTTGTGGGTGCTATAATTATTTTGTTTTATGGCTTTAGTTTGTCAATATGTAGTAAAAATGCCTATTAAATTCTTAATTCTTTAGTATAAATAAAATTAATCTATTTTGGTATGGCTGGAGAGGAGAGTGGTTTAATTTGTTGAAATAAATCAAATTTTAAGCTTTATTCACGAATATCTAGTATATAAAAATAACTAAAAAGGTCAGTGGAATTGAGAACCTCCTCTATATATTCGGAAAAAATTACCTTCCAAATCCATAGACACGAGACTACAAAGTCCTTTAAAAGGTCTATCTAACGCAAAATAACTATTAATATCCCATACCGGTAGCTAGTACAGGGCAAGTGTTCCCAGCCAACATGAACTCGGCCAATTGGGGGCTGCGGGCGGACATGTTGGCGCAGAGTAACAGCGCATCGCGAGCCGAGGCACCCGTCCGTCCCTCTCGGTGCACTGACGATAGAAGGAGACGGACTATGATGAACCTGTTACATATAGAACAATTGTAATATAATCGTTTCTTTTTCGACAGCCGGTTGGCTTAGAGGTCAGTGACCCTGACTCCCAAGCCCCCGGTCGTAGGCTCGAATCGCACCCAGGACAAACATTTGTATGCATGAATATGTCTGTTTGTTCTGTGTCTGGATGTAAATATCTATATAAGTATTATTAACTATTTATTTATATACATCTGAGTGAGTGATGATATGATCAAAAATAACATAACAAATATTTAATATATTGCAGTCAATTTGTCCCATACAATAAATTATAATGAATTAGATTACTAATCCTTACACAAGGCTATTTGATTCTAAAGTAGGACTTATAGTATGGTCACCAAATAACTTAAAAACAAAGAAAAAGCCTTACTCGACTTGCGATCCGTTCTGCGTGTGCGTTGTTAGAAAGAAGAGATCAATGAACTTCATGTTCTGCATCAGACTGACGCATAATTGGTTCAATACTGTCACTAGTTGGCCTGAAACAAAAACGTAAAAAATCAACGATAAATAGAAATATAGATTACTACTACTATTGTACACCAAAAGTTTTTTCTTATATATATCTAGTTTATTTTTCAGTTTGGGGCATTCATCTTAATATACAGTTTGTTTTAAGAACAATTTTTTTAAGCCCTTATAATATATTTGTTTTGGCTATTTAAATAAGAGTTTTACTTTCGATCATATTAGTTTTCTTTCTAATATCATTTAGACATCTAACTTACTTTCTAAGTTCGCTGGGGGCAATTCATTCCTAAAGCCGCTGAGCAGTTTCAACAATGGCCTGAGAAATGGCTCCGCTGCAATTACCTGTAGTACAAGCGTTTATTAAATAAGTGATAATTACTGGTTGTTCATCACTCACTATCATGAATCTGTCACACACGTTTTTATCTGTATCTACTGTGAACAAATTGTCCTTTTGATATGAGTAATTATAAAATAATATTAGCTTTGTAACACGGTTCAAAGACCAATTTTGTTTATCAGTCAGTATTTTCCTTTCATATATGCATACTAGTTTTCGTCTAGTTTTACTCGGGTAGTTTTCGTTCCCATAGGAATACAGGGATAAAATGACAATCACAAATAACGTAGCTCTCTATTTGTGAAAGAATTATTCAGTTGGTCCAGAAGTTGGAGCCTTTTCAAAACAAACAAAAACACAAATCTTTCCTCTATTTAAATTAGTATAGATAATTTATCAGCTCTTTAAAAACTGAAGTTGTTTATCCTACCTGTGTACTATAATGACTGATAAGATGGCTAAATAGCTTAAGTTGCTCCAGCCGTACAGCATTTTCGTATCTGCAATGAGAGAAACATAAACTATAATATTTTCTATAACATCATTTTACTTATAACATACTGTATATTAGTATTGTAAAGGAAAATAGGTCATAAAGCAAACCACTTTAGGTAAAGTAAATTAAACAAATATGCAAGAGGTATTAAGGTCGATATTCAATCAATAATATGATTGTAGATATCTACACTTGTGACTGATTAAAACAAAACAATGCGATAAGAATCAATAATAATGAACACAAAAGCTGCACTATCGATAGCCATAGCATTCGAAATGCTAACCAAAGGTTATCAGTAAGCAATAATGATATTTACTCATAATTATGCCAGAGTTGATAATATTGTTATCAAATTGCCATCGCAGAAGTTAATTAAGGCTCAACTGAAAGCGATGCTACTGTAGTTTATATCAAGATTAAGAGACATAGTAAATAAATAACCATTTTTGGAGGGGTAATGCCTTGTAACATTAGAAGTTTCAGATCTAACCAAATTATCATATATCGATTGATAAGGCTATAGTACTTTGCTCTCAGAAACCCTAGAGGTCTGGACTAAGCGGTCTACATACTACTTGAACATATAGTGTGTTTGTTTAAACAATATACATATATATATCTTTGCTGAGTGTCTATTCTCAGCAAAAGCAACCTTCTGAACCGAGCACCGAGAAAAAGTTTCATTAGTGCCTTTGAAGGTCTATATGAATGAAATCATTAAAACACATATCAATCTTAACTAATATTATAAATGCGAAAGTAGCTCGGTCTATCAGTCTCGCTTTCACGCTAAAACTACTCAACCAATTTGAATTAAACTAGGTACACAGATAGTCTCCCTCAGAAAGGACATAGGCTACTTTGGAAAATAGAAGATCTCCCGGGTACGCGGGTGAAACCGCGGGGAGCCGCTAGTATTACATATATACTTTTGATATGTGTACATAAATTAAATACTCATTATAATTCAATTAAACTATGAGATCCCATATGTCACTAAACAAACAGTATTGTGTGTAATATTTGCATATAATAATAACAATGATTCATGCATAAACTATCATATTATTATTGTTAATTAATTATGTGACATGTCTCGTATTGATAAGGAGTTTTAAAGTAGAGCAAATGGAAGGATGTCTTTAATATTACATATGTATATTGATTACTACATATTATAAAACAAAGTCTGTCTGTATGTTTATATTAAATGCATTTTCATGCTATTTTACTAATAGAAACAGAGATTCGTGAGGAAGGTTTTGATGTATAAATATTTTGTAAGGTTGTATCTAATGGCTGAAATTGTCGCTAGTTAATTAAATAATGATATTGTAGGTTCAAAATGTAAGTCAAACGCGAAAAATAGTGGATGGTAAATTTCTTATAACATGCTAATTTATTAATGTTTATTAATCCAACACTTTAATAAATGTATAACAGTTTAATACATGTAGAATAAAAATATGTAGGTACTTCAATTTTGACAAATCATGAAATGATGCACACCAATGAGTAATGGTCACTTATTTATCATACAGTATACTTGATTTATAGAAATAAGAATCTTATATCCAAAGTCATAAGTTCTACACTTACTTGCCAGTACATATAGCCCATTCGTACAGTTTATCCAGCAAGTTTTCACTAAGTAAGTACTCGAGGCATGAAGCTGGACTGGCACCTGTGTTGAGCTCCCTTGCTCTTGCTTCAAGTACCAGTAATGTGGCTAGCTGTTCAAGATGATTTACCACGCCGAGGACATCGTCATGAAGATGTTGCGGCTGAAACATAGTACAGTACAATATGATCTTTATTATTAACATTACAAGAAATGGAAGGTAAGGCCGACTTGTTAATTATGTCTTAATAAAATCTATATGCTTCTAGTGGAAAACAAATCATGTATTGCCTGAACACTGATATTTACGATACCTTTTTGATTTTATTTCAACCTTATTATAGAAACAAGGCTATCTGGATAAATAATCAATATTTATTGCTATAAATATTGATTATTTATCCAGATAGCCTTGAATACCTGCTGGTATTGGGGCATGTACTCCCTATTTACAAAGCTATTGCCTAAAAGTAATGTGAAATAGATACATAATTTGTGGAGTTACCTGAGACTTGGCAATGATCTCATGTGCCTGCTGCCAATGTTTGCAGAAGGAACTATAGCATGCCTGCGGTTCATAATCATGCCGGGGATCGAGGGTGCGAGACAGTTGTCGCGCAAACGAGAGCGACGTGTTCCGCAGCCAGCTCATTTTGCCTGCCTTCTATATTGTTAGATGCATCTGTAATCATATTTTTTGTTATTTAGAGGTTAATGTGAGTTTTTGCCATACTAGCAGATAAGGAAGTGTTACCCAGTAATGTAGTTGGGATATCTCAAGTGACTTAATACACCTATTGGTTTTATCTTAACTGCAGGGTCATTCCATGACAAACGCTACTGAGGGTAAAAAAAATAAAATGATCTTTTTTAATTTAATCTGATGAATTTAGAAAGAAAACATTCCAATTTGTAATATGCGGCAAAAAAACCCAGAAAAAAACACGTATTTTTTATGTTAATTAGTCTTCATAGTCTGCAATGAAGTGAACTGGCTTAATGGCTCTTATGCCTTTGATTACTGGAAATTCAAAAACAAAAGAACTGTCCATATGACAACCGTTTTGCCACCTTGGGATTTGAGATTATTATTCGTATTATTGGTGGAATACTTTACAGTCCCGAAAAAATTGATAATTATCAATTAAAAAGTGTGTTTTCTTGATACATTGGCACTGTAACACCCGAAACGAAAAATCAGGTAATTGTTTTATTATTATAACTTACAGATTGATTACTTTAATAATATTTTGTAAAAGTAAGGTTATTATGGTAATGATTTAAAATACTAACTAAAAATTCAACTAGAGACTAATTTGATGGCTTTTTTTAATGATTAAAAACTGTAACACCCGAAACGTTTGAAGGTGTTACAACTTTTTTATACATCATATTTCCTTGTATCTTCAATGCCTGGTTTGTGTGTGGATGAGGTGATTCTTTAGAAAGATCAACATGCCATCGACGACAAAAAATAGAATAGCGAAAATGTGGGAAAGACGAAAACTGATGAACCAAGCTGTTCGACGGGTATTATTTATACAGAACATCCACACTAATATTATAAATGCGAAAGTAACTCTGTCTGTTACGCTTTGACGCTAAAACTACTGAACCGATTTTAATGAAATTTGGTACACAGATAATCCAGAGCTTGAGAAAGGACATAGGCTACTTTTTATCCCGGGAAAATTGAAGATCCCCCAGGAACGCAGGCAAACCCGCGGGGAACAACGAGTAACATATGAAAATAAGTTAAAAAGTGCTTTAAAATTAATTTCAAAGAAACAGTTATAAAAGAATTATTTTAGTTTACTTAATTTTATTTGATTTAAAGAAGCTCATAATTAAGCTGTGTTAGAGAAGAATTTATTGTAGTTATGTTTGTTTGTCAATAGATTTTTTTTAAGGAAACTGCTAAATAGTTCATTATATTCATGTTAATTTGGTCCCTACTTATTTTATAGTACCTAAAGTAATAAAACACCGATTTTGTTTATATAATGTGTTAAATTTTTGTACTCGTAACGCCCGAAACAAAACCATGGTAACGCCCGAAACAAAGTAAAAATTTATAAAAAAATAGTAGAACCTTATTTGTGACTGTAATTATGTGGTAGCTGGATAGTAAATATTATACTTTTGGAGCCCTGTGATTTTTAGAAAAGGTTACCTAAGAAAATTCGCTGAATTTCATATAAATGTAACAGTGGTCAGGTGATAGAGGCAAAATCGTGAAACGCCCGAAACGCACACTTTTCGACTTATAAAATTGTTAATTCTTATGCTAAACTCTATAAATTTTATAATTAAGATAAAACAAGTAAAAACGCTGAGAATAAGACATTTAAATCGCTAAGATATCATTTCAAAGTACATTAAAATGCAGACTTTCGTTGTACAAACGTAACGCCCGAAACGATGGAATGACCCTGCACTGATACAACATTTTTGGGGTTAATTTTCCTAGTAATATGTTATTACTGATTGTCTCAATTGTACAATAACATGATATTTCCATTTTCCTGAGAACTTCAATGTCTCCAGTAGGCCTATATGTTAATACAGGTTATAAACCAAATCCGTTCAGTAGTTTTTGCCTGAAAGAGTAACAAACATCCATCCATCCACACTCACAAACTTTGCATTTATAATATTAGTAGTATAATACTTCTTATCACAATCAAGTTTTCATTTTTGAACAAAGAAACATACTACACAACAACAATAGTAATGTACAGATATACACTTTCACAAATTCCATTAGAAAAAACTCCATGTCAAACACAAATCAAATACATCTGTGTGGGAATGTACAAACAATAAACAACCTGTTGAAATCCATTCATGAACTCGGCATGGTAGTCATTTGCATATGTTTAGTGCATTATATCAATGTTCGGAATGTAGCTGGGTGTATGAATAATTTAATGATTTCCTCATGTCTATTTATGTTGTTTTTTTTTGTAATTTGCAATTTAGACTAATATTACCCTATGTTTCAATTGTGTTCTTTCTTTTAAAGTTTTTTGTTTCAATTCAACAAGTAAATTATCTAATATTGTGACTGATTTTCAATTTAATTCACAGAATTTACTGATTGAAACAAGTTCTTCGACTTTGGATTTAAAAAATGTTCTTTCACTCTCTACTGTATAGTTTTCAAATTGCAACCTAAACCTATTGTTTTCTGTTGCTAATGTGAATGAAACACTTATAATACTATTACAAGGACCAAATGTGCGACGAATTTAAATACGCGAGGAACTACTGCTGTAATACTAAACAGTACATATTTAATTACAATACGTCTAAGAACCTTGACATTATCATTTTCTGAATACGAACAGGTAAATAAACGTCTGACGAAAGGCATTAGTCACTGCCAACTTCAGAAAACAACATAGTTAAACAAGTAAATAGTTACAATACAAAAGTAAATACATACTTCCAGGAAGATCTTCAAGTCGAAAATAGATACAGGAGCCCACAAAATAAACCACAGAAGTTACATGATACGCAATCGCAATATTTCTTGCTGAACTTATGTCACCCGCCACTTCAAGGTGGCTCTTTTTGAACACTGAATAACTTATTTATAACAATATTTATCAATGTTATTGATCAGTTCGAACTTTGTATAGTTAAAAACAGGGCGTAGTGCTCAAACGTATAAAAAAACTACGAAATTGTTGAAAATTCACGCGAGTGTCGACTATCATCATGCAAGCATGAATGACAAATAGGGATGTAGTGTACATGCGGAATTAGTTGGCGATTTGTTTTAGCTATCAAGTAGTCGATTTATTTGTATATCGATTTGTTATTGAGTTTGTTAAATAAAGGGAAATCTATGAAGAAAACAAGAAAACAATTATTACTTTATTAAAACTAGGTTGAAATGGATATTTTTTAGACGTTAAATCGATTAATTTGAATCAATTGATAACTGTTTCGAATAATCGTAAACAAGAAAACTGACATTGGGACGGACGGAGCGACACAGGTCTTAAAAAAATACTAGATATATTTCATATCATTAAAATTTATCGGTTAAGTTTATCTCGGCTATTCTGTAGTATGTCATAAGTTACTTAATGTTTTGGCGGGAATTTAAAAGATGCTAGCTAAGCGCTTTAACTTAGTTTACCAAACAACTTGCAAGTAACGCATCGTCAGTTTTACCTCAGTCGTTTTACACCCGTGGTTAAAATATTTTGAAACTTATGACTATTTAACTATGAGTTAAAGCTAATAATTCAGGTTCAAGCTGAATTATAAAATCATTAAGTAGGTTAAACCTATTTACTTTCCCACAGATTGACTGGGCTGACATATTTTTATTTTGGTCATTAATTGAAATATGTCAAAATATAATTATTGTCTCTTGTTGGCCCCGGTTTAGGGATTCCTTTTTATGTTGAAATTTTATCTTAAATCAACAGGCACTTTTCATTCTTCATTACTAAGCTGAGCAATTTTCGTTTTATAAAAAATGAAAAACTTTTATGCCAGCGGAGTCTTTGATAAAAAAGCAACTCTAGCTGGAAGTTCTTTGAGGAGTATAATAGATACCGCGACTCGTCGATCCCTCGTCGATCAGGTCGATGATAAACCAAGTCCATTGGATTTTGAGGCCTTTATTCCATGGGTCATTCTGCAATGGCAGATTCCTCAAAATGTTGTGGTGAAGAGACTGAAACAAGGTAAATGTTTAGCTACTTATTTACGCTATGCAGGTCGAATTTCATGATAATCTGTAATACAAACATATAGTCTTTCTTCTTGTTATAGAGGACTTTAAAAGCAAAATACAAACGACAGTGAAACTAAAATCATCAAAGGGCGGAAGAGTCAAACACAGCGAGCACGAATCTATTCAAAAATTTTCAGCTGCTTTAACAGATCGAACCTCAGCAACATTTACATACGAATCGGAAAACGCCGTGAATATTAACGCTTATTATGATAGTCGGGGACGCTTAGTGGAAATAGCCATAATCGACAGCAGTTCAATAATAGATAGGAAAATTATCCAAGCTTTTAAACTTTGCCTACCATTCCATTTGTTGTTAAATAAGCTAACTATACGTAGGGGCGGACTAAACGCCTCTGTGCTTTACGAAATAAATAAGATGCTTCCCCATTCCAATTTGACTGACCTATGTTTCGACGACTCGTTCATACCAGAAGGAAATTATTACATTATGCTGGAACAGATAACTCATTTGAGGTATCTATCACTGAAAAGATGTAAAATCAACAACACGGTTTGCGAAGAATTAGCTGCCCAATTAGATTATGGGTGTCCAGCGTCGAATACACTTTTAATGCTCGATTTGGCTTCTAATTCCATTACGGATCCTGGAGCTAATGCTTTCGGGCGTATCTTTCGTAAGAACCGTCGCCTACTATATATTAACCTTTCTGGAAACAGAATCACTGATGTTGGCGTACAAGGTTTATTTAAACATTTGCAAGAGTTTCCATTGACTGTTGACGAAATCTTGGCGACGAGACTCAAAAAATTTGATTATTTAGAGAAAAAGGTGGAAATTTATAAATCGTGTTTAGAAAATGTAATGAGTCGCCAGAAAACTGAGGACTTTTTCAGCTTGTCCGTTAAACGGATGTCAATGACTTCAAAGTCGAGAATTGCGAGGAAAAAGAAAATCGACCTACCCGCGTCAGACGAAGCAGATGCTATGACTAACGCCATAGTTGGTGATTTCAACGATATATACAACTCTCAAAATACTGTGCTAAGAGATGGCTATACGTATTGTATTGGCAATTTGGTTTTATGTCATATAAATTTAGCATATACTAATCTCGAAACCCCATCAGTTAAAAGGATTTTAAACGTGTTGCGATATCAGCATGATCTTGTGAAAACACCTCCTGCAACTGGATTGCTTAAGGTGGTACTAGAAGGAAATTACATTGTTAATGCTTCTAATCTGCTGAATAATATAGACGTATTTTTGGGAAGAGCAATTGCTAAACAGATCCCTGAACGAAATGTGCCAAAAGTACAAAAACCACCCAGCCTTCAGTCAGGTTCGGAATTTTAAAATTGACCAAAGAAGGACTTGATGATAAAGATTTATTGTTTGTTGAAAGAAACACAATTTATTAGTTCAAATGTTTTTACAACCTGCTATAAAATTAATGGCAAAGTCTCCTAGTCTGAGGATTGCTATTTTATTTAGATTTGTTTGCTTGGTGTTTAGTATGGATTGTAAGGACACACTTATAGAGATTTCAAGTTAAGTTAGAGGTTTTAATTGAATTTCATAATATATTACGTACGATTACTATTTAAGATACTTTGAAAGTAGATAAGGAAAGTAAGATGCTATAATTTTTACAATAAATAAGTAAGTTTAAGTTTAAATAAACTTTTTTCATAAACTAATGATATTACATATAAGGATGGGTATGTTTGTTATTGATAGTATTTCTTAAAGATAGGCATGAAATAAGAATATATTTTGCTGTGGAATTCTTACAGAATATGGAATTCAACGGCAGAGATTTATGGAAAGATATAGGTACTTACCTATTATTTGTGGGACCTTTTATATAGATTATCTTAAAAACTATGCTCTTTACGTTAAGAATTACGGTCAATATTAATTAAGCATTTGAGTTGCGTAGTTATTGATTTTAAAATAATAATGAATATAAGTTTTTAGTAAGTATGGGACTTATGTTAACGTATAATTGGGTTGTATTTAGGTATAAAGTACGATAAGTTTACACTAACGGTGTAGGTACTTAGAATTAAGATAATGTCAAGGCATAACTTAGTGGGTTTTTAATAAATAACTTAGTTTGCTTACTTGTTTTCATTTTATTTTGTTTCTTGGACTGTAATTAAATTCTGTTTAAATTATAAACTACCTATTTAAAGCTCCACTTCTCAAATCACAAAAAATAAGCTAACGTGGCTGTACTAGTTATGAATGACTAATAATTAAAATGATTTATTTAAATCAAACTTCTTGCCGACGACATCTCACACTATCCTCTTTGCTCCGGCCTTTGTCACCATATTCACGCCAACAAAAAAAAAAGATTGACGACTGTCACTATTAATCTTTAGTGTCATTTTACAATCTTACTTTACATTATATTTATTCCTATTTTTTAATCATATATTTTTTATCGTTTTTATTTGATATCGAGATGAAGTCCACGAGGTCTACGCGGTCATTTAAATCGTTTAAGTCGGAGCGATCTTTTACAAATATAAAATCAGTGGACGCTGAGGATAGGGAACTTGAAGATTACTTGGCTATGGCATGCAAAAAGTTCTCGTGCCCGTATCCCGTTATAGTTAAAAAAGATTACCGATGCGGTATGTACATAATAATATCATTAAGTATCTAGTACTAAATTCCGCCCCACGGATTCACCTGCTCTTTAACTTCGCGGTAGCGGGGGATCTTTAACTTTCCCGGAATAATAAGTAGCCTTTGTGCTATTCCAGGAGACACTCTAACTCTGTGCCAATTTCATTTCATTAAAATCTCTTCAGTTGTTGTTGCTGTCAAAAATTCATACTTAGCATAACTTTCGCATTTATAATATTACTAGGATTTGGTCAGAGAGCGTAGGGGTACCATAATGACTTGAAAGCTCTACCTACTCTCCAAGCCTTTAATAAATATGTAGGTAGGTAGGTAGGTACTAACAGGGTCCCTTAAGGTTTATCCTATGTAGTTAAGTCATCTTTAGTATAGCTGTCTTATTATGAACAGTAACTCCCTGTTACTTATGTAACGACATGGTTTTTTATTTATTTTTAGTTAGGTATCTACTTAACTTACATTGCGTAATTCGTTTTGTATGTACTCGAAACTAGAATCATTATCATTTACAATCATTAGGTATTCTTCACGATTTGGTGCGTGTGAAAAACATTCGCAATTTACATTAACTGCGTTGGCCTTGTGAGAAAAGGAATTGACATCTTATGCAATCATTATGTAGGTAATAGCTTCCGCTGAGTATTATACTTGCGTTCTCTTAGTTAATCAGCTTACACTAAATAAAATCAACCAAATGTTACCAATTTCTGTAAGGGTCCAAACAGCTCATAGTGGATTTGATTCCAATCACGCTCACACAAATGTAAATGTTAAACATTTCGTGAGCGTGTTTATCTGTGTGTGGGTGTAAATATATATTTAAGAAGGTACCTATATTTTTGAAAATGTTGTATATCAGTTAATAATATATTTCAAGGTCTGCTTAGTTAGCAATGAAATAAGGTCACGCGGGAAAAATGACTCAAGATATTTATTTATTAAGTATTATTAGATATTTCTGTGAGTGATTTTAAGATACCATTATTTATTTCAGATGATTTGCTAAAACCAAGAAATGAGCTTACAGGGAAATATAAGAAAATAACAATGGCGCCAACACCAAGAGATGTACCTCATGTAGATTTAGAACATGGTGATGATAAAACGTCAAGCAGAACAACATCTGTCCTGGATGATGATGACACGATACCAATAACGACTATATACGATAAGACCAACAAATTAGTTGAACTATCACTAAACAATCTAAAGTCAATTCCGAGAGTGCTAATGCAACTGATCTGTGTAATTATTCCATACTACAACCAATTGACCAAGTTATCTGTTCAAAAGAGCCGCCTAAACCCTTATATTATATACGAAATCAATAAGATTCTGCCATTTTCGTCAATAACAGATCTGTGCTTTGACGGGTCTCCCTTAAAAGAAGCTAACTACGTAATTTTACTCGAAACACACTCTCCTCTCAGTAACCTTTCACTTAGCAGATGCAACATAAATGATGAAGTATGTAAACAAATCGCTTCAAAACTTAATTTCTCGATGCCCGCTGAGAAGGTATTGAAGATTTTAAATCTATCATCTAACCAAATAACAGATGAAGGTGCAAAACACATAAGTATAGCGCTAAGAAGCAATAGAAATCTGCGTTATTTAAACCTAGCAGATAATCGCATTAGTGATGCGGGAGCAGCGTACATTTTAGACATGCTTCAAGATTTTCCCTTGACGGCAGAAGAAATTATGAGTATGCAACGAAGATACATTGAATATCTAAAAATGAAACAAGAGGTGTTAAAAAAATATTTACGTGAAGTCAATAAGACATCTATCGATGAAACAAGTCGTAAGTCTATAAAAAAGAAGAAAGCTTCAGCGACGTCGTTGAAAACCAAATCTCAAGCTGACAAGAAAGAGAGGGAAAAGGAGAAAAACAAATCGATCGTAACTGAAGTCAACTTATCTGATAAAGCGAAAATATTTGCCGGTGAATTTATGGGTACATTTTCTGATCCATACAATACTGAGAGTACCAAAATCAAAGATGGTTGTAGATATTGTATTGGGAATATGGTGCTTTGTTATTTAAATTTATCATACAACAATTTGTCGTTCCTCAGTGTCAAGAAACTACAAGATGTATTGACATATCAGAAAGCATGCAAAACAGCTAATCGAACGGGATTATTAAGGGTTATGATTGAAGGTAATTCATTGCCTATTAAATGTACTGAAATAAACACTATTTGTAATTTGCTAGCAACATCAATAGCTGCTAGATTTCAGGTAGATTCAAGCAGACGGCAACGTTGACCGGTATATAAATCTCCAACGGGCAAATTAATACAAGAATCAAACACGTCTATGCTCAAAATCATTATCATTTATTGATTTGTTAAATGTGTATTTATTTACAATTGTAATAAAAAATAACCTAATTTAGTAGAATACATCTTATTATTGTTAAAATCATGAAATTGTCTAGTGTACAGCTTTCAACATATTATATCGACCACTAGTTTTGGTAACTTTTCGTTCTAATCACATATTTTTGATAAATATAAAAAATAACATACAAATAAGAAGAGAGAATCAATACAGAGTTATAACTAAGCGTATATTTTATTAATAAACATGATATATGTTCCTACATTAAATAAGAGGATAGTCAGCACCAACTACCCCGTTTGTTAAACGTCTTGCTATTACTGGCATCTAATTCTATTTTGGCAAATACTAAAAGAGAACTAATTTTAATTATTATTTATCACAGGATACTTGTAAGGTTGAAAACATTACATAAAAATTTTAGTTATCAATCAAACAAATGTTCCAGAAGTCTTTTAATACTGGCATTGCCTATCATAATGTCATAAAATTTTCAATCTTCAGTTTCTAGGTGGGAGGTATTCCCTATTAGGTTGATCTTGAGGTCTTCCACTTCCCCTGGTCGGAAAATCTGGTCCATTAGGTTTACCGGATGGATAACCTTGATTCCCACCTGGATAGTTTTGGCCTGATCCTGGATAACCACTGGAGCCACCGGGGTATGATGAATCTTGTCCCGAAGAAGGATAAGGCGTAGAGCTTCCCGGGTATGATCCTGGTCTTGTGTTTCCAGGATAACCGGAAGATCCCGCGGGCCTGGAACTACCTGGATATGATCCCTGTGGTCCTTGTGGGCCCGAGCTTCCAGGGTACGATGTTGATGGCCCTTGAGGTCTTGAACTACCTGGATAGGATGATGTTCCTCGAGGTCCACTGCCAGGGTAATTTCCTTGCGACCCTTGTGCATAGTCATCAAATCCAGACAGGTTTCCTGGGTAGTCTTGGGAATTTCCTGTTTTGGAGTAGTCATATATCTTAGCGTTTCGCTCGAATAGACTTGGGGCGTTTTCACATTCAAATTGGTTCCACCACACGCAGACGAAATCTTGCTGAGAGAAGATGGTGCCATTTGGACACAGGAAGTCATACGTTTTATTATTGGCGCACACGTGGAACACCTGACAACGAGCATCTACATCAGCATAGTATCCAGGATATGTTTGAGAGGCGCACCGGAACGATGTTCGAGGTATATTTGTTAGAATTGGGTAATCAATGTCGGGTTCACCAGGAATAGCTGAATAATCGCCACCTTGATAGAAACCACTATCATCACCGAAACTTTGCAAGCCGGGTCCGAACCCGGGTCCACCGGGGCCAAAACCAGGACCACCTGGACCAAAGCCAGGGCCTCCGGGGCCAAATCCAGGGCCACCAGTTGGTCCGCCAGGGCCAAAACCAGGTCCACCCGGTCCACTTGGTCCACCTGGTCCAAAGCCAGGTCCACTTGGTCCACCTGGCCCAAAACCGGGTCCAAATCCAGGTCCTCCGGGGCCGAATCCAGGGCCACCAGATGGTCCACCTTGTCCTGGGTATGCACCAGACGGTGGTCCTCTAGGTCCTTGACCCGGATATCCAGTTGGTCCACCCGGGCCTTGATCCGGATAGGAAGTGCCTTGTCCAGGGTAGCTTGTTTGTGGTCTTTGGCTGGTTGAACTTGGGTAGCCTTGGTTAGGTCCGGAAGGGTAGTCTGAGGGCCCTGATGGGTAACCGGGAGTTGTTCCCTGTGAATGGTAGTCATCGCTCTGTCCCCCAATTGGGTATGATGGAGTGGTGCCAGGATATCCTGGGCGGCTGGTAGTCGGTCTGTTTCCGAAGGGTTTGCCAGGCTTGTTGTATTCGTACCCAGTTTGGGCGACTGCTAGAGCCAATAGCACTGTAAAAAGAGAAAAATATGGTATAAAATATGAATGCAATCTGATAAGGCACTGACTTCGAGTAATTAGGTACCTATATACAGGTAGTGGGACGCAAAAACTTTTAAACAATATATTTACAAGCAACAGTAACTACTCCCGTAAGCTCTAAATAGTTTTTCATAGGTCTACTATCATTAAAATTTCTCAATGTCTTCACACATTTATCTCGGAAGCAATAACTTTTCGAATATAAGGTAATGATGTAGATTAATATTATTGAAATGTTTTACAACGGTAATTATGTCAGTAAAACCCGGTGAACAATAGGACTCCAGGCATCAGATGACATCGCGTGGGATCGAGTCACAGCATCGACGTGGTTTCGCAACTTTGATAGGGAAATTGTCGTAACGTAGGTAAACGTAACGAAACTTAAACGTAACTTGGGGAAACTGGTTCACTAATAATGATGTAATTTGAAACTGAAAATTTCTACGAAAAAGGGTTTTGAATTTCAGTTGATAGACGGATCAAATTTTTTTTTATAATTCTCTCTTATGGCTTTGACACGAACTACTACGAGCTTTAGAATACAACGTTTGGTACAGTTTGGTATTTAAAGATGGATATAAAGATTTTCTTAAAGTAAGTATTCCTTTGATAGCCAATATATCAGTATGTACATAATCAATGAACACATGTCAGAACTAAATGTTAGGATGCGTGCGCAGCTACTTTGATAAAAGGCTATCAATTTTATCTTAAACGCGATCAACTAACTGAGCTTCTTGGAGAGCAATTTATTTTGAATGCGCCATTGTATATAATTGTGCAATTTCCTGTAAAAAAATTGTGTAGTTGGGCAATTTTGCGGATTAATGAAAACATGCATGTGAATTCTAGAGTTAATAAATTTAACATTAAGCATGTAAACAGAAAAGACACGGTTTTGTAGCTCCTAAGCATTATTTTTTATTCTTAGTGGAATATGATCATAGTTAATAAGATTTAGGATAATTATGTAGTAATAATATTTAGGTAGGTACCAAGGCTTCGTTTAGTAAATTAAGTTATGCATAAATAAATTGTAGAAACAAGCAAATGTACCTATTCAAAGTTATACTTGTCCTTAAATAAATACAGAATATACAAATATTCTCATAAATTAAAATTTATTTCGTCCAATCAATTAAAAAGCCCAAATCCAATTCGAATTATTTTAGAACCCAATTTTTATTTTGTCACAAAAACTGACTTAATGTTTAGGTCACTTTATTAGCTCCCAGATTTTGCAATGACCTGACATTGACGTTTGCAGACCATGATGACTTTTAATGGTCGTACATACTACAAATGACTCTCAGGATTTCATTCATTAATTGTGTTTATCGAAAGCTTGTGTAAGTAGTTTGTAGGACTAGCTATTAGCCTAAATAATCTTACTTTACTAAACATGATGGTGATGATGAGATGTTTGATTAAAATGTTTCATGGCGTCACAAGTAATCTATTTAGTCTATATTTAGTTCCTAAAAATGTTTGCTAATGAATGATGATAGATAGGTATAGTAGATATATCATTACCATTCACGTGTTATATTGTAGTCTGAGTCTTATATGCTTGAAGATAATTACTATATTTATTTGGGAAGAATATAGAGAATAGGAATACATTGTACAAAAATGGGGAAGTGGCTCTAACGAAGTAGCACAGGACAGGTTGTTAAAAATATGGGTACTTCTTTTAGCATAAATCCAAAGTCTGTTAAATACTAGCACGATCACCACTGAACCAATTTTAAATCGGGAAGTGTTCCATATTCAAAGTGGTTCGTTACCACAACGCTTGCATTTCTCACCACTAGGTGGCGCATCACTCGTGCTTTGGCGTCACGATCACCGAATAGAACAATGGAACTAGGAAGATGCTTTCCGCTGGAGTACATTCACTTGCTCTCAACTCATCCTTATAAGCAGATGCATAGAGTTTATTTTTAATTAACATAGTATCAAGTTGATGTAAATAGGGCGGTCTGTCTCAGAACGTGGTAACGTGCGAAGATTTTTGTTAATTTACTGCTACAGTTTATGTCACAGTTTCGTCATGTTTGTAAGAGCGTCAAATGTGTGGGATTTTGTAAACGGGAAAGGCTATTGTCAGCGTCTTGTGTCTGGTGCATGTCGATGGGTGCATGTGATACATTCATTACGTACCTACTTAACTCGAGTGAATTTCATGAAATGCCTTGAGAAAGATTTTTACTGAACTCTCTTTTACATGAGATATATTTTACGTTAATCAATTTAACCCGTATAAAGGACTATGTATTGGGTATACTACCTTGCTTTCATCAAAAATCTACCAAGTGACTATAATACCTAGGTATATTCTTGCACAGAAACTTTGTCCTATTACCAACGTCCTTTATTTCTCTCGTATCCATGATTTCTCTATACGCTGCTTACCCATTTGTATATAAAATATCGTACATAGTACCTAGAAAATATGACAAAAATTATACCTATTTCGATTTTTAGTAGATACTTACTAATAAGACCGAAATATAGAAGGTACCTATACAAATCCGCTTCGCTATCGCTGTCTTTAGATGGTGCAAGTACCTACCAATAAATCATATTTGATTGAATACTGATCAACATGGTTATGTTTGTATCAATTTATAGTTTCCAGATACATAATTACATGTCTATATATACATAGATATCTAAATTGAGATTGCGAATCTGTTTGTTTTTGCAACCTCACTATTCTACAGATGTCCATGAAATTTGACTTTAATGAAACTTTATGCTCATATGGATCTAAATACTTAGTATACTCGTACTTAGGTAAGGTAATATGAATTAATATGTAACAAGATTTTGACAATACTTAAGTACTAGAATTCGATAATTTTCCCGTATTGTAGAGAAATTTTGAGAACATGAATCCTATCGGATTATTTTAAAGATTAAAGGTCCATAACATAAGATTATATTCCTTACCACTATCTACTGAATATCTACTGAAAATTTTTGGAGATTCCTCCACAATACGGGAAAATTATCAAATTCTAGTAGGTGTAAGTATTGTCAAAATCTTTCTAGTGAATTCAAGCGTAGGTATTTTGAACTCTTTAAATAATCTTAGATCCGTTTTCGAACGTAGTTGTATCCTATCTAACCTACCCATTAATTGTAGACAAAACCTGCAATAGGATGCCTAACAAGCAAAACCTATTCAATTAAGTATTTGCATGCTAAGCCTGACCTAACATAAGTTTGTTTACTGCATTATATTCAACGTTGACAAATATTTTGCAATTCGAGGAAACCTATTAGTCTATTTCAGATTACAATTATATCGAAAATCTATGACGTTATTTTCTAGAATACCTTCATAATTACTAGGTAAGTACTATATTTACTAAATATATCTTTTATGTTTACAGGCGTAAATTTATGTATGTTTGTTTGTTTGGATATCACGGTTATGTCTTCTTCTAGTCTAATTTTTCTACAGCTAAGTGGGTTTGATTCCCTCACAGAATATTTTTTTTTACCTACGCAGGAACATATCGATTTGTTCTGTTTGAATATGTATCTAAATATATTTCGTTGTGTAGGTAGGTATGTAGAACGTTGGGTCGAGCTACCATTGTAGAAGCTCCGCTTAGCTTGGAACCAGATAACCGTGCATGAGGAATGGCTCAGAATGTCCAGGATATTATTAAGGTCAAGAAAAATGTATAGACGAAAAATTTTACTTCTCATGCTCAGGCTATGTAGGCCATATGGATATTTGATTATACATGTTATGTAATGGAAGGGTAATTTAGAGAAATTGGTGAATGCAATCTGTCATTTGCAGCATGCCGCGTCATAGCAAAGGTTAGATACGTGACTCATAGTACTCATTAAGGGCGTCTTGAGTAGCAACAAACCAATCGATTGTAGAAAAAGCTAACTGCACTTCTAGGACTTCCATTGTGTCAGTTAAATGTAGATGAATGTGTCAATAACATATAGGTAGGTTAGGTACCTACTGGTAGGGTAGTTTAGCTGGTTTCCCGTCCAGCTCCGGTTTCCGTCCATTACCAGGCGCACTGTACAACATTTACGTAGAATAGCATCATATTAATAGTCGACTGCACAAGTTTGGACTTGTTACAGCCTTTGAAGTCATATGTGCTAGTCTACCAAAATTAAAAAAAATTGTCATTTCCCAACTCGAATAAAAGCTATGTCAATCTGCGGCTTGCTTACGAGCTATAAACACGCCATCTTGAATGTAAAAAAAATTGTGGCGCGAGGTAGCTGCACGGTAAGTTATTTTGTTAATTTTAGCATGTATTTATTTGTTTTGGTAATTTATAACTAAGTAAAGACACAAAGTTGGCATTAGGAGGTGTTTTTCATACTTATTTAACGAATTACTTATAAAATCTAGGTGGACGGAAATGGAATAACCAATTCCGCAAAATATTCTGTTCTCGTCCACATGGACGAAAACACAAAAATATAAGTGAAATTTCATAAATCAGTTAAAGTATGGAATGCGAAGAACTTCATAATTTTTTTTGATGGCTGGATCTTTGTTAGTTATTCGATCTAAAATTTCATTTTCGTCCACGAATTTATCAGTGTGGCAAGCATAAATTTATATTTAAATACCTTGGACGGAAACCAAAAATATCTATAAAAATTACTCTAGTTTTCGTCCAAGTACTTTAATATGAGCGGACGAGAAGTAGAAACACCAGTTATTTAGTTTTCGTCCATTACAAACAGCGGTTATTATCTTGGTTTGGTTTTAGCAAGACTTTTTTATTTTGTTTTTCGATCACTGCAGGTATTATATTATCATTATCGCCTATATCATTTGCTGTTTAGTATATTTGGTTATTAAATGCATTGTTTTAGATGAAGTCATTGGAGCCGAAAAAAATAAGAAAAAAACAAATCCTTACACAGAAGATGCCTTAAATAAGGCTCTACCAGATATTCAGATTATGTCAGATTAAAGGCTTTGCTATACTGAAGACTGTCAGCTGACCGCAGACCTAAATCTACATTTTCATCAGCTGAAATGTTAGCTGTTTTACTATAAATCCTTACAAATAATAAGTTTCTTAGTTTTACTGTTATTATAAATAATTGATACTTAATTGGTGTTGTTAAATAAAAACAATTACAATTTAAGACTTCTTAAAACGATTTTAAAATATAATTAAGGACAATATCTCAATGTACCTGATTTTGCATGTGATATCTATGTTTTATACTCTAAGATAATTAACGTTTTTATCAGCCAAATGCTGTTATAAAAATACATTTTGTATGTTATTATAAAAACGCATTATAGTTGCATTTTATTGAGTTGATTAAAAACACAATTAAAACACTGATTTTTAATTAATTGCATTATAATCCTCTTTATAAACAGTGGACGAAAACTAACCCAACATATGTCGAAAACTAATATTTTTGGACGAAAACTGACGAAATCGGTACTTTTAATTAAAATATTTTTTATAAAAAATACGATGACTATAATTAATTGTCCCTTGGTGTAAACTTAAAATAGACTATATAAGCGTTTAATCAAAAAATAGTTTGTTAGATTTGGCCCAGTGGAACATGTTTTTTTTAAATGTATAACCTGGCAACTCCACTAATTGGACGAAAACCGGCTAAACTACCCTACTAGGCCGTAGGACTAGGGTCGAAACCCCCTATTTGTTAGAGACTCATGCTCCTGCAGTGGAGACGTTTATGAGCTGATAATGCTGATAATGAGGCATATATGGTAAATGACCCAATGGTGGCCAGTTTAAGAAAAAAAAAACTGGTTTTTGTGAAATATTACCAAAATTGTGAAAGTTTCAGCACTGAATATAGTGAAACTGTAAAGTCCAGTCCTTATTTAATATTTGTAATGTGTTACGCGGGAGATACGGCAAAGCTGTATTCAATTAATTTAACAAATAAAAGTTGAAGTTTTGTGACCCAGTCTTGGACAGGGAAAATCCATTAATGGATACCCCAGTCTTAGTGTTAGTTTATCTTTATTTTATGGCTAACACATGAAACCAAACCAATTTTGATTTTAATTAAGCAATACTATTTTACAAGTGAAACTTTCTGCTCACCGCCTTAATGATTTCCTTAAGAAAAGCCGTTGTTGTAAATTTCAAATCACTTTACACTTTGTATTCTCGCAAATTTGTACATATAACTGAGTGAATTGAAAAAAAACGGCCAAGTGCGAGTCGGACTCGCGCACCGAGGGTTCCGTACAAACCTGCAAGGTTTACAAAGTTCGTTCATTACGACAATCGAGTCATAACTATGGTGAGGAAAAAAGTAATAAGTTTATATTTATTAAAAAATATATATTTTGTAATGTAACTAAAAATTTAAGGTTTTCGGAATTTTTCCTTTATGTGTGCTATAAAACATTGCTTCATGCCAAATTTCAAGATTTTAGGTCGACTGGAAGTACCCTTTAGGTTTTGATTCCCTTGCGAGTACTTGCGAGTTTCAAAATATGCAGCTTAAATTGCTGTTTCTTTTGATTGCGTTGACATAGAAGTTTGATTTTGTTACAGCTTAAAGGTATTATAGACCTGAGTATTTGGTATGAATTTCAATTTAATACCTCTACGCGTTTATGAGGAAATGGGTAGTAAGTTTAAAATTATTAAAAAAAAATATATTATGTGATGTAACAAAAAATTTATGGTTTTCGTAATTTTTCCTTTATCTATGCTATAAGACGTTGCTTCGTACCAAATTTCAAGATTCTGAGTTCACGGGAAGCACCCTGTAGGTTTTGATTCCCTTGCAAGTGTCGAAAATTTGCGGCATAAACGGCTGTATCTTTTGATTGCGTTGGCTTAGAAGTTTGATTTTTTCACAGCTTCAAGGGACAGTAGACCTGAGTAATTGATATAAATTTCAGCTTCATATCTCCACGCGTTCCTGAGAAAAAGGGTCTTGACAGACGGACGGACGGACAGACGGACAGACGGACAACAAAGTGATCCTATAAGGGTTCCGTTTTTTCCTTTTGAGGTACGGAACCCTAAAAACGTTAAACTTAGATAGTTCGATGTCTAAAGTCTATGTCACAGTGATCCCAATGTAAAAACATTCGCTCATGTCCGAATTCTAGATGTTTCTTTCAATTTTTGGCCATTACTGGTACCGTGGCCACCACTGGTACACTTACGATACCTAACCTACCTATATTTAGCAAGGTAGGTATACTCGAGATAAATTAGATCTTCCAACAAATCTATCCTTTTATTGATATCTTTCGATGCAATTATATGCTACAAGAATTCACTGCCTAGCCTTTTAACGATTGTTTTATCAAGATGTGTGAAACTGTATTTACATTATTAATACCATAGCCTTTTTATTGGATACTTATTTAATAGCACTATTTATTTTTGGTCCAAGATAAAGTAAAATGGAATGATCACTTACTGCAAAACGTTGTCAAACGCAGCATGGTGTCGGTGCTGCTTAATGATTCTTAAACTAGATCTGCAACAAAAGTTTATTGGGTTAATATTACACGAAACATAATTAAAGTAGGTACCCTTTGGGTCGATGCAGTTAATAATGTTTCGTATGAAAATCTGGATTATACAGAGGACGAAAATCGGTCTATTAATCATCAAATCTATTTAGGACATTAATATAATAGTTAAACTCATGGCAAAATTTATTTCTGTTCCTCAAATAGTTCCACCACTACATGATAGCATACATAGATACACTAGATTTAGCATACAAAATCAGGTGTATTCTTCCATTCCTCTTTGTCAGCCGTCATTTCAGTCATCTTACACATAATCCATCAATACTTTTACAAACAAAGCATTCAAACATACAAGGTGTAAATATAAATGTCTTCAACATATCAACTGTACTGCAAAAGGTCTGACCCAGCCTCAGGACATTTGTGTATCGGTCTAAAACAGTCAGGGAAAGCGTGACCGGTATATCACTTGAGGCATCGTTGCATTAGGTTCCCATGAGGTACATTGCAATTGTCTCATTTGATGTCCTAATGAAGGTTGATCTTGTGTTGTGGGACTAACGAAAGGCGTGGAGCCTCTTTTATTCCCAATCTATATTTAATATTATAAAGAAAGAAAGAAAGAAAGATATCGAGGAAAGCTATACATAATGACGCTACGACGAATAGGAGCGGAGCATCAATCAAATATGTTGTATCTAAATACGGGCAAGTGACGCTAACGAAGTGGCGCGGGTCAACTATTCCTAATGTATAGGTAATTTCATTTGCCGTTAGATGGAGAATTTTTTGAGACCATTTTTTTTATAAGTACCACAAGGTTGGCAAACAGGCATACGGTTCCACCTGATGGGAAGCGGTTACCATTTGCTTGCACCTCATAAAATTTGGCAATACCTTACGTACTTCAGGCCTTCAGTTTGTGAAAATGAAAACATATAACATTCGCAATTAACAATAAAGACTAAGAAAAAATATGTTTCAATTTAGAGCCATTCAACTTTATTTCAATAGAACCACTACGATTGTTTTCACGACGGATTCGTAAGAAAAAGTCAGGCATTGTCAATGATTAGCTGAAAAACCGCATTAAGCACAGTGAGATGTGAACACATTGTCTATGGTTCAATGAGTTAAAGTTTTTTTTAATTGCACAGTTAATTATTCAAAATAGTTATATAAGTAGGTACATTGTTACGTAAAAAAAGCTGGCCATTTTAATAGTTGTTTTTGTCTAAAAGTTCTGTTTCATTTTAACGATAGAGATTGTGGAGAAAGAAGCTTTACATGAATGTTGATTTAAATCTTGAATAGCTACATGTAAATAACTAATGTAAATAACCTACATACTTTTACCGCAAGCTTATTCAAATGTTCAAAATCAATCAAATAATATTATATACTTACAAATATTTAGATAAAGTAGTAGATATACGAATATATTTAATTAAAAAGGTTGTCAAAAAACATTATAGGCCCATTTACCTAGTTAAATATTATTACCGCCCGCAAAAAGTGCAATACCGCTTAGGGCGGGCGGAAAAACTGAATTATGTGCACGTGTGTTTAAGAAATCAACCGCAATCTTTGGTGCCTGACAGTATTTTTATTTAGATTAATAACTAGATTAGACTAATAACTATGCATTTAAAAAAAAATGTATAAGCTAAAAATAAGTCCTGTTACGTCACTTTTACTCCACGACACTATACCTTTTCAATCTTTTTTAGGTTCACTTTCTAAATTCAAATTCTACTACCACTTTAAAATTTTTGAAATAACGTATGAAGCTTTTTGTTAATTTTGAACTCACCGTGTGCGTACGCAGCGCTAGCGAGATGGCGCGAACTGTGAGCATGCTGCTCCCGCGCAGGCTTTTATCAACCGTTGCTATGACAACCACCACCGCTCACAAAGGGATGCGCGAATAGAGGAAGCTCACGTACTTGTAATCTTAATGGCTTTGCAAAATAACTGGGTCAGTCGCAGTCTTGTAATGATTTAGGTAAACGATATTTTATTCCTTTTGAAGGTTGTGTTATGAACCTACTTTTTAATCATTTGTTATTCTGACATGGTGGTGCAGTATGTGTACGTACAGGGTAGACATTTTTAAAATTTTGCAGCTACATTATATTTATTTAAAAATTATATAGGTACCTACGTTAAATTGAAAATTCTGAATTATTGTTAATGACCGTAAAATAAGACTATTACATGACTTCAAAAAGATCATCCATGAAAAGACTTATAAAATCTTCTGAAGAGAAGGTATTTTTAAATTCTATTGTTCCCTAAATTAAAAAGAAAGCACTATACAATAATTCAGTACGGGTCTTATCATAGCGATTGATGTTAAAAAAATATCGATTATTTTTGACATTGATCGAGAAATACATTGTCTCGTATCGAAATGATCGAATGCTATCTTCGAAAGCGGCATATCTTCTTTTGATGTGCAATCTATTTTATCTCAACTTAGGCATCATTATTTGGACAAGATTTTGAGGTCTTTTGTCTATGAAGAGTCACTTCTCATACCGCGATTTAAAACTTTCAGTAGGTACAGTAGATATTAAAATGATTTCTGTACCAACTTTTACTGAAATATTTATAGAGGTAACTTTTACTACTTATTGTCATTTGTGGAAATTTCTAAGTCAATTTAATCGTTAAGTAAAAAATATACTATTTAAATAAATAAATCAAATATGTTTTGGGAATGTACTATCTGCATCAAAATAATAATTTAGTTTAAGATACCATCCTATTTACAAAGGAACATGTACCCCCTGTACATGTTCCACTGTATATGTATTTGTTATTTTTTAAACTCCAGTACTTACCTATTTTTTTTATCATCGACCACCTACTTACTATAGATCACTCAACTAATCAATATGTACTTAGTGCAGTGCCCTCAAGCGTAGTCGTAATGTAATCGAATGGAATGTAATCGATAATTTGCAGATACATCTCTGGAGAAATGGGCAAATGGCATATCTATGCCGCTTATTAGTAAATGTGCCAATCTGTGAACAATCTCCATTTCAAACTATTATTACGACGGATTTAACGATTCGTTACGTTTGTGACAAACATTGTCTTTGAGGTTCTATTATATTATGCCTAAACTGCTTGGGTAAGTTATACAACTAAAATAACTATCTGAAATATGATACATACCTACTTAGTATATCCATATCTGTACTAATATTTATAAATGCGAAGGTAACTGCCTATCTGAATCACTTTCACGTTAAAACTACTGAACTACTACTGAAATTTGGTACACAGAAAGGACATAGGCTTTTAATCCCGGGAAAATGAAACATCCCGGGTACGCGGGTGAAACCGAGGAGAGCCACTAATGGGGTTATATGCTCAGATATATCTTCATTTCTGCTTCTTCATCTAGTCATTTAGTGATCATTCTACTCGTATTATCCCCCGTAATGACAAGATGGGTGGTTAAAGTGTGTCTGCTATGTCATCAGAACTCTTAAACCTATTTACCAAGATGTGTTTTTACAATTTTTTTTTGTCAAAACAGTTTAAACGGAAACAATATAAATATCATTATGATTTTACGATGGTCAATGCGTTCTTTAAACGGCGAGCATTCATCAATGGTAACAAAGAGGTTGCAGCTATTTTGGTCTAAATGCAAATATGCTGCTCGTATGCAATATACAGTAAATTATCTTTGCGCTGAACCAAAGGTAGAATTACCCAACACGTCTTCAATATTTCAGTTTAAACCGCATTTTGTATTGTCTGTTTTATGTTTGTAAAATTATTTTCTTGTAATTTACCTGCCATAAATACCTACCGCATGGCTACTTGAAATGTTGTATACCACACCACATGTGTTAACAGAAGCAATCGCATATTGGGTTCAGCTTATTGATAAAAAGATTGGAACAAATTGAAATACATTCAGGCATTCTAAAATCAAATAGGCATATATGACAGCATCAGGCCTCATTCACATGAGAGTTTTTTTGACGGACGTTAAAAGAGCGTTGTAAATGCCACACCACTCGATAAAAAAGCGTCGCGTTTTAAAAACGCTGTCGTGTGAACATATACTCGGAAATGCATTTGTTGTAAGTATTATGGTACTTTGTTACTTACATACCTACAAAGTCAAATCTAGATCGTCCTGTCTTGTTCATTTTGCAATGGCATTTCAACTCTGACCTGCTAGAACCATAAAGTTAATTTGATAGTTAATTATTGTATCTAATTGTGATATTATCAAATATCTTTGTTATAAATCATTGGTCCGTTCAAATATTCGGAAGAGCTTCGAATGTAGGTTCACAATTTGGAACCGTGTATTTAATATAATAACTAGTTACATAGATAGATACCTATTAGATAATACCTATCTACTAAATGTAATTGAGGATTCAAAGCTTTCGTTCTGAAAGGTCGTTTTTCCACCAGCCGGTAAATTAAATCTTGATTTTGAAGAACCAAGGGGGCGCTTCTATCTTTTGTAACAGACTATCATATGTATCTCAGTGTAAGTAAATACAGTTCATAATAAGGATTCAAAACCATTTCGCCTTAGACCGCTTAATAAGGTGTATCTAAGCCAGAAGCCACTGCATCCACATGTCTTTTTATAATCTAATAAGAGTAATTAGTATGTCTATTAAAACTGTTAATAATTCGGAGTATGTACCTTCAATAGAGACAAAAACTGAAATATTGTTTCACATCCACATGGTCAATGGTTTGTATAATATGTTGATAATATCGCGTCAAATAACGACATTTATTAACTTCTATGGGAAGATTCACATAAACGCCCTGAATAAGGTCAAGTTCACGCGGTCACCACAACACTACATGCGGCACGCACAATGCGACAACTTGCACAATTTTACACCAAATTGCTGGTAATTGAGATCTATTCAACCTTCATAGAGTTCCATCATATTCCTTGGGTTTGAAGATAAGAAATGACCATTGGTCAGTTATTTCCAAGAATTAAATAAAAGGTAGATACCTAAGTAGTAGTAGTAGTAGGTACAGTGAACTTATTTCTATTTTTGTAGTTTATTAATTGGTTATATAGGTATCTGCAAATTTAATTGTAAGTATTTATGTAGGCACATGTTAATTGAGTGGGCGGAAAAGCACATGGGATAATTTTGGACTAGATGAGTTGTCATTGTGAGGCATGCAATATTTGTCAACAACCAATCTTTTTTTTATTCTTTCATTCATCTAACACGGAATCTTTGCATTATTAATTCTAAGGTATCTTTTCTTACAAAGCTTATGTAGTAGTTGGTATGTCAGATAAAACTAACAAGATATTAAATGGTAAGTAAATAGGTTTTGAAACGGATATATTTTTCATCAAGGCTGAACCGTGACACGGAGAGTTGATCGCGTATGATGATGAGCTGCATTGCCTGCATTATTCAAAACGTGATCCGTTTTGGCCACTTAGTTTTGCATTGTGAAATAGAAAATCATACATCAAGAAATGTAATAGAGGCAAATATGTATTTTGCAATAAAAATATTTAGTCCCTTCCCTTGATTTAGGCATTTAGGATTTAGGAATTTTATTTGTCATGTTATCTTCGTGGTTATAAATCGCGGTGTATCAAGAAAGTAAGCTTTATTGAGATTAGTTATAAAAGTTAAAGTTCTTTCATTACGTACAAGCTTTACCTTGTACATTAGTTTTTTTTATACTTCGATTTTAGATAAACTTTCTCGTATGAAAAGCTACGCTAGACTTTGTGGTTATATTTAGGTACATCCCTGAAAATGTCAGGTAAAAATCGGTTTAAAACGCGCTAAATTAGATTAATTTATAGCAGTAGGTACGGAATTACTATTGAGCGAATGAGTATTTTATTTGAATACGAACATAAATTTAAATGAGTTCTTACTTACGTATCTTTTGAATGTAACTGTGGACGGTACAGCGTTAGCTCATCGCGGCGATCAAGGGTCTGCGCCGGCGCGTACGATATGATCTCATGTGAAGTGCACTAATTAAACACGCGATGCGACCCGATCTACATTGCAATTTGATCTTACATAACCTTTATTTAGGGGTCACTTCTGTTAAATGTTTAAGAAGGTGATTGATATATCTTTTTTTCTAAATTGTAGGAGTTTTCAGTTTTAAAATTGTTGAAGCTTATTGGAGGATTATTTAAGGCTTAACCTATGTATATATTACGTACTTGCTACCGTTAAATCTTATTTAACCCAGTGTTGGTTAGGTGCTTAATAAACCAATGCCTTAAAAGTCCTATAACATTTTTTGTGACCCGTTTGAATGACCAATTTATTTTCACCATCTCTGGCTAACATACGTTTCAATATAAAGTTTTTAGTCGTCTGGTGAGACTACTTGCCTAATTCGTGCCCGTATACAGAATATAGGTAATTTGACATATTTAATTTAATTACGGAGCAATTTATATCATGAAAGGGCAAAAGCTTCATAACAACATGACATAGGCAGAGTGCGTACGTCATACTGCCTCTAGACATGTGATTTAATATCGACCTATGAGCAATTTATCTAATTTATTCATGAGTAAAAGGTTTCAGAGTTACATGACTCATTCAACTCCTTTGATGACAAAAGTTTGAAAACAAAGAGTTATTCATTTAGTTACAAGATAAGATAAGACAAATTAACTAAGTATATTATACTAGATTTCACCCCGCGGTTTCACATGCGTAGTACTGGTTCCCATTTACTAGTTCCCAGCGCAGTGGTTTCGGAGCCTATTCATAATAAACAAACAATATCATATTGTTTCTGAGATGATCTCCACTCAAGTCCTCAGCTGAAAGCTTAAAAACTTGATAAGCTAAACCAACAGACGGAATATTTTGGGAATTCTGCCATTGGTAATTGACTACTTACTTAGTTATTTACCTATTATAATATGTAATTATTCTCTTTAACTATTATTATATTTAAATGTATAAATATTTCAACATAATTAAGCCTAGAGCGGTTAACTCCGGTCCAAACAATCGAACAATACATCGATATAAAGTATAATATCGATTTTTTTTCACTCGATTCTAGTCTCACACGCGATACAATCGATTCAATAGTCAATGCCATAGTTCTCTGATAATATAGTGAACTGTATTATTTGAACCCTATATGTCATTGTTTTGGTAGCTAACATTGCTTTTTTACATAATTAAACCGTTATATAATTATGTATTAGACAAAGGAATTGATCGTGTACTAATAAGTTGTTACTTTGAGTTTTACATGTGGTGACCGCCTGGTTAACTGTAGATAATTCTTAAACAAAATAAACTTCAGAGATTTCTGTATGTAGTTTACATTTCCAAATGCAACGCGTAATTGATAACGTTAGTTATGTAACTTCTCGATGCGCAAACGCACAAATGATAGTTTAATGGGGTTCCTTCGTTCTAACGTGTCATAGGTGAACTTAGTGTTATGATATCATATAATTAAGTGAACCATGTAGTACCTTTCGTGAGAAAAAATACAATTTCGATGTCGTTGGTTTTTTTTATATAACTAATTTTTTTTTGTATTACCACGATCTTATTATGCCTAATGATGTGGCTGAAAGTGGTACAAACAACTAGTTTATAGGCAACATTGTATTGTGGTAGATAACTACACAAATAAAATAATGTCCGTAAGTATTGAGAGTTGGTTAGATTTACTTGTTTTACTGATTGAAAGTTAAAGTATTTCCGAGTGCCTAAGTGACACTAGCATGTTTCTATTAGATATGTACCAAGAAAAGAAATTAAGTAAATATGATTAAATAAATATGTAATTACTTAAGTATATAAATCAATTCTAATACATATTTTTCTATAACATTCTTCAAGTAATCAAACACTAAATAATAACTTCAACATTTAAATATGTAGATAGATAAGTACTATAAATATTGTTAGCAAAATAAGATATACTACTACCTACCTACTAGCACAGGTTGCACCTGAGTTCACTCAGACCCAAACCCAAGAACAGCGGAGAGAAAGTCACGATATCTACTAAGCCAACCGACCTGTCAATTAGATAAGTTCAGACGGTATTGTACCAACAGAACTTCACTGTCTCGCTAATTTAGTAATAAGTAATTAACTAAAACTTGACGTAAAGTAATCATCTTGCCACGAGGATGACAGCTCTCAGCAGGTGTAGGTATCAGCCGGTGACCCTAGGACCCCGGTTTTTCTCTAAATCTTGATCTTCGACCTGATCGTAATCATTAAAAAGCGCAATGTCTCAAAAATAACAATTATGTTGAAACGTTGGCGAATAACAATCGTGCTAATCGTTTGATCATCCAAGTTTAATATAGAAACAATTACTTTAATTTATCGTTGCCAAAATGAACTAAGGCCTGGTTCATAATCACTTCGGGTCGTCGCCCCTTAGGTAGATATATGGATTTTTCCATCGCTATCTGGTATCATATTACATAGGTCCCTATATATTATTTATAGATATAGGGTGATTTTTTTAAAGCCGGCCATTTGATTGTTTCGTCATTACTTTGACCAATTCATTCAATAGACAAACAAACTCTCTGTGAAAGTACATAACACTTGATCAGAATTTGGAGATAGCAGACTCATCATTCAAAATGTTTTGAAAGCTTTTTATAAAATGGGTACATTAGAAACACTGCTTAAGGGCAAAATACCAGACATTGTCAGGACGCAGGTTGATTAAATAGCAGTTTTAACTACGTACAAAAGAAATGATTTTTTTTCCTAAATTCAGTGGATGTTATTGATAGAATTATATTCCATGTAGGTATATAGACAGCATTAAATGTCTTCGACAATTAATAAGTACCTAACTATTAGTGCTAATTCGACCAAACTTTATTACTCAAAGGACTTTGAACTCTATTACTTAGAAATGAATGAGCGTCAGTCTCTGATTGTTATTAAAATAAGGAGATGTGCCTGATGTCGCATATTGCAAAACTGTTGCAAGTTGCATCACTTGAACCCATAAAGTTTTACCTCGACGGATAATAGTAAAAGCTTTGCGACCATATTTCTCTAGGTACATGTTTAAGGTACAGTCCAATACAGATTACAAATGCCAGTCAAAAATTGTACAGTACCTATACAGGTACAAAGCTGTTCACTTATTTACAATGATCCGTTTACGTTCTACCTACCTTATGAACGGAATAAAAATACTTACTTTTATATCTCATACTTTGAAATTCTTGCCATGGAACATTCGCTTAGTTATTAAATCCATTTAAAACTATTCAGTTTGAGAAAGAGTTGTTATACAATACTAAAAATGAACAAATCAGAAAAATAATCCCTTTAAGTTCGAGACTAAGTTAGTTAAATGTTCGCTTTAGTTCAGGACAGTACCCAACGTGCTATGTCGTTGTGCCATCCTGAATGCGCAGGCGCATTATTAACTGACTGCGATTGATACTGCGCTTTACTCATCGTGTGACACGTGCAATAGGTAATGAGACACTTAACGTTATTTAAAACACCTAATATTTATACATTCTGTTGAATTTTACTTCTCTCTTTAATCATGATAAGTAATAAAAAGAACTTCTAATATTTTATTTCTGTTAACTTTTTCTTATTTATTTAAGCGTTGTTTCTTACATTATTGTATTGGGAATTCCTTGTAATAATAGATGTACCTATAATATGTATAATATAATTTAAAGATGTAATAATAATGTATGCTTTAAATCAGTCTTCAGTTTTAAATCAAATTTGACTAGCTGAGCATATTTGATGTTATGTTACATTTTTTTTTGGTACATCATAGTTTGTCCGCTGATAGTGCAAATTTGATTCTGTATTCAAATTATTTATTAGCTATACTTTAAATACAGTTTATATAACCACAGCCCTATAAAGTTCACTAATCGTAGCAATTTAGACATACGTGAATGTGTGAGAAAATCATTATGTTCACTGAGAATTCTCATATTGCATACGGATAGATAATTCAGGTGGGTTAGTTGGTCAATCGCATGGAAAACACAAATGACGGGAATAAGCTTAATATCGATATAAAATGTCATCTCGTTCTATGTTATTTCGTCCTTTGCTATATTAAAGTCGATATTTTTATGTTCTCCATAAAACTAAATAGAAGTTAAAGTGAAAAGTCAGGTAAACGGTGGGATAATTAAATCAAAAACGATTATCTTTCATTAGATATAAAATTTTATTGTTGAGTCAAAGATTAACTCATTGTATCACTAATAACAAGGAAATATACAATACTATTCGCATTGGGTGATTAGGTATACATCAATGTTAATAACATAGTCCTGACTCTTATTACAACCGTGTAAGGTTCATACTCCTTAAGCCCGTTGCATCGAGTAAGTTAAAATTAATCAATAAAATATCGCAACAATCGAGTTTTAATCCTACGGAAGCCAAAATACAAAAATATTTAAAATTTTGATTATGTACTAACATTCCGATACAATATTTAGTTTATTGCTAAATACACAATGAATTGCATATTAAATAATAACATTATAATATATGGACATATTTTAACTATATACTAATTGATATCCTATGTTATGGTAAGGCGTTTCTTAAAACTAAATGTTTGAATAATTCAATTCATTCGTCTTTCAATGTGAAAACATAATTGCAATAAACACGCAACATCGTGTTAACCGCTTTGCATCAATCGAATAAGGTATAAGAATACAATATGATCTTCAGGTATAATCACATTACATATCTGTCATTCTTACATTAAAATCATATTATTTTCTTTAGTTCAAGCTCGTGAATGTTTTGAGATTCAATAACTATGTCATCAAGGTAAACCATTTAGCACCACTACTTATCTAAATAAGGCTGATAATTTTATTATTATAGGTGGGAATGCCAAAAAAGATACAAAAATATATTCAGCGCCATTAAATACATATTTTTTATGAAACTAATAGAGCTCCACCAAAACTTCAAACTGCTGATAGCTGACGTACCTAATGAGCCTAATTATTTTTGTTGTTTATTCAATAAGGTTATGGAATGAATACGTCCTAATCTAGAAATGATCGACTTTAACTGCAACAGTATTTAGAGTGGTGGTAGCTGGTAGATGTATCTGGTCCCAATCTGTGCTGAGATGCGCTTCAGTGTCTGTAGCCTTTATGGTGAGCCCTAGTGATGGTACGGCGTTGGCACAGTGCGGGATCCGTAACGTCACCGGCCTAAGGAAGACTAGACCTTGGGGGCCGCACATCACTAGTGGGGACAGCATCGCTTCACCTATAACAGATATTAATGTTAACATACATCCGGAGAACTGCAAACAAAGCTTTGGTGTGAGTTTTAATGTCCCATAATTTGTTTTTCACACCGCCACTTTCTCTTTGATTAGATATAAAAAAATTGTTTCCAGTGAATTGGTATTTGAAAGATATTAAAAGTGCAAGTTGGTAAAGAATTACTAAAGTAGTAGGTTTTTGATAGTTAAAGATATAGTACGGTATAACACAAAATCGAACACACAAACACAAATCGCAACACGTTAATGCAGTTGGTTAAGCAAGCAAAGCGGACTTTATGTGGGTATGATATAGAATGTACGAAGACATACCAAGCAGCGCAGCTCAATCTAGATAACAAGACAAATTAAATGTAATAACGGATGTATGTATAGTGAGATTCATTAGCAAGTTCGCAACTAACACGATAACGAATATAGACAAAATACAATTGTTTTTTGACCATTAGAAAAAGTGCTGTAGGACAAAACTCCACAATACCCCCTTGCACAATGTACAGTGCACAAATATTAAATTATTACTCAAACATACGATCACTTCATTGGATGAACGTAGCAATGTCGCTGAAGTCTTCTCTTCTCGATTTTTAGGTACGAGTGCATTGTGTGGCAGTAACTGCATAAACACAAATACACAAAAGTTTTGAGATCAAAATTATGTTGATTATGGGTGACAAAATACTGATAGTGGTAATGTTAATGGTGTATAGTGATTTTGTGATGTGAACTACCTGTTATGTAAATGTGAATATATTCTATAAAAAACACAAAACAATAAACTATTATGTGTCGGTATGATGTTAAAATATTGCATGCTGTGTATCATGCAATAAACATATCATTATAATAAATAATTAAAATATCCAATAGATAACCAAAAACAAAACATTCGAGAGTCAATCACAACCCCCAATCCTCATTTTCCATTCGCATACGTTTAAGGCCAATTAGTAAGTGCAATCTACGGTTCTACATTTTTACGCGTGCTTCGTTACAAAAGCTTTCTTTACCGTTGTCCATATCGATCGGAGGTCCCCCCACGCGCTGGCTCAACCTCGGGTCTGACACCGTAAAGTAGATCTTTTGCTTGATTCCTGGAGCGATGGCTTTTGGAGGAATAATAAGAGACACGCCCCATTGCCTATCCTCTAACATACCTCCTTCACTATCAAATATTCCCCAGGTAGTATGCGGTCCATCTGGCGTAACTTCATCTGATTTATTACCAGATTCTTTACTTTCAGTTGTCGTTTGTAAAATTGTATTTTGATTACTAATTATAGTCGTTTCGTTCTGGCTTGCAGACATATTTTGTGAATTTTCTTGGCTCGATTCTGGACTCTTTTCAACAATTTTTTCACAGAATGTCACCATTCTGTTGGGTTTCGATCGGTCTTGCAAATCTTGCGATGTGTATGGAGTGCTTTGAGGTTTATTTTCAAAATTCATACTGCACTCGGATGCATAATGTGTTTCCATAGACGTAGTAGATTCATAAGGTATGGGCGAAGTCGTAGCTTTAAGAGCATTAGAAATATGATCCGCTTTCCCGTGCAATCTAGGAGCATACATAGGTTCACCTTTCAATATACTGTTTTCCATATTCAATGACTTTTCCTTTTCGGCGTCTGTTTTTGATTCAGTCAACCTTAGTGTAGAAAAATCTATTTCTTTAAATGTTTCCATATCCGTACTAGCCTCGGCTTCATTTTTGGTTTGATAAACGGGTTCTCGACGAGACAAATGATTAGCATCACCTAATTCATACGGACTACTTCTAGCACTACCCTCTTGGGGAGTAGTTTGCTGTAAATCTTTTGTTTCCTGGTGTGATTCATAAATAACAGTATCCTTCAACTCTCTTTTCGATACATACAGTGGTTCTCTTATTTTAGCAGCATCACTTTCATTGGCTTCTTTTCTTGTCTGATAAATCATATCCTTCTTGGCTTGATTTCTTTGTTTTATAATCTCGAGTTTTTCTTCAAGTTTCACACTATATATTGACTCTTTATTAGCCAATAGCGCTGCTTTTTGGGATAAAATTTCTTGTTTGGACACATATGTGCATTCTGCGGAAGCGGGTCTTATTTCTTGCCGTATATCCAACATTTCTTGTCGGCTCCCATACTGTGAGTCCGAGCAGCTAGATTTTATTTCAGAACGAGTGGCATATGGAGATTCTGTCTGTCCTATTCTTGCCATCATCTCTGTTCTACTAGCGTACGGGGGTTCACTCATACATTTGCCCATCGGTGAAACTCTACCAGGGTAATTAACAGGTGTTTGTAACCTTCTTTCTGGTCTAACTCCATAATGACTTTCGGACCAAGATGTGCTTGGTGGAGGTTCATAAGTTCTTTTACCATAAAGGGGTTCTTTCGTTGTAAAGGAACCGTCCATTCTTTGTTTAAGCATCTCTTCTTTTGTATTGTAAGGAGACTCTGAGAATCTTTGACGAAGCATTTCCTCTTTGGTAGCATAGGGGCTTTCGGTAGCTACACGAGGTCTTTGCATTTGCTCTTTGCTTGAATACATCGATTCACTATAAAGAGAATCAGATGGTTTTATCAGTTCCTGTCTATTAGTGTATGGATTTTCTGTCACTAATTCATTTCCTGTCGAATAAGGGCTCTCACTTATACATTCCGATCTAGACGCGTAAGGTGACTCTAAAAGAGGCATAGCCATAGTTTGTCGATTTCCATATGGACTTTCAAAACTTTGGTTTGACATTTCAGACCTACTAGCATAAGGATTTTCACTTGATGTATCGTACAGAGAGGTGTAGGTTCTTCTTGGTTTCGGAATGGGATCGTAAACGATATGTTCTTTGCTTTGGTATACCGGTTCTGGAGGTAGAGGTTGTGTGGGGTGGAATGGTTCATGTTTTATTATTTGTTGTCGTCTTTGGTAAATGGGATCTATTTTGGTAATCATGTTAAAGTTTGGCGGAGTTTGACCGTATATACCTCTTCTATTGTATTCTATAAGAGAATTTTGTCTACGCAATAGGGGGGTAACTTTCGGTTCAGTTTCGATGTCACACATCGAGTTCTGTCTACGCAGACTTTTCATTACAGGTTTGGCATCATAATCTCTGACTGTACAAATAGAACCATTTCTGTCATCGCAAAATGAGGTCTGTCTCTTAAGGATAGGTTTCAAAACTGGTTTTTCGCACGAAGACGAGTTACTTCGCTGCAACATTTGGTTCCTGACTTGCGTGTTTCTCATGTGAATGCTCATATCACTGAGATCAGATTTTTCTCGTCTGAGCATCGGCATTTGATGCATCTGATGTCTCTGCTGTAAATCACTTTCACATAGTGACTTCTGTCGAGACACCTTCTGTGAGGTTTTCGTTTTCGAACGGAATAAATCGAGCACGGCGTTTTTTATGAATGATGGTTTTTTAGATAATTTCTTTTTAGTTTTTGGTGAGAACGTTTCGTCGCGCTCCACACTTGAGTTCATGGCATCGGATGAACTGCGGAAACCCACAACCAAACACCCACTTAGTTACTCAATGATAAATGTGGACACCTCAGAATATTCAATAAGAAATTATCTATTCAGCATTACATAACATAAATGAGACAGAAATATCTATACTGAAATATCTAAAATGTCCAATGAGAATGGCAATTTTCAAAAGATGAATTTTGTGATTCTGTAAAAAGCATATTGATATAAATGTCATTACATAAAGAAGAAAGGACAAGTTATGTAATAATACAAAATAATATGTATAGTCGAATACGTTAGAGTACACGGTAAGAAGTTTAATACAGAAGGTAGAGGCAAAAAAGATAGACAAATTAGTTCAATATGCTTTCACAATGAAATCATCAAATTGCACTAAAATGCAGACACGCACTGCCAATAGTTGTTCCATTCGAACAGACTCTAAATACTCTAATAGATTACAAAAATGTTATTTCAATATTACAATTTACAGACTTATGCCCCGAATATAAAGAATATATGTTACAAAATATGTATATGTATAAAATGTTTATAAACCACATACAATACCATACTAATACTGTGGCCCGACAAGACATTGTTAGTCGACTGTGAAGCGATTGGTGTTTGCATGTTAGAGCAAATTGTACAGGGGCTTAGGTAAAGAGACATTTTGAAAGATTAAAATAGAAATAGTTTTCGAAATTTCGGAAACATGCATTTTAATATCAAAACTTTAATTTTGGTTCACTTAATGACGTTGATAATAAAAAATGAGTAAGAAAATGAAACTAAATATTTAAGTCTTACCTTAAATTATGCATGTGTTGAGGTTTCCTATATAGCTCAAAAGCTGAACCTCTTTGTTCCCTGCTGCCAGCCAAATCTGATAACAAACAACGATATTTTTTTAAATCTGGTCACTTCATAGGCTAAAATTTGAACAGGAATAAAAATATTTACCTATAAGATGTGGATTATGTGGCAGGTTGATGGCGCGATGATGTGACGGTGGGCCGGAGTACGGTGGTGACTGTGGTGGCATCTGACCGCCGTACATATTCTAAAAAAGAAAAAATGCTTATGTAAAACCTAAGCCTATCAAGTGTCATCCATAACTGAACTGCTGTACGAAGAATTAATGCCAAATGTTATCGCTGCTTTGGTTTTGATACAGAAGACAAAAATTACACAAAAATAAAAACATCGAAATTGATAACCTCATTTTAGAAGTCGATTTAAAATAGACAAATAAGCAACTACAAAACATTTAAGGACATTGCAAAGGCAAATACCTGATGATAGTTATTGTGATTATGCGGACGGTGTGATGGCTGCGAGTGCGAGTGCTGGTGCGAGTAGTGCTGGTAGTTGGGGCCACCGGGGCTCATGGGGGCACCGGGATTCATGGGGCCACCGGGACTCATGGGGCCTCCGGGACTCATAGGGCCTCCGGGATTCATGGGGCCACCCGGGGCGGCGGCACGAGGTGATTGTTGTGGAAGCATTGCCGCAGGAGGAGGCGGTTCCATAGTCTATTTACGATATTGCGTGCATATAGTTTCAGAAAGCATGGTATTTGTGCATATAGTGTTTGTTGCAGATTAAACTAACTTTGGAATCCACTATAACTGAATAGAATAAGCATAAGATTTGACATCCTAAATAAAAAAGCTTTGTAAAAAAGATAGATTAACATTTTGTGATTCACTATTGTTGACACTAGGTTACATTACAGTGGCTCTGCAGGACCGCGCACTCGGGGAAACATCGATTTTTCCGGAATACAAAGTAGCTTTTGTGTATTGCAGAACATATTCTAACTCTATGCCAAATTTTATCATGACCCTTTCAACCGTTCTGGCGTGAAAGACAAACAAACGTACATCCATACAATCTCAGAAACTTTCGCATTTATAATTTTTGCTTCTGTCCCTGTGCGTTCTCGAGGGATTTTCATTTTTCTCGAGATAAGAATAAGCCTATTTGTAAATCCAGGGTGTCAGCTAACTTTTTGACGTGAAGAAGTAATTATCATACAGACTCACAATATTTCGCTTTTATAATATTAGTGTATAAATCCTACTAGGATTTATATTGTCCATAAGTTACTTACTCCATTCCGAGGATGCATTCCATTGTCCGGGGGTCGGTAGTGCTTCGGCTTAGGCGGGGGCACTGGCTTGTAAGGCGGCACGGGGGCGCCCCCGCGCCCGCTGTAGTCCGCTTGGGATGCTGAGTTTGTACGCCCACTTGGACGTTTAAATTACGTTGAGAATAAAGCATATTATAAATTATACACTTACATATTATATACGCGTGAATTGAACCGATATATAGGTTGTACAAACATCATAAATTAGATGCTAGATTGTGGGTCTAAAATGAACATGTTTGTTTAGTCTTTCTATGGTATCTTTACTTAGTTTAGTATTAGATAGACGTGTATGAAGAGTTTAACTCTTTCAGACTGTACAAGTATTAAAATTCTATAACACACAATTTTTTTTATTACATTTAAAATATTTGAGATCGCAAAAGTGTTATTTTATTTTTAAACTTTCTCGAACTACTTATATCATGAATAGAGATCGTAGTAACGTAAAATTATAACAACATAAATTATTATTTGGCATAGATATTTCATAGATTTTTTTCTTATTCGGGAAGACCTGTTATTGGCTTTATGGCATTAAGTATAACTCAATGTAATCATGTTGATTATGGCTGTTGGTCTTCCTAAAATGAATAAATAAATAAATAAAGTACATTTTTCTACTAAACTAAATGATCAACTCCAGAGCTGGCAACACTAACCTGTATTTGGCATGTTCATTGGCGGGCACGTTGGGAACATTGGGCAGCGAGGGCCCGCGCGCGTGCGTGTGCGCGTGCGCGTGCGTGTGTGCGTGCGCGTGTGCGTGTGAGCCCGCCGCGCGAGTAGCCGCGGGGCTGCGGTACGCGTCTGTCGACCTACATGAGGACAGTGATTTTAGATAGTTGCCCAATGAAGTTGGTACTGACGCAAAAGCCTGGTATTTTAAATTTAAAGTTGGTACACTACACTCATGCAATAGTGTAGAATGTCACCAAAAAGTCTTATTATACGCGAATTGAAGACTTAAAGTTGGTACACTACACTCATGCAATAGTGTATAATGTCACCAAAAAGTCTTATTATACGCGAATTGAAGACTTAAAGTTGGTACACTACACTCATGCAATAGTGTAGAATGTCACCAAAAAGTCTTATTATACGCGAATTGAAGACTGGTAAACATTTGTTTTGTTATCAGGAGTTGGGCTTTTTTTTTGCCCTCAGCGTAAGGACGTTTTTTTTTATATCAAACGAGAGAACTAGACCCAGGATTTTGTTTTGGGTAGTGCATAAGAGGCTAGACACGGTTATCTTTTGCCTAATACTTCAGCAAAATGTCAATCATGGTCTTATAGTTTTTGTTATGAGTTCGAAACGGAACATCAATTTCAAGATGATGTAAATTTAATCAGTACTGCAATAAATACCTGTAGTTACTCTCCGGACTTCTGTAGTCTAACGAGTTGTGCTCGTGCGAGTTGGAGTTCCGTTGGGGACTTTGCGCGGACATGGCCGTTGGGTTCGGAGGCGGAGGCGGTTCCATTTTCCTATAAATAGTTTACTTTTAAATCCATGTACTATATCCATATCTAAAACTAAATACATACTTTGCTTAAAACTGACATTTATATATTAAAATTTTATTTTTTATTTACACATATCATTATAAGTGACCAACCATTGAAACATTCTGTGTGTGTGTTTCTTGTTGTAACCATGTTTTATGTATTGTATGGGGTGTAATAATTGAGTATTTATAATCTTTTGAAGATATTTAGCAATTTATAGACTGTAAACAAATTCTTATTATTTTTAAATGTTCTTACAGTATTTTCCAATTTATTACCAAATAGGCATAATCTGATTCAAGGATTTATAAAATCTCCCTCAAGACAAACTTTAACATGACATCATTTTAACTTGACATTATTCTCCTCTCAGTCGTGTAATCTTTCATTAATTCTTAACATTATTTCTTGTTTTTACGGGTATGTGAAGTGTAGGTAGGAGGTACTTACATAGAAGGTGGTGCAACTTTGAGATCATCTGGTGCGTTTGGCGGCAACCGACACGACCCAACAGCTGATCCGTTATTGGAAGCACTGCTGTAGTCGTATGATGAGGTCCCGTCGTATGAACTTTGCTGAAATTGAAAAAAACATTATTATTCGATCGTCATATAAATAATAAAGTTTACTTCATGTAAAAATTTATTCAGATATCTGACGCTTAGAAGGACAATTGATTATACATATATATATGACTCGTATAAAACTGTATTGGAATATATAAGAAATGAATATTCAATTCTGATATTAAGTAAATAAATAATGAATTTATTTGGTGGACAATGATGTGCACATTTTCCCATGCCAATCAATTTCTTTGTTTCAAGTAAATAAAAGAGTCAGTAATTTGTATAATATTGAGGTATATATGTACAAGGATATAGAGCTAGTTCTGTTACCGGGTTCGATGGATGCCGATGCCTGTCCAGCGAGCCCTGGCTCTGCGTGGGCTGGATGATCATGCTGGTAGGCCGCGTGGTGTAGTTGGAGGCCTCATCGCTTCCGGAGTCTTTCGGTGGGCCGAAGAGACGTTCTTGGGCACTTGGACGAGACTGTCAAATAGATATATATATATGGATAGATATATAGATAGTCAGTTAGTACACTACATTAAGGTTGCGTTTTGAAAATGGATTTAAATTCAATCAAGCATCATTTAATTAAAGTGATATTGTTTCACTATTTTCTCATGTACCTACATATTGACAAGCCTTTTATTTAATAACATTAACAACAAATCTACAATATTCTAATCTAGTTAGTTGGTTGAATAAGATCATCCGGCTCCATTCCGGCTCGAAGGACCATAGTATTATTGGTCCTTCGAGCCGAACTATTATAAGTCACCTAGATGTAGAGATTATCACATAAACAACACAGTACATAGTGCCAAAAAGTATTGACCATAATATTATTCTCCAAGTAGAATTGAATCTGAATTTATGTTACCTAGAAACAAACACGCCGGTAAATAGTAATAATAAGTATGTAGTTACATTAGGGTTGTGCCTGAGCGCGTGCGGCGGGCGCGCGGGCGGCGGCGCCGGCAGCAGCACGCCGCCCGCCGGCGCGCCGCGCGGGGCCGGCCCGCGGGGGGGCAGCTCCGGCACTGGAACAAACCAGACCTATATTGTCATTTCATACCAAAGGTACTACTCGATTGGTTGATTGAATCTTTGGTCGCCACCACGTCGTCCACATAATTTTTAATAATCAAGTTTTGCAATATTTAATAATAGGTAAATAAAATATCATGGGACATCTTTCACAAACCAATATGATTCCAAACTAGGCAGAGCTAGTGATATGGTAACCAGATAATTGTTATACTACACACACATATAGATATTTACACCCAGACATAGATACATTCATTAATACAAATGTTTGTCCTGGGTGGGATTTGAACTCACGACGATTTGAACGTCAGGGTCACCAACCACAAAGCCAACTGGACAACATGACAGGAAAGTGCCTATCATGTATATCTCTGAGGTATCAGATACGACATCAACGGTCTTTGACCAACTGATGAAATGAAATGAAACAATATTTACCTGTTCCGTACAAAGGTGAGTGTGGTGGGGAATGCGTCATAGGGTTGCTATGATACGGTGGCACATCGTTTGGCTGACCTATATGACCTTGGCTATTATGGACACCATTGCTCGATGTTCCGTTAGTGTTCGCAGAAAAACCGTATTTGCTGTCTCCGTAACCGCCCTGCTGTTGAGTGAGATGAAAATATGTTTAAATTACCACCACTTGAAGATCGATCTGTAGATTTTGTTGATGAATATGTAGAAGTGAAATTGAAAAAAAGTTTTGAATTATATAAAAATCTGGGAGCACAATACATGTTTAAGGGCTTAAACATATATTGTGTATATTGTACATACATTGATGATTTATCACAATACAAATGAAATCAAACGTAACAAATGAAACCAACCGTATAAGGCGGAGGTACAGCATCAGCCATATGATTTATATCGTCATCGCGATCCATATTGTCCTGCGTCGTAGCTATAGAAGGATCCGAAGAAGATTTCACTAATCTCGGTGCAGGCGGCGGACTAACTTCCAAGTCACTTTCTGGACTCGAAGCGTATGAGAGCCGGTTCTCAGTACTCGAAGACATTGAGAACAAAAAGTCATCCGACAACGGTTCAGGCCTCTATTTCCCGCAAGTCCATTTTGAAAACGTCGGCCATTTTGATTCGCAGCGTCCGGTAGGGTAGGTTTATGGAATGGGGTGACAAGACAAGACAAATGAATGATGGCATATAAAACGTTACAGAAACTAAAAACGGGATTTAGCGTCTGTGAGTGATTAATGGTATATTTTGGGTTTTTACACACTCGAAATCAACATTCCAATATATAAGTAAATAAACATACGATAAAGAAATGGAAAAAAGATAACTTTCTAGAGGTTATATTGCAATGCTGATTTCGAACAAAACAAGTGGTATTTAACACTGGTAATTTGTGATATTTACAAAAAACAATTTCACACAATAAAAAATATACAGTAACCAAAAACACAAACATTTGAAGAGTTGCTCACTAAAGCAAAAGCATTCTGAATCAATCAAATCATTAAGCAGTTATTAATAAATGCATGCAGCATAATATACAAATAAAGGATTAAAATTAAAATATAAGCTGATTAGTATTGTGCTAAGCCTAAATGGTAACTTTCTGTTTCACTATCTAACTGTTATCTTATTTGAAACCTAACCTAGACATAACCCAGATGCTGTTCCGAAATAGGTTTAGTAATCGTAACAACATCCCTTTCTGCTTCTGTCTTATCACATTTTTCATCTTTTTCCAATTCCTCTAACTTCAAAGTTGGTAGCGACAAATTTCTTACTTTATTTAACGACCGTTCAGAAACTGTCGGTAACGTTCGAACTTCGCTAAATCTCTGAGGATCAATTGCTGGTTTTACACTACATTTGCAATTAGGAATTCTACATATTTGTCTCAACGGCTTATCAGGAGTTTTAAGAACAGGTTTTAGAATTGGCATCTCCTTTTGTAAACGAGCTTTCCATTCGGGAATTTCATTAGCCTTTTTAAAATCATTATCGTTTTGTAGGAAAAATGAAGCCGGTCTATAAGATTCTGACATAGGAACGACTGATGACGGTCTCTGAATATTTGGTATTGGAGATTTAGAAGTAGTTTCAAGAACACTATAAGGTCTAAAAGTTTGAGGTTGATAAGAATTGCTTTTAGCAAATATCTGAGATATTTCAGGACTTGCATTCAGCTGCTGTTTAGGGCTTAAAGTTTGATTATACTTCCTATTATAGTAATTTTGCCTCTCATCGTTCGGGTAATTAGCGAGAGTATGTCGATTTTTATTAGTTAAAAAAGTATTTGGCACGCTATAAACATTGTTAGGCATGCAAGGAGTTAAAGTTTCGGAGTAGTAATAGGGCACTACATGATTTCTGTTAGCGTCATACAAATGATCATGTTTAGTTTTAATGTTATGGTTAGGTAGCGGCAAGCTTTGGGGTGAGCTGACAGGTCTTTGCGGAGACTGTGAATACATGTTAATAGGATATGATATAGGATAGAAGGCGGGGTATGGGGACGGTGGGATGGGGAAGTATATGTCCGACACCATTTCAACGTGCTACACCGCCGCAAGACAGAACAGAAACGAATTGGTTAATTAACATAAATCTAATTGTGGATGCAACATATTTTAAAGGGCAAATAGTATTAATGTAATGTTGCATTCACATACCAATACGCATATTAAGATAAATACAAAGATATAGAGAAAACATTAAAGAGCACATATAAAATTTACCAAATGCACCAATTTGCACCAAGCAACCATCTTGAAGCATGATGCGTATACTGTTGTAATAGACGAATATATTAAACATAGTGAAATGTATGGACCCTTCTAGTTGAAAGTAACATCATTATAGAACAAAGAAATTACATCTAGCGCCTATAAAGTATCTAAAGGATACGGTATCTAATAGACAATCAAATCAATCAACAAACAAAATAAATCTGTACATATATTGTTATGTCAGTGCTACTTCAGTTCTTTCTTCGTTCTATAACGACAAAACCTCTGATCCCTAACCGAATTAAAAATTACACTTTAAATAAATCAGATAGGCTCTCACCTTGGTCTCGGAAACCCATAGTTGCTGTTGCTGGGTCCTCTGTATGAGATCTATCAGTTTACTAAACCATGTGTTTGAATTTGCCTCACTTAGTGTGATGGTGTGGGTGAACACGTGACCCCATACACGTTCCATGTGTTGGCATTGTTCTAGAACCTTCTTTGATGACTTGTGGGCAGATCTGATGGGACGAAATAAGTATTTTATTTATTTATGCAGCTTATTGACAAAATACCCATACATGTTGTATATTCCCTCATATAAATAGATATCAAAGATCTCAGTGTTTAAATAGTAGTGAGAAAAGTAATTTATTGCTGCTGTTAAATGAAATTTAGCTTGTACTTACTTCGGTAGACCAGCTCTCAACTGCTTGATGATATGTTTATTATCCGCTTTCAGGAATATGACGATAGGGTAGAACTGGGCATAGTTGAGTCTGTCCACAGCATTTGGTGTAATGTCCAATAAGGCGTGTTTCCCCCTCTCCATTATAGTTCTTATACTTGATAGTCGAATGATTCCTGTAGATTTTGTTTTACTGTCTTCTAGTGTGCTATCCATTTCTATAAAATAGATAGGTACAATTTAGTTATGGTTTTATTTATATTGACTTCATGTAAGGGTTTCATCAAATTACAACATATCTTAAATTACTAAATTCGTTTAGATTAATATAACTACGATTGTGTTACATATAATATTCATAGATAATATGAATTAATCCTTCAAGTATTACTACAACACAGATCAGAGATAGTTTAAACATGCAACGTAAAACATTTGTTTATGTTGATGATTGATTGATCGTATGCTTTAACAAAACTGCCCATGGTTATATTTTAAAATACATTAATTATATGATAGTGGTACTTAAAACATTACTTACTTGGTGAAGAAAATTTATCGGGGTTCTCAGTCAGCAGTCGTTCTCTAGCAATATCACCCACAGCGCCTAACACTATAACAGGTCGGACAAAACCTGGCTGCTTTAGCACCACTCGCTCGTATGCAGGGAACTTGCTTATACTATCTGACAAGACTACTTCATCCCAATGTTCCTGTGGAAGTTAACATTATTATAAAATAATCTAGCAAATTTAGCAGTTGATCAATTTATTTTATTCTGGAGATTTTCTGTAATCGTAGAAATAATTATCTTAAGGTTAGTTAATACAGTGTGTATGTATTTTAAATAAACGCATCAGTTTTCTATCTACCATATTACTTGCTCAGCTTAGTATGTGATCAGATAATCATACGTAATAAATGTTTTAATAGATTATTATTTATATTACGCTCTTAAAGACAATATTATGTATTTATTGTTTGTAACTGAAAAGCAATATAAATCTTACCTTGCCAAGACTCTTGCTACGTCTATGCGTGGATCGACGTCGTCTAAAGAAGTTATGTTTCCCATCGTTGCCTGACATTTCCTTTTTGGTAGCGTTGAATTGAGCCGTAGCTAATTCTTCAGCTCGAGCTTTATTAGGAATTGTTCCTTTCTGGACCTCTTGATTATTGCGACCTGTAATATTTTAATAATAAGTATGTCATTTCTATTTTGGATTTAATAAACAATATCAATGTTTAATGCAATTGTTCTAATCTTTATAGAATTAAACAAAGTTGAATTGTAGATGCAGTTTGATGATTACATTTTTTACCTTATTTTCTCTACTTACTGGAATAGGTACTAAGTATGTCGTATAATGAAAAAAATGCAATAGAGCAAAAAAATTTCTTACCTATCCTATAAACCTGCCATGCGCCAACAGTGCCATTATGCAACGTATCCACAACATGAAACACGTCGCCGCAGCGGAACGACATCTCGCCGTCTGTGGGCTCCGTGTAGTGGAAGTGGGTCTTTATGTGGAAGGAGTCACCCGCTGGAAAACACCAAAATAAATGTTTTGTCATGCTGAAATTAAATGGTCCTTTGAGCCTTATTCTTTGAAGTCCCAGCAAGATGTTTCGGCAGATATAAAAAAAAATTGGTAACCTTGTTCGTTATTTTGAATATTTAAATTTAGATAGCTCCCTTATGTGTCATTGAAGGATATATTCTTTAACAATTTTGTTTCCATCTGTTCTGTTCGGTTCCATACTCACATTAATCTTGTTTTAACAGGTGCAAAACAATGATTTACCTACTTTGTATTTACAATTTTAGTTTTATTTGATAATAAACGGTATGTTAATGAAGCAAATTAAGTGATAAAGTCAATTAAATATATATTAACTTACGCATCTGTCCGCTAGCTACGGCGTTATACTCGTCCGGCGAGTGTTGCACGATGAGATCTATTCGTTCCTGCAGACTCAGCAGGAACAGTACTGCTTCTTCTCTCGTCACTCCTTTCATTTCCATGTCGTTTACCTATGAGTTATCATTTTTATTGTCTTAGTCATATTGAGTTCATTGTAAAATTATATTTAGAGGGTTTACGAAAACATGTGAAGTCATTCATTCATTACCATATAAGCAATCAGAATCATTAGTTCTGGAACGTGTGATCCATTTAGGTAGTAATTTTTTAGTGCTGTTTCTATTAGGTTCAAAAATATGCGATGATTATTTAGATAAAAGTACCTTAAGTATTTTATCAGCAGGTTGTAAACCCTGCAGTGCCGCTGGACTGGTGGGCTGAACCCCCGACACGAACACTCCCGAACGATTGCCGCCGCATAACCGAAGTCCTACGGAACCCTCCTTTTGAAAGCTGATCAGCCTTGGTTCACTGCTGTTGAGTAAAATGTTACTTCATTATGATCGTGGATCGGTCTTATTGGTATGAAGTATTTAGAAGAAAGGAAAAAATCATCATTACAAATACCTAAAATTTTATTATGATTTTAGAAAAATAGATACTTAATTAAATGGACTTACGGTGGTTTATTTCTTTGATTTGTCATTCCATCTTCCTCATACAGTTGTCTTCTACTGCTGTAATAGTCTGCAAAAGATAATAATATGGATCACAATATGATCAAAACAATCAAATTCAAACAATAAGTATACATTTTTTCAGTGTAGATAACAAGAGAACTAAGAAAGAATCCAAAGATGTTCCAAGATATACCTTCATTCCTCGGTGGTGGAGGCCGCGGTGGCTGATCATGCGCTTCGTGCGACATCGGGCCCCTTCGTGCATCTCCGCCGTTCCCCGCCGAGCCCCCTCGGACGGGCCCGGCCACGTACAAGTTCTGTCCACTGCTGGAGTACGCTGATGATAACGGCTCGCCACTCGGGTACGCATTGTGTGGGCTTGCTTCTGTGGGTGGAATAGTCGGTTGATGTTGGATGTTTCTAGATGTATCACCTTTACAGAAAAAAAATGGGATCAATATATGATATTATTAGGTAGGTGAGTATTAAAAGGAGATAAATGAGATGTTTCTAGGTTTATCTTGATAACCTTCTGATTAAATATGTTATATAATAGGTATCATCATTGAATCGGAATAGATATTTAAATAAAATATATGTAAGGATTTTGGAGGAATGATACCTATTCCTTATTCTTAAGTAGATTTATAGAAACTTACCTAAACTATTATAATTGTTCTGATAATTTCCATTGGTCACCGTCTCTTCCCTGATCAATTCCCTAGTGATCACCAGGTTCAAGCGGTCCTTACAGGATTCTATCAGCTTCCTGGCTTCTTTCAGTGTCATGGCGTCTGTGACTGGAGTGTTATTGATGCGTGCGACCACGTCACCTTCGCAGAGACCCTGCCCACCTTGGTTTAATTGTTCTCTAGCTCGCATTGTCAATTCCTTTACGTATAGCTTACATCCTAAAACGATGCCAAAATCTGAAAGAGAAAAACATATGCAATTTTAAAACAACATCTAATAACGTTTTTGGAATACATACTCCGATTTAATAAAAAAAAATCTAGAGATTAAAAGCGACAGCTAAATATACTACTTAGGTGGACTATATAATTCTGATTGGCTCGTTGAGAACTGCTAATCGTAAGTTGGTATGCTGAAATGTAAAAAGCCATCTTTCACCAAAATCTTTAGAATTCTTCTTATGCTTTCCTCCTTTTCAAAATCCTTAAAATATATGCAATGGGGAGCATACCTTCTTTCTTCCCATTCCTAGAGAGGGCTAGCTTGATGGTGGTGGGTGCGGTGGGCGGCGGCGCGGGCGCCCGCCTCCGCACCACCAGCGACACCGCGGCGCCGGAGTCTCGCAGCACCTGCACTGCCCGTGCGTACTCCACATTCTCTAGTGGGACGCCGTTCACTGATACTATCCTATCGTTCACTCTGAAAACGGATGGAATGCCATCATGTCTCATGACGTCAAGTATCATGTACCTAGGTGGAAAACGTATTGGTGGTGGTGCAAAAATGTGAATACATCAGAAGGACACCTTGGCTGTTTTGAGTGTAGAGTGAAATTGCATCAACTTATAGACTATAGAGCTTTTGCAATAGGTATGTGCACATGATAGCAATCTGATTCCAGTCTAAAGACACTTCGTAATAAATGCGGTTAGGATTTCTCGCCAGTAGAACGGTTTAAGGTTTCCTATATTATGAATAAATATAGTGAATTTTCTGAATTTAGTTCATCAGAATCAATGAAATTACGAATACCAAATACTTTAAATTCCTGCCAAGAACATAGTGCGGCTTTTCAAAGCTGCAGATCTTGGCAGTGAAATCTAGTTCATGTGGCGATCACAATAGACCTAGTATGGTCGCAGTGATACAAGCTCTGAGAACACTTGAAATAGCCACTTAATCCAAATAATAATAAATACCAAATAGTTTTCCTAATTGATAGAATACTACTTAGGTACGTCATTTGTAAAAGCTACTTTGAATATGTATCCTACACAAAGATTATAAACGTACGGATCGCGATTTTATACAAAAAAAACTTACTGCAGCTTATCTTCAGCAGGGCCACCCCGCAAGACATCAGAGACAGCAATGGATGGGTCTCCACTCGCGAAGTGCGGGTTATCCCTGCCACCAGATACGGCTATGCCAAACCCGTAGCCCGGCACTCGGTTTAGCCGCACACGATGCGTTTCCCAACCGGCACTGCGTTCTGCCGTCTGAAACAAAATATATGTACTATTTAGATACGGATAACATATTACATACAGGTAATACCGACATAAATCAAGTGATTGACATTTTTTATATCTGATCGAATATGTCGATTCTGTAGACTAAAAGATGTTAGCTACCTATTTGTTATATTTTGGTCCTTCGAGCCGCATCGTAAAATTGTATACGCACATCACAATTGTCAGGAAATAGAAAGTAAGTTGGAAATATAAACGATGAATATAATCTCTAGAATACCACAGCTTCATAGTAACATAGATTTAGTGAAGGGATAAGAACCAGTCATGACTCGACCTTGGCCTAAGCCGAGAAGTAATGTGCAGATAATATGTTTATTTATGTGTAACCTTGCCAGGACAGCCTTTACAGGGCCTATTACGTGCATAAGACCTAAGCTCACATTAAAATCAGATAAAAGTTGTAAAACTAGCTTATTAATGACGAAGATTTCACAAGAGTTAAGTTTGCAGCTATTCAATTTTGAAGCAGTACCAATAGTTTAGGATATATACATCTTATGTTGAATAAAATTATAGTAAGTTTATAATATCTAGGTAGGTCAACTCTAAACATAGCTACGTACCTAGCTATAAAATATTTGTAGTTCAAAGCTACCTTTCTTCAAAAGTTATGTATCGGGACGTTTTCTAGGTGTGTGATTCCTTTATGAAGATGTTTTCAAACTTTAACTAACTATACAGATGACACTAACGGCTTTCCATGTTATCAGAATAACACAATAAGTACTTACAATGCTTGAAAAGTAAACATTGCTTCACTGGAAATGTGCGTTGATAAATATTACGTAAAATATACATAAATCCATTGGAATGCTGATATACAAATCAAGGAGTTAAATAATCAACCTAACATGAAAACTATCCAACTAGTACTAAGTATAAATGCGAAAGTTTACTACAATGTATGGATAATACCCATGTTTGTGACTCTTACAAACCAGAAACTACTACTACTGCTGAAAGGATCGCGATGAAATTTGGCACAGAGTTAGAATATGTTCTGGAGTAACACATGTGCTACATTTTATCCCGGGAAATTTGAAGATCCCCGGGAACGCGGGTGAAACTGCAGGGATGTAGTACATAATAATAGTAGAAAATAAAAAGTAGATACTAATCAAATAAATAAAGCAAATAAAATTACTCAAGATAATCGACTTTATTTGCAATTAAAACACTATTCTCACGTTTTAGTTATCTGACTAAGCAGTGCAGTGACTAACGATAGCCACACACGATTCTGTTATTTACTTAGCCTAAGATAAATGAATTTGGAATCTAATGAACCGGCGACGGTGACCTATAGACAAACTAGCAATAACCATAAACAGTGGTTGGTGTTATTCTCACGCAGCCAGGAGTGGTCAGGCACTCCCTGATTTATGATATTTATGGTACCATCAAAACCTACAGTACTAACGCGTATTTTGCGTATTATATCGCACTATAGGTAATACTTACTTGAAAGGATTTTTAACTACAAAAGCTGGTTAATTATAATATTATTTACGTACCTACTTACTTTAAAAATAATCGTGGTTACCATATATTTTTAACTGCCTTCAAATTTAGTAGGACCTCCTCAACTCGACTACTTAATTAGTTTTTTTGAAAATTGAATGGAATATTTTCTACCGATTTCCAATAGTCATATAACTAGTTACCAAAACTTTGCCCATATTTGGTAGTTATATAACAACTGGCAACATTGGGAAACTTCGGGTCAAAGTACGAGGAGGCTACGAGTTCGATTCCCAGTGCGCCTACGCACATACTTAGACTGTTTGTGCAACAGATGAAAACCTACTGAACGATGATATAAACATAAATTATCATACAAAGCAATAGCTGCCATGCATCATGATTTATTTTGAATATTTAATTACCTTTGCTAAATAGATAATAGGTATTTTTGCTACCTACTTTATGTACGAAGGTCGTATGTTTGCCAGACAGTATGTACCTACAGTTTTGAATTTTCAGACGCAACCCGGAAATATACTTATTATTATTAATTAATAAAATCAATACTACATACGGCGAAAGAGTGTGAATGTTTGTTACTTTTTTGCGCAAAAACTACTGAACGGATTTGCATGAAATTTGGAACACAGTTTATAACCTGGATTAATACATAGGCCACATTCTATCCGGGAAAAATTGAAAGTCCCCCAAGAACGCGGTGAAACCGCGGGGAGGCACTAGTTAGTACCTATAGCTAACATTTTCCACTCCCACCTACAGATTATTAAGACTTAATATGTTATTTATTAAATATGTACCTAAAATGACATCAGCCGGATGCATAGCGTCAATAAAAACCACATCTAATTTTTTATTGTTTGCAAGCTAATACATAAATACTTGACAGCCCGGTTGGCTTTGTGGTTAGTGACCCTGACTTTCAAGCCGCGGGTCGTGGGTTCGATTCCCACCCAGGACAAACATTCGTATGCATGAATATGTCTGTTTGTTCTGTGTCTGGATGTTAAATATCTATATAAGTATGTATTTAAAAGTAGTATATGTAGTATATCAGCTATCTGGTTACCATAACACAAGCTCACTATGATGCTTAATTTGGAATCAGATTGGCAGTGTTAAAAAAAAAAAAAAAAAAATACAATTTGAGAACTATCATATTGTTTGATCTAAAAAGTTTCACATTCATTAGTTAAATATCCGATAAATCCAGTAAATGAAAACATATTAAATATTAGAAATAAAACCATACCTTCGTCTATCCTATAGGGTAGGTACCTACCTAAGTAAAAACGTTTGTTTAGAAAACTTTTATTTTGGACTTAGAAAATATTCTAGGTATAATATTATCAAAATTCAGGATCACTTTTCAATATTGACTAGAAATGCCGTACGTCCAAAACTGAACGGATATTGATGAAAGATTAGAAAATGAAACACCTTAGCATTATGTAAATGTACCTACATTAACGGGACCTAAAAACGATTTGTCTATTCGACATCCATAGACTACAAATACACTGCTCAGACCGAAAACGAATGTAGAATAAAAAATTCAAATCTTGTTCCCGCCAATTTTCAGAGACCCATGTGAAAAATTGTACCAGCTCTAACGTTAATAACCTCAATATACTAATGAATTGACACTCATCAATGCGTTGTATCCAATCATCAGGCATCTGCTTTCTCTCACGCAGTTGTGAAATTCTCATAGTGTTAAATAATTCATACGTTACTTAGTATTATGATTTACTAATGAGATAATTGTCGTTATGACAATTATAAAACTAATCGGGTTCGTACAACGCTCTGAGGGTTGCTTGGATAGTAAAACTAGATATTTTCGAGACAATAATGCAAGTTTTGAACAACTGGAATTATTTTACAGAAACTTCACGCGCTAACTTTGGCCGCGCCCACGCTCCCACGGAATAGATAGGTGTTACCTACTGGGATAAAACTAGACTATCCCAGAACATAAAATTATCAATTAAAACTAGCCGGTATTTTATTAATATAAAGGAATAATAAAACGATGCCGGGTGAATAAATAATATATACTCTAATTTACCTACCGACTTACCTATATCAAAGGAAGGATAAAGTTTAATAACGAATCTATGTAGTAGATAGAAAAAAAATAGTAACCTACTTTTGATAATGCTATTAAAAATATACGGACGTTCTTTGCCATTTAGAGCATGATTAAATTAGATAGGTACCTACCTAACCTAAATTAATTAGATATATTTGATTAAATTACGTAGGTACTTATTTACTTACGTAGTTCCTCATCCTATTCTAAGTTCAGTTAAATATTAGGCATGAACTTACAAAATATTAATTAATACCAAAATAAAAAAAATTACGGACCTGTAATTTCTCAAATCCAAAATTATCCAGTTTCATGTTGCAAAACTCGAGAAATCCATTAACCACACTCATACGGCACTTTAAATCGAATTAGATCTATTATAATAAATAATATTAAATTAAATTTAAATAATATTTAATTAGAATCTCTAACACTTTTGAACAATACACAAAATTGAATTTTTTTTTACGTTGTTCCGAACCACAGCTAAAAATAACAAAGTTTTTTTTTTAATTCATTATTAATATCATGCCGAAGGTTCTATCGTAGGCGTCCAACGATGACGCCGTCTCGCACCATCTGAGATTACAGAACCGCCTTGTTTGAAGCCCGTAGGCACTAAAACAAAATTGAAAATACAACACAGTGCGTTAATTTCTTTAATGAACACTAGTTTTCTTAAAGTGGTCGGTTATACCTCATTAAACTCACGGAACGTAATGTACTACTATGCAAATTAAGGTTTTGTTTACACATAACTTAGCGGACGCGGACGCGAACGAGCGGTATCGCGTTGTCGGAAAATAGATCGCCAATGAAGAAAGTATTGACTAAACACAAGTAGTAGAATGATTTCTAAGCAGCTGGTTTGTATGTCATAGGTTTGATAGATACCTAAGCGATATGCTTTTGTTTACAAAAATATGAATAATAGAGAATTAGGTTGGTACCAACTTTTTAAGATGTCAGAACTTTGTTAATTGAACCATTATTTTATAACTAAAATGATATTATTTTTAAAGGGATAAGAAGTAGGTACTTAATGAACTAGGTGGATATTTGTATCTATACCTATTGTACCTTTGTAGGTACCTACTAACAACAGTATTAACATAAATCGTATGCAATGGAGATAGTTGAGCTATTCATATTGTATTGTCATTAAAATTAAGTGTGAAAATTACTCAAACGTCGACATTCATTTGTCATCAAACCACGCCACGCGACAAGCCTCAAATTGAATTCCAGTTAGGTATCTACATTTCGTATTTCTCAAAGCTGTCGAGTTCACAGTAAACGGTAGGTATGCGGTCACATCATTATTCGACCTGCAATTCGTATACAAAGCTACACAAACAATACATAATGCATGCCGCGCAAGCCTCGAATAGCACCTATCTTAACACAACACGGCATAAATTTGAATGAAAAATAGCTTCGGCACACGCACACGCTATTTTGTATAGCTGTAGAGACAATGGACATTCTATCCGTTGTGGAGCCAGAAATACTATATCTGGACATATGCCAAGAATACTCTTTATATTGATGACCATTAGGTACATATTAGATTGAATATCTAAGTGTTAATGTAACAGAATTGATATTAATATCCCATTACGATGCTACAGAGCGCCTATCGACGCGTATTATTGAATATCAAGTGTGGATATTTGCTATAAACCAGGATAAGTTTGAGTTAAATGAATATAGCAAAAGAAACTAAAACATTGACATTCAACACCAGTATTTTATGAGAGCATGTGGCTGGGAAATATGTCAGATAGAATTTAATTTATATCATTGTAGGTGTGAATTGGCAATTAATTCTTCATTAAGTCCATTTATGAAATAAATATAAGAATCAAATAAAATATAAGTAACTTTTATAAAACTTTAGTCTACTAACTTAAAATCATAGATTTATGTGTTAGCTAATTGTTCAGATAAAAGAAAATTGTATTCTTTTCACCCTTTCCATTGTTGGACATAGGTATTTGTTATTTAATTAATTCTAATATGCTTTAAAAACAATATATATGGAGGTATTAGGATAATATAATAAAACAGCTAGTTTACAAAAATATTTATGTTATATTCATGATAACGTTATTAGATAACTTTATTACAGTTATATTCCTTTAAATCAGTCCATTTTAACAAATACACCAAAACTGACAAGTTTTTTTTAGTACAATATGTACTTAAAACTAAACAAATATTAAGAAATGTATTATTTCTGGGTTATAATTACAAAATATAGTTGTACTTTACAACCAGACATAACAGAAGTTTTGAAACAGATGTATACAAGTATCTCCTTATAACTATAACCAATAGTTTTGTACTGTGTTAGGTACAATTGGAGTGAGATGAGCTGTACAGCTTTAGTGGTCAACCGTGAATAAAAGCATGCAGTGTCCCGAGAAAGCAGGGTCCTAACTTTTTGAGGTTATACAATGCAATATTAGAAGTTTCTGCTGGCTATGTCTTGAAGGTTGCATAGTTCTGTATATATTTTTACTACCTCGAAACAACTTAATAAAATTGGCTTACTTTAAAATAATCTTGGATGTGTATTAGTAGGTACATTAGATTACTCGCTATAACATTTGTAGTTGAATCTTAAAAGCTAAAAGTCACGTAATATGTATAACATTAAGTATAATAATTATCAATTCCTTGCATATTCAAAGTGTTATCAGAAAATTCTTTGTGTTATGAATATCCAGGCAAAGTAGATAAATTTGTGCCTTTGAAATCTAATACTTCGTCAGGATTGACCTTCAACTTTTCAATTAGAGCGTGTTTATTGAACCTGATCTCATTTAATTGTTCTTGTCTGATTGCTTTGACTTTGTCAATCACTTTATTTCTATAAGTTATTTCAATATCGGGATCTTCTAATATATTCACTAGTTCCTGTAAGCTATTAGACAATTCAATTTCATTCTCTGTGTATTCAACTTGAATGTTATAGTTCTGTGTTTGTTTAAGTTTCTTCGGGCATATGTGAATGTCTTGATGTGATGTGATGTCTATTTGTATTTGTTGCCCATCATCATCAAAAACTGTTTTTCTGTTTAAAGCACACTGACACACATCCTCCTGTTGATATTCCTCACAGTCAATTCTTCTTTTCTGATGCTGTGAATAACTGGTACCTGCTTCAGTAAGGTCATTAATCAAATGCCCATATTTTCTCTCAATTTTTTCCACTACTGCTTTGCACTGTACATAAGCCGATCGTAGTTCTTCCAAATCGCTTTTACTGATCTCAGTCACATTATTTTTTGTGTTTTCTTCACATTCCATGGACGGTTGAGATATTGGAACATTTTTTTTATTTTTCTTTGAAGCTTTCATAACCTTCTTTGTGGTATTTTCCATGTTTAGTGGCACTTCCTCTTCAGTAGAACCAACGCTCGGTTTGCTTTCGACATTATTTTTGAGTTCACGCACGTGGTTCTCGACAAAAACGTAAGTTTTTGGCTCGAAAAGTGGTTTGCGAATTATGGACACTTCCGCGGGTGTTTCGCCTTCCTCGTGAATTACCATGTTATGAGAGTTTCTACACACTATATATTCGCATTAACTTTAGTTTTCACCTTATTTACTACAGTATCAAACAAATAACAAAGGCAAACGACATGCGTTCCGTGTACTGTCGAGTATGTTCATTTTGACATTGATTAGACACTTCCTTCACAGTAAACTGACAGTAGGCGGGAGTGAATGACTACAGTTGCTCCACAGACTAAAAAAGTAGTGTTGCAAGCTCGAATCCGTAACGACTTCACATAGGGCGTGGCCGTGATCGCCTAATATTTCAAAGCATTAATGTATCAAAATTTACCTTGACTCATGAACACATTTAATACTGTAAAAAAAAAAAATATTGTTATAGATATAGTTTCCAGCCGTAAATCCTACTAATATTATAAAACTGCCCTACCTCATATTAGACTCTAGCTACAGCCTTGTGAGACATGTTCTGGAATAGTACACATGCTACCTTTTTTAGGTCCGGAATGTGGGATCTGTCTATCTCGCTACAACTACTGCACCGATTTAAATGAAATTTGGTACAGTCTCTAGATTCTGAGAAAGGATATTTTTAGGCTACTTTTTGTCCCGCGAAAATTAAAGATCTCCCGGTTACGCGGATGAGTCCCAATTGCTACATGTATTATTTATATTTACTGTAATATCTTCACCATAAGTATATTTATGCATCCTACAATAGATAAAAAAAAACTCTACATCACATATATATATGTTGTCGTGTCAGGTAAATAATAAAATAAAAATATTATTTCATGCATCTTTATTTTTCCTTTTCTTTTTTTTCTTCGGTTCATGATCTGCTTCTGTTATAACTTCTTCTGCATGTATTTCCTGGGATTCCAAGGCTTTATTTTTTGATTTCTTCTTTTTAACAGGTTCTTCTGGGTCTTCACACAAATATTTCTTCTTTTTTGATTTTTTACTTGGCTCAGATTCAGTATGTAATTGTAAATTTTCATTCAATTCAGAGTGTTCTTCTTTAGCAGAAAAATCTTCAGAATTATCTTTTTCATTTTCTAGTACAGGTTCTACATCTTGTGGTTTAGATTTTTTCTTTTTCTTTTTTTTTTTAGGTTTTTCTACATCATCAGTAGGATTTTCTACAATTTCATTATCTTTCGGTGCATTCTCAGAAGTATTATAAAATGAAAATGACTGAAACCCAAAGCCATGAGGACTATTTTCTGGGTCATCATCATTTGTGGTGCCGGAAAAACCTGTGAAGCCAAAATCAGTTTCTTCATAATCCTTCTTTTCATTAACAATTGGTGCCATATTCCTTGATTTTAATGCTTCCATTTTACTTTTAAAGTAATCTTCCATGCTTCCTTTTTCAGTGAACTTTTTTTCAGCCTCTTCAATATCATTCTCTATCGCTAATGCGGGCTTTTCATTATTTTTAAGGCTCTTTTTACCAAATATATTAGCTAAATCTTTCTCACTGTAGCGTGTAAGATCTTTTCCTCGGGTAAACTTGTGGTAGTGAACCCTGGCTTTACTTTTCTTTGATTTGACTTCTAATGATACTCCACTGTGTAATTTTTCTTCATTATTATCACCTGAAATTATTGAAAACATTAAGTCCACTACATAAAACCTGAGTATTTAAATAGCACTTGGATCATAATTATATTGAGTCAAACAAAACTGCAACAAAATAGGTAGCTATGTAGTACATTAAACATTAAAAGCTTTCTTGTATATATAGTAGACCAAAATATATAAAAAAAAAAATTATAGGGAATTTCCATATCAAAGAATTGCAATCAATATTCATGAATATAAACTTATAGTAACTAAGTACTTACCATTAGATAGGTTCGCAAGTAATGAGTTAAAGTCGTCCTCATGTTTGGTCCATTGGTCATTTCTGTCCTCAAAGCCTAATCCTCTATCGTCGTTTTTGTATCGAGCTACAACGTGTTCCACCATTCCATTTTCGTTAGCACCTAACCCCTTTCCCGAACTCCAACCCATTTTTTCCAACATACGCTGGCCGAACTTATTCGTATCATTGCTCCACTCATTATTTTTAGCTCGTAGATTAATAACTTTCTGTTTACGACGAGGCCCTGCGAGCATAGCCATGTTAATATAGTTATTTTTATTTATTCTTAATACATCGCACTAAACGCACACGTGAAGTAAATGTCAAAATGACAGGCACATAATCACAGACAGCCGGAAAACAAAATGGATGCCGCGAATGAAATGTGTACCAACACTACCAACATGACGACTTCCAACACAATGAAGTTCGTCCGCTATGCCAATAAAAATCGTTTTCGATTGGTTGATATTTCTGCATGTTGGTACTACTGTAGGCTGTGTTCCATTGCTTAACTTCTTACGAAGCTTGGCATGTTTGTAGAATTTAACGTAATGTGAAATGACAATATAGTCTCTCTCTATTAAGTAGAATCTAAGAAAAGATTCTTGTATATTTTATGATTTGTTATTATTATTATTATTATGCAGGAGCCTATTTCATTTTAAAGAGTAACATTTTTTACATCCATTAATCATAAATTTTATCAACATATTTGTGTATATGTAAAGGCATACATACAACTTATTATTTATTCTGGTACAATATGGCATAAGTAGCTACGATTTCTTTACAATGGGTCATCTTACGGCTTTGGCAAACTTGTACATATTTACATAATAAAGTAGGTAGGTACATAAAAGGGATGATAGTTGCCAAAACGGCAGGTTCTACCAAGAAACTTAATCCGCAGAGTAAATTTTATGCATAAAAAAATTGTAATATGATTTCAATTATTTTGGTAATTTATGATTTGGATAAACAATGGGAGAAAATAATACAGCTGTATAATAGGTATTTAATTCGCATAAATGCCTAAAACATGACGTAGCCCGTAGGCCATGTATGTACCTATACTTCATGATAATTTAGTTGATAAAGTGTGATGCATCTGGTTGAACATTGATAAAATTATCATAAAAAGCCGTGCCGTGCCGCCCACTTTTGACTGGTAAATGACAGACTTCGGTAATTTCCTGAGCAGCTGTATGAAAAAATAATATATTTATTTAGATAGTTTTATTGAATAAATATAACTTTATGTAGTGTCATTTAGTACAAGTACACAGAAAAAAAACCACTTAGTCAACTAATGAGTAACATAAGCCTACACCATTCCATATTTACATTACTGCCATGTTTTATAGTTTACTTTTAATATCTAACTAAAGCATATAACAAACCAGTTACAAAACTATAACAACGGTCAAGATAAGTAATAAGGAGATTGGCCATTAAACTATATCAAAGTAAATCGCTTTGTTTAAATTTTGTAGCTTTGTAAAGCACGCGATACGGTTGTTATATCACGACTCTGATGCCGCGTGATTTTCGATCCCAGTATATCTAATTTCTTTTTATTTTTGGTTATTTGTTCAACGTCATCGTGATGAGAATTTTATGGAATTAGACAAAAACATTTGAAAGGATTCTTGATATTGAATTTAAGCAATGATTTGCTTTACTTCTATTTTGTCTTCATTATAAAAAATCATATTAAAATTGTAGTAAGTAGGTAGGTAAATTTACACTTATGTTTATCAATGTGTATCCATTATTATACCCTAGAAGAGCTGTTTCTTTAACTCAAACCTTCGAAATAATATCATATTATTTTTGTTTGCCATTTTAATGCATGTCAATTTACTTACTTCGTTTTTATGATTCATTGTTATGTTATAGATTAAAATCATTTAATTCATAGAAAGCATGTTAGAGAATTAATGTGCCGTTTTTTAATAGAGTTGACCTTAGAGATAAACTGCAATAAATACTCGACTAAAATTAGCATGGACTGTCACCTGAGCCAATTTTACAACAGCAATCAAGGGTCATTAACGCGAGACCGATTTTTAATTACTAACATAACTTTCTCCTTTCCCCATTTACTTACACACCAGCCACGGCAGTTAACATGTATCGAACGAACCACATTTTCTCGTAATAGTGAAATTAAAACCGTAAATGGCGCGAAATTTTCCATTGGCCATCCTACCTAGTCGGACGAGGATTGCGCTTGAAAGTGCCAAGAAATTCCTCATTAACAAGAATCAGCGAACTGTATAATCGATTATAGTACAAGAACTAACAGCAGAAACTAAATTGTAAGAAATATTTGTAGTTTTATTGTACCAAATGTCAGATTGTTTTTTTTTATTCCCTATAATTTCTTTTACAACAAAAACCAATTGAGATCCACAGACGTAGAAAAAAAACCTTTTTTTTTCTTATGTGACCTAAATAAAAACTACATGCACGACATGGTTTCGTTTTGCGGTTCCGTCAGACTATTTGTGGTCTATGGTCAGGTCAGTGAAAACGCGCGAAAAATTATACATTTTATCTCTTACTTGCGTGTTTTTAATGGCCATAAAAATGTGTATTGCGGCGGTAAGCCGCTTGCGGTTAACTTCTTGTACTTAATTAATTTTGTTACTATTACATGATGATAGGTATTTCATCAGTGATGTAGGTAAGCACAGTTAATGAGGAAATTAAAATTATGTTTAAAACCTTGCTTTGGTAGAGGTATAGGTAATCAAATCTAACCAGATGAACCCTTCCTGAGAGCCATTTATCGTTCTGATTTAAACCGGCAAAATGTATACCTAGATTTTTGGTATAAGCGTAAGTTAAGTACGAACTTTATGTACCTAATATTAGGTTATATAAATTTCAGTAATCCAATTCAACTCTGCATTCACGAGTAGGTACTTAGTAAATGTTATTAATGCAGATTGGTCAACGCAGTTGCTTTGCATCTGATAGTTATTTTGAGATTTACTCTCGACGGGAAGTACCTACTGCAGACGACCTATATGAGTGCTTGCTTCAATGAACTTTCCTTTATTTAGATCTAACATAAGCCTACATATAGAAAAGAAAATACCTGTGTACCTCAGATTTTATTATTTAGTTAGTTTGCTTGTTTGATGGCATACTCATATACCGTAGTTTTCAGACCGGTAAAGCTATTTATTAGTTCAGAGATCGTCCGGATAGTATTACTACCGCGCCTATATCCGCTAAGCTACAGCAGTTAAATTGTATAATAGTACCTACATTAGATATAATATTGTGTTTTGATAAATACGTCCCCAGAAATGATACTGGATAACTATTTATCATATTAATATTATAAAGGCGAAAGTTTGTGAGTGTGTGTGTTTGTTACAGCTTCACGTCTAAACAGCTGGAACGATTTAGCTGACATCCTGGATTACAATATAAGCTACTTTTTATCCTGGGAAAATTGAAGATTTACTGTTTTAGGTACCTACGTATTGCGCATAATGTACCTAGTAGGTAATATTTACCATTAGGTAAACCGTCCCAATATGCTTACATATAAAATGAAATGAAATAAATTTATTAATTCAAATAGGCCTTCACAGGCACTTATGAAAAGTCGACTCTAATAAACGACATAGATAAAGTGTCTATCCACTTGTAAAAAGACTATTGCCAGCTACGTTACGACTAAGCCGCAAGAGGTAGGTAGCTTCAGCGGCATGAACTTACACATTCCATACAAAACCTAAGTTTATTGCTCTGCATGAGTCACTCCTCTCGGTGGCGTTCAGGTGTTGATAACAAAGTTCTGACGTAATTCTACGTTTAGGATCGCTATGTTTTAGATCCTGTTAATAAAAGAAATAAATTTAACGAGTCTACGTTTAATCAATGTTCTATGGTCGTTATAGATATTTATATTAATCATTAACAAGCTTATCTACTATATTCTAGTTCTTTTAAAGAGGCTCAGCGGTAGTAAGGCTGCAATTACAAAATAAATTCTGTTGCTTACAATGTTAAGAAAAGTGTTTGCTGGGTTCTTTAAATATTTGCATTAATGAGCGGAAACACCGTGGGCAACAACCTGACAGGAGCAATACTAACGTGGGAATTTCAATGTACGAATGACTCATACAATTCAATGCTCTGAGAAGACTGCACTTCTGCAAAGTTGCACACAAAGGAATACCTGAGACGAAAAAGAAAAACAATAGGCTGAAGCATAAAAATATGGCCCTGTAACCTTAGAGAACAACAGAAGTCCATAATTATTATAGTTAACGGTGTATCTCAGAGGCTGAGCTCTGAGCTTCTCGGCCCAAGGGCAAAAAAAAGTAAATTATTGGCGACTCAACCACTTGGCCGACGACAGCTGCGAATTGGCGCGAAACAGGTTTTTGGCGGGATCAGTGACGTCACCTGACCTGATGTGCCTACAATTTTGGATGGTTGCCGCTGTAAAAAATAAAGTCTCTTTCATCTCGGATATCCATTCGATTTTACGGCTCCTTATTATGATGGTATTTTAGTAGGTATGGTTATTATTGTTATGCCGCGACAGGTGGTGGGTGATGTACGTACAGCGATTGTTAAGTGCACAATAAAAAGTTATGCTTGTCTTTTTCTGGTGATGAACCTTCATTTAGGATTTTTTTGGTTAAAAAAAACATAAAATGGTAGTTTGGACCTAGGTAGGTATTCTAAACTGACGGAGAAGGCTCAGAAGGCATGGTCTGGGTGGGAGTCTTGATCAGGAAATGCAATTAGTTGACGATTAAGAAAGGAGGTGCGATGTTGTGGTGTATACTATACTACGTATGTTTAGCGCTTGTTCCGAGGTGAACACTTTTAAAGGTAATATAAACTAAGTAAATAATGTGGTGTGCTTGCTAATTGCTGTTATCATAAGCAAATTAAGTATACAAGAATAATATATTCCTTTTGTACATACAAATTTTATTTGCATCGGCCAAAGTGAATCAAGTGTTCGATAGATGCAGATAAATATAACTTAAGGACTACAGAAAGAGAGATTACTAGAAAATCTAAGGTTAGGTAAACTGGGTAGTCCTAGGTCTAGTCAGACAGGTAGGTAGGAACTTAGGTAGGATTTGTTAGATGTTGTTTCCGTACTTATACGATACGAAGATTGCCTGTAATCATATTTTTATGACAGTGAAACTGTAGCAGGCGTGAGATTTGACTCATGAGTAGGTATATGATACATAAGTGTACGTACCTACAATAGCTGAGTACATATACCTACCTAGGTAGTGTTGTGTTACTAGAATGGCTAAGCTAGAAACTTGTTTGTGTCCAAGCATCAAACAGTTTTTTTTGTGACATTGCACAATCATAGAGTCATATTTCTTTAAAGTATTTCATACAGTTTGTAGATATTGCTAAAAATACAAGATTCTAGTAAAAAAAAACTAGTTTCATTCATTCAATTTCGCTCATAATAAATTCATGCACAGGTTTGGCCATAGATGGTATATTGAAAAAAAATGTTAATTTCTTCTTAATTGACGTTAGCCACAAACAGTAGCGCTTATATCCAAAAGCATGAAATGTATCAAATAATTGTGGAGTCATTGCACTTATTCATAGGTAGGTATGCAACGGCAAACGTGTTTTGCCTCATCGATACCTACTATGAGAAGCGGTCGGCTTACCTGAGAGTCACTCCGGACATGGTTCAAATTATTCACCACTAATCCGTTGTCAGATGCCATTGGATCCATTTCTCTAAATTCATTATCCGCACAACCTTCGAGTTAGTACCAACCAATGCACACTTCACTTAAAACTTTCAATCCATCCTTCGCGGGCGAGTATCACTGACACTAGTTTTAGTTACAGTAGAAAAACGCATCTAGGCACAGAACCAGCGCAGCGAGCACACACAGGCGCCTGACCCTCTACAGTAAGGCTTCGCTGGCTTACTTTAAACGAACGAGTTACAACACCGCCACGAATCAATAAGCCGCTGTAATGACATTACGATATGAAACACAAAAGTTTACTAATAACAGAGACCGTGCACGAGTTTTGTAAAGCACAACGTCTGGCCGATCCTAAGGACGCCAGGCGGCGAAAAGTTAACCGTGCGTGATTTCTGGGCCCTCTTAAAACCAAATGGTCATATACGCTATCAATCTTTGCATACCAGAGTGGTGAGGTGAAACGGACATTCACGTTTTGGTGCACGACACGGTGCGAGTGAAAGGGACGACAGACTGGGCAGGTACTCCGTCTTGAAGTAGGCGAACAGTATCTACAGGTTTTGCTCTCCCACTACAAGGAGGCACGGTGCGGACTCGGAGAGCCTCGAAGCTCGAAAGTTTTAGTTGAAATACACAACATGCGTGGCGTGGTCGCCAAATCGCGACTTAACACCACACAACTTACATAATACAGTCGTAAGAGCACATCCTTGAATAAACTACCGGTTTGTTTTGTATATCATGTTATCTGAGATTTGATTCGTTCCAAACACGTGGTACTTTTTTTTGCTATTCTACTTTCAAACTTTTAATATAGTTTGGCCATGGGACGTATGGAAATTCTTTATTTATTTACTGTTTTAGAAACAAATAATAACTTTTAAACGAACAAAATAATGAATAGAATTGATCGATTAGTTTGATGAATTGATCCCCCAATGCATCTCTGGTGAAGGCCGCTAGAGCTAACCTCTACACGGGACACTCTTGCGCAGGGACCCACGCACACACGCACTAAAGATCAATAGCAACACGTGACTACATTGAAAGTAGCTGTCAGTGACACGCACACTATCGTAAAATAGGGATTATTCTTACCTGGTCTTTAAGTTCCTATGTAATTGTCATTTTTTTCATGAGCTATTTTTATAAATACAATGTTGAATTGAACGTCTAGCTTGCTGGGACAGGTGTGGCTATTTGCCTTTGTTATAGGATTTAGAAAGAGAATATAGAAATCATTGTCCATCAAATGGGTTAGGCCGCGGGTAAGGTATCGTTTCAATAAAGGCCCATAAATATTTCGGGTGGTAAATTGATACAAAATTTAAATGTAATGAAAAACAGAACTACGTTCTTTTTTTCACTTGAAGACGTAAGATTTATTACAAACCGGTAGTCAAAATAACCAAACTCCAAAAAGGTATTCGTATGCATGAAACCTTCGCAAAACAGATTATGCAAATAAAAAAAAACAATACAAAGAAAAACAATTACCGGTGAAAACTACACAATTATGACAGATCTGTCACAGGGGCGTAACGAAAATGTGACCCCAAACATATTTTCATGAACAAACAGCAATTTATTTTCATTGTTACAGTATCAGCGGTTATCACGTGCATCGGAACCGTTTTGGAAAATGCAAGCCGTCGACGATGACCATAATTGTAAGGAACTATATATTTACACAATTGAATTAACTAATTTGTACTATCTGAATGGACTTTGCCAGGAATGATACTAAAAAGTCTGATGAATCTATGTGCTTTGCTGTTTGGAGGCAACCTGCCTTCTATACAGCAGTTACGCCTTACGTAGGTGTCCAATAAAGGGTTAATTGATGGGGCGTTCCACCCCATAAACTAGAATATAATAACATTCCGAACCAATTCCTGTCCTAAAGTAACTTACTACCTATACAACTAATCAATAGACACATACTTCTAAGTTTTAATAACTTATCTATGAGTATAGTTTTCGTTAGCTACCATTTAAGTCATAACTGTCCTACTCTGACCCATTATTTGACCTAAAATTATATGTTACCCTGACCTGTGAATAACATTCGTGCCTAGTCTTTTGATGCGTTTCGTTTATTCCCACGACGTAACGAATGCTGGGAAACTATTTAATTACTTTAAATATATATTCCTCAAACTAATTAACCAAAGAACAGGCGTGATTCCTCATAATAAGTATCTTGCACGTCCGTATTTAAACATTCATTTAATTTCAGGCAAATGACGTACAGAATCTCAAAAATTGCAAACAATGAACAGTATAAAAAACCCAATGGTTTTCAACAAGGAAGATCATCCCTCAAAATGAACTACTAATTATTTCTGCTTATCAAAAAATCTGTCTCCTCCACAATGACCGGTATAAAGCCCACACATCTATGGCATTGGACCAGCAAGAAATACTTTCGTAAGCTCCTTCAGGACCGGGAAACAATCGTTCAACGAACACTAGACCGCGAAAAAAAACATCTTTTACAATTCATAGGATTCCTTGCAGCTAGTGGTATTGGAACTTGGTTTGCTTTCGGTGGATGTGGGCCGAAAGATATATGCGCTATGAAAACATCACTGCCACCATCTCCGAAGAAGTGTTACAATAAAGACAAACCGCCTAAATGTCCACCTGATGATTCAAGACAAGTATTGAAGTGCCCCAAATGTGGAGGACAAACAGTAATAAAATGTACCCCTGAGGAATAAATTGCTGCATAAAATAAAAATGGTTTGATTACTTAAGACCCTTATTAGTAAACTTAGCTAGTGTAATTTCATATGTAAGTACCTACTCATGTCTCTTATGTCTATATATATTTATTCGCCTATAATATTTTAACAGCTTTTAAATAATAGAGAAACATCGCAAAGTTTACTTTTTATTATTATAAGTACCTATTATCTTCGTATAATTTTTTTAACATAGCGATAAAAAATATGAGAAACGACATTACGTACCGATAAGTACCTTAGATGGAACCTCTTATTATTACTAGAGGTTAGGGTTTAAAAAAGTTAAAAACAACTAATCAATGTGACTCATGTGAATTGGTCTGATTTTGAGTGTTACCAATAACCAACCAATCCTTACGGGTTATCTTTATAATGTTAGATAAATTATTATCGGTCATTGAGTATTTACATTTTTAAACCGATACAGGAATATGGGACCTTAATCCATAGCCCTCTAGATCACGAAAATAATGTTTAAAAAGATAGCAGCCATCTTGAAATTGCTATCTTTTCCGAAATTGTGGTTTTATTCTGCATATTTGCTTTATTAATCTATTTTTATGACATGGAACAGATTGTGAAAGCTGTAGTAGTTTCTGTGGGTGTGGTAGCGGCGTATCATTACTACGTAACAGAAAAATCTTCTAAAGAATAAAGTTCATTAAGCGATAGAGTAATTTGGGAGAAGGAGGTTCTTCAGGAAACTATAACGACGATCCAAAAGAGAGGAAAGAAAGCAAATTGTCTATGAATGTCAAATTAACAGGTTTCGTTTGGATGGAAATGCATGTCAGGGGGTTAGAAGAGCATTTATTTTATTAAATTAGTGCAAAATTGCCTTTAATTTGTTATGGACTTGAATCTAAAAAGTTCACAGCTTTGATATGGACAAAAGGGAGCAGCTGCAGTTCATGTTTATAGCGTTTTCAATGGCGTCATGTGTCGCATACTCGTATGGGATGGTAACTCTGCCATCATTTTCATTGTTTCGGGGACAGAAGACCAGGGTGTTGGCAGACGAGGCAAAAGACGACAGAAGTAATGCAGGGCAACCATAAACTGTCTCTCAATAAGATTGATTTGAAGAACAATTTAAGCGATGATAGAAAATGTGTACCTAATGTAGATCTTTATGATTTCAAGTAGAGTTCATATATTTTACGGAGCCAAGTTTCATTGAATAGCATTTTTATTTTAGCATGATTTGGTTATTTTAATTGTACGTTAAGGTAACTTAAAGTTTTAAATGATACCTTGATAAAATAAATGATTCATTATTAAAATAATTTTTATTTTGCCCCTACGTTAACTTGAAGATAAATCAAGTCAAAATCGCTATAATAACCCAGCTTGGGTAGACATCTAAATGGAAGGAATTCGCATTTTTCCTCATACATTGTTTCATCCTGGTACTTAGCTGTGTTTAGTATTTACTAGCAATATTATATCTAGGCGACAGTAACAAAGTTTTGTAAATTTATCTACCACATGCCTGTTGGAAAATTGTTGGCCATATGCTTAATACGCATTCGTTTACGCCCACCGAGACAAACGCAGTCATCGATGTGTGATAAAATAATGATAGTTTGATTATCTTACTAATATATAATAATAATAATAAATAATAAATATCCTGGGACATTTTTCACACACGGCCAATCTGATTCCAAATTAAGCATCATAGTGAGCTTGTGTTATGGTAACCAGATAGCTGATATACTACATATACTACTTTTAAATACATACTTATATAGATATTTACATCCAGACACAGGACAAACAGACATATTCATGCATACAAATGTTTGTCCTGGGTGGGAATCGAACCCACGACCCGCGGCTTGAAAGTCAGGGTCACTAACCACAAAGCCAACCGGGCTATATGTAGGTAAATATTAATCGATCACGCAAAAATGACTGAATAAATTTGAATAAATGCTGCTATTTATCCTGGGAAATTCAAGATCTCCGGGAACGTGGGTGAAAGCGTGGGGCGAAAGCTAGATGTTATAAAAGTTACCGATAGTTATGTATGTAGATTAGTCCGAATAGTGTAGATAACTATAAATTAAAGTCTCAGCTAAAGTGCCAAAACGCGTAACGTTGCTGAGTAGGCACTTCTAGTTCTATGGAAAAAACCATAAAGAAATATTAATAATTATACTCGAACTAAGAACTCTTCTAGTAGAAAATGGAGAAGAAAAAATCTATATGCCAAATTTCTGATGCTCCTTTGTTACGTCATAAAGGGTCGGTCGGGGTAAGCCAATGAATAAAAATCCAAAAACAATGCACATATCAAACTTAATTAGAATCAACACAACATAATTATGAACTCCAGGAAGTTATTCTTGGACGCTGTGGTCTTCTCCGTGTCTTTCTACGTCTCATACAACGTTATGTCCCAGTATATAACAAGTTATCGGAGCAAAGATATAGCTGTCAACAAAAAATAACTGAGAAGTTGGCAGAACTTAGCTAATTTTGTATGTAAGTTTCCTTTTTCATGTTAGCTAGGATTTAAGATTCCGTAACTCTATAGCCATAAGGGTTATAGACGCCTACTATACTAAATTCGCATAGCATTAGAGTCGACGTTTCATAAGTGCCTGTGAAGGCCTATTTGAATGAATAAATTTATTTCATTTCATTTCAATTGTTTAGGTAACTAAAATGGAAATTAAATTAATTTTTGTACCATGACTTGCTAATGAGGAGAAATAAATAAATAGGTATTATTAAGTATTCCATCCCTGATCGATTCAGATCATTAATTTTATGATGTGTTGAATTAATCATAAACTTTTAGGTATCCATAAGGCTATCACAGTATTTCTTTACATACCCTTTTACGTCTCTTCCTCCCAGGGTATGTGTTCATGGGCTGTGGTGGCGGCGGTATATGGTAGAAGTATGGTGGTGTGAACATCATGTCCTCTATTCCCGAAGCGACTGGCGTTCCTCGAGATGGCACCAAAGATCGCACTGTGCCATACAAACTCCTATTGCGACCTTTATTACTGTACATGTTCATCATTGCACCGTATTCCCACTGGCTCCACAGATTGATGCCTAAGCACGTTCACGTTCGAAAATGAGTGATTTAAAAAAGCGCGCGGAAAACGAAACACAAGTCACGTGAAACTCCACCGCGATTTTTGAACGCAGCTTGTAAGTAGAACTTATTTTTAAAAATAAAAAAATAAGCCACTGTAAAGTTTGTTGTTTTAATTTTAAGTATAGCCACGGGACGTTCTAACAGATAAATATTTATGGCAATATTTTAATCCTTAGTGCCCCGTTTGAATTATTTTTATTGAGGAGGTTGAACGCGCGGCTTGCCAGTGTTATTGTCACAATGAAATGCGTGTTCTCCCGTTAGAGAATGCAGAGATACAATCGTGAGCACATTACATCTAATTATCATAGTTTATCTGCTTTTTCCAATAGACTACGTGGAGCGCGACGTATCGGCATAGAAATGTATTTGAAAATGAGAGAAAAACATGCGCGCACGCAGATATGCGCGCCGATACACATCAATAACTTTAAAAAGTTTGTCATTATTATTTTATCGTTGTTTACTTGTACATAAGTGATGGCTTTATTCACTGCACATATAGAGTTATTGCGAGAAATATAGTAAATAGGTATGTAATATCCAGCTGGCGTGATGTTCTATGGAGCTTAAAAGTGAAATAGTAAATAGGGTGACTAGGTAGGTACTTTGTATACCTAGCTTAGTCTGGCTAGAAAATGGGTTTCAAATTAAACATGATGGCAAGTTATTTTAATGAAGTCTAGTAGAATTTTGAGTACTGGCTTTTCTTATAACCAGGTTTATCAAGACTTTTGAGGATAAGTATCTATTCCAACTTTTAGATCCGATGCATTTTAATCTATTCAAATTACTGCTTAATTTGTAAAATTGAAAATATCGTTAACTGCTCTGGCACCCATCGGTAATAAGAATTTTATATTAAGAATGAAGTTGTGTATATGTATGAATCTATTGGTATGAATCTGTCGACGATGATGAGATGAATCAATAGATTCACTGCAAAAATATATTAATGTGTACCTAACGCCATCTAGTGACAAATGAAGACAACATGTCAAACTGTGTTCAGTCATCAGTGTAACGTTAAACAACAATCGGTTGCATACTACGGTCGCATTGAAGTTTACCTATACGTTACTAGATGGCGCCACATGATCAAACCAACCTGATTTATCATACATATTATGAAAATAGCGCCATTTTCAAAAAAATATTGTATTAGCATCACTGTCAAAAATGGCGTGCCAGCGGCATATAATAACAAAACATCTAAAATGTAAATAGTTACTAAGATCTTGGTCGAGCAATAAGTAGACTGATCCTGCACTGAAATGATGACCGGTAATTTAGCCAAAGCGTTTTATGCTTTAATTTTCGAGAAGGTCCATTGTACCGACCACGGAGGCAGGGACAATGGATTTGGCAAGAACTATGTATGGGCAGGGTCCTTAGAATCCGGACTCCAGATTGCTGTGAATCATAACAAACCAGTTATGGTTATAATCCATAAATCATGGTGCAAGGCCTGTAAGAATTTGAAGCCTAGGTTCGCCAGTTCTCCGGAAATTCAAAGTTTGAGTAAAAAATTCGTTATGGTTAATCTTGTGGATGAAGAGGAGCCGAAAGGTAACAAATTTGCACCAGACGGGACTTACATTCCACGGTAAGTAATAATAATACTACATAATATACCATATAATACTATAATACTAATAATACCTACACTACATACACCTTATGGTTTATCTCATAGAACATTTTTAGCTTTCGGTTATATCCCTAAAATCGCTTTAACGTTGAAGTAGGTATTTAAAACTCATATAGTCAAGCTATTGGTCAAGTTTCCTCTATTAAAATAAAGACGATTGTGTTGTATGAGTATACTATTGTTAATACAAACATTAAAATAAATAAAAAATTGTCGAACAAATCAACAACTTCAACATGGAGACCAAGGCCTACTTAAACTCGTTTTAGACAGGATAATCGACTAATTATATAATCGATTACAGGATTCTCTTCATGTCACCGCGAGGTATGGTCGATCACGCCATAATCAATGAAGAGGGGAGCACTCAACACAAGTATTTCTACAGCAGACCGGAGCAGATAGCAAAATCTATGCGTAAAGTTCTTGAAAAATACAGACATGAGCAATTTGATGTATGAAGGATATTAAAATCGTAAAAATTACATACCTAATCGATTGGAATGTTTGCAATATAATCTGACAAAGGAATTTATTGCTTACAGTGATGATTCAAATTACCGAAAATTTTGCGATGAAATAAATTGATTGTGCCTGGCAAGAATCATTAATAAATACAGTGATATAACTTGCTGTTTTATTTCAAATTCAGTACATACAAACCGCGTCGCTATAATCGACTAAAGCGCGGAGCTCGCGGTACCATCACTAGAGCTACCATTTTCACATGAAATTAAGCTCTGCTAGCTTTGTTTAAGGTTGTAAATGTAATGTACTTACATCCTCTACGACAGGCTCGACGTACATCTCGACTGTGTTGTTGAGAGGAGGCAGCGGCATCGGCGACGCGGCGACCGATGACCGCCGAGATATGCTGTTGCAGGAACATTGTGACATAGACCGACGGGACCGGGGAGATTCTCTGTGAACAAAGTAAATTAACACTATTAATTTAGACCTTCATACATTGTTCATGAGTATACCTAGACGTTTGACCGAGATTCAAAGGGTTTGTTTGATAGTACAGAACTGATAACGCCGCATTACGGTTTTCGTCGATAGGTATCTTATGTCTTTTCGATTATTCTCAAGTAGGTATATTTACATTTGTATTGGAGCTACAAATTAACTAAATACATTTAAAGACACCAAGGGTGGCACAGCCATACCAAAATATTTTTCTGACATGTTATGTCTTGTGATGGAAAAACATACCTAATGGTTATTTTAAAAAAACACTACGTTCTCAATCTTTTTTTTAATTTTACCTTCTGCTTCTCCGACACACGTGTCGCGTCGATCTGTCACATTTGCAGCTCACTGGCACAAAATATCCCAACTGTGGTAATGGTGCTGGTTCCGAGGAATCACTAGAGTCGCTCCACTCGGGCTGGCTGAACGGCCCGATATCCAGAGCCGAAGGCATCGCGGATTTAAAAAAAACTTTTCACTTTTTAAACTAATTTTTTTTTATATATGTAGTTTGCTGTTGCAACATTTTTATTTATTTAGTTTTGTGTCACTGTTTTTTTTTTATTATTATTTATAGATCAGCCAGCCGAGAAATTCCATTCTGTTAACAGATTTATTGTTTTGGTATGATTTTGCACACATGTATTGAATCACAGCCCTAGAAACGTCTCGTTTTAGCTTCAGTCTAACAATATTGGTGTTGTATAAATAAAATAGGCACAGATAGTGATTCGGGTGCGTCTGCCGACAATTAGAACCAAATAATTGTAAATGATATGACTTGATTAGATAACTGGCGTTACATAAAATGTTTATGTCGCTGTTGACTGTTACGAACGGGTAATATCGTGAAGATTCTAAATATATAGGTATTAGGAATTAATGATATTGATTTACTGGGTAAAAACATATTATGTGCAAAGAAACCCTACAAACAGTTTTACGTAAGAACTTAAAAACCACCAGATTTTATTTTAACCCTATGGGACATCGAGCGTTCTTTATATCAACTTCTATATAAATAAGAGCTTAAATAAAATGGAACAAAACATGAACTGTATTTTTTAAATGCAGTAAGAAATTATTGCAAATCTCTGCTTTCGTAGAATTACTGCAACATGCGAATACTTTTTGGGTTCATCTCCTATTATTTGATAGCGAATATTGTAGCTTATTGGTAAATGAAAAAACTAACAAAAAACGTGTCTAATAACTTTCTTTGTCTAACAAATTAAAAATTGTCGAACTAAAAATTCCTTTGTTTGAGCTTTTTATAAAGCCCAAAGGTACTCGACATTATCGTAAATAAAAAGTTCAGTTTATACTTACTTAGACCGATTCTCTTTGTACTTTAAACTAGTGGCTACCCGCGGTTTTACCCGCGTTCCCGAGGGATCTTAAATTTTCCCGGGATAAAAAGTAGCCTGTCATTTCTCAGGCTCTAGACTATCTGTGTACCAAATTTCATTTTTGTCAGTTCAGTAGTTTTAGCGTAAAAGCGAGACAGACAGCGTTACTTTCGCATTTATAATATTAGTATAGATGCTGCTCTACATGATTCCCAGATTCCTACATACCTACTGCCGTAAGTTCCGCAGTCATCCTATTCCAACCGGCCTACGTATTTACGTTTTTATGCAAAACAATCTCATTTCGATTCGTCACCCGGAACAAATACGTTTTGCATGCGCACGGCGCGCGTAGGTATGTCCCCGGTGCGGGAATCGGCTATCCTGGAACACGGCCATTTTATATCAAACTTCACTGGTATTCAAGTTTATATAGAGCATGTTTATAAATTTATCTACATCGATTGTAATATTACCCTTTTCTTTGTAATGAATTTCAGTTTATTAATTTATTTTAAACGTATCTTATTTATATCGTATGGTTGAAATATCGTATTTATTTTAAAAGTAACGTGGAAGTACAAAAGAAGAAAAGCATTTAGACCGTCTCCTCCTGGTAAGGTTTTATCAGAATACTTGCTATTTATTTATAGTACAGTATCCAATCAGGGGCTTACGTATATATGGTATAGGTAAAAGGCTAAAGCTCTCAAAATCCACCGCATAGAGGCGGCTACCTATTGTTTTTACAACGAATGAGAGCCGTAACGGTCCTATTCGGTAAAAAGGCCGGTCTACGCCGGCTTTTAGACCCAAAACGTGAGGGCACGCGCATTCCACTAAAGGAAGTGTATTCCTATTTTTTTTGTTTTTATTTTTCTCTTCCCCCAAGTCTCGTGACTCACAAAAGGCCCGACGTAATGTAATTATGATTGAAAATTAACGTTTTCGGGTTTTTGTTTGGATATTATGAACGTGAAATGGTTATGTGGAATTTTATAGCTTGGCTTTGTGATGATTCTTTTTGGGAAGGAATGGATCAATGATCTAAAGAATGTTGGTATATATCTCGATCTTAGACATGATACTCATCTTATGGGAGTATTGACTATGGTTTGGATTTAAGGTTGACAAGAACTACCCTATTGTAAAGCAACATGCGGCAAAACCAAAAATAGAAGCATCTCTTAGCCTTGAGCAAAAAACCATCAGTACTGTCAATGTCAATTACAAAATAAACTGTAATATATAGAGCATAGGTTATATATTGCAATAAATCATATCATGTTAAAGCATGTCCGTGGAACAGAAAGCGACGTTATTTGTCACTATGTCCGGACATTGGTATGCTGGCTGCGTCCAAACCGTTGGCTAAGCTTGACTATTTAATATAACAAACACATTGTAGGCATTTAAAGTGGTGTAGTGAAGGTATGTCACTTCCTTTTCTGTCAGCTCTGAGTTTCTCGTGAGAGTTGAATAATATTTATGTAAGTTTAGTTGATTTTTGTTCGTGTTCAAGCTGAAGCAAGCCCCTTGAAGCGGATCAGTGTCTGTTAATCCCTTTCGTTAATCTTTGTGGTTCCTTGTTACCAGTCAAAGATTTGGAGCTTTTTATTGGGAATTGTGACGTTTGTTTATTCTAATTAATAAAGGTATTTAAGAAATATTCTTTATTTTAATTTGATGACTTCCCAATTTACAACCTAAAAGTGTTTTGGCCTAGAGATACTTTGATATGGGGGCATACCTAAATTTACTTGCAATCGTCTGATCTATTAGTAGAGAATGTATTCTCAACTTTTTCGTAATGTAAGAAAACAATTCATGTGACCATTTAGTAGGTATTAAAGTTCAACATTTCTTCTAGTCTTAGCAAATCCCTACCCATGTGTGAGGTCTAAAATAAACAAACAAACATCAGTCTTCTTGGAAGATGCGTGGGCGTCGCAACTCAGCCTCTTGTTTGACTAAATAATTTATCAAAAAATCCCAAGAGAAAAATGTGCTAAGGATCTCATATTTCTTATATTCCATTCCTAATATGGCCATTGTGTCTATTTCTGGATTTCTCAGAGCCAATTATCGGCAATACTAGATATAATAGGTGTTATATGATTGCTTCATCACAGTTATATTATAAACTAGCGACCCGACCCGGCTTCATTTGGTTACTGAGCATCATTGTCATATTTCAACCAATTAACTCAAAACAATATTATACAAAGTATATGTTCAAACCTTCCTCTAGAATTACCTTATCTATTGTTAAAACCGCATTATAATTCGTTGCGTAGTTTAACAGATCTAAACCTACAGAGATGACGAAAAGCGACTTTATTGTATACTATGTAAAGATAAAGATTAAGAAGATTGATCACATTACCTAATTACTGGACATCGTGACATGGTAATCTATGTTATTATAGACATAATTTAGGAGGTTACTATGTCTGATTATAGCTGGAGGGCAATTTACTTCACTACGGCGAAGAACATCTTACTTTACGTACGTTAGCTTTAGAATTTTATAAGCATTTGTGGTTCTAAGGACAAATCCATCGTAAAGTATTATTCTTTGTCTCATTATTAATCATTGCAATTCAAATAGTAAATTATCTACCTTAGTTAGGAAAGTTAATACATGTCATATTTTTTTAATGTTTTAATTAGCGATAATTGAGTATTCATCTATAATAATAAATAAGGTTAATGAGGGTTTTGATATTACCTATATACTATTCTTTACTATGTAGACAGTAATAGAGCACCCTCATATGTTTTCAATAAATGTTAATGTATCTCGTATTTATCATAATCTCGATATACCAAATCAGCAACTAATTTCATTTTAATATCCAATGCATGTGTACTCAATGGTTACAACTTGATATATTAAAAAGCTTTAGAAAATAAAGTTCAAACACATTATACTTTTACAACTCGGTAAGTAAAAGTAAACGACGTTATAAATTGATGAGATGTCCATAAAGATGATCATAACGACTTTGATAACATCATTAAAGTCATGGCGGGTGGGTGTGTTCAAGCCTTTAAAAATATAAATAAAATATACAGCTAACTATGAGACTGTTTGTTTGTACAATCAATCTTTTATCCCGAATTATCTAGCTGGAGGTGAAACGGTGTGGCATTGACTAGTATAACTATGGATCTAGCATGAGAATTATTTTGTGCTAGTAGCTCTCAGCGGTTTCACCTGCGGTTCTGGAGGATCTTCAATTTTCCCGGGATATTAAGTAGCCTATCTGCTAATACAGTATATAAACTATATGTGTTCGCAATTTTATCCAAATGCAATCAATAGTTTTTGCGTGAAAGAGTAACAAACATCTATACATACATACTCACACACTTTCGCATTAATAAATAAGTAATTTTTTTTTTCAAAAAATATAAACGAACGAGGAATGAAAAAGACACTTAAGTTTTGTATCTGTGTATTTTCATTCATTCATTTGTCTTCACATGATAAATTATCCATGTTCATTATAAAGACAATGTTACTACTATGTACTACTTCTACATATCGGATCCAGTACCTCGATCCCAATAACCTCTCCTTCTGTTAAAAGATTCATTCAATTGCTATCGATGTCAACTCTATAATACGTGTGTGTAAGTGCTAAATTGGCTTGACTTGATTTTAGAGTGGTTTTGCAAGATGAGTCATCGAACATTGACTCTAATTTAAACCAGTGGCACAGTTCGTATTTGGGTTGTTCTGTTTGTAAGACATTTTGCCGCTCGATTGTCCTCGCTAATGAAAGTTTTGTGCTCGTACAATCGTAATGTAGCTTTATAAAGGCTGAAACTCTGTACTGTATAAATAAATGTAATGAACTTTAGCTTTATAAAAAGGCCAAGTTCATACACTTAATTATATTTATTCATTCAAATAGGTTTTTATGAATTGTGAACTCAAACGTTCGGTTCGTAAGGTTGCTTTTGCTGACAATAACCGGCCTTAAATTCAGCAATTTCTTTGTCGACAATTTTTACCATGATGGTAGTCTAGCTAGAGCGAGTGCTATATCATTTCTATTGTTATAAGCCTTCATTCTGTAAATACATAATATAATTAAATTACCTACCACCTACTCCTCATACTTTATATGATTATGAAGTTATATTAACCAGTGCAGGCAATGAAAATATTGTTAAAGAGGTAGGTATAAGTTCTTACCTAAGCTCTTATGAATAGTCAAACTCAAAACTCAACTAGTTAATGTTATATCCTTTAAGATATGACAAACTGCTATCAAATACGGCTCTTGTATGTTATGACGATCCTGTGCATAAAGGTATAAGATAGTAAATTATTTTCGTCCCACGTTGAAGCCATGTCAAGCCACCTTGGTTTTTCATTGGATTACTCACTTCAATTATTTTGTGACACAAAAACCGTGTGTCATACATCAGGTAGCTAAGCAGTTGATGTACCTACCTAAGGTTTTTGTTAAGATTGAGTTTTTGTCGTCGATTCTGTTTTATTTTAATTTGTCTGAGGTATATGTATAGATAGTATTATTAATTGACTGGCTATTGTAACTTTATGGATGATGAGTAGATAATGGTCTTTAGTTTAAATTTTATGAGTTTGATTCTTTAAATTGTTATAAAGTATGTTGTTATACATAGTATGTACAAATACTGAAAAGAATAACCGAGAGGAAGGTGATCAAATTGACGATGTTTCTATTTATGTATACCAGGATCATCTGCGGACCTAATCTGTTTACGAATAAATAGCTAACAAAGAAACGTTTTGCTAAGCGCAATGTTCGAGAAAGGCTGGACCGTTTTGACTATTTTTGGTATTAAAATGTTCGTATAGTATCGTTCGTATAATTAGGTTATTTCTTATTCAATAACATGGAAACGTAGTTAATTAAGTAAAGTAGTTTCCTAGTAACGTAATAATAATATGAAAGGGTTCTTATTAAATCGGATCCAAAAATAAATTGGATCCCTTGATACGAAAGTTACTTCGAAAAGATCTGGTTAAAATCTCGCATTTCAAACACAAATAAATATGTGTTGGCATCATGTAATTCCAAGTGACTATAATACCTATTGTTATAGTCATGTGGGCGATAATTGTTTAACGAGATTCGGTCTTGTATGAATCTCAACAAAGACGTTATATCTTTAATTCTTGCCAAAAGTTTGTGCGTGAATAGCAAATGGGCAATTTGAACTATTTTAGATTCGCGACATGACAATGAATTTTTTTGTAGCCAAAACTATAATGAATTTAACATAGCTGTTGCTGTAATGTCTTTATTTTTCGTCAGTTTATAGATACAGTTCTTATTTCACTAACTGCCTATGTTTTTTTGTCGTAAGTAGTAGATTTAAATATGAATTTAAACTTATACAGTTCTTATTTTACTAACTGACTGATTATGGCTTTTTTGTCAAGGGATTTAATTATGAATGTGCGAGTTGATTTATTATGGTAAATATATGGTCTAAAAGAAGCATATTTTACGAATATGCTTCTCAACATAAGTAGGTTTGTAATATAGTAAAAAATGTAGCCTAGTGCTTACATAAAGAGAATTACACGAAAGAGTAGTAATAGCCTAAAGCTACAATTTGAAATCATTCCAAACTTTGGTAGGTACTAAAAACTGTATTGGTTACTGGTGGCTCCCCGCGGTTTCACCCGCGTTCCCGGGGACCTTCTTTTTTCCCAGCATAAGAGTAGCCTATGTGTTATTCCAGAACATATTCTAACTCTGTGCCAAATTTCAAGTAGATCCCTTCAGCCGTTTTGGCTTGAACGAGTAACAAACATTCATCCATCCATACATACAAACTTTAAAAAGTTCCAAAAACATAGACCAGGTATTTTTTTTCTATTTGAGATATTAATGATGATGATTATATAAATGACACCTCATAAACCTTTCACATAAATAACGAATTTATTTGAGTGATTAAACTATTATGTTACATTTTGGTGTTACAATCAATTCCCATGGTAAAATTCATATTTTAAATTTCAAACGACCTGTTTCCGTAGTATGCGCAGGCGACCTAATGGCGTTCATAAATCTATGTGAGTGTTGATATATCGTCAAGAGATATCTATGATACAATTAGGTGACAACAATATTAGGGGAAGGGATATTTTTAACAACTCTGCGCTTGGGCATCTCACTAATATGTTCAAAGTATGTACTTAGGTACTTACCTACATAAAATTCTGTTACTGATTTTCAATTTAAAACTACGTCTTGTAAATACTCATGACTACAGCATGGCTTAAGTTTGGAACATTATCATCACTACATATTATACTTAAACAAAGCTTTCCACTGTCTGTCCCTATGGCTACTTAAATCTTTAAAACTACGCAACAGATTTTGATGCAGTTTTTTTTAATAGACAGAGTGATTCAAGAGGAAGGTTTTTATATAAAATACATGCATAATATGTAAGAGAAACACTATCAATTTTGGATGTTTCTAATGTAATGTATTTAATAAGCATTGCACCCGTGCGGAGCTGGGGCGGGTCGCTAGTTTTACATATAATTTTGTTCAGTCTTTCGAGTCGAGTTAAAATAGCGTCATTAGTCCTAACAGTCTCAAATCATTGGATATACTTACCTAGCAATAGATATTATAATTTGGAAATTCACTTAAACAGTTCAAACAAAAAAACACCCTTTAAGTTTCACGAAATAGAGTCTTATATTGCTCAACAGTATTATAAATATCCAAAAAATGTACAAAGAAATTTAGTAGGTACAATAACATACATATAATAGTACTGTTATTTTAGTTCACAGACATAATAAATAATCAAATAGATGTGATTTATTTTTAGGATACAGACGAAGTTATAAACATCTTTTATTTATAACGCATTGTTATTTAAAGATCACAAGCTTTTGAATTAGTGTGGAATTAAGATTAAGTTACTCAAAGCATTGTAAATTAAGTTCACTAATTTCCCTATACATTAAACTTTGAAGAGAGCTTTACTGAATTTATGATCGTATTCTATTGGCAACATTTTGCTTTTGTTTATAGAGGACTAGTTCTCGATCACGGCTTTGTCTACCTTTTACCTGTTGTTGGTAATAGAATTATTCAGATTAGTTTATGTTTCCGCGCCTATTCAATACAAACAAAAATCTTCCCTCTTATAGAGATTTATATAGATATCTATGATGCTTGTTGCAGTACTCACGTAATTACTGTGGTACCTATATAATAAATAACTAACTAATATTATAAATGCGAAAGTTTGTATGTATGGATGTTTGTTACTCTTTCACGCTCCAACGGCTGAAGGGATCTGCTTGAAATTTGGCACAGAGCTAGAATATGTTCTGGAATAACACATAGGCTACTTTTTATCCCGGGAACGCGGGTGAAACCGCGGGGAGCCACTAGTAATAAATAATTTTTTTATATCAAATCCCTTAGTTTATATATATATAACTATATATTTCTCCCCGCGATTTCACCCGCGTACCCGGGAAATCTTCCATTTTCACGGGATAAAATGTAGCCTATGTCCTTTCTCAGGCTCTAGATTAGTTTAAATTGGTTCAGTAGTTTAGCGTGAAAGCGTGACAGAGTTACATTCGCTTTTATAATATTTGTTAGGATGTCGAAATTTTTTAATCAAATGAACGGTCATGAGTACGCAGCCATATATCCAAAGACAAATCATGAATGACAAATCTAAATGAATTATCGTTGACGAAATACTGGCAGTAGGTACCCGCATGACTCTATCCTGTTCAAATAAATCTTCAATCAGCGACCGCTTGTTTTGATCACCGTCCCTGTCATAAACTTTTATTCTCACTTTATCAATGTCAAATGTCAAATATTTATCCCGGAATAGTGTTGCTCAATGGATATCGATGATTGAAGAACGTTTTTGAAACGGAAATCTGGGTTTACAAATTTGGAATTTACTGTTCTAGTTTTCAAGTTAAAATTGTTCTAAATACTGATGGTCCGTTACTAATGGGACCGTTTTAGTAAGAACTTTGTGTCTCTTATTGCAACGAAGCCGAAGGTATCTCCTTTTAAAATATTACATAGATAATGGTGGACACAAGCTGTCATATCTGTCCTATACTTAATTAATTATATATCAATGAATAATTCACATAAAAAAAATTCGGGAGCCATCTCTAGTAGGACTAATTTATTATCAAATTCAGTGTAATCAATATTATTTGTCATTGAAAACTGTGAGCTAATTTAAGTGTGATAAGAATCGAATTCGTTCGAAAATTTTGAAGGTGCCCTACCCTTTACAATAATTCTGGGAACTGTAAAACTTTCTTTTTCGTAGTCCTTTGTCATGCTTTGCCGTTTGTTTTGGTAGGACATTGTTTGGTCCAAGTAAAATGAAATTAACATGGTTATTTTAACTTATGAAATATTCAAAAATACATATTGAATTCTTATAGAGTTAATGTGTAGCATATTAATGTTCCTGTTTCTCTGCCAAATCATTATTATAGGTTCTAAAATTTCTGGAAATAAACCTCATAGCGCACATTGTAGTCTACGATTATCTGGACTCTTTTAATAAACTATTCATGTATAAAAAAAAGTCTGCGTAAGGTTACAATAACCATTTGTGGCACAATTTTAAGTCCATACAAAAAAAGACAAAATTTTAGGCACACGAAAATATCCCTTTCTTAGAAGTAAAATATATTGGCAGTGACAAGAGACGAGTCACTTGCTCGTTCAATTTCTAGGGCAGACGGTGTTCCTCGGCGCCTACGCAGCCGATCTATATCCGTTCTGTCGTCTGTCTACGGGACGGGTGACAACTTACATACGGTTACAAATACACACGATATACGATATACGGGGAAGTAGAAAGGCGGGAAACAACAGTTTTGAATTTCTAACGCGTCAGAAAGGGTTATCTTTTTAAAAGTAAATGGCGTCTTTGCTTGTCTATGCTTCTATGCTGTAAAAAAAGTATAGATATAAAAAAAAATAAAAAAAAAATAAAAAACCTGGGACATTTTTCACACACGGCCAATCTGATTCCAAACTAAGCAGAGCTTGTAATATGGTAACCAGGTAGCTGATATACTACGTATACTACTTTTTAAATACATACTTATATAGATATTTACATCCAGACACAGGACAAACAGACATATTCATGCATACAAATGTTTGTCCTGGATGGGATTCGAACCCACGACCCGCGGCTTGAAAGTCAGGGTCACTAACCACAAAGCCAACCGGGCTGTTGTACTTCCATATTGAAGTAGAAGGCGGGAACAACATAGATTTGAAATTCAACGCGTCAATAAGGGTTATGTTTTAAAATTTTAATGGCTGTCTTTCCTAGTCTATGCTTTAAAAAGTTGCAATGCAAAGTCATAAATGGTTACTAAAAATGCTTTTAAAGTGTTAAAACCTCCTTACTTAAATATCTATTCTTCGTAAAATGTTTAGTGTCTAGTGCAAGCTCGGTTTGTAGAAGTTACTTACATTGTTACATTGACATATTTATTGTTATTGGCGCTGGACTTGACTGTAACTGTTACTTAACAAATTAACAACTCACTTGTCTCTTGGGAAAGTCGAATGAGAGCCAATTTGATAAATTAGTTGTGTTGTTTATTTTATGAGAGCTTATTGTTTGTAGTAGGCGTTTGGGGGTTTCAGTTTGAATCCTTATTGAATGGTAAACTATATTATATGCATTCATAGTCTAGAGTGGGGCAGAAATACTTTCATAACTTTTTTATTTATTTATTTAATTTTCATATATTACAGTAAAAATTTCAATGTCAATAAGTAGGTTTGTAACATGCGATCTGTTGAGCAATGCAACTTGGCAAAAAGTTAACAAATTACGTCTATTTGATTGAATATAATATCGAGTAGGTACCTATCTACATACCTAATATCTAAACGTAGATAGTGATCATAATAGAATACAGTGAAGTGACATCATTCGTTCATAAGAACGCGCGGCATCGTTTCATTCAGTAAATTGATGTGCTTTGTAAATACGTAATTTTGCTGTCATTAGCTCTGTGCATGCTCTATATAATATACTTAGGTACCAACTAGTTCATCCGCCCAACTTCGTGTGTGTCACGTGTCCCTTGGTATCACAATATTTATCAATGATACTCCGCTCCATTTGATCGTAGCGTGGTGTTATATACCCTTAATATTTAGTAAGTCTAAGCAGTAGGTACCAAGTGTCGTAGCCTATTCAATATAAACACTAAATCAAGTGTAGATTGCAGAAGCGATCCATTTTTGTAGCCTGACTAATAAGTTGATGGTTTATATAATAGTAATTTAACCACCAGGTTCTATACATATTATATTACTAGTGGCTCCCCGCGGTTTCACCCGCGTTCCCGGGATAAAAAGTAGCCTATGTGTTATTCCAGAACATATTCTAGCTCTGTGCCAAATTTCAAGCAGATCCCTTCAGCCGTTGGAGCGTGAAAGAGTAACAAACATCCATACATACATCCATACTTACAAACTTTCGCCTTTATAATAGTAGTAGGATTTGAAGAGCCCCGGAAATACGGGTGACACCTAGGGCGAGAGCTAGTTTGAAACAATGAAGAAAGTCTCGTGTATAATTTATCAGGCCCCTTAACCTTCCATTTAAAACACAGTAGGTATACTGCTTTGCGACGTAAATAATCATGTATAATTAAAAAAAAAAACAAAATTACCTAACCAGGTACCTATTATATTATTTGCCAATCAATAATCATCTCGATCTCGACTAACCGTAACTTATTGATCAACTATCGATAAACATAGTGGTTGACTTGTTAAAAAAAAAATCAGATTATAATACATAAATTGAAAAAAGAAATAAAAGCAACCATTATACTTGAAGATATTATCTGACTTGGCAGTCCCCCGAAATATTATCGTTGCAGTGCAGTTACATAAAACTCATATTTCATTCAATTCGATTTATTTCATCGAGTCGATATATCATTCGAATACATAAACTTTTAATATGCACTTATAAATTAAATTGGCATGAACGTTACCCTCGTTAGTCAGTCATTAGCGAATTCCGGGAGCGAATGTTTTCATATTGCACGAAGTTTCGCAGGTCAATGCATTGTGTTGTGTTTATGTTTATAAATAAACTAGGAACGCTAAAAACTCACGCTATTTGTTAGACGTCAAATTGCTGTCTATTCTATTTAAACAAAACGTATCATTAATAAATTGTCAAAGGAAAAATATATGAAAGTGATTTTTGTTATCATTTGGCGTATCAAAAGAAGCGAAATACGCCGACATGAGTTTGTTTATACTTATGTCAGTAACATTAATGTACATAGCACCAATTTAGCATTTTTATATCGTACCACTCTCACTGTTTTCACTTTCGTTTTCGTTTTCGTAAGTTTTTAAGTAACACTACTATCTTTATGAAGTCTAAATTACTAATCGACTAAATGATTATGGTGTATCACATCACTACAGGATAATTTTTAAAAATTAAAAATTCAAATTTCGATTATTTCGCTTCGAATGCGGCAAATCGGCGCGACTCGAGTCTCGAAGCGAACGCGTCGCGACGCTCGCGTCGACTGGGCGCCGATCCGGCCGCCTGCCAAAGAATCCACGCCTGAAAAGATATTTATGTGAATATGACTATTTACCTCCCAGCTGTCTCGACTTTTTGATTATACTTTAATCTAATTATAAGGATGCGAGCTGGACTATTACTATTTTAGGCAGCCAGGCAGTATTTTCCCCACACTTTTCAAAAATACTTAACATATATTTTACGAAATGTATCTATTTAATTCGTGTATTTAATATTTTTATTACTTACAATTTAAATAAAAACAATAGATACTTACCTTCCTTACAACCTAGTTACTCAATTACAGTAAATTAAAATAATTTTATTATTCCTATATTCCAAGTTAATGACCACTTTATAAAGTAAAAACAAACGAAGCGTCATAACGAACTGCACTCACGTCATATCCAATTATTAAAGTTACTCCACACACACGAAGGCGTGTCCTGGCAACAATAAAGATAATCCAAACTCATAACATGACTACGCCCGGAAAGCGTATTTATATAAAACCACATAAAACAGACAAAAATAAAAGTTCCCACTGCAAGCACAGTCCGCAGACTGCATCTAACTTGAACCAATTAAACCTGAACTATGGTACAATAGAAAAGCGACTTTACTGCCTTGGAATAGGGGTGGAATGGGGGTTTGTATTCGAGGCTACGTGGGTGGGGAATATAAAGCAAATTGGGACAGATTTTGTTCGACCTAGCTTTACCGCAAGATCGACCTATATATCAAGTGACAGGTAACTAATGCTCGGAAATTGGCCTTAGCGCCCGAAGCGGTTAGACTGCAGGCTGAAATTCGATTTTCAAAATGGTATTGTATTTAGAAGTATTTAAAAGAAGAAAAGTTCTGACAATACGCTAGAGATTAGCTCTTTGAAAGTTATCGATACTAAGTAAATTATTTTTGATTATCCTATAAGTATCTACACTAGATGTGGGTAAATGACGGAAAGAAATTTGAATTTGAACTTTTTTTTTTATATTGAACGGGTTTCCCCCGTTACTACAATCAAAATGTAAAGACCTACTTAGTTATACACTAGAATTTAGTTCGCGATTTAAAAAAACAAATGAGATAGAGAAAATCCTTATGAAACTCTCCAAGTATCCATCCCTTAAATAAGTAAAAGATTTTATCTGAAAAGCTGCTATATATTTTATAACTGGAGTATCTACTTGAGAAATATTAAAGGAGCCCGAGTCAGCTACTCACAGATAAGATAATGATCATAATTCATGACGCAACAGAAGAGCGTGTCTGCTTTCATAACTTCATGCATTAGTGCCCTTTGATGATCTAAAGTAGGCGAGGTTTCCTAATAAATATTTACAGTAGCCGACAATTTCATATAACTCAAAGTAACTTTATTGAGTAGATGTTGATTTTTCAGGATGCTTGTAAACATACAGACTTAAGAACAATATGCTTACCTCAATAGAAAACAACATAAAATGTCCCAACTATTTATAATAAATAAATAAATAATAAATATCCTGGGACATTTTTCACACACGGCCAATTGGATTCCAAAGTAAGCTTCAAGGTGAGCTTGTGTTATGGTAACCATACTACATTTACTATTTGAAATTTTCTTGCCAACCCTATTTTCTCTTGTTAAAAAAGGTAGTATGGTATACATGTCCCCCTCAATCTTCCCTACATGCCCATAGGGCTGGCACGTTGTCCCCCGAGGCACAGGAAGTATCGTGGTTACATTTAATATCCTGCTGTTGAGTGTTGGACAAACAACACTCTATTTAGGGCGATATCGTGATTTATCGATAGATATCGGAATACTCTGAAATTTCCTGTTCGAGAATTATATTTTAAATTCACTTGATAATACGTTCCTTTTTGATAGTTTACTTTTAATCATTTATGATATTTTGTGTGTTTAAAGTTGTAAAATTACTTTTGTTTGTCTTTTAAGTTATTTCACATTACAAACTATGGTCCCATGTTTGTGCTGAGAAACGAAGTAGTATACTTAAAAAAATATTAAGTACACATAAACACTGCTGGTTATTCTGCACAAGAATTGACCGCAACTACTCTAAAAAGAGTGTAGGTACGACAAAAAAACAGTTCTCAAACAGCTACTGTAATTCGTAGTCCTTTCTACCTTTCATACTTTCATTATCATCATCATCATTAGCCTACTTTAGTTCACTGCTGAACATAGGCCTCTTTCAGGGCACGCCATTGGGCTCGGTCCTCAAAACTATCTACACAATCGAAGTTCCAAATTAAAAAACAGTAGTTTCCAATTGTCCGTTCACGCCCGTCTAATATAATGGCTGTGGAACAAATGGCCAGTATTATTTAGACAGTGTTAATAACGTAATATATTATCGATACTAACAAAGCACAGCACTAAGTGGCGCAATGTTGATTGTATTTGTTGTATGAACTGCGCGCGCGCACGTGCGCCGTTCGCGCTTTCGTACACTCAGCTGTTTGTGCAGGAAAGTGGTTTGATGTTGCTTTAAGTCGAATACAACTTTCCATAATATGTTAAGACAATGTTAACAGAATATTGTTTACTAGTGTCAGTTTCGCAGTTTAGGACCTACATTATTTTCAGTGTAAATCGTATCCTACGTGTATCATTAAGGTGTGTTTTATCTAAATCCCTTTAGTTATTGTTCCATGGAAGACTAAATATGTAATATCAATTGCATAGGATACATCTAAAGAAATGTTTTAATACTAGGTAGTTAAATAACTCTTTAAATAAGATAGGTATATGGCCAAACAATGGTGTTAATTTTCACATATTTAAGATATCTGAACAAAATAGGTAATAGGTACCTACCTATACCTAGTATTATTAGGTATTATTTATGTTATAATCTTAATGTACTACCAGCTGCTACATTTTAGATCAGTTTAAGCTATTTATGATGATGACCGTACTTGATAATAGTGAAGGTTTTGTGTATTCGAGCGCTCGGCTATTTTAATTAAAATTTAGAACCGGAATCTTCTGAAATAATAACTCATCGTTCTGATTATGATAGAGTTGATAACGGTGGACTCAATATTGTTGATTTTTTATCTATACTTATAATAAATCTGTAGAGAGGTCAATTCTGTACATGAAATATATTTTCAAAATAACTATCAGGGGGTGATGAGTGATCGATACTGATGCCAAAAATGCAATCAGTAAAATTTTTGTCTGTCTGTCTGTCTGTATGTTCCTTATAGAAACAAAAACTACTGGACGGATTTTAACGAAACTTGGTACAATTATTTTTCATACTCCTGGGCAGGTTATAGGATACTTTTCATCACGTTACAATCAATAGGAGCAGAGTAGTGAAGGGAAATTTAGGGAAAACGGGAGAATTTACTCCATTTTTTAAGCTTCCGTCGCGTGTGCAGCCTTAATGGTTAAAGTTACATAGAAATTATGTATGACGAAAATATTTTTCATAAAATTTTCTAAAAAATATCTCGCAACAGCATATGTCTATCTTTTGCGAGTAATATAGTTGACTCATAGTAACACGTGTAACTCCTGATAGCTTAGCAGTTCGGGGCATTCTGATTATATTTGTTTACTCTTACGTTTATAATACTCTCACTAATCCCTAATTTATAGAATCGGTATAGAAACACCAAAATTATAGAAGAAATAAGCCATCGCGTCGTCACACGTGAATACTAAATCATGCTATAAGTAAGGATGATTTTTAAACGACTTAAAAAAAAGGAGGAGGTTCGAGGAACGAAGTCGCGGGTTAAAGTTAGAGTTAGCCCAAAGAAACTATTCCACGCGAACGAAGTCGCTGGCAGAAGCTAGTTATAAAATATAGAGTTAAGTTAAGTAATATTTTCCTGGGTACATTGTTAGGTGATATAGGTATAACTAGCGACCCGCCCCAGCTTCGCACGCGTGCAATGCTTATACATACTTTACATTAGAAACCTCCAAAATTGACAGTGTCTTTCTTCTCTTCTACTAAAACGGTGGTTATATAGACTAAGTATGCTTTTCTAAGGTCAGAACTGGAAAATAATTTTATTTGAAAAACCCAATATCACGAAGATTGCAAATATATTAACAGTTCTGGAAAGCAGATACTATTTCAATCACTATTAGACCAACGTATTAAAACCTTACTACTTTTCGTATCAAAAGCCTAATCCGATAAAATGTACCTATATACATAATTGTTCCCACACTCTAAGTAAATAGGTAGTAGTACCAATTAAGTATTTGTCCAAATAGCACGTGCCGTTTCGAAAGTGTTTATGTTTGTGTGAGTGAGACTTGTTTCCTGGTAAACCAGTCTATTCATCTGCAAATAAAGCCTATTGTACACAAATCTATAGCCTACCGCCAACACCATGATTTTAAAAACAATGTATATCCGGTGGCCATGGCCTTATTAATTATACATACGACCTTCACAATTATTCTATTAAGTTTGTTAAATAAATTAAAATGCAATTCAATAAAACAACGCCTGAAAATGCCATTATAATAAATATAAATTTTGATTAGACAAGTAGGTAAATTTGTCAACGCGTAGTTTTTGTGTTTATAAAATAGAAATTTGAATACTTAAATATAAGTGAGTATGTACCTATATTAGTCAGATAGGCCTAGATAAGAGATTTATTTGATATAAACTATTATTTTTATTAATAACTCCAAAGGAACTGAAAATTTTAAAAGAAAACACTGTTGTATATTTACGTAGCATCGACTATCTCAAGATTATAAGGGACGAATAGAAATTTCGCATATGACCTTGAATCGAATTATGCACAATCTCCTTTTTTGTACATTCAACTTATATATGTAACAAAAACGTATTTAACGACAGTCCGTGATTCATGCAAGTCCAAGAAGGACGTGTTACTAGAATAGCCGAGCTTTTGATCTCTAAAGCTTCACTTAACGGAGCTTTAGCTTCAGCTTTTGATTTTTTACACTTCGGAGATACGTTTCATTAATTCTTCCTGCCCTGGTCCCAATTATTTGAGGTCAGCGTAACTTGTAAGATTTAAATCCGTACCTACATTCATAATTATTTGGTAGAATTTTTACATAACCTTCATAATAATATTACCAAAATCTTCATTCACACAAAATAATAGTCTTATTATGCCCCTTTTAACTTTGTGGATACCTGTATCACAGAAATCAGGGCACTTTTTGTTTTGGTCTAAAGGTCAATCATATATGATAGGTTTCATCAGTATAAGAGACACATTTTGGTGAAATTACCTAATAAACATTTTGTCATGAAGATGAGAAGGTTATATAATTTACATACCTATGAATATTATGGCTCATCACCATGTTTTCTTTGGCACTTTCAGCTGCACTGTAACCTGAAACAAGAAAGTTTCATTAATATTTATTTGTGATCAGAATGTTCTGTTACTTACCTAAGACTAGATAGGCGAATCTTAATTTTTTTTTATAAATATAGCTATGTGATACATATTTCAAAACATTATCTTCGTATTAGGTGAGAGCACCTGACAGGTAGATATTTATTGTATTAGATCTCTTGGTATTTTCATAGACGCACATCATAATCCAAAGTAATATTAATAATGCAAAATTATGTCAGTTAGTCCTGGAAGAATATAAATAATAATAACAAGGAAATATAAAGGCTACTATTATCTAGAAATATTTCTAATCCACATAAGTGCGAAACCGTGGACTCAAACTAATACTTAGTACTTAATAATCGTGGTCACATACGACATTGCAGGATGTCTATTAAGTTAATATGTTGCGGACGTGGTCGCCAGGGCATTTTTATGGAGCTTAAGTGTGGAATACCGCAAACACTTTCTTTTACTTCAAGTAGACTATGTAATTTTATTGCAAATAAATATCCTGGGACATTTTTCACACACTGCCAATCTGATTCCAAAGTAAGCTTCAAAGAGAACTTGTGTTATGGTAACCAGACAGCTGATATACTACATATTCTACGTTTTAAATACATACTTATATATAAATTAACATCCAGACACAGAACAAACAGATATATTCATGCATACAAATATTTGTCCTGGGTGGGATTCGAACCCACGACCCGCGGCTTGAAAGTCAGGGTCACTAACCACAAAGCCAACCGGGCTGTCGAATAAGTAACAATTAAAAAAATACACTATACTCTATTCTTAGATTTTTTCATTTATTCATTGTTAAAAAGGTGACACACTGCAGAGTAGTGTCGAGGTGGAAAGTATCACCTCCCGTGGAATAAACAGTTATCGAAATAAAAGTCTAATATGTCATTCACATGGGGAGAATAGAATAAAAGCCGTGGTGGCTCAGTTGGGAACGCACCGACTCACGATCATGAGGGTGCCGGTTCAAATCCCTGGCCCGTACCTCTGAGTTTATAAAAAACTTACGTACGGATTCACACCACTGGCTTTCGGTGAAGGAAAACATCGTGAGGAAACCTGCATGCCTGAGATGTCACAATTAAAGGCATGTGAAGTCCGCCAATCCGCACTGGGCCCGCGTGGTGGACTATGGCCTAAACCCCCTCGATGTTAGGGGAGGCTCGAGCTCCTCGGTGGAGACGTATATGAGCTGTTGATGATGATGGGGAAAATGTAAGCGTAAAATTGTCTACAAAAAATCATGTCGATTTAATGATCCATATCGACGTCATGAAAGGACATACAAGCTTACTTTCTCATTTATAATATTATTATTATTTTAAACTCCATAGTCAGTCAATAAAATAGTTAATTTATGACATTTCAAGCGGAAACCATTGCCTCGGTCGGCTCCTTCACTTCACACAATGTGTCGTAAAAACCAATGTACAAACTGCTTTATGTACCTAAACCTGTTCTCATATGCGTATGAGTTGGTTAACAGTTCATATAACTTACCTTTTGTTTTTATGAATTTTTGCTTCAACAAAACCGTGCCTGATAAGTGAAATTAGTTTGTACTAGCTACCTCCACGCGGTGTCACCAGTAACAGTAGTATATGAAGTGAATCAGCTATCTGGATACCCCAAGGTCCGTTTAGTTTGTAATCAGATTAGACGTGAAAAATGTCCCAGCTAATTTATTTTTATGTCTCAGTAAAATTGTAAAACCGTTAGATTATGATCTATAATAGAGATTGTAAACTGTCGAATGAATGATACTTCCCTACACTAAGTAAATTTATACATTTGGATTGTATTTAAATCTATCTATGCAAATAATCAAACCTTACCAGACTCATGGATCCCTTAACTTAAGCTAGCCTAACAGAAGATTAAATTAAAGAAAATTTACTGTCTTTTTTAGAACCTAGGTATATTCAGAAACTAATAACAAAAGTAATATGTCGCCATTATCTCGAAGGCTAACTACAAATATACAATCAATCGTTGAAAGTACTTTTTATACAATTAAAGTGGTTTCGAACTAAGAATGTCATTTCGATTTTCGATTGGCCACACTCCAAGGCTGATTTGAGATAGTTATTTAACGTTTTTCTATGGATACCTTTTATGATAACTTCGACGTCCTATTTTAGAGTTTGAATTTGATTCCCAAATAATTATTACCTAGGTACCTCGTGGGTACGAGGTATCATGCATTTTGCTTCAGTTAATAGGTAGTTAGCAATTATTTTACTCTTGACATCAAGTTCAATATATTTATTCATTTGAATAGTTTTTTACAGCCATATAATTACAAACTAAATGCCAACCCTTCTAGTACTATTAATTATTCAAATTATTATTTTTTTCAACAATGGAATGATATCAAGCAATCTTCCGAACCGAGCATAAGAGTCGACGTTTCATAAGTATCAGCGAGGGCCTATCCGAATGAATAAATATATATTAGTTCATATCATTTCAATAACTACCTACACAAATAGATGTGTGGATAATATCAAAAGATTTGTTAACTGCATTTCCTCCGACTGGGAGGAGGGCGGCTAGATCAATAACTATTCCACGCAATGTACTACGCTTATCAGATCTAATAGTTAATTCAATTATAAATTTTATTCTTCAACGGATTTGGGTACCAACATCCGGAATCAAAAGGCAGGATGTTCCGTTTTAAGTTTAATTGTCTTCCGTTACTACATTACCATAAAGTATACGCGTCTATGACATAAAATAGCGTAGATTACACACACTAATATACAAAATAGGTTTAATATCACAATTTGGATGCTTTCGACATGATATTAATAAAAAAGACTCTAATGAGACTATACTTTCAGGACATTGACATTATCTTTGTATGTTTTGTGTAAGTACATAAAAAACTATTCATTCAAGATACGAAACAGAAACTTCGAACGAGCTAATAGCTCAAACTCAAGCTAAATACCGTGGCAAAAGCCAAGGATGGTGCAGTGATGTGGAAACCGCAGGTACAGCCGGGAATCAAAGGAGTTCCTCACATCACGGCCGCAATAGGAAGTACACCAGACATCATCTGAAAGGCAAGTTCACCGAACCCACGGTGTTGCCAGTAAAGCAATGCCGACTACTGTGTAAATAAACACACGTACGTGGTAACATTACATATTGAATTGAATCGTTTGACGTGCTTCCTTTAACCAAGTTCAAAGGTTGTTCTCAATTCAATGTATTTTTTAAACAAAGATACCTATAGCATACATTAATTTATTGAACTTGCAATGTATTTTTATTGAAAGAGGTTGAATAAAGATATTGCATAAATTATTTTTGAGCTTGATATTTATCAAGGTATTTAATTATTTATTTATAAGTAGTCTAGTTTTATTTGGGTCTACCTGTACTCAATATAATTTTGGTATGATTAAGATTAGAGTCTATGTAATATTATTATCTACTTATTCAATTTCATCGCCAGGAAGAGAGGTCAAATGAACTACTCTGTAACTGACCTTTGACTTCATAGTAATTAAAAGTGGTAATGATTTTTTGTTAATTATCGCACCTTGAATTTAAAAAATAATTGTTGGTTATTATGTAGTGTATCTAATAATGGACGCACCTTAGACAATTTAGACATATATGGCCATTCTATGTAAAAATAGTTTTCAAAGATTTTTTATATATTTAATGACATTAGGTATATACTAACAAAGCTTAGAAAGTATGTCAATGTTTTTATGGAAATTAAGTTGTGTTAAGTGATTTTCTTCGGGTGAAAAAGTTTAAACGATTTGCAACGGTTTGTAGACGAAAATAACGTTATTTCTCTTAGTTACTTATTGTAACTAGATAATAGTAACTTTAATAATAGTTATGCTAATACATGTTATTATACATATGGAGTGAGCTAGCGTGCCGATTTCTGTTAGGTATCGTTTCGATGTTCGAAATCGCAGTAAATATACGACTGAGGTACCTACTTCACCGATGAAATCCATATCCATATAATCCATATTTTCTAAGCGGTTAAACCCCCAGTTCTCTCGTTTACCGGCTCTTCAATGATAGTTATCTATCTCATGAAATATTGTTTCCACCTGCTTGATATTCGTATACGAAGTGAAGACGAATTAGGCAGCTTCAACAGCAATTTTATGGAATAGTTCAAAAATCTTAAATTCATATTTGATTACTTACTTCCTTTGATAAATATAAAATGGTGGTTGTAGAATAATGTTGCGTAGGTAAATGTCTTATAAGTAGGTATTACTACTATCTATAAAAAACCATACTATTTAATAGCCGCGACAGACGGATAAATAGCACATAAATTCAAAATTTCAAGTCATTTAATCAGGCCCTAAAAGTGCTAAAGTTGCTGAAGATATTACCGGCTCGGAAGTCAACCTTCGACGGAGAAGAACCGGCAAGAAACTCAGCAAGGTTAAAATAATGGTTAAAACAAATATACTTCGGAACATAGAATCTCCTTGTTTTTAGATATTTTTAACCGACTTTAAAAAAAGGAGGAGGTTCTCAAATCATCGGATTTTTTTAAATTATGAACCGTACCGGAACCGTATGAGACAAATAAGATCATTTGAAGTGGAGTAAATCCCCGTTCCATTTGATTCTCTGGTTTTTTCCACCAGCCAGAACGACATGTAGGTATCTATACAAATTAATATACTGGTAGGTCGTCACACTCATTTGTATAAGTATAATTTAAGTAGGTGTATATGTAAGTGCTTCAATGATCTAATACCATCCATCTTCAATCTCACTAGTACAAATTATCGTGTTTCTTGTAACCTGAGATTTGGCTCTACCATGAGAACTCACCATCAGCATCATTTGATATGGGATAATACTTAAAACATATTATTGACACTGATAGGTAAGGCATCCAAAAAATATAAAGGCGAAAGTTTGTGAGTGTATATCTTTGTTACTTCTTCAGGTCTTATCGGCAGGAGCGATTCTAATAAAATTTGGTATGAAGTAAGCTGACACCCTGGATTAACACACAGGCTATATTTGATCCTGGAAAAAAATTCCGGGAACGCGGGTAACACCGCACGTATTAAATATGAGAATCCAGAAAGACTTATTTTCATTTCTAACTAGTCATGTGTGTGTGTAGAGGCTCTGTTAGCTGTGTTCACACTCTATAGACATATGAATTCAGCTATGCTGTCAGCCGTCTACGAACTTGTGCTCGTCGAGTTATGAATGAGTTTGTATTCCATAGGTACCAACCGTGACATTACATCTGATAATCGTGCTCCCGCTCCCTCTGCGAACTTGTCACTTATGATTTGATGTTAGTGTGTGTAATATTTATGTATGTGTGTGTACATATCATTATCAAGGTCCCGCTAAGTAGCTGTGTATTGGTTTTTGAATGAAATGTAGTGACAGTTATGTAGGTGTCACGCCACTGGTAGCGCCAAGTCACGCAGGTTCTGTCAACTTCGTAGAGGGAGAAAGCAATACTAAAATATTTTTTGGATTTTTTTTTAATTGACTATAAGGTGACTTTTACACCGTTACGCGGACTGTAATATTTATTTTTTTGGTCTTCATTATCGTCAGCTTTTATACGTCTCCACCGAGGAACACGAGACTCCCCTAACAACGAGGGGGTTTAGCCTTAGGTCATAGTCTATACCGAAATTATTTTTGATACGTTGCAGCATTTTTTTTTTTTTGTAGGGTGTTTTGCCTGAGATTTTAAAGTAGGTATACCTATTGGTTGAACAAATTCAAATTCATTAATTTAATGAATCTGCATCGGAATTAAAAAAAACATTTATTATTTTTAATGTTGTTTCCTTTTACGAAGACTAACAGTATAACTAAACTTCCAGCTAATTATAATCTACATACTAGTTTTAATTATAAATTTGAATACATTGTAATAATTAATGTCCCATCATAGAAATCAATCAGGCGAGACTGAATGTCATGAAAGGACGAGGTCAGCCAGTTGCGGTAAGTTTTGCATTTGGGACTTGTGGGTATAAGTATAGAAACAAAAATTATCTCGGGACATTATTCACACAGGGTCAATTTGATTCCATACGTTAAACATAAACATATCCTTTAGACATTTGGAAGTTGTAGGTATATCTAAGTTTAGTAAAAATATAATATTTGAGAGCTTAAAGCTCATAACTATACTTAGGGAATACTTATACTAAGTTAGTAAGCAAACTTCCGAACTGACAATTAAAAATGTCCAAGTTCGTAAAAGCTTTTATGAATAAAAATATTTTTATTTCACATAAGTATATTGTTTGACAAAAACATCAAATTATCATTTTATTGCAGTTTGTAAGTTTATAATGTCAACATAAATAACTTCGCCTTGTGCTGATAACAAAAGGCTTTTGGGAACATTGCCAGAACACGATCATGTACGGTTAGTTTACTCATAATAATAAAAGTTTGCGAGTATGTATGTGTTTTGGTACTTGGCATTTATAAGAAATCGATTCGTGTTTAATTATCTTGATAAGACAACTATCTAGTTTAAATGACGCAATCCAAGAGTAAGTACCAATTTATATTTATCCGGAATAGGATCGAATCTATGATTTTCCTGTAATACTTACCTAACCCATGCTTATGTTTTATTCATTTTTAGCGTTCCCCAACACACAAATATTGTCAGTGAGGAAATACTTGAAATGTAGTAGATCTAAGTTTGTGCCAAAGAGAGTATTTTTTTAGTTAAATGCAGCTCTTCTCAGCGATACCAACCTTCAGAACCGAGCGTCGGAGTCTAACTATTCGTAAAACCCTACCTATTTGTATAAAAATATTTCTCATTGCCGATTTCAATCTTTACACAAAGCATAAAGCATACCTACGTAAAATTTTACATGCAATTTACTTACGTAACTCATGTACATTGTTATGTTATACAGTAGTATAATGACTAGGTAATATATATTACATAGTAGCACGCTATTTCATCCTCGTAACTAAGTTAGTTAAGTTGTAAATTTTTACATAGAACACTCTGTGTATTAGGAAAATTAACTTTTAAGTCCGTTAAAAAGGAGCTAGAGTTAGTACCATACTAACGTTCAGAGGAAAATAATTCATATTGTTCCAATGCTTCTGAAAATGGTTTATGTAAGTAAAAAAGTAAAATAAAACAGAAACATATTAATTTTGAATATGAACAGCATCGTAATACGTAATTCTAAAATAAATACGAGGATTTTGCAAGAAACTATTTTAACGGCATTATTCTAACAATAGGATTATTTTTATAAAAGAACATTGCATGATAACGTGGATAATTAATATTTTTCTATAAGCATGCTTATGCCCCATCAAAATCGACCATGCCAGTTTGTCATGCGGTAGCAAATAGACTCGAAGAAACAATAATTACAATGAATTATGGAACATCTTCCTTTGTTCAGACTCGACCATGTTAATTAAACAGGTCACAGAGGTAGTCGTGAGCAATGTTGCTAATTAATTAAATCAGTTGAACAGAACAACTGAATCAACATGGCAACATTCTGCACATTATATTAGTCGATTAGTCTGGTGACGTCATTGTAATTGACATTTTCTGACGGTCAAATGTTAGACTTAGACACAAGACAAACAGCCAAATGCAGTAGTATATAAATATAAGATGTTACTCGGTGAAGGTCAAATTTAATTGGTATCTTTATATGGTTGCAACTTTGATGATGTAGATTGTTTAAGATAGCGGTAACAAGCAATTTTGAAGTTTTTCTTTCTGCAGTTTACCTACTTAGGTACCTAGGTACCTACTGTTTATGTGTTAGCTACGACTAAACACATATTTTTCAAATACTGCTTTGACAAATTAACTTGTAAACTCGGTTTAAATAAATCAGTGATACCTATAGACATACCCTTTGTTTGTACCTTTCTTTTATTTTAATGTCCATTAGTAATTGAGATCCTCGATGCCTGTTTTGACAAGAAGTTGTCTCATTTTGTCGCGCTATGTTTGTCTCTCTTTGACATATGGATTTATATGTGCTGTCAAAACAGACCTTTTAGATCTTGACAACTATATAAAACCAATAAACTTCTGACTCGCACGTCCCTTCATAATGAAATATAGCGATAGGCTAAGAGGCAATAAAACATAATGACGTGTTTACTATCGTGTATTATACTAGCTGTGCCCGCGGTTTTGCCTACATAAGTACCTATAATATTATATCTAGTACACGTATTCTTTATAACATGAGCTATGTGCCAGTGAAAGTCATGACTAAATCGGTTTTAATTGTTTCAGATATTAGTCGGAATAAATGAAGAGGCATATAATGACACATTTTTCTTGTTATATGTAAGTAATCAAGTTGCTTCAGCAGCTTAGTCTTTCATAAGTGACTTTTTAGGCCCCAAACAGAATGGCTAAATGACTTTGATTTTTTTTTACCCGCCGCATATACAAACGAGTAGGTAGGTAGGTATATAGTAAAAAAATGTTCTTCCTATTTTAAAATATTACAAGCAGAAATTTTTTTATGTATTTATAAATATATGATTAGGTACAGCCATTAAGAAGTAATTACATTACACAAACAATAACCCTTATTGTACTTACTGTTGTACTAATTTGAGTGGCTAATAAAAGTTTACGGTTCGAGTTCATGCCGCTCCTTTGGGCTGGAAATAGAAATTTAATCTATCACGCAGACTGTACCTAATGTTTAGTCAATATTTCCAGGGAAATCGTAGGTACACGTCTACCTTTTTCGTATTTTGGTAGGTATAGGTAGCCCAACTAACATTTTGGTAATAAGAATAAGGGCTACATGAGCTGCTTAAGAGGATTTTTGTAACCCAAGGTTCTGTAAAGGCACTAACAAATTGGTGATAAAGCGTTCTGTAACTCTCTTATAACCCTGATTTGGGCCTGTTCGTACGAGAGCTTGAGGCTATTTAATGGTTATAGAGAGTGATAAATAAGTGTTTATTAAGAGTTAGAACAGTGCTACAGTAGCAGTGACTACCACTTCAAGTGTTTTATAAGCTACTAGCTGCCTCCCCGCGGTTTTACCCGCGTAGTTCCCGTTCCCGTGGGAATACAGGGATAAAATATAGCCTATGTTACTCGGGGATAATGTAGCTTTCCAAAGGTGAAAGAATTTTTGAAATCGGTCCAGTAGTTTCGGAGCCTATTCATTACAAACAAACAAACAAACAAACAAACAAACAAACAAACAAACAAATCTTTCCTCTTTATAATATTAGTATAGATACACAGGGTATAACTGCAAGCTAAAGTAGTAAACAAGTTATGGAAACCACTTAAATGACTTTTTTGGTAGCAATAAATTTCACCGAAAGCGCTAAATATTTAAACTGTTTCGCAGAGTTTTACGTTCTTGTTAGAGTCAATAGTGATAGTATTTTATAGCACGCATTCATGTCATGGCGTTTTAATAAAATAATTAAGGTAAGTACCTAAAGTGTTTAAGATTACTGGGTGTTATAGGGATTTAATCACATGCGGCGGTAAGTTTACGGTAACAATATATACTAGTTCTCATCTCATTTTTGAAGCGCCCTAAAAATAAACTACTTTTGATGATTAAATGATGTAAAAAAATACTGTTTTTTTTTTTTTTTTCTTTATTTATCTTATTTATCAATTCCTGGAGCCTCCTTAAGATATTTTAATTGAAAATTATGAACAATGTAAGTAAATAATTGGACTAGGAACATTGCAATAAGGTTTTTCTTTCACAATTTTATAGTAGGTATATCTTTATTAAATGGCGTCTTAGTTCTAATTACTTAAGCATCCTGATATCTCTGTTATTCCTCCCGTAGTGATTAAATACTGATACTAAGGTGGATTGCAGAATCTAGCTCTATAGGACTTATAATAAACACTTCTTAGATCCTTATAGCTTTCTTAGTAACTCTTAAGACTCGACAAAACTCGTTAGGTGATATAAAGTATTTGTCTAACTCTTTTTAAGAATACCAGTTGATAGTAAGTGTTAGTAGACACCTGAGTATCACTCAGAGTGTTTAATACTTCTTGAAGCTATTAGAGTAGGACTTCAGGTGTTACAAGACCTTTCACTACCCCAGTAGTCGAACATCACCCGTTAGTAAGTGTTAGTAGACACCTTACAATTGCTTATAAAGGTTTGTGCAACTAAAAGCTATAAGAATAAGTTATACAATGGTTACGATAAACTCCATACTACCGTCTTGATTTATATTTTTTTTATTTATTACTCTTATTCCTCTGGAAGGTTTAATTATTCATAACTAACCCTACTGTAGAGTCGAAGGTTGCTATCGGAGTTCTTATATACCTTAAATAACAGTAAGAGCTCTAAAAAAGGCTGCCGCTAGCACTAAAATGTTTGTTGGGAGGTTAGTAAAGTACCTATTTTAGTCTAAAATCAGAGCGTTACTAGGTATTTTCCAAATGATATAGAACTAGCTGCCTCCGCGCGGTTTTACCCGCGTGGTACCCGTTCCCGTGGGAATACAGGGATAAAATATAGCCTATGTTACTCGGGGATAATGTAGCTTTCCAAAGGTGAAAGAATTTTTTGAAATCGGTCCAGTAGTTTCGGAGCCTATTCATTACAAACAAACAAACAAATCTTTCCTCTTTATAATATTAGTATAGATAAAGTCTAAAGCTATCGAAATGAAAATGAATCATATTATTGTAATACTAGCTTCAACCTCGCGGTTTCTCTCTCGTTCCTTGAGTTAATCCCGAAATCGTATCGGTCTGCCAGAGTTCGTCTAAATCTCTTCAGCTATTTTTCCGTGAAAGAGTAACAAACATCCATAGGAATGCCGAATGTATACATGTAACAAACTTTCGTACTTATGATATAAATTTAAAATCATCAGCTCATATACGTCTCCACCGAGAAAAAAGCCTCCCCTAACAACGAGTTTATTTAAAGAATTGTAGGTATTACACATAAACTATAAAATCAAAAAAATCTACCTAAATATGTTTTATTCAAATAGGCCCACAAGCACTTAGTTTATGAACAGTCACTCCTCAGCTCGGTTGCGAATAAGAAGTGCGGGCAAAATATAAAAATAAGTTATAAGTAATATAAAATATGCAAATCCAGTATAATAGACTTCATTCATAATCTCGATCATAAGAAATAACACAAATACGAGACTATGTATTCAATTCTATCAATGAACTTCCCATGAATTGAATTGATCATCAATATAAACCACGTAATAATTAAAATTAACATACAAAATGTGATCTTGATCTGATTCTATAACAATTAAGTTCACTTGTCCGTGGGACCTTTCCTTGGGAACTGTGGGGGTCGTATTGTTAAACAATAGGCCAAGACTAGATCTTCGTTATGTGGGATTAACAGAATTTGATCGATACTTTTGAATTACGAGAAAATTATAGGTTGAATAAAACATTTCATAATAAAAACCCGTTTTTATTTAAGTACCTAATGTATTTATAAAATATGGTAGGAAGTTAGAAGTTGCTAAAATGTGTAAATGTGAAGTAGTGCTAAAAAAATATCTAAATCTTTTTTATTCTAATAGGCCTCAATAAAGCACTTATGAATAGTCACTATTAATGCTCGGTTCTGATAGTAGTTTGATAAATAAATAAGTAGGAATCTACCGAAGGATTCTGTTCGATAATTTTATTGAAAGTTTTTATGTTGCATTTAAAATATCTTTAAGAAACGGCGTTATATAGGTACCCGTAACTACTTCCGTACCTTTCGGCACTAAGCTTATCTAGTAAGTAGGTAAAATAATGAATTTCCGCACTAAATATTTTTTAGTGTCGTGTTTAAAAAACTTAGGTCATATTTTGCTTATTTAATTACGAAGTTATATACATATCGTATTTCAAAACACCATGATCTCATCTGATTTCGCATCCTGACTACGCCTTGATGCTGACAAATATATCCATTATTCCTTTGGTGCCCATTCATTTACGGCATGCCCTAGTTAGCGTGGACTTATTAGACAAGTACCTATCTATATAAACCTACCTAAATAAATGAATTCGTTTATCGTGTGCCAGATTTCGTTTGAGACTCTTTGGAGGTTCATAAATAACCAAGAAGGATCCATCTTATTAAGCGCTGGGTTGTAGAGTATATTGAAAGTCGAGGTCACTAACCACAAAGTAGATATAGAGTAAAAGCCAGTCAAAAGTAAAGTACTAAGATATGTAGTTATCTTTGTCTTATATTCTTTCATATTAAAATTGTACGAATAATCCATTTATTATTAGTGTTCAACGTCATTCAAACAATTACCTACTCATTCATGGCAGTGTAAGAAGTTACTACATTCAATTATGACTTTTCCAATATTTACTTTAAACTCGTTATTTTACACGAACATCGGCCATTTGTTAATTGGAAAGTGTCCAGCCCAGTCTAACCCCCGGTAATATAGCGGTTTGTTGATTTTTAAATTTTAAGCTTTACGCTATTAGTGATGGGCAATGACAGATGGACAATAAAACTAGTCGAGTTTTTCAGCGTCTCAGTAATTTACCCAACTCGATTATATAATTTCAAATTAATTATTTATTAGTCACATTAAATTCTCATAATCTTATTACCTATGTGTTATTAAGCGATAATATTATTCATATTAATTCAGCGCAGCTGTATCCGTTAGTAATAATCAGGATAATAATAACCGGTGTCGATATATACTACACGGCAAATTTGTTATTATGATTTTATTGTGGAATAGGAGAATAATCGATTATGCAAAACAATCGTGCTTACCCATCACTACTCCGATATGCACGGTCGAGCGGTCAGAGTCAATATCGTTTAGTTAATTGAGCATTATTTTTAATTTTGTACGGTGTAGACAGACCGTCGGTCATTGATCCCAATGCCCTGCACGTATTCCCATCAATACCTTAGCCAATGGTAATTTACGCTTTGATACCTTTCAGTGGTGTGACGTCCCAGGAATGGACCGCATTATGCCACCCATCGCAAATCGATCTAGAAATCGATCCGAAAAACAGGTGGAACGAATCGCAGCAAATGATCGAGTTTTATACAATGTCTTGAACTTTTGAATTAACAACAAAAAAGACAGTAAATGTAAGGGCTGTCACCGGCGGTAACTAATTTCATTACGTTACTATTTTGAATGGTATTCTGGTGATGACAGTAAAATATTTATTCGTAATATTGTCGAGGTTTTTTTTGGGATTATAGCTCGTTTTGACGAGCTGGTCTCTGTATATTATGGCGTATACGTATATTACATATATCCTATCCGAGTTTTTACGGTATGCCCAATTTCAGCAGATGTTTAACATTATTTGGTAAATAGTTTATTCACTATATTTACCCATGGAGTAAATGTATCATTTGTATTTGGATTATTTTATATTTATGTTTTTTTTATATTTTATGTTTTTTTATAGTTTACAATAACGATTAAATAAACTACTTAAAACTATTCATTTTTGTTAGAACATAAAGATTCAAGTTTTAACAAATACTTTTATGTCAACCTTAGTCAAATCGAAAATAACTAGCTAAGTAGGTTGCCTTTTCAATGGTTTTAGTATTCTGCTCACTGTAACTTATTTCAATTGTAAAATAGAAAATAAGGAATCAATTATATTTTTTGTGTTAAATGTTACAGTCGGTAGATGTCTACTACTACTAGATATTAGAGTTTAACAGTTAAGTGAATGTAAAATATGTGAATAATCGATTAAATTAATTCAAAGTTAGTCGATTTATTTTGAAAATAGTAGGAACCCAATTTCAATTGAATGAGTACAACACAAAAGACCCTCCGATAAGGTCGTGAAATGCGAGCATTCTACATAACACACATATCATACCTACATCAAAAGGCTCGACAAAAACCATGATAATACCGCGGTAGACATTCCCATGGCAGATTCACACGAGTCGTCACACCCCGTGAGCAATGGCGTCGTCATAATAGCTTCTTAAATGACTCTGGACGGGGTTGGGCGGCCTTTGACCTCGTCAGATATACACGTAACATGATACAGTAGGTTTGTTCGTACTATAAGAATTGTAGTACTTTAATCTGGGTCTTAAGTTGTTAAGTAAGTTACGCAAGACAGTGTGACCTTAAATATATTGTACTTAATGTTTTAATTGGCTTGCCGTGTTTTATATTCAAAAACTTATTTTTATGGACACGTGTTTTGCAAGCAGCCGCTACTAAGCATACTTTTGGACCAACTGCCTAATAAGCAACATTAATAATAACATCGATCCCAAAACATCTGCTCTCAGCAAATAATAGCGCCATTTGCATTTTTAACGCGAGACGGGCAGGTGCATAATAGCACATGTTTTCGTTCAAATTTTTTTGACTAAAATTTTTATCAATTGTGACATACCAATACAGTTATTGTATTACTAAGGCATACTGACAAGAATTTTAAACGTCGAAACATTAAATTGGTTTAAGATGATGGAGTTTCACTTTTTTATTGTTCAAAGGTCATTCAATTAAAATGGAATATATTATAGACTAATAGGGGATGAATTGCACCTTTGTGACATTTAAAAAAAAACTTCGTCAATTGATCTTTATGTCTTAAATTATATATGATGCATCTCAGTTAAATTTTATTTGGGCAAATGTTTAGGGGTCTAAGGGACGTCCCAAAAAGAAGTTAAGTCTAGCCCGTAGCAAAAGATTTAGAAATAGGATAAATCATTTCCTGTCACCCATTAGGATCAAACTTTAATTCAAGAAGGGCGGCTAGAGCCCTAAATAGTACCTGGAATAAAGCTCTCTCCAACAAATTATAAGTAGGAGTTGGTTAATAGTTAGTTTGTGGATCAATACACGCGTTCAAGCGTCTAACGTAGGTAGTGCGGCGTTCACATAAGATTTCAAAGTCATAACAATCATAACAGTTGCATTATGTTATGACGCAATATATGCTAATAGTATTATTATAATAATTAAATGTCAATGCAGAACATTTGCGTAACATGAATTATATTTTTTGCTAATACATGGAACGGGACCTGCTAATTGGATTTAACGATTTAAAGTTAATATAACATTGGATAAGATACATAAGGAAAACCTTATAAAAAATACTAGTCATTATTTGTAAAATGAATCACCTAAAGATAAGTCTATGTTATCGAACAAGTTTTACTACCAATAGAGCTGAAAGGATAGGTACAATTGGTAGATTTAGCATTGTTATGGGGCCAAAACCAAAAAGTTCTGGTACACAATGGCCAACAGACATAATTAAATCTGTATATCGATCGTCACAAACTTGTGTAAGGAGTCTTGTTTTCCGTAAACAGCCAAGTTACGAAACCCTGCGGCTTATCGCTACGTTTCAGTGTCAAGGCTTTAAGAAATAAGTTGTATGACTTCGGTATTGTAAGTCAAGCGAATCGCACGTGTAGATTAGATATATGTACTGTATTATATAGTGTATACATTTTTTAGATAGTCAAAAAAACTCCCAAACTGAGTTCATAATTTATAGTGCTTCAGGCTTCTGCCAGTTTAATGTGCATTTCCTGTATTATAGTAATCTAGACTTATCTTCTCTTACATGGTATCGTTATACCAATCCATTGATTAGACTTGATGTAAAGAAAGAACTTTGCATATGTTATATACGATAAATTGCAAAGTATCAATTGATATTATCAAAGTCGATAGATGGGTTGTTAGCACAACGTCACACAACGTGCTCTTTAGTCGATTAATCAGAAACAAAAGGCCCATTGAAAAATTCAATTCAAGGAATAATAACACAAAGGTTATTGTCACGAGTTCATTGTACGTTTTGTTTTGACTAAACAAAAGATATGGGGTTTGATAAAGTTAGCTAAACATAGAAGGTAACTCATTATTATTTTGACTAAATATACTTGATGAAGATCATGGTCTTATGTTATTGGTACAAAAAAGTTAAAGTAATGGATATCTAATAATATATTCTAAAGCTAAGGGGATATATACCTACTTACGATTGGAAAAGTAGATTTATAAGTATCAAACATACTTATAATAATAATTTATTTATTTTAAAGAATATGGTACAGTAAGATGAGCTTATAATTAGATCCGCATTGCTGGTGTAGAAATATTTAACAGGGATATTTACTTTAATACAGATTTATCAAATTATGAAATTCGTATTGTATTAAACGAACGCAATTAAATAAACAATTCAAATTGTAATGTTGTTAAAATTTAATTTATCTACAAGACTGACTAAATCTCACAAAATTCCCACAAAACACCGGGTGGGGTCAATTTCCAATTCGAACGAACCCGCATTAGATAAATCTATTTATTTATTGCTCTTCAATTCCCAACCTTATTTCGTTTCAAATAGACTGCCGGTACCCACATAACATTTTATGTCTTTATTTATTATGTATTCAGAACATTGTCTCACAATAATTTTCTCCCCCTTCTCTTAACTGATGGTCATGCAATTTTTCAATCATACAACCATTAATGTTTGGTCTTGACAATTTGGCACAAAACTAACCGATAGTTTGTAGATCAGTTTTAGCAATCAATCACAGTTTAAATTGCATTGTGAAATAAGCGTAAATGTGGACATTTCAAACAATTCCGTCATTGTCGGCATATTGAACATTTCGTATCTTATCTTATAGCTGTTTATTTATCAACTAATTAGAACTTTAATGAAAGCTCTCATTAAGTTTCCAACGATAATCATCAGTTTCTTATTACGTTCGTGCGTGTCACACAAAATAATCTAATCTAGTATGCTCTTAGATGTAATTTTTGGGGATTTCACTTGATAACGTTTAATAAACGATTTAGTATTTCTGCTACCCGCATATTTTTTGTAAACTGTATGGTAATTAGATTCGTTATAAGTTAAATTTATTTTGTTTAACAATTACTAAGTTGTTAACATTTTCATCTTTTTGCTGATCACTAAGTTTATTTCTAATCACAGTAACATCTGAGTTACCGAAACAATAGAACTAAACTTTGCGGAACTTCGTGCACTGGAAAATTATTATTTTATTGTCAGACTTACCGTTAATAATAAATCTATGCCTGTCATTCATGAGCTCCTTCGACAACCGCGGACATTCCTTGTTCAACACAACACACAAATCATTTAACTTCCCACTGTTTTGTTTACTTACAATTTCTACAAAATAATTACACTTATCACAATCCGCCGCACCGGTAATCAATTCTAATTCGTTAAAATTAAATATTCCCTTTTTAACAAGCACATCCAAAACGTTTGTATCGCATAATTCTCGTAATAAAATTGTTCTGTGTCGCATAAGACCGGCACATACATCGTTGGCCGTAGCCATCGTTGGACTGAGTTGAGTGGGACTGACGTGACTACAAACGGATCGAGTGAAAAAACTGCCATTGAATCGTTTCATTCAGTGGGAACAGAACAGATGCAAGCAGTGTGTTCATTGTAGGTATGTATACCTACGCCATAAGGCACCCTTGAGTTTATAGGCACCCATGAATGCTTTGTCCTTATCCATCAACATCGTAGTGTAAAAAGGACGCTTAACTTTGTTAATTGATAGATGACGCTAAAGTAGAAATAAATAGTACATGTAGGGTAACTGTATGAGTAATCACATTTAATAACGTTAAGTTAAAATACTTACGTACACATTCGTGACATAACAGCTTATAGTTAACAACGCTTAACGAACAAGTAACATAACTTTAACATAATCTATCGTTATCGTTACTAACAAAATTTAATTAATCAAGGAAGGATAAGTGCGAGGTGTATTATATCCCATATCGAGAGTTTCATACAGTAAGGTTAGACCTTTAATTTTTGGGTATGGTAAAGAAACAAATCCGTTCTAAAAATAGAAATGAAAGTGCAAGTCTATCCCCGTCAGTCATACATTATAAACCGGTTTTCAAATTTTTAATACTATCTATTATAATTTTTTTTAAATAATGAGGCGAACTAAATAATCTATGTTGACTTTGAAGTCAATGCCATTATTTAATTCTATATAATATTCTAAGATAAACAGTAGTTAAGTTTAAGGTACCCCTACAGGTAGACGTGCAAGACCCAAGACCCATCTGTCGTAACACAAGTACATAAGGACAGATTTTAACTATCTTTTACTATCACATTCGACACAGTCGACAACATCGACTAAATTCGTTTAGTCTAATAGTTGATTTAAAATCGACTAAAGTGACGTACCTAACTGACCAAACTGACGTTTGAGCTTTAAGTATTGTTTGGTTTGACATTTGTATAGTTTACAAATCCATTCTAACCTAAAATTGTTTTGATTCGGATTATTATATGTTAGTTTTTATGTTTCCCCGGTGAAAAGTGATAGATCAATTGAAATATAATGGCACCAACTACGCGGAACTCTTTAAATGGTTAGTAATTTGTTTGTATTCATATGAAACTACGTAGGTTAGCTTGGACTAACAACAAGCTATTATTGGATTTATCTAGGAGAATTGTAAAATAATATAAACAGTATATATGTATTTTGATTGCTTTATATCAAATTAGTTATCCTGTATCGATAGTAACTCATTTTAGGTATGTCATGAACCGGTTTATAATTATACGGAACTAGTGGCTCCCCGCGGTTTCACCCGCGTTCCCGGGATAAAAAGTAGCCTATGTGTTATTCCAGAACATATTCTAGCTCTGTGCCAAATTTCAAGCAGATCCCTTCAGCCGTTGGAGCGTGAAAGAGTAACAAACATCCATACATACATCCATACTTACAAACTTTCGCCTTTATAATAGTAGTAGGATGAAGAAATAGCAATTCTTCATTCTTCAATATTCATCTCTCACAACATGCCCAAAGTATGTTGTAGAAATATTTTACAAACACCAAGGTTACGGAAATGTTGTAAGTAAGAAATTATTTTTAAATTAACTTTTACTTTAACATTATTACAGACACTGACTCAGGCTCTGATTCGGACAGTGGTTCCAGTGGTAGTCGTAGCAAGAGTCACAGCCCAGCTCCTTCCGGTAAAGAGGGCAGCAAATCTCGGTAAGAATTACTTAGTAGGACCCTCCTTTTTCATACGAAAAGTTAAATGTAAATACATCTACAAACCCTTATACCTACATGATGTGAAAATTTTGCATATGGTTATATTAATAGATTTCATCAACAATCATCATCAACAACAGCTCATATACGTCTCCACCGAGGAGCTCGAGCCTCCCCTAACATCGAGGTGGTTTAGGCCATAGTCCACCACGCGGGCCTAGTGCGGATTGGCGGACTTCACATGCCTTTAATTGTGACATCTCAGGCATGCAGGTTTCCTCACGATGTTTTCCTTCACCGAAAGCCAGTGGTGTGAATCCGTACGTAAGTTTTTATAAACACAGAGGTACGGGCCAGGGATTTGAACCGGCGCCCTCATGATCGTGAGTCGGTGCGTTCCCAACTGAGCCACCACGGCTACATTACTTAATAGACTACTTAATAGATTTAAGTTAATAAAATTATTATAGTTTTTATTTTAGTGTGGTGTTTATTTTATTATCTTAATTCATATACCTCTCTTCAGTAAAGTGACATGAAATATTAGATAAAAAATAAAAAAAATTATTATTACTGCACTTATGAACAAAAATAAACATTAGACATCTATAAATGAATACAGTACTTTTATTCTTAATTAAAGTAAGAGTTTTCAAATTACATTCATATTATTTCAGATCTGTGTCCCGTAGTCCTGCAAAATCAGGGAGTGGCTCACCCAAATCAAACCGTTCAGCTCGGTCCAGGAAATCGTCCAATGCATCAAATGCTTCTCGCAGCAAATCTAATTCCCCAGCTGCATCAAACAGATCAGGCTCTGCCCACAGCAATAAATCTGGCTCGTCAAGCCCTAAATCTCATGCTTCAGGAAGTCCAAAAGAAAGAACCTCAAAGTCAAGATCTAGGAGTGGTTCCAGGAGGTCTGGATCAGCCAGTGGAAGATCTCGCTCTGGGAGTGCCAAGTCTAGATCTGCAAGCCCTAAGTCTGCAGCCCAGAGTCCAAAATCTCGGTCGCAAAGTCCGAAATCAAGGTCTCAAAGTCCCAAATCACGTTCGCAAACTCCGAAGTCTCGGTCACAAAGTCCCAAATCCGGTTCCCATAGCCCGAAATCACGAACAGCGAAAAGTCGATCTAGGTCAAAGTCTGCAAGTGCTAGCCCTAAAAGTAGGAAGTCTAGATCAAGATCTGGATCCTCAAGGTCTAAGAGTCCAGCAGTTAAACAGACTGCACAAGACAGCAGATCAAATTCTCCTAATCTTATGATTGATGATGAACAAGCTAAGGACAAATCAAAGAGCAGATCAAGGTGTGTAGTTACTAGTTAGTACTTTTAGACTGTACTAAGTATTGCATATACTTACTTGTTTTTCTCAAGTATAGTATTAGTTATATGGTGATTTTTTTTGTAAATTTATTTCTATTTATTGCTACTAACTAACTTGGTATTCAATTTATGATTTGTTTTTTATATTTTGTACATTGATAAATAATGGATCTTAAATATTTTGACCCTAATTAATACTGTATCTTTATTTTTAATTTGTTTTCTTTATCTTTATTTTTGTGAGTATTTTCATGAAGATGACATGTAGGTAGGTATAATGTTTTCAATAAAGTGTAATAATATGATGTGACGTAAAAGGTCTTAAAAAGTTGTGCATTCAGATTAAAACATTTTAAATCCCATTTTATGTTGTATATAATGTAGCAACTACTGGCTATAAATAAAGTGTAGGTGTAGGTTAATGTATTTCTAAACTTTTCATTTCAGATCAGGCTCAAGACAGTCCAGATCTAAATCCCGGAGTAAATCCAAATCAAAAAGCCGCTCCAGGTCTCGCTCTAAAAGTTCAAATGCTTCTGAGGCTGGAATTGGTAAGAATAGTTTTGAGTAATATCTCATCATATTGGCATAGCATGGAGTGTGTTTATTGGTTCTGTTTAATAATCACTAGCAAAACTATTTTTATATACATTTAGTTAATTAAACTTTGTCATTTCCTGTCAGCCAAACTGTAATTTGTGTATTTCTGCTAGGAATCAGGATGTCTTTTAGGCATGGTATAATCTGACCCCTTTTCGACCGTATTGTATGGTGATTAGGTAGAACATTTTGGTCAAAAAACGTCAATCTATAAATTTTAATTTTATCTAACCTAATGAAATAGTGACTTTGGTTATTATATAAAAATACCATATTTTCAAGGTGACAAAAAGAAGCGTGCAGTACTATCCGACTCGGGAAGCGATGTTGAAGCCAAAAACACTAAACGCAAGAAGGGTTCCGACAGTGGTTCAGACGTGAGTGACAAACCCAAGAAGAAGACTAAGAAGATTGTAGACTCCGACGACGAAAATCAAGAGAAGACTGATACTGGTAACATTATTATTTACGCACATAAAAAAATCCCGTTTTTGCTTTATGGTTGCTCCTCACCTGTAAGTCATAGCGTGATGTTATATAGGTATGCCTTCCTCGATAAATGGGCTATCCAACACTAAAATAATATTTCAATTTGAACCAATTTTTTAGCGTGTTCAACAAACTAACTCTTCAGAATTGTAATATTAGTACATTTTATACCTAGAATTTTTTTTTATGAAAACTATATACCTACTATTAATATTTAGATGTGGAGTTAGAGGTGTATAGATATTTTACAATTAACTTTTCCAGTGACTGCGGACGCACTGTTCGGTGATGCGTCTGATATAAGTACGGACGAGGAGGCCGAGGCGGAGGGTCGGTCCTCTCGCTCGCGCTCGCGGTCTCGCTCTCGCAGCCGAAGTGTGCGCCGGTCGGACGACGAACGGCGATCGGGTGACGAAGCCAAACGAAGTGGGGATGAGGTATATCCTAACTAATATATAAATATTATAAATGGGAAAGTAACTCTGTAACTTATATTTCAAAATCGTGGTCAAACATCAACATATCAAGCACTACTGAAACCATAAAACATAGTACTGGCCCTTTTTTAACTGCTAAAATTATATTATTCCAGGCACCACGTGACAAACCTGAAGAAGAAGAGGAAGTGGAAATCCCCGAGACAAGGATAGACGTGGACATGCCCAAGATCTGGACGGAGTTAGGCAAGGAGTTGCACTTTGTCAAACTGCCTAATTTCTTGTCAGTGGAAACTCGACCTTATGACCCTAGTACTTACGAAGATGAGATTGATGAAGAAGAAACTCTGGATGAGGAAGGAAGGGCCAGGTAAGGTCCATAATTATATGAAATGAAATATATTTATCAATTCAAATAGGCTTTCACAGGCACTTATGAAACGTTGACTCTAATGCTCGGTTCAGAAGGTCGCTTTAGCTGACAAGATCAATAAACTCAGCAATTACTCTTTTCGAAATATGTTATGTATATTCTCTTAGGTCGAATGGTTGGCTGGTTGGCTATGTGGTAATTGAGACTGTCATTAAAGTCTAAGGTCGTGGGTTCGAATCCCATTCGGGACAAACATTTGTGTGCATGAACAAGTTTGTTTTACATCTATGTAAGAATGTATTGAAAAGTAGTATATGCAGGGTATTAGCTATGTGATAACCATAGTACAAGCTCTCCTTAGTTTGGAATCAGATTGGCCATATGTGAAAAGAGCCCCAGTATATTTTTTTTATTTATATGTGTGTTTAATTTGGATAACATGTAGATAGTCGAATTTGGGATATAATAATGATTTGTAAATTTTTGCTCTTCATAAGTTTTTATGATATACTAAACAAAGTTCCGAAGGTTGCTTTTTGCTCATAGCTGATTAAAATAGGCTTAAAATGTTACTATTTTGACAAAATTGTCTCTTATTTTTTTTTATTACTATACACAACTCACAAAATCATTTCGCGGCACTCTATCCAAAATAAGAGTCAGTTATTTAACGATTTTGAACAATATTTTCAGGCTAAAACTAAAAGTGGAGAACACAATCCGTTGGCGCACAGTGTTTGACAAGCAAGGCGACGCGGTGAAGGAGTCGAACGCGCGGATGGTCAAGTGGTCCGACGGCAGTATGTCCTTGCACCTCGGCTCTGAGATATTCGACGTGTACAAACAACCGTTACACGTGAGTTGTTGTTATATAGCTATTTAATTACTAAACTAATATTAAAAATGCGAAAGTAAAGTCTGTCTGTCCACGCTAAAATGACTGAAACGATTTAAATTAAATTTTGGTAGAGGAAAGGACATAGGCTACTTTTATCCCCGAAAAGTGGAAGATCTCCCGGGTACGCGGGTGAAACCGCAGGAAGCCACTAGTAATAATATAATATTTTTTAATTAAAAATATTATTTTTCTTCACCAGGGTGACCACAACCACCTCTTCGTCCGCCAAGGAACAGGTCTTCAAGGGCAAGCAGTGTTCAGAACTAAACTGTCCTTCCGTCCTCACTCTACGGAATCGTTCACACATAGGAAGATGACTCTGTCCTTAGCTGATCGCTCCACGAAGACATCAGCAATAAAGATATTGTCCCAAGTGGGCGCGGATCCGGATGCCGATCGAAAGTATCAGCTGAAGGTTTGTGGGATATTTATATGTTAGTTTTTATTTATTTCGATCTAGTGATCCAGTAAAATAGAGAATCTTTTACTATTCTGTAATATGTTTGTTTTAACATAGAATGTATGCCAGATTTTAAAAGTAAACATGTTTTAAAGACTTATATTTCTAGGTACTCACTTGAAATTTTATGTTAATACAAAATTTTATCTAAATCATTCGTGCCTTTTCGTGATACAAAATATTAAGTTCAACATGAAACCTTACGATTCTGATATTTCAATAACATTCCAAAATAGAAAGAGAAAGAAAAATATTTTTTATTTCTTCGTAAACATACAGATTCATAGTGAAACAGTACTAGTATAATATTCAATGCTATAATACTCCATCTGTATGTCATGGAAGAAAATAAATAACACATCAATATAACCTACTAATCTCCATGACGAGAAGGTATCATGTATCCACCGTGGTATACGTATCTCCCTGTAACTCTATTAGAAAGAGGAGATAGAGCAACGCGCATAACTCACTAATCTCCATTGCATAATTACCGTTGTACATCCATCTCCCTCTAACTCCATAAGAAAGAGGAGATGCAACTCCGCGCATAACTTACCATTTTATATCCACCTCGCTTCCTCTCGCTTCTTCCCCGTTAGAAAGAGGAGATGTAGCAACGCGCATAACTTACCAACCTCCAATACATGAAGGTACCATGTATCCATTGTTCATTCTTCTCCCTCTAACTCCACTAGAAAGAGGAGATGGAACTCCACGCATAACTTACCAACCTCCAATACAAGGAGGTACCATGTATCCACTGATGTATATCCATCTCCCTCTAACTCCATAAGTAAGAGGAGATCGAGCTCCGTGCGTAACTTACCATTGTATATCCATCTCGCTTCCTCCCCATTAGAAAGAGGAGATGGAACTCCGCGCGGCGATGCGTTCCCGAGGCACGGGCGGGGGAGGAGGCGGCGCGGGGGGCGGGCGTGCCAAAAGACGAGGTGGCGCAGGAGGGGCGGGAGGTGCACGTGCAGCGAGACACGACGACTCGGAGGACGAGGGGGGGGTCTCCCTCGCCGCCATCAAGAACAAGTACAAGCAGGGGCAGAAGGGTGAGTTACATCGTACACTAGATTGGATCATTTCAGGTGCGGGATATAAAAGGTTTTTGATAGTTTTGTTTAGTTAATTAGTTTAGTAAAACAAATTCATCATCATCATCATATCAGCCGTAGGACGTCCACTGCTGAACACAGGCCTCCCCCATCGACTTCCATGCTGACCGGTTGGACAAACAAAACAAATTATCTTCGCTAAATTTTGATTTGAACTATAAAAGATTTATTTGTTCGCAATAAATATTGTAAATAAAAGAAATTGCTTAGTACATGTCAGTGTTTGGCGCACTGAGTATAAAACATATCTATAATTTTATTATAAAATCTTTATAATTTAACTTAGGCTAACTTGTAAGGAAAAGTCTTTTAGATAGTTATACCAAACTAACTACCAAAACATAGTATCCGATCTAAATTAAATACCACATAGCACACAGTAGCAATTCATTTCTCAAATTAATCATATACTTAAACTACTACAGAACTGCCATTTCAAACTTTAAAATCCCCATCAGGTTCAGCAGGGGCTGCTATATACTCATCGGAATCCGAAGGGTCTGACGTTGAGACTCGTCGGGCGAGACGCCTTGACCGGGTGAAGCAACTGAAGGATTCTGACTCTGATGACGCAAGCGACCATCCTCCTCCGGCTAGTCGAAGCGCCACACCTAGTGCCAGTGGAAGCGCCAGCGACTAAGATAAGCAAGTAAGAGTAGCTTGATGTCGCTAGTGTAGATTTTTGTTGTGTGAAAAGAGAACAAGTCTTATTATGTTAAGTTTTTCTCTTTCACTGTTTTAAATCGAAAATTACAGACGTTGGTCGCTCAGTAGCATCTAGCTTCGGGTGAAGGCTAGCTAGAAGCTACTTAGCTGATCGGGATCAAAAAGACAGTGTTACATCCTTTCCATTCATAATGTTGAGAGTAAATCCTCATGCGCACGAGAGTTTTTAAAATAGCGATCAAATACAACAAATGCATTCTCAAGTAGACATTCACATGACAGCGTTTTAATGACGCGACGCTTTTTATCGAGCGTGTTGCATTTTCAATTTTGGGCGTTGGGAATAGAGCATATTATGGTACCTACTTGGGAAGCCATTTGTTTTATTTGAACGCTTTTTTAACGTACGCTAAATAATTCTCGTGCCATGAGGGCTAAGGGAGAGTTTGACCAAAATCTGTAATTATCGATTAAAATACTGAGACCAGAGGGCTTACTCCCGAAAACGATTCGAATTTGATTTTGTTTTGATTTCAATTTGAACTCCTATTGGTTAATCCCGAACCAAAAAATTTCAAAATGAACTCCTATTGGTTAAAAAAAATTAAGATGGCCGCTAAGATTGACATGTATTCGATCGGTAACGGTATTTGACGTTTCAGAATTTTCTATTAAGACACAACTTAATAGAAAATAGTTGGTTTCTACAGAAATAAATAAATATTGAATTCCTTATTTTTTTCTAAAACGAAATCTTGTACATTAGATGTAATTTTTTAGATTAGATAAATTTATCCTAGATGTGATAACTCGATCCTGAAAAAGTACCTTTTTACTGATCGTGTATTTTGATGTTTAAAGTCGTTCCCGCCATTCGATTCACAAATGTCTTTTAATGGCAGGAGTACGGACTTTTTGATTCGGTTTCGATTGAAACGAAATTCTTGATCGAAGTTAGTTCCAAAAAGTGTCACCGCACGATTGTGCGCTAGAATCGCTATCAAAAATGTATGAAATGACATTTATTCGATTAGAACTCGTTTCTCGAAAGCGTCGGGAGTAAGCCCTCAGAACTTAACATAATGAGACTTTCGTTCTCTTTTCATCTTATTAAATATGAAAGAGATGTACATCAATTAAGTTTCGTTCTACACATCTGAGTCGAATGCAATGCCTCAGTAGTTTGCTAAAGATTGACATCCCTGATGCACTAATTTTATTTATTAGTTGTATTGTATTCGAAAAGCAGGGTAAATAAAATTCCAAAATAATTACATACTCATAAGTTTTTATTTTCAAATAGTGTTTGTATTCCTTTCTGTTACCCTGTTTTGTATAAATCAATATTTGAATATGATCTTAATTATGTTAATTCCGAATACTTGTATTATTTAAATATTTGCAAATGTAACATTTTAGTTAACAAATTGTACTGTTGTGACTTTAGTGTGATTAAATTTCACTATTATTTTTAAGTACTTATTTTAAGCATTTTGTAAATAAATAGTCTATATATAAATGTTATTGTCTTTTGTTAATCTTACGATCTAGCTTTGTCCCGTGGGTTTACCTGTACATATTCCCTGTCATACCCCGCCCTACTAGACTATCACACATAAGTGACTAAACAATTTATTAATGATATGTATTCTTATTCAAATGTTTCAAAAATACACTTTCGTCATAAATTAATATCTGTTACTTTAAGAAATACTTTTGCTTCGTAAACAATTCTTCCGACGCCCCTTATTTTCCATATACCTTCATCTTTTTCGGTAACGTTTGGAATTATAAAACCGCATTTATCCAGATCGATCCGGTTTCTGTTGTAGAATCTGTCAAATGTTGACTTCGGCGCGACTATCTCACAACTTTCCAGGTTTTTTTGTGGATATGCAAAGCTTATGTTGAATGTGTCTCCTGGGTGAAGTTGTGGGTTACTTGGAGTGGCTGGCACTATTTCTGTAATGGAAATTGTTATTTTGGCATTAAAAACGTACTAATATTATAAAGAGGAAAGATTTGTATTTTTGTGTTTTTGTATGTAACGAATAAACTCAAAAAGTACTGGACCGATTTTAATCATTCTTTTTTCATTAGAAAGCTACACTATCACTGAGTAACATAGGCTATATTTTATCCCTGTATTCCCTCGGGAACAGGAACTACGCGGGTAAAACCGCGTGGAGGCAGCTAGTATCTAATATATCTGAACTATGCGGCGGACCGTATGCCTGTTTGCCACCTTTGTGGTATAAAAAAAAAACTATAATTAAAGGTTAATAAATGGAGATATAAAGGCTACTCTAATAGCATAATACAGAGTAGGTTCGATTGAGTTATGTACACATAATTTAAGTGAAGTAGGCATATATGTACAATTATGTAAATTAAAACTTTTAATGTAAAACATTTCTAGCATTGAGTAAAATTCGAAAGGGATTGATAAAGTTGGACATTGAAGCAGATATGCAATTGCTTAAACATAACAGCAAAAGTCCAAAAATAACATAAATTATAACAAAACAATTTACCTGTTATTTCAATAGTGATAACTTGGAAAAACTCAATCCATTTCTCATCAATATCCTTAACGTATACACTTAGTACCCAATTGCCATGATCTTCCTCTAGCAGGGGTCCAATAACGACATCCTCTGCATCTATCTCTTTCGTGTCCTCTTCAATAACATTTGACACATGATCACGGGGCCATCCAAAAATCAAATTAAATATCTTCTTATAATCTATTCCTGGTTTTATTATCTTAATACCATCATTTAAATTATTTATTATTATGTCATCGTATGTCGAATTTTTGATAATTCGCTTAGTCCTTCGCCGAGGAATTCCCAAATTGATTACCTCTCCATTAGGCTTGCTTAGGTAATATAAAGTATTTTTGGTGGGAATAAACGGAGCTGGTAAAATAATAATATCGCTCAGTCCACATGTGATGAATACTGAATTCAATTCTATCTTTGATTTACCTGCAAAAAAGTACCGTAAATTAAAAAATATTAGTAAATAACCTTAAACTTATTAGAGTATGCTCACTTTTTCACCAGTTAAAAGCTACGTTATATATATCTAAAATTCAAATTAAAGTACCTAAAGCCCGGCCAGAATTATAATAATTTATAAATGTAAAAAAACCGCTTAAAAACATCCGCCATGTTGCGGCAGAATTAGGAATTAAAATATTGCAAGCACTTTATTAGGAACAGTCATATATACTACAAGTGGCGCCCTATACTACAAGTGGCGCCCTCTTTTCTCAAGTCCTCTATTATTTGAACAGGCAAAAGTTCCGAATGGGTTATACCTACATTTATCATTTTCAGAAACGAATGGCTATACAATAAGGAAAACTGTAAGTATGCATACAAACTAATAGGAGGTACAGGTAATGGTAGGTCAGATACATTCATAAATGGACACATTCATTATTAACGTTTCTAGTAAAGTGTTACAGCTATACCGTTCAAACTTTAAGATCTAGGTAAATGGGTACCATGTTTTATAGGGCTTATAAATCTGCTACTCTAGTTGTCGTTTATTGCATCAATGAGAATATAGTTTTAATACCGTTGAAAGTATGTACCTTCGGACCATACAAAGTAGAGCAAACTACTGAAGATCAGATATATCAGTGTGCCCTCAATTAGCTTAGGCGCTAGCTGCAATCAGCCTGTGAAACTAATTAAGGGAATATGTTGGAACAAGAAAGCGACTCAAATTAATTGTACCTATTTAATATTCTGCAGCTCAAGTGCATATCAAAATCTGGTAGAAGATACTCTGATTGACTTAGTTACCAAAATAGCTCTAACCTAGATACAGAACATGGTTTCAAATAGTTTTTTATTATTTAATTCTCTCACCGGATACTTAGTTCGGAGCGAAGCATCCAAAACCCCAAACCCATTCCTAATATAATGCTCTTCGCAAAAAAATGATATTTCAGTATAAGTACCTACTATCAAATACAAATCTCATAGCAGGCCATGTCAGCGGCATATCGGACGAACTGTGGGCCAAATAACAACTAACGGGGTCCCACTAAACGTTAGACGACACGCGGCAGACTTTTGAGGAGATGGCGAGATGAGCTGGACCACTTTGCAAAGGACTGGTCCAGCAAAGCTCACGACCGGGAAGAGTGTAGAAAATAAGGGGAGGCCTTTGCTCTGCAGTGGGACAGCACAGGCTAATAATAATAAAAATTAAGAAAGAAATAGGTATACAAGAAAGGATATTTTCGGCATATGCAACACAGTGATAATATGATATAGATCAATATGTGATATCTATTATCATATGTAATTAGTAAATTAAATTAAAAAAACAATTAAAAGCGTATCATAGCAATGATAGATATCTTTATTAGTTTTGATATCAAAAGAATCAACGTACCTACCTATATTTTTATGCTTTACCTTTCTTATTTACTAAAGAATGGCTTTTATATTCTGCTAATATTATAAATTCGAAAGTAAGGGAGAATTTATGTTGGTATGTTTGTTTCTCTTTCACGCTAGAACGGCTAAAGGGATCGCGATAATATTTGGTACTGAGTTCTGAAATAACATAGGCAAATTTTAAAATAGATCTGCTCATACAGGGAAAATACGAAAATAAATTTGCGATAAAAGTATAACAAATTAATTTAACCAACATCATTAAAAAATGCAAAATGATTGAAAACCAGAATACTTACGAATTTGTAACTTAATTGACACCTATTAGTATAAGTATCAATATATTTCTATATTGTGGTATACGGTATATAACCTAAATAATTATATTCTATGTAATTTGGTGATTCAGAATTTTAAACGAAGGCGTAACGATTATCAAGACCCAAATATAATCAACTACGTTTTGCCAAATGCCTTCATTCGCATTGTCGAAGTATATATATATAAGTATGTATATAACTTTGAGTTTAAGTTCCCATTTTGTGTTCATAGTTTTTTTACAGTTACAGTACTATGGTATTGTATTATTATTATCAAAAAAAATTATGTTTACTAAAAAAAAGCAACGACTTTGTAACAAGCCTCGTAGGTATAGAATTCTTATTTAATAGCTACAATAAATCACTTAGGTAATTGAATTAAAGATAAATTCACCTATTCATTTAAGATTTCCGTTAATTTAAGACACGCAAGCAACGTTAAAGAAATCATGCATAGGAAGGTTAATATTAGGTGTAGGTACCTATGTTATAAGTAATATAAATTTTTTTCGTAATAAAAGATCGAATTGGAATCAGTTTATATGTATTCATTAAATAACTAAGTATATCGTTAAAAATTGCAATAGGTACCTTGTACCTACTTAATTGCTCCCAAGTTCCCAACATAAAAAGATTATTTTCGTAATATTAAAAATATCTTGACTGTAGAAAAAATACTTTAGTCCATCTATTTGAAATGATTAAATCTAAACAGTGTAAGATATAATAAAATATGTCGTTGATATCTGCAGTACATACTTCAAATAAGATATAAAATTCCATATAAAAATTCTCACAGATAAATATTTGCCTTCTGATACCAGAATGAATAATGTCCATTCAGAAAAAAAAAATTCACATACACTTTTAAACAAACTTATCCAACTCCACTTAACCTAATACCGATTCGATTATCACAATCGCTGGTGCGTATCGATACTTAATCGATAAATACGTACTGGTTATAGCTCGCCTCCCGGGATCGTTCACCGTGATACAATTCGATATGATGCTTACAGCGAGTATGGTAAACACACGCGAGTACATTTCTTCAGAGTCGCGTATCAACTGATAACTGGAACATACATTAATATAAGACAAGTCTTATACAATAGACATTTGTTACTTAATTAGTTGATGTTGAAAGAAAAATTTGTTGGTTTAGTTGGCGGTTTACTGCACATTTAAAAACAACGGTATATTAAGGTTTGTTTACACAAATTGATTGGGTTATTCACAGTAATGACTAGCTTCTATATTGACGCCATTATTTCATATATTATTATTTTTCTGCATTATTTATTAAAAATCTGCGACCTTTAGCATTTATAACAAAATAGATTCTCCAGTTGGAAATGGTAGTAGAGAGGGTTAAAGGCGAAATTACTGTGAGAAATAACCTATGAAATAAAATTACACGAACATTTCTACGTAAAAAAAATAGAAAATTTTGTACTACGTTTTAGTGAGACTTGACATTATCAGTGTAAATATAAAATAATATTTTATGTCCTGAAACTACGTGCCGCTTACCTCCATTCTCAAGGTTTACTACATTTTTATCTATTTATTAAGTACTTAGTGGCTTTTAAAATATATCGTCACAACAACATACATAATTATTCAGGACGTGTCATTAGTTAATTTATGACAGGTATAAAATAAATACTTATCCATGATCGGTGTTTACAAATACAAACTAAAAAGAGCTAAAAATATTATATATACTCAAAACAAACGTATCAGGAAAATTATAATTAACTTGAAATATCTCGGACCAGATAAAGGAATCGATTTTAAAAACAAAAAAGTTCTTATTTACACAACCTCCACACACATCACAACACTAAGTGAAAAAAAATCTAACAAATAAATGTTAATGTTTTTTATTACTTTTCTGTTCTCGTTTGTTAATTATTACGAGTAGAATCGAATTGCAATTAGCTCTCCGAGAGCTGAAACCATCAAAGGCAAGTAAAATGCTTCATTCGCTGATTTCCAATGGAGGTAACAAAAATATTATAAGTATAAGTAGTCATAAAAATATATTGGAATATGTAGGTATAAGTAGTTATTGACAACCCTTACGAATTACTTCAAACTAAATATTAAAAAGTAATAACTAAAATCAGTTACCGCTCTATGATTGAATCTTCTACACTATGTTACTCATGGTAAGTACTTTTAAATCATAAACAAAGTAATTTCCACATTTTTTTGCACCGACATACTTACTTTTACTGAATGTTACTTACCATAGTTAAGAAAAACAATCCAAAAAAAAGAGATAGATTGAATTATAATATTATGTATTTCGTAATATGCATCATAATTGTTAAAGTTATTTATTTGATTAAGTATGTCCCAGAATTTATATTTTTCACTTTCAGGTTAACCTGAATCTAGCTAAAACTTACATCCAAAACTAAGCAGAACTGTATCTATAGAACGGTAATCTGCATAGTATAGACACTTAAATATAGGTAGGTACCTATTAACATTACAAAACTCTAGCATAAAACCTAACCTATAACAATCAATGTTAGTTACATAAAACGACGGTACCTTGAAGTTGCCAAAAATCGCAGATGCACTCACTGCGTGTCAGTAGTCAGTCAACGAGCGGTCGTAACTTGTATGCAACAGTTACGAATATAGGTTACCCACTATTTTTCGTATGCGCGTGCCATGTAGAGAGGGGGGGGATGGTCAAAAACTCCTCTTAGAGTTCTTGATACTACTGATTTCTTCTCGAGAACTCAGAATATGCTGTCATAAAACCAGAAGCCGTGGTTCCTGGTTATGTACCTACTACACCACGACGTCGATGATTTGACCTCTGTTTCCTGATTTTTGAGACCACAGATTTAATATTAGAAGCCTTATAAAAATCTCCACTGTTCAATCAGAAAGATGATGGGACCTTCACTGCACTCGATAGATGAAAACTTATTGTATAAATTAAGCGCCTGGAAATATAGTGGTAGCAGATTCTCTGCCCCACATTTAGAGGCAATTCGCTGAATGTAACAAGTTTGAACAGATGTTGTGATATAACCATGGCTTCGAATTTATCGAGGGAGCGAGTGGAAATCATACCTAAAAAGAACGGTTTGTTTTCCCAGACCTACTAATCATATAGGTACGTCAAGTTATGGATTTGTATACCTACTTGTGTACGCCATATCATGTTCTCGCAACTCCCACCCAAAAAGTTGAGAGCATAAATAAGCTGCAAGAGATCTTCTCTCAAATGTATGTAAAAAATAGACATGCGCAATGTTTTGCTTCAATTTATTTGCTCTTCGACGTATATAACATTTGCTCAAATCTTAATTATTACATATGTACCCTATTTTCTGAACATAACTTAATAGATCTTAAGGTAATAAATATACACATATTTGCCAATTCATTTTGGTACATGATCATTTTCAGCCATTTCTAACTAGTATGTGATTATAATCCCAGCGCTGTATTGACGATCCACCGCGTGTATGGAGCAGTTCTGGTGTTGACACCAGGGAAGCGACCCTGGCCGCAACCTTGGGTCCAAGAGTACACACCAACCACTTCACCATCTCTGCCCAGGAGTGGACTGCCGGAATCTCCCTGGAATGAACAATAACTGGCTATAAGTATAAGTAGAATTATCGGCTGATCCGAATAAAAAGACAATGCAAGACAATGAGTCATTTAAAAAAGTTCTTTACTCTGTAAGTAGATGCATGTCAATTCTTGGTAGGTATTGAAGTACCTACCTAAGTAAACTATGTTTTCAATGTATAACATTTTTACTATTTTGAATATGCTGAAAAGAGGTAAGCTCCTTACAGTTGTAGTTATTATATTGGTAAATACATGAAACATTAGTAAATACAGTAAACAAAGATATGAAAGACATCATACACTCATCAATTCTGGGATCGAAAAATCAAAAAACAAAAGAGGTTGTAAGAAAAGAGATAAAGTACCTGACACTGTCCTCTCAGTCCAACGTCGAGCCAACCTGCGCAGACCATGTTGCTGGTGACAGTGAAGCCCAGCTCGCTGTACCTGTTGGCGCATGTTTGCGGGAGCACGACCCAGATTTCGACGTGGCGGAGCTGGTCTGATGACTCTCCCATCATCTGGGACAAGGTAATATAATATAGTAAATATTATTGCATACATAGTTTTTTTGGCATATGGTTCTAGAGTCATGACTTTATTTATTTCCATGCAAATTACCTTCAAAATTGATCTGTTAATCTTTGACTTCATTAGATATTACTTTATTGTGTAAAATTATCATCACCCTTTAAAGTTGGCCTCTCAAATTATGTTTCTCCAATTCTCAAATCCCCATCACTTACATATTCTCACTTATCATTATATTTCTCGCCTTTACCTATTTAGGGTCGGCTTTTTGAGTCCCTCCATTTCATTCGGTCATCAGACAAATCAACATTCACTTAACAATCTCTCTTACGTTATAAATAGATACTTATAAATCGATTAATTACCGAGGTATCACCCCAACCAATAGCCCGAACAACTTGATGTTCGGTGAAAGTATAAGCAGCACCACCAAGTCTTGCCACCTCAGCGACATTAGGCTGCAGCGCCATAGCAAACCTGGTCCTCAGCACGGCGATATCGTTGTCTAGGGTACGTGCTGAGAAGTCAGGATGTGCTATGATGCTGCTAATAATGTGGACGGTGCCACCAGAGTTGCTGAAGGAGGAACCAACTCTGGCTCTCCACCATCCTGCTAGATCCTCTCTATAATAAGTATAAAAATACTACAGTAATTACTACATTTATCTTAGTGATATCGTGGTAAAGCATAGGTACGCACTTGCACAAAAATAAAACAAGCTTATTGATTTGATGATTAATGTTTATACATAGGTTGACAAATAATTGAAAAACACTCTACAATATTTATAATTTATTGATTGTAAAAATAGAGTGTTATTCTATCTATATGATATAGGTTCAGAGATCTCAAAAAAACATTTAGTATGTATTGTCACTATCTAACCGTCTTATAGGGCGACTCTTTAACGATACTAATAGAATAGAAATAGCAGTTCTACTTACTTCTCATCGGTATAGAAACATGATGCAGATGACAGTATCGCTGATGCTGTAATGATGGTCCCTCCACAAGCTTGCTCGTATGACCCAGCACCGCGGTTGGTTAGCAACGATACTGCATGTGGGTAGTTGTTTATGGTGGTCAATGAACCGCCGGATATCCTCTGTTCACCTGAAAATATTAAAAGTGCCTTTTTATTTTTGATGAGCTTGATTTAGACTTTACATATATTTGGTCTCTATAAAAAATGCCACGCTTTGCCAATTTAGCTTATTTAAGTTATGGAATAAATGGTAAATTAATAGTAAGAAAATCAGATTTCTTATCATCATTAAATCATATTTTATTTTTCTATTTAGGTACATATTGTCATACAAATTAAATGTGTATAGAATTTCAGTCTAATCTATTGAGTTGCAAGATTTCACTCGAATTACACTCACATTGCAAGTTAAATATTAAAATAAAAATAAAAACTTATAGGAAAAAGATACAAACACTCACCTTTAACATTAACGAAGAAGTAAATAAAAAATAAAACGGAAAACTTCATTTTAATTATAATTATTCAATCAACTCAGTACTTAATACCTAAGACAGCACCTAAACGAATAATTGAAGTAAAGTTTCCTTATCGTTATCATTCCGGTAGGTATTATCATTTTTGATGATCAAATTAGTTAGGGTATTTTATCAATCAAATTAGTTTGACCTTGGATAGTATTCATATGTCACCGTAAAATAAAAAAAACTGTTAGATTATTTTATCTATCTCATGAGATTGTCCAACTTACCGTACGCTTTACCATTAAAAGCATTATATTTCGGTACATGATTACAATGCATAGACAAAATTAACGGAAACTTACCTGCCCTAGGTATTCTTATTTTAAATAAGTAATCAGGAGATTCAATTAAAAACAAAATCCTATCCTAAAATAACGTCACCTTATTTCAGTCACAATCTATCGAAAATTTCAATTTAATGACAAAAGTCAAATGTAACGCTTATCACAATTTACGGTGACATAGGTATATATTTAATTTATTTCAAATACATCTTCACAGGCACTTGCTCGGTTTAGAAGGTTGCTTTTGCTATGAGCCGGCAATAACCTCAGCAATTACTCTTGAATATATATTATACTAGTGGATCCCCGCGGTTTCACCCGCGTTCGATGGGAATCTTCAATTTTCCCGGCAAAAAAGTATCCTATGGCCGTCCCCTGGTTCTAAGCTACCTCCTCACCAATTTTCAGCCAAATCGTTTCAGACGTTCTTGAGTTATAAGTACACGACTTTCTTTTATATATATAGATTATAGGTATATTCGATTTCAAGGGTCATCACTGCACACCGAACACGGATCACAGCGGTTTTTTTTTGACCCAGGGGAATCGTCATAGGATACCCGGCGGTTCCCCCCGGAGCTGCCGGGTATCCTATTCCCTCTATCCTATTCCCGGGTTATGTGAAGACTCACCGGCACAGAAGGTGGCCGGTGCCTACCCACTAAACCCCTGGGGTTCCAATGACGCCTCGGCGCCGTGTGGCGGAGCTGCGGGACACGCGTAAGCCTTACAACCGCATGCCCCGCCGGAGCGTTACTACAACCATGCAATAATTTCCTCCCTTTTCTTTAATAAATAAAATCAACGTAGCTTTGACAACTTCTGTAGTGAGGTCACTACCACTAGCCAAGAAGCTTGAAATCAGTAGATATCCATTCATTACCCACTCCAAAGTTATCATAATATATACAACGCGTCAACACGCGTGTGCTAAAAATATTGGTCTACTTTTGGAAAGACTTACTTTTACTTTAATTCAAAAAGTGTGAGGTGGGGAATATGGAACATATTTCTATAAGTTTGATCTAAAGAAATACTTACATTTGAGCCATTTATCCTAACTAGCATTAGATATAACATTCTGGTTACCGTAGAACAATTTCTGTTTAGTTAGGAATATGATGATCACCTTTCTAAGGTGTAAAAATATCCCAGGATAATGAGGTTCAAAATAATAATATCTATTATTGAATAGAAAATCAATTTAATAACAAATATATCAAAAATAACAAATCATTACATGAATCGAATAAATGCATTTATGTCCTCTAATATCACAACAATAAAATACGTATCTAGATATCATCAGTCGGTAAGTCCGTATTTTTTAAAGTTTTCATGAAAAATACTATATATAAATCAATAGCTGTGTTTCACAAAACTATTGATATTTATAGACAACTAATAACTGTTACTATCTTTTTAGGCATATTTTTAAGTGTACCAAATAGACGAGAAACTACCAAAGCCTACCAAATCATCACCTTTGAAGGGAGTATAGAAAAATAAACACAATAATTTCCAATCTATTGGGTACCGATGATTTAATATTCTAGCTGTCAAAGCTCGTACAAATACTGCTTTTTTTTTAAACTTGTTGCGTAGGCAAAGGTTTTTCTGTCAACGGCTGCTTCTTGATGCTATTCCTGAAGCTGGTTCTCAGTCTCGTGACCCTCGCGAAAGTCCATTCGCGGTTCTTCTTCGGGCCGAAGCATATTCCGACGGAGAGGATCAGTAAGGAGAAGAATATGATCATGAACCACAAACAAGCAGCGGGAATGGAACCTGCAACAAATGATAAACATAATTAATTAGTATTTATTGTAGAAAGAAATCCTCTTTGATGTTGACTGTCATATTTCTCTATTGAATGGTCTCTCATGGTCCAGTGACTACTTAGTGCACGTGATCAGAAAATATGGATAATTTTATTTGCTCACAATAAACTATCTAAAATGGCTGTAGAACAACGAACAAAACTAATCATCATCTAATAAGTATATAAAATTCTCGCAGCTAGTTTTATATATAATTCTAGTAAAATTCATATGAAGTCTAATGAAGTCATCTAAGTCTCAATTGTTTATAAATGCCTTCATTCCATTTTCATAATTGCATTAATAATTATACCAGATATCACTTTTATAAGAACAATTGCAAATTTATCATTCCAAAGTTTCAGCACGTGTCAGATTCAAAATTCGAACCAAATAAAAAACACTTGAGAGGTGTCAAGGGACACCCTCACCCCTTAGTGAAGGAATTGTAATACCTAATATTTTTTTGTGTTATAATAATATTTTTTGTACGCACATCAAGTAGTAGGTAAGTAGTATAGTGCGCGCGGAACTAGAAGGCCGCGCCTTAGGCGACGCGCCACTCGGAAAAGTGACGCAACTATTTTTTGGTCTTAATTTTTTCCGTCTAGCCCTTTCGCAACGCGCGTTAAGGAACTACGTTCCAAAAATAGGTACTTACGTCCAGGCTCCTCAACAACGGGCAACAAGCTATGCAGTGCATGGTCTGTGGACTGGGACAACTCCATATCGCGACCCACCACCTTCGCGGCGACGGTCCACGGGTGCCTATCCAACATCGTGGGGTTCGGTATAACGATACCACACACGCCGTATTGTAGAGCGTAGTTCGTGTAATACTGCGGTGGCATGTTCTCTGTGGTGAAACCTAAAAACAAAAGAGCGAAAGTCTGAACAAGCTGTATTGAACAGAGGGTTTACCTACTCCCGAAAACGATTCGACTGGGATTTTGTTTTTGATTTCAACTTGAACTCCTATTGGTTAATCCCGAACCAATACAAATAAAAAATCATGATGGCCGTATGAATAGCACAAAAATTTTTAGGTACATGAGCAACTCAGACTCAAGAGTAGATCTCACATAAAGACGAAAGTGAAAAAGTCATCGTTATCACTGTTGCTGTTATCTAGTACATTTAACATTGAATATATATGAAATAGTTTTAAATATGTTATGATAATTTATGTTATTAGAACTCAAAATTTTATAGGCTAAATTGAAAAAGTTATCAGATTAAAATCGTTCAATAAATATATTTTGTCTCCTGTTTCTAGACGGGCCCATGTTCTTATAGCACTTAAAACTTTTATATGAGGTGATATGACCACCTCGGGCAACTCCAGCTAAATAATTTTTTGTCATATCTATTATGAAGATCGCAGTGGATCGCGAAAACCTATACTTATATTTAAATTCCTCTTCTTCAAGTTCTTGCAGTGGATTGTACCGCGATTTATAAAATTGAATACTTTAGAGAGCATAGTTCAGAACATAGTTCAATTTCATTTATCAACTTTATGTCGTCCAAATCTTCCGTCTCTTTCCAAATAATAAAATAATAAAAAAAAAATTGCACAAAACCGGCGCGTAAGCAACACGAGAAATCAAGAAATTATGATAAACATTCACCACAGTGACAACTAAATGACAAATTACGTCATTACGACACCTTAACTCTGGTTTAAATTTTACTCTGAAAGTAAAGTCGGAATAGCGTACTCACTCCTTACTCTTTGTTTATTAATAATGAAATTAGTTACTTCAGTCTTAATACTTGGAGTATAGCTACTCCTGCCCTGCTTTAGTCTACTTTTATTAATAACAGTATAGGTGTTTATTGTTCTAGAAAGAGATTGCAAAATATTTTAAACATATAGGTATTTACCGAAGCCGTCGATACGGACGAATCTGCAGTATTCCAGCTGGGGTCCACCATTGACCTTGGCTTCGACTAGAAGGTTGTTCTGGATGTCCCATGTTACATAAGCGTCAATCGGCTCTGAAACGTGATAAATACGCAGTTGTTTATTTAGCCCTATATCTTTTGCGTTGGTTCGATTCTAACTACAATATCTTTTGTGTCCTCAGGATTTAAAAATAAATGAATGCGTTTTAAAAACCTTAAAAACGAGTTAAAATGATCCAAATAAACTAAAATTCAATCTATAAAACTATCAAATGGCTTTTATCTCGAATCAAGAGTTTTAGGAGATAAATTACTAGAAAATATATAAAAAAAATAAAATTAAGAAGAATAAAAAATGTATACCTTCAACGGTGACTTGAATGTTGACACGCTGCTCTGCCTCCGAGGAGTCAGGGAAGCCGACGTGGCAGCTCCAGCGGCCGCTGTCCCGCGCCACGAGCCCGTCGAACCTGATGCCGCACTCACCGGCGTCGAAGCCGGCGCCGACGTATTGGTACGCTGGTGAGCTGGTGTCTGGAAATAGAAGTTTAAATTTTTATGCTTGCTCAAAACGCTATATCTAGATTAACTATGACTAAATTCGACAACTTACGTTTGTAAATGGTTAATGTGACGCTTTTTAACAAATTGATTTAAAAAATATATATAATTAAATATCCTCGTAATTGCACTTCTCTTGCAGAATAGCCATATGTTTGAGTATATATCATTAGGTATTTTAACGTTAAAGAAGCAATTTATATTACCTATATATTAACCTACCTAACACCTTAACTACCTCTAAACTTATTACATCCGTAGTAACTGATATTGTACTTCTAAAATTCTAGTTCTAGCAGTTTAAATATAAGAAACTAGTTGACCCGCGCAACTTCGTTAGCGTCACTTGCCCGTTTTTGATTGATGCTCCACTCCTATTGGTCCAGTAGTCTGAGATTAGGTCGTTCAAGCAAACAAACAAACTCTTCAGCTTTATATATTAACGATAAGTAACTAACCAGGTGACACACTGAAGGTGGTTCCGTTGCCCGCCCTGAAGTAGCAGTAGCGGATGGGGGACTGGACTGAGCAGGACATAGTGACACTTTCTCCCTCTTCTCGCGTCACCTCAGTGGCGACAGCTGTGAGGGTCGGCACTGGAAACAAAAGCATCAATATGAATACTGAGGATCACCAAATCTTCAATGTTACAGTTATCATGTTCTACATTATGTGCAAAATTGTATGTGTAAGTAAGGATTCCTTAGTGAGAATTCTGTCATTGTTGGTAAACACAACCTGAGTGTCCGTGGTAAGAAACTCCTCTGAAACCGCAGGGTTCGAGAGCAATGGTAGAAGGAAGGTAAGTATGGTGGTAGATGGTATAAATAAATAAATTGTGGTATTTTGTAAAGATGTCGCCTTTTTGCCTGACTTGATGCCGCCAAAAACGTGTCTTGATGAGTTCCTGCATCTGTACATGAGAGCCAGTTCCCTTCTAGGTCGGAATCATATCCATAGCCAAAATTGATCATTGATGGTATGAGGTAGACCGAATGCCAGTACGTCGACCTGCAGACATAAAAAGAAGAAACATACCTTGGACTACGGTTGCAGCAATCTCAGGAATGCTCAGGGACCAGGGGCACAGGACTGGGAGGAAGCCGTAGTAGATCTCCTCGTCAGTCTCGATGGCACAGCGCCATAGACCCAGGTCGCTGGTGCTTGGGTTGTTCATGCGGATTCCGCAGTCGTGGCTGTGCACATTGGACTCGTAGCTGAAAGATTTCCAACATAAATTATGAAGGGTCTAACTAGACATCTTCTTACTAGCCTTCCCTCTTTTAGATCAAGATAGGGGTAAATAGTAGAATGTCTTTGATGAAACTGGTGAAATAAGCCCTAAAGAATTTCCGGTAAATAAAATAAAGTGAACTAGTTATATATTCTATTAGCTGATTAAACTTTATAATTTATATAGTATCATTATAAACCCAGTGGAAAGGTGTGTCGGTATTTAAAAGTAGGTGAGTGCGTCACTGGACTTCACCGCTATCAGACAAAATAATACTAATTAGGTAATCTATCTACAATAGGTATTCTGTCTAGGTTAGTATGATAACAATTTGTTAAGGTTTTGAATAACTTGTTTTGTGTTAATTTAATTATATAAATTCATAATCGGACTATCTATATTAAAATTATAAAGCTGAAGAGTTTGTTTAGTTCAACGCGTTTATATCAGGAAATACTGGGCCGATTTGAGAAAATTCTTTCAATGTTAGATAGCCCTATATTATTGAGGAATGCTATCGGTTATATATCACGCTACGGCCAATAGGAACGGAGCATCAATGAAAAATGTTACAAAAACGTGGAAGTGACGTTATCGAAGTTAAAACCACATCGCCTAAGGGAAAGTTGTGAGTATCTACCCTAACAAAGTTGCTAGTTACTATTGCACCAAGGTTATCTTACGTTGTATAATCCTTCATTAAACAACGAATAATATCAATAACGTTATTGATATAAAAATCTAGAAATTGAAACATTGTTTGATGATCGATCAATGACTTCTTCCATACAATAAATAGGTCGATAAGATTACTACATAAGACAAATACTTATCGTTTGATAAAACAGCTTAATACCAATATGGTTGTTAGCAATATACCAATAGGTTTATTTATTAAATATCATTGTATTATTTTAGATCGGATCCAAGAATTTGACGTGTATTTCACAAGATGTTTTTTTTTATTGTTGACATATTAGTAACTAATACATAATAATTTTCTTTCCTTCCTGAGGTAAAAGACAAATAAATCATGATAAACTAAAAAAGCATAATGAAATATTTAGATATCGATGATACAGGTAATCGATTACTTAGAACTTTATCGAACAGAACTCTCATTACAAAATGATAAAGATTTAGTTGGTAATTTTTCCTTTGTCTATAAAATGGTTACTACCAGGTTTCAACCAAATAGGTACCCGAAGTACCAGACCATAAATGTGTCCAAAATAATCATTTTGCTAATTTACGATATGACCATAGATAAGTTTAATAACTCTATATCGTCTTTCATATTTAGTACCCATAAGCTATCAAGTGCAGCTGTGTAGCTACAAGCTATAAACAAATTTATGCAGTTGAATTTAGAAGCAGCAGTAGGTATACGCGTATGTTATTCAATAGTTTTAAATACAATATCCATGCACTATCTTATATATAAAATTCTCGTGTCACAATGCTAGTTGCCATACTCATCTGAATCGGCTTTACCAATTTTTATGAAATTTTATATTATGCATAGGTATTCAGTTGGTCTGAGAATCGGCTACTATCTATTTTTGATACCCCTGTGATCACGGGAACGGGAACTAAGCGGGTGAAACCGCGGGGGGGTAGCAAGTATTATGTAAAATTTGTTGATCCGCGCAATCCGCGGGCCCTTGCCCATTTTTTCCAAAGTACGTACGTATATAGCTTCCTCGATAAATGAACTATCTAACACTGAAATATTTCAAATCGGACCGATAGTTCCTGACATAAGCGCGTTGAAGCAAACAAACAAATCAATCAGCATATTAGTATATAGATTCAACATACTTAGCAGATTCGTGGAAGATGTAATCGTCATCACCGATGCCAGGGCTGGCGATGAGGATCTTGCCTTGGGGATTCCTGAACTTGCAGGCGCGAACTTCGTAACTCGTGTTAACTGAGCAGGATACCATTACGGCTGGTTTGTCAGTAGATACAGTTGTCAGCACTGCAGCTTTAGGGGCTGAAATAAAAGAAAACAAATCTGAAGAATGTTATATACATAGGCACGTTACAGCACTAAATTGAGTTCCAAATGCTTTAAGAATGGCTATAGAAATATTCATGCAATTTACGCATTCCAAACGAGAAGAGTTCAGTTTCAGAGAAGTTTAAAAGGCAAGATATTGGTAAACAAATATACGTAACGTATTCATGTACCTGCCTAATGCAAACTTTTCAGAGCTACAAACTAATTCCATTTATAAAAGCTAGTGTATATATCAATTGAATTAAAGACATTGATAGCCAAGATTATCATGACGGTATAGCAATTAAATATAGCCTGCTCTAGAATGCATCAGAATTAGTATCAGCTATTTTAGATAATGTAGGTTGAGCTCTGATGATAACCGAAGCGCTTGCACAAGGCACTGATTATTCACGTTACTTCAATAGACGATGCTATGCAATGTAAGGGTCATGAGTATACTTGGAGAAGTATTAGAAGATCTTTGTACCAAGTAATACTATGTACGACTAACTTTATATTTAAGTTTCGACAATGGCCAACACATTTAGCGATGCACTTAGTTCTGTAAACTGACATTGTTGGCTATTAAGTTACAAAGTAAGTATTAGCTACTCTAGAAGAGATTGTTAATGAAGAACAATCACAGGTCGAATCATATATTATGTAAATTGTGCTAATGAATATCATTGTATGGTAGTGCTACCTATGTAAATATTAGAATCTACGAAACGCTACAAATAATAAAGTAACTACCGGTACCTACGTAATGTAACAAACAATAGTGAAACTAAGTTTATCAGTTTGATAAAATAAGACTTCTCTTTTAAAATATTATCTCATACATTCTCAGAACTAGGTAGGTATCTCGATGTGTGTCAAGATAAATATATTTTGAGTAACATACCTGCATGCTTTACTGCGACGAGGAAAGTTTGTTCTTCCGTTTGAACTTGGCCTGCGAGTCCAATGGTCAGTTTCCAATATCCATTATGTTCAGTTGTTGCTCTCTCCAAATCAATTAAACATCTGCCAAAACCATCGAAAACGACAAAGCCCGAGGGGTCTGCAACTCTGCAGTATATTGCGTTTTCAGGCCCAACTGTCACGTTTACTGGCCTATTGGTGATCCAGTCAAGGTTCCCTTGGGTTTCGACTGTCCTCTCTAAAATAAACACATATAAACTATTACAATCACCTTTCTTTGTTCACACTCGTATGTGTCAAATAGTTGACAGGTAAAAACAATATAGCAAAACTTTGTAGGTTGTTTTTTATATTGTTTTTACCTGTTACGTAGATATCGATATGAGTATAGTATATGACCGAGTCTCCATACGAAATACGCCATGTTCCGGCCGCATCTTTATTAACACTGCTCACATAGAATTGACAGTTATTATTATTGACTAGGCGGGTTTCAAAAGTGGTTTCGCTGCTCGAAGGTGCGGTAAGGCCGCAAGTGCCATAGTACTTGCTATCAATGGAATCCCTCAGGCTTAGATATAAATCATTGCCTTCGGTGACAGTTATCTGCGATTGAACTGGGTAGACGAATTCTGTAAATAATAAACAAATGACAACAGCATAATTAATCATGTTAATTCGGTTAGCTTCCAGTTATCTCATTGTTAATACAATTAAGATCTTATCACCCCAACGTGACTCGATACGCGTACGATTTCAATACAATATATATTAATCCGAATATCATAAATATTACCTTCGACGGAGATAGTAAAAGGTAATCTTTTTTCGATAGCATAACCGAATCTTTTTGCTTGAGCGAGCAACATCCATTGCCCGATGTTTTCTGTGGTTACTTGTATAATGACTCCACATTCGACGTTATTTTCTTCTACTATTTCTACTCCAGGAATATTCAAGGTGGCGAAAGGATGTTCTATGCCGTCGGGTGTCTTGATCGAGCAACCTTGGCCTTCAACAAAGTCAACCTTCGCTACTGACACTGTCTCACTGCTACCAATCTTCGAGTTTATGTGCTGTTCGTCTAACATTTCAATTTCTCTGTCTACAGTCTCTTCCCCCGCTGGTTTATAATCTTCGATAGCTTCATCTGGTTGTGTTGTCTCTTGAATAGTTTCTTCTGATGTACTTTCAGGAGTAACTTCTGTGGCTGCTGATGTGAAAATTTTAATTAAGGTTAATTAACCAACCCTGTTAATACAGCTTCACCTTCATCAGCAAGTAATTTGCGGAGATATAAACGTTGCACATTCGACATGTCATGTTTTACACACACTACTACTATAGCACCCACTTCACTGCCAAAACGGATTATCACTCCCTACAGAAGACATTATTGAGCCCAGTGTGTAAAAATGTCGAATTTATGTGGAATGTAATGAATGATATAATTAAATAAAAGTTATGTTGCTTACCTCCATTTACCTCAACCTTATACACCTGAGTCCTCTCAACGCCTGATGATGTAAAGTAAATGGTCCAATAACCAGCATCTTCTGGAGAGATGTTCAATAAAGTGACAGTACATCTTGACATTTCATTGCCTATAAGTTGCACGACTTTTTCAGTTAATTGGCCTTCTTCTCCCGGCGTGAAATTGATAGTATCTATATGAGGGCCATCCAAGAAGCACTTTTCGGGTTCTTGCATGAATGTCACTACAGAGAAGGTGAATGCTGCTCCTGCCTCTACATTTACCGGGGTGTATTCAGCTAAGGCACCGCCTAAGGAAATAATATAAAAAAAAGATTATGATAGTTCCCTTATGTTTCAAGATTAAGGGTGAATACAGAATAACTCCATTAGAGTCGACCTTGTATACATTAGTACCTGTGAAAGCTTTCATGAATGAATAAATACACATATTTCATTATTGCACCGAAGTACTCTGTCATAATTATCATTTAAACATAAAAAATATTTTTATCCTAAGTATTTTGCCTAACCGCAGTCCGGGTTCCCGGATAGAGTAAGTAGGGTAGTTTGGGTTATTCAAAAAAATCAAAATCAAAATCTTTTTTATTCAAATAGGCCTCAATAAAGCACTTATGAATAGTCACTATTAAAGCTCGGTTCTGATGGTAGTATTAAGCTTTATACCCCACTTTTAGAATGCTTTAGAAGGAAGAAACTGTTTTAAGAGGAAAATCTATGTGAACCAACTCTTTGTAAAATAAATACATAAACAAATAATATAAAGGATGTCTGCGGAGTTTTCGTAGATCGTATTGGTGATCAATCAAAAATGCACATTCATCACTATGTTGTAATGTGTCAGGAAACTTTGGTGTAGGTACTAAGTGATTTTTTACATCCGCCTCTGCTCTATCATATTAAAGATATATTTGTTACTTGATATATGTAGCCTATGTAGATAGTAGAATACTTATAGATACGAGTTTTTTGCCAAGTGCAAGTAATATTTTTTATTTTTCCCGTTGCAATAATTACTAGTTAAAAGAAATATCATAAATGTTATTAATTAGTATAGGAAACCATAATTTAAATATGCAACCAATATGAGAATAAATAAAAAAAACTCGAAATATTTTTAATAGCTTTTTAAGCCGGTAGTTAGGTACTTATTTTTAGGCAGTAGAATTTAGATAAATACTTATTTCATATCACTGACTGGGTACTTTAGGACCATGTATGAGGAAAATAAGTAAAATTCCACTAGGTAGGTAATTAAATCAACAAGCTTACGAACCGGTATCTACTACTCTATCACACTGTAAAATGTACATAAAACATATTGAAAACGTATAAACGTTAGAATAACAATTATAAATATGTAGGTACTTTGAAATCGCGACGCAGTCATTGGCAACTCACGAAAAATTTAGGCCCCAATTTCCGCGGTACTTTACCCACCTCCAAGAACTGTAATGTCAATGACCTCTGATACTATATTGGTTCTCAGATATTTAAAATATTAACTAAAAACAACAATATCTACGTAAGTTTAGAAGCAGCTGTATCATTTCCATGTATTTTATTATCATTAAAAACATTTGTAACTATCTATGTAATTGAAAAACAAATAACCTAACCTCTAAACATTCTAAATTTAATAATATTGCGTAACTAATGCGTAAAAAACACCGGCCGGCCGTAACTACCGAAATAATTTATTTACATTATGTTTTACATGTTTCAGTCGATCATTCTAAATTTTTTTTAGTACGGATGGATGAATGTTTGTTACTTTTTCACGCAAAAGCGACTTTACGGATTTACATAAAATTTGGAACAATTTATAACCTGGATTATCACATAGGCTAGTATATCACGGTAATATTTAAAAAATCCAGGGAACGCCGGTGAAACCGCGGGGAATCAATAGTCATTTATAATTAAATACCTGTTAATACAGCGCTGAGCGCTATCCAGAGTGCGCACGACCGCATCCTGATATCACAGAACGACAACTGACAGTGTTAAACACAAATATTTATACACAGTGCCGTCTGTATGTATTCGTCGACCTTGCGAACCGAACAATGAACGTAGTAACCGATAACATATCCACTGATATGCTTTCGAAGCCTCAGACTTATGTTCTAATTACATTCTTCTTTTCAGGAAGTACCTACCCTAATACCTTTATCAGAAACGAACCTTTCTATGAAAGACCAAGTTGTCTGTAATGGGTTTTATAAATTTATGCGCAAATGTTAGGTCAATTGTTCATCAGAAGAAGAGAGCTATTCAAATCGTACCTAGCTTGTGAACCATAAAATACTAAGTAGAAATCATAACAAAGGCATCTTGAGTGGAGCCCTGTGGCACACCCAGTTTACAATACTTTTTACATTTTGTATATTTTAAAGTTAATAAAAATGTATATCATTGAAATGAAATTAAATGAAAGCTTGTTTTGTCGGTTAGCTAAAAAGTTCTAGAAAAACATTCGAAAGACTCTACATACCTCTTATCCTATCTTTTTTTTTGTCTAGGAGGAAATGCCTTCGTATACCCGCCGCTGAGGGCACAGCGACGGGTTATGTCCGGCTTGCACGGACTAAAACCTCCCCGTGTCCTTCTCGCCGTTGCCGGAGCTGCGGAAGATTCTACATACCTAGATTTACCTAAGTAAAAGTGCCATATAGGTACCAGTTGTAGGTAGGTATACTCTTATAAACTTTATTTTCTCCCCTTATAGTTTTATTGGCGTTTATATTTTCTCACAAGTGTAGGAGACCTCCCAGGGACCCTACGAAGTGTCATATGACCATGATTTCTGTAAGTTAGGATATTATTTTTCAGTTAGACCGTATATTAATCCAAGTCTTTATAAGTAATAGCAGATGCAATGAGAGAGCAGAGAGTTAAGAGCTGTCCTATGCTTACAAAAATATGTAAATAATAATATTAGAAAAGATAATTAGTAGAAAATAATTTCAATCGTGATAAGAGCACTAATGTCGTGGCAATAAAATAATGTAACATTATATTACATGAATACTGGTTATGTATGGTATTTACTTTTATTCTATAGAGCGTATTGCGTAGTAGATATTTCCATTTGCAAGGAATTAGAACATGAGGATAACAGTAGATCAAAAGAAAGGTAGAGGAAAATTCTTATCGTCAAAAGTACCTAAGACAAAATTAGATATATTGTCAGACCGGTTGGTTTTGTGGTAAATGACCCTGACTTTCAGGCCGCCCCGTCGTGGGTTCGAATCTTCGAATCCCACCAAGGACAAAGATTTGTATGCATGAATATGTCTGTTTGTTCAGTGTCTGAATGTAATTATCTATTTAAGTATGTATTTAAAAAGTAGTATATCAGCTATCTGGTTACCACACCACAAACTGTGCTTGGTTTGGAACCACATTGGCCGTGTGAGAAAAATGTCCCAGGATATTTATTATTTGAAACAGCAAGATTGTTGTAGATGTTGGTAAAAGGCTGGTCAATATCGTATTCCAGTTGAATGGGTGTTATCTCGCGCATTCAAGCCCACAGTCCGTTCAGGTAGAAACTATTACATTTTGCGCAATGTTCCATATGTTTACTGCGCGTAGCCGTCTGGTGAACATCTTCACACATGGCTTCAGTTCACTACATGCCTACATTGTCAACATAAATTGTTCATAGTGAATATTATTTAATTAAAACATATGGTGACGATATTAATAATTTAATTTTCATAGAAATTATATAAAATTTCGTTAGAGTTAAGGAGTTATTAAGATATCGCGAGATGTACAGATGTTTGTTTCAGAAATCTGTACGTACACATACCTAATGTAAATATTTTATATTTCCCTTTGTTAGACTTAACCGATTAAGTTGTTTTTGGTATTAAAATGATCGACAGTAATATTTATATGAAGATCCTTGGGAAGTAAAATTAATAAATTTAAGTAGAAATCTAGCCCGGAGGGGGAAAGATAAATCCTGCGCTATTGCTGTATTCTGTTATTTCTCATTTCTTTTTTCGATTTCTTTCTTCTTACTGGTATAGAGCGTGCATATAGAAGAGATAATGTATTAGAAACTCAGAAAAGAATTAACTTGTGCAAGTTGTTCCCAATACCTACTAGCAAGTTAATTTATTTTATTTTTGCAAACTACCGTGGTTCTCACAGTAGCTATCGGTAGAGTCAAATATCGCGTCACTAATGACTCTTGATAAGGTAGCAAAATGATACGGTTGTTATTTATATATCCGCAGACGAGTTCCGGATGAACTAACTACCAGACTATCAGGACTGGTTACTATGTGTTGCAAATTTAAACAACAGATGGTGATGAATCATCTCTAATATATTTATCCCGGTCTAATTTCAACCTGTAAGTACCAGAGCGAAGTTTTCAATCCCATACCACATGCTCGTTAGTAGCAATGTAGTTTTATACGTGGCAATATAAACAAGTCAAATGTTCAATATCCTTTCGCCTTTTCTCTCGACTCAAAAGAAATGTGTAAACGACCGTGGCATACACAATGTGCATGTAGAGCGATTCTAAAGTAGTTGAACTTGTTGTGAATGCAAACAAATTTAAGCTATGTTCCGTTACAGTTAGAGATGAAGTTAATTTAACGGCTAGTGGCTGTTATATGACCTTTCGGTGCTATACGGACAACCGGCGCACCACAACGCTTCACGTCATCAGCAGTCACTGCCGGAGCCGCACGAGGGGAGCACGCTCGACTCCCATCGGTTCTAAATATTATCTAAACCCAATAAACATTAGTTAAACCACATATTTGTGAGACCGCTGTGTAAACAATACAAATATTTTGTGTTATCAACAAAACGTGCGACATAACCTCGAATTGTGTGTGATCGTTAAAGTTTTCCGCCAGGATAACGTATTTATACGTAAGTATATATTGATTTTTTTTCTTCCACATCCTTGAATTCTGGTTCCACTGACAAGCTAATATATATTCAGCCGAAATTACCATCGTTTACGTATTTCCGATAATCAGGTATATTTTGATAATTAAGTATTTATAGTTTGATGAGAAAGCATGTTGCGGCCAAGATTCCGTTATTTATATGTTCTTTTGAACTCGCCTGACTGCTATAGTCAGCCATTTCTTCATATATCGTTCGACTTACAGCGTCAGGCTATCTAAATTTCTTTATATCTATGAATATGCAATTGGCAACGTGCGTTTCTTTTTTAATGAACATTATCTCCATGCTTTGATTAACCGTTAGTTTTTATTGCAGATCCTCCGTGACTAACCTGCGGTTAGTCCGTGGTCTATTTTATTTCTATGTAGGTTATTACAGTGTGGTATTAATTACAGAATTCTCAAGTCTACCTTTACAGATATCAACTAATGTTGTTTGTAATGAAGCTTTATCCTTTTCATTATGCAAATCTAATAAAACTTTTAACATTTTCTTCAACTGTATTATCTATACTGCCTTTGAATTTTTTTAACCAAATTTTTGTTAAGCGTAAATACAAATGTTTAAATACAATGACATTTTTCTTAAGCCCAGTGTGGATGACACATGAATTGAAAAGGTTCATCCAATAGAAGCCAGTCGAAGAGCAGCTGAGCATAAATCATGTTTGTTCAGACAAATGTTACATTGAACTTAAAGGCAACGGTAAAGAGACAAAATTAACACTACACGTTTGTCTCAAACAATATGACGGAAACGGTACAATATGCTAAATCTTAACAGGACAATTTGAATGCAAAACATTTTGGTAACTTCCTTGTCATGTCATGTAATCCATAAGTCATAGGAAATCAGAACGAATCGGGAGGTTTAGTATCCCCGGTTTTAACATGATGATTAGCTAGTCTTTTGTAATAATAGTTTCAGTAGTTATAATTAAACCATTATCAATGTTTATAAATATACCCATACGGATAAATAAGGATATTTGACGTTTATGTTTATTAAATTCAACATTGAAATCGGAATATTTGATGAACCATAACGCGTAGCTTCCACAATCATTTTGTTAATTATTTAACCGTACAAGTTCATTAGCCAGCGTTTTATTTATTGCTTGTTTTGTATATATTCAATGTATGACTCATACTGAAGAAGCAATTTGTTACGAAATTCTAATTCGAGTACAGTACAGTCACCATTTTCCTCGTTATGTTGAGCAAAGCAGAAGATCTTGTTGACTTCACAAAACAATTCTTATTAACGGTGTCATGCTGTATTTACATATTTTCTTATTGTATTCAATTACATTGTATTAACGTATTTATTGGAAACTGATACTTGTAGCTTCCTTCTATAAGATACAAAATTTGTTGACTGTTTTACCTTTATGTAACATTTATGTTTGAACTTGTTTTTAACCTTATATGGATCAATACTAATATTACTGTTTACTCAATTTAATTCGCGTTAATTTGCTTGACAGGCATAAACAATAGTACATATTTATCTAAGTATATCATGAAAGTCTTTGTTTAAAATTGCATCCATTCGGACCAATACATCCTCGATCTACAAACTGTGCATTCTCTGATCTACAACATAGGATTGCTAGTGCTGCGTATACAAGACGTCTGTGACTGTGATATCCCACCGTGACTAACAATAGTTTTATAAAATTACTCCACGTACGAGCACCGAACCGGCTAACAATGGCTGTGTGTGTATGTGTGACGTGAATATAGTCGCCGAAGCATTGTTAAGACTGCTTATTGGCATTGACGTTAACATAACCATTCAAACTAAAATCATCTCTATTACTTTCAAGATAAGGGGTATGTTCTAAAGCAGGTAGTTTTGTTACCTTTACTGCTGTACAATATCAACAGATTTCTTTGCGCACTTATTTGTGAGTCATTTTTCGTCGTCTGCGTCTAATTTGTCTTGACCCAATGCTTATTATTTGTCTTAATTAGTTTGCGTGTCATCATCTTTTGACACGGTATCGTTAAATAGATGCGAGCTTCAAAATTAATAGATTTGGGACAGTCAACTAACAATTAATGAATAAACATTTGCTGTCTTAATTGGAAGAAACTTTGTTATCATATAAAATGCTAATGCGACATCCACCAGTAATAACTATATTTAAAAGTGGTTAGGTATATATCAATTGACTAACAAATATAGAAAGTGTTTCTATCAAAGTAACCCTAAGACTTTTACCCATCCACCTCATTCAAGAAGATTTATTGTTGCAAACATACACCTGTTCCTGGGTACTTTTACCGAAACATTATTCCAGAATCATAAAGGCTTAGCTGGATATGTTTAGTTCGGTGTTGCAAGTATTTTTCCACGTATTGAGGACACACAAACAAACGCATGCCATTTCTCGTTTATTGCATTAACCTGATAACCTGCTCTCTTCGATATAGCATATTTTAGAAATTACTCCTACGTGTGCTACATGTAGCAATACCTAGAGAATATATTTCGAGTTCATAATGTTTATCATCTAACTATCTAGCGCTTTCTTTCTCATCACAAATTGAATTCATGTTAAAATTATGCGTTAATTTCTGATTTCATTATTAGCTACATCATTGTTTTCTTGGTGCTTATGCTCAAAAATATCCTATTTATTATTTAGGCTTGGAACATATTTTATTTATATATCATTATGACCAAAAAACACATAATGAAAATCGACCGTTTCTGAGACTTAACTGATTATAAAGTTAAAAACTGATTATTAAGTTAAACACAGCTTTCGTATAGGTAATATGAGTGCTTGGGATTTTTTAAGGATATATAGGTACCAAGTTTTATAATTACTTTGTGAATGTAGAAATCTAAGCATCACTGAACTGGAAAATAACTGTGTTAAAAGCTCACACCATGGAAAGTAGTCGACATGCATTCATAAATCAACTTCTTGCACTTTTATATGTGAAAATGGAAACCGTTTTCTAACATTATTTATTGACTTTTAGTTGATTGATAGGTTTTTATTTATACTTACTTACTTACTCACGTTCATTTCTTTCATCCAAACCATTTATAAATGATATGCCCTTTTTATTTTAAGAGGTATTTTTAATACATCTTCCAAGTTATGCTTTAATGTCAAAAATATGTAAATACCTACATGTATATTTTCATCGACTTTCTAATGATCTTAGTAAGGAACTCAATGACTGTTGGTCAAAATCACTCGTGTGACCCAAATGACCTTACAGCGGAATCAGCAGCTTATGAACTTTATAAAGAAATTGAAGGCAAATGTCGATGAATGATTAATTTTCTTGTTTTGTAAGTATTAGTTAAAATAGTGATGCGTAAATTATTTATATATAATACGTACTTCTATCGATATCCCTGAAGATTGTTTCTTTTAACGGTCTTGATACAAACATTAATTCTTTTTTTTATACCACAAAGGTGGCAAACAGGCATACGGTCCGCCTGATGGGAAGCGGTCACCGTGGCCTATGTACGCTTGCAACACTAGGGGCGTCACTCACGCGTTGCCGACCCTGTAAGAACCCCATACTGTACTCCATTGGGAATACCATGGCGGGGAGCTCATTCCACAACCTGAGTGTTCGTGGTAGAAAACTCCTCTGAAAGCGCAGGGTTCGAGACCATTTCGGTTCCAGAGTGTGAGGAGATGAGTTCCCCGTCGATGGCGAGAAGTGCGAAGTGTGAAATTCTCTCCAATCTATTCAATGAATATACCTTTATAAACGTTTTTCAAAATAAGCATAGTTTCTAGGAATAAAGCGTAGAATGACAAACAACTTTATTGTATACTATGTAGTGATAGTAGTTTTGCAAGCACAGGACCTACCTTCCTAATTTGGATGGCTTACATAAACAATACAGATTATATAATTTCGTTGACAATAGACACAATTTCGTGAGTACAATACGTACATATATATATCATACGAACAAACAGTTATATAATGTTCAAACGACAGCCGATAAAACTGTCAGTTAATAAGGAAGTGGCTATAAAGTGTGAACGAGGCGTGCATACCAAGAGTTCCGTACAATAATATAGATCTCACTAACTTTAAAAATGTAAGAGTTTCGTAATTTTTTTTGAATTTTTTTTTAGAAATGTAATTTATTACATGCCTACACTAATATAATGTGGTTTCAAAGGCTGTATGCAGTGACAAAAATAAAACTGCACTCAACTAATGAACAACGGTCAATAATATAGATCTCACAAAGTTTATGAATATGCCTACACGAAAATAATATCGTTTAATTGGCAGTGACAATAATAAATCTGCATATATCTAATGAATAATAACAAATTTTACCTTAATTCAAGAGGAAACTACAACAGACCTATGCGCAACACCTTATGGAATATTTAATTATAGTATTATATATGCAGACAGAGTAGGTATATAGCTTGGCTTCCTTAAATACTTATTGATTACCTAATTCATTTGCAAATATACTGGTCTGCTTTAAAAATACTCTCAATTATTACCTATAGTCACTATATTTCCTTGTACATTATTACTAGAAGGTGATTAGGAAAATAGAATAGTCTTTAGTATTTTTTTAAAGCGGTGAATAGATACTCATTAAAAAAATCAGCACAATTGCTCTTTAAAATCCAGATACCTTAAGGTGCAATTTGATCAATTATACAAAGGGTTATTACACCATACAAATAAAAAATCATAAAAATGCTATAATTAGTTAAGTATACATGAATAAACATGTATTGAACGCACGCATCGTTAAACAATTGGTCATTATTAAAAACTGAAGCTAAATAAACCAAATATCTACTAAGTACGCATTAATATGTCTGTTTGTTCTGTGTCTGGTTGTAAATATCTATAAAATGTATGTATTTAAAAGTATTATGTGTAGTATATCAGCTATCTGGTTACCATAACACAAGCTCTCTTTGTAGCTTACTTTGGAATCAGATTGGTCGTGTGTGAAAAATGTCCCAGGATATTTATTATTATTTATTATTATCTACGTAAAAACATTCCACATTTTAATGTCGACTTATAATTAAATTAAGTGAAAAATAGCATCCTACTGACACTTATGCATAGTTCATACATCCTGTATGCAATGAGACATGAATCTTGTACCGTTACAGCTAGTCTTTATGACTGTAGTTCCATTCCAACCCTACTCTCCAACGCGAACGGTGCCAAGTTACTTCGACCGTTAGTACATTGCCCTTTATTGCCCATAACTTCTTCACATTAATATCTTTCTCTACAAAAGAAATTTGGTTGAAATGTAAATTAATTTTCGAATAGTGCAATACTTTTTCTTTATATCAACAAAATTCACATAGGTTCTTAAAACAATATCTAAGGGCATTTGAATTGCAGAAATTAAAGTTAATTAGCCAAAATAGCTTAGGTACATACATAAATACATACCTCAAACGTAGAAACTATATGAGAATGTAGATATAATTTATTTATTAATATGGGTAACCTAACCAGCCAGTGGATTTTACATTATGTATTATTTTAAAACAATACACAACCCTTTAATTACCTTCCAAAGATCAAATAAATTTTTCTATTTCCAAGATTTGCCACAACATTGACTATTCATAACACAATAACATAAACAGGATCATCATCGATGAATGATATTAAAATAACTAACATCCCTATTCTGAACAATACTGGCGCGTAGAGCAACGGCGGGAGGCGGTTGCCATGACAACGGTCTAAAAGACTGCGCTATTTCGGTCCTGCAGCTTTGATCTCGCAACGGAGAATTCCTCACGATTTACTCGCTACTCGCTACTCGCTCCTCGCAGTTTCGACATGTTTCGTAGATTTAGACGCAGATCGGGTCATGGGACCGAAGCTCGGTACCGCACGCCATGTGGAGTACATGACCGTTTCCTTATATACATCTATTTGGAGATGGAAACTGGAACAAACATTTTGTTACATATAATAATCAATACTTAATATTATAAAGCTGAAGAGTGTTTTGTTTGAAGGCGCTAATCACAGGAACTAATGGTGCGATTTGAAAAATATTTTAGTGTTAGACAGCCCATTTATTAAGGAAAGCAATAAGCTATATAACATCGCGCTACGACTAATAGGAGAGGAGCATCAATTAAAAATAATGCAGAAACGGGGTAAATTTCTTCTATAAAGAAGTTGCGCGGGTCAGCTAGTACTTAAGTAATGACATGACATTACGAAGTTAAAGGCATTAATATGATACTTAATAGTGGTGGCCTTATTGAAAAAATATCGTTTAAAACTATAAAACGTATCCGTATTCGTTAATAACTAAACCACGACGCGCTATTCGTGGTATTTAAAGCCATTATGTGGTCTCATCTCGAAAACCAACCGGTAAACTTCCCTCATAAGGGACAGGCCATTAATCACGTGAGCCTCGAAAGGGGGGTGCTTAAAAAAATCACGAAATATCACAAGGGGGGAGGAAGGGGTGTAGTAATATATCGCGTGTATTTATTTATTCGCGCAAACGCGTGATAAAATTAGATGATAATTAGGTATATTTGTATTTTATAAGTATAAAGAAATAAATAAGATTCTTTATAGGTACTAAAAGTAGGGTAGTCTTGAACCTCACCATGTTTTACCAAATGTTGGGTTAAAATGCCAAAATTAACATCACATGATTAATGGACGGCCCCTAACGATACTGCAATTTTTAACCGACTTTTCAAACACTCTGTAACGTCTTACGTTATCGTGGTGACATCTTTGCAACTGGTTTTGTTTCTGCAAAACAAAATAATAAAAATGTGTCATTCGATGCAAGATTTGCAACATTCCATTGCTTGCAACATTATGTTTAAACTTTTAGACGTATTTAATATTCAAATGATTGTCATCATAAAATTTGAGGTATTCCACGTAGCCCACCTAAACGAAGCCCACCCAGGGGAAGCCCACCTAAAGTATTCCACGATGCCCACCCGTAGGTGGGCTTCAAATAAAAATTAAAAATAATTGATTTTCTATTCCACGAAGCCCACCTAAGAATATCACTCGCATAGTGTGGGGACAAGAAAGAAAAATGTCCTTGGAAAAAAATATTTATTATATAAAAGACTAACTTAAATTTCTATAATCGTTCAGTCCATTTTTTTAATTTTGAAACAATCGGTGATTTTATTAAGAGCACAAAAAAGGAAAATAATAGAAAATATTTTTTTTACAATCTGTGATTTTAAACCTTGTACCTAAGATTACAAAAATGACAAATATTGTCTCACATAATGAAACTGAACGATTATAGATTTAAGTTAGTCTTTTAAATAATAAATATTTTTTTCTAACGACATTTTTATTTCTTGTCCCCACACTATGCGAGTGATATTCTTAGGTGGGCTTCGTGGAATAGAAAATTAATTATTTTTAATTTTTATTTGAAGCCCACCTACGGGTGGGCATCGTGGAATACTTTAGGTGGGCTTCCTCTGGGTGGGCTTCGTTTAGGTGGGCTACGTGGAATACCTCTAAAATTTTATGACATGACATATTTTTTAAATTAAAAACATATTTTTAACGTGTCAGGGACTTAATAGTACTAAACTAACTATATAACGGCATATTCTGACATTAATTTCTTTTATATTAACATAGAATACCTATATACATACGTCAGTTATACTCATTTAAAAGCAAAAAAAAATTAATGTCTGAAAACAAATCATAATCAATTTTTTTTTAAATTGACTTTATAGTTCGTACTTAATTCAAATCAATTAAAGGCGGTCATTCATTGATTTCAATTTCGAATATTACTTAAATTATAAAATCGTACAACAGATTTTTTTTCATTCAGAAACAAGCGCATTACTTATTTTTTGCTTTTAAATTGAGTTCATAGTTCGAAATTCAAATCAATTAAAGGCGGTCATTCATGGACAATTTTATTGGCAGTACAATAAAATATAGAGTTCACAGTGCAAATTGCAACTTCTACCGTTTCGTAGAAGATGGTCATTAATGTCGCTATAAACATCGTCTGCCCCATTCTGTTCCACTGTGCCTCCCTATCAGTTGTTTACACAAATGACTCAACTGAACACAGTCAACACTGTGTTTAGACACAGAATAGCTTTCACAGATTAGTTAGGTACAATGTGTACACAGCTTTATTTACTGCTCGCTGATTTTCAACATAATTTTGCTACGTGATTTTTGTACATATTCTTAATCTTTATTTGAAAACTAGCTGCCCCCGCGCGGTTTTACCCGCGTAGTTCCCGTTCCCGTGGGAATACAGGGATAAAATATAGCCTATGTTACTCGGGGATAATGTAGCTTTCCAAAGGTGAAAGAATTTTTGAAATCGGTCCAGTAGTTTCGGAGCCTATTCATTACAAACAAACAAACAAATCTTTCCTCTTTATAATATTAGTATAGATAAATGGACGATATACTATGAATGTGTTGTCTTGTACCTAAAAATTCCTTATTTGAGACGTAATTAAGTTTTATAACTAAAAAAAAAATTTTTTTAACATTCGCTAGGGAACCCTAAACCGTACAAACACACGGTCAGCACCGTGAGACGGGCAGTAAATCAGTTGAATTGAATTGAATAACTATGAATGAAATTAACGTGTGAACTGGCTCAAATAAAGACTCGTATAAGGCCTACTACTCTTCATGAGATACCATACCATGCCTCACAAACTAGGACTAAAAAGCTTGGACAAGGAAAACGACACTAAGCAACACAGTTTTGCTGTGAGAAAACGTAGTTTAAAAGATCTAAGCGTACAGACTACGGAAAAAGACTTTCATGACTGATTATACAGATATACTAGTGGCTCCCCGGGGTTTTACCCCTTAACTACATATACATGATACATAATCACAAATTACATCCCAATTTTAGTACAATAAAAGATATAGCAGATACTTATGTTACAATATAACATAGTAAGCACTTATTCATGTTTCTTCACGACTATACATCCTGCCCGAACTACTCATACAAATAGCTCTTAGATATAAATCCGTTCGAATAAAAGATGTTTGGCAAAGATCACGATAACTTACCGAGTACAAAGCCCTATGAACTCATCCGGTGACGCAACATACCAACCTCTAGCTAGTGTTTTTATAACAATTATATAGCGAGCCGGTCGAGTTTCCTCATCCATTGTGATACTATCAATATATTTTACGAAAGTCTACGACCGATGTCATTCACAGAATATTACCTATCATACGTATTCTGGGTAACGGATAATATCTTGAAACGGATTCGTCGATGTTTGTAACAAAACCATTTCTAATATGGTTAGATGTAGTGTTTCTTAGAATTGACGAGTAAGAGGGACTTTTTTTTTTTTTTTTTCGACAGAAAACTGCATTACGCATACCCCCGCACCTGAATGGGACGGTGCCGGTGAGTATGTGGGACTCTCCTCTATGAGTGAGGCATACCCACTAAAAACCTGTCGGTGATCCTATATGCTCTTTTTGCAGATGTCACGGGCGCACTAGTGTGTTTCAACCGCGACATCTGCAAGCTGGCCCCAGCTTTAAAAGCCGGGGCCTCCGCGCCAAGAAGGAGGGGGCCAGGATCACTTGGTCCCCTCCCTAGACATTACAGCTGGCAGGGAGTCCCATTCCCCGCCAGCAAGCACCACTACGGGGGGGCGAGGGCGGAGATGTATTGCCGCCTTCTCCTCCCCATTCGTCTGCGCCGGAGTGGGGGCGCTAAGGGATCAGCCTCACGCTCCCGCTCCCTCGCCTCCTTCTGCGACATGGAGTAAGAGGGACATGTCCTAAGTAAAGTTGACCTCGGTACCTTTTTGATACTGTAATTATACTAGTACTAAAGGCTCCCCGCGGTTTCACGCGCGATCCCAGGGGATTTAAAATTTTCCCGGGATAAAAACTAGCCTATTTGTTCCCTCTGCCAAATATCATCGCAATCCCTTAAGCTGTTCTGGCGTAAAAGAGTAACAAACTATTAATAGGATTTTTTAATTGGTTTTGTAATTTTCATCAACTCTATGATAAACTTTGTCTGCTGAGTTCTATAATCTCGAGCCATTTTTTCTCCAGGATCTTGCACTTAGGGCGCATGCAATATTATCAGCAATCCACAAAAAGCATGTAGCAGTTTTAAGGAATGTCACAAAATATCCCGAACTTACGTAATGTCCTACTTTATCCATATGCAAACAGGAACTGGCCAAGTTGCGACAAAGGCATTCCGACCCATAAAAATGTTGTTATCCAACAGAGACTACTTTCTTTAAATTAAATGCGCCAATAAGAAAATCGTTATGAGACTTTGGAATTTTATGTGTGAATGCTTGTTTGACCGGCGAATGGATTTTAATTCGAGATATTAAACTCGATGGTCAAAAAATCCCATGCAGTTGATTAATTAAAATTATTTTAATTACTATCCTACTTATATTATAAATTCGAAAGGCTGTATGGATGGATGTTTGTTACTCTTTCAGGCAAAAACTACTGAACGGATTTGGAACACAGATAGTTTATAACCTGGATTAACACATAGGCTACTTTTTATCCCGGAAAAATTTAAAACCTCCCGGGAACTTGGGCAAACGTGGAAGCCACTTGTAGATTCATAATCTTGAAAGGAGACTATGACCTCTTTCCTATTCAGGTAGAATTACTTCCACAATACTTGGCAGACCTCTTTAGTGCGTTTGCCTGCTCATTTTTTTTTCAAATGCCACGCAAACTAAAAGCTGCCAGTATTAAAAATCGATAAGGCAAGAATATGCGGGTAGACATTGACCATAATGGTTATTCAGTAGCGACCGTGACGCCGGCGGCGGCGGCGGCGACAGGAAAAATAACATTTTATATGTAAACGAGGGTCGTTCGCCGTTCGTTTTACAATACATCGTTAACCTTAAATTCTTACAAATCGACAACTTTACATGGAATATACGTTTCTATGAATTTTGATGACTATTGATTGATAGCTTTTCTATTTCCAAGGACAGGCATAGTCAACGTAGCGTCGTTCAATAGTTGAATTGTTCAATTTGACCCTACACTTCAACTAAGCTACTACAACAGTATTTTTTAAATATATCATTATGTACTTATTTAGTTATAATAATTTGAGGTCGATGCGATAAGTATGCTAGATATCGAATGAATGATTTGGCTTAATAAACATCATTATATATTTTTCCTAGCTTCTGTTCCGCCGTTTCACCCGCGTTTCCTAGGACCTACAACTTTCCAGGGATAAAAGATACTTTAGGCATAAAAGCGTAACAAACAGACAGACAAAGTTACTAGTTATAATATTAGCAGGGATAGTGCATAAAAAAAATGCGTGAGATTTGACAGAATCTTTAAGAATGTCTGCGTGTACGATTTTTTTTGTCTACTCAGTGTACTAATTATGTACAAAAATATCTGTCGTTCCAGCGAATCATACAATTTCCCAGTCAAACAGTAGAACTGTGTGGCAAAAAACCGGTAATAACTAGAGATTCAAAGCCATTACTAAGCACATAAACCGGCTGGCGAGCAAAAACATGGCACATTTACACATGGCGTATCTAACACCCACTGAATGTCTTCTTGTCAGATATCCCATAACCCTTATCGGAAATGACATAAATAAACTCTGCGTTAGGAATTCTAGAGAGCACTATCTCGACGGTTCAAGACTGTGAGTTAATGAGCTGTAAGTAATGTCTTGCTATTTTTACCATCTGTTTAATAAATTTAATATTAACTTATTCTGAATTATATAGATTTTTGGGAGTTAAGCTTTCCTCTGAATTGTCTCGGGATATTATTACAAGGTATCAATTTAACTAGTTCTTAATTTGGCTTAAATTAATCTCCTGATTATGATTCTAGATTCGTCAGTTTAATGTGTTTGTCTATTAATTTTACTTGGAGTAAGTAGTAATATTATAACATAATAATAAAATAAGTCATAGGTACTTATTCTAATCAGTCCCGAATTTAACACGTAGTAGGAGTAGCAAATCCTACGGGACCCGCGCAAAAAGGGGCCCCGCGCAAAAGGGGCCCCGCGCAAAAGAGGGCCCCCGCAGTTCGAAATTCTTCCACCTTCACCAGAGCGTAACTGATTCAAATAATACATATATTAGAAGTTCAAAAGTAACATACATAGTATAAGGTACAAGTCAAATATTCACGAAGTACTCCGAATGATTCCGACATGACCCGAAGTGGCCTGCGTGATTCACAGTATACTACACAGGTGTTTCACCCCATTCGTTTTTTTGCGTTCGAGACTTCAAGTTTGTTTATGTACGGTGCCTATTATACAGAGTATGTTCGTCATGTTCTCACACGAACTGTTTGGATGAATTAGGGTGTATTCCTTAAGAAACATTCCCATAAATCTGCGAGCAATAATGTATCAAATCACCACATTTTAGACGTGAACTAGTTGATCCGCGCTCCGATAGCGTCACTTACCGGTTTTTGCAACAATTTTGATTGATGCTCCTCTCCTATCTGTCTTAGCGTTATGATATATAGCCTATAGCCTTCCTCGATAATTGGGTTATCTAACACTTTAATAATTTTTCAAATCAGACCAGTGGCTCTTGAGATTAGCGCGTTCAAGCAAACAAACTCTTCAGCTTTATATATTAGTACCTAGGTACCTATAGATAAAAACTTAAAAGAAGCTACCTTATTGCTTGAGCTTTAGCTTTGAAAGCCCGTGATTATAATAAGGGAAGGAAAGCAACGGATACCTAAATCGGATCACTAATTTCATTACACATAACTATATTTGGAATCGATGACGCACCGTCTATCCACTACCAAATACGTAACTATATTGAATTATCGTAATCTGTATAGGGATCAGTGAAAGTTATCTAAACCCCTTATTTACTTCTTGGAAATAACTTCAGAATAAAATCAATCAGTAGAAAATGTAGGTGTTAACATACCTGTTTATTCAATTTAATCTTTATGTACCGGTTTGTTGGAGATCGGTTGCCATGTGAGAAAATGATGAATAATTTGGCACATATTTTCTCAAATTTTTTTGGGGTTCGGATTAGGGTTTCCACATGTACTTTATAACAATGTATTGTACTTTATAAAAATTGTACTCTATACTTTAAAAGGACAATATAGTACACGAAAAAGTGAAGATGTTGAGCAAATCTTTAATAGAGATACAAATTTGATACAAACTGCGATAAGCAATAAAAATATATATAGTTTTAAACATAATAATAAATAAAAATAAAATGTACTAAATTTTGATACTTTGTACTTTCTTTGTGACCATAATAATCAATGTACCGTAACTGTAAAGAAAATTGGTAGCAACCCTAGCTCGGATATAGGTACCAATCGATGGCTGAGAGGTTTAACCGACAAATTTACTAACACCTTTAATAGAGTTCAAATAAGCACAGCAGTTTTAAGTGAAATTTATCTCCTAATATTTCTACCACATTCTAAAACATGCTCTTAAAATTTCTCTACGATATCATTGCTACCTTTGCCCATACCACTTACTACTTATAGTAAGATTGTGATCAAACATAAGACTTATCTATTCGTTTTAAAAAACAAAAAAATATAGAGTGAATTTTTGAAGTTATCTTAAATCTGACGTTACTGTCACTTGGCGAGGTCGCAGTGGGAGATAAGCCTGGAATAGAGCATCGCGAGAATGTCGTGCACTGACTGCGCATACGCACACCATGAATATGACAGACAGACGTAGGTACTTGATGGTTCTGAGACGAATGTGAATTATCTGAAAAAGCCACTGATCTCTTGAGCGATTTGAAGTTTCTGATTTGAAGCGATTTGAATCTTCTATATATAAACATACCTATTTGATTTGCGCATTTTAGTAAAATTATAATATGTAGGTAGGTAAAGCAATTTTATTGAATTCATGATAATATTTATTTCTAATTAGGTATTTTATTTCAATGCGAAACAGCCAAATTTTTATACTTCTCACTGAACAAGGTCAAAGTTCATTCATAAACATATATAGGTCATAAAACGTAAATCATAGTGTTATGTTAATAGCTAAATGGATTCTAGTCAAGTGTCTACTTTAAATAAAACTGATGAATTCTAAAGCAATTTAATAATGTCTGCCAAGGTCAAACAGAAACGAACATAAATAAATTACTTAACATTACAATAGAAAATCCTTGTAAAAACAACACTAGACGAAGTATTTAATCCGATTTTCCAAGCTCGAACCGTTAAAATGGCTTTAATAACCGTAAAATCGAAAGTAAAACTAGAATAGGCAAACAAAATCGAAATAAGGTCGCGTCGCCCCGATAGATCGTGACAGCCATGACGATTGGTCAATACAAAATGATTGCCATTGGATCTTATAAATAGGTACCTACTTTGATTGGAACAACATCGATTATGTAATCGATTTAAAAAAAAATAAACAACTTATCAAAAACAATTACTGTTCAATGTACGGTCAAGAAAAATATCATCTATTGCACACTTAATATTAGGTAAACATTTTAGACTCCGGCATTGATAATACTGTTCCATTGTTCAATGAAGAAAATACTCTGATTGTAATATTAAAGGACTATTTTAAAATCTCCATATACATATATTATTTACTAACGTTAATTACATACAATGTACTTAATATGGCAAATTATACGCTTTGGTTATCTGTCACTAAGTTCATCAGAGATAATAATGAAACAAAGGTATCGGATTTAAGAGATTTCTCTTCATGAATGTACGATACGATACAACATGATTTTATAGAAGTCATCCAATTTCGAATTCGCACCAAACCACTTTGGAATGCAAATTCACTTCTAAACCGGTAAAGTATTTATAGAGGCTTATAATAAGCCCCACAGTGGTTATTAGAAGTGTTTTGCGACGGTTACTAAAGGTGGAACAAGTATGTCTCTATCATATTAATAACACTATATAGCTGGTCAATGTATCACCTATTTATTGTAATATGTGACTACTAAAAATGAAAAAAGTATCTCTATAGTCGTAGTGATATCAAATTCAATAAGGTACTTACATTTAATTACTTTACTTAATGTCCTAGAGACGAATCACATCGATAATGCCCTTGATGCTAATATGCTAACGACCACTTACGATCTAATGAAAACATTGTATAGGTACCTAAGCATAATTCAACAGTTTGACATATAAATGCCTGTTTTCACCGACCAATTAGAAAAAGCCCACCGCTAAGGACTTAAAAGTCACTTTTTATTTAAATTGACAGGTGTCTGTCTCCCCTAATTTAGGCATTGGTTTGTGAAAATGGGCATTCAAAGGCATTGTGACAAAGATCGTTTGACAAGTGGAGCACTTTCCCTGTCGACAGCGGTAGTGTAGTGGGCAGTCTGCGCCCGCGCCGGCTCCACTGATCCGTGGTGCACTTTCACTGATTTACAACTGTAATAGATCTCATAGATCTATCTAATCCCGTATTAATGAATTTTATATATTTACTGTCTCTGTCTGACACGTGAGTGTGCACAAGACCGATGATTCCGAGGAAAGTAAGGAATGATTTTGGATTCAAGTGTAGGTAATCAGCTAGTGATGTTCTAAACTTTTTCGGGGTCTTTCATTATTTTCATAATATGTTTTTCCTTAAATTTTTACAACGAATACATAGAAAATCATTTCCTAGTGTAGTCTATATATAGTAAAATACGATACAGACTGATCAAAAACCTTGAAATAAATAAAAACGCGCATCAATATCACTAAGAAGATTGCTTTCGAATGCAAATTAATTAACTGACCCACAAAAAATATATATGCATTATAAATCGCCATATAATTTCGTTCTAATGAAATAAGATATTAATTTCATTGATTTATGGAAATAAACGGACAGAGAAGAGGTCAATAATTCAGGTCAAGTTGCAAAATATTTATTGCCATTTGCACTAATTTTTATACTTAACAAGTTTATGAACTGGCTTTTTGAGTGCAACTGGCGGAACGGACCGGCAAGGCAGGTGCTTTGGCCTGCATTTGGACTTAATTAGGTACCTACCTAGATGTAGTTGTCGTATTATAGGAGGATGTCTCTTCGTCACGATATGTTTGTCTCTGTATCATATCATTCATTCAACCACTATATATAGAAATAATTGATTTTTATATGTTTGTTTGTAATGAATTTGCTCAGAAATAACTGCACCGATTTAAATAATTATTTCACCGACGGAAAGCTACGTTATCAGGGCATAACATACGTATATATTGTCACCTCTTATTCCAACGGGAATGGGAACTACGCGGGTGAAACTGCGGGGAGGTAGCTAGCTATCTCTCAAAACAGACTAATTTTGCCCCGAATACATTGTTCTCCTCAAGATATTTTCAGGATACACTACACGTGTCCATGTTTTAATGTCAAAGCAATATAAAAGCCTTTATCGTGAACCATCCGACATTTTGTCACTATTATCGCATCAGTCCAAACTGTCATCTGTAGAACGGTTTATCTGTAAACACTTTGATGTCCAAAGGCTGTTCACGTGCGGTTAAGTGATAGATAAATCTTACTACGTGTTCACCACGGTCTCTGCACTGTTGTTTACTTAACTCATTAATAATTATTATGTTAAATACATGGTATTTATCTGACAGACGGAACCAATCATTCAATCGGCTTAAATTTTAATTGTGTTTAAAATAAATGGCAATTTCTTTTTAGATACAACCTCTTGAATTTCTTCATGATGTAATATGATAAATACTTATTTCATAGTTAATATCATTTACCATATACAAAAACTGTCATTGCGGCGCCGACAAAAATTTTGGTAATCCTTAGTAAAACTAAAATTGGTAATCATTAATTTTACCTTAATACACCATTGCGATCGTGTTTTACAGAATGTAGCTCCATTTATCTATCTAGTAGCACCCCTTGTGAATGTGTATCCTTATCCTAATACCTAATAAGAGTATATTGCCCATACATAGCCTCACCGTACCACTTTTACCTGTTTGTTGAGTGCACACCTATATTAACTGTAATGTATTGCTATTAGCTTAACATAGACGCAAGAAATTTCTCTGCAAGCAATTTCATTAATGATTGGGAAATATTTGCTTTCCACACATTTTTATAACGACCTTAATAATATAGTAACATTAAACCACTTTTATATTATTGACTATGTATGTACATTCAATTAGCCTCATAAAACACTATCTAAAATCAAATATATTTATTATACTGTTTTAACTTTTACTTAAACAAATAGTTTCATCATGTTATCTATGTTAATTAAATAAATGAGTAACTGTCCATTAAGTAAGTATTTATAAAAATCACAAACACATTTAAAAAGTAAATTCTTCAAAATTTTAAATTGTTTTTTTCTTCTTTTACAGTTGTTATCTGTGGAATAATGCCATCATCGCTATCAGTGATCATCTCGGAAGGCTAGTGACGTAGATCGTATCGAGAAAAAACCAAGCGGCGATTTACAATAAGCGTCAGTGCGTCGCGATATCGATCATCGAACGCATTCGATCTGGAGCTCTGAGCCTGAAGAGCATCCATTAAAAAAATATAAATATACTGTGGTACAGTTAGCGGTTGCGTGTGTGGTGGACATTAAAATGGCAAGTACCGGCAGTGAAATTTGGCTGCAATGGTTCGCGTGCTGCTACCAGCCGGCGGCGCAGGCGCAGCGCACGCGGCGGAGAATAGACCGATCCATGATCGGTGAGCCCACGAACTTCCAGCACACTGGACACATAGGTGAGTTCATTTTGTTATTCGTCTATACTAATATTATAAAGAGAAAAGATTTGTTTGTTTGTAACAAATTGACTCCGAAACTATCGGACCGATTTGTACAATTCTTTCACTAATAGAAAGCTACGTTATTCATAAATAACATAGGCTATATTTCATTCCCGTCTTCCTACGGGAACAGGAACTCTGGTGGAACCGCGCGATATAAATAAAGTAGGTAAAAGAGAGTAATCTTTTGAGAATTATGTATGTACTTTCATCTTATTTAATTAACATAATATTTTAATTACCGTCAGCAAAGATAAGGATTTATTATTGAACGCATTTATGAGTCAGCGTCCGATAGCTGAAATCCACAAATGAATAAAAAATATAGTTTGGTCTGATTTAGCGATCATTTCCAGCGTTACCTAAAGATTTTTTGTTATTCGATTGTTCGTTACGAAACATTGTGATAAGAATCTTAAAGTCTGGACCATTTTGAGATACCTATTTTAGAGTTTTGTATACAAGTTTTTAGAAAAAAAATTGGTTGCCTGTAAAGTCGGTATACGGGCGAAAGTTTTACGGGACAACGACTTTGAGTGGTAAAATAATTTTAATGTGAATATTCATTCGTATAGTAGGAAGAAGGATGAAATAATAGTAACAATTTAAAACATAACGTGACGTAACGTGAGCGGAGCGTAACGCAGTTTCTTGAAGTGTCACCCGGCAAACCAATTTATAAGACGTTGTCACGTCAAAAATTCCTGTACGACTTCTAGCACTAATTCCCACATAATCAAAGGACTGCCATTAATTCCTGTAAGAATAAAAATATCGACATATTGTTGCTTGCTGTTTAAAGATGCTTTGATCTAAAAGGCAAAACGCTAAGGCAAAACGAGATGAAGTACGTTTTTAGTCACCACTCTCTATTAGATGTTCTGTAACTATCATATTTACTTATTTGTAACTGGTATACTGATAAAAACTGGATCTATTACAGTTCTAGCCCATAAAGGTCCGGTGTGGCTTGTTAGAAAAACTAAGACACGAACTCGTTTAGAGATTTCTAAGGAACATACTTATAAAATTACTAAATTGGAATCCCAACGGGTAATTACATTGCGATGCGAGTACTATTAAATTGTAGTATTCGTAGGTAATAATAGGTATTTTAGTTTGCACATATGTTAAATGAAAATAAACCTTATTACTTTACTTACTTTAAGATACAGCCATAGATTTAACAGATCATCTGTAAGAACAAGAATATTTTTTTTTTACATTCTGTTACGTCTAAAGTGATTAACCTTTTGGAGAGAGAGTAGCTTAGTAAACTATTGTTATTCCTGTACCTCTAGGTTATTATATGTTTAAATACCTAAGTAAGAAGAAGGTATAGCTTTAATACCTATTCTTCATAGACAATCGGGAGCTTTATCTCGTCGTCTTTTGTTTTTGTCTATGTCATATGTCTGTCAATCTCAAGTGATACCCCAGACATCTAAATCGCTATTAACAAAATATGTACTCTTATTTGCATCAATAATGAAAAATGTGAGATCAAGTTATCTACTAAGTAAATATACTGACCGAAAAATAAGGTTACTTTTACATATGTTTTAAAAGATAACATAAAATATCAATCTGAACATCTTAAACGAGAAAACAATAGCATATTGACCCTGTCCCAATAAAAATCTAATCTAAAATATATCTAATTGCGTATACAAATAAAAGTCAAATTTCTATTGTACGGTTGAATTTTGGGATTATCTCGTATCGACTATCGATATGTCCTTATCTACAAGTGGATGACACTTCAGTGTTATCTGTATAGGTAATCTAGCTATAGATGAGATATAGCCGTCAGTCGATCGATTATTGAATTAACCTTTCAGAAAATCCAAGGTGAACGACCTACACGGACCACCAGTAAGTTACATGCTCAAAAACATAGTGACTATACTAGCCTTTGCGCCGAAAAAAAAAATGGTTGAAGATTTGTGCTTCAAAATTGAGTTGCCAGATTGCAACTTAAATTAAAAAGTAATATAAAATCTTTTAAATTAATTAGGTCCGGTGGTGTTTAATTATGTTAGTTTGCTATGACATGCCTTTATATGCGAATTTTGAAAAGAGACTATCATTTCTGTCCATAATATAGATAACAATGCCTTAATTTTCAACATTGTTTTTTCGTGCGCATATTTAAATAGAGAATGAAACGGCATGAGCCTTAAAAAATGCATCAAATACCTATTTACTTAAAGAATAATTAACTTATATATATAAACATATTTTTGGTATTTGTTAACGTAATTGGACCTCAATAGATTGAGGCTTCCGGCGACTGGGCCCGCAATAAACTGGGACCGCGGGCCCACTTGCCGGATCCTTTTAATTTAAATATTTTTCTTCCGGCGACTGGGACCATCCATTCCATGAATGAAAAAAACCATTGTTTAAGCCAAAAGCCGTACAGTCAAACGAAAAAATATGTAGTAAGTAATAAAAGAAAAAATTGTTTTTGATTAACACATATAATTTATTTTTATAACATTAAAAACACCCTTCAATTACAATTTAAAATTAACGTAGGTTATAAAACATACTCATAATCACATAAATAAATTATGCTTAAAATAATGCTGCTTTTTATCGTCGCATTGCAAACACTTTTCCTAGCACATCGCCACAGTTTCGAGCCATCATTGTTTGTTCTTTTAACAGTATATTCATAACCAGCTCTACTCAAAAATTCACCACTCCTTTGTGTAACACCAATATAAAACGTTTGCTGATCGTGAGATGTTGAAGGGCTTTCTTTATCCATTTCGATAGTTCTAAAATCAATGATATTTTTACGTTGTTAGCAATGAATAAAAAAATCTTTATTAGGCTGCTTATTTATTAACTCAAACGTCAGGGCAACAATGCCCTGACGTTTGAGTTAATAAATAAGTCAAAACTTGGCTTACGTCTTACGGAATATATTTAATATTAAGACACTTCATTAATTATTTTAAATTTTGCAAAAAAACATTCAGCACAGTGTTTAATAACCATCTAAAGTGTACTGTCCAAACCAAAACTTGAACTTCTTAAAGTGATATGCTTCTTGACAGTGATTGGTCAAGCGAGTCATCGGAGATGCAATATCCCGTTTTGCAACAAAAGGGCGTTATCTTGGAGATCGACAGACTAGACTAGGCAAAACGGACTAGAGTTAGAAAGGGATAGCAATATAAAAGGTTTACCTGCACGATTGAATTACGCAAAAATGGGCTGGTTTAATCTATTACTAAGCGCATGGAATAAATTCATGTCTAGGATAAGTACTTAAATGATATTTTTAAATTAAACATTTTTATTCTTTTATTTCTTACTTTAAACATGTTTTTGTTTGACTGTACTGATTTGACTTGAACAATAGATTGTACTATTAATTTTTGAGTGGTCCCAGTCGCCGGAAGAAAAATATTTAAATTAAAAGGATCCGGCAAGTGGGCCCGCGGTCCCAGTTTATTGCGGGCCCAGTCGCCGGAAGCCTCAATAGATTATTTTCAAAAATCTGGACTCATGCAATAAAGAGTAGGTACCGGGCCAGAAAAGAAACAATATGGTACAAAAATGAGGGCAATAGATACATACAGAAATAAAAACACGTATTTATTGTTTTTATCCTAGATGTGTTGCGAAAACGTCTTATGAACCTGATAGCATTGATATTGCCTAGACTTAGCTCCATTACGGCCGGCCTGGGCGGCGCCTGCGCATCAACTCGCAACCATTACCGATTTGCATACAAATATGTATCAAATACCTACCTGTTACATCACAAATATACTATATGAACCTAATAATAAATTATTTCCAAGCGTTTCTTTAAGGAAAAATTAGTTAAAATAAAATATATTTCAAAACTGTAAACTTTTGACCCGGAAGACAAAGTATTCCGTAAGTTTTTTATTGTGAAATAAATAATCGTGAATTTCAACATTTTCGACGCATTGTTCTGTGCGAGTGGCGACTAATGATATGAGCATGTTTTGTAACACATTTCCACACTCACAACGGTTTATTCAAGGAATCCTTAAAATATTATTATTTTAAGATATTTCATAAACCTATCCATTGTTTAAAAACTAAATTATATCTTGGATGAAACACCTACTCGATTTGAAACAATCTTATACTCCAAAAGTTACAGTTCATAAAAAATAATGTTAAGTTAAAAAGTGAACTTCGTAATTTCCTCTACGGAAATGCGAGGACCACTTGCATATTTAAAAATATATTTGAGAACCAATCAAATTTGAACCTTACATAATCGATTTAAAGCTGAAGTCTTGTGATGAAGAATTGTGATTAAAATTCATTTATATGCGGTAGAACACACGTGTGTACCAAATTAGGAAAGGATAGACCAGCGGACGGAGACATCGCCTCGCCTACGGCACCTTACATGGCACTTGTCCATAAAAAACACACAAATACTAAAACTTTCTAAGCGAAAACGTAGGATGAAGTTTATTTAGAAAATCAACAGCAAAGTATAAAAAATAGTAATTAAAAGAAGTACTTTTTTGACACATTGTGAAGCTAATGAAAGAGTTCTACATTTAAAAAAATGCTCATAGTCGTTAAACAACTTGCAATTATATTAGTTACTCGTTTCATTAAACTTTCATACCTATTTTGTTGTATATATTTACCTATATATTTATTATTTATCTATTAATATGTTGGTTTAGATTCAAAAAACAACATGCTACATTTAAAGTAGAAACAGAATCGTCTTTTTACGAAATTTGCATGGTTAGTACCGAAACGTCATACATATACCTAAAGTCATAACACATTTTATTTTAATATTAACTTGAGTAAGTATAAATTAATAAAATAAATTGTCCTTAATTTATTATGCAGCTTCTTATCTCAAAGTTAATTTATTATTGGTATTAAAGTAAATGGTAAATAAATATTAATTATCTCATTTGTTAATTGAAACTCAATAACTCACTACTTTAAGAGTTATGGTATTGATTTGACTTCAAAGACTTTTTTTTTAATTTAGAACCTTCTACTTCATAGTTTTTTTTCTTAAATAATACTTCTAGGGGTAAAAAGTACTCAACAAATTTATCAGTGTTGCTACCCCGTTATTTTCCTCTCTACCTTATGCAAATCATATATCAAATCCTACTGATTATAATGAACAAAAGATTAAATTGTCAATGATAGATAGACTACGTGATTTTACAAGCGTTTTTCTTTATCGCAAATAATCAATTAAGCTGTAATACTGAAATACCTTTCTTTTTAGACAAAAGGTCATTATAACGAACAATGTGGGTAGTGATACCCGATAATATTTTAACATAACTTATTCAATAAGTTTTCACTTCCGGCAACGGAAATGGTAAAATCATAAAATCTTCACTTTTACATTATGGCAACATTCAATTATGGATTTTTAATATGTAGTTTACTTACTATAACTACTTATACCTACTTGTTTTTCTTAATAAGGTTAATTAAGTAATGCAGTTGCTTGCGAAATTTATTTAAATTAGTTTCTTTTATATTTAATTTGCATTTAAACGAAACATCTACATTGCTATGGATGGTAAACGTTGTTTCAAATCAAAATAAAGAAAAACCAATTAAATTCCCTTTTTAGTGTTTATCTTAAGAAAGCAGACTCATTTTCTATAAACGAAATTATATTACTATAATAATATTTTAGATAAAACATAAATGTCATAAAATTTATAAACTACATAGTAATAATAAAATGGAAACGAGTTACCTTCATCAATATGCGTCTCGTTAAGTTAATTAAACAAACAGAAAGTAATATGAACAGGTTGAAGTAATATTGACATAAAATGACGTCACTATACAGACATCGTTCTATAAATGACGTTTATAAACATCAATGGTGGAAAAATAATGTGTAAGGTATACGATAAAGTACCTAATGTAATTGTACAATTAATCTTTATATCTGTATGTAGTAGGTAGTTCGAATTATACATTTATAAGTTATTTATCAACACAGTTTTATAGCACTGTCTATTTACTTGGTTGTAGGCACGACTCATATTTAAACGACTTCAAAAAGTAGGAGGTTCTCAATTCGACTGGTATTTTTTTTTTATGTTTGTTTTAGGTCACAAAGTTCATTAACTTAAATATTATGATTATTAAGTTTAAAAATTAAAAATTACATATAACTTTACCTCAAATCCAGTTGGCATCGCTCTAATTGTAAAAATAAATAACAAATGTTTTTCATAATCCGATCCAAACAGTGATTTCAATCTCAAAGCATAGACAGAGATAATGCGAGCGCAACCGACCATTAAACAAACCGAGACATGGAATGTCGTTGCATTTTAAATTTAGAACATCCGACTCGTATTTCTTATTTGCGACTAACTTCATGCGGCTGAACTGCTTACATTAGATATGCGCTTATATTTTGACTGGTTTTGTAAAGATTTTTTCAATGCTATCATCTGATAAAGAACAGATTTTTTGTGACTACATGACATTGTTAAATACCTTTTAAAAATTTACTCTAGTCGTAAAAAGACAAAGGCATTTTGGATGGGTCGGAAGTAGTAAAAAAAAATTGGTAATGAAATATGTTGGTAACTATTTTGGAGTTAATAGTACAAGTTATGCGTGCAAGAGCAATTTTATTTTATCGTGTGCTGCAATACCTATAAACGCTATACAACTTGACAGAAAGATAAGTTTTTAAGATAGCAGTTAGCATTCGGAAATAAACATGCGAGTTCGCAGACCGGAGCGCGGCAGGCAGCGTCGGAGAGTAGATGACTCATGCTTAACCACAAACTAAGTAGAGATGCTCACGTATCTTCCAACTTTAAGTACTCTAAATATAAACCACTCAATAGGCACCTTGTCACGCCATAGGTGATAATAGGTAAGGTTTTTGTACGCATGCGGTGACAGAAGTTCATAGAAAAAATCAGAAAAGTCTAATTGAATAGTGACGAAACATGAGTAGGTATGGGAGCAATTAAGGAGTAAAGCCTAATTGTTCGCGACATTTCTACTAAATAGTTTCTTAATTATTGTTTATAATATTTTGTATTCGTTGCCATGTAAACAATGTTAAGTTTTATTATTAAATAAAGTCAACGATAGGGACACACTACACACTACCCGAACATTCTAGGTGAAACATTATAGAATATTCTCGAAGGTACCGGTATAGTCAGGGTGAATAAAATCTTCCAAAACCTTCGAGAATTATGGTCTGGAACATACTAGAATAGTTTCGAACTTTCCAGATCAAACACGATGTACCTATGGAAGGATCGAGATCGCTCGCGAACATTGTTCCACAATGTTCTGGAAAAAGTTAGAGCGATATAGGTATATCGTGTTAGAGCAGGATAGAAGTATCTAAACACGGGTATAAAAGCAAGGTACTTCTAGTTACACATTCATTCCGTTTCAAGTACTCACACTCTACTCTACACGACTAGCTAATTGGAAGAAAAGTAAAATATTGTCTTTATCTGTGCACCGCTCACCACATCACCTGAGTCTAAATAAAAAATATATGTACGCCTGTCGAAGGGGTCGTACACTAATTTAATGGTATCATAGACTTATGACTGTGTTTCACCTTTCACAAGGTGAACTCATTATTTAAGTATTCTCAGGTTTATTAAATAAAAACAACATGCAATTAATTTGCTTTCATGTTGAATGCGACTAAACGCAGGTGGCGGCCCCTTCCAGCCCTTTACTTTACCACCTGTTTAAATCTATTGAAACTGCTTACAAACAACATCAAAATAAAATACAGTGTCAGTTTGCCAAAGATCCGAAGTCATTCTGGCAATACATACGATCGAAAAAAAGTGCCGCAAGCTGTCAAACCATTATCAAGGATGGTAAGCATTTATCAGACGACGAATGTGCTAAACAATTCGCGATATTTTTTGAATCTGTGTACAGCAGTCAACAACCGCGTTTAGACGCACAAGCGGCGGCGGCAGCGGGAGCGGGGAACAGTGCCAGGGTACAAGTTGAATCGTTGAGTCTTAAGGACGTCAGAGATGCACTCGAGCGCCTGAAACCGAAGCGTTCAGCTGGTCCGGATGGGATACCAGCCTTTCTTTTTAAAGACTGCAGTAGGGTTCTCGCTGAACCTCTTCTTTATATTTTTAATATTAGTCTTCATTCGGCAACGTTCCCGACACAATGGAAGACCACACGAGTCATTCCTGTACCGAAAGGCAAGGCGGGATCGGACATTGGTGGATATAGACCGGTGGCCGTGCTGTCTACGCCGGCTAAGGTGTTTGAGTCAGCTATCCAGCGCTGCATGCAGAAGCAGGTAAGTGGACAGTTGTCGGATGCGCAGCACGGGTTCCGACCGGCGCGCAGCACTACCACCAATCTGCTCAACTTTATGGCGCAAGTGGTACCGGCGGTAGATGCTGGTGTACAGGTTGATACTGCGTATTTTGATTTTAAAAAAGCGTTCGATACAGTAGATAACGACATCTTATTAAAAAAGCTCGCAGATGTCGGCTGTACACCACATCTATTGCAGTTTTTCGCCAGTTACATGCAAAATAGACGGCAGTACGTGGACTATAAGGGATGTGAGTCAGACCCATATTACACATGGTCTGGGGTGAGCCAGGGTAGCAATTTGGGGCCCCTTGAATTTATAATAATGGTAAACGACTTACCGGAGGTCGTCAGACATGGGTCATGTTTACTATTTGCAGATGACCTTAAATTGCTACTCGAGGTCAAAAGTGAGTCGGACTGTGAACGCTTGCAGGAAGACATAAATAGAATAGTGGAGTGGAGTTACAAAAACAAACTTAACTTTAACGTAACAAAGTGCTCGGTGATGAGTTTTACGCGGGCACGTGCTCCTTTACTCCACGAGTACGCGATAGATGCAGCACCTATGCAACGAGTCACACAAGTGCGGGATTTGGGGGTAGTTGTAACACCTGAATTGTCCTTTCGCGCACATATAGCTATAGTTTGCAAAAGAGCGTTTAGAAATTTGGGATTCGTACTGAGGCAGACGAGACACTTCACCAATATTGCAACAGTCAGGGTCCTGTATGACGCACTAGTCAGGAGTCATCTGGAACATAGTGCTGTCATATGGGCTCCGCAAGAGGCTAAGTACTCGGTAATGTTGGAGCGTGTACAGAACAAATTTACGCGACACTTGTACAAAAAGCTGTATGGGGTATATCCGTTTTACCCGCTAATGTATCCTACCCTATTTGTCCTGGGGATGGTTGGGTACAATCAATTAACAGTAAGACGGGAATTAACACTGGTCACATATTTGGTCAGGTTGCTGCGTGGCCTTGATCATAACCCAGGAGTGCTGCAACGCCTCGGTTTATGTGTGCCAGACCGCTATGTGTGGAAGCGGCGGCGCCCGCCGCTGCTGGCCGTGCCGACTGCCAGGACCAACCTTCTCGCCAGAGCCCCACTAACCCGCGCAATTCGTACTATTAACGAAATACATACGAATATGGATATATTTACATGTCATATGAGTGAATTCGCAAAATTTCTATTACATTTATTATGTTATTATATAGATTAATAATGTTATTACTTATATAGATTAATTATTTTATATTGTTGTGTGTCTGTGTATAATCTAATGTAAACTGTTTTTTTTCTGTGATGTATGTATGTAGTTTTTGTTAATTTAAATTGTAATTATAAGATAAGTTTAAGGCCCTTCTATCGCATTAGGTACCCACCTGTAATGATAGTTTTAAGGAATTGGTAAATAAATAAATAAATAAATAAATAAATAAATAAATATCGTGATTCTCGCAAGTTAACTTTACCTGTATATTATACCCATTCATATATAGGATGTATTTTTCATAAGCTACACATGTTTGTGAGAAAGTAAATCTACTTGTCTAATTTATTCATATAACCTAGTCTTATAGTCAACACTGTTATTTTCTAGTTACGTGACTTCAGGAACTCGACTCTAATACGACACATCTATCCTAACTAATGCCTATTATAAATGCGAAAGTTACTCTGTCTGTCTGTCTCGCTTTCCCGCTATCAATCCCGTTTTCTATGAAATTTGATACACAGATAGTCTAGCTAAGTCCTAAGTAAGGACATGGGCTACTTTTTGTCCCGGAAAAATTGAAGATCCCCCGAGAATGCGGATGAAACCGTGAAGAGCCACTAGAATGTTCATAATAGATAATAGTAGTTGAAAGATCTAGATCTATCATAAATGATACATCCCATATATAGCTTATGCGTATTAGTATACAAGTGTCAAGTTACTCACCCACACATGCACACAACTGAACAACATAGAATCGTACCGCAAACACAAACACAAATGTAAATCAAACGACTTGACACGACAATGCGAACAGGATAATATTGTTTCTCCGAGAACAGAGGACTAAAGGGCTTACCCTGCAATGTAGAGAGACAGGATCCTTAAAGAAAGTACAAATATGTTGGGATATCTTCTTCACGCGACAAGATGGCCGTTCGTCTCTGTAGGTGCTGTAGCTACGATGGTAAATAAATAAATCAACGTTAAACAAATATAGTAAATATCTACTATAGATGTACATTATCGCAATTTACAGACAAAGAAAGACTATTTATTTATTAATCAATGTAACACTTCAAAACCATTGACAAAGTAATAAATATTTACTCCAATCGCTGTTACTGGATTTGGATAGCATTTTGTGGCTACAAATAGGTAGGTACCTATCTAATTTAATGGATATTTTTGTAAATCCACTGATAAAGTTAAAACCTGACCCAAATTTATTATATTGCTGTTTCGAAACATAATTTCTTTCTGTAAATGCATAGTAATGTATGCTCGTACTTATTTTGGTATAAGTATTTTATTGCACCGTAATCTACTTACCAATAATACTGATCATTAATTAGCATAATAAAGTTACAATTAATGACGATTTTATACTGATTTTAACGATAAAAATATTAAAACGCATGTCATACAAAACCTACATAAACATAATACGACGCAACCAAAAACATATAAGTTATTCTGATAAAGTACATTTTTTTCGTCGTTCATTCCGGAATCGATGAACCGAATAGGTATTTCTAGATGATATAAGAACGTATGTCTTAAGAAACTTTTAAATTTAAGTTTAATAGAATTAATAATGTCTGCTTTTATTAAGGCCGACCAAAGATTTCCGTCGATAAAGCATTTCTGGAAAATCTTTTCCATACGACCAAGAAAATACAGTAACTTAATTTAAGTAGTTCGAAATAAATTATTTAGGTTGATATTTGCACTGCATAAAATTAAATTATGTACCTAGGTCTATTAAACATAAATTACAAAAGAGTCGGCGCGGCAGCGGTAGAAGTAAATCAAAATAACGGACAAAGAAAACATTAGTTGCAAACATTTTCTCCTTTTTATTATCTAGGTTAGTTGTTTATTAACCACAGTGAGGTCCACCGCATAGAGCAACGGTCATAATGAATTTGTCACACAAACCGTTTTATTAATTAGACATATACATTACAAATGTTTTCATCATCACAATTACTGTGTGTTGCGTAAGGTTTGTGATAATCATTATTTTGACGTGACAACGTCTTATAAATTGGTTTGCCGGGTGACACTTCAAGAAACTGCGTTACGCTCCGCTCACGTAACGTGACGTTATGTTTTAAATTGTTACTATTGACGTGACAACGTCTTATAAATTGGTTTGCCGGGTGACACTTCAAGAAACTGCGTTACGCTCCGCTCACGTAACGTGACGTTATGTTTTAAATTGTTACTATTATTTCATCCTTCTTCCTACTATACGAATGAATATTCACATTAAAATTATTTTACCACTCAAAGTCGTCACGTAAAACTTTCGCCCGTATACCGACTTTACAGGCAACCAATTTTTGAAGTGACAACGTCTTATAAATTGGTTTGCCGGGTGACACTTCAAGAAACTGCGTTACGCTCCGCTCACGTAACGTGACGTTATGTTTTAAATTGTTACTATTATTTCATCCTTCTTCCTACTATACGAATGAATATTCACATTAAAATTATTTTACCACTCAAAGTCGTTGTCACGTAAAACTTTCGCCCGTATACCGACTTTACAGGCAACCAATTTTTTGTTTACAAATTAAATTTCAGGCTTTAAAGTTGAGTTCTTAGGGAAATTACGCATTCAAGACTTATCTATAGGTCTACTTATATATAAAGCTTGTCTGTTTGTTTGGCGAAGGCTAGTCTTTTTAATATTATTATTATGGTAACTGCCTTATTAAACTAGCGTCAATAGCATAACAAAGATACTTTAGGATATTTAATTTTGTTAAATTAATAAATTATAAGTATCTAGACTGTGCATGGGCTGTTGCCCGAATGGTTGTATAGGACATGGGTCAGTCGTTGCACTGGCTGGGTGTAGTGCTCAATCATCATCATCATCATCATGAATAAATTATAAGTAGATATCTAATACCTACATATAAGCTACACTATATGGAAGTACATTTGATAAATGGATGGGTTTTATTTGTATTTACATAGACAGGTTCACTTATTTGAAAGTCGTGATCAATAAATTTCGTACGGCTATGTAGTCGGCGGATTTCCGGCATGGTCACCTTGGATGCCTTGAAATCACGAAATAGCTTGAAAGCATGGATTCAATGGTGCAAAGTTAGGTTAGGTGATTACTTTATTTATAGTTATACTACCTATATGACCCGCGCAACTTTTGTAAGGGTCACTTCACCGTTTTTGCAACATTTTGCAATGTTCTTTTCAGTGATGCTCCGGTCCTATTCATCGTAGCGTGATGATATATAGCCTATAGCTTTCCACGGTAAATGGGATGGTCTAACACTGAAATATTTTTTCAAATTATACCAGTAGTTCCTGAGAAAGTAAACAATCAAAGTCTTCAGCTTTATATATTAGTGTTGATTCCGTACAATTTTTGTCGTGCACTTTTATTAGAATTGTAAACATTAGCCCACAAAAATACATCATTAGATAGATACATGTATAAAAAGTTAGGTTAGTCAAAACGTAGCAAGATAAAGTACAAGCAAATGTGGCATACCTTAAAATACCATAAACCAGGTGTGATCTACTTTTTATTTTAAATTTGACTCGCGATCGACCTATTTCTTAGGTAAGAAGGGGGACGTTTATGCAATGTGCTGTTATACCGCCGTGCACTCTTGCGAATTCCAGCAACATACTTACATGAATATTTATTCTATATAATAACAATCTTAGATGCTGATGAAATTCCTTATGAATTAAACTTAGGCAATAATAACCATACATTTTTTTACAATTACCTACTATAAAACAATGCACGAAATGCATTATGTAGATATCGAGATAAATATTGATTGATAAGTTTTAAATCCATGTCAATTTTGACAATCACATAAGTAGATTACTATTTATTACGTACATGTAGGGTTGCTGTAACAATGTTATCGGTTATACTTATAATGTTGATAAGGTACTACTTACTTAGTATTATGATTCTTTTACATAATTACTTAAGTAATTACTAACTAACTTTCGCCATGCGGCTTCACGCGTGAAGAGCTTTAATTTCTATCCCCAAATTCCGAAAACTCCGAAATGCGCTTAGTTAGTTTGTTCAGGGTTATCACGTCAATTAAGTCAAAATAATTGGTATGGGAATAAAATCCACATAATGACAAAACTTCTTGAAATAATGACTAAGACTAAATTATTTCCGCCACAAAGATACTTAGGTAACAAAACTACCACAAGTAAATAATACTTGTAATGACATGACTCTTGTAATGTAAAGGAAATAAAGGCTGAGGTCACTTCCACTGAAATCACTTATGACCTCGACATTTGACTACTCCGCTTGTAAAGCCATAGTTTACTCGGTAGTTAATCATTAAAACTTCGTTAAAAACTCTTCAATGTTGAAGATATCTTTGTAGCCTGAGCTAAACATTTATGCGACCGTATTGTCTTTTTTATGTGAATAGATATCAAAGTCATTAGATATACCTAAGTAATTATAGAAGTTAGATATATGTGAGACAATGATTTACTACTGATTGAATTGGCTTAGTAGTTGCGTAGTAATAGATTTTTTTGTCTGAACTTAAAAAATCCTTCACAAAAAAAACTGAATGACAAAAGAAATGCATATCAAAAATTATCTTCACAACGTAACATGTCAATACGCATAAAAACTGTCCAAAGACGAAGTATTTATCGAACTTATTATATATCTGAAGGAGGAAAGCTGTTATCTGTATTTTGACAGGTCGATCGATACCATGGTAGGTCTACCTACTTACGTGTATCTGAAATGGCGCCTAAAGTTACCTAAAGTACGATAAAAATAAATTCTAGTAATACCTTTCTGTTAGCTTAGTCTGTTAATACTACTATTCAGACCACTAAAACCACCACCTTAGATACCTAAGTACCATAGTTGTGTTATTACTTTACTAAGGTTGGATATATAAAAAATGTCTGACATTTCATGTAAAGAATGAAACAGTCGTCCCATTTATAGATTTTATTCTCAGAGGTCACCTACATATTCTAATATATTATCGTTAATCTAAACCTTAACTAAAACTAGGTATCATCTAGGTACCTACATGATATATGAGATGAAACTGCTTAACTATCGAAATATCAAATCAAACCGCTTGCAATAACGCTACGTTATAGAATACACCCGCTGAACATTAATGCACTCAACTTTGTGTTATTATAAACGATCACTTTGTCTGGGCGATTGTTATCATAAATCACAAGTTCTGGCTCGACCTTCTCTCATAATTAGTGATTGCAACGTAAGATAGCTTTCATTGCGTGTTCGCAGCCATTTGCCGAATTTTACTGTCCGTCTATATTACCATAATTTATTGTCTATTCAAGAACAAACCACGACTTTCGCGCGGATTACAACATGGACTATTATTAATATTGTAATAAATATAAATGTTGGGTTTCAATTACGAAATTAGTATTTTACCAATTTATTATTCGACCTGATTAGAAATCACTGGATTGATGTGAAAATCTGGCAACAGTGGGTAGATACTTACGTAAGGTATGAAGTTAAGTTCCCTTCATCAATCTAACGGTTTGTTAATATCAATTTTCATTACTCAAACTTTGTGCGGTCCGATCATATCGCCTTATGTAAAAAAAAAATAAGTTCCTAGATACTAACGATATTAAATGCGTTCAACAAAATGTTGTGTCACGATCCTGCAGTCCAATAGATTCTACCTAATTCTAATAACTTGCCGAGAATAACTTAAACCAAACAATTCCTTTCCGATTTCAGGATCTACAGACATGGACATCCCGTCGTCACTGCTGCACTCCATGCAGAACCAGATGCAGAGCAAAGGTGGCTACGAGATGGCCTATGGTGTTAAGGTGAGCATTGACAATTATATTCTTAAGGAACACTTCTATATCTTAATATAGCATAGAATTACCTAAATTATAGGTACTACGTATAATGTACGTGTATCTACCTAATGTAATTTCATGAGTTTGCAAAGACCAAAGCTAGTCATTGCTTTCTATCTCAGTAATTTACTTTAGTTTTAAGACAAACACGGGAAGATGTGGGAATAGAAAAATAGGGTAAAAAAATAATCAATTTTATTTCTTATCATAAGACATGACAACAAGAGACCATGATTAGCAATTTAATATGTTTTTAATCCATAACTTGCCAATGTTATTGTATGCTTTATGTACTTAGCTAACTTGAACTTATTTCTGCTTGCAGGCGTATTGACGTCCCGTGGCCATCACAGACGCTAGTGACAAGACAAAGTGAATATCGTATTCTTGTGTGTTATTATGATCTAAAACTATATTTATTTCGGAAACATTATTTTAAGTGAATCTGTAGTCAGTAAGTGTATGTTTTTGTTGTGTAAATATATACGAAAATCGAATTTGGTGAAATTCTTAGCGAGTTACCCGATTATTTGTAAGCCAGTTTGTCTAAAAAAATGCTTTTTTTTTCACATCCAAAAGCAAGGGATATAATGTAATTTTGAAATCAGTGAATACATGCTGAAAATATTGGTTAACTTTACTGCTTTTTAAATGAAAATTATATAAAAGCCTTAACTTTGCGACAATATTTATCTTTGTGCTGAATAAAAATACTTTGCTTATGTACCTAATTGCTCATGGACTATATTTTTTATATAATAAAAAACAATCCTATATCACGAAGTCTGTTTGCACAATTTGTAAAATTACTTTAAAATAATAATATTATAGTTATTGCACAAACTTCTTTTTTGTATGTATCTGCAATATACCTATCATATTGTTAAAGTATCATAATTACTTCTAATTAATATTTATGTAAAACTGTGCTCCTTAATATACAATGAATGCTACCTACCTAGGTATATATATGTAGAAATATCGGTCAATTGTTAATCGTGTTAAATAGATAATTAATTGAATAATAAATATTACACGACTTAATATTAATATCCAAATATGATTTATGTAATTAAATATGGATTTTCTTAATAGTCACGTAAGATGCCAATAATAAACTTAAAACCTCAATTGTGATTCCTAAACCCAGGACTTTCATCTAGAGAAGGAAGCAATATGCTAAACCTCTAAAAGGTTCATTGTTATAAATAAAAAAACCCAAAAAAGCTATTAAAAAAGCAAGACCTTTCCAGTGTCGTATTAAAATTAGGTGCTGAATAATTTTGTATTTCCACTACAATTTTGTTATATCATGTTTCTCTAGATGAATTCATGTCCTGACCACATATTCCGTCGAAAATGCCTTTATATACTTATATTTATGTAGTTATATGTATTAAGTAAGTAGCTGTATTAGTAATTCAAATCATTCATAATACATAATGTCTATGAAACCATGAAGTGTTTAAGCACATGTGCCTATTATCTGTCAGAAATATGCTAAACATGCACACAGCAGTTGGTTTAAAGAATGCATTTTCCTACTTCCGTCCTATAATACTCCAAACACTCCGAAGAGCCTTCTAAAAGATGAATGTTTTAGTTATAACATTATGCCCAATAATCCTGACCAAACAAGCATTTACCTACCGTAAAAATACCTTATATATTTGAGTGTAAAGTAGACAATTTTGAAAGCACTTAAAAAAAATGTTATAATGAACATACTTAAATTTGTATAAGTAACTCCACTACAACGTGAATTTTACCAGTTTTACCAATTTTACCAGTTTCTCAATTCATGAACAATTTAATTTCTTACACAATGGTGGAAATGATGGACTGCGTTTAAAGATAACTAGCTGCCTCCGCGCGGTTTCACTCGCGTAGTTCCCGTTCCCGTAGGCATACGATTATAAAATATAGCCTATAAAATACGAAATCCGACATCCTAATACCTAAGTAACTTCGATTTTGGACAGTGAAACCCAACTATTCAAAAAGTATTAATGGCTTTAGGTGGTACGTAAAATTGGTGACATTTACCTTATACATAACTTGTATCTATTATAAAGTTATAAGTATATACCCACGTCCGTTGTTAATATAATTAGTCAAAAATATTCTCATATTTAAGTAGTTATAATTTATAATACGATTTTCTAATCATTATTATAAGTAATGTGAGTGTCGTCCTTAACATATGAATGAATAGTAAATAAGTCTTCTTGCCCGAATCGCTTTGGGCAAAGGAACGACTGTAACAAAGAGTTATACAGGAGACTGATGCATACATTATATTTACATTTTACACGTTTGTACTTCCGTATATCTTCCTCGACTTTACTTCAGATGAACGTTAATAAAAGGCAGTTAAAATCAAGATAGATTATTCCGTAAGCAACGGTGTTTCTTGGAACATAATATTTTCTGTGACGTAAAGTAGGTTCACCCAAGGAATTATGGGCAGATTTTAACGTTCATCGGAAGTATAATAATAACACCCCGAATGTGAGTTTAAAACTATTTTGTAATGTTATGGTTATCATTCCTACTTCATATATTTCGAAAATACAAGACATATATAGTAAAAAAACTTACATTCGTTTGTGTTTGCAAAACCTACGTAATTTTGTCCTTTTTTAAATAAAACGACAAATTTATTTAATAACAGTTATACAATTAGTTATAGAAATAGTTATTGTAATACCCATTAAGTGATAATGGATTTGTTCTGTATAAAAAATAATGAAAAGAAAACGTTTACGGTGTTTCATTTTGTATTATACAGTATCCCAGAGTACTATTATGAATTATTTAATAGGTACCTAAACACCTATCTAACACGGAGTAATCCATTGGAAATCATGCAAGTGGCGTAAACAATGAAATAACGTAGCATGTCCCAGGTAAAGAATCAAGTAAATAATGAGTAAATACTTGGTAGATACCAGTGGTGGATTTACCAGTAGGCTGAGTAGGCTGGAGCCTAGGGCGGCAGATTTTAGGGGGCGGCAAATTTGGCCCAATTTTTTTTTTATTATAAAAAAATTAAGATATGCACAAAGGAACGTGTGACAAAACTGTTAACATTTAAGTAATGCACAGTATACTGAACACTCTTATGTCCGTAATCCGTATATAAAAGATAGTTTCTGCCCGCGACAGTTACTTTGGGCTAACGCAAACTTTCAACCTGTCTTTGTTTACGTAGAAGAATGGTCTCGCAGAGCTAATAGATGCCTGACCGCTGGCCCAGTACATGAAGGCGCGCGCAGTACTTGATCATAATTTTGCTGCGATGTTATTTTAAATTTGCGATATCTCCTAAGATATTCATTGAAATCGAATTATATAAATGGCAATTTTGTTTCAAATTAAATACTTGTGATGAATAACGTATTTACTTGGATAAGGATTAATATCATCTTTTTTAAAACACCTTAACAAGTAATGCTTTATTTTAGAACAAATTTGGTAAGTATAAAAATGGTTATAGTGAGCCAACCTTAACAGATAGACATATGCTATTGCGGTCTTTTTTATAGAACTTTTGAAGGAACTTTTGTCATACATTATTTTAGAGAAACTTTAACCTTTTACGCAACGGACGCAGCGGAAGCTCTCAAAAGGAAAAACATACTTCCGATTTTTAAACATTCTTCATTAGTGCTCCGGTCATATTAGTCGTAGAGTCATGATATATAGCCTATAGCCTTTCTCGATAAATGTAGTATCTAAAGCTGAAATAATTTTTTAAATCGGATCAGTAGTTCCTGAGATTAGCGCGTTCAACCGAACAAACTCTTCCGCTCTATAATATTAGTATAGATTACTAAACGCGCTGTAAAATATATAGACCAATCTCGATAGCTTTGAAAATGGTAAAAAGAGAAAAAAAATAGTAGAAGGATGAAACCCGTCTTAAAATGACGAGAATATAACAAAAATCAAAGGAAAAATAAATTACTGGCGATCTGAGGTCGGGAAGAGGGGGGGATGAGTTTTAAAGGTAAAAAAGGGTTAGTCTCGATTTCCGGCAAAACTACAAGTCCTATAGAAAAAATAATGGACAAAGTTGTAGGTAATAAAGGGATTTACAACTTTTGTATTTGCACTTTTTTCACATTACCTCAAAATTTATGTGAAAAGTTCAAATAATCAAGTTTTTGGTTTTTATTTTTATCTTATCCAAAATATTTTATTTTTTCACGAAATTTGGTACCTTTGTATGTCTTAAAAACACTGTAATTTTTTGATTTGAAATATTTATTGGTTCGCCTTATTTTGACTAAATATCGAAAAAATATCCAAATTTTCAATCGAAAAATCTCACGTCAAAATTTCAGCTTTTTTTTTAAAGTCAGCGAGTTTATTGTTCGTTGAAATCTCTTCTTCCTGATAATGTAAAAAATATATACATTACTATGGTAAATGTTCTCAGAAAATGCATAAAATCGAAACCGATTTTTGTACTTTTACTATGTAAAATATTGAGCTATTTAGTAAAATTCACACATTAATTACTTGAAAAACGTATGATTCTGTGTAACATTGATATATAAAAAAATTACAAATCCACAAAACATAAATATTGCAAGAAACATGCGAAAATAGTTGTTAAAAGCTGATGTTTTGACATGAAATTTTTCGATTGAAAATTAGGCTGTTTTTTCAATATTTAGTCAAAATAAAGCGAAAAAAAAAAATTCGTTACAAAAGTTGTAGATCCCTTTATTACCTACAACTATGTCATTAATTATTTTTCTATATAACATGTAGTTTTGCCGGAAATCGAGACTAACCGTTTTTTACCCTTAAAGCTCACCCCCCCCCTTCCCGAGCTCAGATCGCCCGTAATTTATTTTTCCTTTAATTCTTGTTATATTCTCGTCCTTTTGTGACGGGTTTCATCCTACTACTATTTTTTTTTGTTTAAAAAAATAACGACTCTGGTCTAATTCATATGATTGTGAACTAAACTAGCGTTTTGAATTTCAAAGGTCAGTAGGGGCGGCAAAAATTGAATAGCCTACTGGCGGCAAAATGGTAAATCCGCCACTGGTAGATACCTAGTTCAAGCACTTCGATAGTAGCTGGTGACTGCGGTGATGGATTCACTTAAAGTGACTTTTTTAAATAAGTCATTATGTTTAGTATTCACGCAGTTATCAAAGTTTCAGTATGATAAAGGAACTAGATTTTAGGTACTATTTCACTTTTTCTTATTTTTCTTTTTCATATTCCATATGAAAATGCATCATAATCAAGAATATGCTTATTTGCTTTGCAGAACCACTATTATATATTACAATAATAGTGATTGTATCATTAACAATAAATTATGAACATTATTGTAACTATCTAATTAATACAACATCTGTGGGCAGACTGGCTATATTATGGCTTTTCATTCAACACCCATTCATTCAGTACTCGCCTCATCTGTCAATCCTGTCATGTTATAAGACATGTAAATGTCACTGTCAATCTATTATTTGAGGTTATAAAAGTATAGGTATGTAAATTATTCAAGGGTGTGAAAACAATACCTACAGTATACAACCAAACATAACTGCCATAAAAACATGATTGTTTATCTTTCCGTCCTTTCGCTAGTCATAGCATATAAAGTTTACCAAAAAATAACATGTGGGATGTGTACTTGCGACGCTCGGATGATCGACAAAGTTGTTATTGTAACCGGTTCCAACACTGGCATTGGCTATGAGACCGCTAAGAACTTGGCCGAGCGCGGGGCGAAGGTCATTCTAGCGTGCAGAAACACACAGAAAGGTATAGCGGCTAAAGATAAAATCACTGCCTCAACGGGGAACGACAATATCCTGTTCAGACAACTCGACTTAACTTCTTTCAAGTCCGTTAAACATTTTGTAGACGATATTTTGAAAACAGAACCAAAGATAGACGTTTTAATTAATAACGCAGGCGCTGGTAAACTGGATAATTCATTGACAGAAGATAATCTTCCTATAGAAGCGCAAATTAACCATTTCGGGCCATATCTACTCACAATGTCGCTTCTGCCATTGTTGAAGGCATCTGCACCTAGTCGTATTATAAATGTTTCTTCCTTAATGCATAAATTTGGCACAATAGACATTGAGAATTTCGATAAACAAGCCAAAACTAATTTACTGCATAGAAGAGTGTATTCAAATACAAAATTGGCGAATCTGCTGTTCACAAGAAAATTAGCAAAGGTTTTAGAAGGTACAGGCGTGACGGTAAACGCTTTGCACCCTGGTGCAGTCAGTACGGATATTTTCCGCCACCAGTATTCGATAACTAGATTTCTAATAAGTTTAATATTTAAAACTCCCCTGGAAGGAGCTCAGACGTCCATACATTTGGCTGTGGCGCCGGAATTAAACGATGTCAGCGGCAAATATTTCTCAGACTGTCGAGAAAAGAAACCTTCGAAAAATGCAGAGGATGATGAAGCAGCAGAAAAATTGTGGACTCTGTCTGAAACTATTGTTTCTCGAAAAACTAAATGAAACTCATCAAACTTGGATAAATAATTAATAACCGTGTGATCCATTAAAATCTTGGTTACGGTATTCTGTACAGTCTGTTAATTCCATTGAAGATATATACCAATGTTACTATTTTGATGTTTTCATTTATAGTCACTAGCTAAATAGTTACCTTTATAAGTGTAAATTTAATAAACCCCAGTATAGATTTTTCATGATTTTATTTGTGGTTGTCACAATTAATAAAATAAATTTAAAACAACATTAAAAAGTTCAAGAGCAGTAGAAACACCTACAAGCACATAAAGATAAAACAATCAGGTGTAGGAATTTGTAAAATTAGCACAATACGCGAATCGCCTAATTTAGAACATTATTGTAAACATGATACACGAGTATGGGTACAAATAATTTATACATTTAGAATGAAGGTTGCGCTATTTATTTCGTTTCGTTCTCCTCGGTATTTATCATCTTTTTCTATGCCTGTGCTCGGAACGCGCGGCGTTAGGCTTCGATGACTTGTCTTTATATCTTGGCTCGTCTGAAATAGGAGTGAAAATATAAAAAATTTAATGTATAATTCATTACTCGTACGTAATCTATATTTACTAGTATTTACATCGACAACATTTTCAAACAACTGGGTGATGCTTGGGTTAAGTTTGTAGTCATTACATTTAATAATAATATAGTAAATTGTCCAGTGTGTTATTTTATATTGGAAGATTACCAACTTCTTTTTCAGAAATAGAAAATAACAAATTTATATTTTTATATCCCTTAAACGCGATGCAAGTTATATACAAACTCTACGTATCCACGCGAGCGCCATCTATCCGCGTTTATCGTAAGCATGTAAACCATCTAGTGCGTAGTAGGGCAGTATTGGTTAATGGCAGAGCGGAAGTAAAAAAAAAACAAATCTAATAATTGCCCTCTGCCCTCGAAGCACTGGGGCTCCCAAACCACCATGTGTGATACAATGAATGAATTATATGGACAAACAATTTATCTGTTTTTGGTATTTGTAAAGTGATTTTAAGGTCCCCACAATGCCCCTCCCCTCTAGCTACGGGCGTGGGTACCTCGTTCCTTGTGTCGGTGGCGCTTTTAAGGAAGGGCATTGGCTATTGCCCCCTAGCTGTGGGTGCGTACCTCGTTCCTTGTGTCGGTGTCGGCGGTCCCGGTCGCGGGAGCCGCGCGAGTCGGGCGAGGAGCGGCGGCGCGGCGGCGGCTCGTCCCGCGCGCCCGCCGGCCCGCCGCCGTTGCCGCACCACCACCACGCGGGCGGCGCCGACGCACGAGACCGCAGCGGGGACACCCCACCGCCACCGCCGCCGCCGCCGCCGCCGTAACCACCGGGATACGGTGTCATCTATAGAATAGTATTATATATAATATACTACCTACTGTAGTTACCGTTCCCATGGGAATACAGGGATAAAATATAGCTTATGTTACTTCCTGATAATGTGGGTTTCCAGTGGTGAAATAATTTTCGAAACCGGCACAGTAGTATTCAGTTTATTCATTACAAACATAGGTACACCCACACTTATAAATAATACAAATTTCCCTCTTTATAATATTGGTGTAAATGTAGGTACCTCCCCTACCTCGTAAAGCAGAGCAATATGATTCTTGCCCTACTGATGTAGGGCACTTATTAAACAGTGTTTCAATTAGAAATGCAACACAAGAAATACCATATAAAACAGTATATTTGGAAATATAAGAATGGTAATTTAAGTAAGTATATGTAAGTATTACCGGTGGATAGTTGGGTGGTAGGCGGTACGGCGCGGCAGGTACTGTGCCCTCGCCCTCGGCACACACGAGCGGCGCCGCGGGCACTCGTGTAGGACTCTCTGACGTCACCAACTGTAGGTACATACATCATTATTCAAAGACCTACTCCAACACACTCGAAAACACAGAAATTTCTAAACCTTTTGCTTAAGACTGTTGAAATCGTTGCTCATATCTCTATACCGCTGCAGACACTCCTGCCACATGGTCGCCATCTCCGCCATTTCAGAACGCTGCTTGCTGATCTCCTCCTAAACAAATAAACAACTTTACATATTATATCACTGATTGTAGTTTTATCATGTTTTTATGTATAAATGTGTCTTCGAAGTAGGTAAATAAATGTCCTACAATTGATTCACTATTTGACAATTATGGTGATGACGTTGTCAAGCTTTCTCACGATTTCCTTGAACATTATTATATAGATACACATAACACAATAATGACAATAATAAAAATGTCCATTACCATAAGTCTGGCGTCCGTGTCACCGACGTCCCTCGCCACAGTTTCGTACCGTCGCATGCACTCGCGCCACAGCCGGAGCTGCGCAGCCGCAGACTCCCGGACATTCGTCGCGTTTTCCTACATGACCGGTTTTCAATCAATTTTAATTTCTTAACAAAATATATTTGTCTCTAAGTAATGATTAGCTATATAATGACTAAACAATAAGTAAATATAAGAAGAAAGGTTCTATCAGTCTCTGGTGTCAGTTTGATAAGAGATTATTATGTAGGTAGGATACGATACCTACTATAATTTAACTAATAATAATTAGAAATTACATTTGCAGGTTTGTCCTGTGCTTGCGTTTGTGAGATTCCTTTAAAACACCGCATCAGCTCTTTCCACAATTTCATCATCTTGTCCATTGCCTCTCTCTGCTCCGAAATTTCTTGCTACAAATAAAACGATAATTAAGATAGTATTCCAGTATACGTTACACTTGGATGCCTTTTAAAATTAAATAATAGATACCTTGACAACTCTCAAGTAGTTACTTTTCCCGCTTACAGTACTAGTTTCACAATCGGCCACACTGAGCCCAGAATCTCTCTCTCTTTCTGAATACCTATCCCTTTCCTTTTCCCTAAAATCATCATCTCTCGACGCAATAGACATCCTGTCACATCGTTCGATATTTTTCCTCAAGCGACGATCTTTATTTATTGTATTGCTTATATGTTTATCACGAGATTCTATAGGTTTCTCTTCATAATATCTATCTCTGTGATCTTCATATCTTTTATCTCTTACATCTTCGTATCTCTTGTCTTTAGTGTCACTTCGTGCGGTTCTGCGGTATAACCTATCATCATCAGGATACCCCTCCCTGTGGACATCGAAGCTCTTACTCATTTTTTGTTCATAATATCGTCGCTTTTCTTCATCGTAATTTCTGCTTCTGTCGTAATGTCTGTATTCGGTAGTCTTATCGGGTGGATTTCCATAAGGATCGATAAAAGTTCTAGTGGGAACGGTATTGGGAGGATATTCGCGATACCTGTCGTCTTCTACGTTCCTGACTCGAGATCGAGTCACGTCAAGTTTACTCGAATATTTGGGCATTTCTTTTTCGTAGCAACAGACACATTTTTCTGGCTTCCGTTCCTCGATTCTCGGGGGCACTTCGTGAGTTCTTCGGCAGTTCTCGTAACTTCTCATTCTGGATGGTACCATTTCGCGAGAACGCTCGTTTCGTAACCCACCGGGGTGTCTTTCTGCTTCATATAAATCGTGTTTGGATATGACTTCGCACTGGAGGGACTTGTGACTGAGGTTGCGAGCCTGAAATTGATAAACGATAGTATATTATAGACTGGGAATTGTAATAGATGTAGGTACGTATGAATGAGGCAAAAGTTTTGTTACCACTTCGTTAGCGTTGACACAGTGTTTAGTCTTCTCATTCATTTGCGCGCACATCTTCGCGAAAGTCTCGAAAAGCAATGTTTGATCGACCTCAGTCGAAGGAGATTTTTTGGATGATCTGTAAAATAAGTTATATGTTGGGTACCTAGGTATAAGTACCTAAACTTTAATGGTATGTAGCCCCTTACACCTACAATCTATTTGAGTACAGGGATTCACTAAATTAAAATATAATAATGAAGTAAGACCTTATATCGTTGTCAGATAATATAGACAAACTATCCGTACAAATAAAAACAATCTGCATTCTGTCTTAATGTTTGTGTACCAACGTCGCTTTTTTATATATTATACTTTCTTTTAAGTCTTTAGACTAAGCCAAGTATTGTATGCGTTTCTGACAGTATGTTCCCTAAATTAATATAAAGCGCATACTTGTCGTGTTGCATGGCTGCCTCATCGCGTCGCCGGCGGTGGTGGTGGCGCGACCCATCCCGCTCGCGGTCGCGGCTCGCGCGCCGCTCCTCGTGTTTACGAGCATGACGCTGTCTAGAACAGTTAGTTTAGATGCTAATTAACTGACATAAAGCTGAAAAGTTAGCTTGCTTGAACGCGCTAATCATAGGAACTACTGGTCCGATTTTGAAATTTTATTTCCGAGATTTGAAAAATAATTTCAGTGTTAGTTAACCCATTTAAGTATTTAAGGCTACATCATCACGTTACTTACGAATAGGAATGAAAGAAATGAATAATCAATTTAAAAATTATGCAAAAACGGGCAAGTGACATTAACGAAGTTGCGCACGTCAACTACCTAGTTCTAAAATAAAGGTCTAAAATTTTTAGGAACAACAAAATTGGCTCGATGCTTCACTACATTCTATAGTAACCTAATGCTAGTTTTGATTTTAGATCAACAGGATGGTATTGTATGAAGTTAATTTAATCATTAATACTAACTTCTTTTTATCTTTCTTGATTGCTTCCTCCAAAAAAGCATAAATGAACGAATCCTGATCTTGTGGTACAGACTCGATTGCGGTGTTTCGATCCTGTTAAAGGCATAGTAAAATAAATAATGTTTTATGTAGGTACCTATATTGTATGTAAAGAATACCAAGAAAATCTTTTACCTGTGGCGATATTGATCGTGGTGTTGAAACCAGCCCTGCTTTTAACGCGAGCGATATGCCCTCTCGCCTGTAAAAGTAGTTTACTATATAGGTACTAAGCCCTCTTTCGCTCGAGTTTTTTTAACGTACGGTAAAAAGCGTTCATACACATAAAATGCATTCCCAAGTACCATAATATGCTCTATTTCCAACGCCCAAAGTTGAAAATGCAACAGCGGTCGATAAAAAAGCGTCGCGTTTTAAAAACGCTGTCGTGTGAACTTATACATGGGAATGCATTTGTTGTATTTGAACGTTTTTACTCGTTAAATTCGGGACAGGAGCAAACTGTTTGATACTATTTTACCGGTAGGCAGAAAGTACCTACTTAAAACTTACTAGTGGATCTTCAATTTTCCGTAATATAAAGTAGCTTATGTCATAACCCAGGTTATAAGCTGTGTTCCAAATTTCATCCAAATCCGTTTAGAAGTTTTTGCGTGAAAGAGTAACAAACATCCATCCATACGTACATTGTATGTTATGTTACGGTGTACTTACGTTGTTCTTCGATGCCGATGGGTCGCTCTCGGCGATCGAGACGCAGAAGGACTACTGTCTCGCTCCCTGTACAGTTAAACTATTTTCAACTGTATCTATTATAGCTTACTCAAAATGTAGGTATTTATATTAATGTTAGATAGCCCATTAATGGAGGCAGACTATACGTTATTTATAATCACTTTATGACCAATAAGAGCAGAGTATGAATGAAAAATATGCAAAAAGGGTCATGTTTGCAGACGGGATGTAGATGAACTTGCAAGGATTAACTAGTTAATGATATTTTTTTATGAAACAAGTTATGTAACCTTTTGATTTCCGACGGCTCATCGGCGTTCTCCAGGTTTCCTATATCCTGCAGACTGGCTTTAGCAGAAGACCCCCGTCGCACAGTTGCTTGATAACCCTATTTTATTATATTTATTAGGTTTTCGATCGAGGAGTAAGAAGTTTGAAAAGTTTGAAAGCTTCTTTCGCTACTTTTAGATCAAAGAGAATCTCACATGGTCCAACCAGGTGTAATACAAACCCTCTTTACTTTTGCGTATTTTCATTACGTATACTTACGCTATTAGAGTCATCCGTGTTCACAGAGTTCGAATCGTCCAGGCCATCCCTCTTTTTCCTTGTTCGCTTACGTTTCGACGCGTCGAATACTTTGAATAATTTTTTGCTATCGCTCGTCTGACATTCCATCGTAAATAATCAAAAGGATCGTGCGACATTCACAAAACTTGATAATTCATCACAGAACAAATTAATTCCAAATATTTTACCGTTTTTACAAATAGAGAATTTAAACAATTTTCTTGACCAAACATACGCAGATAAAAGTGAAAGATGTCAATTTCTAACGGAATTGAATGTGGAATTCTTATTCAAAATGTCAATTTCTTTTCTGCCAGAATTATTTCAATATGATATACTTATACATTAACTTCTTGTTTTACAGAATTTAGACAAATTTTTTACTATCAGATAAGTATGCACATTCCATTATTTGTTGAAGATATTATATCAATTTACTGATTGTGGTTCATCCTCAGAATAAAATATAAGATTTTGAGACTAATATTCTTAGTCATGTTAAGTGTCTGATATATTTTTGTACATAGTATTCTATTTCAAAACTAGACATCTATAATTATGTTATTAAATGGCTGTCTAACTTTTCCATTAACTTAGTCCACATATTTACAGTAAGATATTTTGTTATTGGCAAAATGGCAATTCATTGGTGAGAATTTAAATTTTGTCATGTAGGTATAGAATCATAAAAAGCCAATTAAAAAAATAAAATTCAGATTCAATTTCAATATATTATAGATTATTGTAATAATTCACATTAAACTTAATTAAACTTATAGCCCACATAAGCTCCTCACACTCGTCACTACGTTTTCTCTTATAGACAAAGGCGCTAAAGGTACTCGGTATAAAATCTCCATCATAAAACCAATAAACAGATTCAAGTCCCATTTTATTATAAAAATCAAAATTACGAGTTATAATACATCTTTTCTTCAATCGAACAATAGAAATCGATTATAGCACATTGACATTCTCGTAAATAAATCATCATGGACATAAATAACAAAATCGGATCGTACAGCCTAACACTTGAGACACCGCTACGAGCGTCCTCGAGCCGCAGCCGGTCACCGCGGGCCGGGCGCGCCGTATCACTATATGTACACTACCGACAGGTATTCAGTCTCATCGCGTCGCGCTCCACGCAGCGTCAGTCCACTCCACACAGTCACGGGCACGGTCACGGTCACGTCCTTAGTCTAGTGGTCCGCGTACCGGTCGGCCGGCGCCGGCGCCACCGCGGCCCCGGCCCCGGGCGCGTCCGCCTCCGTCTCGGCGTCGCGCTGCTGGCTGCAGTGGTACAGCACGTCCGCCAGCTCGTGCGCCACCTTCTGGTCGAGGATCTGGCTCATGACGAGCGAGAGCAGGCGCCTCTCGTGGCGGCGGATCAGCGGCCGGTTCTCGGGGTGCTCGGCGAGCCGCAGCAGCGTGGCGGCGGCGCGGCGCAGCATGTCCAGCGAGGTGCCCATCGCGTCGGGGTTGTCTCGCAGCGCGCCCACGCCGTGCTGGTTGGCCACGCCCAGCGCCGTGTGCTCGGCGCGCTCGATGAACGCCACCAGCTGCGCCACGGCGGGCGCGTGCAGGGCCACCTCCCGCGCCGCGCCGCCGCCCGCGCCCGCCAGGTAGTGCAGCAGGTTGACGGCGAACTCGCGCACCACCGGCCGCTCGGGGCGGCACAGGTCCCGCGCCAGGCCCGCGCACAGCGCCGCGATGCGCGACCGCGGCGGCGTCGCCAACACCAGGTCCACGTTCGCGTCCGTCACGCACAGCTTGCACAGCGCCTCGAGCGCGAGCCGCCGCGGGGAGAGCGGCGAGCCGGCGGCCGCGGCCGGGGGCGCGTCGCCCGCCACCGCCGCCGGGCACACGCTCCAGTGCAGCAGCCCGTCGAGCAGCGGCCGCGCCACCGCCTCCGGCTGGCCCGCCAGCTCGAGGCCGCCGGCGATGTTGGCGCAGCACACGAGCGCGTCCTCGCGCAGCTGCGCCAGCGTGTCCCACCACCACTCGGCGCCGCCGCGCAGGCTGGAGCAGCACGCGGACGCGTCGCCCTCGTCCCGCGCGGCGCGCTCGTAGGCGCGGGCGCGGGCGGCGCGGGGCGCGTGCTCGTGGTGCAGCAGCAGCAGCTTGCCGGCGAGCGCGAGGAACGCGCCCGACCGCGAGAACTCCGCCTCGTTGCCGGGCACGAACGTCAGCCCGCGCAGGATGTTCGAGAGCGCGACGCACCGGCGCGCGAGTGCATCCTTGGTCTCGTCGACGAGGTTGAGGCTCGGCTCGTCGCGCGTGTAGCACTCGTCCTCGTAGTCTTCGAGGCGGCGCCGCTTGAGCACGCCGGCGGGGTCGCGCACGGCGAGCGAGGGCTTGCTTGGCTCCAGGTCCATGGGCTCCGCCTCGAGGTTGTCGGCGTCCGCGTCGGCGTCGGCGTCGGCGTCCTCGGCGGGCAGGAGGCGGCTAGGGGTGGCGGCGGGCTCGGCGGGCGGGTCGGGCGCGGGCGGGCGCGGGTCGGCGGGCGGCGGCGCGGGCGGGCTGGGCGCGCGCGAGCCGGGCATGACGCGCACGAAGGGCAGGTGCACGAACTCGGCGCGGAAGCAGGGCACGACGTGCGCGGCGCCCGCGTCGCCGCCGAGCTGCCAGGGCTCGAGCGCGTCCTCGAGGCGCAGGTCGAGCGGCGCGGCGAGCGGCGCGGGCGGCTCGGGCTCGGCGCGGTACGAGACGGGATGCCGCCGCCGCGACTGCAGCGTGTAGTTCTCGCCGGTGAGCACGCGCACGCGGTCGCCGCCCTCGGCCGGGGCGAGCGCAGGGGCCGGGGGCTCGGTGCGGGCGAGGGGCGCGGCCGGGGACGGGGCGGGCGCGGGTCGCGGCGGCGCGTACCATGGCTCGTCGTCGTCGGCGGGCGCGTCGAACACGTCCGTGAGGCTCTTGTGGAAGTGCTCGAGCAGCAGGTCCAGCAGGCCGGGCATGTGCTGCAGCCCGAAGTAGCCTATGCAGTTGTCGTCGAACAGCAGGATGTTGAGGATGTCGAGCGACCAGCAGGTCTCGGCGAGCAGGCCCGACTTGAGCGCCATCATGATGCGCCACGCGTCGACGGGCGCTACGTCCGCTTTCGTTAGTCGTCTACGTTTCTCGCCGGTGGGCATGGTAGCTTCTACGCACTCGGCGGGGAATGTAAGCTCTCGCCTTATTTGAGGTGCACTCTGAAAATAGATCAATAATAATATCACTATAAGTAATAATTTGTTAAATATACTTTAGTTTTTAGTACATATAGTGTCTTATTGTAGTATTTAAAAATACAAAGCATATAAAATTTAACAGTCGTTTATGTACTGTTAGTGTATATTAATAAATAAGTCAAACTCACGGGAGAAGGTGCTGCGGCAGAAGGATAGTTGTCTTGCGTTGGTGGCCGCGGAGCTCCGCCCCACCCTGGTCCACCACTTGTCTGCAAGCATTATAAATTTATCAAGGCTGGGCTCAATTTCAAACACAATATGCTTAATAATAACATTAACAAGAAACAAGGTACATGTTACGCAGAGTCCGTACATTTACAAATATCATAATTGAGAATAAGAAAATAATTTTACTATTACAAGTATTTTTTTTATCTTAAATTAACCTTGATGAGGCTGAGAACGCTATCTACGCTAATACGATGAATAAAACGTGTCACTAATCTCATGTAGAAGTACATACCTGCGGTTGGTAGGGTTGGTGCGACCAGGCCGGCGCCGGGGGCTGCGGCGCCCCGGGCTGGGGCCGCCACGGCGCGCCCGGGGAGGGCGGCTGCGGCGCGCGCGGGAAGCTGCCTCCCCACGCGCCGCCGAACCGCGCGCCCGCGCCGCCCGCCGCGCCCGCCGCCGCGCCCGCGTACCCGCCCTCGCCCTTCGCGAAGTCCGGGTGTCGCCGCGGTGCGCCCGCCACCGCGCCCGCGCCCGGACCCACGCCCACGCCCGCGCCCGGGCCCACGCCCACGCCGGGACCGGGCCCCGGACCGGGACCGAGGGGCTTGCCGCCGCCGTACTGTTGTGAGGATACAATGTTCAACGACCGCCGAACGCCGTCGCCGGCGGACCCGCTGCCGTTCCTTATACGCTCCTGTGCTCTTTCGTGGCGAGAGCTCCGTTCACGACGCATTTTTTATATTTAATCGTTATAGATAAAATTTTCATAAGTCCATTTCGGCAAGTGACATCAAAAACAAAGTGTCACGCGATCTATTCTATTTGTGGATAAATTACAAAATCGGGACGTGAAAGGAGCTCGATACATATTGTAACGGCACGTCAGTTACACAGGAGTAAATAGGGAGCGTAGTAAATTAAATCAACGCATTTGTAATCCGAAAGAAAAGAGAACGTATTTTTTACTTAAAAGAATAAAAATAAACATGGTATTTTTGTTATTAATTTATAAAAATGCGTAAATTTAACGTGGTCCTATGTAAATAAAGCACAATAATGTTGTTACGCTGGCCGTGCACCCAAATGTGTACGCTATAAAATGATTAATATTACCAACGTTTCGATCGAATGCAGCCGTTGGGAGTGCCAACGGCTGCGTACATTCGACCAAACAGTGTGGTCATATAAACAAAGCTACGGCTCCGAACTTACAGCTAAGCTTACATGATCTGTGAATTGAATGCATGCACATGATTTAGTGACCAAAAATTTATCGATGTAAAGCCACCACCACACACTCTAAACCTTAACTTCCATGTTTTGATTATTTTGTTAAATTTTGAAAAAGAACGGACGTGTTTTAAATAATTTTAAATCCATCATCGAATGAATGAACCGATGATCATTAAATTTATAAGCCAATTAAACTTATTAATCACACCGCAAGCCAAAAATTTTGTTAAACAAATAGTAGAAAGAAAAATAACAGTGATAGCTTAAAATTTTGTCAAGCGAGTGGTATTATCCGAAAAAAAATTAAATGAAGCCAAAACCACGGATGAGATATGCCCCTAGCATCGATTATTCGTTTCCCACGTTTGAAATTACCTGTTTACTTTACGTTAACTTTAACATATCATGGAAATATATAATGATTTTTTCGATTTCTTCCCCAATGCCAATAATTAACTGGCACAAGTATTTAAAAAAGTTTTATTACACATAATGTATCTTACTCCAAACTAGAGCTCATTATATTTACCACCCCAGCACGACACACAGTGTAGCGCAACAAATGATATGGGCAACGAACATCAAACGCCGGGGGCAATATTATAAACGTGACCAGCGTCCGTGCGTCCGTGCGTGTGAGAATGAGACCGTATCGCCAATCGTATGGGGAAGCGGTGTTGAGTGCGTGGTACAAACGGGGCGTCCGTACGTAGGGTCTGGGGTTCGGAGGCAGCGGCGCGACCAGCTGGCGCGCGAGCTGCGAGCTCATTAGGTTACTGACACACTGCGCCTGCGCGCCGCCCGTCATCTACACACCACCAAACAGACCGTCACTGCACTGCACCGTACCGTACTGCACTGTACTGCACCGTACTGTACTATACTGTGCGACGATACTAATCGCCCGACCACAGCGTCACAATCGCAACACTTTTGAATCACTGATTCATTATACTAGATTTATTCAAATATATAAACGATGATAAACTAAGAGATTTCATACAATATGCTAATTGAAAATAATCATGATATTTCTAGTATTTCAGTATTGCCAGAAAGTGACATTGGAAATTTTATTAGGTATGTATTCAAATAACTACCAAGTTTAGACATACAGTCAAGACTGAGTAGAAACTTGTTCATTATTCAAAATAACCTTTAAACTAAAACATATGACTGGGTCTAGAATTTTTTGTAGTTGGTATGATATCGAAACCAAAAATAATTACACTTTTTATTACACGACCACTAGAATGGAATTGAAGTAGAAAACAACTTTAAGAGTGAACCGTAAACATATCTCAAAATAAATTAATGGTCGCATAATAAATTAACATGTAAAATTTGGCGCCACTTACGTACGTAATAGTGCGGTTTAAAGCACAATATCGCATAACGTTACACAAACATAACTAGGGATACTCCTTACATGCTAATCATGCAGGGCTGTAAATACTATTATCAGGCTGGCAATACTACTAGACACATTCCATAATTTTATTTTTTCATTCAGTATTAATATTTATAACTACGTTAACATATCCAATAACAAGTATTTACTTCCTTTTGATCTTTTGATAGATCTCGAACACTGGTAACTTAAATAAGTATTGTATTTAACTAATGGAACTATCGAGTAGACCGTATCATGTGTACATACCTCGTGCGGCGGTTGCTGCGGCGAGTGCGGCGGTTGGTGTGGATGCGGCGGCTGGTGCGGCTGGTGCGGTTGGTGCGGTTGGTGCGGCTGGTGCGGCGGGTGCGGCTGGTGCGGGTGCGGCGGGTGCGGCGGCGGGTGCGGGTGCGGGTGCTGGTGCGGCGGGCGGTAGTACTCGGGGTAGGGCTGCGCGGGCGGCGGCGTGCCTGCGGGCGGGCCGGCGCCGCCGCGGTAGGGGCCCGCGTACCCGGCGTACTGCGCGCCGTACTCGGCCGCCGCGCCGCCCGGCCCGCCCGCCGCGCCGCCCGCGCCCGCCGCGCCGCCGCCGCCCGGCCCGCCCGCCGCGCCGCCCGGCCCACCTCCACCGCCGGGACCGACCCCCACCCCGCCGGGGCCGGGACCGCCGGCTCGGTACCCTCTGGATACATCAAATCATCATTATAACAACGGAATTGTTGACAATTATACACCTACATTATTAGTATAGATGTTTCGGTCCCAGCGGATCGGTATGACCGAGTTATACGAGCCACTTTCATGTAGAGTCCAATGATGCCAGAATTGAATAAAGCATCAATAAAATAGATATTTCGTATAATGAATGAACCAATCATTACTACGATATACCGTTTCATGTAGGTACTTTTTTTTATAATTTTTCTAATTATAACATGATAATTAAATGGTGAACTAACTTGTGGCAGAATATCATATTATATTAATTACTCACCTATCACCGTCGGGGCCATAAGGGGGATAAACGGGCCTATTGGGTTGGTAAGGTGACCCGTATTCATACCCATATCCTTGCTGGTAACCTGAAAAATAATAATAGCACTTAGCAACTCCATCGAGACACTTCATCAAAAACAGTTATTTCAAAATATCTTAATAATATGTTATTCACACTAAGCTTTATTATATGCATCAGAAGAAAAGTTAGTTAAATGCCATGCAAATTTTAAGGATTTACTGCACTAAATATATAAACAAAGTGCAAATAATAGAAAATGTAGCCTTAACAAGCAGACTTTTTGAAAAATGCCTCCTAGACAGCATTACAATTTAATAATAATTTTGGGTTTGTATCATACATGAACTTGTGGATACATTCACCAGAGATTGCACATTTATTTCAACGTATTCGAGAAAATATATCCATATTGATATTGAGCTGGTTAATGATAGTACTTTCTCAGGGCAAACTCTTCCAAAACTTGCAAATAAATACGTCTTTTGCAATCACTAGTGAATAGTAACGGTTAGTAAGGTGGTAATACATGAATTGATGACAAAACGCATACATAGTGCATGTGAGGGTTATGTACCTGGGGGTCTCCTGGGCCCCGGCGGCTCGTCGAACGGGTTGGAGGCGGCGAGGTTGTCGCCGCCCGGCCCGCCGCCTACAACCACACGATCTTTTGTACCCACTAGTACCATAGAGAAAATCTAATGATATACACTTGTCTGGGTATGTAGGTTTCAAAGTCGAAGGGATGTGGAAAAAAAGGTAGTAAGAGAAAAATAATATCACTCGCATCACGCTAATAACTGGACCATATTTTATTATGTAGGTCATCATCGTAGTTAACTAATAGGTAGTAGGTAAGTTATAAAGTTTATAATTTTGTAACGGTTTGCAAAGAAAATGAGTTTTTTTTATTTATAATTTGGAACAATAATAGTAAACCGAAAGGTTCCACTGAGCCTCTATATAAAGTATTCGAACGATAGAAACAGTGTTGAAAACTGCAAATTATAGATAATACTGGATTTTTAGCTTTTACATATTAATTTGAATCGCATTATTACTTTAATATGAATTCACAAAAACGGGAAGAATTCACACCAGTAGATTTCCTCATTGGTACATCAGTTAGGGTTAGTGTGAAGCGGTAACATGAGCCGAATGATGTTGTTAGGTGTGATATAAAACATTCGGTAACAATATGTTAGACAGGAGTTAGTTCGTATTGCACAAATAAAGAAAACAAGCGGCACACGGTTCGCATCGTGTCGTTAGGGTCGGTCTCTCTATGTCTATACTTTATAGCTTTTGTACAGCGTTAGAAACAGTTGGGGTTATTCTTGAACATTGTAAACACAAGACAGACAATGATTTGTCGCATAAATCTCTGATAAATCAAAATGATCGTTAATTGTAACTGTAATAAAGTCTAAAAGGATAAGCAAAGTTTAGTACGTGTCTACGGTGTCCAAGAATACCAATCTGTGCACAAAGTGCGCGGAGTCGCGTGGTGCCACTATAGTCGAAACTAGCGACTATCTATTCACACTAGAACATCCGATCAGATGAAGCCACATACACGGTTTGGTTATGGATGGTTATCACTATTAATCATACGATTTGTTTTTTGTGTTGTTAGTTAAATCGACTTCAAGATGTTTATTTATTTTATTGTGATGTTATTAACAAAATAATCCAGTTAGTGCGCAGTTAGTTGCATACACCACAAGACCCAAAATAACATATAAACCTTTAGATAAATAAGAAATGCAGATGCTGTATTCTAAAGTCGATTGAGCTAACGCTACACATAGGAAGTCTATATGTACTAGTCTAGTATTTAGTGAGTGTAAGAGTGTTTGTTTGTTTGTTTACCTTGCGAGTGATTGGGTTGCGGCGGGTAGCCGGCGTACTGCGGCGCGTAGCCGTCCATGGGCGCGCCGCCCGCACCGCCGCCGCCGCCCACTGGGAATGACTCTTGCGAATTCGATGACCCTGCGACGAAAATATTAAAGTTAATAAACCTTATTTAAAGGCATATATAAATAGTAATCATATTATATAGTAATCGCTACCATAGTTTAGGGCAATAATTTCAATTAAAAAGATTCTCAAGAATCATAGTTTTTTAACCTTTAAACAGAAATTAAATCCAACTTTAGGGTCCTCTAGAAACCGCTATGTTGATTATGTATATATAAGAAATGCAATATAATGCAACGTGAATTAACTTCATTGCGAAAGCCGCGTCGTGCCAGAGGTGTATAAATAATTACATAGATAATAAAGTAACGCTAATCATTTAACGTATCTATAAAGTTCAAGTTGAACACGCAAGTTACAATGTTAGGGTAATATTCACCTGCACTGGAAGTATTATTGGATTTGCCACTCTTTTTCTTCGTCGAGGCTTCGACTTGGTTTATGATCGGTTGAGGATCGATTCCGCCGCGATCGAAGTGGCATTCGTATGCGAGCAAGTTCTTCGTGTAGTGTTTCCGTAGCGTGTACGCGGCGGACGAAGACGCTCCGATACCCAGAAGGCCCGCGATGTCCTTCCACGTTTTGTTCTTCGTCACCTGCAATCAAATAACATCGTGTAAAACATATGCGTAAAGAATCCATCGAAGAACACGAGGCGACAGTTAACGCGGACATAAAGTGTGAAGGTTTAGTGTTCGACGGAAAAGACGATAACTCGCTAGTGTTAACGAGTGGAAATCCTCACCATGCCGACGGTATAATAGCGACACTGTTTTCCTGTAGTGACTGTACGAGAGTCACGACAACGCGACGCGTCCGCCGCCGACGCCGACCCGCGGCGAACTACCGCCGCTACATTACATTGTATGCAATGCAAGCGCATAACCGGCCTTTAGCGAATGCTTCAATGATAAAAATTTATTAACTATCGTTAAAGGCCCGGCGCGTTTACGGCGTCTGTGCACATAAAGCCCGCAGTACATGCGCTGACATAAATCCTAGCTGAAGTCTATTAGTCTCAGTTGCATATAACTACGCGCGCGGGTTTTACTAGCGACGCTCTAAAGTGATACTCGAGAATACAAATGTTTACAAATGCTTACGTTTCAAACTGTAAAACCAAATTGAATTACACACACCGTTCGTCCTCTATACATTTATTTACTTCTCGACTTTAAGTATTGCAAGCAAAATAGAATTTAATTTGTGGCGTACGGGCGAATTTGCATTTTATAGCGTGCCCGAGTAACGTTTGAACAGAACTGCGTGTTTCCAACGACCGAGTATTATGAAAAGAAGAGATTATGCGGCTATGTATTTAACAAACGTTTTCACGACATGCTTACAGTCAAATGAGTGAATTATCAGTTTTGCATACTTTTTCATTGCCATTGCCATTCCGCCTTATTACATGAGGTGGTTTGAAGTAAGTTTCATACAATTGAGGTTTTTGTAGCATGTTAGTCGATGACGGATATATGTATTGAGTGTTGTATACAATCAAATATAAATAAATACATTCGACTTTGGATTGAAATGATAAATGACAATAAAGACAACATCAGTTAAAATTTACGAAAACAAACATTGTTGACAGGCTAAAGTAGTTTATCAAATTGGGAACACCCTTATGGCCCAATTTAGACACAGCCGGCGGCTTGCTCGTTAGCTCTACGCCTAGCACATTATTTAAAATGACAGCTTTCCGTATACGGGCTAATGGACAAGCGTAATTGAGCCATCACTCATTCACACTCCTAGTACAAACACTTGAAACTATCAAAGTGTGATGTGAACACATCTGTCGTGAAGCGCCATTAGCTTATCAACAAATATATTCCGGGCTGGCGCAGAAATGTAACCGAAAGAGACGCAACAAAAAGTTTAAGCGTGAAAAACAATACTGGCGCTACATATGGTAAACAGTAGTTGCAATGTTAATTTTTATTACAGTCTAATAAGTTTAAAGAGACGATCTATGGATATTGTTAGGCTATGTCTCGCAGATTTGGCGTATCTGTAAATCGATTTTCTTTTATTTCTTTTTTTATCGACTTTCATTGAAAAATGTGCAAAATACCAATTAAAGTAAACAGAATTTATATGTTAGAAGTCAAAATCTGGCCCTAACAAGACTTTCCATTTAACAATGTATGTTTAGTACAGTACACACGGTATACACAGTATAGTAAATTTTTATTATTTTATTTTGAAAGGAAAAACTTACAGCTTAAGATAATATAGTATAGTATATTACCTCAACGAAACCTCCCCGCTCGCGCACCAGCAGATAGAGGCGGTAGAGGTCGAGCGGCTGCTTGGAGATGGTGGGGCAGGCGGCGATGGGCGTGCGCCGCTCGTCCATGAACGCGAGCAGCCGCTCCACCCAGCCGCGCCGCTCGGGCGCGTCGTCCATGTCGTACAGCTTGCTCAGCGAGTCCGACTTCTGGCGCAGACATCGGACATCATACACACACACGCACACACACACACACACATCCACACGTACACGTACACGACTGTGTATCGCACTTGCTTCAGCTATGCCATTAGCTCTAGCTCTAGCTGTAGCTCTAGCCGTGGTCGTGGCTGTACAGCGAGTAAGCGAAATTAGACACCAGGTTTATTTTACAAACTTTACTTGTTCAACTTTGTATTCGAATTTAAAAACTCTTCTAGATCCAACTTCTGCCTTGATTATATACTTGTCTATATGTAAGGTTAATATCCTAACACTACGATTTCAGATAATGAATAAATATATCAAGATGTATTAAATAAATATATCAAGATGTATTAAAAACATAAATTACACCCAAAGTTATGATCTTAGTAGTGATGGGGTGGGTAAGTAAATGGTAAAGGGGTTTTATGCAAAAGTTAGAATACACACTGTAACTGCATGTTTTGGAAGAGGGGAATTCAGAATAGTGATATACCACAAGTGAAACATAAGCAATTACTAGAGTAGTATCTCTCGAATATCTTACCCATTTGAAATGTAGACGACATTTCCTGACAGACAGACTCAACAAAACTAGGGCGTAACCTACGCATCCTAAGACGGAAAGTAACTTACAAATCACAACAAGATAGAATGAGAATGCTGTCACTGCATGAGATAGCAATATCGTGTGGGTTTTGTAGAATAGTCTAATGCAACATGATATTGTTCTCGTGGGTGACTTTGCAATATATCATAAATGCAAGGCATGCCAAAATTCCAAAGGAATAATTATAACTATTGTAAGTATTAGCAAGTAAAACAATAAGGTTACATTTTTTATTAACTTTAAATTCATGATTCTTTTAATTCAGAGGATATTCCCATAGAAAAAACTTCGTAGCAATCGTTTATAATGACACAGCATTATTTGCAATTAAATTGAAGTCTGCTGATCTAAGAACTTCCGAAACATTGGTTTTAGAAGTTTGTCTAGGTACAATAAATATGAAAACATAAAAATGTTTACTTGTTTAAACCTGGTGACTATTTTTGCTTTCCAGCAAAATAAATAACGAGCGATCTAAGTCTACACCCAATCCTGATCTTTTCACGTATGTGTGAAATGAAATGGTAGCCTTTCGTGTATACTGCAGCTACAATCTATACCCAAAAATATATTACATCGCAAGTGCCATCATTTCGATTTCGGGGCCTTACTACGAACACAATTTTACACATTATGTTAGGGTTTTATACAGGTCTACTGTCATATAGAACCTCCTTGGGTTTACATAACAAATTACCTGACAAATTCCCTCGTAACAAGGCCCCTGGCTCTTAGTCTTAACTCAAGCAGCTTCCATTTCAATTTCAAGACTCGGAAGTGGTATTTATCTCGCAGGGTCCGAGCATTACCCCAGTAATGTATACAAGCGGAATTTATATTGATAGTGTGTATGTATTACCGGGCCTGACGAAGACTCTCCGCGACGTTTCCTTTGGTTTTCTGCCTAGAATCAAAATTCACCACTGATTTAAACCTTTTTGTACTACAGCGTGCTTTCGTCAGCCCCGTTACTTGAAAAACTCCTTATTCATGCATTAGAACAATAAATTTAAAAAAGAGAAAATAATGAAAACAAATATTTATAGTAATAAATTAAAAATGATTGAATATAAACATTAAGAACATTAAAATAAGGAGTTTTTGCTCTAATAAAACCAAATACCTACGATGCATTTTCAATAAACTTACATATAAGTATTGTTTATTGAAAAGGGTACTTGTCGTGCATTATATGCACAGTGCAAATGCTATACAACATTATCCAATATGTCATGCTCATCTCTAAATAGCAATGTTTATCATACAAACGACAAGGCATAGTTTCATTCACTAGGAAGATCAATCTATTAATTTTCTACACATACAATAAAATAAACAAATTCAGTTAGCTACAATATATCAAAATAGTTTTGAAAGTTCGAGTGCTCCAAGAAGGATTATTTCATAGTTTGCTGATTGAATAGAAAGTAATCATTTTTTAAGAAGTATTCCGGTCTGTCGAATATTTCCAAATAGTTTTCTAAACTATAATTTCAAGCATAATGCCAACACCAGAGAGAAAATAATGTAGCGGAAAGCAAATTATCGTAAGTTTTCGAGGCTTCAAGCTTGATAACGAATGTTTCTACTACAGTTTGATTAAATCTGTTTAAAACAGAGTACGTTCCGTATAACGCAGAAAGAAGATGGCTACCATGCAGTTCGTAAAACGTTATGTATAAAGAAAATATTAATTTAATCGAGCACTACTCATGCTTATGATCTTTAACTTGATATAAACCTTTGATCTGTAGGACTCCGGCGGTATGTGGCTGTTAAATACCTGAAATACATGATAAAATGCAATGCTTCCATTCCTCATACACACATATAAAACACATTTTTTTATATAAAACAAATAAATATTTAATTTAAATGCAACACCAGTGTCAATATTCTGATGATCAACCTTTCCATAAACTGAACCAAAAGTATAACTAGTCAAAACATAAATAAGCCGTTGTTTACGCCAGCCTTAAGCTCTTTTTATAGGATTTTTTTATATAAATTATGCCATTAAATGGACTATAGACATTAGCACGTATGCCTGTTGCCATTTGTAACATGTAAACTGTAGGTACTAATACCGTAATCCCACGAGAACTGCGAACATGAGTATGTAAGACACAACAATGTGAGCACACGGTTCGCCAACACAATACCGTAGAAAGTGTGTAAGCTTGGATAATGTCGATCGTTTGACTTTTGTATCATGTGCTTGTCATGCTACCAGTATTACTATAGCATTTGTGAGATGATTCCGAGACAGAATATGTGTGTTTCTTTATTACTCCATTATTGTGTGTTATGCACACAATAATGTTCTAATAAGCTACATTTCCTCAGAGGAAATAGTAACCCAAATTAAATATGTAAATGGTTTAGTTTGGCGATCTAGTTCATGTACTATTATTAGTAAGAAACCAAACTGTGATTTAATGTGTATTTAATTTCACCCCAACTTATATCCGAAACCTCATGGAGTCATATTTCAGACATTAAAATATTATTCTAGAAACAAGATTTTTACAACATTGGCTTTGTCAACAAATAATCTAATCAAATCCAATGATCCAATGGGTCTCATTTTTTTTCCAATAGTTGATGTGACCAAACTTGTTGTTCTCACATCAAAAGTATATGGCTCTCGATGTTTTAAATAATTGTTCATGTCCAATGATCCAATGGACCTCATTTTTATTTCTATATTCGATGTGACCAAAGTACTCTCACACCAGACGTATCTGTCTCTCGATGTAGTGTGGTGTGATGTGGTGTACTCACGGGACTAGAGGGCGGCCTCGGCCACGAGGAGGGCGAGGCGTCGTAGTCGTCGTGCAGCGAGGAGTGCGAGCCGCCGCCCGGGGAGGGCGAGGGCGCCGCGCTGCCCGCGCCGTACTCCTTGCGCGAGCCCTTGCCCCCGCCGCCGCCGCAACCCGGCCCATCGTCGCCGGACGCTGGAACCACATGGACTATAACGTTAATATAGACAACGAACTTGGTGATAGTATAGTCACGATTAAATATGCAACCAAAAATAAAACAACTCTCCGAATTAGAAGGCAGACTAGTCATAACTAAGTAGACCATGTAGTACAGTCAAACCTGGGTAAGTGAGAAAACAATATAAGTGAGAGCCAGGACCCGTCATTTTAAGCTCCCAAAACCTCTATTAGCGAGAATCAGAAACCTCTGTAAGAGAGAGTCGTTTTTCCCTCATGGAACTCCGTAAGTGAGAATCCTACTTATCTCTACTTTTAAAAGCGACAGTCGAGCTATATTTTTAAGGAGGAACTATAGCTACAATAAAAATACATACATATTGCAAATAGACTAAAGCACGGGGGCAGGTATATTGTAGTAATGATTTAGTTGATAACTTCACTCTAGGTGAAAATATATGACTTGATCTATATGTTTAGACAGCAGCCCTGATGTACTTATCGGGGAATAAAGTAGTGCCAAATCGAGCGCGAAGCAAACTTCGCCATACCATCCTTTACTGGATAAATACCTTACCAGTTAGTATAATTTTAGCATTTGATTTACCCCTGACTATGCGTCATCAAATACTGTATTCCGTTTCTGAGAAATATTTTAAGAGAATCGGCACAAATTTAATGTCTATCTGCCTATCTATAGTCTGATAGCGTCTGAACGATCGGTGACCGATAAATTAGATAGCCCGTGTTATATCGCCAAGATCAACTATCTGTTATTCACAATAACTGCATACATTTTTTTAAAAATGGCACGTGAAATGAATAGTGAAAGAAAAGTACTCATATTGAAAGAAGGTCTTCAATATAATATTTTTCCGTGGAAAAAGTAGTTACTTATTCTAGACTAATATACTGAATATTAGTCTAATCAGTTATTATTATTTCCTTCTTTATGGCATTTTAATTAAAATAAATAAATAAAAGCAGTCGTCTAAACGGGCATAGACCTCGCGATGCTTTTAAAGCCATACAATATATAGATGCACATACCGGCGCTGGCGTTGCTGAGCGTGCTCTGCTGGCTGCCCTCGTCGAGCGGCGCGCCGTCGGGCCCCGTGGTGACGAGCGCCGTGGCCGGCGGCGGCGGGCCGTTGTCGTGCGCCTCGCCCGGGGCTGTGGGCGGCGGCATGGCGCCCTCGGGGCCCGCGCCCGGCCCCGGCCCCGGCCCCAGCCCCGGCCCCAGCCCCCCGGGGCCCGGGCCCTGGCCCTGCGGCGGGGGACCCATGTGCCGCCCTTGCTGCTGAAACGTTAAAGGTGCGATTATTACACCACTCTCACATGTATTGCTTGAGAAGTATGATCCACCTGATGATAAATAGGTGGTCATTTGGCATTATGTGTAAAGGAGAGTGGCTACTCAACTGATTTATTGAATGTTATGATAAATGATGGAGTTTTTAAAGATTGTAATGGACCGATGAAACGACCAGGTGCCAATTTTAAGTTCAAGCACGACACATTAGTAAGATGAAGATAATTACTTTGAGCGGTGGATAGTGTTGTGTCGGATGTGGCGGCGGCGGTGGCGGCCGGTATCCGTACTGGTAGGGATGGTGATTCCTGGGCGGGTAGCCGTAGGGCTGCGGCGGCGGGTAATGGGGCGACTTGTACGCGCCGTGGTGGCCGTAGGGCTGCGCCACCATGGCGCCGGGCGGCGGCACGTTGGCGGGCGGCGGGCCGGGCGCCGCGCCGCCGGGCCCCGGCCGCGCTGCCGGCCCGCTGCCGCTGCCGTCCGACAGCGACGACGACGTTCGCGGCGGCATCGCTACGTTCTGCGTGCCTGCAACATTTACAATATAAACATTAACCAACGTTCACCGTAGATAACAAAAAACATCGAGGTGTAGTTGGATCGAAACAATTTGTAAATAATCGTACTTTAAACTGAATAAACTAGTGCAATTGCATCGTTGACATGTATGAGCAGTTGATGAATTAACCTTATATGCCGTGTATCTATATCAATGTAGAAACACTAATCGTAGTTTCGTAGTACCGACGCCGACGTGTTTATTATGCAGAGCGTAGTTTAGATGTTTCAATTAAATAGTATTCGAGAGTGCAAGCGACAAACATTTCCGAGTATCGGTGGTATGTGATCGATCGCGGAGCGGGCGGGCGCCCGGCGCAGCGCTCGTCCTCGCACACACAATTTGAATAATACAGTTAACGAGGGCTCGCCTAAGCCGGCCGAGCATCAATCGAGGGCGGAGAGACGCATCCGATCACTTTCATTTTCTGCTGGCACGTGAGCAGCATGCACCGCTAGCCTGCGAATTCTCGTTGCACTTTATTGCATCCGTATATGTGCATACGACATGCACGCAACGCATTGACCGAGGCCGAGATACGAGCGGCAGTGATTTGCGACGACGAAAGTGGTATTGCAGCTTTTATGTGGGTCGATTTGGACTCGGTTATGTTAGTGTTACGTGAGAGTCTACTCACTGTTACAGTATTATTCAATGTTGTTTTACAATTGTTTAGTTTATGAGAAGGCGTCGCCCGCCATCAAACGCTCCCTTTCGTGAATCGTAAAGCGCCGTTTAAATTGTTGTGTACATAAAGAGAACCGTTTGTGAGGGTCGTCACTTTAATCTCATCAGTATTGGCCATTATCGGCCCATTATAGTGTGTCGGTGCGATCAGACGGTCGGCAGACAGCGGGGCGCCGGTGAATCATAGATAACAGCCTTGTGTCATATGCGCCCACCTATATATCTATTTGTTTACGTCGACCTTTAATGAGTGTAGCTCTACGGTAATGGGGTCATGCCGTCCCGTCCCACATCCGACTGATGCCTCGTAAAAATAGCGCACCGAATGTTGACTGATGTAGTAGAAGATAACTCACACCGCATTTGTCAACATTCCATTCATAATTTTTTTGGTACTATTAGATATGGCACTAGTTCAATGTTAGGAAGCACCCAATTATTGCTCTTTTACCTAATCGCAAAAGTTATTAGATAGAAAAATACTTAGTAAATGAGTTGCATACGTCATTGTATTATTGAGGCTATCTATTACGCTTTCCTGATATCTTTGTTTTAAAATGATGATGACAAGATATTCCCGAATTGTCTCGCTCTCCCGGATTTCATAACAGATTGATGGTTCGACACGAGCGCAAAGAAACATCAATCGTAGCGTAGCCCAGTCGATGTAGTAATAAATTGGCTTTAACTTCGATTCTTAGAGCAATCGCCCTGAGAAGTTTTAATCGAACTGTATCACGGAAACATTCAGGAACGGCCAAAAATTGATCTAAAAGACTATCCAACCTTTGCAACGCAATCTTTACCACAAAGTTAATACTTTGATAGGTAGGTACTTTTGTAGCAATTTATCTATCTATCTGAAATAACGACTTTTTCTAACATAAAAATCAATCACCGCACAGCCACGGGGACTAGTAACTTGATATTTGGCACGGGACAATAACGAGTAGGTATTTTCACGCATGATACCGCGGAACGAAAGCTAATCATGCATAAAATAGCTACTGTGCGCAGTTCAACTACGATACCAATATAATAAAATATTTGCATCGAACGACAGTGTACACGTTTCGTTTAGTTTGCGGTGAGAACCAGCTCTGTCAAGGGCAGCCCGTCACCGAGCCGGGCCGCGTGCGTAACGCAGCCGAACCGAGGTCTTTACTTTCCCGCCAGACAATACCTATAAACTGCACGTGTACTTATGCAACATTGTAACCTAGTGCAAGATTATAATATGAATTATTTACGAATTAAAGCATTTTAACGGGCATATTTAGGGTGGTCCCCTCCCGGTCTTTCACGTTAAATAACATTGATAAACCAATCAACTTGAATTCTGTAACACTTGTTTGCTTCAAATATTAACTACAGAATAATAGATTTACATAGAAATCCTATGCAGTGACCAATGGCATACCACTAACACAATTACCGGGATAGACTACATTTTCGAGTGATGCAGTTTTCCTTAACATTCCACGGGAGTTGGACACGCGAGGTCGACGTATGGTAGGTACGTATCAATGTCACGTATCGGAAATGCGGTGTGCACGTCAGGGCCGCAGGCTCGCGAGTAATGTGCCGCTAGCCACGCAAACTTACCGCCATCGCGGCATCGTGCATCGCCGTCGTCGGTAGCCAGGCCGACACATTCCGCGCATACGATCATACCGCACCCACGCACACAAACCAGATCCGAAACCACAAACTACTGACTTGCTGGGGCGGCGCTGTAACCGCTAACGCGCCGAATAACTTGGGAGTTTTTCATAACGACTTTCGAGAAATCTTGAAGAATGACTCAGATAGGTAGGTTGTAACTGAACTCGGCCTCCATATTCTTTTTATCTATATTGTTGACTTGAACAGATTTAGAAATAGGAGGTATGAAAAGAACCAACCTAATAGCAACCACTACCTACCTATACTAATATGAAGGAATACTGATACCATACAAATTAACACCAAGTGGCTAAAACAGTAAAACACAGTGAATTGATATTTGAACGAGCACAAGTCCATAGTCACGCACGACACCACAACATATTAGTGGAAGGTCTAAAATACACTTACGACGACATCACGACGTCATTATAGGCGATAACTGAATGAATATATTCTCCAAGTATTTCAAGTTACTTACATGTAATGTTACTTTGTAGATAGTGCTAATAGAAATCCCAGTTCGCTTAGGTAAGGAGTTAAGAATACATACAACTGTTCACGAAGTAGATTACGATACATTATACTATGATATTTACAAACGTAGGTACTTTTTAAGGGTATAATATTTACAGTACTGGCATTTGAGGGCTTTCTAGACCATTTATTTACCGTCCTCATACATAATAATAGATTAGCTTGACTACTATAGCCTAACCATACCTTTTTTTTTTTTTTTTTTCGTGGGGAAATCCTCATGGATACCCTGCCCCGCCTCGGGGGAGGGCGGGCGGGTTATGCCGGACTCAACCGGCTAAAACCCCACGGTGGTCGCCATCAGCGCTGTAGAGGGGTCAGGGTTCTCCGTACGGAACACGTACCGTGGACCCCTCCATGCGCGACGCTGATCGCCCGTCTCGGGGGAAGCGATTGGTAGCTTCCCTAGCACCCTCGCTGTGCTCTCGCACGATGGATCTAGACCACATCGATCCATCGTCTTCCTCGGGTTTGCTTACTGGGCGGTCGGGACCCCCGTTCCAATCGCCCGCAAACCCAAGGGTCCCCGTTCAGTCGCCTTTTACGACAGGCAGGGGAGCACCGTAGCTGTTATTCTTTGCCCCAGCTACAGGGCAGCCTAACCATACCTACACACTTTTCCTATAACGAACCATGATTGCTTAGCGATATTATAGCCTAAACCAAGAAAAAACGGAAGTCTCATTAATTCCAATATGTCTGATAAATAAATTATGTACATTACCAAAATTCACTTGAGCGTCTAGAAGTTTTAGCATATTCCATATTGTCGAACGCGAGGCAAATATTATCGTCTCACCAAGTAACCAGTGTATAAACATAATGCGACGGAGACAATAGCGTTAACAAGAGCGGCCTAGTTGAGACAAACGGTGGCGTCACGACGACGCCGCTGCCGCTGCTCGCCGACCCATTTAAGCGGATCGTTGCCAGTTACCATCACAGCTGCTTTAGGATTATGTTCTGCCACAACTCACAAGGGACTTCAGGATATTGTGTAACTACTTCATAATGCTCTTAATCCACAATAAGATGGTTAAGGTATATGGTGTATTGAATGGAATGTTATTTAGGAAAGCAATTTCTGAAAGTAAGAAATTGGGAAATACTATACTTAATGAATAATCTAATAGATTTATGTTGAGTACCTCTTGTAAGTACCCACATACACATGCAGTTTCCAAAAATTATTCTACGCGAAATCAAATAAAATTATACTAACTCGCGATGTAACAAACGCACTTAAATAGTTTATTATAAGCGTTTATATAAATTAAGCTAGAAGGGAGTGTTATGCCATAGGAACAGTACCTATACTTCTGCGGGAAAAACTTTCCCGCAGAATATTTTTTTATAGTTATTGGAAGAGACCAGACAATTATATGTAAAATTATCAGGAACCGAGACAAATTGTCACAGTGGCCAACAAACAAAACAAATCAAATGAAACCTTTGAAAGTATTTCATTGACAAATTAAATCTCGTTTTCCCTTTCAATCTTACGACAATCTCGGGGAGTGGGACCGAAAATGGGGTGGCTTTTACTTCTGCGGAGTACATCTATTTATTGGGCGGGGGGAAAGGGGGGTGGTGTACAGTTGTGAATGTGTATAGTATAGTATAATATCGTAAACTGGGTAAGTCTGGTCGAGGTCGGAGAAAGAATGTCCGCACCATTAGCTGAGGGGGCAGACGGTAACGGGGTGAATGGGCTGTCGAACCCTCCGTCGACCTTGACTCGCAGAGATTTATCACTTTTCCGGGGTAATCTGAATACAATTAGGCGATGCGATGGGCAGCTGGCGAAACCACAGATATGCAACAGGTTACCGGTTTTTTTTTCCCATTGGAATATTATTATTGTAATACATAAGAAACCTTACAATCGGTCATATTACCTACGAAACAAAAGGTTTACAATTATTTTTGTAAATTACAAACGCAGTTACGAATCTGTGTCTAGTTCTATTAATGTTTTTTAACCATTCTTTCTCTAGCTCTGGCTATCTCACTTATTTACTCTAGCTAGACCTGTCCGATAAAGCAAAGATGAATCAAAATATAACATGTAGGTACTATACTATAACTATTACTAGTATTAGAATGAAATAATGATGATACTTACAAATTATTAACTTTCAGTTTAGAAAGGTTACAATAAGGTATGTAATTGAAAGAAGAAAGGTACTAACCTATATTATGGGTGTTAGGAAACGCCATAAATAATAATAACGAGCCCATCGATCGTTGCACAAAAAAACATTCAAAACAAATCACGAGTCGAATGGTTTACGTGAAAACGATCAAAACAAACATTATGACGGGATCGAAGCAAAAAGCGTTGTTTCTCCTCTTTTTTTTTTCAAAAGCAGGAGGTCGTTGGCCTTGCCAAGGACGCCCAGACACGTGGCTGCACATAGAGGAATTTGAGTGAGGACAAATGCACACACCGACCCGCATACATTTACATTATCCTGTGCCTGTGTATGCCGTATTTTGTAGGGGAACTTGTTGACTGCGATAGGAGCGTCGCTTGGATTCATTAATAAAATTGTAGCCTAGTCAAAGTCACGTCAGGACAATTTTAACTATTCTTGCAAAATTAGATAACGACTTGAATAAATATTATATACTTACACAAGTATTTATCTTTATAAAAATCTATGTAAATAAGCAGTAAAAGTCTAAATATGCGTTTAAATAAATGTAGGTTTCAAATGTCACGGAGAAACAGCGAGCGGCAGCGTTCAACTTAAGTCCCAAGAGCCAAGCCTTATCTTAGTTGATGGCATTCCAACGCTCGGCCGCCGATACGCACGACGGACGACTGCGAAACGCTTTTAGCGCCCGTATACAGCATAAACGATAACGCGCCACAAAAATATCAACCTTAACGACATTTCGTAGAAGGTTCATTTTCCAACGACGAGTCGCACAAGTAGACTTGACGCAAAAGAAACCTTATTGGTCGAAAATTAAAGTCGCTTTTAAAAGTCACATTGTATGCGGGCGTCAAACAATACGCAATTCACCTTCGAACGCGTCGGGTTGCGGTATTGCGGCTTCATTGTGTTAAAATAACGATGGAACTTGCGATTGGAAACGAAACGAGCACAATGCGGTCGATAAACAGAATTTTATTTTTGATTGATAAAAAGTGTTCTGATCAATCAAACAAGACGTAACGACATTGGGTAACGAGTACGCTACGAAAGGGATAGTATTGTTTTTAGACCATATCCACCACTATGTTCAAAAAGTCATGTCTTAAGTTCATAATGTGCTATCTTTAAAAAGAAAACGAATAATGTTTATCCATTAATGCCCAAGCGACAGGCACGTGTGTTAATAAAATTATATCAAAAATTAAAATTTTTTTAATTAGAATTTTGACATTTCAAAGACAGATCCATGACAACTCAATATTCCATTGTGGCGACGCGATACATATCCATGTGCCAGCAAATTTCGCGTTCAAAAACAGTTCCGTCACATATGTCGTTGGCGCAGTCTAACCCTCAAGAGAACATGATTTACTGAAGTCAGAACCCAGACGTCATCAATTAATTCTTCTTTTAGTTGAACAATGGAAGGTGTTGTGCTACAATGTCGAACACAGACCCTGTTAACGGAATTCGATCAACGTTGAACTCAGACCACCACCGGAATCTCTATTAATGATTAGCAAATTTTATCAATTCAATACTTTTGACTGACTAATGCAGCTTTACAAATGTGTCGCTTACACCTAGATACACCAAGACTTAGTTTCAATTAATTCAGAAAACAATGAAATTTCAAATTTAGAACGAGCTTAGTGGAACTAAGGGGAAAAAATCTGTGTAGCCAAATATAAAATGTTTTGGAGCTTATCTATACTAATATTATAAAGAGGAAAGATTGTATTTTATTATGTAACGAATAAACTCAAAAAGTACTGGACCGATTTAAATAATGCTTTTTTCATGCCATTATCAACGCCCTTGGGTTATTGTACTAATATATTGATGAATTTAAAAATATTGTAGAACTTCTACTTGCAATTCGTATTTTTAATGAAATTACTCTACGAAGATAAAATTTGTTAAGCAATCTTGTATTTTTCCTCAAGCATCGCAAGCACGAACTATAATTTTCTAACGCGAGACTTCACATATTCACTGGGTGTTTGTTGAGAGTCAAGAGTCCGACGAGCCGAACGGTTGACGTCATACAGTCATGTTAACCTTCTACCACACGACTGCTTTATGACAATTTACAAAGTGATGTCCATTCCATTTGAGTTTGTGTTCGCCGCGTTCGTTTCTTCGGAGCACGAGCAGCATTGGAGCGTGTGGCAGGCACATGCGATCGAAATACTGGGAACGTATAGTATTGGTGTATTGCGGTCATATAACCGGTATTCGAGTGGTGCGCCAGTCGCCGCTCGGCCGGTCTACAGTTCGATGTTTTGAGAAAGCCACGTTCGGCAATCGCCGACATTAACAAAACACGATTGCTTTTGCGGTTGCCGTTCGTTACAGCCGGTTTAAGGCTATACAGCAAATTGGTTTTTACGGCATATCGAAACGAATATTTAGTTACTTTGGAATTAATAAAGTAAATCTTGTATTCAAGCTGCACATATAAAAAAAATACGCGGTAGGTGATAAAATAATGCAAATACACGATTCTAACTCTATGTTATAATGATTATATAACTTTAAATCAGATAAGTTGTATGTATAGTTACGGTAATCAATCATGAAATCAATCATTTCAACTTCAATACAAACTCTACCATTTGTTACGCAGCATTTCAAATCGCTTTTTAACAGTCATATTATACGTACAAGAAAATCGTTAAACGTTTGACAAAGTTCTTAATTTATTCAACATTTTCATGAATGAATTTATACTATTGACGCTAAATCTGATAAGGCTTAAGTGCCAGCATACACATACCGACTCACACACCTATATCAAGCAATCCGTGACAGTGGGTAAGTATATAAGATTCGGCATCCCAGTGGGTGGACTCTTCAAGGTCATTTCGTTCAAGGGAAGCCTTACAGGGGTGGTTATAAAACCAATTGCGCCGCTATTTAATTTTTTAGAATGAGACGCAATTACAATCTACGTATTTGTTGTTATTGTCCTTGGCGACACTCAATTGTGTCAACTTCTCAAGGAATTCCATTTGAAAGTCCATTTAAGATTTTACAACCTGAGCAGTTTCTGATACCGCAGATAGTGATTATTTCGGATTTCATCCAAACTAAAGGGAATCACCTGCCAACGTTATGAAGGAAACAGTGCAATTGGCAGTCTGGCTGGCTAGAGGCATATAAGAGCGATTCGTCGGGCCTCTGGGGTGGAAGGTCCTGTTTTGCGTGCTCGGCCCGACCGTCAGTGGGGGTAAGTTTTTCACGAAGCCCTATATACCGCGACCACCCCGACTCGTACATAAGGTGGGCGGGCTGGGGTGGTTCGCGCCCGCAAAAGGGGCAAAATACGGCGTACTCTGGGCGCCCGTTCTATGTGGGTCAATGTCGGGAAAGCCCGTGTCTACCGGTGACGGAGTATGCACAACGAATCTGATCAACACACCCGTGACCAAACAAAGGATGTGGCAAAAGATACCCTAGAATACATAAGGACCTTATTGCAACGAGATAAGGCTCAAATCCCGTTGAGCGTTTGTTTAGCACGAGCACTCTACGTTATCTATTCAATATAGGTACAAACTTTTGATTGAAATGCTTTAGATATGTTAGCTAATGTCTCTTCTATATAACGAGTCACATTCGAGTAGGCAATTTTGAAACATCCGGCGCTGGAGCATCCGACACTGTAGCAAAGCTGAGAAGATGTTTTTGTATCATTGAGTGTTAAAAATTTTGATCATCTATCTGCATCTACGCTATCCATGTTAAGATAGCTTTTGTTTTCATAACTCCGAATCCTGTCCTAAAAGAAAGCTACACTATTCTAGAGTGACAAAAGCTACATCTTCAAGAAGCATCAAATCCACCCGAGAGGTTGATAGTTGATGGTATGTTATGATTGTGTATGCTTACCGACAGCCGGTGACATGGATCGTGAGCCACTGGAGCCGGTGGGGCTTGGCGTGGGCCTCAGGTGGGGCGTGGTCGCGCGCCCCGCGCCTCCGCTGCCGCCCGAGTCATTGCTGTTCTGACCGGTCAGATCCTGGAACAATACAATATTGTTAATATATTTGCTTGCATGAATGTCTGTGTGTCATGTGTCTGGACGCAAATATATTTTTGTGCCTAGTGAATTTTACTTGGTGGCTTAACTCTGCTTAGTTTGGAATTGGATTGGCCTGGTGCAAAAATGTCCTAGGATATTTGTTTGTTATTCAATAGGTAATTAATTAGTTTTAGGAAAAACGTAAATTGATTGCCCAGACTTGAAAATCGGGCACAATTCTATAACTAAGACAACAAAGGCAAACGCGTACCTCGTCTAGTAATAATATGAACTCTATACAGTACACAAGTTACATGTCACGGATTTGAACTAAATTCTAGATACTACTCAGGTATATAATATACGTGTTTTAACATTTTTTTTTAAAGTTTAGCTCGTGTTGCTGTTTGGGAATTTGGGCAGAGACTGGAATTTACTAGACAGATAAGCCAAATAAGAATGACAAATTCATATAATGTAGGTTGTTTAAGAGGATTAAATCAAAAACACAGTATGAGAATTAGTTTGATTGGACCGGATTATAAGACACTAAATCAATTATTTGTATTATTTTGATAAACATAATCCTGTCAGCATAAACCTATAAGATAAAATAACGATCATGAAAGGCAATAAGAAACAATATAAACGGTAAATCTTCAATGCAACGCAATGCAATGCGTTGCGAGCTGATTTGCATAATGCTTACGGATAATATGCATTCTCGAGCTTAGGTAAGGTGAGATGCCTTGACACTGCAACCTCGGCAGTTAAGACCAACAATAGCACGCCGAGTCAATAGAGCACGGCCACTTGCGGTAATCGCACAACAAAACAACATACGAAATCCCCGCTAACAATGCTTTAGCAGTTAACATCCAAACAAAAACAAGATGCACGCCCCGCTTGCTAATAATAAAATTGGAGCAGTTGATTCTGCAAAAAAATCATGATACAATAATAAGTACGAGACTAATGTACGCTAAGTTATGTCATCAACAAATTACATTTATTTAAGTAGGTATGTACATATAATTTATAAACGCTTAAAAAACATGAAGAAACCTATGTATACTTGTAGGTATAGACAACGGACAGTCATATGATAGTATGTACATACCGTTTCAGAGTAGTCAATCTTCCAGTTGTTGAATCAAGCCGCGATCCCTTTCGATTACAACGTGCAACGGTATCCGCGATTAGTCCGAGTTAAGTTACAGTCGACGAGAGCAAACTGTCAAGCGGACGGGTAAATGTTGAGCTTTCGAAGTTAAAACCGAGTCGTATAATAAAGAGAACGGCATCGGCAGTGGTGTGCACAGTGTTCGAAGCGTTCGAACGAGCTCAGCGAAGCAACTCACGACCCCCCGCTGTCGAGGTTAGCTCGCCTGCGAGAGGCTCCGCACCGCGCTCCGGCTTCGGCGTCGAACAGACGAGTCCGGTCCCGGGGCGGGGCGTGGGGCGCGGGCCGGGGGAGCACGATAACTGCGGCGATGTTTTTGCCGTGCTCCAGCTCGCTCGCTCGGCGCACCAGGCGCGTTCTTCATTTCGTACAGAGTCCATTATCTCTAACCCCGTCTCGCTCGCACTCGCCGCTCGCTTCGTCGCGCCTCGCCGCACCGGCCGCTGTTTTATTGCCAGCCGACGATTTTAACGTGCGCTCGCAACGTCCGCCGGAGCACAAAAGTTTTTATGGAAATTTCATTCCGAATGCGCCTCACTCGCTTGCTCGCTCGGGAACGTCAATATAAAAGCACGATAACGAACGGACGAGTCAATTAATTATTATTGTTGGAAGCTGTCGGGACGTGCTGGGCGCCACTATCTAGGTACTGATCTGTATAATAGTTTCTGAAGTGGTTATCTAGCTGTACACAATAGTAATAGATTAGGGACGGATTGTTTTCATTAAAACTACATGAGAAATATCCTGTATTTTATATTGGATTAGAAAAACTAAACTGATCAGAGTTTTAGGAATAACAAGATGAGTAACATGCCTGTTCATAAATATCTGGAATATTCGATACACGCGCCCATTGAAAACTTACTATTGTCACCGGGATTCCTGACATACTACAATTAATACTTTGTTACATTTAATACGTTTCTTTATATGCATATAATTATGTATCTTATTTCCTATCGTAATTGACGCTTCATCAAAAGTTTTAAAATTATACAGTTAGAATGATACTAAGAGTAGGTACACTTATACTTATCATGGATCCAAAAAACCAAAATCAAAATCAAGTTATTATTTTATTTCCTCACAGTGACTTGTACTCGTATAATTTGCTACCAAATATGTATAAATTATGTGATAAAATATTATCAAAATGTATACGGAATGACATATGTAGAGAAAGTCTCTAATCAAACTGAGCATAGGTAACAAAACGCATAAATAAAGTGAACAAGTTCAAATAACAAACTTTTGATGATATTTGAAGTTTGATTGTGAATATGAATGTGTGTCAGGAACTGAACGAACGAGATCGGCTTAAATTGACCGACTGCACTTGGCCTAAATCCCGACACAAATAAACACAAAACCGCCTCTATTGGTGTACGTCTAGCTAGTCTACACAATATGTGGAGGCTGCCAGCAACGCAGTAAATAGAGGGCCTACGCTTGCAACCGCATACTAGCCACCTACCACTACTACATGCATACCTAGGTGCGTTGGGAATGAGGCGACGATGATCATGAAATCCGCCATTGACTCGGAGAGAAAAGCTCACGTGGACCAATGCAGTAATTTTGTACCACAATTGCAGCTCTCTTTATTTAACGGTGAGATTTTTGATACAATTGTCTACAAAGTATTTAAGAAGATCTGCTGGAAATTTTACGTGCTCGAAATTTGGGCGCCACTAGCTAATTTACTAACATTGTAGAGCATCTAATCCGTATGTAACTAAGCTTGTAGACAACATTAAAATGAAAAAATTGAGTACTTTAAATATATAATCTAATATACATACAATATACAACAAAAGATTGATGAGATACAGAATGTGTTGAATCTTTACGTGTGTTGGCATAACATTGATTACGATTAATACGTGTTACGGCACATGACGATAGCTAGGTCTTTATATTAATATCTGGTAGGCTAGGTCAGTGGCACGAGAACCACGCATCGGAGTACTAACGTGCGCTATAAATAGCCCGCTGATGGGCGTCGGAGCTCATCTAAATAACCGCAAATCCCCTGCCTAGCATCTCAATGCCTCTGCATTTCCCAATGTAGGTAAAGCACACTTCATTTTCAAACTATTCACGGTTTTTACGCGCTACATGAATATTTATAGTAAAATGTTATTCTGAAATCTGCACGTTTAGATGGGGGAATTCCTAATCGCTTAGGTCAGCCAATTGTTGTTCTATTATTATAAATTCAAATGAGTGAAAAATACATATCGGTATACGGTTCAAGAGACTTTTAGTTGTGCTTGAAAAAAATGTTATCCTTTTCGACAAAAATCCGTTTTCTCTGGTCCCGTAATAGTTTAATTATATTTTTTCTATTTAATAAGTACTTCATAAAACATTTTGCGTTGTTCAAATGGTTTTAGTATTTTTGATATTTATTTAGATGGTTCTTCTTCAGCACCATATCGGTAAGTTACTTCTCTTGTATGTTAGGTATATCTGTATTGGCCGTATATATTTTCAAGTTTTAAGTTACGACGCTTATCCATATATAAGAAGGTAACAGGTAACGCGTTTCATACGTGGGTATTTTGACTCTGCGCGACAATAGTGTGGTAACAGTTAAAGTTTTATAATATCTATGTCATTCAAGATATGTTGAGATTAATCGGTGTAAATGCGTTCCAAGATCATTCAAGAGTTCGTCGACCGGCGTGCGAAAATGTTGTCGTAAATAAATAATTCACAAGGCTAGTGTTCTCGGTCGGGGCACGTGGTGGCGGGCACGTGTAGTAGGTACGTAAACATTTACATTACATAACCGGCTCGTCATCGACGACCGCGCGCTATTGAGAGCGAAATGTTGAGCGACTCTTTCAAATGGTTGCAGCGTCTTTGACTTGCTCACCTGCAGTACTTTCTAATTCGTAAGCATAACCTTAATCGGGCTATACACATGCGTCCGACCAAGATCAGACACCTGACTACTAAGTGATGAATTAATGACATACCGTACTGGCGGGATAGGAGACCCTAGGATTGTTCGCCTTGCCAACCTGTGATGGTTGGATATTGAAAAACAACTACGGGTCTTCCAATGATAATACACGTAGCCGAAATCGAAAGAGTCTTGATTGGCCACGGGGCGATGGACGAGAAAATTAAACGTAAACACGGGCGGAGGGAGCTAGGGGAGGTCCCAATGTAGTACTCGATATTCATATCAACGAAAATCTACAATTTCCTCACATCCCAACTGTTATTTTATGTGTACATACATTATGTATGGACAGTCAGGTGTACAAAGGATAACTGGTTCGATATTCTCCCCTTCTCACCCTAATTCGTTAAACGACATGAATTATAAAGTAGTTCGTACTTATAGTTATAAAAGTATAATAAAATTTTAACAGTTGATGACCAATGTGGTTTCTACAATCTAAAGTTTTCACAGTGGGTGATTACATATCATAAACAAAAAACAGGCTTCTTAATCGGTGTACTTTTATAAAAAATGTGTATTGCCGAATAACAGGATAACTGTAGCAATTGTAATAGTATGACTTGCTATTTTAAGGTTCATACAGGAATATTTTTAGTCTTTAGTACGAAACCAAGGAGCTTCTTAGAAACGTTTAAAGTATTTATACATATTTCTGCACTTCACACATGATAAGACCAAATAGAGAATGTTGATAAAAAAGTAAATTTGTTAATAAAGGCAACTTTTACATAGATAGTAGTTGAAGTTGACAACAATCGAAAGAGGTTTTCCAAACTGTAGGCCAAACGTATATATAGATGTGGTTGTGTGTGTGGGTGTGTGTTTGTGTAAAATAGACGGTTCCGCAACGAAGGCAAGTGGTACACACTTTATTGAATGTCTTTATAGGCCACCTGTTACTCGGGTCTCGGTGTCGGCAAAACAGCTGATCGAGCCGGAGCGAATTATTATTATTATTGTTGTCGGATGTTGGCTCTGGCTTATTTATTTGTAACGAGGGGGTGGGGTGGCGCAAAAACTCAACTCGCCCCGCCAACTTCTACTATTGTTCGGTCATCATCGTAGAAAACTAGTAACCAAATCGATTTTCTTATATTATCTTAATTATTTCAAACGTGTTAAAATCTCAGAAAATCAATAGAGACAATTTCATAGCACAAGAAATTACATACAATCCTGCAGACTGTGAGATGACTATATCGAACACGAGAGCCGAGTCATTTTATATGACCAAAGATCCGATAATGGCTACATAAGTATTATACAAAGTATAGAACTGACTCTATAACAACCACAATAAAAAGAAATTATTTAGTTCCGAGCAAATTGGCATATTGAAAAGCAACTGTCATTTAGCGATAGCGGGTTGAAGTAGAATTATGGTTCACGAGCGGGGAACTTAATGACCGGTCTGCGAGACCTGTTTTTTTTACCAAATGACACATTTCTCAATAACAGTTTGCACATACGAAGGCTCAGTAAAACACTTTGGAAACCGTGGCTCCAGATAATGTCCATTTAGAAATCCAGATTGTAATCTGCTCGATGTCTCATCCATCATTTACATTTGCGTGAATTCACTTATGACACTAGTTGTTCTGTCAAACTTGCTACGCACGACTTGTACTCTACAAAGTTGGATCTGTATATTGATAATATGTAGCCAGCCAGTAATATCTTATATATTCAGTACCTAGGTGTGTGTATGTATTTATCCAAAAAAATTATCGTTGGATTTTGCGCCTTGAGATAAACCGTCCAGACTTAGAACATTGTTTTGACCAGCGCACTGAAATCATGATTTTGTTTCTGTTCGTATCTTATATTTACCGAACTGAACTTAACCTCACGGAATGTGGTCTTCACTTTACATTCCGTACTCTTATTTTTTGTGTTATTCACATAAGTCTTGGCAAAAGTTAAATGTTATGATTTTAGATCACGATTTTATCAAGTCATATCAATCAATATGACGATACAAAAAAAACACGAAGGAACAATGAATGTCCAATTAAACTGAGCTCGCACACGTCATCGAAAGGTGTTTCCCGAAGAACGCACACACACACATACATACACATGGACGATCAGCTGACTGCTCCGATTTTAACCCACACCACTGAGCAGACTGTTAGAGAACATAAATAATGACGGCCCACCTACCTAGCTATACGTAACATACATCGTATAATTTGTATGAGCCACCGACGGAAGAGGAATGTGCCATACGCCGATGTTTTCTCTGATGTTAGTTTTTACCGTGCGATGAATAAAATTGACGATTGATCTGTGTTGTTAAAGTCACTTAAGACATTATTCAGTTGAACCCGTCGAGCGTGAGATCACATTAAATAATCAGAATCGCATACGAATACTACCAACACATGCGCAAAGATAACAATAATCATATCCAAAACGATGGAGGTAGGTATTTATTAGTTCTCTCTATTTCAAATGGTTGAATGAATAATATGAAATACAAACCGAGTTTACTCGCTGAGTAATACACTATTTAGTTATCAAGAATTATTTTTCACTCTTGCTTTAAACTGCAATAATTTTGATAGTCTTTATTCCACGTAAGTGTGAGATCGTCAATAGTACAACATGCTCAATCTCATTCATAAAATCAAATTAGGCGGAGTCATAACTAAATACACTAACATGACAATCTTTATATTATTTTAAATCCGTTACATCATCGAAGCAAACAGGATTTATTCGAAATCAGAGGTCCATAGTCCACACAAACTTTCCTAATAGATTTCGCTCGAATAGCAGAAGAGCCTTTTTTATATTGTAGACAATTACATATATAAAAAATACATTCAAGCTCCGAATAATAAAATTGACATTTTATGTCTGGTAGACCTTTGGTGGTAGTTCTTCAAGCTAACTGTTTATCAACACCATATTTCTAGAGGACCTTTCATTTTATTATATGTTTACTGGTGACCACATATTGATTGAATATAAATAAATTTTAGTAATAATAAGCCCACTCTTTTAATAACAATCACAACCAGGATAGAAAAAAAATACTCAATAAGAGATATTACACCAAGGGTGTAAAATATTTTGCATTTAAAGATATAAACTGCTCTAATAAATTTAACAGGAAATATATAATAAGAAATATTCTTTAGAAAAGTTGGATACAGATATGAAGGAGTGCCGGCTGAAAATGCGCCTAATGCGAAGCCGACGGCTTTTGGCATCAAGACTGATTCCGTAAAACAGGCATAGAGCCTGATCAATATTTTGTCATATTGTTATCGCCAAGTAACTTGGGTTTGGATTTTGGTAAAATGTATTAGTAAAAATAAAATAAATGAAATATTATCTTAGGGGTCTAAATGCTGATTGAGCATGTAAGGTCATTTGCTTCGTCGATCTGATATAAATATTATAATTTAAATGAACTTATACTTCAGTTGCCGGTCATATGATAATAAAAACAAACATCTAGCTGCTCCGCCACAAAATAGAACTGAGTATTGAGCCAACGCACACACAGGCACGAAGGCGGTCGGATGTCACGCAAACACCTACAAACTCAGCGTCGACACACCCACACACACAGCTACAGCAGATAAGAATCGTCCCATTTTACATTGAGTCATGCGGCCGACGAACGACGCGATACTTACTGTGTTCGCAGGCAGCCTTATGATGACAGCCGTCTTGAATCCTTTTCGTAATAACACCGAAATACAAATTAGGGCGAGCTGCGCACATGCACTTCGCACACACACAACGGAATAACTACGAAGCAACGAAGGTGACAATTTAGCCTCAGAGCGAAACGTTCATATTCATCGACCAGTGCCGGTAATAGGAGCAGAGCCGGGAGGAAGGCGGCCGCGACGGTGGAAGAACCGTAGAGCGAGAGACTCGTGTGGAATATCGTACGTTCGATTGCGCTAGCAGTGCGCGCGTTTCAGTTGGCGCACGGCGACTGGCGCAGGCGAGGCGTGCGGTGCGACGAAGCGGGCGGGCGAGCGATTTCACCGGGCTGATATTGCGACGGCACGCCGCGCTCGGTCCGACCTATATGTATACCTAGCCACGCTACGAACAAGCGAGGGCACGCCAGCGAACGTCGAGCGGGGGGTCGCCTCGGAGCACCGAGCACTCGCTGCACGCACTCAACCAACTATCCAACTCGACCAGTTATTTGCTCGCCAGTATCTTACATTGTACCAAAAGTGGATGCTTTTATAGGAATCGAATTTGTATTTAAGCATCTCAGATCATGTACCTACTTACATAAAAGGCTTAAAGATGCAGGAATGTTAAAGTCCAAACTAGTTACCAAATGCCTTACTTGTATCATTAATTCGAATTGATGAATTCGATGTACTGTAGATAAACAACGTCGGTACAACAAAAAAAAACAGGTACGCGTATAATTATGCCGTTTGCATCTTCTCATTAAAACCAAAATTATTTACTAAATAGATTGACATGAGTGGACAGAATAGTATTACACTCTGTCATTCATTTGTGAACGTTGCATTTCTAATCAATGGTATATAAAGATTACGTTTTATAATTTATGGATATCAAATGTTCACTACCACGTGTTTGTCGTCGGTGAACAATTTAATATCTGTGTGTACAGATTGCAGAACTTGTTTGTGAAACGAGATTGTAAGTTATCAACGATAATGCATACAATCGACATGTTAATAATACAGATAATACAATTTACACTGAAAGCATCCGAGTAAATTAAACCGCAGTCGTCTGCAATGTGCCTAATTACAAATTAGGTAATATTGATCGGGCTGTGTGAACCAATAACTATATTATCATCGGCATTATATACTGCATGCATCTCATTACTGTCGCAGTGCAAACACTGATGGCCTATTGGGAATGCGGGTCAATGCATATGCGCACTGTGACCATACGCGCAACCTATTTGTATGAAGCTTTTTATTCTCATTATTCTAAATATTGTCTACAAGGTGTTGTTTACTCGTTGTAGCAAGTGTTAGCTACAATACCTATATATATCACCATTCATAAACATAATATATTTACCCAATAGAAAATGGGACTAGAATCCATTAGTGCCGACTAGCGACGAACAAAAATGTCTATGTCATGAAGAAGGCGAGAGAAAAACCTAACTGCTTTAGCTCTCCTTAATACGGCGCCAAGGCGGCGCCATTTCAACCCAACTATGCAAAGAGACGCCCAATGGTCTGCGCGAGAGCAATATATAATTGGATAGTTATTAAATTTCATTTGCAGATACTGTAAATATGCAGCATTATTTGTATCAAACGTACTAACGTATACAAACAATTAGGTTTTTCGTCTTTATATATAAATAACCTTGCCCAAATTAACTCGGATATAATGCAAATTTTCAGTTAAGTATTTCTAAAATTTAGAGTTATTTTCGTGAGACTGAGGAAAATATGCAGAGAGGGTGAGGCACCAGCACGTTGGCGGATTCATCGTTAATTTCGATATAAGAACCTGTTCTGTAAAGTGGCCGATCGGAGTATGCGCAACGAAGGTAAGCTTTGCAAAATAAAAGAAATATGTTTTAGTGGGTTAGCGAGCGTGTTTACGATGGAATTCCTCGGCATCGATTATACTGCCATTAGTTATATAAGCCGACCTGGACCACACCATAATTAGATAAATTATCTTACAGACGTCAGTGATTTGTTTCATGGAGGATTTAGGTTCCGAAATTGAGAGAAGTATGGTGTTATTCTCTATAGATCTCGGTATTTTATAAAGTTTCATAGGAGTATAAGCATTAAGTAATGCTGAGGCGAGTACTAGTGGCGCCATCTGTCGTGCACAGCGCACGGCTCAGACCGGATGCCCGACCAGTTTCGTAGTGACACCGAACACCTGCAAGCACAACTCAACCGCCACCAGTGTTCTGACAACGCATTTTGTTTTGATCAAGTATTAATACCAGAATTATTCACCAATTGTGTAATCAACAAAACACATGATCTAATGTAGAGGTATGTAAGAAACAGTTATTTTTATTTTTATTTTCAATTGTACTGATTTCAATTAATAAGGAAATACAATTATGAATAATTGCATATTTTTGTATTATTATAAACTAGTGGCTCCCCGCGGTTTCACCCGCGTTCCCGGGATAAAAAGTAGCCTATGTGTTATTCCAGAACATATTCTAGCTCTGTGCCAAATTTCAAGCAGATCCCTTCAGCCGTTGGAGCGTGAAAGAGTAACAAACATCCATACATACAAACTTTCGCATTTATAATATTAGTAGGATTAAACATCAAAACTGCACTAGCCAATGTACTCTGCATTGTGATAACTGTAAAAAATGTTTATTTAAAACAATAAACAAAAATATGTTGAAGTAAGTAACAAGACAGAGTAGATAGAATTTAATTTTTAGGACCGTTTGAAACCCTGAGCTCTAAGATACGTTGGTCGTTGATCATGTAAGCTGATGTTGTATTAGCCTTCGAGGACCTTTGATGACGGCATTATTGGGTTGTTGGTTGTCGTTAGAATAATCTCCATAAAAGATAGATTGGTAATAATTGGTATAACCATAAAAGCTTACTTGAGCCGAACGTTTTAGTACATAATTGAAGGAATAAATATGTCCAGTGCACCTCAAAAGAAAAGTAAACTGTTCAGATACGACAGAACAGAGACGACAGAAACCACCGGGACCAACGTAAAGTAGTTTATTTTTTATTGCAACGTTGCTCATGCATGCGTGAGACATTATTTATTTTTATGGTTTGTGTGTATACGTAATGGCGCATCCTTTGTGTCCTTGTTTGGCGAAACAATACACGGTTGTTACGTAAGTTAAAAGACGTGTCAATGGCATCTCGACCCTGCCTCTGTTCTCGTCACTGACCCACATTACTCACTCGTTCCACGCAATAACAATAACGGTAAACTCATTATATAATCTTCGCAACTGTTAATAATTACGTTATAGCTTAAATCCATGCATAACTGCGGTGAACGATGTAACAGGTTTCATGGCGAATTTCGTTTTCAGTTTGAACTCATGTTCGGAAAGCGCTTCAGAATGTTTTGGAATTTCAAATTAATCATCTCTATTTTCAATCAATACCTAATCTATCAAAATAGATAGTTTAATTTTGAATTATATATGGTAGGTATACCTAATTTAAAAAAAAACAAGCATCCCATGCACATTTCTGTTATCTACATGATGATTTGACATCACATGATGATTTTTTTACTTTGGTTTCGGAGCCCTAATGCAGTGGATAAATGTATTGTGATAATGCACTAAAGTCTCCGAAAAAAATAGTGTAGTAGGTATTCTATCTTTTTGTGTTATGTCAGGAGTGAAAACCAGGTTCTTTATCATCTGAACTGTCCTGTATAAATTCTTACACAATTTATGTGCTGACATGGGTGAGGATTTATGAAAGAGAAATCAGAAAATATTGAAACTAACTGGCTCAACGCCGCAACGGTGTGCGTCGTTTTGGAAATGCTATACGTCAGTGAAAAACACTGCATTATGCAACGGCAATCCGAAATGCAGAAACCAATTGTTGGCAATGTCGCATACGTATACTCTATAAAAATGCAAACAAAACATAGATAGGTAGATTGTATAACATAACGACAAAGACCTTCGACAGTGTCAACGGATCACAACAAAGATAAGTACAGGAGTTTAAATAGCGTGCTAGATGAGTAAACACGTCACGCTTATTATTTATAGCGTTGAGAAGTGCCGAAACATTGAATGAACTTTTCTTTTCGTGACGAGAAGAGTGGGTGTGTGTGCGTGTCCCGATGTCGATGTAGGCCACTGTCAAGGTCGAATGTTTAATATAAAGTCTGGCGCCAGGACATTAAAATGGTCGGCCCTCCCCGGGCCCCCCTTATCCACGGCCCGGCGGCGGTCGCAATCGTTGCACTCGTTATTTATTATCTGGAGGCTTCCCCGCTCACGAACGGCTCGTCTTCGTCCGACCCCATACACTCCGGCTATACATAGTACAGTAAGTACATTCTACATATATCACAGGGTAGGTATACAAGGTACTGACAGCCGAATGCATTTATCGCAATACAAGCAGAATCGCGGTGTGAGGGATTCGGAGAACAGCTGACGCGATAAAATCCCTGACCTATTCAATTGAGTGACGAAACTCGCACCGGATTACTAAGTATCGAAGTACAGATAAATGTAAATCGTAGGCGTGGTCGGTTTGAAGGTCTTTTATCAAAACACAAGAAAGTCGTTGACGGCAAATTTATACGTCACAGACTTGGGAGTTGTATAGGTAGGTACTTAAAATACGTACATAATTACGTAGTAAATGTGCGAGCAAATATTGATCTACATATGTAGTAAGTATTTATAGCAATATGTTATTGTTTAACATATGAATGAATGAATAGATACACGGAGTTCGAAGGAAGTTTTAATTGTGCTATTATGTATGAGACCTTAAATGCAAATACGATATTAATTCATTGTTTGACACTATTGATTTTAAATCGAAAACGTTGTAGAATAGATACTCGCCAGTCTCTCAGATACTTATTATAGACTGAATGTAAGTAAGTTATGTAAAACACAAGCGATACACAAATCCTGCGATGTCGGTCGATTCGACGACGCGGAGCGTACTCCCCAGAAACTTGGAACTCTCGCTTTCGAACAAGAAACGCTTGGTGGCTGCGTCTCGACAACTTTACTATAAATACATAAACAACTTACACAAAACATAAATGGGTGCACCGCGTGACATTCACCTACATCTCCGAAATATGTAAACCGGCTGGTGTTACATATTCCAAATACCGAAACTATCTCAGATGAATGAATACAAATACAAACACGAGTAGACATAGACCATACATTAACCCACATAAAAGTCCATAATTATTAAATCGTCTGGTAAATGTTGGGGATACCCCGTTGGATCTCTGCCAACAGGAAGGGGCCATCTTTAAATAAATTCCGAATAATAATGTGTTTGAACGCCGTTGATCGAAGGCGGATTGTAATTTTGACATTTTCTGTTGGCAGACTGAATTATCTTGAATATTTTATGATCTTAATGCTTAGAGTAGTCTGATCAATGTATCGTAGGCAGATGTGTCATTAGAATTACCCAGTGTCGTAATATAAAACATTATTAAAGTTCGACTTGGTGCTAGGCTAGGTATGTATGCACAAATCGTTTAGAGTCTTGGTCACGAATCGGCGCCAGAGGCCGGGCGTACCCGCCCATTGCAATCAGATGACATCATTCTCCCGCCAGTCGCCACATACTCCAATTCGCTAAATGGAAACTACACCTCTAAGTAACCCTGTTACATATTGCCAGAAAGCGAATAATTCTTGCCGACGAAAAGATCAAAACATTTCCAAATATATAACATTTCAGTAATTTCCCAATGGTGATGTTTCTATGAATAATAAAATCTTCCGTTTTATCGGGGGGTTCGACAATACAAAGGCACGGGTCAGATTAGTAACTGAGTCTCGGTGGTACAGGTCGCAGAACGTCACAAACCAGCCGGTGATTGATGGTTGCGGTGACACTCGTTGCGTCATAGCTACCGAGGGTCGCGGGGTCAATGCCATCACGATCACAATAACCCACAGTGGGTACTGGAATAGGATAATAATAATAATACTACAAAACAGCTGACATTTGTTTATTTTCCGCCTTGTATTATTCTCAAAATTGTGGCATTTGCTCTTGAGGGAAGACGACAATCACTACATTGGATCATTTTATGGTTTAATTTCATGTACAACGAAAACAACAATGATTATCCGAGTATGACTATTAACAAAACTATATCACACGTTATATATGTGAAAATTGCATCCCTATCTAAAACGGTTCAAACTTAAATATTGTATAGACCTTCGTTTCTAGCGTTTGTTGCGAACGTTGTACCAGAAAATAGCAAACATGAATTATAGAGCCAAAGCTTTTCACCAACAGAATGTTTGTTTATAAATGAATTTTCCACTCAATTTAAAGCCATTTATTCAACTTCGTACTAATTACTATCGATGTAAACATCTTCAGTGTTGTAGGTATTGGGTTGTCAATTAAATTGGAAAGATAATTTTCACCGAAATGACTTCGTAATCCATCGTAACTTTGTGCAGTTATGAAAATTCATAAACAAGCATAAAGGGTGGTCTCAGGTTATGTTACGACCACCCAGTACGGTGGCTGTTCGACCCCATTCTGGGCTGGGTCGTTGCTATAAAACGACACGGTCGCTTTTACGACAAAACATCTACAACACACATCCGCATATTGTAACTTAATAACGACCCGGTAAAGGTCTACGATACGATATACACAGGCTTTTCGAGTATTCTATTGACTCGGAACGTAAAACAATATTGTTATCCGTTTTCAAAGAAAACGAAGCCGTTCTTTCTTTACGAACAAAGGTCTATGTGTATAGTTGCAATACAACCAGTGCAAACAGTAGCCAACGTAGATTTTATATTTAGTAAAGTCTCAAAACGAAAATATGGTCCGAATGCAGTACTTAAGTGAAGAACCATCGCCAAGCCGTGTACAGTGGCAATTAATTTTGCAGAAGTTGGTTTCGGCAGCGCTTGCCAGCCAGCCAACATGTCAACAGACGCGTTCAACTTTGTTCGTTGCAAGTTTTATCAGCTTGCAAGTGTCGTTCCTCTCGCTATACAAGCTTAAAAATAGTGAACATGAGTTCAGAATACGTTAGTACTCTGGTATGTTGTGGAGGTATTGTTGTTATAGTAAATGTTTTTTATCGATGGCACTGGGCTCCATTCAGATGTGCCACAAACTAAGAAATGTTGAAACTAGCGAGGGAGGTGTTTATCGGTATTAATGTGAAGTACAAACATAAATCTTGATGGGAATACCAGTTTCAAAGGAATAAACAACTTAATAGTTACGTTTTCTTTATATATTCACGAATCTTATTGGTCATGTCTCCAGATTTTATTTTTAATTTCTATATAAGTATATCACAGACATTACTGTCTAGCAGTTTAATTTTAAACTTTTCTATATGGTCCCAGCTATATAGCTAGTTTTCATTTACCCTCATAAGTGGCAGAACGGGTTCAAAAACTATATGACAATAAAGAAAAACTCTTAAAATTTCCGTCATTTTGCAGGGACCCGTAAAATATGTAAATATAGACCGTTTACGGAGAACATAAAGTTGACAAAGTAACCACAGCGCAGCGCCCGCCGTCGGTATCGCGAGCGACCACATGGGACACGAACATTTTGCATTTACTGGTCTATTGCGGGTTGAACTAACGTCGCCTTACACACCAACTAAACGAGCTACATAATGAAATTGATGAAAATTCACCCTGCGCACTCCGACAAAAGATGGAGATCGATTATTTTAAGATTAGGTAACAAAAGGTTAGAATACACACCAGGTTATACGAAACGTTACTAGTTATCAATCAGTCATTGCACATTATAATTCGAATTTTCTTTTGTCGCATATTCACCCACATTTGAACAGGTTAGATAAGCACGACAAACAGATTTAATTTTATAGTGTACGTATCAAGGAGCTGTTCGTTTGGTTATGGGGCGCCGGGTCCGGTTTACTACCTCGTTACGGACGTTCTAGAGTTTTTACAGCGCGATTAAGCCGCTCACCCGACCTACGGACCCTGTAATTGGGGTAAATCTTTTTATTGTAGACCTTACTAACAAATGTACCTACCACTTTGCATAGAAAACGTGTGTTACCTCACCTTACCTTATCTCGACTATCAACAAAAATCTAACATTCAATCGATAAGAATTTGTGCTCGCATGTTACGTAGGTAGGTACGTCGAATAGGTCGGTCGGTGCGTTTATCATTGTGACGTTTGACGGGTGAAATATTACATAGATAACGATATTATATAAAACATGAACAAATAAGCGAAATGCGAAATTGAAATAACACGAAAAGGCTTTATCTGCTCTGTCGGCCGTATAAATTATTAAAATGCAACAAAACGAGTGGCCGACCACATTTTGTTCACGAGCGGCCTCGCGGCGCATTATCGAAATCGGACCGCAATAATTACATTCGAGCCGAATGCGACCACTCCATCCATCTGTCCGAGCGGCTAAATAAAATATACATCCGCGATAAAATTTATCAATGAAAAATATATTATTCAATTGACAAAATTGCTACGAACATTTAATTAATCATGCTCTTCAAATAAACTCAATCATAGGATAGGATCATATCATATATATGTATGTGATCATAGCATATAATACATAATTGAAGTTATTAATAAACTCAACTGAATGTAGCGATTTTAGAATGTTGTTGAAAGGATTCGCAACGGTTGGCAAATCACAAGTCTAAACAACCGGAGTGAACGAGAGAAAGTTGAAACGGAAGAGCAGTGGAAGACTGGGAAACAAAAAGCAAACAGAGCCTACGTGAATTTCGGCGCTCGGGGCGTACCAGGGCCGGATTATGTAGCACCCTCGGCTTATTCAATTAAAAACGTAGTCGTGCGCGCGAAATGTTCAGACTATTCGCAATTTTGCAGCAGAGCTCCAGTTTTGCAAACGAAATTTTGTTTTCACCGCACGCTTAACTGGAATTCCGAGCAAAACGTGTCGAGTCACATTAATAATTGTGTAATTCATTACTATTAATATCTGACTCAAACACACAAGCAAAATCTATACTAATATTATAAAGAGGAAAGATTTGTTTGTTTGTTTGTTTGTAATGAATAGGCTCCGAAACTACTGGACCGATTTCAAAAATTCTTTCACCTTTGGAAAGCTACATTATCCCCGAGTTACATAGGCTATATTTTATCCCTGTATTCCCACGGGAACGGGAACTACGCGGGTAAAACCGCGGGGAGGCAGCTAGTTCTAATATAAGTACTCTCGAACGTTAGGGTTCATCATTTTATCATTCCTAAACGAGTTGTAGATAGGCACGAACGAAATACATTTGGGCTTTCATCCCAAAGTTTGGGACTGTTTTCAGGAAGCGAAGCAACGAAACCCAGGATGTTACGAGCTCAAGTTAAAGAGTTATTTTCTTAAGAAGTTTAATGTCTTGGCAATATTTGATCTATTTCACTACAATACATAGACTACCATATAATTAATTTTGAATAAGTGCCAGATTTAGTATTATTTATTTATCATTTTGAAGTGTATTATGTGGGCTATTGAAGGTATATATTAGGCACACAATGCGGGCCGGCCTTCAGATATTTTGTATAAATATTTTCAGAGTAAAATGTATTTGCTTTGTTTTTACATGCGAACGCACGTCGCCTGTCGGCTGATTACGCTCCACGCTGTTACCGTCATTCATTTGCGTCTACAGTACACCGCCCCACTCAATCTCGTTTATTATGAACGTGCAACGGGCGAGCAACCCTGCCTCTCGCTTTTTACATTTGAATATTTTTCCCTGCGTGCATTACTTTTACATTGTTAAGACATACTTTTCTACTGGCTCATGATAGTGCACATGAGACCCGCAGCGTTCATTAGCTGAGAATGTTTTAAACTGTGTTTGTTCTTCTTCCATCAACTTAGCTAACATTTCGTATTAACTGCCAGTTTTATGTTTCGTTAGTTCATCGTATATTCCTTATATATATAAAGTGTATCGACTTTTGAGTTAAATATAATTGTAAAGGACATTTTAAAGGCTTTCTTGGGCACCTTTACGGGAGACAAGGGAGCGACATGGTTCTCCGGGGCCCGTCATTCACTGTGCCAGTAAAGTTGCATAAATAAATAACTCGAATTAGAACCCTTCACGTCGCTCGCGTACCCTGAATGCTTGCGCCTCGCGGTGAATAATTTCCACTCTCTTTTGTGATCAACGTCTTTAAATTTAGCTAACTATTGATCCTTTCATGAAACACCTTGATAAGTCAGTTCCATTTGATGTGTTATTTGAATGTTGAAATTGTTTATTTGAAAAAAAAAAAAAAAAAAAATATATTTGATGCATAACCGTCACTCGTATAAGATACATTGTAATTTCTTATGGATCAAAGACGAAGGTCAAGATTATTTAAAATATGTTAGTTCATTGTAATAATCGTAAACAGAATGTTATCTAACACTAGATACGGTTACACCTATCAATCAATCCAACAACAGAGTAGGTACCTACATTCTCGTAATTTCAATGTCAACATTTGAGAATATTACAGCTGATCCTTTCAAAGGTAAACAAAAAAGTAAACAAAAGTTATTTCAGAGTTCTTATTTAAAAAAAGCTTTGACGATATTAAAGGGGGTGGCGGTACAGTAGGTAGGGCATGTACTGTTCGGCGTTCGCGTCGCTACAATTGACATGAGCGTTGGGTTCTGGGCTCCCCTTCGTTATTCGAACGATACATACGGAGTGGTCGGTACATTCATTACGAAAAGCGTCACATCGCGGAACGGGCCTCGGCCCCGGTTTAATAATTCCACTCATTTGGGTTCCCCCGGGCGGGCTGGCGAGACAATGCGCGCCCGCCTAACGGTATCAATCAACATCAAACAGACCCGCTATATCTATACCCAAAAGTTAGGGCTGTTGCATTCTGCAATTTATTATTTGGCATACGGCAGTTACTAAAATAACATTTTAAATTGGACGGAGACGTATCTATGGTAAAGAACTTTAGCGATAAGATCGTTTAAATTATTATCGCTTATGTAACTATGTATTTACTTCCAAGTGTGTATGCTAACTGCCACCTGCTACTACTCAACGTGCTTTTCAAATTACATGTCATGTTTACAAAAAATCTAAAGTATATCATTTTAATATAAAAGTATATTTTCTCAGTAGGTACAGTAATTAAAATAAATGAGACTCCATTTTATTGTCGTTGCATGAATAACTTTAAAATATTTTGGGTAACCCTAGCTAATACTTTGGCAAATGTCACGACTACTTTTTATCACACAGACGTAATGCTGATAAGCGTGTTCGCCCGCGGGATGTGTGCCCTTCCCAGAGTGGCTCACATCACATGTCACTACAAGTAAATATCAGAATGACGTCACAAATGAAACTGCATATAGAATGGTATGTAATCTATTGTGGAACCTTTAATAAAATCTATTAGATATGGCTATTCATTTTATAATAGCTTAATTTATTACCAATGCTTTAGTGTGAAGGGTTTCTGGTTAGCAATATCTATACTAATATTATAAAGGAGTAGAGTTTGTTTGTTCGTTTGTTTGTTTGTTTGCTTGAACGCGCTAATCTCAGAAAGTACTGGTCCGATTTGAAAAATTATTTCGCCATTAGATAGTCCATTTATCGAGGAAGGCTATAGGCTATATATCATCACGCTACAACTAATAGGAGCGGAGCACCAATGAAGAATGTTTCAAAATCGGGAGTTTCTATTTCCTTTTGAGAGCTTCCGCTGCGTACGCTGCGTAAACGGTTAAAGATTCGATAAAATTATGTATTACAAAATTTTTCCCCATTAAAAGTTCAAAAAAAAAGTCCGCGATAGCATATGTCTATCTGTTAAGGTTGGCTCACTGTGACCATTTTTATACTAACCAAATTTGTTCAAAAATTAAGCATTATTTGTGAAGGTGTTTTTATAAAGATGATATTAATCCTTATCCAAATAAATACCTTATTCATCACAAGTATTTAATTTAAAAGAAATTTGGCTTTTTACATCATTCGATTTCAATGAATATCTTAGGAGATATCGCAAATTTAAAATAACATTGCAGCAAAATAATTATATCAAGTACTGCGCGCGCCTTATGTGCCGGGCCGGCGCGTGCAGTCATCAGCTAGGTCTGCGAGACCATCCTTCTACGTATACGAAGGGGGTTGAAAGTTAGCGTTAGCCCAGAGTAACTGTTCCACGCGGACGGAGTCGCGGGCAGAAGCTAATAATATATTAAAATAAAACTGTAAACGAAAGAGATAACAGATTTCGAGAGAAATGTAGGGGAGGTATCATAAACAACAAGATCTTGAAACTGTCTTTAAAATGTAAAAGCTGACATTATTACTTCAATAAAGTATAGAACAAAGCGAAGCAGATTCCTTCGATTTCCTTCGTGTTTTATGCATAGGAAATTGCTTTCATTTTTCACTCGGTCACAGCGGAGGAATGCAAATAAAATTTTATACGATTACGCCCCCACTACCCGTCGTACGTTGTATGAGTAGGTTTCCAGTGTCGAAGTCGGTCGCGACACAATTTAACAAACAAGCTTATTGTCGAGTGTCACAGCGGACGGCCTGCTTGCTAACTCTGAATATGGAGTGTCGGGCCGCAAATAGCGGCGAGCGAGGCGAGTCAGCCAAAGCTCACTCGTTTTCGCAGGCCACATGTGCGCTAATGAAGACACGACGTTTATGATTATGTTTATTCATACAAGTAACGTTTCGGATACAGAGAATTTAAACTGCACGTGTGTGTACGAGCCGGCTCGGTATTCCGGGAGGCGGGCGTCGGCAATTACCATGAATATTGCGCGTCAAACGATCTCATTAATTAGTCAAAACATCTAATGAACCTACTAATAATGAAATAGGGTAATAACAAACCTTAATGAAGAGGCATTAATGTAATTTTTTCGTTAAAATATGAGTCAAGATCTTTGTTACGACTTTCAGGAATTGGTACATTATGTATAAGCATTTTGAATTTCAGAGTTTTTCTATTAAAGGTAATTTTATCAGTTTGCGTCATGTTGTAAAAATAAAGAAATATGCTCGACATGGCAAAATGCGAATATAGCATCATTACGTACGGAAACTGGCGCTGTACTTTGTTATTTACGTGACTAGCTGCCTACATTATTCAGCCATTAGTGTACAACACTCGAGTGGCCGGCTTCGTCATTTTTGTTTAAATACAACAACCCTGGTAAGGGCATATATGTAATCAATTAACTGATCAGTTAGATACATGGATTAATATTTCCATAGTATAGAGGGGGGAACTGTAAACTATAAAAGTAATTTGCAAATCATCACGTCAATGTTTGCAAAAGGTATACCAATGATGTCGTCATTGATAGCTTTTTAATACTCGGCCCCTTGACTTATCGAAGGCCGTCGCCGCTGATTGATTGTTGGAGAACGCTATTTACTTCATAACGAACATTACCCTCGTGTTCAAGTGAATAATGATCGGTTTTTCTATAAATTATAATGATTGTTCAACTTACAGAGTCCGGGTCGTGTGCGTTTGGTGTGGAAGGCTGTGCCGGCCTCGGAGGTGGTGGGTAGCCCTGTCAAAACATTTATTTACTTGTTACTCATTGTTTTCACATAATCAAATACTAATACAGGGTGGTTGTTGAACGTTAAACATATTTCTTATACTTATTTTAATATGCATAGTTTATAATTATTGACAAAAAACGATACAATTCGTGATCAGAAATGAATACTCATTAGAATCAATGCAATTACAATGTACAGTCCGCATGCAATAACCCCGGAACAGGAACAGGAATAAAATATTTCATAGCACGTAATATTATTGCATCTGTATGACAGTACAATCAAAGAAAACAAGTACCAACTGCATAAACTGTAAGCTTTTCAACTTATTAATTTGGACATTGGACACAGGGGCATGGTTGTTTCGTTTACAGAAAATTAATGCAATGAAAGAAGAAATAAAATTGTCAAGATAATTTCAATCGTAGCTTGCGTTGCGTTCTGTTGAATCCAATCGCATTTTATATATTGGAATTAAGTTGCAATGTATCGGCGAGTATGTAAAGCGTAGGTACGCATGCTCCGTGCGACCGGATAATCATTTACAATGATGTACACTGTCGATCTGATATTGTAAAAGAGAACAATATTAATTCAACATGGCGCGGGAATAAAAAATAATGCCAGCAGTTGTAAAATGAATCGCGAGTTACATAAATGAAAAAAGAGTATTGGTATGTTTATCACCAAGAATTGTTCCTGTTAAATAAACTGCTATAAATCGCACTAACTGGACTACTTAAAATATATTTACAAATTAACTAATGTAGTTCAGCACAACTCCTGAAAAGGATTTTTGAAAAAAACCTATTGAAAGTATTTTAATGGTAACCGTTAGTCACTACATAGTATAGAACAAAGTCGCTATCCGCCGTCTGTCTGTCCCTATGTATGCTTAGATCTTTAAAACTACGCAACGGATTTTGATGCGGTTTTTTTAATAGATAGAGTGATTCTTAAGGAAGGTTTTTATGTATAAATCATTACCTACGCTATGACGAATAGGAGCGGAGCATCAATCAAAACTGTTGCAAAAACGGTCAAGTGACGCTAACGAAGAATATATATATGTAAACTAAACTGTAACCACAAATATTCGAATTAAACAAGCCACAATGATAAAAAAAGTTCACAAAGTCTAGTTCGTAGTTGGTTTCATAGAGCACTGTAAACTGAAGGCCAGTCTTGCCTCCTAAAAACTTCGTCCAAGCACTAAAACTCTTGACACAAAAATGGAATTACGGGTACAAAGTCGTTGTACACAATTATTCCAGAACCTTTTGACAAAATTGAATACAAGTTTCGAATGAAATGGTATTTTCGTAACATTACGTGCACTGAAATAGAGTAAACATGGACATGCTCGTTGAGGTACGAAACAAACTTCTAATTCAACATACGAGCCAGAACTGGGTTGCAGCCAGCTCGCAATCAGGACCATCTAGAGCTCCTATGTGTAAAACACTAATTATTTTACTTCATTTTAGATTCAGATTTGAATTGGTATACATTTATGAAATTCCTAGTTGTATGTGGAATGCAGAACCAACAATATACATTCTGTAGCGACTATTATCAAGAGATTACCTACAATAAAAGTTTAATTTTGTATCAAAAGCAGAACCCATACTGCTACGGAACTGAGTATTAAATGCATCCAAAACTGGTTTAAAAGTTTTAAGTCAGCGTTCAAAGTAAATAAAAATGTTCGTACAAAGTATGACGTTCCCGAGATATGTCTCAAACTTAATTGGCAATAAATAAATAAAACACACCCCATTCAATGTTGACTTACTTCTAAGGGCCAAGCCACAGTCCTGACAAAATATTTATATATTTTATAGTGAATAATATATGTATCGTAATAACATCAGAAAAAAAAACATTTACAAAATGTTTATGTTTAATTAATACAAATCTATCGAACTCTTCATGCATCGAGAAATGTTGAATTCCGTCGCAACGCAATCAAAATCCGTTGCGTAGTTTTAAAGATCTAAGCATACATAGGGACAGACAGACGGCGGATAGCGACTTTGTTCTATACTATGTAGTGACTAACGGTTACCATTAAAATACTACTAAGTAGTCGTACTAAATCGTAGCATTGGCTACGTAGAGCTTTGAGGGCCGATCCTGTAGGGTTGCCTACATCAAAACAGCATTTAATATAACTTTATCATAATAACCGACCAGAAAGTGTATGAGAAATACAATAGGCAAGACAAATGTCAGTTTCTCTTCTCCTCACAATTGAATTGCATTATTTTGCGGAGATTGCAAAAGGGGGGAGAGCGGCATAATTTATCCAACTCCGCAATTCCCGACAGCCCTGCCACCGTGACTCCGCCGCAGGAGAGAGAATGTACGCCCCACAGTCAGCGCTTTAGAGGTTTCCAGCCGAGAGCGGGGCTGCCACACTAAAGTTCGGAGAATCCGGAGCATTTTGCAGTTTGTTATTACGAGAGCGGAGTGCTGCCAGCGATAACTTACTGTTTATGTACAGGGAAAAACAAGGACACTGTGTAAAGTCACTCCTTAGTAACTCCTGAGTACTTAGCTACAGTAACATGGTTTAAAAAATACTTAAAATATGATGTATAAGATAAACCAGAAACCCTAAATGGAATTAGCGCAGGAGAAATAATGACTATGGACATAATTTAATTTTCTATAATAACCTCGATGGCGATTTATGTTCAACTACATAGAAGTATGATGTTATAATTAATGTCAAGTAGATTTCTAAAGGAAAAAATCCCTGAGGCGCACTTCAGAAAAGTCAAGCAATTAATCGCACGGCCTTTGACAAATATATTTCCTTGACAATAAAATATACTGAGTTTTTACTGCCAGAGCCGAGCGTCGGGCTAGAGAACGGGTAGAGCTGTCTCGCGCAACCGGCGCGCCTACATTGGGGGAATATTAAGCGGGCCGTACCCCGCCAGCCCGTACCATTATATTATCTTGCCATTCTGTCCCAGTTCCAGGAGTTAATATCAAGCAAGCTTCGTTATCAAACAATTTGATTTAAAAGGGGCACACGTCGTATCGAGGCATACCCACTAGCAGTGATGTAACGGAATGTTATAATTATTTGAAATGTTCATTACTACTTTAGTATGATGTATCTCCAGCGTATTTTGCGTTGCTTTAATACTAAAGTCCAGTAAAATATAATTAGTGATTCCTCATTACCGCGCGACTGGCTGGCCTGGCCCCTCTGGACGTTCGTGCGTCTGCTGGCTTATGGTTATTAATAACGCCAGCCGCCCGCCCCGCCCCGCGGCCCCTGCGAGCCCCCACGCTCGCCAGCGCTGCCGCTGCCGCACGTCTGACATTTTAATTCCGGCCGGAGCCGCGGCTATAAGTCCACTGCATTCTCCTATCGACACTTTTTATCGACATTCACTACTGGTACTTCCCTTGTAGCCCGAAGCCGACGCCATGTCCATACCAACCTAATATGTTTTTATGTTCTATTTAGTTAAGGAGAGCTAATTCTATTATAGAACCTAACAATATTTTTATACTATCTCTACTTTCTTTATTATGCTTATGTTGTTATTATTAAAATCGAATCGGATTATATTTGAGTTACCTTTTATTATATATCAGCGTTTAAAACTTGTAGCTCAAATACATGCGTATGTGTGTATAGTTGTTATTAACATCGAGCGTGTCGATGAACATCACTAGCTACGAATGCTACAATGGCGGTCGGGCGAGCGCAGGTCGAGCGCAACATGGCTGCCTGGTAGGCGGTTCGAGTGAAAGGGACGGAGCAAGTATCGACTATCGGTCTCTCTTTCGCACTCGCACGCAATGCTCGCATCGATCTCCACTCTCTGTGCTCGCCCCCAGCACCAGAAAGGCGGAACTAACAAAATTACAAAGCGCTTTCGAGCCGCTAATCATAAAATAAGATACGACGTTTCATTTCGACCGTACGACTCTCGAGCGATCACGAAGCTGGAATGGCCCTTGACTCTCAAAATTCTCTACTGACATCGAGGAGTATTAACCAAGCTCGGTCGCGTTCGCCTATAGTTTCGGTTCGTTGTGCCTCCTACTCAATTTAGATTTATATTATATCGGTAAACAATAACAATACCTATAGCTTGTAGTATATAGGTACGTGTTGTTTCCTTTTACAGTTAGTAATCAATTTTGTTTAGTCGTAAGTCCCTTTAGTTTGAATAAAAAAACAAAAAGGAAATGAATTATTCACTTGCATACTAAAACCTTTATAGACTAATTGAAAGCGAAGATCAGAATTTTTAATTAACTTCTTTACTTGAAGAGGAAACAAGAATTCCTTTAAGAACAGGCCAAGCGTTGTCTAAGTCGGAATGAGGCTAAAGGCATAAAGCTTTACATCCCGGGCGCCGCGCCGATGCGTTTACGTTAGCATAAATTGTAGTCGGGAGTCCTGGCGGGCGTTTAGTTCGAGAGATATGTGTATAATCGACAGAAGACGCTCCCTCCCGAGGGCTGGCTGGAGTGTTCTGCTCCGTCGGTTACTTGATAGGTGACTGACGTTTAATTTTTGAAACACGCTTCTTGCGACGCCGACGATGAGATGTGTTATTGTATAAGAAATGGAATGTTTTTACAAATTTACCCTTGGTAATACCTCGGTTTAGGAGGTGTTTAAGAGTTTCTTTTGCTTGAAAACTATTAGATTAATCTCGACTATGCGTTTTTTATTAATATTTGGGCTTACATATTTGATATGTGGTATGTTTTCTTATATCATAAATGTGCTAATACGCAAACAGGTAGGCGGTTACAATAATCTACGACACACACATATATATGGACATATGATTACATTAAATAATTACACAAATAAAAACAAATTACATTAATAAAAGACCCAAGACAGTTGCGAACTAATTATAATAAAAAATGTCATGAAATCTCTATATGCATAAACATTTTGTTTTAAACTTTCGAGAGACTTGGGTTATGAGTTCCCATTCATATGTGCTTGTTTTTCTTTTGGGGAGATCATCATTTTTAATTACATTATCAACTACTATAGAAATTGTTGACATAACACCAGAACGTCCCATGAATATTTTTGAACACAACTGTTTAACTTATTCAAGACGAAAAGACGCAACGAAATGCAAATACATATCCCAACATGTGGTACCGCTCTATTATTGTGTAGTGTGGAGAATAATCGCTAGGCTGGCCCACGTGGTACTCATACAACTGGAGTAGGGACATAGAAATATGCAAATCGCGCGGGGAACAAGACCGACCGTGCCAAAAACGACCGGCACACGTTCTACTATGGAATGGATGGATTCCTATCGCGGCGCTATGACGAACCGATCATCCACGACTTTGCTCTGAGTCACGCACAACATGATTTAAATTGAACCTTTAAGAGTAGAACTATGTCGATGTCTAAAAAACAAACAACTTTTAAAATGTTTAAAAAATTCAAATACTAGATTTTATTACTATTTATTATTTGCATATTATTTACAAGTATGTATGTATATAAGCGGTTAATAATGTCACTAACGAATGTTAATTCTTTTTCTTCTTTCTATATTATTATCCCGGGAATACATGAGATATCAAGAACCCAAGTAAAGCCGCGGGTAGTAAATGTTATTTATTTACAATGAACATTAATTTTGAATAGAAAAACAAGGCCATATCCTCCAACGATTATTATGATATACAAAATAAAGATATGAAAGAATACCGTAACAGGAAAACAAACATAACGAAAGTAAAAGTTGTCCATTAGAGGGGGGTATGACCATAGACGGTTTATTGAAATAGTTATGGTTGGGGAGAGGTAATTTTAAAAAATTGCTAACAACGAGGGGTTTCGTACATTCGGCAGCAGTTTAATGTGAAGCGATAACAGTAAAGTTCATAGCCAAAGTTCCATCCAACGAGTTCCATGGATTACTATACTTTCCATATAGAGTGGGTTCAATTTCGTTAAAGCTATACAGATTGTATCTACGCTCGTGCTGACGTGTTCTAGTCGTGTAAAGTGTTGGAAAGTATTCCGAATGAATGAAAAATATTATTCTGCTGACTACATTTAATTTAACATACTACAATTCAGATTGATTGGCAATCATTTCGGTTTATTACATTTTAACATTTTTAACCAATCATAGAAAAACTAAATGTCAAAATCATCAAGTATCAAACATACAAACTAATTTCTTTGCTACAGGAATAGCATCACAAGTCGAAGTTTATCTTGGTTTCGGAGAGCTATCTAGCTACACCAACATACACACATGTTGTGTGTTGGATGTGGCGTCGCTCGACTCGGCCAAAATTATCGAAAATTTCCGCCGTCGCCGCCGCGCCGACGACGTGCACTCGCCGCGATATCGTAGCGATAAACGAAATGCAAACATGACGCAGCCTCGCCTCACTACAAGCTGTGCTGTCTTCGTTAACAACTCATGTTTTAAGCAAGTAATGTACATGTAGAGGCTATAATTATTTGGGGTATGTTATTGTATCGGATATCTGGTATTTAGAAACATTGCTTAATAATAATAATAATAATAATAATAAATCCTTTATTTCAGGCAACTAGGCCCATATTATAAATACCTTAAATCTAAGTATACATATTATGATTATATTAAAATTACAACAAATTAATTAGGCACGTAGAGACGGCGACGTGCTCGCCAGCGAGGTTCGTATTGTTCCGCGAAAACGCCGAAATACGACACCCTTCGGCCAAAAGTCTTCCTTCGTGAAGGTCTCGATATGTTGAGTTGGAACCCGCACCACAAACGAAGTAAAATTTACGCTGTGACGCGATTCCAGCTTCGTGACCCTCAAGTTGAATTTAACTTTCTTTTCTATGTACTCCACAACCTCCTCAGCCTTTGTGGAATACAACAATCGGGATACATACAGCAGCGTCGTCGGAATAGCGGGACGCAGCAGATGGTTTGGTCCTGTCGGGGCAGTACCGCACTGGTTGCGACAAGTAGGCTTCTTGCGTTTCCGCTCTACTTTAACGAAGCCGTCCTTGTCAGCTTGTCCTCTGCAATACGCCTTCGGTGCCGGGTTCGACTGGGTCGTCGGCACCTGTTCGGGTTGGGGCCTTGGTTGTTGAGCGGGCTTGGCGACAGCTGCTGCGTAAGCACGTTGAGGTGTTGACTTACGCGCGCTAAGAGTCGGCGTCACGAGCACAGGTGACGCGGGGCAGGCGGGGCGGGGGGTGCGAGGCAGTGCATTGCACCCGACGGCCGCCGGTGACGAGTCAAGTTTCGCTGACTCGAAACTTGACGTTGATGCATTAAATGCACCTCGACGCGTGTTTACGTTGGAAGCCTCGTGTGACCTACATACCGTGATAGTGTTACGTAAGTCCACTACCTCAGTACGCAGTTCACTGATGGTACCTTGTGAAGCTTCCAACTTGAGCTGCATCTCGGCCAGGCTGGCTTTTAACGACGTTATATCTTTCAACAGCCTGGTGACGTCGACGTGGTCGAATGTGACGGGGGGCAGTTTCTGCAAATCCTTCGCCACAAAAGTCGGTACATCGTCTGGATCCACCTCCTTCAGCAGGTTGATGATGTCCTGCAAGCTCCTCGCACCCTTTTCGTCAATCCGGCGCGACGGCATCCGGTCAGCCCTATCGACTGACTCGTATAGCAGCTTCTTGGCAACTAGGACCTCGTTCTCCTTGAAGCTCGAGATGATGCTGACTTCGTCCATGACATCCATCTTGTTTTGTATGAATGCCAGGAGCTCGTTAACCATGTGTTTTTGCGACAACATGGTGACGATCGCAATTTTTAGCAGCGGATTATACCGCGCCAAACGCGAATTGGTATTGTAATATGAGGCGCGTCCGTTTCCAAACGCTCACAAAACAAGAATGAAGCTTAGAATGATACATATATATTCAGCTTATTAGTAAATCCAACTGTGATTTTATATAAATGTTGTCGTGCTTACTTTCTTATTGTTGTCTCCTATATAGCATGCATAAAACGAATACACAATTAATACCCGTTAACTAATTATCAAACGAATGGTATAAGACCCGAATGTATAAATGAATGAATGATTGCTTATCAAAATGAAATATCAATGTTTGTAGGCCGCCTTTGGCAATGGTAATTTTAAACTTGTTTTGTACAACGGCGGCCGCTGTTTCGCGTTTCCTGTTCCGTCCAGTTTAAATACTCTTGGAGTATCAAACCTGTAATTTTGTTCATTATTTCAAGCCAGTGTCCAAACACATACACATTTTATATTACCACTTTACGTTTATTTATGAACGTGATTTATTAGAGTTGGTACTTATAACTCTTTACAATATTAATTTTGGCATCTTTTATGACTCTATCTTTTTATGAATATGTTTTATTCACCAGCATTTTGGTATTAATGGAGAACGGTTAAGTTTGACGGAGTGGTACAAAAATAACCAGATCATCAAGTTTGTCGTTCCCAGAACACCATTCTACATACTTATACGTACAAAATGTATGGCGGGTTTTAAGTCGACTCAAGTACCTACTAATAAGGTCCAAATAAAATTTAAACAGGTAATTATTACGTTATTAAGATAAGATGCATCTGCAAAAACCAGTCATGATATAGTACCTACCTACCAATCCTAAGTGGGTATCCAATATACCACATTTTTACAATTAATTATAAAATATTAATTTCAACAGACAATTTTATAATATTGAATCAAAACATACAGATATAATAAAGTATTTAACTCAACAACTACAAAAATGGATGCAAGACGAAGAAATGAGACCTATAGATAGATAGATAGATACATAACATCAAACAGTTTTAGTACTATAATAATTTTGTCCCATAAGCTCTTGATTGATTTATTTATTGTACTCGCCCTAAATAGAACAAAATTATATTCTAAGTCAATTTTAGACTGTGCAGAGCACTACCTAAGCCAATGTCTAAAGATAGATTTAAATTGGATCGCAATGCGAAGTCTTATTTTAGAGTATGATTTTAGCTAAGTATGAGGGGTTCTTCTGAATGAAATAGACGTTACATAATCTTATGTGATTTATCCTATAATAAATCTAATTTACATTTAAATATGGATATACGATAGCATACATAATACATAGGTCTACGTATTTTTGTGATTTTTAGCACACCCAGTCTAACGCAATTAAAAGTTAAATGCATAAACACTAAAATTACTGACAACTAAGTGATCAATTTAAAACGTAACTTTTCTACGAATCGAGGAATTATTATGTTTTTAATAGTATTGTATCGTGGAGTAGTTTCCCCGTATAAAAAAGCAGATCTAGGATTACTTTATAAATAAGTGATATTAGTCATCAATATTTTCGTTATGCTTTCGTTCGAAAACCGTTGGATAAATTAAGCAGAAGAAGAAAATCACGAGACTTTCTATAGCTTAGAACCACCACCATAACAGACAGACACTAAAATTGTGTTATATTATGTACGTACCTGATGCTGTGGAGGTTGCGTCCCGTGCGGCGGCATATGGGACGGATGCTGCGAGTCTTGCGTTGGAGAAAGGGCACCGGGTGCATTTGGTCCTGCCCCCGGACTGGGCGCGCCCGGTGGCTGAGTAGGCTGAGGTGAGCCGACTCGTTCATAGCCCTATATGCAAAGAACCCCAAGTTAAACGGGTCACTAAACTGCAAGCTTGTGTTAATATATTTTTTCGCAGCTGTAGTTCATTATTATCTTCCGTAAAGATAGCCTCTATCGCCACAGCGATAACTGCGAGGTTGCTGATAGGACATTATTAAAACAGAAATGTAGCTAATTATGGCCAATTATCGGTTGTCAACATGTTACCAGCAAACATTTTTATCTAGCACCTGTCACGTGGTTTTTACTAACTCTAAAATATAAATGGTTTTGAATTATTTGCCCTACATTATATTGAACCTTTTATATACCCATTTTCATCCAAATCCACACAGCTTACACTCACAACAAGAATCATTCAAGATGGATTCAGTAGCTTTAGCGAGTTATTCGAACAAATAAAAATAAAATTGAATGTTATTTATTGCATGTTACATATATTTAATTTTTACATGCCGGCTGAGTCGTCTGTTTTACAGATAACAGTATCGTATAATTTTTTTTAGAGTTTTTATCTGAGTGTTGAATGGTCCCATTTTTTCTGTATTGCGCTTCCATTTATTGGTTACGTTGAATGATGTAAAGCAAAATATGTAATACAAAACGACTAACTAGTCATTATTTTTATGCATGTATCGGGACATTTCGCACGCAGGCTATTATCAAAATATAAAGTCGTCAAAATAATTTTACATAAATCATCGACTAACTAAGACAAAACAAAATCATACTGTAATCTTCGAACTTTGATGCGAGCGGGTGACGTAAAAGTATGAATCGAGTAACAATCGGAATTGGAACAAGTAATTAATCACAGTCGACAAAGCTCTCGTGTCCTTGGCCGTGACTCAGTCGCGAACACGCCTCTAATCACCTTTTTTATTTAACACTCACTCCACTAAAGTTCTGGAAACGCGGTATTTTCACGACCTATTGTTTATTCACGAAATTACTTTTACCGCCTATTCGAAAGTCTTTTACAAACCACTAATAGTCAAATTGGCTCAATTATTTTTATTCGACCTTTGTTTAGTTTTAGATCGTAAACTAAACAACTAAAAAAGATGGCGGTATTAGGCCGATCGCTATAGGGTGCACTTATAGAAGGTTGGCCTCAAAAGTATGCTGCAAGCACATCCTTCCCAAATTGATGGAAAAATTTCAACCATATCAATTAGGCTTCGGAAGTAAAGGGGGATGTGAAGCTGCTGTTCATGCACTCCGCACTTATATTGGCCATAGTGGAGGTGAGGTGGTTTTGAAGGTTGATGTCAAAAATGCATTTAATTCTGTTGACAGGACTACGCTTTTGACTGAAATTCAAAATTATATACCTGAAACTTTCAAATACCTTTGGCAATGTTACGGCTTACATTCAAATTTAGTATACAGAAACCATTTAATAAATTCTTGTACCGGCTGTCAACAAGGAGACCAGGCTGACTTATAAGACAGGCTTATATGACAGACAAGGCTGTCTTGGACCGGCAATTTTTAGCCTCGCTATACATCCAGTCATATCACATCTAAATTCTAAATTAAACATGTGGTACCTTGACGATGGAACCCTTGGAGGTGACGTAGATACCGTTCTTCAAGATTTGGAAATGTTAATTACAAAATTTCATTCAATTGGTTTAGATCTAAATTTTAATAAATGTGAACTATTTATTACAGACGCTGTTCTTTCAGAAGATAGAAAGAACATCATAAACAAATTTAATATTTTGGCTCCAAATTTAAAAATTTTAACTAAACAGTCTCTAAACCTCCTCGGAGCTCCAATTTTAGATGATTCATATCCGACTTTCATTAATGAACAACGATCGAAATTTGAAGAAACTTCCGACCGTCTCACTAAAATTAATTCCCACGTAGCTTATCACATAATTCGATTTTGCCTTTTTGTTCCGCAGTTCACGTACATACTCCGTTGTTGTCCAGTTTGGAAATTTGCAAATCTTTTATTAAGTTTAGACGAGACAATCAAACACATTTTAACCAAAATTCTAAATTGTTCTCTTTCAGAAAAATCTTGGTGCCAGGCCTCTCTTCCAATTCGTCACGGAGGAATTGGAATACGAAAAATTTCTGATGTTTCGTTACCAGGCTTTCTGTCGTCTGTCCATAGTACCGCAGAGCTGTATAGCAAAATTATCAACACCTCCTTAGGAAACGTCCGGATTTTATACATGGAAGAAGCCAGAAATGCCTGGAATATTGCCTGTCCAAGTGAAGGTCTCCCATCGAATCTCCGTTCGCAGAAATTTTGGGACGAGCCTCTTTGCCAAATTTTGAAAAATAAATTATTTGTTGAAAGTAACGATCTCAGAGATCAGGCTCGTCTCCTAGCTTCTAGCGAACGTGAGTCAGGTTTCTGGCTGCAGGCGATACCTTCTTTCAATATAGGAACACTCCTTGATAACACCAGCTTCTCTATTGCAGTTGGTTTGCGTCTGGGCGTTTCCAAAACCGAGCCCCACCTTTGTCGCTGCGGCGATGGGGTGGACAAGCTGGGCCATCATGGTCTTTCTTGTCGCCGCAGTGCAGGTCGGATGTCGCGCCATGCTTCTTTGAACGATGTCATCCGTCGAGCCCTTGCTACCGTCAACGTGCCGGCCATTTTAGAGCCGAACGGTATCTCACGTGACGATGGTAAGAGGCCCGATGGAATGACATTGATTCCTTGGAGTCATGGGAGGCCGCTGGTGTGGGATGCAACTTGCGCCGATACTCTGGCGCCCTCTCACCTCCAGGCTACGTCACGAGAAGCGGGCGCGGCCGCAGCCGTCGCCGAATCCCAGAAGCACAGAAAATATGCTTCCCTCGGCGACGGCTATATATTCCATCCCTTTGGGGTGGAAACAATGGGACCTTGGGGCAAGGAAGCCAAATTTCTATTTAAGGAAATGTCCAGACGCCTCAAGGAAAAAACGGGTGACCAAAGGGCTGGCACTCATCTTGGCCAAAGAATTAGTCTTGCTATTCAACGCGGCAATGTCGCCAGCTTTTTGGGTACCCTGCCCACAGACAGTGATTTGGGTGCTGTTTTTTACCTGTAATTCTGCAGGTAGAAAATAGCACCCAACTTCATATTTTTATTTTCTTCTTATTTATTATGTAAATAATATTAACTTGTTGTGGATTTAAGTAATGTTTATCATATTTATTATAAATAACTGTAGATGAAATGAAATGATAATAAAATATATAATAGACTAGTGGCTCCCCGCGGTTTCACCCGCGTTCCCGGGATAAAAAGTAGCCTATGTGTTATTCCAGAACATATTCTAGCTCTGTGCCAAATTTCAAGCAGATCCCTTCAGCCGTTGGAGCGTGAAAGAGTAACAAACATCCATACATACATCCATACTTACAAACTTTCGCCTTTATAATAGTAGTAGGATTTATAAAAAAAATTCAAACTTAAAATATATTTGGAAAGAATATAACTACCTCAGTATCTATATCATTTTATCAATAAAGGATGGCATTTAATAAAATTATTTTGTTGAGGAATTTGTTAACATATTTGAATCAATTGGTACGTTGAACTTTACCTACTTAAAGAAAATCCAAAAAAAGTAAGTAATACATCAGTGATATTTAAAACAGACGAGCTGTTTATAATAAAATTAACGAATACACATACCTACCTACTTGTAACCCCTAATATTTTCGTTTGTTGTACGGTGGTTGAAAGCTTTTAGACAGAGGTCGTGGATTCGGTTTTAACTGTTTGAGTATCATTGTTTAGAAATAAGCAGATATGATTACCATTATGGAAGCCTAGTTAATTTGGGCACTGATTTATAAGTTTTTGGGTAAATATGTAATCCAAAATGTATTTAATGAAAAAAAATTCAACCCACAAATAGTAAATTATTTCAAATAAATTTAACATGAGACTTAAAACCCTTGATAAATTGCTGGACTAAATGAAGCACGACATAACATCACAAGAAGGCAGTTAAAATGTACTAATTTTACCGTAACCAAAGCTCACACATACAAGCAAGTGAAGTGCTTGGTGGGTAAAACAATCGGGCAAGTGCAAGAGAAGGTCAGCGGCCACAGGCGGCCTTGACCGTGCATCCATTATGCACACCCGTTTACTTGCAAACGAGTGCACCGCAACGCAACGCATCTACGCCTACTAGTACCTATGTAAATATGCTAGTACCTATAATAGACCAGCACAAAAGAGCTCCACTACTATCGAATGACGTCACACTATTGCTCGGCCTACTATGTTGACAGTCACAAGTTGTGGCGTTCCTCTTAATTTATTTATATGGTGTGAGGATCGTATTTTTTTATAGATCGTCTACAACATGTTTGTATGTTTGTTTATAACATTTTGTGTCTGTACAAACTGGAAATTTATTATATCTGAATTGCAGTAGAAATGTATTTTCTACGTTCACTTTCATACTGCACCGGCACTGCAATCTCTTAAGTCAAGCGTCCTCGACACAAATCGTAGCAAGCAAGCAGTGCAGACAGACAACAATTGCATCAGTCATTCGCCTAATGCTTTCACTATGAAGCCAGGCAGTCAGGTTCCGTGGCACGTTTCAAGGTTGCAGATAACACTGGCTTGATATTTACTAATCCAGGTCAAGAGAAGTCATTCACTTTTTATGTTTCCCCCTACTAACTGGCGATAATTGAATAACCGAGACGTCATCATCGGTTCACGGCCCGCCTGTTACGTATTGCTGTTTATAATGATAACGAAACAATAATACCTATCGAAGTAATTTATTGTGTACAATCATTCTGATTGTACTGAATCTTCAAATTGATAGTTTGGTTCGGATTATATGCATTTGTTCTATAACATCAGTATTGCTTACATAAATTTGGTCAAACATTAAAACTTGTCCACTTGTTGAAGGCAATTATGAAAATTAGCGACGTATAATCATATTAGCTATATGTAGGTACCTGTACAGGCAGTTCCTGAGTCAGATAGGGTCGCGACGAGGCTCACGCTGCTACGTAATTGGATATGCTGCGCCTCATTTAACGGCAAAGCCGAAACCTATTCAATACCTGGCGGTACGAAATTCCTATTGTCATTTCCATTAGCATCGCCGAAATGATTGTGACATAATTACATTATTCAAAAAGCCTATTGAAACAAGATATACGACAAAATGAATAGCAGTTTGTTATTCTGCAAGTAAAGGTAATAATATTTACAGTATAAAGTACAAAACAAACAGTCGAAAAGAAACGAGAGGTTTACATAATTTGTGTCTCCGTCGAGAATAACTTTTGAAGGTGGGTCAGGTAGGTAGGTCGACTGTGCCCAAAACAAAATACAAAGAATTCTGAAAACTTTCGCTGAATAATAATTTTGCAGTAAAAGTTGTTCGGGTAGCGCGTAGCAGGAAATCGAGACTAATGCCAGGCAGCTGAGTTTGGCTGAGTTTCAGTCGAACATCCGCGCCAGTCGCCAACCAATCCATCAAAGGAGGGCGACGGAATCGGGTGTGGGGTGTAACCCCCCCGTACCCACATAAATATTGCGGGTAGGTAAGTACAAACCCTTTGACCGAGTTCTGTTTACTTTCGTTTTCGCTCAGCTGACGGGGTCGCCACCCCGCCCGTACACCTCCACTATTATTATGATAATTAGAGAGCTATCAACGTGATATTAACTACGCAGTCTAATTGTAGTGACAGTGACGACCGACAAGCCACCGTGACGGACAATGGCCTCATCAATAAATAACGATATAATAGTTTTGCTGGAGTTGAAATAGTTAACTTAAGAGTACACGTGACGTGACTTGCCACGGTACGGTCAACATTATAGCAATACAATAAAACAGTTTTAGCTTGTCTAACGTCTTATGTCCGGGTGAGTCACTTGGGTCTGTATTGTGGTAGTTTTTTTTAATCCACAGGTGTTAACAGGGGTGTCCCCGAGAGCACTCAAGGTTGCAACGAGTGCGGACGCGGCAGACAGGGCGTAGACGTGCATTATTAGGTGGGTGCCGGAACACCCGCGGGAGTCGTGTTGGGGGCGGTGGGGTGCGCGTACGTCATCACCTGAGGCGCGCCCTTGAATCCGTCGCATTCATTGCACCCGGATGCGGGCTGTATCTCCAAGCCCGCAATACGCGCACTTAAGATAGTACCTACGTTATAGTCTCAGGGCCACAGCCAGTCACATCTACTTGGAACAAATACGCAGACGCATGTGATGCTTGACTTCACTTGTGAGTTTTCTCGACAACTTTTATTAATGAAATGTGTAATGTCTACGACTGTAGACTGTAGTCTATAACTGAATGTTATGTAACTACATAACACAGTTTACACAAATAAATAAACAATTTCTCGTACATATTTCTAAGTCATATAAAGCTATACTATTAGCTTATGTTAAGACATAAGAAAATCACCATATGACAATCTTCATCTTACGAATATAAGCCTTTAAACTTATAAAACTTATCATTGGCAACTAACTATCTTTGTTTTGGCTGGAATGGTAACTAAGATTATGCATATATATCATATATATGCATATGTATATGGCATATGCAGCGTATGCCATATCTAGTTACACTTACAAAAATAATAACTCACTCAGACAGGAAACCAATATCAATGACAGTGAAACATCAGATTAGCCCTGGGACAAATCTCTCTTAAGTACCTACGTATATAACGCCAAGCAAATACAAGTATAGACCTTCTATAATCAACCTATTCGAGTTTAAAGATGACGAATGAGACAACTAAATAAATGCAAATTCGTGAAGGGGCTATTAACGATTAAATCATACACTAGTTAATCACCCCTTGATTTAAAATCATCCACCTCTTTTAACTATTCTTATATTTTCTAAATAAACATATCATTTGAAGTATAGTGGTTACAAACAGGATTTATTTATACAGCTAATATGATCCAAAAATCTCCTACTTTACGCTTGCATGTTTTTTTTATTAGTGACTGAATTTGTAATGATTATCGTGGTTACAGACAGGTCTTTCAAGATAAAAATAAGGTATTTCATTTATCAAGTTGAGGAAAACTTTGGTTATTAAGTTTGAAACCAAAACCGCATTGGGTTGGTGGTTTCAAAATGGCCTTGTTCATCGTGGAATCATTTCTTAACACCGATTTCTACACGAGTTCGCTTCAAGAGGCCTGCTTCAAACGTACCTCGGGCTCCGTTGCACAACGAGCTTACGTCAGCGAGCGCGCGGAGCGGCTTACGTCATTCGAGCGTATCTTGCGACTCCAAGCTAACTTAGAACCTATGGCTGTGTCTTTTAGAACTGTGTTCCTCCGCAGAAAACTTAAGTATGATAGAACGTTTATGTTCACGTGAGTGGATGAGGCTCCGACGCGCCGCCGCCGGCTCAACGATTCTGAGAAACATTCGAGTCGGCTCTCTAGTTTCGGACTTGAATATGAATCGTATAACACGACAACGACGTAGCATTAAGTGTAATTCTGAGAAGGCGACGAAGGAATAGGTATATATCTACATAAACTTAATTTTGAATGTGACGCTTATCACGGTACTGGTTATTGTACTTTCTTTGTATTTTGCTAACAAGCCGTCGGGCAGTCCGATTGAAATTCTCGCACTCATTTTTTGTAACAAGTACACAAAAAAATAATAAACGCATTTGACGTCAATCTTATCATTAGAAATATATAATAATGATAGCAATTTTAAAGTGACTACCTCAATATTAAAATTATTACTACCTACCTACTCAGATGTTTAAAAACAATAATTCAGATAAGCAGACTAATACTTTATTATAGACCATTATTTAGATATTCCAATTCAAGTCTTACCTAACTAAGTAATTAAAATTTCATAAAATTTGAACTTTGTTTTTATTTAGTTTGGGTCACGCAAGTCATGTAAAAACTACTAAAGGAACGGATTAAACACACACGTTGGTTTCTCTGGACCGCGGGTAAAATAATGTAATCTAAGTAGGTAATTTAGAATTAAAATAAGCTCAAAAACTATTTATCTATACTAATATAATATTATAAAGAGGAAAGATTTGTTTGTTTGTTTGTTTGTAATGAATAGGCTCCGAAACTACTGGACCGATTTCAAAAATTCTTTCACCTTTGGAAAGCTACATTATCCCCGAGTAACATAGGCTATATTTTATCCCTGTATTCCCACGGGAACGGGAACTACGCGGGTAAAACCGCGGGGAGGCAGCTAGTGTTAATATAAGCATCTGCGAACTGAAACATCACCAATAGAAAAATATATAAACAAAATGTGTGTTTAGATTAACCAAAACTTAACATTTAATTAAGACTTTTTTGATGGTATTTGATACATATTTATAACGTATATATACAATAACGACAACCCCACTTTTAGGGCCAGTTCTCAAATAGTAGCAACAATTTTCTCACTTCTAGAATTTTGATTTTCTAACAAGGATATTTTGTTAGAATCCTGATGGGTCATGGTTGTATTGATAGGTCATGGTGTCAGAAGTCAAACAAGGAGACCATATCACCTACAAAAGTACTAGTTCTGAACTGCAACTGTTGTAGAGAGGAGCTAGTTAAACTCTGAAAAACCAACTATATTGAGCAGGCTACTTCACAGTAACCTCCCTACCTACTGTACAATATACTACTACCTAGCTTGATCTCAAAGCATGAGTCTACGACAATCGAAGCAATAATATGTTCCACCATTCTAAATTAATCTCCATTATTAATTTTATATGATTTCATTACACGTTGACATAAACAAATATTAACATTTTAACATTTTGGAATATATCCTTATTAAATTAAGATAATACTGAGCATCGATTAACCATCAATTAAATCGCATCTAAGGCCGAGTTCTCAGCCTAACACAAACGCTATCACAGAAACACGTAATACAGCTTGTCGCTAGGACAGTGACCTGAGATCGTATCATGGTCATCAATCAGAATTAATCCGCCACTCGGTAATTTATGCATACATGCATAATCTGAATACACTAAATAGATAATTCTAAAGCCCTTGTTATAATATAATTATTCATAGGGTTCTTGGGATTACTGATCTTGAGACATGAGATTTTTTTATTTAGGTACTGTATAAGTGTTTCTACGATAAGTGTTTATCTGCCTACCTATTTAGAGTACCTAATTATTTAAAATGTTATTGATTAATTTAAAGATAGTAATTACATCTTCCATTATTTCCATTCCATGATATTTTCGTTGCATTCAACAATAATCGATACATACACCTAATAATTATTGTTATTTGTGTAGATATACTGATATGGTGTTTTATATATCTGTTTATTCAATTTTATTGAATTCAGCATTTATTTATACACACATTTACGCAGAACTCTCCATCCCGCGGTTTAACTTGCGTTCCGAACAAACTTACATCCCTTATTTTACCCTCGAAGGGTTGAATTTCTGCAAAATCCTTTCTAACTATACCCTTAAGTATAAAATGAAGCTATTCTCTTTCATGTTTTGGGCGATTTGGGCTCTGCCTTGATCGCCTCAGTCAAGCAGGTCATCTTTTTTGTATACACAGATTTTATTATTATCTGGTGGTTAATGAATTAATAAGTATTTAACAGAAACCCTTATGTTGAGATTTATAATCTTTATAGAGATGGTGTGTTGAGCATTTGACATACCTGATGTGGTGAAAAGGGCGGTCGTGAATTGGGCGCGCCTGGCGGCCCTGGTGGCGGTGCATACCGCTGAGGATAGGAGCCCGGCGGCCCATACGCCCCAGGGGGCTGCTGGGGGCCGCCTGGGACTCCCGCGCCGTACGGGGGCCCGAGATAGCCCCGAGGAGGCTGCAAAAAAAAACATCAGTCAAGGTATACTACACTACGAAAACGTCATGTCAATTTGTAAAAAAGTAAGAAATAGACTGCCAGATAGCAGTGGTGATACTGGAACGCTGCAGGGGGCAAATCTCGAGACAAGATACGTTTAGATATGTGTAATAATTTTACAGGTCTACCTAATAAAATCTACTCTGTAATAGTAGTGAACCTACTCCAGAAAAGTTGATTACAGTTCCCTATTTCTTCCACATTCCCATTTATGTAGCTTAACCAAACGGATACTCCCCTTTTCTAACAAAGAAATCTACCTACACAAAAAAAATATTTTGGAGTAGGTGCATACATTGAAACATGATCAATCTGTCATGTATGTCTTGATAATATTGGGGAAAAAAATGCTGAGTAACAAAACAATATAATGTATTTTTGTAATGGTTATACCTAGTATTCAAGTTATTTACTTCAATAATAAATGGCTTTTATTTATGGATGAATGATTGTTTTGTATGTATTATCTAATACCCATTAACTTCATAGATAGGTACCTAATACACTCAAGAAATAAATATAGATGATAACTAAGTCTATGGGTCGGAGGTACTAACTAACATCGTTAGATTGGGAACCATGTTTTTAGCATTGACCGTAATAAAAGTATCATTTTTTTTATAAATACACTTCACAACCATACTAGTCAATGTGTATTAGCTGTAATGTAAAATTTCCGGCAGATGTCCATGTCGTATCTTAATAATTGACGTCCGAAATAACTCGCTATGCCAACAAAGTCGCCCGCCCGCTTCAGTTTTCAGCTCTCATTTTGTTCCATGATGGAAATTCAATTATTCGTACGAGCCCCGCTCCGACGAGGGAACGAGGGACGAGAATCGGTATTACTCTTTGATCAATGTTTTACGTCTCCGAACGACAGCCTCAACCTGAAGGTTTCCGGATGTAGTTTGACTACGAGATATGAGACTTGTGTTCGCCAATTAGAGTTACATTTTTACGAACATTGGGGTGTTTTATGGCGGATTCAATGATTTATGGGGGCGGTGTTGCGGGGTGCGGCGTGCGCGGGGAGCGGTGAGGGTTGCGCAGGGTGCGGGCGTCGGGGGGCGGCAGCGCGCCATTGGCCGACTCGGCATCGATCGCACGACGAGCTCCAAGCGGCCCGCCCGCGCCTGCCAGCCTCCACCTACGTTAATAAGTAATCATCCGACCCCGCGATACCTCAGCGAGTTTTCCGGACAGAGCTGGAGCCGCCGAGACGGGCCTCGTATCTCCAGTCGGCTGGAACAAAGAGCCACCGCATAGGGCGACATCTGTATTGATTTATGCAGTAATTGACCCGCGGCTAGGTGCGCAGCCCGCGCACCGCCGCCGCCTCTCCACCCGCCACGCACCTATTCTATTTGCTTCCATACGCATTACAATCTATATGTATCCAAATACACAACGAATGCAACAGTAAAACTTGATTAAAAATTCCTAAGTCAAACAACAGCAAACCGAGCGCACAAACACCTACATTTAATGACTACGTACGACATGCACCTTTAAGTAGATAATATGTATGGTAACATTAGGAATAACCTCAAAATAGCCAAGGTGGTCTTATTGCCACTGAGTTAATGCTGAGTGGCTGACACAAGCTGATATTTTGACAACGACAGAGCTAGTCAACAAAAATAAATCTTTCGAGGCGCCGGCCTGTGATCGCTGAAAACGTTGTGGGCTTAACTATGATCTAAAATAAAGAGAATAATTGAGTTCCATTAAAATTTCACTCCATTGTATATGTTTTTCATGTAAAATTAATAATCATCGTTGATTGATATTACAAAATCCCAATGTGGACATGATGAAAAATAGTATTAATATATTATACCTACCTAGTGTGTGCAAACTCATCTAAACTACAACTAAATATCGTTCGATTACTGTTCTATATTGATTGGCATGTGCCAATGAAATGCATACCTACTTTGGTGCATCGCATATGATTTGAGATTTGACAGGTTTTTTACGTCCCGCCGGCGTGTTGCCCCAAGCTTTTGTTCTCAAATTTGGTCATTAGTACTTAGTGGTATATAACGATGCACTATAAACGAGTTTGGGGGTAGTATTCTTTAGTATTCGACGCGAGCAATACAAGTACACAGCATAAGCTAACAATCCTTCTAGAAAACTTGAAAGTAGTCAGTTTGAAATTCTGACTTCAACTCAAAATACAAGCAATTTTATTTTTATACTGTATCCTATAATAACATTAATTCGAAAGTCTGCAAGGATGGGTGTTTGTTACTCTGTCACGCAATATCGGATAAAGGGATTTAGACGGCACTTGGTAAAACTGTAGAATATGTTCTGGATTAACATATAAGAAACTTTTTATTCTAGGAATTGGAGATCCCTCGGGAACGTAGGAAACGACGGGATGAAAGCTAGTATATCAAAGAGTAATAAAATATACCTTTACAAAATATAACGTCAACACTCTAACAGCTCACATCGTCTGATCAAAAAATTTTGATATTGCGTAGGTATCATAATAAGTATTCAATTGACTTTTATCAACACCCAGTTTAGCAGACACAAAGCTTTCTATGCGTGAAACTATTTTAGAATATTATTTATCTAAATCAAAAGCTAAGGAAAGTTTGTATAAAACAATTTTTTTTTATACCACAAGGGTGGCAAACAGGCATACGGTCCCACCTGATGGGAAGCGGTACCGTAGCCTATGGACGATGGACGCTTGCAACACCAGAGGCGTCACTTACGCGTTGCCGACCCTATCCTACTAATATTATAAATGCGAAAGTTTGTAAGTATGGATGTATGTATGTATGGATGTTTGTTACTCTTTCACGCTCCAACGGCTGAAGGGATCTGCTTGAAATTTGGCACAGAGCTAGAATATGTTCTGGAATAACACATAGGCTACTTTTTATCCCGGGAACGCGGGTGAAACCGCGGGGAGCCACTAGTATAAAATATTTTATGTTCAGTACACAATGAGCTGCTAAATCCAGATTCTTGTAATACACACGAGTAGATAACTCATCAGACACTAACGACTGTATGTAGCCTAATAGTATACGACACCCTCTGTAATTTCATCGTTATTGAAAAACATAATCGTTGTTTACCCTTTGTCATATCAACCCCTTAATGTAGCTTATGATATCGGTCATTGAGTTTTTAATACCACTTGATTTCTTCCGTATTAACCCTGAAGTAGACAATTTAGTAAGTGTTAATTTAGGACATATTTTATCTATGTAGCATTAGCTGACAAGCTAAAGTGCTAATGTGATAATAATATGTTGTATATTTCATAAGGCGCGAAGTGCAATTGCATTAAAGTCGACAGCGCAAGCGTGCCGTTAGTAATGTGACCGGATTCCAATCCAGATCGTCGGCACGACCGCATTCACTTGAATTATTATGTCATTACCAACTCACACGGCCTAAACATTAACTCAAATGCTAAAAATAAACATTAATAATCTTGTCCGACTGTGGTATAATCTTAGATATTACTAGTTTGATCTCGAACGGCATTTATATCTTAATTTAGCTGCCATTTAAGAAGTTGATGGATTGAAAACGCATAATTATGATAAGAGATGAACTGTTTTATAATATCTTTCGTAGTTTTCGATCGTGTAACGAGAATTTAACCTACTTTAAGTATGATTCTTATAGTAAATAGTTAGAAAAAAGTTATGTGACTATACAGATATATATCTTTATGTGATAAGCAGTTAGAAACCTCATAAACATGATATAACATGTTGCCTTTGATCGTAATTTCGCAACGGTTCAAACATCACTGGGTTAGGAACGACTATAATTGTTTAAGGAAATGTATTCATATTAAATGTGTAAATAAAAAATAAATAGTGTTAACAGTAATGTTAATGACCTATGGCTGGCAATGACTAATACAAGAGGCCTGTAATGTAACATTGGCATTCGTACAAACAACAGAGGCAGCCCGTGTACGCCGACGGATACGAGCAAACATTACATAACTTTGATTGTGTTTGTAAAAAGTTGGGGATACCCTCCACTACAAGCGCATCTTACACTGACACAGATGTGTGCGTGTAACCTTGCCTTCCTTTACATATTAAACGCCGACGGGCTATCCCTTTGCGTATCTACACAAAAAATCCAAACATAACTATATTGTTACAAAAAAAAGAAAATGAATGAGATTGACTGTTATACTATTATTAGCTTCTTCATTTCATTGGACTCCTGTGAGAAACGATAAAAGGAACACTGACCGGTTTACTTTTTGTACCAGTTTGAGTATCAACAATGGGACGTAAACCGTATTCTTTAAATCATCTGTTCCGACACTTCCGACGACTCGTGCCACGAGTAATGGTGCTTATTATTATTCCGCTCTTTGTGTGTTGAAGACAGATAGCAAAGAGAAAACAAACTACACCTAGGCTCAAGTTCAAGGTGCAGCAAAACCTTGTGAGCCAAAACACCCTATGATCTCTATTTATGGTTAACATAATACACACACAATACAAGTACCAGTTCAGTTTTAATTGCAGAAAAGGATACATCTTAAAACTCAAAATCATTATCATAAAGACTGAATAGCAATCATAATTAATTGAGACAAAATATAAGGTGCAAAAAACCAAGACGACAAACCGATCAAGAAAATTTCATGCGGTGGGTGGTAGAAACGAGAACGCGCGCGTTCGCGTTGCAATCTCTGGCGTCACGGACTAGCGGAAGGTAAATACAAATGTCTGTGTATTTAATTATAAGGCTCTATAAATAGAAAGAGCATTACGTCGTGTTATGCGGTCGGTTACGGCAAGTTATTTCGGTCTGCGCCGTCACGAGCCCCCGTGAATGTCAAGCTCGCAGTAACTAGGTGCTGCGCCGCGGCGGTTAGGGCAACAGGTGTCTTGCACTACGATCTAAGATGTAAAACAAATATTTGCATAAGCTAATGAAACTGCACATTGAGCTGAGTGTCACGTAATATATACTATTGCATTCGTTATAATGATTAGAACGATTACGTTGAAAATTAAGGGCCTTACCGATGCACTCGACCTCACATTGAGATAATTTTTGCGGATAGTGTCCATCTCTCACTATTATCTTTGTTTTTTTTTGGATCGAGATTTGCGTGTTTATATAATAATACTTTCATCTTATAAATATACGTCTCCACCGAGGAGCTTGAGCCTTCCCTGAATCTCACTATACTAGATAGTTTTTATGAGCGTACCGCTTTGCATTGCTTTGCTTTGCATTTAATTCGCTAGTTTAGGAAGTTAATTTTATGGAATATTGATTCCAATGAAGCTTGTTGACAAGGAAACAGAATATTTACGTTTTATGATAAGAAAAAATATATGAAAATTTCAACTTCGCAAAAACATATGATAATGCAATTTGTTTTATACGTCACAAATGTAAACAAACAGATCACAAGTGTTACTGACCTAATAAAGCGACCCCTTTCCCCACCCAAGACGGTTCAATAAAGAACTCCCTTTAGGTACGTAGTACCCACAGTAGGTACATAGGAGTGGCGGTCGTGACCTTTTAATGTAGATATATACTTAAATGTATAGACGCCCTCCCTGTTATGTACCCGTCAAATCGTAGAGTAAAGAATTATTCACCCCTCGGTTGATACGGTACTTGTCAAACTTGACACCAACTGAACAATCCATAAAACGATAGTACCTACACAGAGGTAATCATGATTATTTTCGAGTTTGGTGTGTTACCAGTAAATGTTGTTATTAGTGCCGTATTATCAAATTGCCACGCGATAATCCTCTGCGAGGGAGAAAGAAGACTTCAGACTCAAAGTTAACTTATCTATTGGACTGTGTCGTCAGACAAACGACTAGAGGCAACGTCTGACTGTTGGCCAAGTCTTATCACAACTTATATTTACCATTATGCATCTAATCTATGATTATGAATATGTGAAGATTATTATTATTATAGCATTTTACATAATTTTATATTTATGACTTAACTTAAGACAGTTTTGCTAGTAAGAAATAGGCGTGAACTTGTAAGTTTCGATAATGAGCATGCAAAAGCAACTGTTTCATTTTAAGTAAACAACTAACATAACTACTATACACTGCATATCCGATGTAATGAACGTGACACATGAAATAAAAGAAAATATATATCAATAATAATCTTGGAAATTCTACATGCCTACTATTCAATACTGCTGACAAAACCAATTAGAGGAGATTAAGTATTATATTATAGCTAAGCCGGATTTCATACATCCTGGCGGTGGTATTATCTAACAACCTACGTATCTATTCATACAGCGCGAGAGATTTATAGATGTGTAGGTATGGAGAGGAGTCATTTACCTTTCAGGCTTGTGTGAGAGAGGTCCTTGGCAATGGCTCCTTTTATAATGTAATCGCATGTATACAATGTAGGTACCTACCTACATGCGTCATCATCGTTAGCTGGCGGCAATTTGCATTGACATAAACATATGAGCATACCTACGTTTGTTTCTTATTGCTGTCAATTCGAATTCTGTAGTTTTTCTATGCCTTCGTTTTTTGCTTGTTTGTATATGGATGGACTTTGTAAGTTGAATTGCGCGAATTGTATGCACAGAGTTAAACATGAAATAGAGATAAGGTAAGTACATGAATATTAATTAGAACAGGTTACGTCATGATTTGCGGGTTATCTGAGTATCACGCACACCAGTAGCAATTGATAACGTGCTTGACCTACACAGACCTCCCTTGTTATTAATCCGACGATTTGATTTCAACCGGCGACCGACCGAGGAAGGGAGCCGGCAATTAAGTGACGTCACCACGGTTTAACGACCCCATTACAACATTCAACATATTGTATGAATGAATGAATGCAAGCCGCGTGACGAGTGACGTTTTTGTTCGCCAATAAGTCACCGAGGTGTAAGGTGCTCGCTGTTACTCCACACTCGATAAATGTAAACTTCTGCCGTAATATACACGTTGTATACAATATCAATGGGTTTTAGAAACAGCTGTTTTATTGTACAAATCTACATTCCGATATTACGTAACAATAATCGTAAAATGTATATAACATTTCAAATGTAAATATCTGCAGATGTAGAATAGAATTACATAAACGTACGTACCTACATAAATACAGCACACGTGGATAATTCTCAATTCATTAATTTGAGAGAAAACATTAAACAAAACGTTACGCAGTCGCGAAATTGTGATACAGTTTGAATAGGAATCAACATTGGCACATGCCAAGTGAAATTTTAATAGATGGCAGTTTACCGGTCAGTGACCCGATGCGGTAGACGATCGAGGCCGTGCCCATTATCCAAGCACAGCACAATGACACGATTATCGGGCGGCACGCGGGTCCGAGACGGCTCGCATTGATTTTACGAAATCCACATCACGGACTCAGAATGAACGGTCTCAGTCGACCCATTCATCTCGTTTTCATGTACACACCGCCGCTATTGCGATACGAAAGTGAGAGCGAAATTTACTCGGCCTGCACTACGCACAGAACTACACTACACCACGTATTATTGCCCTAACTGCTATGAGAGCATACAAAATAGATCGGCAGGCAACGATAGATAACTATGCACTGTGAGTGAATTTGTTATGAAATATGAAGTTTAAAATAGGCACTAATGATGTGTAAAGGGATCAATGTAGATGAAACGAACACGGTAAGTACTATGGTCTATGGTTCTTTACTTGCCTCCACAGTTGACAAATCTGGCAGTACCTAGACATGTTTGCAAGTTTATACGGCAATTTTGTTTTTATATTATTTACTTCAAGAAAGTTATTACTTCTATACGTCATACATGTGATCAAAGATAATATTATAATTAACATTTTCAATCAAAATACTTCACCCATATCATGATCGGTTATCTATTAGTTGTCTCTATAGGTAGGTACGTATCAAAAATAGATACTCAAAATTGACAATTTTATTGATACCTATATGGCGGCAAACTAGGTATTATATTAAAAGGAATGTTATAATACCGAATAATATGAATAAGACCACCTATCCGATCCCGCTTATACGACTTCTCTCGACAATCATTGAAAAGCAGTCAATATTTTTAAATAGTTAAACTCTTAGCCAGCCTACTTGAAAGATCTAACTTCAACTTTTACCATGCGTCTACAAAACATGTAATAGTGTAGTGCGCATGAACTAGTGATGCGCCACAGTTGTACCAAATAAGTACCCATCCATGTATGGGGATTAGAAGAAAAGCGATTGAGGCATGCTCGTTTATCAGAGCAGCGGATACCAGATGCAAGACAATTGTATAGGTAGACAACACACACATATTACCCACATCACACACAGCTAAATCTAAATATAGCGGGCGCCGATATCAGCGGCTCGCCCTTGAACCAGTCGCACGGAAACATTTTATTATTATTACCGAGCTGTCGGCGAGCACGAGTATGTCGGGTCGACGACCCCGCAACCACGTGTCTCCTTATCGACAACTATCTAACACGATTGTGGGTAAACAACATGCCGAGATAAATGACTAATTCCACAATGCTCGCCTATTTAAGCCATTCATAAATAAATCAGCATAACGTCATACCCGATTTCGATGACAATGCCCACCCGCGATTCAGAGCTACGCTTTGAATTTACAATGAGCGAGATGACATCTCCCGTTTAATCATAATATAATCGATGTTGTATGTACACAAACTCCGTATCATACCACCTAGTTGTGACTTACTAGTTTCGGAAGACAACTAACTAACAAAATGTTAACTAACATTCAAGATGGTCAATGCCAAAGGGGAAGGTTAGAGCACGTACCAGCCAAAGTTGTGCCGTTGTACCAATAATAGCTATCAAATGGCAAACTTTATTGGATGTACTTACATTGGGACTTTAAACTTATTCAATGTATTACTGTAGCGTAGAGAATATAATTTAACGCCCATATCAATTCACTTTAAGTCATGAAAAAATGTTGCTAATTAAAAGTATCGTAAAACAATAATTCGACCAATTGTAAAAGTCCGTGACGGACGGAAGAGACCAACCGCATCGTGGGAAGTAGGACATTGTTATGTAACCGGTATTTATTCACCGACCAACCTACACTGGTACATCCTTACAAATGCGTACGACCTTGAATGTGAACTCGAAAGTGTAAACAGGCACGTGCTCGATGCATTGTTTTATGGCCGCCAGTTGTGGAATGCCGCAAACACTCTAGGATTCAAACAGAGGTTATCGTGCCATATTAGGTAACACCTAGATAAGGGATCGTAACTTTTTTTTGTGTGACAAAAGATGAAATTTCATTAATTAAAAATGTCGACAAACATACAAATCCTAAAAAGACATTACTGCCTACATATAAAAGGAACCCATCCAACTGTTTCGCGCGACGCTATTTGAAAATCGCTGAAAACATACCAGACCAATACAGGAACAAAACGAAAACCCTTTCAAGTTCGCCGAGGCAGATAGATACACGTGTCAGATGTCAAGTTCCATTCACGTTGATTCCGTCAAACACACGTCCCGCCGCCCGTTGCCTCTACATTATGTATGTGCGGGGAATAGAAGCGGCGGAACGCCGGCGAAGCCTCGAATTTCTCTATCCTTTAGCTCGTTTTGGAACTGTGAGGCTAACGCACAAATCTCCGCCTGCAAGCGAGTAATATTTGCCTACACATCAAACTTTCACTATCGTTGTGCGCTTTCGTTTTTATATCTACTAACAGCGAACGGGCCCGCTTTGTTGTTCCTCCGCAGTGCTTTTTTCTTTTCTGTTTATTCTATACTTTGACGCCGATAGAATAGATTGCTCTCAATGTTAAGTTGTTAAAAATTTAGAATGTTCTTTATATCAACTAACCCAATAAAATAGGTACTAAACGGAAATAGGTATCTCTGATCATTGCTTAGACAGGTAATCAGATCTGATTAAAATGCTAACTTATTGAACCAGAAGTGTACAATTTTATTATTATGTTAAAAGTTTACAAGTAGTAAGTTACTTACAGGTTTAAGCTTTTTTTTATTCAAGTACACACCTATAGGGTTCAATAAAAATGAATTTATTTAAAATGTGTAATTTGTTATCATTCTATTTATAGAAAGCCTGATTAGTTGACAGTATTAATAAGTTATCTATTTCTATAAATAATGTAGAGTAACATTTACTAGTGCAGAAGGATGTTACAGTATTTGCAGAATGGGGACTGTGTATTGACTGATGATTAAAAAGTTTAAGATTACACACATAGTTCAAAAGATGGCGCTGTAATAGATTTCATGGCAAGAAAGGTATATTTTTATAATTTTGTAAGTTGTGGGCATCCATATAGACAATAAGCCCCACAAATACTACCTGAAAACCCAACACAATACCTAAATCACAACATTTGTATGCTAACCAAGCTATATTTGTAATTTCTGAATAATTTAAAATGCAGAACAAACGTGTCATATTTTCTACTTGAATCGGTCAGATAGTTATTTGATAACAGTTTCATAGTAAATAATTGTTTTGCCCCAATTAATTTTGCTTTAGCTTATTTTCCAATGACTTATTCTAGTAGTATAACAGTCATTACCTATATAAATGTGTATTTGTAGAAAATACCTCATATTTCTCATATTGGCTAATTTCTAGTGAAGATAATTATAATGATGGGTGTTCTAAATTGCACTTGAAACTGATTGATCCCTACTATTTGGTTACAAGTTTCAAAAACACTACTGTTCATTTGATAAATGGACAAATCTTAAATCAAAATAATCATGAATTTGTTATCCCACATGATCCCATTGAAATCATTTTGGTTATACTTTTAGGCTGTTTAGTTTCAAGACACAGATTATTTTGAAGTAACATCAATACTAACAACACTAGCTTATGCAAAGTTAATAAGACAAAAATAAATTAAAGGCTTTCCTCTACATGTTGGTAGAGATATACTCATAAACAATTAATTGTAAATAACCTATCATGAATTTTGAAGTAACATCAATACTAACAACACTAGCTTATGCAAAGTTAATAAGACAAAAATAAATTAAAGGCTTTCCTCTACATGTTGGTAGAGATATACTCATAAACAATTAATTGTAAATAACCTATCATGAATGATCATTTACACAATGAAAATATATGTTTTAAAGATTTATAAATAATTTAATACATTGGTACACTATAGTAGGTACTTTATATTAAATATAAGTTCAAGATCATAATCTCATCTATTCATCAATTAAATTTGATTAAATATGAATATACCTACATATTAATAAACTTGGAAGATGTCAATATACATTAAATACTTTATTACAATCACAGTACTATTTACCCGGCCCTACACTCTTGGTGAGGTAAAATGTGTTTAGATTATTAAGTCAAATTATTGTTTCTTTTAAAGCATGAAAAATATATATTAAGAAATAACCAATAGATTAAAGTGTTATGAGAAGAGTTAGAATGGAGATTTGCAGTTAGCTAACCTATATGGACTTAACATAGCGAATTAGAATATTATTATTTTTACTCACCGTTGAATTCCTGTATGGACTTCCTTGAGGATTATAGGGAGGCATGGGCCTAGGCGGCGGCCAGCCCGGCGCTGGGCCGTATCCTGCCGGCGGCTGCTCATAACTATTTGGATATCGGTGCGGTGGAGCCCCACTCGACTGTAGCAGCGAGTTGAGTGTGGGCGTGGGGCCCGGTGCCTGTGACACCGCTTGTCCTGGGAAGAATCGCGGTTGCTGAGGCGGCGGCCGCGGTTTGCCGGGAAAACCGGGCCTTGGCGCGTAATAAGGATCCGCGCCCTCTGGGTACCGGTACTGGCCATATTGGTCCGTCACTGGCCGTTCTCCGGGTCGATCGTGACCGGGCGCCTCGCCACCGTCGCGTGGCTGCCCTGTTTCGGCCGACATCGGCGATTTACTCTTTGTGTTCACGACGCCATCGGGCGGAACGCGCCCGACGGACTTGTCGGTGCCGTTTTGTAACAAAGCGTTCCGAGATTCACTGTGCTGATCCGTTGGATTTTGCTCGACGTTCGCTTCGCTACGTTGAGACTCTGCCTGCGTCGCAGCCATGTTCGGCTGGCAACGGCCGTCCCTGCTTACACTCGCTCTAGCGATCGACCGGCTCGTTTACGTTACATCGAAATCGGGCGTCGGATTGCAAAACCGCGACGCGGACACTTCCATCACTAATAAGCCGATATAACGCACAAATTGTAACGCGAAACGGACGAAATATCGTTCACCGACGCACACACATCGATCACATATCTACTCCATTGGCGTAAACGAGGTTAGAGAAAAGGTTACATCTACCAGGCGCTTTTGTCACGTTATAACAGACCATTTCATATCACTATCACGTTTTTAACACTCCTTATAGGTTCACTAATAATAAAACTCATTACCAAACCCGTTAACTAGTGAAATACTCAAAAACAGAACAATAGAACCACGAAACTTCCAAAATTATTAGCGTCCGCCATTACGGACTTGAAATTCTACAGCGCTTGACGACGCTTCCACCTATGTTCACATCGGTCTCGATAAAAATTAAAAACGATTTAAATACAATTGCAATGAGTAAATTTTACGTACATATCAATAATGACGGAATTTTTATATAAATAATGCTAGATAATTTATTATTTAATACAATTACTAGAAGAAATGATGGAATATTAGTATATCATGTTTACATTTTCGTACAATCGCGACCACGTAGTTACTACCAACATAACGAAATTTCAGTACACTCCGTACGTGTGACAAGTTCCGCTGGCGCCAAGACTTTTGTTACTAACTTCATATTGAAAAATATAATTATGAAATCTTTGTAAGTATTGTTCACGTGTTAATTAATTATTTAGAGATATGTGCATCTATATAAATTATCATAGAAAATTTAATAGTTTTATACATTCACAACCAAAAAAGTGGGTAACCTCAATTATTTAAATTATTGTGTATCGTTTCGCCAACATAGAGATACCAACTTTATTCACCACAGATAAGGAATTGCTTTCGAACCATAAACTTGTTTTTAATTTTAAACACGGCAATCAAATGCTTTTTAGAACCTATTCTTGTCAGTACCGAGTTGTAATGTTTAAGTCACTTTGTCCTCCCTCTGCTTTCGAATTTAAGAAAGAAAAAAAAGACAACAGTGTTTTTTTCTTTCTCTTTTTGGCAGAGAGATATATTATATGAGCTGTCACAACTTACCTTTCAGTTTACTTTCCTGCAACTAAAATCTTGATAATGACTCGTACGTTAAAAAATTGGGGTACCTACTTGTTTAGGCTCCAGAAACACCAGAGGAGCTAGATACACCCTTGAAGTTATGCCTTAAATAAAATTTATATAGTAATTCCGGGTAGTGATTGATGAAAAAAAATTCTTGTTTATTAATTAAATCTTGAAATAAGATTAATTTAAATAATTACTAGGTGGCCTGTGCCCCGTTTATGCAGCATTTACATTTTTCCCGCTCTCCATTTTTTAATTCGAACCAACATATATAGGTGGTGGCCACCAATATCACTCACGAATAATAAATAGTAGCCGATTCTCAGACCTACTGAATATAAAATTTCATAAAAATCGGTTAAGTCGTTTCGAAGGAGTATGTACCTACCTATTATTGTGACACGAGAATATAAGAAGACTAGCTGCCTCCGCGCGGTTTTACCCGCGTAGTTCCCGTTCCCGTGGGAATACAGGGATAAAATATAGCCTATGTTACTCCCTGATAATGTAGCTTTCCAAAGGTGAAAGAATTTTTGAAATCGGTCCAGTAGTTTCGGAGCCTATTCATTACAAACAAACAAACAAACAAACAAATCTTTCCTCTTTATAATATTAGTATAGATATTACGTTATTTTTATTTCGCGGGCATTATATGACGCCTATACTTTTTTCGAATCATAAAGGTGAGTACGGGTGGGTTACGGCCCGTAACAAAGATCTGTACCCATCCTAAGACGGGGGGACCGTATGCCTGTTTGCCACCCTTGTGGTATAAAAAAAAAAGACACGAGTAAATATGATAACAAAACGAAATCAAACCAAATATATAATTTAAAATTGATTTATTTCATGTCGTCGTTATACACGATTTTTTTGTTAACTCGGTTGCAAAAATATTATCTTTACACATTATTTAAACCAAATTTGTTACACCTGCATTACTGACAGTGTCATAGTATTTATTGACAAAACATCTACTTAATGCTATTTTTTATATTTAGTATAGCATTTGTAAGAAGACATTTGTAAATGGCAATTTAAAATAAAGATCGTTAAGTCATTGATAAAATTGGTGCTTAAATTAAATTAAATAATCTTGTAAACATAACGTTTAGTAAACTATTAATTTTAATTGAGCGAAATACTACAATATAAATGCCAAATATATTTTTCATTTCTAAAGTAACATATTATGTTTTGATAAAAAAAATCTATAAAAAGTACACATAAATTAGTTATGGCATAAAATTATATCTAAACAATAAATCTCAGAATTTAACCTAATTTAAGTACAAAGATCACGGCATTTAAATCAATCATGAATAATATATTTTAATAATGTGATGAATGACAGATCTAGTGGCCGAAATTAAGCTCAAGTGTTCATCTATACACTTTATTATCTATGTTTTAGTATATACAATGTTTAGTTTCTCTTTGTGCTTACTTATTTATATATAATGTCGATGGCGAAACCGCATTGCAAGGGTAATGTTAAGGATATAAGTAATTTTAAGGAAATTCACGACATTAGTTAAGTTACAAGCGTATTTACACATTGTTTCCAAACGGGAATGATTCTCATTCAACTCTCACTTAAAATATAGTCAATTTCGATATGCCACTATCAAATTTATACTCTTTTTATTAATACTGAAACAGTCCAAATGTCGCTTCAACAACTTAAATATTAACATAATTATATCGAATTTTTAATAAGGCAATTTTTCATATATTCAAACATTATTTATATCAGATTGGATAACGACTGTCGAGGTCGGTTTAACTGATAACTGATACTGAATGTGTTATACACCATTGGTTCTAGTTACAGGCGTGCTTTCATTCTCACAATCAAGAAGACCCGAACTCCGTCATCCAGGATAGGTACTTCTGTATGTCGCCCTTGGAGACTGATTTATTGCACTTGGCGAGCGCTTCCATGAAGTCAGGCTTGGTGACGGGAAGATCCAGCTCTTCCTTGGCAAGTTGCTTAATCTGTTCTGGTTTTAGACCAGCTATTTTGCGTCTCATTGACATCATTGATGCGTCTCTGTAACAAATAAAAAACCAATCTGTCAGGAATCATAAATTGTAATGTCTCCCAAACTGCCTTATTTACTTTTCAGGAAACATTTTCTAGTTGGATTAATGTGTATACATTACAAAAAATCGTAAGATACAGTATCTCTTTGAAAGTTAGTAATTTAGTACACAACATGTACATTATTTTGAAAATTGAATGAGGATATTATGGATAGGTAGTATTTCATATGTAATTCGATTCTACAAAACATTTTGGCTGGATCTTTTCTGCTAAAAGGGTCCAATTGTAGAAATGGTCTTACCTGCAAACATTAGTGATATCAGCTCCTGAGTAACCGTCTAGTTTCTTGGCGATTGCTCTTAGGTCGACCTCTGCGTCCACCTTGACCTCCCTCAGGTTGATGTGTAACAACGCCTCGCGACCCTCCTGCGTCGGCAGCGGTATGTAGATGCGCTTCTCGAGCCGCCGCCGCAGCGCCTCGTCGATGTCCCAGGGGAAGTTTGTAGCGGCCAGCACCATTACTACCTGTGGTTTAGATTTATTGGCAATATTAAAAATGAGTCTACAAGTTATGGTGTATATCTTACCATTATAAAGCTGAAGAGTTTGTATGTTTAAAACGTTAATACTGGTTTGATTTAATAAAATACTTTAGTGTTGGATAGCGATAGATATTTATCGAGGAAGGTTATAATAATACATCACGCTACGAGCAATAGGAGCATCAATGAAAAATGGCAAAAACTATATATTTTGTGCTAGTGTAATCTACATTATAATTTTGTTTTATGTCATTTATAAATAATGCACGTGTAAAAACAAGGGTTAACCTAATGATCGCGCTCTAGGAATGATGTTATACCTTGTATTATGCCGAAACTACTTAGGGACAAACTCTGCTCTAAGGCAAATCTCAGGAACTGGTCCGATTTGAAAAAAAAATTGTGTGTGATAATTGGGCTATCTAGTCCATTTATCGAGGAAGGCTGTGGGCTATATATCATCACGGTACGACGAATAGGAGCGGAGTATCAATAAAAAATGTTTAAAAAACGGGCAAGTGACACTTAGGACGCAGACGTGGTTCAGCTAGTTTAAATATATGGGGTGTACCTTAGCTGGTTCATCGGTGGCGGATCCCAGGCCGTCCATCTGCACGAGCAGCTCGGACTTGACGCGGCGCGAGGCCTCGTGCTCCGAGTCCGAGCCGCGCCGCGAGCACAGCGAGTCGATCTCGTCGATGAATATCGTACTTGGTGCGTAGAACCGCGCCTGCACACAAATAGGTACATTGTTAATTTTATAATAAAGCTATTTGTTGATGAATTTTGACGTTAAAATTAACTGAGTAGTTTATTTCAATATTAATTCATGTTGTTATTTTTATTTTTTTAGACAATTTAGTGAAAGATTTGGTATTGTATAATATAACCAATGAATTTAACTTAACTTACTAAACTTAGTAAGGTATTTTTGCTTGTAAGGTGCACATTCACAAATATATATAATATTCATGCATATTCACTCCGGGGTAATTGTTAGTTAAATTCTATTCTCTTATACCTATAAATTATCTATATTTTGCTTTAAAATTTTTGTACTTAAATAAAATAAAAAGAAGAAGCGTTACTCTGAGTTTATTGCCTCTTTTCGGTAAAAGCAACTTTCAGAACCGAGCATTAATAATGAGACATAGAGCTTGTAAATCCCTAAAGAATATTTTAATTTTGTTTTCATACCATTTCAAATAACAATCGTACTAGTTTCTCCGACTCGCCGCGGTACTTGGAGGTGAGCGTGGAGGAGGACACGTTGAAGAACGTGGTCCCGCACTCGGTGGCGACCGCCTTCGCGAGCATCGTCTTGCCCGTGCCGGGGGGACCCACCATCAGCACGCCCTTCCACGGACGACGGATGCCCTGGAAGATGAACACATAAAAATAAATAATATTTTATTTATAACTAGCTGCCTCCCCGCGGTTTTACCCGCGTAGTTCCCGTTCCCGTGGGAATACAGTGATAAAATATAGCCTATGTTACTCGGATAATGTAGCTTTCCAAAGGTGAAAGAATTTTTGAAATCGGTCCAGTAGTTTCGGAGCCTATTCGTTACAAACAAACAAACAAACAAATCTTTCCTCTTTATAATATTAGTATAGATAATACTAGCTGCCGTAGTTCCCGTTTCCCGATCCCATGATCACATAGAAAAAAAAATTGATATGTGGTAGCCGATTCTCAGACCTTACTGAATATGCATAAAAAATTTCATAAAAATCGGTCAAGCCGTTTGGGAGGAATACGGTAACTAACATTGTGACACAAGAATTTTATGTATTTAGATATTAAACAATGTCGGGTTTGTTAAAACTTGTATAACTAGAGAACTGCTGGACCTTGTCTATTTTAATAGTTAACATAAATATCCTGGGACATTTTTTAAACTCACGGACAAACGGATTCCAAAGTAAGCTTTAAAGTGAGCTTGTGCTATGTATGGTAATCAGCAGTATTCCAATTCCATACCTACCATTATTCAATGCATGGACGATACACGTACATACTTACACTTTTTATATTGATGTAATTAATTTTCTGTGTTTTAGCGTATGTGCCTTATTTATTGAATAAAAATGTATATAACTCACTTTGAAGAAATCTGGCATCCACATCGGAAGGACGACCGCTTCCTCTAGCAGCCTCTTGGCCTCCGATAGGTCCGCTATGTCGTCCCATCTTATATTGGGATTCTTTTGTACTATGTCTCTTTCTGTAACAAAAAATAGAGATAGTTTTAAAAAGTTTTTCCTCAGCATGTTAGCGTTAACCTTAATGTTTGCATATAATTATTATTGTGTGCAAAATTATTATAATATTGATTTACTATACATATTTGATTTATAGGCATGTTATGTACGGATTCAGTAAAAATTGAACTAGTATAAATGTGAATATTTGAATTTGTACAGTTAAAAATGAAATGGAAATAAAGGGATCTGGATGAAATTTGGCACATAGAATATGTTCTGGAATAACACATAGGCTACCGGGAAAATTTAAGATCCCCAGGAACCCGGACAAAATTTCATTCCCTGCTTTCCATCAGGTGGGATCGCGGTCAAGCTCTAGTTTTTAACAGTTAAAAAAAAGAAAAAGTCCCTAGTAACATACAATTTATAAAATTTATCAGTATAATGGAAACTTTTGATATTATAGTGTTCCAGTGTACTTACCCAGCATATCCACGAGGTCTCCATCAGCAGCAGAGGGCGGCTCGAATCTTCTCTCCTCTTCTTTATGCTTCTCGTCGTCAGTGTCGCCGTTGTTGTTGTCTCTGTCTTGCTTGTCTTTGCCGCTCGTCGCGCTGCCGTGGTCTTTGTTGCTTGAGTCTTTTGTTTTTGCTGGAAATTTCAAATGAAATATTTTATACTAGCTGCCTCCCCGCGGTTTTACCCGCGTAGTTCCCGTTCCCGTGGGAATACAGGGATAAAATATAGCCTATGTTACTCGGGGATAATGTTGCTTTCCAAAGGTGAAACAATTTTTGAAATCGGTCCAGTAGTTTCGGAGCCTATTCATTACAAACAAACAAACAAACAAATCTTTCCTCTTTATAATATTAGTATAGATGAATGGATTTGATTAAGGTACTACCTGAGGCATTTAAATGCTTTGAATTGTTCAAGTTGCTTTAACAATCATTGTTAAAAATCAGTGAATAATACTCAAGAGATTGGTTTTCTTAATATATTCCATGGTGCCATGTTTTTGATCATAGATTTATCATCCTTACAAACATCCACATTTAAGATATTATCTGGTTTCCATAATGCAAGCTTTGCTATTTCTATCTGCTATCTAGAATGTCTCAGAATACTTTAGCATATCTACTAAGTAGTAGGTATAACAGCAATCTGGTTACCATATCACAATTTGGCCATTGGTGTGAAAAATTACCCAAGATATTTATTATGTAATTACAATTATCCAAATACTAAACAACTTTGAGATTTTTATGGATATTTAGCCTTACCACTGTGTCCTTTGTTAGGTGGTGCCTTAGAGTTCCTCGCCTCGGAGGCGCGGCGCTGGGCGGCGGTGGCGGTACGAGGCGCGGGCGCGGCCTTCTTGGGGTCTGCTCGAGTTCCCCGCACATTGTTCCTTGCCGACTTCATCGCGGGGGGACCACGACTGAACGATAATAATGAAATATATTTATTAATCCAAATAGGCCTTCACATATTATGAAACGTCGACTCTAATGATAAACGTAAAATACTTGAATTGACGATGAAAATCCTATAAATCCTAAAACTGGGGCATGCAATGTATCAGTTATCGTGTATACATAATATAAATCATCATAAAAAGGAAAAAATTGTATTTTTGTATGTAACGAATAAACTTAACTACTGGACCGATCTGAATAATTATTTCACCAATGGAAAGCTACATTATCAAGGAGTAACTTAGGCTATATTTTATGGGACTACGCAAGTGAAACCGGGGCAGCTACTATATTATAAGAATGTACGATGATATAGTAATAAATGAAATTGGCAAACCTCGATTGCTGCAATCGCTGATTAGGTGGCGATCCATTTGGTATTTTACAACTTATCATTTAAATGCTTTAAGATATAACTTTCACAAACTAAATCTTTATTTTTAATCCATTCACGCACACAAATAACTATGTCAATTAAATTATTTTGGCTAATACGTTTCGATCGAGTAACATTGTCGCGTCCACTTATACTGAACTAGGGGGTATTTCTATGCCGAGTGATGTCTTCAACTACCCTCAAAAAGTATTTTTAATAAAACGTTACGTTTACTGTAGGTACCAACTATTTAATTGGAAACATTTAAATAGACCAAGTCACTACGAAGTGTAAATCTATTTTATTTTGGTTCCCAGCCCTAATGTCATCTGCCTCAAGTAATAATGATTTACTGAAACTTTGATAGCCTCTTAATAAACGAAGTCCCTACCACCACCAATTAACTAGTCGCATATAGTTTTATTCATACTTTTGGACAGTTCAACAATAAGAAAAGAGTTGCTGAGTTTATTGCCGGCTCTTAGCTAGATTAATCTTCCATACCGAGTATTTGAGTCTGACTATTCATAAGTGTTTGTGAAGGCCTATCCTTATTAAATAGGCCATTTTTCATTCATTTGATTAAAACATGGCAAAAGTAACATTAATATAATACTCCTTTTAAAGCTAGATACAATTTACAGTAGCTTTATAATATGGCTACTGCCTACCGCCGCGCTGTAAGGGACGCTCGATCTCCTCGGTGGAGACGTATATGAGCTGATGAGGATGATGATGGTCATATAATATAGTGAGTCGGTACATAATGTATGATGTTCCCAATGGAGTATAGCATGGGGTTCTTCAAGAAAAGATTTTTACAGGGTCGGCAAAGTGAGTGACGCCCCTAGTGTTGCAAGCGTCCATAGGCTACGGTAACCGCTTCCCATCAAGTAGGACCGTATGCCTGTTTGTCACCTTAGTGGTATAAAAAATGTGTTTCTCACTTGTGTTCGACACTGGTGGGCGGTGGCCACGCGTTGGGGTCGCGGTCCGGCGGCGGCGGCCATATGTCGGGGTCCACCTCGTGCGGCGCCGGACCCCACATCTGATCTCGCGTCGGTAGGTCCTCGTAATCTGTAAGGTATACATGAAAATTATACATTATAGTCCTTCATATTCTACTGATGATTTGGTAGAACGCGCTGTCAGGAACTACGGGTACGAAATGAAGTTATGTTGTGTTTAGGTAACCCGTTTATCGGGGCTATAGGCTATATAACATCCGACTACGACCAATAGGAGGAGGATCAATGAGAAATGTTCCAAGAACGGGGAAGATAAAACGCTGAAAATGAAAGATTGCGCAAGTGAAGTATGTATGGCTCAAGTCATCAAACCTTGGGATGAAAATAATTTTAAGATGTCCAAAGATTTATTTTAGTTATTACTTATATAACTATAGATATTAATTTATATGGTATAGGAAGAAATGGCAGACCATAGTCAGAACGAAGGTCATGGATAGAGGTGGTCACGACCCTTAGACATGAGGAATACGACTTACGGAGGGGGACCATGTATGTTGAGCTTTATACCTAACTTCAGTATTAGCTACCACATTTGCTAAATGCTAAACATGTCCAATTATAATGAACTTTCATTCGCCTACATCCTCAAAACATAAAGTTTGCATAGTTTACTTTATTTAGTGGAATTACTATGCGTCGAATTCATTAGACACAACTTTCATTAGTTTACCCAATTAAGCTATCCGACCATAGATGGTAAGCTAAAATAGTTTTTTTTATAGTCGTGGTACATTTTACCACGAAAAGTGGTCATTATACCGAAAGTGGTAGGCACATAAAGCTAAACCAATCTTCTACAGCCAGCAACGTAAGGAGTTACTCGAATTCATGAAATCCTTCAGTATTATAAATAAAAATGTATGTAGATTGGATGAAGTGGAATGGATGTATGTTTGTTACTCTTTCACGCCATAACGGGTTAAGGGATCGCGATGAAATTTGGAACACAGGTAGTTTAAAATGTGGATTAACTTAGAGGCTACTTTTCATTTCGGGAAAATTGAGGATCCGCAGGAACGGTTGTGAAACCGAGCCATTAGTATAGGTATCATTATCAACTTGTACTATTGACACATATTTATTACAATAATTAATTCAGATAAATAATTTGTTATAATTTGTTAAATGTATTCCTTATCATTAAATTATTAACCAAGTGTTGTTATCCTAAATAAATAAAAAATAAACACCACTTATCTTTCCATTCTATGGATAGTCGTGATAAATGATGTTATTTATTTTTCTGATTGTATATGTGAGTACGTACAGAGTTTACTATGCTAATGAGTATTTGATTTATTCCGAGGAGGATGCTATAAAGTCATCAGAACAACTGTTACACAGATACATTCAATATTTACATCTAACCGTTGCATATGTCATGAGGTGACAAGTTACTTGTTGACTGTCGATTCACTCACACTAATTGTTTTATTTATACTTAATTGTTCGCACAGCTTATAAATTTTGCTGTACATTTAATAATAAGTATTTGAGCATTTCTTTTCTTACTCATGATTGATTTAAATTAAATAGTATATAACGGGACGATTCGCGCGTGGATTATTATATACATATTTTGAAAAGAGTAGTTGATGAGTTTATTGCCAGTTCTTCTTAGCAAAACCAACGTTAAAGTCTATTCATAACTGCTTGTGAAGGCCAATTTGAATAGAAAACATTTTTCATTTTCATTATAAATTATTTTAACTAACATCGACATTTCGATCAAGTTGCATTGATCGTGTTCACGATAAGACTCATATCTTACTGTTCGAAAAATCGATTCGAGTCATTAGGAACATGAACCTAAAATTGCTCCACGTACCTAAAGACGTTTTCCTTTAAAATAAAAGCGGCCTTATTTACGTAACATAGCCTTATTTCATTTCAAAACCTTAAAGTACTTAAGCTAAAAATGTCAAGAACATACAATATATGAATGACACTGTATAATATGGTGTTGTATACATTACAGTAGGTATTGAAAAGGTTCTAGGGCAAAGTTGTAGGTCAACATTCGATGCCAGAAGAGATACGAGGTCAGGCAGCGCTCTTTCACTCACGTTTTAAAGCCCTTGGAATAAACGCCAAGCGCTGAAACCCGCGCGGCAACTTTCAGTCGTAAGTTGCTCTAGAAACTCGTTCCCAGAATGGTGATATTTAAATTCGCTTAAATATTTTAAAATGTGAAGGAACTCGAATTATTATTATACTGGTACTGATCTACTCAACTAGTCAGATTTAAGTTAAAGTCGGTTATTAAGATGACTTACAAATGGATATTGGCAGATCATAATTTCATACTATTCAATATTAATTCAATCAGTGTTTACGGCATGCTTATCTATACTATTATTATAAAGAGGAAAGATTTGTTTGTTTGTTTGTTTGTTTGTAACGAATAGGCTCCGAAACTACTGGACCGATTTCAAAAATTATTTCACCTTTGGAAAGCTACATTATCCCCGAGTAACATAGGCTATATTTTATCCCTGTATTCCCACGGGAACGGGAACTACGCGGGTAAAACCGCGCGGAGGCAGCTAGTTAAAGATAAATTACCGTAACGTATTTATAATGTATTCCAATCAGATTTCTACAGCCAATTCAACCATGGATTGTCAATCAATTACCATAGCGCTTAACCCAAAAAAAGTCTACGTGTAATTACATTTAAATAGACATTCAAAGAGTGTTATTGAGAAAGCTGTTTGTTTTATCTGTTCGTCACGGTCGATTACACACTAGTGAACGCTGTTGTGCGTGGCTTCACGAGTGAAGTCACCGGTCGTTGCTAGTTATAGATAAGCCTGATTAAAATAGCTGATTGTAGGCAAAAAGTGCGTTAGGCAAACGTGCTGTTGCGAATAAAATTAAAGGTGGGTCATCAAAACTGAAACATAACATATACGCACGTAGATAGTTTATTTACATCGATAAATCCTTACTAATATACAAATGTGAAAGTGAGTTTGTGTGTCGTAATAAATCGACTGATCGACATTGTTTTGGGATAATTTGAAGCACAAATAATGACATAGGTAAATTTTATCTAATCCATTAGAGCGTATCCGCGGGTAGAAGCTAGTAATAGATAAATTATTTTACGCGTGGACTATTCGGATTAGATAAATAGGCTTAGGATTAACGGGGCTTCACTATCTTCTGTAATGTAAACGGTCGCGTGTTATGTTTTCACCTAAAAGCATATTCTTCAGTTGAAATCATTCTATTGCGCCCCAATTCCATATTAAAAATTGATTTGAAAATACGTAAGCGAGGGATGACACGCACCACGAGGTCTATTGCTGAATTAATTGTATGACACAATCTCACGATGTCTTAACACTAGCTATATAGGTAGATCTGAGAGCATTTATTGCGTCAGAATCGGTCATTCATGAGAGCCTGTGAAGGCATAGTTGAGTGAATAAATATATATAATTTATTTGATACATAAAATGTATGAAAAAACACAGCAAAGAAAAAAGCAAAGAATCCCACGACCTTAAAATATGTACAAAAAATCTTGTAAATATTCATCATGTAGATAAAATTTGTTAAATTCTAGACTGGACGACATTAAAAATTCGGCCGTAGCTCTTCATTATTATTCAAAGTAAAAAATATACGGGCGAGTGAAAAAAAGAACCTTAGAATTACAATATTTTTAATCTATTCTACATATATTTGCCCACTTGCTGATTGCCGACTATAACAAAATTCTCGAGTAAAATAAAAGCTAGCATAACATAAAATGCTTTAACACAAATAACTTATTATACTATTAAAGTTGTTTTAACTAAAAATATTTGGCCAATTCGACGCTCGAAACCTCTTCAAGGTGTTTCTCAGCCTACAGGTTAATAAATAAAATGGTGGAGAGGTAAGTAGGCCACGGTTACTATAAATGCACCTATAAATGGTCATATGCATTTAATTCTAAATAAGACGTGATCACAGTCTGCGGGTGACACGAAACAATAAAATTCCTTTATTATCTACCTCAGGAAATCGGAGATGATTAGCCATCTGTTCTGGTAAGCACGATATGATATATCAACTTACAACTGCGGTTTGGTCACTTATGTAATGACGATTTAATCTTTGATGGAAAAGTGTAGGTATTTTTAAATTGTATCATTAAAATCACATTATGAGCCTAAGTTACTATATATAGGTACTCCTCATAATTATAATGTTTTTTAGTAGGTTTTTATTTAAAAGACTTCAAGCTCCCTTATCTAGTTAGAATAGTAATGGATCTTCGTATCATTTCTGTAATGGCAAATTTCAGTTAACCCCCAAGTCGTTTCGAAGCAAATCTATTTCTGTTGCCTGGTTAAGAACATGAATAATGAGGTCAAGCCTTATGAGGCCATTCATCTTTGATAAATTCCACTGGCTTTGGGGCCTTTCTGTTATATCCTTCATGTCTACCTACTTGTTTAAGAGTATATAAAAGTAGCAAACGGAAATCATACTAAGTGTCCCTTATAACATAATGAAGTTGAACAAACAAGTTACCTAATGAAAAACCGCTTCCCTTCTACCGCCTATTGTACTACGAAGAATGGTGACATAATTGACGACATTCAGCCTTTATCGGCAGAATGGACGGCGGCGAAGGTCAAAGTCGATTGGCAAGCCGCATCAGGGACCGGCGACGAGGCCGCGGGTGAATACATTGAACCCTTATTGAATGACGAGCTAGTTGCACTGACCTGGATTCACTCTAGTGGACTACACATGTAGCAAGATTAGTTTCAAGAATAAAAGCTAAAATCATTACCTATGTTTATTTCGACAGATATTTACCTATGGCTCGCGTCTAATACAACTGAACATCCACTGATTTATCCACTTTAAGGATGTGAAGGATATATGTAATGTATAGCGATAATACTTTTTTAGTAAAATTACAAAAAAGACGAAACAGGATCTTAAGAGACGTAAACCATTCTGAAGTGTTGTAGCTTTGTGCTAATAAGGTGATGGAATACACATGCTGTAGATTAAACCTAAGTAGCTAAGAGTTCTACTGAGAATTGGCCATAGTCCTTAATCCGCCACTGAACGACTCATCCTAACATGGCAAACAATATTGGTGGTTGTTCTTGTGAGCTAAATTATTTGCAAGATTTACTTTTGATTGGCGTGATATTAATTAGGAATTATAGCTATAGGTTTCAATGGTAATCCTTCTATATAAAACGTGATGTCATGAACTTTGGTGCTTATAAATTTGAAGCTTTACTAAACGATCAGTAAATATATACAATATTGTTCGTAAGTTACTCTTTTAATTAGCGAGTTATTGGAACACGACGCCCTCCACATAGTGGGGTGATGAACCTTGACAAAAGCTTGGTAATTTGTCATTTATCGACGCATTCATAGCAATGAACTATGAATGGAGAGTGTAAAATCACGGCTAAATGGTATCAAGCTGGTACCATTGTAAACTTTGCGAAACGTAGAGCTTCTGTGGCCATAACCTCTGGAAATTATTTACGCACGTAATTATTGATGCGGTATAGCGAAACATTCTAAAGATACTTGCTTCCGTGAAATTAGGAGGAAATTAAAAAAAATTGAGCTGTGGTAAACCACATTGGCGCTTAGTGGACTTATTGGCTTAATCCCCTTCGTTGTTATAGTAGCTTTAATAAAACTATAGCCAACTTCAAGGGAATTCTCATGGATTGGTACCCTATATATGACTCGTCGACTGAAGATCAGCGCCTTCACATCCCGGGTGTTCCAAGACGCGTCGATGCCTTGTGGCGAGGCTACAGCTATTATATTCACCGGAGATGCCCAAGAACAAGTCGGCATCTTCGAGACCGTTAGCGTGGTCGACGGATCTCTCGATCCTAACTCTAGGGAGGTTGGTCATGAATAACTTGGACAAATGAATGGAATACTGACTGGTAGTAAGCGGCGTGATGGCCTTCTCTCCCTCGTGCTGGAACATATGTAGCGTCGCCATCGTCGCTTTTAATTGTTCGTATTCACGCGCCATCTGCTTCTGGACCTGGTTAATAGAAAAGTATGGTCACACAAGTAGAATATATACTTTAGGGACATATTTGGAACTGTTTAGACATTAATATACACCGTTATCATGGCGTGTATAACCCTTTAAGAATAAAGTCGTAAAAAGAAGATAGCTGCCACATTTAGAATCACTTATGGCAATTAGTGTTACTAAAGGTGGCAGTTTAATCTCACAGCTAGGTGCTGTAACACCTGCACGTGTAAAAGATAAAAATAAACGGCTTACAGTATATCTACATTATGTTCTGAAAGGTTTAAAGCAGTTGTAGGATTTTCTATCCAACGAATACCTGCTATGAAAATGTCTACATTACGATACTTGGAGCACGTTTTTAAATAAGTAATTACATAAAACTACATTCGAGATGGGTGTCATCTATACTAATATTTTAAAGATAAAAGATTAGATTTTTTGTTTGCTCCGAAACTACTGGACCGATCTGTATAATTCCTTCACCAATAGAAAGCAACGTTTTTTCTGAGTGTCACAGGCAACACTTTGTCCCTACATTCCTACGGGAACGGAAACTACGAGGTAGAAACCGCGCAGAGGCAGCAACTTTTAAATGTTTTGTGTATAAGTTCAGCCACTTACGTAGCCGACTGTACTAGCCCGCAACATCGGCCTCTCATAGGTAGCATGTTAATCACAGGAAATGCACTCCACCATAAAATAGCATCATAAGATACTGTATCCGTTTAATGTTGATAATGGTTTTGTTTTCTCCGAACTAGCATTGATGTGTCTGATAACAGCGCATAAAAACTACTTGTCCGTTTGTTCGTTTCAAAACAGTATCGGCAACAATGGCGGGCATTCTCTCTTTCAAAAGGTCAATCAACTTTACAATTGCTTTAACTTTGTATCAGGTAAAAGGGAGGTTGCCGGCTAAATTATAAGGGGGTCAGTGCACCCCGCCCACTGGGTTTAACTATTGTAGAGTAAGGCTTTTAGGCTAATCGTAGTCTGAATTCATAATTGTACGCATAATTATTGTTAAATAGTTTTCGCAAGGGATTAGACCCATATAAATCGTTTGATAAAGCTTAAGATTGATTGAACAACTCCTATTCCAAATTTTGCTGTGATATTTCAATGTACCAAAACGATTTTTGCCTCCATTGAATGTAAGTAGGTAAGTACCTAACTCATTTTGGTTTCGAAGATTTATTTTGAACCGATTTCAACGTTACACTAGGATACGAATATGGAATATATAACAGACAAATTACTAGTCATATATTTATTGTACTTAATAGTTAATTAGAAGTATATATATGCTGAGTTAGTACCTATAATTATAACATCGTGCGTCAATCAATACATTGGGCTTACGTTTGTTACTTCTATTTTGTCTATGAATAAAATATTTGACGTTACTTTTAGGTACTTCATCTATACTAATCTATACTAATATTATAAAGAGGAAAGATTTGTTTGTTTGTTTGTAATGAATAGGCTCCGAAACTACTGGACCGATTTCAAAAATTCTTTCACCTTTGGAAAGCTACATTATCCCCGAGTATCATAGGCTATATTTTATCCCTGTATTCCCACGGGAACGGGAACTACGCGGGTAAAACCGCGCGGAGGCAGCTAGTAATTTATATAGACCAATAGACTAGCTATCTTTTATATTCTTGAAAGGGATTAAGTAGTAAAGAAATACTATGCCTTTATAACAGTTGTGGGTGGATGTGGGTAGATAAGATAGATGTATATCTTACGGAACTTGTTTGAAATATTTAAGTGAGCTGCGGTCATGTAAGAGTTTTAATCCATTGCAAACAAGGGCCGGTAGAAACGTAGTGATTGATGCGAATTAATTCAAAAGAGAAGTAGAATTACTGCGCTGCACCAATTTAGAAACACTTAGATTCCTAGGAACGTTATTAAGTTATAGAATCATCAATAAGAAATTAAGTCTAACTCCATTTGGTAATCAGTCGACTGTATGGATATTGTAAATCATTAAAGTCACCTCATGTAGCCCAGGTAATTGTTAAATCAATAAATACAATAGACAGTAATCATTATTACGTTACTCATTTATATTCGTTTGATACAACAATATAAAACCATTAAATAGGTGCGACCTTATGACGCACGACGCTGTAGGAAGAAATCCGTTGCATTTTGATTACGCTTGTAATCGATCAAGTAATCTTACATTAACCCATTTATCGGTTGAGATTATCATAATGGCATAGGTACGTTACAGATACGTACATCGGTAATTCTTCTTGCGATCGCCCCAAAAGTGAAATCCCGATCTCTCACCACGATTATCACACAATAAAACTAGCACAATATAGAAAAAAATGTTAAGCACTTCCCACACAAAATCTCAAAATCGTTGCGTAATATCCGGCGGCGGTTTCACGCGACATAACGTGATGATTTTCACCTAAATCAATTTACGATACCTTGACCGCGTTTCTAAGTCGACATCTTACACGAAGGCCGTTTAATTAGGAAAAAAATAATAAACTACCCACACATTTGAACAGGTAAATTAGGTCGCGGTTTGACACATGGCAACATTGTACGCGAGTTGTACGCAGCAATTTATGCTATAATGACCGCTGTGCACGTTCCCGTAAGAGCCGCAGTGGCTTGACACGTTTTGACAGTTGACCGTGCTGCGTTGCGGGTCGTATGAAATTGGACACCCGAGTGCGTCACGTCGTCACCGTGCCCGCTGCCGCTGCCGCCGCCGCCGCCGCGTGGTCCCCGAGTGGTGTGGCGGTGCATCGACCCCGGGCTCGTCGTCAACACTTCAGCCCGCTGACGAGCCGAAAGGCACACACATGACAATATAAAACGACCATGACTGACGGACTCGACAATAGAACAAATGCTTGGCGTCTATCCAGCCACTGAATTAGATTGTGACCTAAACTCCTGACTAAAAGCCTAGCGGTCTTTCAGGCACAGTATAGTCGGAACATTAATCATGCATTTATAGTGAACGGAACGGCGCGCATTATAAAGATATCGTACGACCGTATTCTTAAGAAAGGATTAGCTAAACAAGTTATGGGTACTAATGTCTATTTAAAGAACTCCCTGCGCTTCCTCATAGAAGCCAGTTAGGTTAATAGCATACTAATGAGTACACACTTATAATTAAATTGTAATATAGGGTGATGGAATAAGAATCCGAGATTATGCCTTCTGTTCAGTTTCCCATGATAAAATGATGACGTTATTAAAAACATTTACATATATGTATAAGACTGCAATAACAATTGCGCTGAAATAATAAAGCTGCACAATTATGTTTATATTCAAATAGACGAGTTACGTGATAACATGCAAATTCGTAAAAGCAGCAAAAACAGCATGACATGCTGACAGCACAGCCAGAGCGACTGTTGTTAGTAAAAGTGTAACAATTTAATTACAACCTATTGGTTAATAATTTAATCGGTGATCGCGCTGCGTTCCATTGAATTAACATGGAATGTATTCATGTGGTTTTTGCGCCTAGAAAAAAGTAATAATGGGGAATTTGTTCACAAGAAAAGTAAGTCTTTTACCTAATGCAATTTTCCGAGCCGTTGATTAAAAAAAATTTAAATATCTGTTCAGTAAGTATTACATTGATTAGTTATTAAATACTTTTGTGATTATCTGGTCTCTATTTGGTCTCTCTTCATTAAAATAAGAATCATCATCATCATCTTCAGCCTATTCATTCCACTCCATTCAAATAAGAAAAGTAAAACATATTTCAAGGTTAATTTTGTAGGTAATAATTACATTTTACCAATCATTAGACAATTAATAAAAAACACTAACATATTTCATTTACTTCAAAACAAAAGCGAAGAACGGTTTATGCAAAATTAAACCTATATAATATAAAGTCGAATAGTTAACACCCGAACGTTAATCACGTAAAATAAAAAGGGAACGGAAATTGTCATAAACCGGCTTCGAGGTAGCTCAGTGCCTTCCCACAGCTCGAGTCCACAGTTCGTTATTTTTCCTAGAACCGACGAGCAATACACGAACGAGTTTTTTAAGTTTCCTCCTCAGAGTTTAATTGATACAAGCCAACAGGTTAAGTTTTTATTTTCATAGAATCGGGGTACAATTAGTTGTACAAGGCTAGAGCCATATTTGCTACACGTCCTATAACTCGTTAGTTTATTTCAAGAATAAAGATATAAATGAGACGTTTATTAACTTATAGAATTTCATTAGACTGGAGAAAATGTCAGTCCAAGATCAGCACCGATAACAATTAACGACACTTGTTACAAGTAGTCAATTGCTCTATCATCGCGCAACAGTCGCATCTCTCAATTTATCTGATCAAACTGCAATTGGTTGTATATTAAAATGAGCGCCTTATAATATAGTGTCGAAGGCTATTTTAACTAGCGCCTGGATTAAATAGGTTACGTCATATCGCCTAGTAAAACGTGATCACGTATAAAAAGGCTTTTGTCGGGTTTCACCTAACAAAAACACGTCGCTTTATCGATCGCAAGGACATGAACACAAGTGTTTTGTAAAAATTGTTTCTTTACTATACCGTCGGTGACTCAACATTTGGTTTGACTGTACCTTATTATATTTGATCCAATCTTATGCATGGTCTGGTTTTATTTAGCTTTACGATTATATACCTACACGTTATTTTGCATATCTAATTTAACAATAGTCCTATTATAAATCAGCAGATTGGTTTTAGGGTTGGTTATATTTACAGTGTTTTTAAGTTCATAGTTTACAAGTGAACGCAGTTGTAAGAATGTTATGGCACCAGCCCTAGCATTTTTATGAACCTCATTTCATAGCGTGCCCTAGATTCTATGAAACCTAATTAAACACAATCTTATGTTGGTACAAGTTTTACGTGTATGTACACTGTAGACTTTATTTATTGGACGAAATGTGTGTGGGAGTAGGTAGTGATTCAGTGCACATGTATCATTGACCTGGCTTTCTATTCAAATGATAGATTAACTCTTCACATTTGACATACAATGCTTAAATAAATACCTATTAAAAACTGGAGAAGAAATCGTTTTTAAGAGTTGAGCAAACGTTCACCTACCGGGTGGTCGACGTCGACACCAGACGTCGTGACAAGGAGATATCGCTTCGATTTTCGTTCAAAATTGTAACAATATTGAGCGTTTCTTCTATTAGAAATCGTACAGGTACGATTGACATCGTCACGATTTAACAGATCGCCTGATCAAGCGCCTGCGTCGTGCTGGTTGGCTGGCGAATCTATCAACTTTGATAGGACTTGTATGCAAAATGATCTAATAAACGAGACAATTTATTTGGTATAAGCCCATAAGGACACGGAATCAATAAACCACATTTAGGTATAACAATCTGGGGCTGAACTATTTACGATCATTTATTTACTCGAGTGACAAATAAGACTAAAAATAAACCATCAAATATGGATAGAATTATAAATGTGGAGATGATTTATAATGAGATAGGTTTGCATTTCACCACAGGTAAGTACGTGATAAGTAATGACGTTGGAAAGTTGATTTGTAAGCTCACGAAGCCTGGAAAGGCTTTGCGGCCCTTTTGGAAGGGGCCTTTCCCCTGCTTTGTGGCACAGCTGGTAGCATATTTTCCTCGAACAATACATTTGGTAACAACCATGCATTCTGTATCACATGATTTCATTTACTATATCTACCTCAAAGGTACTGCGCCAGTGTAAAAACTCGCACTATATAATCAAACTTATTTAATAATGAATTAAAAATATAATGCTAATACCTAGACATAACGTGCTTGACTTTATTTGCACAAATGCTTAAGCTTTGTTTATTTTTACGTCAACGGCTACATTTAGTGTTACGAATAAGTTTAATGAAACATAAGTAATTTAAGTAGGTGATAAGTGGTTAACTGATAAGAACTGTTATCAGGTTATTTACACATTTTTTTACAAATATGATGTGATCTGTGTTAGTAAACAGATATCTCAATTAATATTATAAAGAGGAAAGATGTGTATTTTTGCAGTTTAACCTGTGTAGTTCCCGCGGGAATATGGGGATAAAATATAGCCTATGTTACTCCCTGTAAATGTAGCTTTCCAATGGTGAAAGAATTTTTGAAATCAGCAGAGATTAGTTTTTGTGTTTAACCATTATTATATATATCATCAGTAACATTCAGAGGTTTGCTAAACTCCATCTTTGACTCATCATATGAAATTAAAATCAGATGGTGACTCAACCCTGCTTTCATCTTACTCATAAAGTTCTTGAAATATTATGATTAGAGTTTATCGTGGCCATTGGATTCAGAATATAAACTAATCTGAGCTAACAATATACCTCTACACTCACTTGCTAAGTTAAATTGTGCTACATTGGCTAGAGTAAATAATGTTCAATTTATTTTCCTTGTTTTCTTACAATGCTCTAACTAGTTTTATAGGATGAACAATGAAAAGGTGTTTACCATTACTGAAGATAAGACATGACTTGACATAAAATTGGCAAAAAGTGCCTTACATTGCTATAGAGGAAAGCAAGGTCCACTAGAGTGATGGCAGGTCACAGGACCTGCCATGAAGTATGCTGGATACTAAACTTATTACAATATATTTATTTATACCAATAATTATCTGATTTACTTACAGTCAAACAAATGAGTAAAAATACTATTGTGATATGTTACTCGAATTTTCCATGGATAATACCAATTTTCAATACAGCTCACAAAAAAAAATTCACTTTAGTTAGGTGCTTCAAGTATACAATTTTATCACAGAAAATATTAATAAAAACTTTCTATCTACTTTATTTAATTGGAAGTTATGTTTTATTTAAAAATGCCACAACTGTGCCACATAATATAACACAGAACACAAAGTTCAAGTTTCCTCATTTTAAAATATCCTTATAAGTACAATTACCACAGATTTAATATGTATGTTGAAGTAAATAAATGTCCCATAAACATGGTAATTGGAATGCACACAGACACAAATTGTGCTTTATTGTGTGCAATACAGGAATCTATACTAATATATAAGGCTGAAGATTTTGTTTGTTTGGATGAATGCACTAATCTCAGGAACTACAGGTCTGATTAGAAAAAACATTTTATAGTTAGATAATTCATTTATCGAGGAAGGCTATATTTTATTTCAGGATTCCTACGGGCAGGGGAACTAAGCGGGTGAAACCACTAAGTGAAAGCTTGTAATATTATATTTATATAGCCAGTACCATTTCATGTGTTGTACAGTAGTTTATATTATGGGATTATTAATAAAAGTAACAATCAAAATCTATAGTGAGACTTGTGTTTGTGTTAGACAGAAAACATAAGGGTTATATTTTTATGTCTCAGATCATATCTAATTTCTGATACTGTAACATAACTCTTTAGTATTTTGTACTCTTTAGTACTTCACACAGCCGACAAGAAACACTGATATCTTTAAATAAATTATTGCAGCTTTCTTAAATCTTTCCTTGTTCCTGGAATATTTGAAAATAATAAACACAAAACATTGTGTTAGTGACTATAAAATGTAAGATAAATCCTTTGTCCATTAGGTACATATACAGATAATGAACATAATAGTAAATGTAACATGTCATATTAGAAGTTATGAGAATTTTAAAATTGACTATGGTGTGGGTATCTTTGTCACTCCTACATTATGATTGATAAAATAATATGTATCAATAAAACAATGTTTTTTTTATTTACACTATACCTACCAAGAGACATTTCAGAACAAATAAAATGTTATATAAAATGTTTCAAGTTTCTGAAAATTAATCAATTCTTAAACCATGTGCATGAGCTTACTTTTGATGAGTCATTGAACTTTAAATCATGTGAGAATCTTGTGGGATTATTTAAATAATTAAGAACTGAATTCTGCAGTCAGATGTGATAATTGTCACATAAATGATGTGGTATTTGAGAAACTTAAAGTTTAGTTTTCTATTGGATATAATTTCAATGATATCACAGCATATGTACAACATTCTTAAAATGGGCATAAACAAACTAGCATGGAAAATCGTACCAGCAGTCGGCCTTCCGCTTTTCTAGCAAAGGCGAAACTAATTAACACACCTTATCTCAGAAGGAAACGTGTAATTCAAGGTGATCCGGACATACGTGAATATGGTAAATATTAGCGCGTAAGCTACTCACCAGTTGCCACTTGGACTTGCGCGTGGGATCCGCGATCGTGATCAACAACCTGTGTATCATCTGCACTGTGCCCTCGTAGTAAACCATCGCCGATTCATAGTTCCCAGTAAGAGCCATCTCCCTAGCCAGCTTTGTGTTCTCGCAAATTTCACCAACAGAAACTGCCATTATTGTCATTCCCGCTGCGTACATGTAACGTATCCTCGGTGAAAACTGTTACGGTTCTTCTAGGAGACCTCTTCGAAGATTACAATCGCGTGAGACATTCAATAATCCGAATGTAGCACTTCGCATTTTCACAACATAACCAACACGACATCCATTGCTTTTATGTATTATTCACTTACTATGATCCAAATAGGTGTTACTGTGTGTAGTTATTTATCTCATGGCTATGTGGATTTTGTAAAATTTACGACCATATTTTTGAGACAAAACAAACTTATCAATTTTGTTCGACAGTTCACAATCACAATCGTCGAACAACTGCCATGCCAACATTGCCAACCTACATAAATTGAAGGACCAATCAGAATCTATTGCTTATTTATCTGTATGTTGGTAAAAAGTCAGTTTTCAATTACAAAAGAAAAATAAACGAAACGAATAATCGCCTAAAATAATATCGATTTAGAGTGACGAATCTCGACTTATAGGTATATGTTTTTTGGTAATATAGAGGAGTGATACAGGTACAGGTATCGATACGAAAACGTCGGAAGAAATATTATCATTTAAAAATCCATTAACATCATTTATAAAGAAAATTATCACTAAATTGGATCAATTCCACAGTCTGGCTGTTTATTTAACTTGTTGGTTGTCAGGACGGTCGACTTGAAATTTTAAAGGAGATATTAACTTGCCATTTCACCGGGCAATTTGACAAATGAACTGTAGGGCAGGGCAGTTTTAGTGAGCGAGAAACAAGGCAGGTAGTTGGGTACTATCCAAAAAGACACTGTTCGGAGATTATGAAATAAAACCATAATGCTAACAATAAACATTATATTCATAGTTCTAAGTAATTATAATACATATTATGAAACATAAATATATCCAGCTATACAGTATTATTTCTTATTTACATTTAAATAAAACTGTTTTAATATCGAGTAAGAAAAATAAAAATATGTATGTGTCTGAATGTGTGCCGAAATAAAGGATTTTTCAAAGATTTTCTTCTAGCGGTCCTGTTTGTTATTGTAAATAATGGATACATATTTTTTTGATGAAAATTACTCGCGTACAATATTTAATTTTAAACTAACGCAGTGACGACATGCGCCATTTGCATTATTATTTTTCTGCATGTTTTAAAACTATCAGATAATATAAACACCTTCTACGCATTTATCATAATTAGCGGATACTCATCTGATGGTTACAATATAATAATATTTTAATTCTAAATACAAACCCAAACTCGTTTTATACAAACTTAATATATTTTACAGTATGAAATACAAAAAGGGATTGACATTTAAAAAAACTATGCCTCTTACATTTCAAATAATAAAAATATATGTCACACTTATTGAGTATACAATTTTTTTTATTTCTTTGTAAATTTAATCACAATTTACGAAATGTGATGATGTGAAAAATCATACATGTTGTATCTGCATACTCAAATAATTTATAAAAAAGATTTTACATATAGTATGGATAAGAAAGTAAGAAACTCTTTGGATATTTTTTATGGAAAGCTTTTTTATACGTTATATTATTTCTATATACTAGATAAATGTTCCTTCATACGCAGATATTTTCTTTTCATCTAAATATACAGTACAACATCATAGAATAAATAAAAAAATACTCATTAATTGTATGTTAGAGTGGTAGTGTTTTCTGTTAAATTTAAATGAGTATAAAAATAATGCACCCAAAAATAGTTATCTACATACATAACTTAGTTGACTATAACAAGATATACAAAAAACTAAAATTATACATTGTTTTATAATACATACCTTTTATGAATATATAACAATGATTTTTGTTATAACTTATATCCCAGTTTCTGAAGCCAAAGAAATGAATCTCTAAAAAAATATAAGCTGTCCCTCTCATTGTAGTTTGGAATGAAAAAGAAGGCTGAAGTGTCTGATATTTTGACAGTAGATTGACATTAATTGGCTTTCAGAAATTGTCGCGTAGCCAATGTAGCCATGTATAGACTAATGTGACGCACATTTTCTATGTACATAGGGATGTTAAACGTTAGTTTTTCAGTAGAACGAAAATCTTAAATAATATTGCGGTTATAAATTAACATAGTTTGGTGTTATACCTGTGTAAACCTAGCACCAAATAATATTTACAACTTAAATGAAAACAAGAAGACAAGATGACGAGACTAGGCAGATGATTGTCGTTGTGGCGAATATAAAATAATAAAATAATTATGGCGTTATGGAGTTTGCATTCAAAATACTATATCGTATTTGATACTGCTCATAATTATGAAGCATCATTTTTGGTCTACTTATAGAAAATAGGTTGTCTTACTTACTAATATCGTAGGACTTTTTCTTTCATTAAATTAGTTAAAATTTGAAATATATTCCGTCATCTCTTTGCACATCCCATTCGAAGCTCATAAAGCGTCAATAATGTTTGAATAATATGGCGCGTTTTGCCTTATCATAACTTAGTAGGGATTACATATTGTAGCTTTACAAAAGAAATAAATACATGTTCCTGTATCAATAATTAAGCTATCAATTAAAATATAGTTCTAGCACATACCTAATCGACTCGAGTGGCGATTTATCTAATATCAACTTTAATATTATGACAATAAAGCTCAATAACATCGATATTCGACTGTTGGGATTTACCCTGGTGCCCATATTCTATCTCTTTCATACCGGATGGGTGCGACAGAGAAGACAATGGTATTTAAGAGTACGGAGACAGTATTTATAACAAATATTTACTAAGCTAACATGTTTACTACTATGCTATGTGTTTACTATTACGTGAAAGCAAGAACGTATTATTATCCTATATTCAGATTTAACAAGGTTTCACACATTCCTAATAACAGATATAATATAACTACCATGGCTTAAAATATACAGCTTTCATTTGAACAAGGGTACAACAGTAAGCAAAGCGATAACACTGCAAAATAAACTTTTGGGTTCAGCAATAGAGATGTTAATTGTACATACACAACATGACATTCATAAATGGTTCATACATCAGTCTATTATTATTTCCAATTTTTTTTATAATGACACAATTACTGAATGATGACGAGATGAGTCTGGTCTAGTTATGTGGTAGTACTTCAGTAAAAGTAAAATTATATTCCAATACTATGAATTTCAGCCAAAAATAGACCTAAAATGATTTCACAAGTATGCATTGTCTAGCTAGCCAATTAGAATTGGAATTAATTTACACATAAATAGAGTACATATTTGTTTTATATAATCTTACGAAGCATATTGATTTATCACATGTTTTGATGGTCCTAAGCTTTCTCACATAAATATCATTTCGAATTTTTCATTTATACTAGCTGTTCCCCGCGGAATGACCGCATTTTTTTATGGACCCAGATTATCTGAGTAGTTTTTCAATTGAAATGTAACAAAACGACAAGCAATATGTATGAATATCGCTTTTATACATACTGGTAAAGATTAGCACTATGTACTTGATGTTGTTCAACTTACTATGTTAAATACTATAGAGTTATGGGTTTTTGTGTAGGTTATTAGTCGTACAACTAAAATTGCCTTGTTTTACTTCAGCCTTAGGTTCGAGTGAGCGAAATGGTCATATCTTCTATCCTATTACTAACGGTTGCAACAGATTTTACCTTAGTTATAATTATGTCATTTAATACTCCTTTTTATGGTGTTCATACAATGTTCTGATAGATATAATAAAGTTAGATTTCAGTTAATATTTGCTTAACTATAAATCTATCATAAAATGTAAGCTGCATTATTTCGTACGTAGTATTTAATGGACGAAAATTTTACTGTTCTTCATTATCGAATAATGAAAACTGCCAATCTGAGACCCAACATTATAAATGGTTGGCCGTATAACACAGAATACAACAAATATAGTCTATTTGAAAATAAACCTTTTGTCATGAATCTAGGGTTTAAAATAAATTCTACAAGAATTTACAACATTGAATGATTCTTTCTATAACATGAGTCTCAAGTCTTAAGACATATGTTCACAAAGCAATAGACATATGCTCGATTCATCCCACAAACTAAATTCATGCACATGATTAAGTCTTATCGTAACTATTACTAAATAGTTTTGGTGTCATAATGTGCTGTTGTGGTTACAAGTTATACTGCCATAAACAGATTAATATCTTTATATCAAGTTCTTGCTGTTTAGTCTGCTGAGTTTATTGCTACGGTCACGTTGCCACTGCCAAATAAATATTATATTCATTTCGGTCACGTTTGCCAGTCTTCATAATCACTTGGAATGTTCTTTAGACACAGAACTAGTTATCATCAGTTAGGTATCGCTTCTAGGTGTTCCTTAGGCATGGGCGGTAGGACATGCACCTGTTTCGCCTTGCCAGCGTGGTACACTTGTCCTGGACTGAATGGTTCGAGACGTGGGTGGGCTGAGATGTCTTTCTTGGGATCTGTGAATACATATCGAATGTTCTTTACTTTACCAGTATTATTACGAATTAAACTTGTACTGGTTAACAGATATCTGCGAAAAGACATATATTATTCTTATACCACCGAAGTGGGATCAAAATGCCTCCTTGTCATCTCTAATTATAGTCATCAGTTTTTGCCACAAATACTAATGCTAATATTTACATTCAGTGACACACAGACATAATAAGCACAATGAAACCTATGACTATATAGTTATTAAGTAAAACTTTTTGAAGGATTCTGTCAAATAATTTAATACATTGTATCTATCTATATAATATCTAAAGATTGTGATACATTATAAGCCTTATCAAATTATTGCCAGATAACGATTAAGATTTAATTTAATCACATGGTGTAAGTAAAGGTAATTTTACATTTTCTCATGAAATATATATGACAGCTCGGTTGGCTTTGTGGTTAGTGACCCTGACTCTCAAGCCGCGGGTCGTGGGTTCGAATCCCACCCAGGACAAACATTTGTATGCATGAATATGTCTGTTTGTCCTGTGTCTGGATGTAAATATCTATATAAGTATGTATTAAAAAAGTAGAATATGTAGTATATCAGCTATCTGGTTACCATATTATATTACAAGCTCTGCTTAGTTTGGAATCAGACTGGCCGTGTGTGAAAAATGTCCCAGGATATTTATTTATATAAATTTGGAGACCTATATTTATCTATTTCATAAGCATTCTATATTTACGTTGTTACCTTTGGTATTAGCTGCGATGTACTTGGACAACCTCACAGTGGGTAAGGGCAGGTACCCGGCGACTAGCGGCATCACGTCGAGGGTCACGCTTTGCGGCTCCGTTGACGTCGATTCCATTGTTATAACACCTAGAAACACAAAATCAATAAGTATTCTAAGTTCTTAACTAATATTATAAATGCGTAAGTAACTCTGTCTGTCTGTCTCGCTTTTACGCTAAAACTACTGAAACGATTTAAATGATATTTGGTACACAGATAGTCTAAAGCCTGAGGAAGGACATAGGCTACTTTTTATCCCAGGAAAAATGGAAGATCCCCGGATTTGGATGAAATTTGGAACACAGATAGTTTAGAACCTGGATTATCACATGAAGATCTTCGGGAACGCGGGTGAAACCGTGGGAAGCCACTAGCAGGGTATATTCTCGATTAAATATATCTTTGTGTTTGGAGTCTCTTATAGATATGATTTCATTGACATGGTATGGTTGAAGAAATTATTATAGTATGTATAAGTTAAATTACCTGCAGTTCGTCCTAAAACAGCCCACATAGTCTGATCAGCAAGTACTTCGTACATAAGCGATGTGTATTCTGTTTCATTCACCTGTAACCGATATTAAATTATGTTATAACTTTTGAATGAGTTCAATAGACTTATTACATTATTTTGTTAAATAAAAAGATACTAGGACATTCGGAATGGCTGTATTAAAGAAACTATCACTATTATTATCTCATATTTAGTATATATCTTCTTATTTAAGTCTAAGCTCGTATATTTTCTTCATACATTAGAAATTTTAGTGATATATAACACACATTTCTGTAGACACAAATTTGATTAACTGTTATTAAAATAAAAATTGATAAATCAAACAATCTCAAATAATTAAATCCTCATGCTGTAAGCAAAAATAAATAACATATTCCTTACCCTCTGTACAGTAAGCTGCAAACAGCACACCTGTGTAGCTCTACAGAAGTCAGCCCCCTTGCTGGGTTCCAGTTTAGTTCTGATCACGAACAGCGTGGTATAGTCTTGTATGTCGAAGGGGAACACGAAGGAACGACACGGTTCCTCACTGTCAACGGGCTGGTATTGCACTGAGAAGGAGGCCTTCATCGGTCCAGCTTTCACTAGAGGATCTTTGAGGAGTTCCCACATGAATGATGCTGTTGTTCCGTCTGAAGCTACCATCTGGAATTTAGGAGTGTTTTCTTAGTTTATAAGCGAACCTCTATTAGAAAGTACTTAATACAATATTAGGGAGAAAAAAATAACTTAAAACATTCTTTAGGTAACAGGAATAGAAGATGACAAATATTGTTTGTAAGCACAAGCACGTAGGCATTATTTTATAGCAACGTGTGCTGATTAATAAATAAACGATAATAACAAATCTATACTAATATATAAAGCTGAAGAGTTTGTTTATTTGCTTGAACGTGCAAATCTCAGGTACTACTGGTCTGATTTGAACAATTATTTTAGTGTTATATAGCCCATTTATCGAGGAAGGCTATATATCATTACGCTACAGGCAAGCAATAGGAGCAGAGCATCAATGAGAAATGTTGCAAAAACGTGAAAGTGACGCTAACGAAGTTGCGCGGGTCATCTAGTAGCTAGCAAATAAAACCACATCACCCACCATATGATCAGAACTCTTCGGATTGAGATCCGACACAGTAATATTGCCGTCGCACTCCAACTCGGGGTGTGTGAGCGAGAAGTGCACCAGGTGGGCCACCGTGGACTTGAGTGTGACGTTGACGAACTTGCGCGTGTTGGACGTGAGGAGCCGCCACGAGGCCACCACGGGCGGGGAAAAGTGTAAGGGAACTTCTGTTATTGACTCCCACCAGGGACATGTCAGCCATACCTGTAGTTAATAAATAAAATACCGGTAAACATTTTTGTTCTTAGTTTTGAAGCATCTATATTATAAAGCTAGAGTTTGTTTTATTAAATGTTATCTGAGGATCTTACTCGTATAGTTCCAATTGACAAATTATTTCAGTGTTAGATAGGCATCAATCAATGGAACTTAGAACAATGGAACAAAAGTGGCCTGTTATGAGTTTGTTTCCCAGCCAGAACACATTTGTAGGCATGATTGTGTCTATTTGGACTGTGTCTGGATGTAAATATATATTTAAGTATGTATTTTAATGTAGTATAAGCTATCTGTATGTACCATAATTATAAACTCTTCTTAATTTAGAATCAGACTGTCCATGTGTGAATATTCCAAGATATTTATACAAAACAAAATAGACAGGAGGGCTTTTAAACCCCCTCATTGGTAAGCTCGAGCTCCTTGGTGGAGTAAATGAGCTGATAATAATGATGAGACATATTTTTATTAGTAAGAATGTGATAAATAACTCACAGTATGTTCAACACTTTTCTCTCTTCTAGCATGTAAGGTAGCAAATAGCCTTAAAGGCACACGCGTTGTTTCGAACGGCTGGCACGGTGGGACAGGGATAGACAGCTCGCGGGACATATCGCCGTCCTGCTCCGCGAACCGAATGATCAAGCCGGCTGATGTTTTTAGGATTATTGTTGCATTCTGTGAAAGGGGTAAGAGTGTAATTAAGGAGTTTTAGTTTTGCATTTGTAATTGGTACGATGTACTGTATATATTATTTATTTAATGATATTTGACATGTAATCACACATTTATTTACCATAATAAAATGTAACCAAAGGATAGTGTGTATTTTAAAGTCATTTATAATTATTTTATGACCTCAAATTTACTGTTGGTGGAATATTTAAATATTCTAAAAACATTACATCCGCATAACAGCAGAATATTTGATAGTATTTTATATTAATGTATTTCACTGTAAAAAAAGATTAAATATCATAGGTTACCTCTTCAATATGCGCACTACCGCTAGTAACAACCAACTCCATTGTATGTTCCAATCCTGCCACCAAATCCTTCTTCGGCTCAATTTTATTTAAATACACATTAACACCTTGAGTGACCACTTCGAACCCTACTTTAGTACCGACCAGTACATTTGATAAGAATTCTAATTTCTTTTCTAATAACAACGATATCTGACACAGTTTATATGTACCACATTGTTTTGCTGAAAAATCTAAGTTTAGCTCATTTTTACCGGGTTTTAATATAACATCTTCTGTGGTAAAGGAGTTTGTGTAATTGTTTCTAACGGTGACTGATGGCTTTCTGTATTTAGTGCTGTCGGAACGTTTTAGTGTCATTTTTGGATTCTGACAGTCAACGGTCACTTTCTGTAAGCTCTTGTCTTCTTTGTAGTGCAATTGAGAGGTGATGTGAAGTGGATTTAGTAGAGGGTTTTTAGGTTTGAGGTCGTCCAGTCTTATACTGAAAGGATAAATGGATATTGTAGTTCAGCTGATTTAATAGCACCATAAATGATATTAAGCAAAATATAATATAGTACCTAATTAATATTAAAATGAACTCACCAACTAATTAAATGAGTAGATTCGCTCTCCACAGTATCGACTACCGTTCTCCTAGGCGAATTAGTTTGCGTACATACACTACCGCTAACACTTAAATCAGTCTTATAACCTTTGACCGGCGTCCGTTTTTCCGTTTTCTCCTCTTTACAAGCTTCTATGCTTATCGCTGCTTTTGTACACCGCACGTCTTTGGGCAGAAAACATTCGATTACCAAGCGACATCGGACCTTATTATCAGTGATATAAACTCCACGTTCGGACGGCAGTAACGTTGCTGATACAATTTTGAAGCATTCATTGAGCTCGCTAAGTACAGGCTCAGTTTTCTTGGATAAGTCCTCTCTGATGGACTTCATCATTTCCTCGAAATAGAAGTTTCTGACTAGTATTTCTAATTCGGCCGTACATGCGATTGTTGCTGAGAGCTTTGTATATCTGAAACCATAGTATGTAATAATATTAAATAATATAACGTAAAGCAGTTTATAATTAAATCTGTCGGCTCGCCTAAACTTTAAATCTATCTGTCAAATGTTATAGTTAATACTTTAATGTGACAACATGTTCATGATATATCAAGGTGCATTTAACAAAAAAAAAATATTGCTTCAACTATAATGTATTTTTTTAATTATTCTATATACAATTCAGTTACATATTCAAATAGCCACAATAGTCTCTAAGTGAAATAGTGTGAATATTATGTCCATACTAGTAGAGTCGCTCCTCGCGGTTTCACCTGCTTCCCTGGGAGATCTTAAATTTTCCCAGGATAAAAAATAGCCTATGTCTTTTCTCGAGCTCTAGACAAGCCTATTTGTGTACCAATTTTTTTTTAAATTAGTTCAGTAGTTTTAGCGTGAAAGAGTAACAAACATCCATACATCCTCACAAACTATAATATAAGTAGGATTATTATGGAAAAACGGGTAGGATGAATTTACAAGTTTCTTTGTTTTTGTCAATGATTCCCTTAAACTTCAAACACACACCTGTCGACATCATTCATTTTCTTAGCAGCAGCGACCAGTTCCAGCCTAGTTTGAGCCGCCAGGTCCCTCCAGCCTTGCTCCTCGTAGGACCTCAGCGCGTCCATAAGGAATACTACAGCTTTACCAGTCTCGCCGAGTTCAGAGTAGAAGGCAGCTAAGTCCCTGCCTATTAGGCGGGCGAATCTGTAACATAGGAGTAAATACATACTTCATAAGATAATATATGTTTCATAAGAGTAGGTATTTATCTATATGTTTTTTGTAAGGTAACTGTAGTAGTGGCCTTTTTGTTTGGCTTTGATTATTTTCTTTTTTCTGGACCGATGTTGATAATTTTTTTTAGAGTTTATCTAAATGGAAATCTGACCTGGAATCTGACCTTTGATTCACAATTGGACCTGCTATGTGGCACTGGTCTGCAGAACAATGTCTGCCGGGCCTGCTAAGTGCTAGTACTGTTAGTGTATTATATTTTTTACAGATACATACCTAAAGCTTGTCTGTAAAAATAGTTATTTTCTGTTTCTTGGTTTTAGTGTGTATATCATGGTGTACACAATAAGTATATTCTATTCTATATATTTTCGCACGCCACATATATAAGTCAATCAGTAAGCCACTATGTACTTCAAAAATTCATCCTACAAACCTTAGCCTCCCAATATGCTTGTACGTCCCCATAGCCAGTTCAGCTAGCTCCAAGTAATACTGCTGGAAGCTGGTCTTGCTGCAGAGGGCCTCCTTCAGCCTATCCGTGGGGGTCGGATGCTTGTTGTTGGGCTCGCTGTCTCCCATCCCAGCGGATAGCATCACCACTAGATGAAGCTGTTCTGATGATGGGTCCGGCGAACCAGGGAGTAAGCCGCAGAGCTTGCCTAGCTCGTGAAGCTGATGAGTGAAAGGATATTTAATGTATTTTGATATGTTTGCATATGTTAATATTTATTTTGTTATAGGTAGGTATCTAATGCAAGAAATTTATTAAGAAATATTTGTTGAGTATAGATATAATGAAATTGTAAGGGTTAAGTATAGGTGGGTGCGAGGAAAATGATTAAATATATTTTTAATAAATTATACTTCTTGATGCCCTAAACAATCCACGTACGTCAACTAGAATCGGGCTTTAAACCATTTTTGGTGCGGTTTTTGGTGACGTGATGCCATAAGGATGGATATTTTCGGGCTTCTTCTGGTGCCCCCCAGACGTGATGCCCTAGGCAATTGCTTAATTTGTTTAAGGGTTAATCCGTCACTGATTATCATGATTACAAACCTTATCCTTAGCGTTATGCAGGAGCGGCGCTTGAGTACTAGTACACATATCCATGGCGGTGTGAGCGTGGGCTTGCGTGATGGTGTTGGTGGTGTGGGTGGCGGCGAGCCGGTCGACGGCCCGTAGCGTCTCGGCGCAGGCGAGGTGAGCCCAGCACGCCGCCGCACCTTCCACCGCACTAGCACCCACCACGTTCAACTCTACCACCGCATTGTGAACAGTGGTGAGGCACCGGGATGATATCTACGGGGATAATAATAAAATAATGAATTTGTTGTCACAGATAATACAGGAAACACCTTTTACATAAATTTTTCATAGAGTAACTGAGTATTACATGACAAGTGTACACATTTTAAATTATTTTTTATTCTATTATAATATCTCCTAGACTTAAGCTTTCTGTTGCTATTGGTGAAAACCTGTTAATGGCTCACACATCTTCTGTTCTTCCGAGGGGTATTGTTGTAGCGACTGGGGGGCGGAGGGGCGTACCGGGCGCAACCATTAGAAGGACGGCAAAATTGCAAAAAATATATTTTGTGCGGTCACTGGTTGTCAGAGAAAATATCTTTTCAAGAAGTTTTACCCAGTTGCACATATTAAAAAAAAATTATATTGCACACATAAAACCTCCTTTTTTGAAGCCAATAAAAAAAACAAGTGCTAATCGTTGACAGTAAACGCAACGTATGACATGGTATAAAAATACATAGAATAATACTTTTAATTTAATCTGGTATGTAAAACAAAGAATTATCTACCTATCTAAAATTTATCACTTAATAACAGAATAAATGCATTCTAAATGTTATGTTAATAATATTTATAGTATTGTAGTTCCATATCAATATGAAAATCCAAATTAATCAAACTGTAACACACAATCGTATACCTAACTGCACTCAGTAAATTGCTAGTAATTTAAGTTTACAGATGGCTGGCCATGAAGAAAATATTAGTTTAAAATGTCCAAGTTTCTTTAGTCGATTTGTTCATAACATCGTTCAGTTGTACTAATACATTTGCCGCATTTTTGGGCGCGAATATTTGACGACATGAATAATTCAAACTCACAAATTCTTTCGACATATTAATTGGACGTAATTGTGAATGAGGAATGTCCACGCATGCTAGTTAGCGTCAATTTAAAAACCTCGCATTAGTTTCATGTTGATTTTTGTCTCATGACGCTCTACTTAAAAAAAAACAGTTTTATACTTAAACATATAATAGACGAGTTTTTTTTTATTGGACTAGAAGATGATAGCCTCCGATAGGTGTTACACCCCTACGTGGACAATGCTAAATAAAAGACATGAATATTTATCGTATCTGGATCTTAAATGCATTGGCAATGCATCTGGTATACGACAATCTAACGGCAGCGGTGACCGTTTACCTTTAAAGGACCGTCCGCATCTTTATCTCCCTATTTGGCACAAAAAAATAGCAAGCCCCATGCCTTATGCACACAGTTCCTGTCACATGCTTGAGTGTAATAAACATATTAAAATAGAACCGTTTAATTGTGCCTATCATGTATAAGAAATGGCTAAATTAACACATTCTAATTCCAATTCAAAGGTAGACGATAAGAATAAGCTGTCATTTAGTTAAATAATCACTTCAATTGCGTGTATCTGTATAATTATAGTATATGTGAATAGTACATAATTACAACAGTACTATAACAAGCTATATTTCAAGTCACGCATTGTGCATTCAATTTAATGATCTTGTAAATTGTGTATTATCAATACCACCTATCTATTAATGATTTAAGTCTTCATTTGAATGTATGTAAAGATTTATGTGAGAATGGAATATTCACGTTGTTTGAAGTTCAAACACCAATAATTGTCTCCGATAAATGGCTTAGTGGAATTTGTCAATAGTAGTAAATGAGTTCTTAAGGCTATTATTCTAGCTAATATTATTATTATATACATACCTCCCACGGCTTACACATACGTAATAACATGGCACTTTGTCTTTGGAACAGATAACTCCTGAAGTCTAACAATGATGCTTTCTTCTTTATAATCAGTTCTCTCAAATGCTGGGGCACTAATGCAGTCAGTCTGACAGCTTGCCATGATGTCACAGGCTGTCTGAACGTATCAAGCCATTTTGGACTCTCAGTTACATTGGAATTGAGTACAAATTGTGAAAACAAAGCATCAAGTTCATCATACTGAACCAGAGCTTCGTCATACAAACCTAGCATGTCTAATACAAATGCTAGTTGTTCCTGTAATAGACAAATATATTAAGCATATCAATACTAATGAGATTTGTTTAAAATAATAGTTTCAAAAGAATAAATTCTTACCTGCAAAATAAAATATTTACAAAAATCCCATTCAGGGTCATTTCGTTTTTCTCGTTGCTCCCTCATGTACTCTTCGAACTTTATCAATGCCTTGTTGTACGCCACCAGCACTAAATGCCTGATCTTGGCTACTAAGGATCTCCATGATTCCGCACTCCTCGCTTCAGATTTAATAGGATTTATAACTGATAGAAATCTATCTTCTGTCTGCTTCACTGCAAAATCTCCTTTTATTTTATCCAAAACTGTTGTTCTTGGCAGAAGTTTATTTGCCTTCCGTATGTCATAAGTCTCTACTGTTACAATCATCCAGTCTGTTATACCAGCAACTTCTAATTGTTTGAGCCATGCTTCTATATCTTCTCTAAGAGTTGTTTTGTAAAATTCTATATCCTGTAATGAAGACATTACATTACTTAAAAAATTTATAGATAGAATATATGTCATCATCATGATACCATCATCATTTTATATATAAGGTTCTGATGTTAATTAGCTATTTCTCTTATATTCATATTTATTATCAGTCAAGCTCATCCTATATTTAGAATAGATAAGGATTTGTATAGAAAATGTGTGAATTAATTAATCACTTAGATAGAAAGAGAATTTGATGTACTTGATTTGGTAGAAAATAGCTTCTGAATTTGGTAATAAAAAAAAACAATTTGTGACATGTTGGGTTTGCCAATTCCATAGGCACCTACTATTTTCTAATAAATATAATTATTTTATTTTAAATTTAATAGAGAACAGCTTTTCTTGTTTTTATGGATAAAGCATAATGTAAACAGCTAACAGAATAAGTACTATAAAATTTACTTACCACACAATCAGTCCAATAAATATGGAATATGGGACGCTTCAACAAATTCAGTTCTGTCTGAAGCTTGTCTTTATTATATTTTATAAAGGAAGCCTCCAAATATACAGGTTTAGTGGCACGGCCATAAGATCTCCTCCACTCACAGGAGTCCTGAGGAATGGCAGCCACCAATGGCGCCTCTAATGTACAAAACAAGTTCCATTCTCCCGCGCCTAGAACAAATAATCATTTTAAATTTAAATATATCCACCACACAACATGATTTTGCCGTGTTATACTTACATGTTACAATTGGTTTGTGTGTCATTCCTTCGTTGTTGTGTGTTGAACTATCGACACCCTTCATTTTTCAGCCGCTTTTCATCATCACCAATATTCGTCAATTTTGCGGTCATGACACAAATAGGATTCCACTTATATGAATTGGAATCCACCCACTTTATTCGCAGTAATTAATCATCACATACACGAATTACATAAATATGTAAGGTTTAGACGAGGTATAAGCAATGATTATTTGTGTTATTCTAATTATTACTAATCTCGTTTTGGATTATTCTACGAAATTAAAAACGAGAATCTGACAAACAAATCCCGCTGTCATCAACCCAACTCGACAGCTTACGTTTCATTTCACTTCTATGTTTTAATAAAACAAACAATATAATGACCAAAGAAAAAGAAGATAGAAATTGCTACGTTTCTTCTGCACATCAAAACATTTTGATTTTAAATTACCTTTCTAGTATTACTTTGTTCCTATAAAGAGAAATTTATGTGTTAAATGTTAGTTATGAATTTTCAAAATGTTAAATAAGATTAAAAATTTAATAGAATACTCGTAGTTTCAAGAAGGTTTTAGAGCAACTTAAACATAAATGTAAATTGCATTGCAAAACGAAACGTTTTTGCAAAAAGAAAAGCCCTCATTGGCACGAGAGTTTTTTAAAGTACGTTAAAAAAGCGTTCAAATACAACATATGCATTCCCATGTACACGACAGCGTTTTTAAAACTTTGGGCGTTGGAAATAGAGCATTTTTTGGTACTTGGAAATGCATTTGTTGTGTTTGAACGCTTTTTTAACGTCCGTTAAAAAGCTCTGTTAGACTGATTAAAGGACATCCCTACATTACCATTCTATGTCTAACTAATCAGCTGTACTCGACTTAGTATTTATTTTATTAAATGTTATTAAAATATCCTCTATTTTATATTTACTATTATGAGCCGGATCTGTATGAGTTCGATATTATCGATTTATAGTAATTAAGGAGTGAGAAGAAAAATAGTGAAAGGTACATCACAGATTTAATTGTCTTGTGATGGTTATTTTTTCCAACGATTTTAGAATATTAATTTACTTATTTATTCAGGGATATATTCTCTATATTCGATTTTATGCCCACCCAGTCTGCTCCTTAGATATTCTATTATTTCTATATCTATTCTATCTATCTATATTGTTTATGGGTAGCCAAAATGTCGCTTGTTTTGGTATCGTCTCGCAATAAAGAAAATTAATTTACAGAAATTATACGCTATAAATGTAATTCCTTGCAAAGCTATTATTAATAAAAATTAAGAGGAATATTGGTGTAACAATCAGGTAATTACTAATCTATTCTAACTTCACCTATGAGTTCGTTTCGTTTTGTGAATAAATTCTTTAAATTCGTACATTATTGTGATTTTGCTCATATAATTCACGTTAATCATTTGTATTTGAGAATCATTTGCTTAGAAATAATGGTTCTGGACATGTTACACCTTATAAAATTTACTTAAATCTCGTAGCTAGTCGGTAAAAAACGTAAATTCCTAGAATTCGGTAATGAGTAAGAAGTAATCTATTTTCTTTACACTAGACTAAATTATTCGTTTCCGATTATAACCTCTGCTTTTCTCTACATTACAAAAACTAAAGCACAGTTAGTAAAATAATTTAATAGTCTAAATCAGTTAGAAAATTAAACGTTTTTTTACTTGCAACATGTTACCAATGGTGATGGTCTATTTTGTATTAATAAAGAAGTTTAATGTATAACAAATAGGATATTTTTATAACCATTTGCTCCATAACTGTTCTATTTATTATATTCTAACACAACTTTTGGTATTCCAGTCATGAATACTACAGCACCTACATCGGCAGATGCCTGCCTCAGCATCGTACACTCACTTATGTGTCACCGTCAGGGTGGTGAGAGTGAGGGCTTCTCAAAACGCGCCATCGAGTCCCTTGTCAAGAAGCTTAAAGAGAAACGGGATGAGCTAGACTCGCTGATTACAGCTATCACTACCAATGGAGCTCATCCTAGCAAGTGTGTTACAATACAGAGGACACTTGATGGTAGATTACAGGTATCTGAAAAAATCTAATATCCTGGATTTTTATTCACACAACTATTCTCATGATCATGATCTCAATCATAAGCAGAGCCTGTACTATGGTAACCATATATGATTTACTACATATACTACCAATTTTTTTTGCGTATTTGTGTGAATGACTGTAATATTCTTTGTTCACATTAAATATAATAGTTTCTGATATAAGGATTTTTATTTTATTCTGAACATAAGCTAATCATGCCGGATATATAAAAACTGTAACATGTCTGTATTTTATTAAGTATTTGTAGAAATATCTATTTTCTAAAAGTGGACTTATTATCAGATTACTTTAAATCTACATAATAATTTATTTCAGGTTGCTGGACGCAAGGGGTTCCCACACGTAATTTACGCGCGTATATGGCGGTGGCCTGACTTACACAAAAATGAGCTTAAACATGTAAAATTCTGTCAGTTTGCATTTGATCTCAAATGTGACTCTGTATGTGTGAATCCTTATCATTATGAAAGGGTAGTCTCCCCAGGAATTGGTAAGTAACTATTTAACTTTGTATTCAATAGCATTGTGTTTAAAAAAACCGGTTTCAGAATAGTCTAGGCAGCTGAGTCTAGTCCACACAATAGACACAATTTTAAAATCAGGTTTACTTTACACAGGACAAGAAATAACTTTAAAAGTGAAAGCAACATAAAAGAAAGCTATTTCTTGTTTTCATTATCAGGTGTCTGCATTTCTTGATAAAAGAGAAATGCTTTCAGATCTTTCCGGGCTAACTCTACAGTCTGGGCCCAGTAGGTTAGTGAAAGACGAGTACACTGCAGGTCTGAGCGGTAACGGCATGGACATGGACACAGGGGAGTTAGTGACAATACAACATCACGCCACAAGCCCCAGGCACCACCACACTACTATACCACATCACCACCAGCAGTTCCAAACTACAAATATTATAATAAATCAAGGACAAAGTAAGTCATAGGCCATCTTTATTATGTGTTTGTTGTTTAATTATTTTTTCATAAAACAGGAGTGTTATTTTAATTTGCGAGTGCATGTTAATTTTATTTTGCATTTTTTCTCGTGTCGATAGCGCCAGACGGCCTACCGAACTTGTTTTCGCCGACACACGGCCAGCGGACTCCGATCCGACCGCCCGGCCCTCCGCCGCAATTGACCCAACAAATGGGCCATTCGCCGAGCGCGCAACATATGCTAGCCAACCATCCGAGTCAAATGGGACCTGGAACACCACAGATGGGACCGGGAACCCCTCAAATGGGTCCCGGAACGCCACAGATGGGTCCTGGAACCCCACAGATGGGTCCAGGTACACCACAGATGGGGCCAGGGACGCCTCAGATGGGACCAGGTACGCCACAAATGGGTCCTGGAACGCCCCAGATGGGGTCAAACGTGCCGCAGATGGCATCACCACGTATGGCTTCCGCTCCTAACCAAATGTCTCCTGGGACGCCTCAAATGCCTAGTCTGGGTCAGGCGATGTCAATGCCGAGTCCTCAACAGATGGTGATGGCCCAGCAAAGGGCAGTAGCCCCAAAACTCGAGCCTCCGGACACGATGGATGCAAGAGCAATGTGGCTGCCTAAGAGAATGAACCATTGTAAGCTTTATGTTTTTTATTTGCACAATTTTCTTTTATTCACAGTTTTTTGCGCATGTATATTATATAGTATGTGTGAAATGGTTTTTTTATCTGACACTGATGATGTTTTTCAGCTGCAATGCCCGTGAGTATGTCACCTGGAGCGACTACTCCATTGTTAGATGGCACGACCACTACATTCTTCACGTCAGAGCAAACAACAGCTGATACTCAACTCACACAGACTATCTCAGGTCTGTCATTTATTTAATATTCACATAATATGGTAGTAAATCCAGTATAAAACCTACGACAAACTGATTGCTGTAAAAACCTCAATTTGTTTTTTTTTACGGGTCTAAAATATAATTTCTCATTTTTCTAACCATATATATAAGAACTGTAACATACTTTTTCTATATAAAATATCGAGATTTTTCCTAAAGGTACATATGGATTAAAATTATTGTAGTTACAGTATCTGCCGAGTAGTCTTATATCGTTTGTGATCTTAGAGACTTATAAATGTGTTTTAATACACTTTAACATGCTGTTTGGTAAATTGCTTTCTTTGCGAAGCCAGAAATGTACTAATCAAAGTAATCTCTAATTGTTTTGTCTAATAATTTGTAAACAGTAGGTACAGTGGCCTTGCCCCACGGTTCGAGCGACAGCTCCCAGCAGAACGGGTTCACGGGCGCCGCCAGCCCGCAGGCGCAGCCGCAGCCGAGCCCGCAGCCGCACCCGCAGCCGCACCCGCACCGCGTGCAGCACCAGCAACAACAGCAGCAGCAGCAACAGCAACAGCAGCAACAACAGCAAGGTAGATATGTCACTAAGTGTCCAGATTGATTTATAAGCAGATGGGAGAAAAAAAATGTAATTTTTTTTTAATGAAATAGGCCTTATGTAGTCAGAAATTATTAGTTTGCTGCAAAGATAGTCTGAGAGTGAGTTCAGAAATAATAATAAGTAATAAGTGTTGAAAATACACTTTGATTAAAAGCAATATCAAAGTCACTAGATGGGAAATTAGAATAGAATAGTTTATCGATCATCGCTATCCCATTACACTACAACATATAAAGTAATATTGTATCTTATTTAATGATCAAAAGAATTACCATATTACAAAATTATTTAATTATTTATAAGAGGATGTCAAAGCCTATATGAATAAAGGAAAAGGCTATTGGTAACTGTAACCATATAAAATAGAATGGATAATCAAGAGCTTACAATTTAAGATATAAATATCATTATTAAGAAGTAGATTAGGTACACAGCCGTGGTGGCTCAGTTGGGAACGCACCGAGTCACGATCATGAGGGTGGCGGTTCAAATCCCTGGCCCGTACCTCTGAGTTTATAAAAACTTACGTACGGATTCACACCACTGGCTTTCGGTGAAGGAAAACATCGTGAGAAAACCTGCATGCCCGAGATGTCACAATTAAAGGCATGTGAAGTCCGCCAATCCGCACTAGGCCCACGTGGTGGACTATGGCCTACACCCCCTCGATGTTTGGCTCGAGCTCCTCGGTGGAGACGCATATGAGCTGTTGATGATGATGATGAGATTAGGTACACATTTTTTTCTAATATAACATTGATAATCTTAATATATATAAATCTCGTGTCACAATGTTTGTCCTCAATGGACTCATAAACCACTTAACCGATTATAATAAAATTCGCACACCATGTGCAGTTCGATCCAACTTGAGAGATAGGATAGCTTACATATACTTGGACCCGGTAGGTGTAATATTATAATTTGTGTGTGTTGTCAGGCACATGGACGGGCAACAACACGCTGACGTACACGCAGAGCCTGGCGCCGCCGCCCGCCGCGCCGCCCGTGCCGCTAGATGCTCCTGCGCACCACCACCACTACTGTACGAGTAACTACATACATATCGCACACCCAATATAACGTTATTATATAGAACAACTCAAAATCGGCTTTTATAAATCGACGAATAGCCAAAAATTTGCCGTGGGACAAACGTATTTGTAATATCAAAAATGTCCAACAAATGTTAAGGATATAAGCAGTAACTTTGACATACAATGAGATAACGGTTTTCCGTCGATTCCGAATTTTTGTTATTTAGATTTACTTTTAACAGAGTGACTCAAAATATAACTTTAAATACTACGCGAAAAGATACACATTTCATTGTGAGAATTTAGGATAATAAATCCTATGACAATGCATAGATTGTCACGTGAAGACACCTCATACTTGGATACCTCATTAATTTAAAATTTAACACTTTCACAAAACTAACCGCGAGGCAGTAATGTTGATGTACCGCCATCCTCCTCACTCTCTATTTCCAGTACTGTTACGTTATTCCTTCAGAAAATAAGTCAACACTAAACCGATAATTTACAATAAAAATAAATAACGAAACACTCCGACATATATTAATGTGATGAAAAGCTAAAATTATTCTTGTTCCAACAGTCAACGGGAATCCAGGAGGTCTACTGTCGAGTCAGCCAGCCCCTGAGTACTGGTGTTCGGTCGCGTACTTCGAGCTCGACACTCAAGTGGGGGAGACGTTCAAAGTGCCGTCTAGTAGGCCTAATGTCACCGTAAGTAAATGTCACCAAACTTATTTTAATAAACATTAAATCTACTATAAGGATATAATATGTATATATGTGCTATCCTGTAAAAAAAAAATGAGATAGAAAATTAATAAAGCTAAGTACATATTTAGAAATCAGTCGGTAAATTAATTTATAATATCAAAAGAATACCTAGTTTATCCCTACAACCTTACCTTTGCGTCACTATCACTTGAACTTTGTATGTATGTAACTTGTATGTATTAGGATATAATAAGTTGTATCCTGAAATGTTTCTATTTCACGTACGTTAAATCGTAGGCAACTTATACTTTGACCAATATGTAATTATATATTGGCATACTTAAATTTTCAGGTGGACGGCTACGTGGACCCATCAGGTGGCAACAGATTCTGTCTAGGAGCACTCAGTAATGTTCACAGGACAGAGCAGAGCGAGCGTGCAAGGTACTTACATGCTCTTTTATTTATTAATAAATATCCTAAATATTTTTATAAACAACCAAATTTTGGATAGTTGTGAAGACGGCTTGGAGTATGGTAACTTTCTTAGCGTCACTTCCCCGTTCTTGCAACATTGTTCATTAATGCTCCGCTCCTATTGTCTGTAAGTTCTATTCTATAGGATTCCCCAATAAATGGGCTATTTAACACTGAAAACCCGTATCGGACCAGTAGATGCTGAGATTGGCGCGTTCAAGTAAACAACAAAGTCTTCAGCTTTATAATTAGTATAGATTTAAATTCGACTACTTATATCATAGAATAAATTAATACATTATGATCAATTTCTGTTGTCTTTTTTAGTGCTTGTAGTCATCTGTAGTTGGGACACCATTTACGATTTATATGTTTTGTACTTTTATTTTTTAATGTATTTATGTGTGTTTTGTTGGTGATCCAATAAATAAATAAGTGAATAAAATTCCACAGACTTCACATCGGAAAAGGCGTACAGCTAGACCTCCGGGGTGAAGGCGACGTGTGGCTGCGGTGCTTGTCCGACCACAGCGTGTTCGTGCAGTCGTACTACTTGGACAGGGAGGCGGGCCGAGCCCCCGGGGACGCTGTGCACAAGATATACCCGTCTGCGTGTATAAAGGTATGCGTGTACCTGGTAAATAATAAGTAAGAAGCAAAAATGTTGTACGTATGGATTAGTGAATGAGACAATTTCTTAATAAATGTTTCGACCTCGTAGTAAGTGTCTAGTGCTGTGAGCAGTGGTGTATCGAGTACAAGTAATTGTGGGCATGAACAAGTCTGTTAAAAAATCCTTGAATATTAATCATCATTATTATAAAACATTACAAAAAAAATAATGATAGTTCTTGTAAATAAGGCTACATTCCATATATAATATTGGCGCCCAATATGGAGCTATAACTTATAAATAACATTGAATAATTCTCATATGATTATTGTATCGTGTTTAGGTGTTCGACCTGCGGCAGTGCCACCGGCAGATGCAGACGCAGGCGGCCACGGCGCAGGCGGCGGCGGCCGCGCAGGCAGCCGCCGTGGCCGGACACATACAGCCGCAGCACGCGCACGCCGCCATCAACAAGTGTATGTGTACCATACGACTATATAACATTTTGATTACATGAAACATTTTTGGTTGACTTTGTGGTTAGTGACCCTGACTTTCAAGCCGCCGGTCGTGGGTTCGAATCCCACCCAGGACAAACAACATTTGTATGCATGAATATAATAATAATCATTATTATTATCTTGGGACATTTTTCAGACACGGCCAATCTAAGGTAACCTAGCTGATATACCTACTACACATTTAAATACATAATTAATTATAGAGATAATTATATGCAGACACAGAACAAACAGACATATTCATGGATACAAATGTTTGTCCTGGGTGGGATCCAAACCACGACGAACGACGACCCATAAAGCCAACCGATCTGTTTGTAAATATATACATTCCAAAACACATTCTAACTCGGTGCCAAATTTCAAGCAGATCCTTTCAGCCGATTTGATGTGAAAGATTAACATACATCCATCCATCAATACTCACAAAATTTTGCATTACATTACATACTGAACAACTGTATTCTAATAGGTCACAGCTAATGTATAGTAAACTCGTTAAAAAATATATATTTATTTGATCTCAATCCAAAAACCATTTCACAAAATAATCTATTTGATAGTTTATTTTTATTGTGAATACATGTTGAAATATCTCAATAGTTAGTTACATTCAATATAATGTGTGTACATGTTCACATGTTTACAAAGATGTTCCCTCTCCTTCAGCAGGCTTGTCTGCGGCGGCAGGCATAGGGGTCGACGACCTCCGGCGGTTGTGCATAGTGCGGCTCTCGTTCGTGAAGGGCTGGGGGCCGGACTACCCCAGGACTTCCATCAAGGAGACGCCTTGCTGGGTCGAGGTGCATCTACATAGGTAAGTAATTTATATATTATGTAGGTATTTAATGATGTTTAGATACCACAAAATTATAGTAGTATAGAGACGGGCACTAAGTATTCTCTTCTGTATAATGTGTATTTTTGTGGCTACTTAGCACAGACTAGACTAGAATTTACGTCTGTAAAATAATAATAAAAAGTAGTGGACTAACAAAATCCAAAAACATATATGAAATTCTACATATGAAAAACTATTTTTTGTTATGTTGCTGTAAAGTTTGATACTGTCAAGTTATTACAGGTAAGTTATTACACTATTAAGTATATCCAAATTTTATTTACAGGGCACTACAACTGCTCGACGAAGTCCTCCACACGATGCCAATCGACGGTCCGCGGAGCAACATTGAGTAGGAGTTGATCGGCTTCTTTTGAGGCCTTCGAGCGACTTCCGCGTCGCCGCCGTGTCGTCCCGGTCACGTGTCGCCCTGGGCACGTGTCGCCTCGGGCACGTGTCACCCTGGGCACGTGTCGCCTCGGGCACGTGTCACCCTGGGCACGTGTCGCCTCGGGTACGTGTCACCCTGGGCACGTGTCGCCTCGGGCACGTGTCACCCTGGGCACGTGTCGCCTTGGGCACGTGTCGCCCCGGCCCCGTGTCGCACGCGTCGCGCGGACACTCTTATGTCAGTTTGTGTATGGACGACATTTGTCGTGACATGGATAATGTGCGGTGTCGAAAAGTGAATGATTTGTGTAGTGTTGTGATTTCATGTGTTTAGAGTTGCTAATACATGCTGTATATTTTTATTACGAGCTATTTAGTATTGAATGGTTGTGCATGTCATACAAATTTATTATTTAGTATCATATTCATAATAATTTATGATTTTGGAACAAACTATTTCATTGTGGTAAAAGATAACCACAAATTAAGCCCTTTTCTTTTCTATAAGTGCTATTATGTGAACTGTTAACATAGCTTAATCTGAAAATGGCATGTAATAGCAACTTACTTCACATTTTCGAACAAGTTATTTATAAGTGGATGCCATATTTATAAGCATTTATGTTAGTTATTACAAAATTTAATCATTGTGATTATTTTTCTTTATACATTCGGCCTCTCGTCTTCCAAATTTAATACGTTTGTCGTCTGGCAATTAAAATGTTATGTTTTATTTATATGGTATGGGAGTGATTATGGTTTTAGTTGGAACAAACTGCACATTATTATGGGAGTGCATCGCTCGCGTTAATAAAAAGGTGAACTTATAATTTATGTCTTGTATCTATTTATACTTGTGACTAAGTAGAAACAATAAAGTAAGTTAAATAATTTATGTATGTAACAGTATTTAAAATGAACAAACTAAAGAAACACAAAGGGATCTCAGTAAAATATTTTTCACAAATCCTTAACGAAGTAATAAATGTAAGATATGTAGTATTTATATTTAAATAAAAAGAGTAAAAAAAATACAAGAAACGCGACAAATATTGCTCAAGCGAGTCAGTGGATTTTGTTTTATGTTTCTATGTGTTGTAAAGATATACGAGTTTTAGTAGCAGCAATACCAAAATAAGGCATTTCCTATATTAAACTATTATAGATTAATAAATATGACAAGACATAATTATGGTTCAACTTGAAAGAAGCCAAATGGGATAGCTTTTTACGTAGTCGTAGGTTAAGATATATAGATTTTAAGGTCCACTTGCGGTAATACAGTAATCTATGATAGAATTAATGTTTGGAACTTAGTTTGGAGTGTGGTGAGAGTGGCGCGGTGTGGTAAGGCTGTATTTTGTTAGCTTGATGTGCCTGATTAGTGGAATTGTATGAACAAGCATTATTTAAAACTGTCCTGTACTCTATATAACAATATTTTGTAATAGTTTTACCAGAATCTTTACTTAGTTATAGGGCTAAAATTTGTTTGTCTTTGAAATTCTTGTTTTTAATGTATTGTCTAAATTATCGTTCATGCAATTTCGCTAAGTCGTTTATAGATGATCTGTGATGTGCTAACAAAAAGTGTTTATATGTAAGGCGTGCGCGCACTCTACTCTTGGCTATTGTGAATGACTATGCGTCGATATTTTCTTCAAATGTCATTCATATAATATTTTCGATAAATTGAATACCTAGTTATTGTAAGTATAAAATGACATATTTTGTGTACGAAATCGTAAACGGTTATAATAAGATAATATTAAGGTTTAAATAATAGTCGCGTTTTTAAAAAACTTTGAAATATGAGATTTTTTTCTTTGTCGTTTGCTTAAGAGTTGCTTTAATTATTATTACTTGGCAGATTTATTATTATCTTGTGTTGAATGATTTTTATACAGTTACTGTTAGTAAAAGTTAGTGTTTTCGATTTTTTTTATCACGATTAATTATTTTAATAAATAATAATAACTCGACGGATGTGCGATGAAACATTTTATGGCTAATAAAGTGTTTATTAATTTACCTCTCACAGAGGAATATAATGCTTGCAGTTTTCTTTTGTACGAAACGATATAACGCAGTTGACCTTAATCATTTTATAATTTAGCGAGTGATCATCACAAATATTATTTTTTGTTATTGCTTTTATTATCGATTTATTTTATACATCGGAATTTTTACAATTAATATTGTTACCATTGACACTTTAAAGATTGGAAATAATGCAAGTTTTGTATATAGTACAATTTATTGAGAATATTTTTAATATAAAATGTGAAATGTGCGCGCGAATGTTTCACTACCGAGTACTTGACTCACTTACCCAGTAGCGAACTGGACGACTTGATATTTAGAAATGATATTCAACGACAAAATGAAACGAAACAAATTAAATTGATTTTAGAAAAAGCTTCACAATAATCATAATTGTGTATCAAAAATACCTCTTTATAGTGATCAAAAGGATTCAAAGGGTTTTAGATGATAATTAAATATGTGGTAAGTTTTTTAAATGATGTTAAAGTTTTTGAATAATAATAAATGAAAAAGATATTTGACAAATTCTACATAGTACAGTTAAGGGCCCATGGAGCCTGTTGTACGGTTATCTCTACACTATGAGGTTCTATTGGGTTAGACTGAAAATCGGGGAATATCATTGGAACAATAGACAGACACGTCACACAAAAGTTAACGAAGCGAGTTGATCTAATCAGTGGTTGAACGCTCAGTTACATCGTTGGGACCTCAGAGTGTTGTCACACTGTACAATTTTATTATGAACCATTGACTAACAGTTATTGGAGTTATACCGAAGTTATCCAAAGTTGAATGAATAATGTTTGTTGTACAGTTTGTGAGCATTATTAATAGCTTGTGTATATACTTCGCGTAATCTTGTTTAAAACAAGTTATTGAAATATTTCATGTCGGTGACATTTTACTATATCCCGTGATTGTGTTTTTTTATTAAATAAATTCCAAACATTGTAAGAACCTTTGTCTATAGAAATATAATAATGAGTAAGACAGATTGTGCTAACTGAATTTAAATATGATACAGTGAAAAAAATTTGTTTATTTATTGTCGAGAGATGTTACATACACTTATTATCACAATTTTCATGATATAGTGCCAATATATTTTGATAAAATAAATGCAATAATCCTTTTGCTCATGTTGGGCAACTCTGATTGTCATGCTACTTCTAAGTATATAGGTACAACTCTCGATTTATTTCCTTACCTATAAACAACTGTTTTTAAAGACTTATGTTGTATACTAAGAAAACTGCCACATTTTGACATGTTCTGTTGTTTTTATGTATTTTTTTTTCTTCGTAAAATATTCTGTCGGTTTCTAACATGTCACTATAGCGTCAGAGGGATATAGTTAACACAGCACAGTGTAACATAGCCTGTAAGTGCATATTATAAGAGTGAAACTATGAAACAGAAATGAATATAAAGGTTATTCCTCTAAATACATTTTATTTATTGCCCGTCGTGTTATTTTTAGTTTTGCTGCTCACATTTTTAGTTTAACTGCTATTAGAATGTGTTGTCTACGCATTCTTGTATTAGTTAAGGATTCTTCACTTCTTCTTTCTTTAAAATCAATAATTATATTAGTTAATGTCCTTAATAAATCTTGGCGTTGTTTTTAAAATTATCGCATTAACTTTTGATAACTATATTCATGATTGATATATACGGGACGATGCGCGCGTGGACTATTATTTATATAACTTACTAGCTGCCTCCCCGCGGTTTTACCCGCGTAGTTCCCGTTCCCGTGGGAATACAGGGATAAAATATAGCCTATGTTACTCGGGGATAATGTAGCTTTCCAAAGGTGAAAGAATTTTTGAAATCGGTCCAGTAGTTTCGGAGCCTATTCATTACAAACAAACAAACAAACAAACAAATCTTTCCTCTTTATAATATTAGTATAGATAGGTATAGATATTATGTCAATATTCTTCTATTCTTATTTATCATAACAAAATTGATGCATCATATTGTATGCATGTACTTTTAGATGGATCGGACCCGCCCAGACACCCACGTTTCAGCTAATTATAAATTTGTATTATTCATAACGCAGTCAGTACGGGATTTAGACAGTGATTAAATCTTCATTGTCCTTAGCCTGAGATGTGTATGATGACGGTACGGATCTATACTCATGTTACGAGCGGCAGCGGGAACATATTTTTTACCTTCGTCATTAGTCAGACTTATCTCACTCTATTTACATACTTATTTATATAGGTTAATTATAACACTTTATTTATATAAGATAATTTGACTACTCCGAAACTTTTTGTTAGTAGTTTTAAACTACGTACATTTCGGTTGTAACGATAAGTAAAAACTGATCATTAAACAACGTAAACTAAATTACTATCGTTCTCATGAAGCTAAATAAGAAAGTACGGTGACTGCACGGGACCGTTTCGTAAAACTAGGAGACTTAGGATAAACATTTGCTTATGTGCTGTTGCAGACTATAATCTATCTGCGTGCCTTTTATACAGGCCGTTCTGCCTTTCAGCCGTTCTGGCGTGATTGAGTTAAAAACGTCCATTCTTACATTCGCATTTTCGCAACATGGAAGAAATAGGCACACGCTGTGTTCTCAACTCTTGTACTGAACCACAGTCATTGGTCACTCCACTATAAATACTTCGCGACTCACTCCCTCGCATCGGCACCATTCCAATCGGGTGTGAGCATGAAAAATACACGCTTTCCAACTACCTGACACACGAAACACAGTGTTCAATGCAAATAGTTGATGATGAGGCCAAACGGTGACACAAAACAGTGTGTTTTATGTGGAAAACAGGCTTACGTTGCTATTTCGAATCGAGAACTCGACACTGGCCCTCACATATTATGCGTTTGACCGCGGTTTTACTCGATAATGAGTATAGTAAACCTTCAAAGGCGCCGTTGGTTACACGATTTTATATTTTAAAACAATCTTTTTGTGTCACAGTGTATACAGAGATGTTGCACACAGTTCGTGGAAAGCTCAAGGAGGTATTAAAATTGGATACAAATCTACATAAAAAAGTCGTCCGATTTCAAATTCAATAACTTGAATTATTCCTGACTGGGGCTGGATATTTAGGTCGTTCATACTTTGAGACTTTGTGTTGAATAACAGAACTATCATTCTATGTAGGTACGCGGTATATCCGATGGTCAGGGGTTACCATACCTACTAAAAGCTCAGGTTTGTCGCGTTTTTATATTTAAGTAGGTATACAATAATTACAATAGTTCGATCTATATAGCTTCAATTTTCAAAATAAGTAGCCACGTTCACCTGTAGGTAGGTATCATAAATTCAGAAAGCCTGACTTTAAGATTTACCGAGATTTCTAAAGAGTTAAATATTTATAAGTGTACCTATGTCTGCGGAATGGCGCACGATGCGGGAATATTCCGAAATATTGGATATTTTTAGCGCGAGGCCGGCCCTGTTTACATGTTTTTCGTTTTACGACCGTTACTTCATGGTTTCCCGAATTTCCTTGGATAACGTTTTTACAAAAAAGTTTGGATGAGATTAAATTAAACTTTATGGTGTAATTAAATATGTTTATTATTAAGATGTAATTTAGGTAAGTAAAAGATATATTTGCATAAAATAACCAGTTCGAACGTTTCTTATTTTGGATGGAAGTACATAGTTTATCTTTTTCACCCAAGTCAAGATTTTACCATTTATCTATCATTACCTATAGCTTTTTGAAAGGTAAGGTCAATGAAAGCTTATCGAACTTAAGAAATATTCCGTGAAGAGTTTAATCTCTATATTCTACCTACCTAGGTGTACCTAGTACTTACTTACGTAGTTTAAAAAGTATGTAGGTATAACTTCTAGACACTTTTATTAGTGAAAACCAAATAGTTATAAGATGTTTACAATATATCAGACGGGACGAAGACTAGCCAAATATTGTATTAGATATGCTTTAGTACCGTAAATAAATTGTATAAATATAAACAATCAGGTTTTCGAGAGGTAAGCCAAATGTGACTCATTTTAGGTCTCACCGATGGATGCGGTCGGCATTTCCGTTGCTATTATAAAAATATTTATATTGCAAATGTGTACCTCTTAATTTTGACCTTCACTGGCCTCATTAGCATGTCCTCCTTAATTACTGAGACTACAAAGAAGTCGTTTATCAGGCATTTTAACTTTCCCTTTTGATATTACATGATTACCTTATCTGCAAGAAATCTGTGACCCTATAAGAAAGTACAAGCTTATCGAGTCTTTTATTTATTAATGTCATCTCGTACGACAAATAGTCTTTCCACCTGATGGTAAGTGGTCACCGAGAGAGTAGTATCGTCAGTCCGTTGCTTGAAATATGGAACTGTGATTACCTACTGTGAAATAAAAACCATATGCGCAGGGCTGAAATAAGTATTGTGGTAGTTAGTACTTCCCTGGGTGAAATCTGAAATAAGAGATCCAGTAAAACCTTCAAACTGTTCACGGGAAACCCCAATTTATCACAAATATCTAATCCTGCTATGTAGTAGGTACCTACTTGTACATCATATAAATTTATTTTACACTAGCTTCTGCCAGCGACTTCGTTCGCGTGGAATAGTTTCTTTGGGCTAACTCTAACTTTAACTCGCGACTTCGTTCCTCGAACCTCCTCCTTTTTTTAAAGTCGTTTTTATTGAATAGGTAATAATGTTAACTTTTTTAAATTAGGGATGAGTGAGAGTATTATAAACGTAAGAGTAAACAAATATAATCAGAATGCTCCGAACTGGTAAGCTATCAGGAGTTACACGTGTTATTGTGAGTCAACCATAAAAGATAGACATATGCTGTAGCGAGATATTTTTTAGACAATTTTATGTAGAATATTTCCGTCATACATGATTTCTATGTAACTTTAACCATTAAGGCTGCACACGCGACGGAAACTTAAAAAATGGAGTAATTTCTCCCGTTTTCCCAAAATTTCCCTTCACTACTCTGCTCCTATTGCTTTTAGTGTGATGAAAAGTATCCTATAACCTGCCCAGGAGTATGAAGAATAATTGTACCAAGTTTCGTTAAAATCCGTCCAGTAGTTTTTGTTTCTATAAGGAACATACAGACAGACAGACAGACAAAAATTTTACTGATTGCATTTTTGGCATCAGTATCGATCACTAATCACCCCCTGATAGTTATTTTGAAAATATATTTCATGTACAGAATTGACCTCTCTACAGATTTATTATAAGTATAGATTTAGAATCTTAAAACCTAAATTAGTTATATCTACTTAGTAGATAGATATAATATACTTAAATTGGTCAAGAACTAATAAAAAGCATGACATGATATACCTAATACTAATTCAATGATTCTCAAGAATAATTATTATGGGTGTGAATATGTACTCATCTTATTCATCACCATGAATAATTGTTTCAAGATGAGATTAATATTTATTCGCAAATGTATGCTTTCGTCGACTTTTCGAGAGGTAAGCCAAATGTGACTCATTTTAGGTCTCACCGATGGATGCGGTCGGCATTTCCGTTGCTATTATAAAAATATTTATATTGCAAATGTGTACCTCTTAATTTTGACCTTCACTGGCCTCATTAGCATGTCCTCCTTAATTACTGAGACTACAAAGAAGTCGTTTATCAGGCATTTTAACTTTCCCTTTTGATATTACATGATTACCTTATCTGCAAGAAATCTGTGACCCTATAAGAAAGTACAAGCTTATCGAGTCTTTTATTTATTAATGTCATCTCGTACGACAAATAGTCTTTCCACCTGATGGTAAGTGGTCACCGAGAGAGTAGTATCGTCAGTCCGTTGCTTGAAATATGGAACTGTGATTACCTACTGTGAAATAAAAACCATATGCGCAGGGCTGAAATAAGTATTGTGGTAGTTAGTACTTCCCTGGGTGAAATCTGAAATAAGAGATCCAGTAAAACCTTCAAACTGTTCACGGGAAACCCCAATTTATCACAAATATCTAATCCTGCTATGTAGTAGGTACCTACTTGTACATCATATAAATTTATTTTACACTAGCTTCTGCCAGCGACTTCGTTCGCGTGGAATAGTTTCTTTGGGCTAACTCTAACTTTAACTCGCGACTTCGTTCCTCGAACCTCCTCCTTTTTTTAAAGTCGTTTTTATTGAATAGGTAATAATGTTAACTTTTTTAAATTAGGGATGAGTGAGAGTATTATAAACGTAAGAGTAAACAAATATAATCAGAATGCTCCGAACTGGTAAGCTATCAGGAGTTACACGTGTTATTGTGAGTCAACCATAAAAGATAGACATATGCTGTAGCGAGATATTTTTTAGACAATTTTATGTAGAATATTTCCGTCATACATGATTTCTATGTAACTTTAACCATTAAGGCTGCACACGCGACGGAAACTTAAAAAATGGAGTAATTTCTCCCGTTTTCCCAAAATTTCCCTTCACTACTCTGCTCCTATTGCTTTTAGTGTGATGAAAAGTATCCTATAACCTGCCCAGGAGTATGAAGAATAATTGTACCAAGTTTCGTTAAAATCCGTCCAGTAGTTTTTGTTTCTATAAGGAACATACAGACAGACAGACAGACAAAAATTTTACTGATTGCATTTTTGGCATCAGTATCGATCACTAATCACCCCCTGATAGTTATTTTGAAAATATATTTCATGTACAGAATTGACCTCTCTACAGATTTATTATAAGTATAGATTTAGAATCTTAAAACCTAAATTAGTTATATCTACTTAGTAGATAGATATAATATAAATTGGTCAAGAACTAATAAAAAGCATGACATGATATACCTAATACTAATTCAATGATTCTCAAGAATAATTATTATGGGTGTGAATATGTACTCATCTTATTCATCACCATGAATAATTGTTTCAAGATGAGATTAATATTTATTCGCAAATGTATGCTTTCGTCGACTTCTGGCTGAAATACATTTTTTACGCGTTCAAGTGTTGGCTGTGTTCGAGCAATTGCTCGATACAATTGTATCTATCGATGAAAAAAACCTGTGAATATTAAAGTTTCACTGTTGTAGGGTTGTTAAAGAAGTTCCTTGGATAGGTTATGTTTTCATTGATTAATGTCATTATTAATTTGTTAAGATTTTGGTGACCGAATGTTATACCTACCTATATTTGCAAAATAATATTAGACTCGTGAAAATTATTGCATGCATATTAAAGCTACATAAAAACTAAATACCAATTTACTCCTATCAGTAAAGTAAGCTGCAGATAAAACGTTTATTTAATCTGCCGCTAACAAGCGCGACTAACACCTGATAAGTCGATTGTTATATCGATAGTTGGGATACATCCCTACTGTTCCCGCGACTCCCGACCCGCACGGGCGCGTGTGTCTACACGGCGACTGCCCGGGCGCCCGGCTGCGCATATCCGAACGAACGAAACTCACCACACCGTACACGCGGTCGTGTTTACGAAACCAAACGCTTTTTTTTAAAACATATTCAAATAGTGAAGTGACGATTTGAATTTGGATTTTGTGATTTTTTTTACAGGTGAGTCAATGTTTTATTATGTTCTGCCAGTTATTGTGGTGTAGACTAGTTTGTTTTTGGAGTTTTCGTCAGTGGAAAATCTAAAGTTCACTTTGAGGGTGTTAAAACTTTAACTGATACTAAGTGCGTTAATAAATGAATTGTATATTATACTATATATAGTGAATCACAATATAAATTAATCCCTTACATTCGCAAAAACTGAAATGTAGTGATTTCTTACCTATTTTTATAAGACTTCTCTTGGAGCTCCCTAGAAAAGGTGATGAAGGTTAACAAGCGACAAAAAATACTCTCAAGGCCCTAGTATATTTAACGTGCTCTACGGAGATAAATCTAGAGCTTTAGTTCCTACCTAAATACCAATTTGTTAGGTAATTAATAATTTAGAAAAAATCACCTTTCTAAACCCCGCCTTGACTTAAATATTCTAGCTAGATAGAAGAACCTACCTACCTATCTATTTATTTAATTAAAAGAAGATTATTAAGACATAAACAACTACTTGAGAAATATTTCAAATAGTTTTGTCTACAAATTAAGTTTCTCTTATATATTATATTTATTATATTTCTCAATACATTTATCATATTCTGACGAATGCTTTCCTTTTTAGGTACAAAGCTCATAAATTTATTGACACGTTTTTTAAAGGATTTTGCATAGAATAAAAAAAATAAATGAAGTCCTTAAAAAATTACATTATTATGATTTAATTGTTATTGGAGGGATTAATAAAAAGCTAATGATAATACTTTTAAGTTCTCGGTATTTACAAAGGGAGTCCCAAATTATCTTCATTACTCACAAAGTAAGTCAAAGTAAGTACCTAGGCATAGAACTGCCAAGGATAAGGAAATTTTGCATCTACCATGAGGATTCCCCCGGAGAGACTTGCAACTTGACTACCATTCGCACACTCGACAACGACCTGGCTTGATCTATATAAACGTCGGAAATAAGACCAACTTCGGTATTGTCCTAGGCAAAAAGGGTTCCATTAAAAAAAACATTGATATTGATATTTTATTGTAGAAAATACAATGCTTAAATAACAGCTCAAAAGAACAATTAAATAACTGTTTACCTTAACTTTAACTCAAATATAAAATATAATATAGAGTAACGGACGAAAAGGATTGTCATTAATCAAAGTAGTATTTCAATATCGAAGTAGGTATATAAGCGTGACAAAATTCAAGCTATTTTAAACTTTATACAGAAAAATATAGTGTTCACAAACGCAAATAAGCATGCTATAACCGATCGTGTTGCTTTATGTACTATTTCTGAGTCCACATTCTAATAATAAGAGTTTATGAGTCATTTCCTTCAAATCAGTAGGTGGAGATTATAAAAGACAGCGTTTGATAGAAAAATTTTCTCTAACTGACACGTAAGTTTTTAGAAAACTATTAAATCTACTGCTCTCATAATATACCAACAAATAAAACAGCTGTGAGTGAGGGAGTGAAGAGATTTTTACAGGGTCGACGACGCGTGAGTGACGCCCCTGGTGTTGCAAGGGTCCATAGGCTACCGTAACCGCTTCTCATCAGGTGGGGCCGTATGCCTGGCCTGTTTGCTACCTTTGTGGAACAAAATATAAATAAAATAAATATCCTGGGACATGTTTCACACACGGTCAATCTGATTCCAAATTTAGCATCAAAGTGAGCTTGTGTTATGGTAACCAGATAACTGATATACTACATATACTACTTTTTTTAAATATATATTAACATCCAGACGCAGGACTAATAGACATAATCATGCATATAAATGTTTGTCCTGGGTGGGACTCAAACCCACGACCCGCGGCTTGAAAGTCAGGGTCACTGACCACAAAGCCAACCGGGCTGTCAAAAAAAGCTGTTCGTACTGCTTTAAATGGTTCCCTACAGATTATACTGCCAACAATAATATTAAAATATGTTAAGTTACACCTCTTTGTTGGTGCCCAAAGGTAATGGATTAGCTAATCTGTTCTGTAATATCCATGATGTAGTATTACACACGTTTGAATCACGACGTAAGGGTGTGTGAGTAATGCTCGTAGCGTCACTGACACGCCACAAAACCGAAATGTCCAGAAGAATTACAGCAAATTGTAATAATCTCACTTAAAACGGGAATACGCGCAACGCACACATAAGTAGGTAAATGTGGCATATAGACATCGTCAGGTTTTTTTTTTGGTAAATACGTTTTGAATTATGTTTATTTTTTCTTGAGTAATAAAAGAGTTGACGTCGATGAAACCAAATAAAAAAGACGGATTCATTCGTCATTTATTCCTAGAGTTAAAAAGTTCTCAGATCTTATGACTGCATGAATTTCTAAGCATAGATATCCCACTTTTTTCCTCAGTTAGGTAAATTACGTCCCATATCCTAGGACATACACTACAGAATTTACCAAATAAATGCTATAAATGAACAATACTTACCTACATTTTCGCGTTTGAAAGGAGCGGTCCTTCTAGAGAATATCTGTTCTGTGACAAAGCTTCGAATTAGATGCGCAGGCGCAGCCCAACGGATGCTGGAAATCAAACAGACACCTTGGAGCTTCGGAGAATTCAATCTGTCGATTTGTATTGCGAAACTTGCGGAAGGTGGTTAAATAATGTTAGGATTGTGATGTACTCGTTGGCGCTAGAATTGGAAACAATTTGTGATGACGTTAAGAGATTAAGTATATACAGAATAAATGAGGCCGTTAGGTCGGTACTATTTATTGTTACAGGTAAATAATCTGGTTGTCTAAACGATATTGCGTTGTTTTTACGATACTGACTTGTATATAAAGATATAATCAATATTCTAAGCCTTTATGTAAATTAAAATATCCTAATCTTACAGTGGGCTTTGAAAGCAATTATGTAAAAGATTCGAAGTGCATAATAAATATAATTATATAGAAAAACACATGACCTACATTTTTCATTTATATTTCAAAATCTTAAACTGTAATTCCCATTACATTTTCATTTAATAATCGCGGCTTAATTTTCTTATTTGTAATTCAAATGCCTGTTTCTCAACCATTTCTTCTTTGAGCGTAAACAACTAGGACAAATTGCAGAAGGCGTTTTGGCACAGGTATGTGAGAATTAATGAGTGTGCCGGTCATTTGGTAACGCTTGACATAGAGGTTGCACTAACGCATCTGGTCCACGAAATTACTAACGAGTGGGATAAAATAACATATAATACATAAATGTGATCTTTCTATAAAATATATACTCAGTGTATATTTTATTATATTTAGTGCATAAGTAGGTATATATATTCACTTAGATAGTACCTATAAGTTAATTTAAATGAGTAATTAATATATTGAACTAGCGGCCCCTAACTTTGCACGGGTGCAAAAAAACAAACACATGTCAATCAATTTACACAAAACATCAACCAATTTTGTAAATAAGCCTTCCTCATGAATCATTATGTCTATTGATGTAAGCTATATGAAAATCCGTACAGTAGTCTTTGAGTTTATCGCAAATAGACAGACAGAGACACGGTGTGGGACTTTGTTTTTTTAAATATTTACACCACATGAAAAACATCCAACACGATCCATTCAGCGTAGTTGGTAATATTCTACCACAATTATAAGTAGGTACATGTTGGTACAGTCTCACCTGTCTGCGTGTGCGCACTCCCGGCCCAATTCCTTCGTCCTCGGCTAACAATAGCATCCATACAAAATGTGTCACTTCTCTTATTTTCATTTGGATTAAAAAGTTTAAATGTAGTGTTGCGAGGTGAATGTACGAGTAACAAATTTATTAATGCTGTTTATTTTAGAATTTTAGTAGCCTTTAGCTGGGTATTTTTGTGGATGCTTTGAGAAATTGTGGCTTTGATCTTCATTTTAGGATTAGGAAATAGTTATTTGTTATACAAGAGTGCAAAGTTGCTTTTTAATATAATCCTGAGCGTTAGCGAGGGAATCAAAAGAGCACGAGGTGAAAAATCTTTGCACTCGAGTGCAACACGTAACTTTTCATTCCACCTCAGCGAGGAAATGACTAAATGCAAAAAAAAGCAAATTGAAAAAAGAACACCAAGAAGGTGCCGAGTCTGAGTTTTTAACAAATTAAAAAAAAGTTGTATGATATATTCGGCACCATAGAGGTAGCAGTAAATAGGTTTAATGTTTTTTTTTAATTCACAAACTTAGTGCACACGATGTTCCAAATTCAATTTACTTTATCCTCTAGAGAATAAAAACGGCTTTTCCACTCAGATATTGAAGATTAAAAATACTCTTTCCGAGATGGTGGGATGAAAAATATTTTGTACCTAATGTTTGTTCGTTTAATATTTTGATACTCTTACTATTTTGATACGTAACTATCTAGATATTTCTTCACCTTAATGCTTTCAACCAACAGATATTTTAATAAAATACTTTTAAACTGTAAGTAGTTTTTAGACAAAGAAACATTAAAATTTACAGTGACAGGATTACTCCTAATAACATAGTCAATAGAGCTACGCTACAGCTAGAGTTCAATATAATAGCGATTATGAAAACCACTTACATATTCGTTTAAAGATAACTCATATTGTATATAAGGTTATATCATTTCGCAGTGTACCAGACACTATAAAAAATGTGTAGTGATACATTGATGAAATATTCATTCAGATCCAATGTGCCTACATTTGAATAATAACACTACCTTTTTATTACTCACATAGGAATGATATGGCGTAGTTAGACTAAATATAAATATGGCTTCTAGACATAGACTATAATTATCGTGAGAGTGCCAAAATTCTATATCGGTTGCATACCATCTCTGGCATCAATGTTTTATGCGGAATGTTTATTGACGACAAGACAAATTAATAGAGTAACAATATATTGATAGGGTAGCTAATTCGATAGTGATTACTAATGATGATTCATTAAACTCTTGGCTTTGAAATAATTAATGTTTTAATGTCACATTCGACCACGTTACAGTCCACATAAAGGGAGTGAGAAAAAAAATGACAAATATCGAATGATGATTATTTTCTATTTATTTATGGTAGGCATTATGTTTTGGTCTACCGATGTAGTGGTTGCGTGACAAGTGTCGTAAGTTCGACAGCAAATATATCTGTATACATGAATATGTCTTGAATTCTAATTATAATTCGTTTATTAATAAAATTTTATATTCGGTTGATGTTTGTAATTTTTGTTTAGTTGCTTGTAGCATAGGTATAGGTATATATTTGTAGAATAAATTATAAAGGTTAGGTATTAATATCTATCTCGGTGTGAGACAGAGGTTTATTTAAATACCCCTTTCAAAGGTCATGCCCATAAAATATATTTACCCTTTTCTATTCTAAATAAATCTAATATATTTTGTATGTAAAGGATGATCAGGTACTTTATTTACTTGACCTTTCACTCAAGGACGCGTGATCTAATGTATCAAAAATAGACTTTCACCTAGTCTCCGACCTTCAGACCAGCATATGGCGTTAATCATGAAGCGAAATTCCGGTAAAACATCTGTTTACACGTTAACCAATCCATGATCTCATTTTGCAGTTGGAGTCGAAGATCGAGGTATTTTGCTGTTTGTATTGACTATTGATTGGATATAAGGAAATTTAACGAATCGAAACATGGCTGAAAACGGGTAAGAAATATTCAATTTTATTTCATTCAAAATTCACTTCTTCTGAAATCAATCTTTCTGTTTCTAATAATAGTGTTAAGTTAAAAAAATACTTATCCCAAAATTGGTGATGAGAAATAGCGAGGTTTCGATAATGGAAAACATAGTAAGGAAATCAGATCGAAGTACTTCGTGACATAACTGAACATGTCAGATTGTCTTCCGGCACTTGTACTTGAAGATTTTGTGTGTTTACTTACAACTTCCAAAATTATGCAAAACTACATTTTAAATAGATATCACACCCATGTTTTAACTATACTGTATAATAAATTGGCATAACAAGTGACCTTTAAGGTAATAATAATAAAGGATACATTCAGCGTGACGTTTATAATAACTGCTGGATAACACCAATATAATAGGTCAACAATATTCGCACTCGTGCCTCGTGGACGGAGTGTGTGCAATAGTCGGTTTCAGTGTAAAAATAAAGCGACTTTTGGCCGGTTTCCAGGTATGGACCCACGCCTATGGCCGGCCACATCGGCAGAATACCTAACTACGGCAAAACTCATGTCAATGTAAGTGTTAACTTATACACATAACATGAAAACTGCATGACCTTCCACCCTTAAAATAGAACTAAAGACCTTCAGTTAACTAACAGGTGGAGCGCTCCGAATATATCTAGAAATAGCTGGTATCCAGGAAATATACGTAGGCAGTGTTGAATGGTTTATTTATGATACACTTGTATTTTTACTAAGATCTTCAATATTAAGTGCACATTTTTGCAACATAAATGTTAGTTACATTTTATTTATGTAAGTAGGTAGATATTAATTATAAATAAATAATTTGTATGTTCGGTTGTTAAAACAATAACATTTCTCAATTTCAGCCGATGGGAAGTGTTGAGCCGCCGGCATGCATTCAAAACGCAATGATGACAAAGGACAAGAAACCTTTCACATACACCCCTGGAGGCCTGGACCTCTCACAGATACGTACACCAAGCATGGCGAGGAGAATGGCACGCCAACGCTCATTAGAGGAACAGGAACAGGCTTATGCTCAACCACCTACCAATGGCAACCCTGGACATTATCATCCACAAGGAGGTCCAGTACCTCCACCTCCTCCGCCACCACCACTAAAAGTTCCCATGCCCCCACCCCCTCCTCCAATCGTAATCGAAGTACCAAATTCAAAATCACCAAAACCCGTAGCTCTGGGAGAGAGACCCGAAATTGTTATTCCTGAAAACCCTATTGGCATGCTGAGGAAAACCAACAGCCCGTATCACTGGGAGGCTGAAAAAGCAGACATGCAACGGATAGGTGCTGTACCAAAGTTCCAAGAGAAGGTTCCAAGTCCTTTGACTGTTAAAATGCCTCCATCAACGTTTTCACAACAGCAACCTCAAAGTTACACACCACAAGGACAGAATAACTTCCAGCGTAATCAATACGGTGGTAATAAGCCTGAAAGTCCTCTTCACAGGCCTGAAGCTCAGTATGCTCATCAAAATTCAGCTTCACCAAATGTAAATGGATCGCCACCGACAAGGGAAATGCTTGTAAGGCAAGATTCTCAATTTAATAAGAGCCCTCAGCCTTTCAGTGGTCAATCACCTATTAGCAACGGTTCTCCATTTTCGCCGAGTCCAAATAACAATTGGAGGCAGCCTGAAAAGAGAGATTCTCCCGCTAGTAATGTTTCACAACAATCACCACAATATAATCGTGGCCCATTTTCACCTAACACTCAACAATATTCACCAAACCATCAAAACCAAAGTCCACCGGTTAACTCTGGGCCCGCTTTTCATACGTTACCGAGAGTAGGCCAGAGGAACCAAGATAATATTTCTAACAATAATGTAATCTATAATAACACAAGAGAAGCAAAACAACAGAGCCCTCAGGTTGAAATTGCCAGTTCCCCACCATGGAGGACGAACACATTAAACAGACACCCGAGGCAACCTGAGCCACAAGCTATTTATAACAATACCCAGAATGTCAATCAACAGTCAGCTTATGTTCCGCCTTGGAAAGCTAATGAGACCAATAATAATAATAATAACGAAAACAGCTACGTTCCTCCTTGGAAACAAGGTAACCAAAATCAACAGCAACAGTTTAGTCCTTCTTGGACATCTCAGGATTCCAATAACAATAGACCGCAAGAGAATTACAATGCCCCTTGGAGGACTCAAGATAATAGCCAGGTTTCCCCACCAAGTAAACCACAAGAACAGCCCCGTTATCAAACAACTATGTCCATTCCCGTGACGCCGAAGAGACAACCACCTCAACCTGATTACAGCAACTCAGCACCGCAAAAAGAAGCCGTATATGTTAACCAGGAACCTGTATACTTTTGCCCAGAAAGCCCCAAGGCAGTACCTGGATTTGTAAAAACCCAAAAGGAGAAAACTAAGACACCTCCACCTGTTTGGTGTCAAAGACCTTTGGAAGGAAGAAGGAGTTCAAGAGATCTGGCTACTCCACCAAAAGAATTTAATCAAGACCCTGAATGGGTAAGAAAGAGTAACGAAATGCAGAGAGGTGCTCGTGACGTGATCAGTCCTCCTAAATATCAGCAGCCAGTGCAACCGACGTGGTCTACTCGGCCATCAGAAAACCGTAAAAGTTTGCCTAGGGATGAACTACCAAATTCTCACGGAAGTAGGGTAATTCCTATTCAAATGGAAGTTTCAAGTACGGAAGTTAGGAATCAAGGTAGACAAGGGAATCAACAGCCTCAGCTAAGGATTGTGATTGGTATGAATGACCCTCAGGGCCGAAGTGATGCTCCATTCTCGCCGCCTACGCAGCGTATCATGAGAGTTCTGTCACCTCAGTTGGTAAAGATAGATGACGGACCATCGCAATCAGAGTTGCCAACTCTAAATAGGAGATTCCAAAGCAGTCAAGATAATCAGCCGAAGACAAGGATTATCCCAATTCAGATTGAAGGTGGAAATGGCGGGGCAAATAAGAGGTAAATAGTATTAGTGTATAACTGAAAGGCTAGTCCAATTGGAAATGTTGCGTATATAAATCTATTTGTTGTTTATATGCACATACAAATTTTCTTATTCTTAGAACCTGCCTGTTTGATTAGCCTTTCAGAATCCCTGTAAATGTGAAACGTACACTATGTGTTCACTGTAACGTTGGCAGCAATATAGCTGTGAGCAGGGTCGTGAAAGTTTATTTTATCGGAATTCTCAAAACTATATCCTCGTTTCAGCTTCGGTGGGCGGTACTAAGGGAGCTGTTTGCACTGGTCCAAAGTAAACAGAACATTTTTATTGCACCGCTTCTCATTCGATGAGTCAGTGTTATGCTTGCTTTATATTTAGCTACTTCGCTTCGCAAACATGCTCTAATTTTGTTTACTTCACTAATCGAATCATATTTCGCTATTGCTGATATTGGATGCAGCGATATCAATTGGTTGGTCACGATCTTGATTTGTATGACGGATTCGATGCACTGACTTTTCTTGTGTAAATTGTATATAATGGGTGTAGATGTTTTTGGTGTGTAACGCTTTTCAAAATTTCTTCAAACATGCTTCTAAATTCTTTCATGATCAAATGCTTATGTAAATATTGGTTTGGTCTCTAGTAAAAATTTTTGAAATCGACACGTATTTTCAACTATTACACTTCTAGTAAAGCTATGTAAATTGGGACTAATTTTAAATGACCTCAATGTGGCTAACAGACGCGCATCTTCACGGACTGCAGTAAGACGAGTAGAAAATGGAACGTCTGACCTGATTATATATATAATAATAGAAAATTCTTTCAGGAAATGCGATGCCATTCTATTACTGAATGTAGTAATTGGTATACATGTTATTGTTAAAAGCTACTAGAGAGTTAGAAGTTACGAGAGTTGACAGATTTTTTCAAAATGAAATATATACCTAACTATAAATTTAACATAGAAACAAATCATAGCGTCACTGAAGGGCGTGATCCAAAAACATCCGATATTTTTTACTTGTGGATATTAAAAACCCATTCATTTTTTTTTGTCTACGATGTGTCTTTTAAGGTAACAATTTCAAAACATCAAACCTGCAGTAAAGTAACATTTAAATTAAGTAAAAAAATAGATTGATTGATAACATTTTATTGTACACCAAAAGACAAAATAACAGACATAAAAAATAACAGTAAACCTTAACTAAATGGACAAGTGGCGGTCTTATCGCTAAAAATACAAAATACTTCATCCACCATCATTATCACGCCTTATTTCCCAAAATTTTTTATACATATCTAATTGTCATATCTAATGTTTCAGCGTATACTACCACAAGTTTACTCATGAGGGCCCACCACGACAGTCGAAGGCTTTCAAGGTACTGCAGATCATAACCGGCACTCAGGATGCAGATCACATTCGGGACATTGAAAAAAATAACGGTTTTAGTGATGTATAGATATTTTATAAGACTAATTTATAAGGACGGTACATTTGCAACAATTAATAATGGATTGTTAGGATTTTTTTAAATATTAGTGTATTAATAATACCCTGGGCGAAAATTATTACAATGCGGCGATCGTCAAAAATGGTATACTTTAGAAATGACTAAAAATAACGTAGGTAGATGTAAATTGAATACATATTTTGAATGTTGCAAATGCGACTTTAATTTATTGAAAACAAAGCTATACAAATAAATGATTTATTTTAATATTAAAAATAAATTTAAGTAATTAACAAAATGTCATAAATATTTAAACGATTTATTATTAAAATTGTACATAAATGTGTTAAAATTACGCAATGTATTTGCGAAATTTAATTCGCTTTTATAATCATGATTCTACTAATGCTCATGAAAACAGCTAGCTTACCAAAGAAAATGTTAGAATAGATTAATTTAATTATACTATTGTATTAGAAAAAAATATATTTAAGCATAAGATTAATAGTTATTTAACGTTACCTTTTAAAATCGTGTAAAATGTGATTAATATTATTTTATCAATTCACAACTGCTAACAATTTTTAAACATTTTATTTATTTATTATATTATAAAATTATTTATTTTTAACCAATATTTATTTTGATGTCTTTTATATATTGTATGCTTAGCTTAAATTATATATCATATTTATGTGTGTTTTTGTTTATATGTATCTATACTAACAACATATAAAAATTATTTGTTGTATTTTATATCAATTCCAAAATATGTGTTGGTCAAATTCAATTAATTGGAAACTAACAATTTAACAATTTCAAATATTTTTCGATGGAGAAAGCACTTCTAAAGTTCCCAAATATGGTTTTGAATTTGTAATTAACAAAAAAATAATATTTTTAACAGTAATGATATTGGGCAAAAAATTTGCTCTTTACAACATTACTGAAGTAAAACAAACGTTGAAAACAGACAAGGGGTGTGGCAATCTAGTCAGTGTGATCTTTTAATAGTATATTATAAATATTATATACTTAGATTTTATTAAAATTTATTTTGTATTGAATCTATTGTATAGTAGGTTATATTTTATTTTTTGCTTACAATTGTAATCTTTTAGTCATTAAGTATAATTTGATATTTGTAATAAAATTGAAAATTCGCAGTTGTTTTTTTTATTGAAAACTTAGGTCCTCTTGAACTACTACAAATGCTACGGGGTAGCAAAATCCGTAGAGTAAAATTACTTAATACATTATTATTGAATGATTATTTTTTTGTAGATTTTATGTTGATTGAGTAACTATCAAATGTAGTTCATAGTTATACTACTTGTTGTTCTGAAACACACCGATACAACATACTATATCTAGATATTGTAATGCGTTTTATTTACTTATATTATTCCCAACCATATTCCTTCTGTTATTTCTAGATCAAGGGACTTATAACAGTACTCAAATATAGGAAATCCAAAAGAAATACTATCCTGAAAGTTACAAGTATGTGTGTAAAATTTCAAACCGTGAAAGTGGAAAAGATTTTATCAATGACGCCACCTATTGTCATTCATAGGAATTAATATTCAGATAAATATTCAGCATAAAATACTACTACAATACTACTATTATAATAATATTAATACAAATACAAAAAGGCTTCATTTTTGTGTGTGTAGTGTGTATTCTCGAGTCGAGCTACATTACATCAAGAAGTACTTTTGAGTTATTTTTATATATCCAAAGACTTTTTAAACTTAATCGTTGTACATTTAAGTTTCTTTGAACCTTATTGAATTGAGGGATCTTTTCCATGCTTTTAAAATATGAACAAGTATCTTGTAAATTAGATATTAATTCGGACCGCGTACAAGAGATGGCGTTGCTTTAGCTTTCAAATTTTAATTCCTTTCTTAATTTTGTTTAAAAGTGATTATTATCGATAGTCTAAATTCAGTCCATAATACATACTAACACAAGGTGTTATTGATAATCCCGTTGGTTTAGTGGTTCCCTAATTTGACTCTAAAGCTGGTATTTCATTTATTTTGTACCCAAAAAAAAACATATGTGTGCATAATCGAATATGCCTGTTTGATTCGTCTGGTTTTAATAACTATGTAAGTATATATCTAAAAGTATATATTTATCAAAACACAAGTTTATTAGGGTATTTATGTAATACAGTGAAAAATTCTATGAACAGCTGCCAAAAGACATGAAGACTAAACTAGATTTATAGATCCTATTTAAATAATCAAATAATATAATATCCTGCTTTAGCTACAAATTATGAACGGTAAAAATATTTAAAATGGCTATGACGTCAGCCAAAATCTTTTAAATAACCATTTAGCTTATCAAATTCACATTTTTAAAGTGACCCTCTCATATACCTGCGCAAGTTCGCTTGCTTCACATAAAACATTTTCGACGTTTTTGTAACATTTTCTGATAATGGGTTGCTCTTATTGGTCGCAGCGAGATGATATATAGCCTTTCTGGGTAAATAGGCTATCCAATACAACTGTTTTTTCCATTCGAATCGATAGTAGAACAAACATACGCTTCACCTTTATAATATTATTATAGATTTTATGTTTTAATTAGAATAAATCGAAAATTCTGTGATACTTTTTGGCAACGGTTATTTACAATCCAATTATAAGTTTCTCACGACTTATGCTACGTATCACATAATAAATTTTATTTCCAGCATTTCTACATTTTGACGTAAACATTATATTTCTGGAACGATAGTAGTGACGTTCTCGATATGACGATATTTTGTTTTCCGCAAATTCCTTAGGAACAGCACTTGGATATTGCAGAGACAACGATCACCATATGTTTTGACTAGATGTGATATGCTATGTCAAAATCAAAAAGCTTTTATACCATCTTACATATATAATGTGCATTTACTACATAAATGTATATTTTAGCAAGCTTTGGGAATTTAGGATGTCTAATATCTTTGTGAAATCGACGTACATTTTATAATGTATTGCCAATCTATTAATTGTTTATGAAACCTATATTGCATTGCCCGAGTTTTAAACTTTAACCAAGATTCTAGAACTATTATGTAAAATGTAGGTATGCCCCTCTATATGCCTACCCAATTTGAAACTGATAAAATTTGTAAAAGACAATGGTTCGTTTTATGGCATTATCTACATACATATTACATCTTCAGAGTCAGACTAAGGTCTAAGCCTCAGTTGGCTTTTACGCCGACTAAAACCAATATACGTTGCACACGCAACTAAATACCAGCTCATCCAGCACACCTAGCTCTATATGCTCAGTAACAAATTGGTCCGAGTCTGCCAACATTTCTCTGACGCAAATCCACACTGTATCGTAATTGATACACGATGAACTGACCTCTTACGTACTTATAGTTTAAATATATATCGATTTACGATGGATAATTGTGTTATCATAATATTGCACGTTTAATTTCTGGGTTCATTGCTACTTGGACGGCAAAATGCAAGGCGTAAATTATATTAGATACTCTATAACTAAAAAAGTTAGCATTTAATTGGTTCATCGTAATTAATATATAAACTTAATGGAAATCTACACTAATATAATAAAGAGGAAAGATTTGTATTTTTGTATCAAAAAAAGAAAATAATTCTTTTTTCATTAGAAAGCTACATTATCACTGAGTAACATAGGCTATATTTTATCCCTGTATTCCCACGGGAACGGGAACTACGCGGGTAAAACCGCGCGGAGGCAGCTAGTATAAGATAAAACAATATAATAAAAAGGTAACGTCACTTTGCAAGTAGGCGCTGAAAACTCGGCAAAACATTTTAAACAGCCATCGCTTTTTTAGTCAACCATAAGCTTAACTTTTGTTTTTTAATTTAACTTCCTTAATTGAGATTAAGCGATCATAAAGAAACATAAGCTTGCAAATCCGAAAGTAATTTGAAAGTTGAGGCGAACCTAAATTATGAGTTTGGGGTACAGTCCTACCAATTTCGGACGTCACCGCGTCTCTTTAACGAGTCTTGTGACGAATGGCTAATCCATTAAGGTTGTCTAATCACGGTGGGACATAAATCCGATCCGTATTGACCATAGATGGCAGTACTGATAACATTTTGATGGGGGAATCAGGTTTAATACTGGCCTTATGATGCATTGTAAATGGGGGACTAAGTACAGACTCGTAAGATTTATGTCGAAATTAATTTTCTTTTTGTATTTCGAATTCAGTACGGGTATGAAATTAAAAGGTAATTTTAACGAATTTTTTACGAATAGTAAATAGGACATGTAAAATTTACATAACTAGACCAAATTGCTAGAAAATCCAAACCTCCGATATCCAACATACATATATAACACAACCTACCTATAACAAAACACCATAGTAAAGTTGGAAGATGGATGGTAGGTATATTTCAATATGTCATAAAGAAACTATTTTCGATGCCTTCATCGGTTCTGTAATACCTATAATCGCAAACGCTTTATAGAACACCTATGGTTTGCCATTTTTGAAATTGTGTATTCAATTCCTAGGAGCAGTTACTTTAATAGTGCCTCAACACACTATATAGGCCAGAATCAGGATAGTAACATTATTAAAAATAAACTGCGTTTAAAAAAATACCCAGTCAATCATATTCCACTTTCCCGCATACCAAAACGATTGAGCTAATAATAAAATTATGTATTTCGTCACATAATCTTTTATTTATATTATGAATATACCAAACGTATAAATAATGTTTATTTTCGCTTTGTGATACATAAAATAAAAGTTTTCACAGCTCTCAATTCTCGAGATAGATCAAAGCTTTGTCGCAACACAACACACACGCTTTTAGATAACAAATGTTGCGTCAACACAAAATAAAACAATGTTTCATTAGCTCTGGAGACTATGGTGGCGATAATAGCTCAGTGGTGATGATGTCACATATCATGGGTTCGAATTCTACAGTGACCGTGAGCTTTCCATGAAGTAACACATCATAAGCCATAGTTACGACATTTATGTGAAATCTGTCAGTTTTTGAAAGCCCTTTTTTAGGATTTCATAACTTCAATAAGCCATTTAAAATTGTTTGATACAAAAAAAATATTGATTTAAAAATAAAATATTTTTTTTAAGTTCATTTGACATAAGGACAAAAAAAATTAAATATGAAAACACAGGTTCTGCTAAAATACACACAAAAAAACCATATAAAATATCCATAAACATTATTTACGTGCGGCTAACATTAGATTGCCTACAGAAAATATTCAACGGTTACCTATAATAAAAGTACTGTAATATCCCGTCGCTAAAATAGGTATCAAGATGGCGACCGTTTATAACTACCCGTATAACTATTTTAGGGATAGTGTCGCAAATAAAACAATAACGTCGTAGCCGTAACACCGAAACCTCCCTTGTCCGTTAATTAACAATTTCATGAACGAACGGACTCGAGGCTATATCCTCGGACAGGCTATTACCTGTGTTGATGGCAAATAGATCCCATAAAATGAACATTGAGCTTTATTGACGTAACATCTTGGACTGGACCGGCCTGGCCTGGACTGCAGCTATACGGAGGTAGCAATTTTCTCTGTTAATCCACCAATTAATAGCGAAAGCTTTTTGTGCACTCGGATTTGTGTTATTTATTCGTTCACTCTCACCGTGCTGCATTCGCTTTCAGAGGAAATATGCATACACTTTTTCGGGAAACATTTTAACTTTCAAAGATTTTTTGTCTATAGTTCGCTTTGTTATTATCTCGCGCAAAATCACCTCATTTTGTTTCTGAATTTATTCATGTTCATATTATTTTTTTAAATTCCACAATATTAATATTAAAATTAAGCTAAGTAAATTGACAAGTAGGTAGGTTGATTTACTCTTAGGTACGTACTTTTATTATATCTATAGTAGGTCCTTTCCACCCTGCGGTTTCACTTACTCCTCCTCATTTGTTCTGTGTGGGAATCGAACCTACGACAAACTTGAAAGTCTTTATCCCTAACTACAATGCCAAACGCCCAGTAAAAGCATAAAACATCTCTATCCAGCGAAAGGCATCAACATAATTATTATATAAACAACGGAACCTCCCTCAGTCCATTATCATTTAAGTGATAGTGCATCCGTAGTACATAAATCTGAATTGGAATAGTGAAGACAATCAAACTAATCGGATTGTGTCACACTTGGTCCAATTAAGTCGTATAGCATCGCGTAGCTCACCGGCTATGCCTATAACAATGGAATTGTTGGCCGCAGTTCATAGATTGCCGTGTTTCCAAATTGGAATGGTGCTAGGCAAATGGAAATTTTAATCTTTTCCCATAATAGGATTTGTGACTTTTATAAAGTTACGGAACAAAACGATAAAATGAAAATGTGTCTATGCATTGCACGTGCACGCATAGATATAAGACTTATTTGGTAAACAAAGTAACATATATAGTAAATTATTCGATGAAGACTGCCCAGTCAGCGACACTGTCTTTCAAACCACCGGTTTTGAGTTCGATTTCCATCCAGGACAAAACTACATTTGCGTAAAGGATGTCTATCCTCTGTGTCATTTAAAAATTGGACTTAAAAATCTATAAGTAAGTATGGTAAATGACCCAATGGTGGCCAGGTTTTTGTGAAATATTACCAAAATTGTGAAAGTTTCAGCACTGAATATAGTGAAACTGTAAAGTCCAGTCCTTATTTAATATTTGTAATGTGTTGCGCGTGAGATACGGCAAAGCTGGATTCAATTAATTTAACAAATAAAAGTTGTAGTTTTGTGACCCAGTCTTGGACAGCAAAAATTCATTAATGGATATCCAGTCTTAGTCTAAGTTTATCTTAATTTTATGGTTAACACATGAAACAAAACTAATTTTGATTTTAATTAAGCAATACTATTTTACAAGTGAAACTTTCTGCTCACCGCAGTCACAAGTCACAGTTTCAAATCACCTTACACTTTGTATTCGCGCATATTTGTACATGTAACTGACTGAATTCAATAAAACGTTAAACTTAGACGGTCTTATTACAAAAACAAAAGTTGGTACTAGGTTTAAACCACGACCAACAGGTCTAGGATTGTTACGGTATCAAAGTTAAAACCAAGGTTCAAATGTGTTCCGATTACAAAACGAAGACTATCCGAGGACCTGTTAGTACCAAAGAAAGTCCATGGTTCAAATAATATCCACAGATAAGAAACAAAAATAGCATTATTTCATTCGTTCATACATTCTTTATTTGAAGCAACGTTCCGTTTTTATAAAAAATGTTATTATACTATGATTTAAAATCAATAAATAATTATTTATCAATACAGAAATATGCCATAAATTTATTTTTGCTAAGGGTACAATATGATGAACAATCATAACTTGTATATTTATGATGCGTTTTTCAAATGAAGTTGTCATATTATTTAACACCTCTAGCGTAAAATGGAGTGAATTATTTTGGCGGCAGCGCTCGTAATTTAAAACCTTTTATCCGAATAGACATAATTAAATATTTTTCTTATTACTGTTCTGAGTTCTCGTATTGTCGTGAAAAACTGTGCTGAAAAAATTCCCAAGAATGGAACAACAAAAGAAAAAAAGGGGTGAAAACTGGAGTTCTGAAGAAAAGGTAGTAAAAAAACATGGATTTTCCGATGCTTTTTTTATCATCATTTTTCAATTATAACAACCTAACGCAAATGTTCTTATTTATTAAAGGAAATTTTACGTCAACTGTTAGCTGAATCAGCACATATTTTAGAAAACAAGTCTACAAAAACATCAATAAACTTACTAAAAACCAAAGAGTGGAAGAATCTAGGGATTAAGTGAGACTTTTTTTGTGTATAAGTACATTATTGTTTACACGATAATTATGAATTCACTTACTTATTTTTTTAGATTTAATGAGATAACGGGTAAGGAAAGGTCACAGGGAGAACTAAAGTTAGCTTGGAAGAGGATGAAGCTTTCAGCTAAATCCAAGCTATCTGCCCATAGGAGGGCACAAACTCAGACAGGCGGTGGCGATAAACCACCATCACCTTCTCCGGAGGATATACAAATCATGGCGATTGCTCCTCACGACTTCGTCATTGAAGTAAATAATTACGACAGTGATGCAGTGGTAAATAAAATTTTTTATGATTCTTGAATATTAAATTTAATAAAAATAATAATTTAAAAATAAAAAATAATTACAAATCAACCAATACCTGTGAACCTTAATTGATACCTTAATCACATTCCTTCAAAGTACAAAACTACTCATATAGACAAAAAACAAGCAGTCACTGACTCACTGTGATAAAATAACAAATAAATTTATCTTTTTATTTTAGATTCCAGTTACCATGCCTTCAACATCAACAATATTCACTGACCCTGAGCCTGGCCCTAGTTTTATTAATCAGTGTGAAGTAATCCTCAAGGAAAATCAAGATCACCATGTTGTGGAAGTGCAAGGTAAAAATAATAGTTATTGTAAGATTTGTAAGTCCTGTTAATAGTATCATGCCTTAATGCAAACACAAATTTGGATGAAATTAGGACTTTATACTGGCATAACATTTGTGTAGATTGTTAAATGTATATATTTTTACTTTTAGAGATATCCAAAAATTCAACTACAGATGCAGAAAACACAAGAATAACAATCAATGACTTTGTTAACACAAGAAACACAAAGAAGAAGAAGTTTAAAAATAGGTAAGAATACAATTTTTAAATAACTTACAGCAAAGTTTAATAATATATTATGAATAGTGTACAAGTTGCAATACCTTAATCATTTTATGGAATAATGTCAGTAATAACATAAGTTACATTCACTGAAACAATTTGGCGGGGTGGCCTATACCTTGGTACGTCAAACCAACAGAGGATTTGTAGGAGACAAAATTGTGGATTCTAAGCACCAAGACATGTTTTATTTTTTTATTTTTGGTTAGTAGTGTGTAGATACTTTTATTACTTGTTTATGTAAAAAAACGAATTCACATTATTCTATTTGACTTACAGTAGTGAAGAAATGCGGCAGACAATCATAAGTAGCAATACAGATTTTAAAAGAAGACAGTTAGAAATGATGGAAGTAGAACACAATTATAACATTAAAATTGCTAATTTAAAAATAAAAAAACTTGAATTAGAAATAGCATTATTGGAAAATAAGAAACACCAATGCTGAAGGATAAAAATGTAAGTAGATTTTGTATTCTATATCCATACACATACTTTACTAAGATTACAGTAAATAATAATCTATTTAAATAACCAAATTTACAATATTTGTTATAAATAAAAATACATTTACGTTAACTTGTAATTCTGATATGTGAAATTATTATTTTCAGGTACTATTTTGCTGTAAATATTTAATATCAGTTTATTCATTTATGTAAAATACAAGTACTTAGATTATATGAAAAAAAATCAATGAAAATGAGTTTCAATAAACTGCCTTCTCCTAATATTTCCTCTTATGGAACTTGGAATATAATTTTGAACTAAAGGTTCCCTATATGTAGGTTGTTCTATGTTATGTTCCTCAGCAGGAAACAGGTCTTCCTTCATGTCGATGGCAATATTGTGAAGCACAGCACATGCAACAATTGTTTTTTTTGCTGTTTCAATGTCTCCAAACATACCTCGTAATAGGCATCGAAACCGTTGCTTTAGCAAGCCAAAACACCTTTCTACTGTGTTCCGGGTACGAATATGGCTGCTATTATACCTCTCTTCTTGTGGTGTTGTGGGGTTTAGCAATGGTGTTAATAAATAAGAAGTGCAAGCATAGCCACTGTCACCCAATAATATTCCAGAGAAGGCACCAGCCTCAAACCTCTGTTTTAATCTACATTCTCGAAATATTCTGGAGTCATGTACACTGCCACGCCATCTGGTAACAATGTCCATGATTCTTAGGTCAGCATCACAAACCACCTGAAAAGTGACAGGTTATTAGAGCTTTATTCCTCATTGTTATTTTAATACAACTGGTTGGTAATTGGTGATTAATTTGGTATGAAATGGGACTGAAAAGTCCTGCAATTGAGACAATCAATCACATCAGAAAATATTACTTTTAAAATTACCTGTACATTGATGGAAGAAAATCCTTTTCTATTAATATATAACTGACCCCCATCAGCATTTACTTTTTTTATTCTTATATGAGTACAATCAATAGCCCCAATCACAGTAGGAAAATTAGCAATACTGCGGAATTTTCTGATGGTTTCCTCCTGTTTGTTCAGAGTACTAGGCATTTTTATATATCTTCGGGAAATCCGTGATAATATGTCTGCTACTTTTTTACAAGTTTTGCTCACAACTGGTTGAGACACACCATGTAAATCACCTGTATCGTCTTGTATCTACGAATAAAACAATAATATTACTTGGTATATAATTTCGTATTAGTACTTAAGTTTGCCCTGACCAAGTGTTTGTACTTACTTCATGGCGAGCCCAGTTACGCAACGCGCAAACCACTTGCAATTCAGGACTCAATGGGCATCCGCGAGGATCGTGAGATAAGTCTTCACGTAAAACATCGACTATTTTCTGTCCAAACCGTTTCGTGAACCTATACTTGTATCGAAAATCTTCGTCACTCAATTCAAATGGATTCACACGATGACGATGTCTGTAAAGACGCCGAGGCGTCTCTAGCATATCCAAATCTTCTAAATCCATGAAGTCAATCATATTAAAATCCATTTTTTAGAGATTTGTAAATAAAAAGACACAAGAATAACCAAAAGTAACCTCAAATAAAAAAGTACCGAAGATAAACCATAGATAAACTAGGGGTCTTGGCGGACTAACTTTAGTACTATAGATAGTTCTTGAACTAGTGATAAACTTCATTTTATAATAACGTTTTATTTAGTCATGGTTTAAACCTGGTAATAAACCTAGTACTAAATTTAGACTTTGTTTTGGAATAAGACGGAGATAGTTCGATGTCTAAAGTCTATGTCACAGTGATCCCAATGTAAAAACATTCGCTCATGTCCGAATTCTAGATGTTTCTTTTAATTTTTGGCCATTACTGGTACCGTGGCCACGACTGGTACACTTACGATAGGTATGTTTAGTTTGGAATCAGATTGACCGTGTATAAATGCCTCAGGTATTTTCAAGTGTGAATATATTCGCAAGATTGAAACTGGTGTACATTTGTCAGCAAGAACGGAATGCAATGAAATCCAATACTATAATGATAAATGAAAATAATATTTAACAATGAAATCAGATTACACAATGGCAGATGGCGGTGCCGCGGCGTGTTTTCGACCATTGTACGAAACACATGCGGTACACGATACACGAAGCTATTATACACAATTTTATTATATATATATTTATATAATATATAATTAAAATACATAATTATATAGGTACTGGAACAATTTTCTCACATCATCAATTTGACTCTAAATCAAGCCAGATTGCTGTCATGCTACATGTTTCTGAGCTGGAGCGATTTCAATAAAATTTCGTATGGAGTGAGCTGACACCCTGGATCCCGGGAAAATTGAAGATCCCCCGGGAACGCGGGTATAACCGCGGGGAAGCTAGTAATACGTAATTTTAAGTGGAAGACACAGCATAAATACAGATGACCACACAAATGTAGGTATGCCCTGGAAATCAAACTTGTGGTTTGAAAGAATTATAAAAACTACCGCATTCAACTATGTATAGAAGGCGGGCGTTCACACGATGTTTTTGTGACCGCATCATTACATTTTGCGACACATAATCTGTTGAATTTAAAGCGACACACCATTTTCTAAGCTGTCATATTCTCAATGCCGTATCCGAGAAATAAAGTCGGTTTCCTAGATCGACGTGGAACAGCTGTATCTCTGGCATTATCAAAGACGAGGTTGATCGTATTTCTAGAATCGTTAAGGCGGCTATGAAATGGCGGCCTTGCATCTTTATATGACCGCCGAAATTTGTGTACAGTTATTTGTACGTAGGTAGGTACAGTTGTTTATTAAAAACCGACCGCAATATATAGGTACCTACTAGTCTATACTAATATTATAAAGAGGAAAGATTTGTTTGTTTGTAATGAATAGGCTCCGAAACTACTGGACCGATTTCAAAAATTCTTTCACCTTTGGAAAGCTACATTATCCCCGAGTAACATAATACAGCTATATTACAACAACAGCTATATTTTATCCCTGTGTTCCCACGGGAACGGGAACTACGCGGGTAAAACCGCGCGGAGGCAGCCAGTATTCTATGATGATTACGAGCTTCATAGGTTAATATAATCTAGATTTAGATTTTGTACTCATATTGCAATTTTCATTCACTGCAGACGGATGATATCTCAGGGGAGCTTGATAATAGGAACACAATATCAATCATATTAACTTGTAGGATTCTTAGTTTCATTAATTGATAATTGAATTTCTATTAAACAGTATTTTTTAATACTTGTATTCTGAAAATTCTGATAACAAGGCATCAAGTGAATTGACGTAAGCCAATAACAGTTTTTAAAATCATTGTTATCAGTAGTAAAAGCATTTATACAACTCAAAATAACAGTGAATGTTGTTTTCAGACTTTTTTTATCCGTTTCTATGATCGACATGTGTTGCTTATACCGAAATCCATTCACCCGTTAAAAAAAGCCTGTGTGGAAATCTATAAATAGGTAACTAAGAAAACATCGCTTTCATAATAACCGTGATATTTATTTCATCAAAGAAAATATACCTATTGCTATAAAATAAACGTAATTATGTTATTATATACAGATTAACTAATTAATTTCATCCCTCCATAAAAATACATAAGATATTTTTAGCCACACAAAATCATTATACATACCTATATGATTTTGCTTTGATTTTGGGTACATTACCACACCACCGATCTATCAATCAAATTAAACATTATGTATAGCTAGTTGCTCGCCGCGGTTTCACCCGCGATCTTAAATTTACCCGGGATGTAAGTAGCCTATGTGTTAATCCAGTGTGTCAGCTAACTACATATTTTTTTTGTCAATCGTTCCTACCCTTTACATGAGGAATTAAAGTAGTATATGTAGTATATCAGCTATCTGGTTACCATATCACAAGCTCTGCGTAGTTTGGAATCAGATTGGCCGTGTGTGAGAAATGTCCCAGGATGTCCCGGTAACAAACGTACACACTCACAAACTTTCGCCTTCATAATAATAGTGATTAGTAACCGATGTGTAAAACCCTACAATGTGTTGCTTGCTTTATTACAATAAAAAAGAAACCGCATCCTGATTGATGATTGTGGTTTATTAGTACGATCAATTATGCTCCTATTTCGATGGAATTAACCACGCATTATAATGTTTGCGGTATTCTTATTATTACCAACGCATCGGACTAATATAATGAACTATATATATATTGAATAATTTTTGACCACAATACCACTCTAGTAATTAATGTATGTATAATATATCTATGTTAGAACTTGACTCCGGCCCCTTATGTAATGTAAAACTCTCTCGCAATCGTTAATTACTAATAACATTGACGCAAAAGTCGTATAATATTATGTAGTATATAAAGTATGTCCGACTATAAGGTTACCATGGTACAAGCTCTACTTAGTTTGAAATTAAATGTTCTAAAACTATTCATTATCTTTATAATTATAATAAAATAAGGACTAGTAGGTGATATTATAAATATTTTTCTATTTCTTTAGTTAAGAAGTGCCGGTTCATTTGGAATATAATGCATGATCTTTTGAAGAGATTCTAGTTATGCCGTTGGATGACATTTAACTTGACTATCTAATAAAGATTAGATGTACATTAAATTTAAATACGCATTAAAGTGACAAAGTACACGAATACCTCTGCATCCAGGAGGCAGCGCTGCGTAAACACATAAATAAAAACAGTTATAAAGTGTTATAATTAACCGGATTTATGTCAGCCGTGACCCAAAATGTAATTATTTTGTGAGTTTTTTTACTTTATACTAATATAAAAGCAGTTTAATATAGCAGCTTAATAAATTTGGTGGGGCTTATTGGGCTATTTTTACGAAGTGTCACATTGAAAATATGTGATATTGCAATTTAGACCTACATTGGTAAATGTCGTCGCTTAAACATTAAAAAAAATTGGCATTGAACGGACTATAATGTATCAAATTTTTTTTTATAGTGACAAAAATATAATTCATAAATTATTCGAACAGTATTCGAATTATTTTATCTAGATTCTGCAGCCAAAGATTACTGTGTACGATGCACAAACATTTCCAATGTGACTCTGTTGTTTTGTGGGGGTGGTTCTAGTATTCAAAAGATTCGAGATCATTGACTTGCAGCAATGTAGTCTACCTAAACACAGGCCCGTGTTGCCAACAACAACACAGTGTAGGAGGTTTTATTTAAACAATTTTATCGGTGGCAGCACAGACTAATAACAATGGCAATTAGAATTGAAAGAAAACATGTTTTCCAATTTATTTTCATTACACTGTTTCCGTATGATAATAAAATGTAGTAAACATCCAAAAGAATAATGTTAATTCGTTATTGATTATATTAAATAAAGGTAATGTGAGCTCTAGATTTCTTATGAAATCAATAAAAATGGTTCAAGATTTAATTACATAACAGCCTGCATTAATTAAAAATATTTATCTTAAGATTAAAAATGTTTACACAAAACTCTGTCCACATCATTATGACGAATAGTATCTATAACAGCGGAAATGAGTTACATTTATAACTGGGGATTGCTCAGGCGTTCTCTAATTTCTCCGACGACAGGTGACGGGGGAAAGCGGAAGAATCGATGCTAATTAGCGGGTCGAAAAAGAAAAATTATGACCGAAATGTGTTTGTTACGCAATGGCTGAAAATATCTGCGTTGTTTCCCGCGGGAGGGCGGTGCGGTGCGGTGCGGGGCGGGGCGGCAATGTGCGCCCGCGCAGCGACCTTGATGACGACACTGATAGATCGCGCGCGCCTTCGCTTTTACATTCTATGCGGTACGTTGACGACGTACGAAAATACATAGGGTTGTACTATAGTGTTTATTTTTTATGCTTTTGATAAGCATATTATATTAATTTGAAATAAATGTACATAATTATATAATTTTTTTGCTCATAATGGTACCTACTGAAGTAAAGGTACGGGTCATGGCGGTGGTGTGCATGCCTGATAGAATTAATTAATTACTTTTAGGTTGTAAAATGTAAAATTTCAAGTCCTTTAATTATTAAAAACGAATATATTTCTCATTTTATCATTTAGGTCGTATCTACTAGCAATCTGCTAGGTATAATTAAAAAAATACTATTTATAAGTTACCAAAATATTTCCGAATACATTCATTCTGGTTATCTAAAAACAGTTGGAACAAGATTAATATTGTGACAGCCCCGAATATGTTTCTATAGTGAATGCATTAGTTTTAAATATAAACGAGTGGACACGCTAGAGTTAGTTCCAGTGAATGTATTGTGGCTGACATGTTGCAGTGGAAAATGATCAATCTACACACATTTCTGTGTTGAAACATTGAAACACGTAACAATTATGTTGGCATTATTTATATAACTGTGAATTGATTGATTAGATATCGCTTCAGGTTGTAGGTTTTATTCTACCAGGACAAGTCATTGTGGACATGATTTATGAAATATTCATTTAAGTAATGATATCTGGTAATAAAAGGTCTACTAAAGTATGTTTAAATACCCGGGAATATTTGTTACGCACGGTCAATCCAGTTCCAAACTAAACTGAGCTTTGTAGGTATATGCTGTGGTTATCATATAGCTGATTTTTTAAAGTAGAATTTATATATCGGCTATCTGGCTACCATTAGCACAAGCTCTGCTTAGTTCGGATTCAGATTGCCGTGTGTGAAAAATGTCCCAAGATATTTGTTTATATTTGTACTACGAGTACATGATACATTAAATGCACTTTTGCAATTGTATAGATAATTAAACTCAGACACGAATATATAGACATTTGTGAATGCAAATGTTTGTCTTGGATGGGAATCGATCAAGCATCAACGATGTGAGAGTCAGGGTAGCAACCGGCTCGTCAATTCATTCGATACCAACATTAATTACCTAACTAGCGACAAGCCCTGATCTAAAGTACCTAAAGTTACCAATGTTGATTACATAAATTCTTTATAATGTGTCTACTTAGTATTATTAATTAAAACAAACTATTTTTGGTGTATTTACAATGTAGTTTGTTTTTGTCACATTGTAAACTTTTAAACGACCATTGTAAATTCGACAATAGTCGTTTGAAAGCTTACAATGCTTCATATTGATATGTCATCCCGACACTAAATAATAGGAATATCTAATAATATCAAATGCAATATATTAGTATACACCTATAGCGTTTTAGTACTGAAGCACAAAACTCATATAGATCGATATAGTTTTTTTCTTCCTAGACACCAGCGACCGGTTTGAGAGGCCTCCCTCAGAAGTTTACGTCAGTGACGTCATAGCACACAGTAAATAATTCACAGTTGGCATCACACTTAAAATCTGCAGCCAAATCGACTCCACCTCATTATAGAAAATTGTAACAAACTAAACGGGAGAGAAATTAAACTAAAACATGTTGAAGACGTAGTTTCTCGTACGTACCTAATAAGTTTGTAAAGAAAGTGGGTATTTAGGTAAATTTAATTTTGAGAGCGACTCGGGTGTATGGGCAAAATAAACACTGAGCGAAGTGTTACTAAAGTTTATAATTAACGTGCGCACTATGCAAAATAGTGTTGTCGAGAGGGATATTTTCGGTTGGCACGTGCATTGTGCATACAGTCGCTGCAAAATAATTATTCTGTTACTTTTGTTACAAAGGAATTCAAATTCGAATGTAATTTTTTGTCAGGTTCAATCTTGTACCTTATTGCGTCTATGATTTAAAGATCTTTATGTACAAAGTACTCCGCGCAGGTTGACATTGTGGCTAGCAACCTCGACATTCACAGCTTTGTTTATTTGCTATTAAAATAAAAAGAAGTGCTAAAACAGATTACTAATCTTAATATATATATTTCTTGTGTATGTGTGTGTTGTATGTTACTGGACTCCTCCTAAGCGGCTTGCTCTATGTTGGTGAAAATTTTGGTGTATGTTCAATGGGATTCCAGAAGGGTTTAGATTCACAATTGGACCCAGTAGGTGGCGTTGTTCGGGAACAACGAGGTGTGACAGGTCTGCTAGTATTAATATATATTTTAATAAAAAAATATGAATATTAAATCACATTAGTTAATGTAAATGCAGCATGAGATGCTGTTATGAAACGTAGAGCAAGTATGGCTTCATGCATAAGTGTAAGGCTTAGTAAATCGATACGCTCGCTACGAGCTACGCGCCTACGAGTGTCGTTGCTACGACGCGTCTACGAACTCCCAACTCAGCAAACATTAAAGTATTGTGTTACCAATTGAAAATAAGAGACGCAAAAGTTCTTATTACTTAGTTCAGTGTAAATAAAGTTTATAATCCAACTTGATAAGTAAGTTATTTGTTTTACACTATGTGTTTGTTGTTTCATTTAAAGTATTAAACTCAATTTGAGCTCTTCAGAATGTAATTCGCAAAATAAATTTTATTTATACATCACTTTCATATCTTTCTTCAATTTATTATCATAATCAACTTAATAGTCTAATAAAATTAGTAGTTCCGATACGTGTCGAGCTATTTTAGCTACGGACAGTGGGTTCGATACGCGTACGTCATTGTGTATTTAGTCGGTACCCATTATATTGGAGTAATGTGTTCAACAAACCATGAAAGCTTCGTCCGTGCAATAAAGCACGCGATAAATTATATTTAAAAAGATGAAGGTCGGATCCGGCGTTAGGCGGCCTCGACATAGACTTTACGAGCTCACGAGGAAAACTTCCTCTCCATCTGAATATTAGCTGCCAATAATATGTCTGCGATATGTCGTCTAGTTCGGATTGTGAAAGACAACAACTGTTTGTCTTAAGTTCATTAGGGCACGAGAAATATTTGGCGCGAAATGTTGGCGTTATATTGCCAATTGTCAATTAGTCATGTGAGTAAAGTTTTTGCTTGACCGCTAAATTCAAGGCTACGATTGAATCGAATGCGGTGCCGTTTTATGAAGTGTCGCTTTATAGTTGAGAGTTCATATTAATGATCGAATTATCGTATTATGTTTTTGATCTTAATTGATACAAATGGCATATAAAGTCGACCCGAGTTTATGCAACGGCTCGTAAACAAACGAAGGTTACTCAAATGATTTGGATCACATTCAATTGTTTACTTTCTATATCTTAAAGTCATCTGGAGTAACATTATCACATCGTATGGGGAATCGTTCGGCTGGAAACATTCGAGTTGGCATTAGAAGTGTTTCAGACGTCGCGCGTACTTGTCGCCTTCTGGGTTTTCGCTCAAACAATAAAATTATAAGCGATTCGTTTAAAAATAGCTCTCGGAGCGGCGTCGACGGCGGCGGTGGCGGCGGCGGAACGGTCGTGGGAACGGGCGTAGTGCTACTCTGGAGGTCTGGAGGCGTGCGGTGCGCGCGCGCAACCACTGCCGACTGCTCTCAGGTACACCTGCCTCACCTAACGCAATGTCATTATCACTATTATTATAAAACACACAGATAACAAAGCTTCATTCATCGGTTACCGTGTCCGCCGCACGTCGGCGCACGCGCTCGCGTTGTCACGGCATTTTCGCGTAAAAATATTTGTGACACAGTAAATTTGGTAGTTTAACGCAGTGTAAGTAAATGTGAATGTTTCGGGAAGTAATTAACGTACGGGAATAATGTTAATGGCCGGGAATGCGGCGTAGTTAATGCTTGTGTGTGCTAACTTTGTGCGTTCTAACGGTAAACAATTTGTTGTTATTAAATGCCTATTAATATTTTCTTAGAAACAGTCGTATATATTTCGAGATACTTCTTTGGTAATAAATAAGAGTACCAATGTTAAGGTTAAAATACATTGATTACACTAAGTGCTATCGACATCTCATACTAATTAATTAAGGTACATATCTTTGCGATCTAGTGACACAACTAATTCAATACTAATTAGCTTTATAACTAAAAGAAAAAAGCTCGAATAAAATGTTCGTAAAGAAAAATGATAGGATATTTTTATTGCTAATGCGTGGGCGATGAAATTTTGTAACTTCTCGGCTCCTACCGACATTCTGCAATATCAAATCTATTTGCGGCGCCGACATAAATCGTTATGCTTCAATGATGAGCTCCACGTTAAAACAACTGTTTGTGAATATGATTTTAATAACTTTGCTTCTGATTACTGATGGATGGACGAGCTATGGCAAGGTTATATTCAACTCTTGGATTAACAAGAAGTCGGAATAGATAAACATTTGCCAACGTAACTGTAGTTTGTTTTTCATTCCCATCCATCCAGTTGCTAGATAAGCTTTCAGAATTCACTTGCAGATTAAATCCAACTAAATATTATTAATGTGTAGGTTTTTGTTGGAATTTCAATGAAACTTTGGCTAGGACCTGCGCTAGTAACATTTATAATTTGACTATCGTAAAAACATCCGACAGATGTTTCGTTGCTTTTATGTTTGAAGTTTTCCTGTTATTTCAATATTTTATACTGGCGCTCGATTTATATTGGAAACTAACTAAGAGCACTTTTAAAAATAAACATTATAAAGTATTACATCATCGTATCCTCTTTGTACATGTCCATCATTCTTGGAAAAATATCAATGATATCATAAATTAGCATACTGAATGCGTTTTTGCAGAAACTTAGACAGTTATTAGGTACATCGCACTGTTAGAGTTGTTGATTCACATAGACAGAAAAACTAGTTTTAAAATACACTTTTTGTTTAGACAATCTTTTCAATCACTAATAGTATAGTGGAAAGTCCCATCCATCAAATTCTGTCAAGCTTTTATGTGGGATGTTAGTATGGATACAAAAAACTATGAAAACTACTTGGCTCATCCGTCGGGTGAAATACAAAAAATAACATTGAAAAGACAGCTTTTATAAAAAGCTAACTATTCGTCGAGAAAGATACATAAATAAATCAGTTGATTTTTTATTATCATTTTAAATTACAAAATTTCTTATTATGTTGGTGGCTGAATACTGTAAGATTTGTATACGATTGACTTCCAAATTTTCATGCTCTACATATATTGGGTTATTCATTACTTTAACCCACTTTTAACGAAATATTTCCTCAACAATACGGTACAATAAATAATTATAACGACATAAGAAGCCATGATACACGCTTGTGCCAATTTAAAGTCTACAAAGAACAATTAAATTATGAAACATGTCGCGGTTTATTACAATAAATAAATGTCTGTCGTTTATGAAATGCCGTTGGGTATTTTATGAAGGACATTAAGGCTATATTGAATCGTACATTTGTAATTATGAGCGTTTAAATTATTACGGCCCTGGTAGCTAAGTTGGGAATGCACCGACTCACGATCACGAGAGTGCAAGTTCAAGCCCTTGGCCTGTACCTCAGAGCATAAAAAACTTATGTACGGATACACTCCACTGGGTTTCAGTGAAGGAAAACTTCGAGAGGAATCCTGTATACCCGGAATGTTACAATCAAAGATATTTGAAGTCCGCTTATCCGCACGTTGTTGTTATAATTCTGTCAACATAATATCGATGTAGACTTAATAAGTACCTTTATTAGTAACCTTGATACATTCCTTTACGAATTAGTTTGTCATTTTGAACAGATACTATGTAATAGCCCGGTTGGTGGTAATCTTACTTTACCCCTGGTCTTAAGTTTGATTCCCGTCTATTTTTCTGTGTCAGATTTCTTATATCCTTATTTATTCATGTATTAAAATGTAGTAAAATAAAACGTCAGCTGTGTTTACCATACTACCAATTCTGCTTAGTTTGCACTGATGAAACGTCGTGTAGAATAGGACATATATTTATCGTATATACCTATAGTGTTACGTAGTAAAGCTCAATAAAATTGGACTCCTCTCGTAGCACTTCGCAGACACACAAGTAGACAGGTGCGTTTACTCACGTGTGTTAAGCACGTGTATATCTCAACCCACCACTTTCCGCATACAAAGCGATTTCCACGTGTGTTTACGATCATAAAAATCGTATAGGTGTTGATACAATAAGCTCTTTATATACGGAAAAAGTGCAATAACTAGACAGCACAATCTTTGGAGAATTCGTATTAAAGAATATAACATATATTATCTTTTGTGCTTAATAGAATATTTAACTACTATTATGGAGATGATATTCCCAAAATGCTCTGATTTCTGTAATATCTGTCAGGATCAGGAGGTTTTCAAAAGGCAAGCAAACATTATTTTTTTACTATAAATTTCTATATAAATGTGTACTTGGATGTTTGTACTCAATCATGTCAAAATCACATAAAAAAGTGGTTATGTAGTTAATCTATATGCTGTGGAGGTTGGAGCGAGAGGTATACCAGCAAAATCTCTCTATAACCTGCTGAAAGATCTTGGCCTGGTCAGAACTGCAGTAAGTTCTATACTAGAACGAGCATCTAAAGTAGCATTAGCAGGTTCATACCAGATTTGGCTGGGCAGGGAGAGAAACATGAGTAGTGAAGGTGAGTGTTGATGTACGTCGGAAAGGGGCCCCTTAAACCTACACCCGTGTCACAAGTCTCGGGATCTGCTCGAAGTTTCTCTCTCTGTCACACGATGGACCCGGCACCCGCACGGTGAATTCGTGGAATGCTAAGAAGTTCGTCTCAATTCAAATTATTTAATAGCTCTAATTATAAATTAACTTATTAAATTTCGTCTCTATTTTTAATAAACTTTTATTTTCCAAATCTATTTTCTGCGAACTTAAATGGTAAAAAGTATATAAGATAAAGTCTAGCCTGGGCCGCGGATGTGGGACAAAATTGTGTGCCAAGTTCAAGGGGTCGGTCAGTTAATATTCTGTTTTATCGGATTTGGGATAAATACCTGGAAACGAGAAAGTTTTGGGATGCCTACGGAATTTAGTTTTTAGGCCTAATCGAAAAAGGGCAGGTTAATGTATAAACTTCTTATATGTTACTGTTTTTTATAATAGAAATATGAAATTGATAATTTATTTCTTGTTTTCTTTCAGAAACAAGAAAATAACATTCTAGCCATGAAAGACAAATAAACAAACTTAGTTTTGGCTATAATGTAAATTACATAATATGTTATAGGTTAGTAAAAAGTGGAATTAGTAAGTTTACAAAGATTCCGTTCAAATAGATAAAGCAACATATTATTAACAGACACCTTATTTAAAAAATATTACTTGAAAAAGCTAGGAGCCTCCTAAATATGTTATAAGCAATAAGATAAAACATACATTACTCTACAATATAAAGGTAAAAGTAAGATAACTGCCAGACCGACTGTGATATATGTGCGGTATCAATAAAGTAAAAGTGTAGTCCATCACATTGACTTATTGTAATTCATCTGGCATTCGTATATTAAAGATTCCACGTGTGCAATGGAAAATAAATGTATAGGTGTCTGGCAAATTGCCAGTGATGACGTTGTATGGAAGGTGATACAGGTAAGCCGCTTGTCTGCCAAGTGTTAATGAACTTATGAGTGCGAACACCTTAGATTTTGTTGTTTGATATGCCGCCACGTGGTGTCACTAATATTGTGATGGGGCAAGGTAAATGACTTCACTGCCACGGCTATTTAAGGTGGCATTGTTCTGGGATAGATTTACCACCAAACTATGGGGAATGGATTGCTATGATGTTAAACTTACCCGTAGGTAGAAATAGTTGTATTATTCGTATATTTATTTCGTTATGTTTAATTGAATAACGCTATAGTGTTAAAGTGTGCAATGTTTATGTTTTATGCGTGCAGTTTATATATGTTTGACAGGCCGGTTTGCTTTGTAGTTGCTGATGCAGACTTTTAAGTTGCTGGTCGTGGGTTCGAATCCCATACAGGACAAATATTTGTATGCATGAATATGCATGTTGTTCTGTGTGGATGTAAAGATCTATATAAGTATGTATTAAAAAGTACTATGTGTAGAATTTAACGCTTAATTTGGAATCAGATTGGCCGTGCGTGAAAAATCTGTGGCATTCTAATCACCTGACCACATATAAATATTGATATACATTAAGCTCCTTAACGTGAGATATCGTCGTCAGTAATAATTGATATTAAATATTTGTTGGTAAACTTTGGGTTTACAAAATTCACCTCGCAAACTTTGTATCGAGAGACAACTTTGAACTCTGGAACTTGGTAAAATTGTAAAATGAAAGTTTGTGTTTATCGGTGACATCTTTGGCCCGGTGAAGTTGCTTCAAAAGGACTTAGATGTCACGGGAACGTGAGAGGGATTAATAATTAGGTAACATAATCTTTAGATAACTCGCAAAAAATATAGGCTCTAGGACTTTTTTTTATACACGGCCATTCTGACTCCAAGCTAAGCGGAGCTTGTATTATGGTAACTAGATAGCTCTTACACATATTACTTTTATATACATCCTCATATAGAAAGTCAGGGTCACCAAATACAAAACTAGTCAATAAAATAGATGTGAAGATATAAGGCTAGAACTAATACATAAACAGAGATATTTTTTTAGATTTGAATTTCTTTAACAACACTTTTGTTAAAGAAATTCAATTTGGACATTGACTGAACGTAGATACGTTATAACTTTAAAAAGCCTGTTTAAAAATGATTTTATTTAAACTCATCAGCACGTCTTCGATCAGTCACACGTGACAGGGTGTTTGAAAATGTATGATGATTGACATTCGGGACCAATGTCCCACTAGGAATGAGGAATGCCTTAAAAATAATCTCTTAAACATATAAAAACCAAATATTTTTTAGGTACATCCTTCTCTAAATTACAAAAGCTAAAATATAACCAGATAACTGAAACAGTAGGTACTTTTAAATACAAAGGATAATAACAACTTGTTCTAGCACTCAAATTTTTGCCCTGAGTGGAAATCGAATGACCGTATGATACGCGGCTTTTATGTAAACACCAAACCAATGACCCGTCAAGTATACCTACAATTTGATACAGGAGACTTGTAGGTACGTACTTAGCAATAAATACCAACTGTGAATGTTGCCCTAATTGCAGTCGTAAAATTACTAACGATTCTGTCACAGATTGTCGTACAACTGGTCTCGATGTGCAATTTGGTTCATTATTATGATCATGGCACAAGGCCAGCGTTCTAAAATGTTTCTGCATATATTAGTTATCACTATGCCGTATCGAACACATGGTATCTACGTGTTACAGGATTTTCAGCTTGTACTGTTATTTACTTATTCAACGACAATAGTCTGTAGCCAAAGTCAATTTCAGCCGAATTGACTGTGAAAAGATTTATAAAAGTCTACATTATGTAGACATAATTATATTAGGTAAATATTAAAGGCAAAAGTTTGTGAGTGTGTATGTTTGTTACTTCTTCACGTCTAAAGAGTTAGCTGACATCCTAGATTAATATAGGCTACTTTTTATCTTGGGAAAATTGAAGGACCCCGGGAACGCGGGTGAAATCGCGGGGCAGAAGCTAGTTTTTAATAAATAAGTCTACAAAACATTTTAGTATGAAGTTGGTATAGGATAACAAATCTTGTAAGTATCTTATATGTATATGTGAAATTGCATAAAGTACATTAGACTTAAGTCTACATGCTACCTACTTCATAATGATGAGTGTTATTACAAACATTCAAAGGCAGCTTAATTTGAAAGCTGTTCGTATGACAGAAACCATTACCTACGTTGTTATTTTAACACACAAAAAATATTTTCGTGCAACAAAAACTAGCACAATGAATAAATTGTGTGTACCTAACAAATGTTATAGTTGGTATGTAAAGCACAAATATGCACTGGCAATAGTTTGGAACCGTGTCAAACGCAATGCGAATATTAGTTGTAACACACTAGTTGGTTGGGCTGAGTAACGACTTTGTTTTCGTTGTACGATTTAGGTACATGTGTGGAAATACAGCCAAGTTCATAATCGTTCTCGTGTACTTATATATTGGTATTATAATGGTTCTGAGAAGCCTAAACTAATATTTATTATTAGTAGGTACCTATATGGTATTGTGATGAAACATAGGTATATGTGTGGAAAATATATGAGAAACGAACTTTATTTAATGTATACTGTAGAATCGTCTACTGTTAAGAATAATACAACAAATCAATGATTATAAAAATCTCCGCAGCCATTCTTGAGTTATAAATTATGTACCTAAATGACTCCACCTTGTTAAATATGTATTATGCACCAAATGCACCAATATAGGTATAGATTAGCGACTTCGATTTCGATACGAGATCGAAGCGATTCTGAATTTGCCAAATTAACATTAAAATAAATATTTGTGCATTTTCGGTGACTAGTTCCTGGGTTAAAATCTTCCATCTTCCTTCCTTCAACCTTGCAGTAATTCTGAGAGAAATTCTAGTCGATCAGATGTTCTATTACTGTAATTGAAAGTAGACAAATATATTTTTGTAGACTTTGTAAAAATAAAATGCATGGCTAGACTTCTACTGACTGATTTATCACTATATAAACGTGAGAGTTCTTCGTTATACCTACTTCTAATTTAGCATAACAGAATCAATACTTTTTTTGTTCTGAAATTAAAAAATAAATGTTTTATTATTATTTTTAAACGTAAAATAAATTCTTAAATGTTCCGTTTAAAGTTTACTGCTAACTAGAGACGCTGTGTGGCGCTGCTATCGCGCTTTTCTATTTCTTTGTTCCCGTTTCAACTACAATTGTGTTGATAACATTTATTTGAAAAGAAAATTAAGAAAACTGTCCTTTTACTGTTGGATCTTTCAACATTTAAAGTATGTTAAATTAAATTCAGCTTAAAAGCTTATAATTTTAACCTGTTATGTTCAGGCCACTAGTGTACTTGAAGAACTTTTTACTTTGAATTCATCAAATATACACTAACACTGTTTAATTGCTTTGAAGTTAAATTGAAACGAATTGAAAGACATTACTTAATAGTGCAAATCTTTCTTGTCTAAAGTTTGACCAAGCACGTACCATACTCCACAACAAGTCTTAGTAAATCTGAAAACTAAATGTTGGTAAATCTCTACATAAATACACATGATTTTTGCTGATGTATTTCTATGAGACTTTCATCAAAGTTTTTTTTCGATAGCCGACGTTAGCACTTCCCACACAATTGTTCTATTTAATAAATTTACGACGCTTTTACCCTTGAGAATCCATAAACGACATATTTATACTCCCGTTAGAATCTTTAAAAGCTGCGATATAATATTATACAAAAATATTTAGGTAACTAGATCAAAGAATTCGTATATGAAATATTATTTAACTTAATAATTGTAAAGTAATGTTTATAGGTTTCAATGTTACGTGAAAACTCTCTGATAGACCTTATTCGATTTCAAAAAATCACCAATAAATAGGTAAGCTAAGACTTATTTTGTTCAACCTAAATAATACCTAATGGCGAAACTGAGCCAGCCGTATATGAACTTCGTTGTATAGTTTACGATTTGTTACAGTTTATAAGGTTTACTGACATATCTTAAACAGGCGTGTAAGTTTATTTTTAGCTATAACTGGGATGCATTGCACGAATGCAATACTTGTAAGCTATCGCGTAAACATGGTCATAATTAAATGTTTATATATAGCAAAACTGATATGAATAAACATTTAACAGCACTGTTCCTTTTTATTAAGACCGACATAATCAATGATGGGTCCATGTTTTTATTGAGTGTTAGGTATTTTTTTTTGAAGATACTTTTATATTCAAGGTTATTAATAATACATGTATATTATATTTTTAATTGTTCCTTTAATATTGTTATTGGTGATATTTAATGTAGGTAAACAAATATGTTTTTTGTGAAAATAAAGCAGTTTCAAATTAATTATTTCAAATTAATTATTATCCGTTACTATAAGTACATACAATATTTAGGTTATTAATCAGTAAACAAGTAAAGTACCTTACTCAAATGCCAATGATAAATTTAATATGACTGTCATGTTTTACCACTTTTACGGTATTACGATGGGTTTCAATAGTATAAAGGACATAATTTAGAAAAACTGCATTTTCATCTTCGATAAATAACTGAAGCGAATCCCGTTTATTCTACTAACACAGACTGTAAATTTTAATCAGCTGTAAGCAATAACTCTTAGTCAGATGTTGTTTCGGAAACCTGCATGTTGTACGGAAACTAATAAATTTCGTATATTTGACTTTAAATCAAGGATTAAATAAATTCTGCTTAAAATTCATAATCGGAAGTAATTGGAACCAAATTATTTGGAAATGTATCGAATTTGTTGTTAATATGGCTAGTTGTTGGAATCCTTTGATTGATTATACCTACCCGTTGGGTTAATATTGGTTTTTATTCATGGTTACGTGGAATTATTTTTATTATTACATTGCTAAATTAAGGTTATGTAATTAAAATAATAAAAATTCTTAAAATTTTATCACTAAGTATTAAACCCGCATATTAATGCTTATGAGATTCTATAATACATTTTGACTTTCAGCAAAGAGACGTGCGGGATTGTTATAATTCCAATATTTGGTACAGTAATTTTACAGTGTACTTACGGCCTCATAAAATGAGCAGTTTATAAACATGAAATATAAAACAACGCTCACACTTCTCCATAGATATATCGATGCATAGGATAATGCTGTATGCAAGTATTATCGCCTTAGGAAATCTAACCTATCTCGTAGAACAGAATTTGCCTTTCAAGCTGGCGAGATTTTACCGCAAGGCATGGCATTATTTCGTACAAGTTAGGATCCAGCTAGGCGGGAACCCACCGCAAACAAGCCGGAGCTAAGGGTAATATATATATCTACTATATATAATCGCTATCTTTTAAACGCAAGCAAAAACCGGTAGTGAACCGTTCGCGTGTCCACCGCGATGTAAAATAACCGATTGCGCATCCGATTTATTCCTCGGCGGTCTATATTAGAAACTAGTTGCTCCCCGCGGTTTCACCCGCGTTCCCAAGAGATCTCCAATTTTCCCTGGATAAAAAGTAGCGTATGTCCTTTCTCAGGCTCTAGACTATCTGTGTACCAAATTACATTTAAATAGTAGTTTTAGCGTGAAAGTGAAAAAGACAGACAGAGTTCGCATTTATAATATTAGATAAGATCTTTTAAAAATATATTGTTTAATACTACAAGCTTTCCATTCGTGAGTATGATAAAGCTCTGAACCGGGTTAACAGCCTAGTGTTGGATTCTTGCCTAATGCTCTTGATGGAAGTGATTTTTTCGACATTATGTTTGGATTTGGTAAGATAAATAAATATAGTGGCACATTTTTCGCATGGCCAATCTGGTTTCTTTTTAAGTACATACTTATATAGATATATACATCTAGACACAGAACAAATAGACATGTTCAAGCACATAAATATTTGCCCTGGGTGAGATTTGAACCCGCGACTGGGGCGGCTTGAAAGGCACAGGGTCAACCGTAGGCCAAAACTATGAGTGCAGTGAAAGCGGTTTTCTCTTTTCATGATTTTTGAAATCGTAATGAGTACATTAATTGAAACTTTTATTGAAAATCGATATGCTATAATCCGCGGATAATGGTTTATTGTTTTGTAATTTACATATTAATTTTAATGGCCTAAATGGTTGGCTGCACTTTTGTGATGAAAAACATGTAAAGATGAAATTTAAATTGATTTGTCATAACTACTTTCGTATACTATACAAATGAATATGTTTATTGTTTGTAATTTAGTTATTGATAAGTACATTTTAGATATATGTTGTCTATGTTAGTTCACTAATTAATATTTTGCACAATACATGTTCACTGAAATAAAATATATTTTTATAATTAGGTAGGTATGTCAAATTGCGAGAATAAAGTGCATAGTTTCGTTGAAACTTATTGGTAGGTAATATTGAAAGTCTATGATCGTTGTCACATTAATGTCCAAATTAAAGTAAATCTGCTGAAACTTTGGAACTTTATTCAAAAGAGCTTTTTCTTGATACCAAATGTTAAAGATCACGGTTCAAAGAAAAAAAGTTATTAATTTCCCAACGAACAAAAATTATTTATCTTTTTATCAATTATAGTTTATGCTTCAGGAAAGTTCGGAAAGAAAATGTTGTACCTACCTACCTACTTAGTTCATAAAAGTTTTTATTGGAGATTTAAATTAATGATGATATTAAATTAAAAGTTCTTTTCGCATAGATTTTTTAAACAAACTTGCTACTTTAGTGAATACCTAATAGAAAAACTAGTGGGGGAAATTGTTAGGAAATCAACATTCAAATTACTTTAGTAAGGAGTAGCTTGTAACTCTAAATATACTTTGCTACAAATGTAGCTTATGTTCTAATAAGCCCTAAAGTCCTCTGATTTTAACAAAAATGTCGAACCCATGATTACCAGAAGGACAGACAAACAAATTCTTATTCGATTATTATAATATCTTTAAATAAACGGTTACACCATTTAATTACTTTTTCATGTAAATAACATATGTTACATGACGTTCGTAAGTTCAAACTGTGGATAAAAGCAACTTTATGAGTCCTCGAAAAAGCGATATAAAATGGAAACAAAACTTGGGTTCAGGAACGAACATACATTAGTAACGATCAATTTGCTTCTAATAGTATCTAGAACGTACATAAAAAAATTATCTTGTCTATTGATTGGTTAACGCAAGTATTCAATTTGTATAGTAACTTAAATATAAAAGTTAAATAAATAAAATATTAAATAATACTTAAAATATGTCAGGAAAATCATTTATACATTGTTGTTTGTCTTACAAATGCAAAGTTTTTTTTTCTTTGATATAATTAAAGGAAGAAAAGATGGATTGACCCAAATATTTGTGTTCCACATTTCACGTTTCTAACACAAGCCGATCCGTTCCTAATACCGAAATGCTCTAGTTAATTGTGTTACCAGAACAATTATACTGAGTTTATTTTTAGCGAATAAATGTGCTTTAATCTCTTCCTTTGACCGAGCTTTTTTCTTAAAACTGTTACATTGTTGATTTGTCGTTGACATATTATGATTCCATCAGTCAGTCAGGCAGTCCTGCGGCTACATGCGAGGATTTATTCTTTCTAGAATAGAGTAGATATCCATAGGCTAGGTAAATAATAATTTTTATTCAATTTGAGAATTTAACCTTAGGTACTTACACTCAAAATTACGAACATGCCCTGTGTAAATACTAACTCCATATACTAGTAATAATCTGCTTGTTACATACATATAAGTATAGTAAATACTGTTTTAAAAGTACAACAAAAAGTATAATTCAAACTATTCGACATAAACATTAAAGAAGCATGATTTTAAATTGCTTTGTCTTCAACTGCAGAATGAATAAAATCATCTTTTATTTACAGAATGGCGTCTAAAGGAGAATCAACGAAAACAGAAATAAAAGTGAGTATCCTCATTCGCTCTCAGGAATTCTATCGACCATCTTGAATGTTTAATTTCCGATGACAATAATGGAAATAGACAAACGGTACACGGAGACCTTCGGTAATAAAAATTGGTATTAAAATACAATTTCTATGCGGAAATGGTAATTTACTTAATGGAAAATACTGTATAGTGAATAACTATTAAATACCCTTTGTTACCTTACGTATCTTCATAAAACTGTTTTGACAGGAGGACTATTTAAAATAGAACAAACATTCAATTTTTAATTTGTTTCGCCGCTCGCGCTGTGAGTTTTTTGACTTTTTCACACAATATGTCATATATCTATTTTAAAAGCTGTATGTTACTAGGTTGTAGGTATATAATATGGGTAATATCGATGCGTTTTTGTATCGTTTCCTAAATGTTACGAGCAAAAGTAGCGAAACACTCTCATAAATATTGTAACGAGAAAGTGATGCGAGAGTAAAAGTTTGAATAGAATCCTAATGAACCGTCAAAAATTCAGCTTTAGGTTTTCGTGATTAAAAATTGTTCCCAATTTGTTCTTTAACCTTTAGGTAGAAAAGAAAACTTAGTGATATTTTGGATTAATAATTAGGTAAAATTGTTTCATTGTCCTATTAATATCCCTAAAGATATTGATATATAGGTAGATAGCTAGATAACACTACTGTAAACCAATGAGCAAAAAACAATAGATCTTAATTAAAAGTACTTATATGTCGCAATCTTGCAGGAAAACAATCCATACAACCGATATAAAGATGTATGATTAATTTGTATCAATCACTTCAGTATTGTTATAAAACTTTTATTAAAACTTTCAAAAAGCTCGGCAGCTTCACATGGTGAATTATCGGTTTTGGACGAACTATACCGCAGACCATGCAGTACTGAACTTTATCTTTCACCAAACTTGCGGCTGCGAAGACAATGTGGCTTTGCTAAGGGTGAAGTCTTGGACTGAATTTGCGGGTTTCACTCTAGAAGTAGTTACAGTGAACTAGTGACGTTCTATAAGTATGAACTGAACTGGAATTTAATTACATTGACAAGTTATATACATATGTTAAAAATAAATAATTGAATCATTGTATTATTTGTTAATAAAATTAATTGATGAATTGTTATGGCTTACTCGTAAATACGTATACCTATTTTGTTTTATAAATAGCTACAGATACCTACAAAATTTCGGTGCTTTCTACCATTTTTACTAGGTAGACTAAAACATCTGCCTATGACAGACAATACCTAATATAATACGTGTACCTAATATATCCAATCATAATAAAAAATACCAGAAAACGATCGTTAAAAATAACCCATAAATTTATAGATCATCTATTTGCAAGACAGATAGAAATCATATATTAACATAATGGCTTGCACTATCGAGTATTCGGAACGTTTCTGTATATCCGATTCAGTTGTGAATGCGAGCAATGTCGAAGCAGAAAGTTTTGGTAAGCGGCCAACATTAATAGCAGGGTGATATTTGGACGAGCAACCGCTGTCCGCTGTAAATCTCGGGACAAAGCTGCATTTATACAAATATTTTACATCAACATTAAATCAGCAACATATTCCGAAGATAGCCGTAATAAAATGGAGATAAAATAGCATTTTTTATGTGACGTCAAAACGGACTGACCGTATTCTGTCCGGCTTGTTTTATTAGTTTACGTTACATATTTTATAATATAAAGTTTCCAAATATTATCTGCAAAAAATATATTAAACGAACTAAAATATTAATGAAATATATTTCGATAAAATATCGCGATAGTCAAAAATATGTAGGTTTTCTGTTGACACTTTTAAATCCAGCATGTCCGTTATACCGGCGCCAATTGCTATAAATATATACACGTTACATGTTGTAGGTGTTAATATGACTGCTCACAGAGCAACACGGATGAATGGAACTGTACAATTGCAATAAATAATAATCGCGAAATTGTCGGAAGCTTACATGATGTTGTTTTGACGATTTGCCTAAGACAAATTGTAGACGAGGCGCCCGTTAATATTGGGGTCGGTACCAAAATACATGGCGGCGGCTGAGCAGACGGCAGTAGGCGGCAAGCGGCGCACGCGCCCACCGCGCGCACCTCCTCCCGGATTCAAATGTACCGGCTCATTTACAACACCCGCGCTATATTTAACCGCTGCGACCAGATTAATTTCTGCATGTTCCGTCACAAAAATAAGTGATCCATCTCCAAAACGCTCTAGTGATGTGAAAATTGATATACAACCAGTGCTGTTTGCTTCAGTGTCAGATTTTTATGTGTTGACTGGATAAACACACGTGAGCGCGGGTTCCGAAATTTATTGCAACACAGGAAATAAATATAATAATTTGTGGTGAACATCAGACCTCGTGAGTATATCGTATCTATTTCCTACTATTTGTCAAATTGCCAAAAATGCTCGACGCTTTTAACGTTTTACAAAATTTTTCTTTTTTTTTATTAAGCGTAGATTCGTTAAGTAATAAGTTGAAAATTATTTCAGCAAAATGAATCCACCATCAGCATTACACGGAGCCATGAGCCGGGACCGTAAGCCTTTTACTTACACTCCGGGAGGTCTCGATCTTTCGGAGATTAAGTCGGAGCGTATGGCTAAACGTTTGATGAGGAATGCAATGAACCAAGGGGTGCCAGAGAAACCCATACAAATCATACAATCACCACCGATGCCATCCACTCCCATAGCCGTCCCAAACTACAACTGTTTACCGGTTCAAGTATTCCCAACATTCAATTTACCAGCAAACCCAAAGTCATTGTTGAGAACGAGAAGCACCCCTGATCAACCGAGGGATTTCCCAATACAGAGAGTGCCTCCACCGGCGCAGTTTGTAAACAACTCAAATGCAGGTGGCAGAGAATATCAAGATACTTTTAATAAAAACACACCGACGCCGTACGCACAAATAAACAATAACAGACCAGTTTCGATGTATGAGTATGGTTCGTTGCCAAGCAACGCTCATACATTACCAAGAACAAATTATGGGAGTGACGGTCACACATTGCCTGGTTTACCAGAAATCAGCTATGAAGCAGAATATTTACAAGCCCCTAGGAAAATCAAAACTGGAAATATTAAATTGCCATCGCAATTAATTAAGGAAGAAAAAGTTGCATTGCCAACAAATGGAAATACTAAGACTGTTTGCTCAGACTTACCTTTAGAGCCTCAATTAGAAAAGACTGACTGCACACCTGTTATCTCCAAGCCTATTGAAGACGAGGTTGACACTGATAACAAACAGGTTGAACTAAAATTATTGTACACTTATTATATCTATATTTATATGCTCGTTTACTTTGTTTGTTATACATATTTACTATACAACATTAAAGAAACTTAGAGAAAAATTCTAATGACTTATATATGTTATATCGTGAGTGAATAATATTTTTTTAATGCACGTTTTTGTACACAAACGTCATAAATTTGTAGCAATGTCATATATAAATAGAAACATTTTTAAACTTGCTTAAACATTTCAAGATTAACCCTGTTCCCTTTACTTATTTTTATTTTTTCCGGTTTAAATAACTCATATTTAAATTTTGTTTTAAATATATTAAACTATAGTTATCGCATTTCAGAAAGAAGTAAAAATTGTGAAGAAACAAGTAAAAAAGGAACAAAATGGGGACCAAAATGGAGATGCAGATATAGAGGCAGAATTAACAGTAAAATTACCCACAAAGAAATCCGCTGCGAAGACAGAAACAAAAGTAGAGGTGGTCGAAAAAACTCTTCCCGATGGCTCTATTCAAGAAATTAAAACTACAATAACAAAAACAACTATTGATGGAAAAACAGAAATAACTACCAGAACGGAAACAAAGACTATTCCAAAGGAGGAGGAGGAGGAAGAGGAAGAAGTAGTAGAAGAAGAAGAGGAAGAAAACGGCGAAGCTGTTGAAGAAGTTGAAGATGAAAAAGAACAATTAGTTGAAGAACCAATATCATCAACAATTAAAGAAAATGGCCATGATGATAATATTATAAAAACCGAAGAAAGGTCAGAAACGACTACCACCAAAAAGGTTGTAGTTTTGCAGAATACTGCCAAAGAAGAGCCAAAAGAAGAAGAAGTAGAAGAAGAAGTCGAGGAAGAGGAAGAAATAGAAGAAGAAGCTGAACCCGTGACTGTAGTTATAAAAAAACCAGTGGAAGCAACTCCTGTTCAAGATGATACAAATGAAATCGAAGAAGAGGAAACTGAAGAAGTTGAGGAGGAAACCAAGGTAGATGAAAAAGAAAAAATTGAAATAGAAGAAAATGTAGAAAACATTCAAAGCGTAAACCAAAAAGAAAATGAAGAAGACGAAGCAGAGGTAGAAGAAGAAGAAGTCGATGAAGAGGAAGAAGCTATTGTAGAAAAAGAAGAAGTTAAGACAAAAAAAGAAGAGCCTGCTCAAAAAGACGAGGAAGATGATGTAGAAGTAGCAGAAGAAGAAGCTAAGGAAGAAGAGACGGAGGAAAAAATTGAAAAACTTATTGAGGAGCCAAGTGAAGCAACTGAAAAAGCGAACGAAGAGGAGGAGGTGGAAGAAGAAATCGAAGATGAGAAAGAAGAAGTTGTGGTAGAGAAAGTATTGGCAGAACCAGAAGTCCAACCTAAAGTGGAAAAAGTGGTACAAGTAGTAGTGGAAAAAGAAGAGACAAAACAACCCGACGAGGTCCCACCTACCATTGAAACACCTAGTGTTGCCCCTCAGTTGAGAGAGCCATCAATTCCTCTTGAGAAAGTAGAAGATGTAGAAATCAAGCCAATTGGACTGCCCTCTGAAACGATTACAAAATCACACACAGAAAATACCGAAATAATAACAAGCACCTCACCATTCGGGCCAGTCAGTACACAAACAGAATACAATAAGATTGAAAATATAGTAACAGTGAATAGAACAACAAAAATTTTAGATCATTCTTACGAAAATTTGACTCAACAAGGTATTCCTACGGTTAAAACATATTTTGCACCCGGCAGCCGAGACCGAGTTCTAGCTTCCCCACTACCGTCAAGACCTTATCAACCAGTATACCAACCAGAACCCCAAACAGAAAGGCGACACAGTTTGTTATTAGAACGCCTGAGTATGGAGCGTCAAATGCCGACTGATATTTATCAAAATAATTATCAGTATAGTAACCAAGCTTACGAAGAACAGAAGCAATGTTCGCAAGAACCACAATCTGAAGTCCTGACAGTTAGTAATGTTAAACCTAGTACGATTAAAAATCAAGACTGGTTTCAACAATCTAGGAGGGAAAACATTATTTACAATAACATCGCACCAACTACTCCTGTACCTCCTCCTCCATCAACACCACAGTGGAGTCAACCACAGACAAGGCTGACACCACAGATACAAACACAGCCCCCAGTTGAATCATACATACAGCCACAGCCACAATACCAACCCTCTTACACTGAGAATATTTCTCAAGATAGATCGAACACTTACCAACAAAACACTTACACATCATATACCCCTAAACCTACATGGGCATCTAATTCTATCAACGTAGATCCTCCTCTACAAAGTATTAACACACCAAGCCCACACCCATACATTAGTAAAGACACAACAGATAATTATCAGACATCAACACAACACTATACATCTTCATACGTCCCTCCTCCATGGGAACAAGACTCTAGTTACGTAGCTGACAATTCAAATCAGAATTACTACCAACCACCACCAACTACTTTCACACCTGCAGAAAGTCAATCTTGGAAACCAGCTCCCGTATCTAATAAGTTTTCGAAGCCTACTCCTACAGCTTATATACCACCGGCACCTAACCAATCCTTCGTTAAGCCCGTAAGTAACGTAGAACCTCCTAGATTGCCAGGACGTAAGACCTACTATAGTGAGTACGAAAGGCGTTACATTTCTGTCCCAGAAGCTACATACATACCTGGTGAGACGAAATTCCAGCCGCAGCCGGATCCATCTCCTCAGTACTATTACGATAACAATGAACCAAATGAAGTGATCGAGCATGAGTGGCGTAAAGAGCTTAGGGAGTTTACTGAGAAATCGACTAAAACTGAACAGCAGACGGATCAATCTAATGTAAAGCCCCCATGGGAGGCGGAAGTTAAGTATGCTAAGACTGAGCCTACAGTATATACTCCTACACCTACTTGGAGCCAGACGGTGCGTCCTCGTTCTTGGCGTGAGAAGAGCTATGATGCAGAATATATTGGATCTCAGGAATGGCCTAAAACTAACACTTTGGGACGTGGTCGGCCCTTGAGCTCAACATATGGGAAAACCAATATTGATGCGCCAATACCTGAAAGGACTAGGGGAGTGTCAGTTGACAGATATAATCCGAATTATTACCAGTCACCGATCGCAGCTGAGCATCCTCCAGTGCAGTCTCATACTTTGACGACACCTGCCCCTCATGCGACCTATCACAATCCAAATGTGCCTTCATACCACGCAAGAGCCTCTGCTGAACCTAGGTGAGTAAAATCATATACATATCCCGAAATTATTTCGAGCCTGTGTGTAATCAAGAAGTTAATTAGAGCCTAATCAAATATTGAAATCACGATTGTGAATTCACAAAGGTTGAAAGCAAAACAGATTACAAATTGAACCCTACGTAGCTTCCCGTGTTTTATTTCGCACGTTGAAATTTGAATTTCAGTATTCCTGCCTAGGTACATTTTTTGCGAATTTCTGCTGTCAGAAATTGTACATCCATATAGGTATTTTCTTTTCCAGAAAACTGAATCACAAATCACAATATATACACAAAATTTAATTATATATTCAAATATATTTTATGTTTCAGAGGGCAACCAGTCTACCCACAATCGCGCACATACAGAGAGCCGCAACCGAGCCCTTTCCAGTCAAGATCCTTCAAATACCTTCAATGGATCACTGGGACCGAAGATTAAACTTTACAAATTAGAATAAAATTAATTTTAAGCCATTTGTCGTCTAACTTATGAACATTATTTGCAAGTCATTTTATATACACCGATACGGTTTTGAATGTAATTTATGAGTACAAGGGATATGGTAGGTAGGGCAAAGGTAATAATTTCCTTTGTAATAATCCTAGGATTCTTAATGAATTCGAAGAGATGGTTTAACAAGTGCAAATTACGACCTACCACTTAAATTGCTGAAAGGTTATATGGTTTTTATAATTAATCGAAAGTAACGAAAAGATCGATTGAACGGTATTATTTAAGTAAGCGTCTCCTTAGTTTATATCTTTATCTCATCTGTAATTAATATTCATTTCTTTTTGGTAAAAAATACAATAATTTTTTGCTCTTAAACGGACCTTTTTATACGTACTAAACGCGTGTCGGCAGAATTTCATAAATAATTTATTAATCAACGTATTTATTAATATGTACTGCTGCGCGATGTGATATATCTGATTTGTTCTAACCTAGTCATTGAATAAATGATTGTCGCTAGTCTTAGTATTGTTTATAACATAAAAAAATCATACACCAATGCATTTGCTTCAGTTTTGTACTAATTAGACACTTCAGTAATTTTATGTTGAACATCTGTGAACGATTATTTAAATTTTTATAATGAAAATAAATTCATAAATGTAAATTCTAAATGAGTAGTGTGGTAATGTACTTAGATGCGTGTACTTATGTTACATTGCGCTTTTTTACAAAAAAAAGTGATCTATGTTCATTAGTCCTGTACACTAATATGCTTAAATTAATTTATTTTATGAATATATATATAATATACATCATTCATTTACATTTCAAATGCCGCGTTATTCGGTAACAGGTGTGTGTATAGAAATTATATATTTATTAGTAGGTGCATGGTCCATTAAACTGTAACAATTGTTTCTCCGCCATTTTTATGTTATTTGTGAAAATTATTGTTGAGTTATTTAATAAAATATAAAAGTTTATTGTTGCTTTATTTTATCCTTACCATATAATATATACCTATTTAATTAGTCCATTAAAATATTTTAAATCTTATTTTTAAAATAAGTTTGCTTAAAATAGTAAATAGTTCTAATTTCAGAATTCAAGTAACTATATAATTCTTAATTAAAACGGAAAGTCCTTTAAAAAATACGACGTAGTCACGTATAAAAGCAAATAGGGATGCACGTCTTTAGATCCCCCCTACATTTGGTCGCACCACTCCACTCCCCAGAAACCGTAAAAATCCACACTACAACGAAAACCTCTCTTCCTGCCACCACACCAAACTACTCGAAGCCTTTAACCACGTACCGAGTTTTTATACATTATCCGGCAAATTTAAAATGCACCGAATTAAAACTCCCACAAAAGAGCCGAGAGGGTTATTTAATCTTCCCATCTTTTATATTGTATCTGAGAAACTTAATTCTTGTCTATAAGATTTTATTTCAAACTTCGTCTCGCTGTAATCCCTTAAAACTGATGAATAATATTTTATTGTGGAGTGAGTTTCGATCAGACGGGTAATACAATAGGAATCATAATTAATATCGGCAAACAATTTTAAGGGATGAAAAGCTTTGTATATAGAAGTTAATATATTGTTAGCTCGAGTTGTTGCTCTGTTATTCGAAATCATAATCATAATTGTTAATAGAAATAAGACTCAGAAAGGTCTATTGTTGAATACGTACATAGGTACGAGTAAGTATCTATAATTTCTACGCAACCTAATGAATTTCCATCATAAAATATTTGTTTTGTCGATTAGTCTAAACGTAATATGGGTAGTAGGTAATTAATTACCATTGTAATAAATCAAAACACAATTTTTATAAAGGTTATGTCTGATATATAGTCCTGCTAATATAGGTATATATAAGAGTTCGTATAAGTAATTAATATTTGGTCGCACGGAGTAATATGGGATAAATATACCGAAGGTAGGTAATTTTCCGGACAATGCTTTCGGCTTTATCACTGCTTCAGTTTGTATACTCTATTACAAACTTCTGCGAGGGAATACAACGCGGCGCAGTGTACTCGCGTGGTAGTATAATTATAGACAGAGACAGAGCATCGTCGACCTAATGAATGTCCAAACATCAGTTCATTTACCATAAAAAATAACTACAACACGAACTAATTGTCTCGTATCGCGTGACAATGTAAAAGTGCAATAAACATTTTCACAATGGGCGTGTATCGGATCCGGATCGCGTATTGCGCCCTGGCCCGCCGCCAGACCATCCATCATGCTGCAACCGCACTTGTTATCCAATTATTGCATCGTATTACTGCACAAATATCTATACTTTAACAGACTTCAACAAAGGAGGTTCTCATTTCGATTGTTTTTGTATGTTACGGGATTTCTTTGACAGTTGTGTCAGTTTTAGGTGTATCGTTTTTAATTCTTTCCATATTTGTTGATAGCGGCTTTTTTTGTTTTTGAATACTGTAGAAGAAAATGTATTATTGATTTCGGGGCTTTGACAAATATATTTTTGAGACCATGTTTAAGTAAGTAACAAAACATGTTCAGTTGGTATCTCGTATATAAATTGTAGCGAAAAGCAAATTAATTCTAATTATTCGAATTCCATTCTATTGCTACTCAACAGTTCTGAGCGGACTTAGAGAGCCGAAACTCGATTAAGATTCGATTTCTGCAGCTTATATGTATGTAATATAACAAATGACACGTGAGGATACAAGACCGGAAATAAGGCTATAACGATAGAACGAAAGCAAGTCGCAAAAAACATACGCATAGTATCCAGACACTGCATAAATATGGATAGTTCATATTTCGCAGTACACTGCATGCAACATGAAAACCTAGATACGCGCAGATTTGTGTCCGTCGTTGAATGTAAAATACAATCTACATAGATACCTTGTGTACCTACGTTACAATTTGTGCTGTTGATGACATTCTTTGTTTTAGGATTCTCAATAAAAGTAATAGAGTGCCAATTACTTTGACATGAGAAGACAACTCATAGCTCTCAGTGCTACGATTCTTAGCACGGTATAAGCATCGAATAGATGGCTGTAATTCAATAATAGAAAATATATATTTAGTGAACTAAATACCTCATAAAACTTCAAGGAAAAATTACCTTCTATATAATGTTAATTGCAAAAAAAACAGAACTTTTTTTTCAGCCTATAGGTAGGTACTGTATATTTAATCAAATGAATTTACATTCAAAATAGTAGTATCTACCGTTGGAATACCAGCACATAATTCTGGGAGTACATTTTTGCAATTGCAACCGGTTGTCAGGGTTCTGAGTGACGGCATCCGACGTGACGGGTCAGTTTTGTTTGACGCCAACCCTTTGTATAGCCGAGTACTAACTACCTAGTGCGAGTACTGGGTACTAGGTACTAAGTACTGAGTACCTATTCTAGTCTGTGTGCGTGTCTAAATCTGCTAATCCCGTGACATTTCAGTGGTAGTGCAACACAGGGGTATTAGCGTCATGGTTTGTTTACATGGTGCTGAATTATAAGTTTGTTTGGCTCATTAGTCTGAGGTCTGGTTGTGTGAGCTAGCATTCATATTTTTGTTCAAGTACATTTTACCACCGAAAAAAAATTGACCTGAAAAATCATTCCAGTTTTGTACGCAGAGTTACTATGATATTAAGATTACATAGAAGCAATATTATAGAAGACGGTATGTAATGAAAAAGTATAATAAAATTTGCTTACTTAATAATCATATTCTAGTACATTTTTTATCACAAAATGGAGCGTCACCCCAGAGATTCATATACCCTACATCGAACACCTCTCGTTAGGCGATTACACTTCTAATGTTTTCGATTTTTGCGATAAAAAAAGATAAAGAAAGTGTTCGGTTATCCCCATCCCCGGACAATTTACTGAGGGACATAGAATTTGGAATTTAATATGAGCTTAGAAGTGGCATAGATGTGGCGACACAACCGGGACGTCAACCGAAGAAAAAGGTACAAATACTGATTAATTTGCTAGTTACTCTAGGCTGGATATCGCTTACGTATCAGGATTTTTTTGTAATAAAAAAAAAAGTATACAACGAATTACTTTTAAATAGCTTCATTGACATTTATTAAGTAATAATTGGAAAAAATCGTTTACACTAATGGTGGCTGAACTTGGTCGATGTGACTCCTATAAATTTTATATTTGACACTTCTATATACTTATTTAGATTTCCAGTCAAGAACGGGTCTCCCGTGGTGGTTCGTTATCCTCCACCGAAGGGAGGCCCATTATCATTGAAGAGAAAAGAAATACCGAAAATTGCTCTAATTTATACGTACACGTGTGTATTCTGTTTCGCCTAGAATACGATCGCGTTGATGAAAAATCAATTGAGGTATCAACAAAGGGAATATTTATGTTATGTTAATATTATGTAGGTCATTATTACAGATGGTTAACAAGAGAATTCAACATATCATTTTAACATTTGGCATGTCTACTATCTTTTATTTATTTTGTTAAAACTTGTACGTAACTCAAACTACTCTATGGGTATTCCATATGAATGGTCCGTAGCTTAGGCTTTGCTTTCCCTGGAATTTTGATGCTCGACGCATGGCGTCTTGTCACATAATTATGCCGTAATGGCCGGAAAACTTAGTGAACGAGAATATTGTATAAAGGCTTAAAATAGCATAATCCAGAACATAAGCTATCTATTAAATTCTATATTCCGACTATATATGTACCTATGTTGAGCAATTATTCGGCTAATATTAACCCAAAAGTTCACATAAAATAATTAAGCTACTTTTTAATGATCTGAAATTCTTCTAAAATAAACAAATATCCTGGGGTATTTTACACACAGCGCCATTCGGATTCCAAAGCTTCAAAGTGAGCTTGTGTTATGGTAACCTTAAAGCTGATATATTACATATACTACGTAAATATAGTAGGTTTTCAGTTAAGATTACCTAAGTTAGTCGATAACTAGGTACCTACATTAGACCAACTAAATCTAAAACTCTCTGAATGTCATACAATAGACCCTTCCGACCCTCGGGGACCACCTCCGAATATTTATGGGAATCAAAAGATACGAGTTCGTTTTCTTCTTCCATAGAACTAGGGATGGGAGGTAACAGGTTTTTGTCATCGATAAGTAATTTAATGCTGAATATTTTTTGTTATGATGCCTTTCATTTCTAGAGGCCACAAGCAGACATATTTAAATGTTACGGAAAACCTATCATCACATGCGTTACAACATATTATAGCTGTATTATCATTTTGAAACCTATAAAAGTTTCGAGCAATTCAATAGCTATATAAAGCTAATACAGTAGTAGGTATATATCTGAATATACTTATTTACATTTATGGGATTTGCATAGGGTTCGCAACAGAGTAAGTCAACACCTTTCAAAATTAATATATTTTTAAGTGCATGTATTGACATGAGCATTGGCTCACTATCGATATAACTCACATCACTAGAACCGTTTGTGCGACAATATTCCACTGCTTACCTGACTCAGAATCTCATTGTTGACATTAAAAGGCTGTGATTTATTTGGGTTTACTTCCAAAATTCGATCAGGGGTTTTGTTTATCATTTCTAAACTTAAAAAAGTATAGAGGAATGGCTTGAGATGCTGAATGTTAAGGAATATCTGGAGTAGAGCAATAATGAAACCGAATTGCCCCTGTACTTTATTAATTTGAATAACCTATCGTGTAATCTTGTAAGAAAGAGCGAGACACATTTAATACAGATAATTTATGCATCAAATACGAATAGAAACAAAAGTCAATCAAATACAATTATATCTTGATAATGATATTTTCCATGTACAAATGAAAATGCATTTATTTGTACATGGAAAAGACAATAATCGTCTTAAGAAAGAACTTTTGTTCCGAAACTGCAAGTGAACTTACACAGCGCGGGCTTTATGCGAATTTCAGGAAGCTTCCGCGTAAACTTTTTTGTTTTTATGATTTCAGGTGATTGCGTACTTTTCTTTGTTGTTGGAGCTTTTACACGTGATAAATTTTGTGTGGGTGTTATGTACAAGTTGTATCATGTCTATAAAAGCTTGAACTGCATTGGATGTGTTTTAAGGAAGGTCGAATTTATTGTTGTTCTACATAAATGATTGTTGCAAGTATTTAAACATATAGGAAACCTTTTTCTTGGAAAATATAGGTTTTTCAACCATGGTCCAAATTGCATTAATTGCTATAGCAAGCTACTATAAGCTACATAGATTACTACTTATAAGTAGTAATCTATGTAGCTTATAGTATAAATTAAAAAATATCTTCGTATCTAAATTAGCATTCTGTCTAAGGGGATTCCAAAAGTTCTAAATCTGGATTGAAAGACAAAATATGGGAAAAGTACCTTTTTTCATTTAAACCAAAAATGTATATAAATTATCATCTAAGTCTTATACATATTAGGAGCTTTCTATAAGCGACAATTTAGTAAAATCTATGTGTGTGATGTTGAGATTGTTCAGGCGTGAGCGGATAACGAGCAAACTTTGACTGTTATTAATTTAATGGAATAAACGGGAACATAATAATATGCTAATCTTTTTGGATACATTATAAAAATGTTAGGTGGGTATGTCGATTAAGTACTTCGTTTTAGTTGGTTTTTCAATACCTACACAATTATATAATCTTACAGTACATACGTATCCTGGGAAAATTGAAGGTCCCTCGGAAACGCGGGTAGTCACTTGTGATATATATTTAATAACTATATTTTTAGGAAAAAATCGATTCAAGCTATTCTGAAGCGTAGAACATCAATCTAACCTATCTCTGCTGGGTTGTGTTACATGTCATTAATTTGCAAGAGCACCCCTACTGGCACCCCACACCCCCACACCCACTGCAACAACATCGTTGCACTGGACACTATTTGTTAAACTACTCTACACAAGTAACGTTTAAAATTATCGTCATAGGTAAGTGTGTCCAAAACATTGAAAATAGGCCTTAAGAGGTTCTAGCTTAATGATTAGGCTATATCAAAGACCATATAACCACTTGACTGCGCATACAGTGCCCCGACGCTCGAAAACTATGAGTATTTTGTCGCTTATAAGTAGGCGGAGCTACAAGTAACCATTCTAGTTGTGTCCAAGTGCTAGACATGTGAACACGCAAAATTATTTAAAAAAATTATATCTTTTTATATAATTATAACGCATCAAAATGCCTTCATGCGCTGTGAAATGGTGTGGGAAACATTCCAAGACATCTAGTTTCAAAAAGGATGGCATAACTTTTCACCGATAAGTAAACATTAAGAAATAAATTTTTGATTTAATCAAATAATGTGCGACCGCGGGGGTCTCATTAAAATGGTTGGCTGCATGAAAGAGCACACTGTAGAATCCCGCGTTGATGTCTTTTGGAAAAGTCTCGTTCTTTCATTAGGCAATCCCAATGCTTCTATCCCTTTCTTTTCCTTTGTATATTTATCGTAAAAATCTGTAAAACACTTCGATTTTTTTTTGTGATTTATTGATTTTGAGTAAATATTATTTTATACGATTATATTACAATCTTTTTAATGCATTAATCCTTTTTATCGATATCGACTAGTTTCCCGTAATAAAGTAGAACAGCCCTAACAATGTCATACCTATGCAAGTTGACCTTGAACTGACCAATTGTAGCCGCGCGTGCTTCCTCGTCCCCCGGCCCGCAGTAGTGAATCGTGTTCTTAGAAGAAATCGGCCTATAAGCTCTCTAGGGGGTATATACTCTATGGGCTATATTGATAAAAGCATAAATAGATTATAACAGTTAAATGGGTGTAACTATTGAATATTGTAACTCTGTCATCGCGCAGCATGCGCGCGCGCATTGATATGAGTGGAGCGGCGACAGGGCTGCGGGGGCGGGAGACAAGCACGAGGGGTGCACACTAGTGTAATACCATGTGAAAACAATTAATAAACGACTTAATCTTAGTCATAATAAACCAGTAATACCAAATCATTGTAACAATCCATAATAAACCTTATAACATTGTAATAGTAATGCAATTCCATTATCAGTCAGTGACGTGAAACAGCTTGGCTATATCGGCGATATTCAACGGTAATTGCATGCTTACAAAGTCACAGTTGCTATCAGTTAGGATATAGGAAGTAATACAAACTTTCAACATTACCGGCACAATCATAAAAAGGAATTATAACTGGCTACGTGGAAACATCTGGGAAGGGAAGGAAACAATTGGTAAGAAACAATAATGATTTTCTTTCTGTCGTTTCCTTTAGGTAAAAGCATAAGTTACAAGGAGTGTGTAATTGTTTATTTTAGTTATGATCTTCTGGTATATTGTATCGTTATTTTGTATTGATAGGTTTTCTCCAAGTTTTTAGAGTTTATGTGCGACCTTCAGACTATGAACAGTAATTTGAAAAAGTTTAGTCGAACATTGTCGAAGTCAGTTATTCGATAAACATGTAGTCGACAATAGTAAAAAATATTCATGAGGGCAATAATGTATCATGGTACCTATATGACAGTAAATATTTTTACATTTCGGGAATAGTCCGAAAATGGACAAAAGCTTTAGTTCCATAAAAAACGGACGCAATAGTAAATAGCGCAGAGTGCGAGTACTAATTACACTCATAACGGCACGATTTCGTTGTTCTCTATCCAACAAAATAAGATTTCCTGTTTAAATGTGTAAATAAAGTTAATTTATAGTACTTTACATGGCGGCTAAAGAATAAAACCAACGACGTGCAATACAAGCACGTAAAACAATGAGTAAAAAAGTGTCGTGATTAAAAAATTGTTGTGGAAAAAATTCACGTACGAAAAGACCTTTATTATACAAAAGTTGGTGGCAAATGAAGTATAAAGCGAAAAGGAGCGAATTAGGACGAAACGAAATGCGGGGTACAGTCGGGTAACTTGTGAAAATTTCGTTTCGGTCTTGGACACAAAAATAGTTAACAGAATTAAGCTGAGTGAGCGTGAGTGGAATTCTGACGAGTTTCTAATGAAGCGTCCACAGTCTGCGTCCCGGGTTCGTTATATGAGCTGTAGTGGGATGAAAAATAACAACCGCGCGATGCGGATGGACGCGGCGAGGAATGGCGGTCGTGCCGCGGCGATAGCAGGCTAAACGTAATCTAAGTAGCGATGGCTAAGCGACTTTCGTGCGGTCACCAATCTCTTTATTTTATTCAGTCAACTAGGTTGAGCGGCTTCTCTTTTTGAATATGTGATTATACTTTTATGCTAATGATCTAAATTGCCGTGACTGAAAATGTTCGTTGTTGAATTTTAAATTTACATGGTTACCATAATGTTATTATTTTTGTTTTTTTTTGCAAAATGTATCTATCTCATTGGAAGACAGTAGGCATACAGCCCACCTACTGTATCATAGTTTTTTAACAGACTCCGAAAAGGAGGAGGTTATCAATAAATCAATGCATGAATGATTTTGTATGTATGTACGATAAATCCATTAATTTTATAGGTCGCTATGGAAATATAAAAAATCCGTGTTCGTAAGTTAGTCGATTGATATAAACTTAAAAAGATTCTTTTGTTATTCTTACGCCTCAATTCATTCAAAACGAACGTAGATAAGTAGGTACATATGAGACCTTTTCCACCCCCATTTGACTCTTGTTATCTTGTATCACTAATGAAAAACAGCGCAAAGGGCGAATATGCATATTAAAATACATTGGAGCACTATGGCGGGCAAATCACAAAATCTGTTTGTGTTGCAGTTGGAGTAACTTTTTGTAATTCACACACCGGCGATCGCTGGGAAGTGTAAAGTGGAAAGTGACACATCAAAGTGACGCGCAATAAAGCGTTTCATTGGAGATGGAAAATCTACGTTGAAATACGCCGGTCGCTCGGACAGTGCAGCGGCGATGTGCTGATAATTATGTGTTTCAGAGTTACGTAGCACTCTATGTAACTCTACTCTCGACTCTACGGCTCTCTAACTACGATTGGAATGTAAAACAGGTGTCTTTGTGGTAGGTAATCGGTACATATTTATTAGGAGTTAAGAGTTAGTGATATAAATAAAAGTTAAGTTACATAAAAGTAGGTAGGTTTTAGGTATTTTTGAGGGAGTTATACACGTACTTGTAAAGGGTATCATGGTTTTATGTATTTGTAAGATAAAGTGGCACCTTAATATTCTCAATACTATAAAAAAATAAAGGCTCGACAAGTTTAATTGTGTTAGAAAAACAAATCAAATTAAGTAAATTAATTGTAACATGCATATATAAAACACAAATCGATCGTTATATCGTATTGTAGGTTAACTAAACAATACAAGAACTAATCGTAACTTTTAGTTAGTTGGGCAAACTGGTAGAAATCAGCTATCGCCTCTTAGGGCGTAACTTTTGATTAGCACAGTCGATGGTCGATGGTCCAATCTCGACGTAGAATAGATAGATACAGAAACAACAATCTTCTGAAGACTATTTACCTCAAATTCTGACATTACTACCTAGATGTAGTATTAGATGTAGTAATTGCAGATGTTAAACTAGATGTCTCGTTAAATTGGATCTCTCGAGTACATATTTGTTTAAAAATGCGATTACTTCTTCTCACGATCAGATTAAATATTGCTATTAGGAAATATTTTAAATAAAATGATGCAATTAGTATATCTTTATATAAGTATCCTATCTATCTATCCTATATGTCCTATATTAGAAGATAACTTCTAATATGTACCTAGGTACCTTGGGTATTTTAATAGAGGAATTTATTCCCAAAATAAACATCCACGGATTAATAAAAAAAAAATACAGTTTACTAAAACTTCTGAGTCCCCATTTCGCGTCGTTCTGAAACATGAAAGAAAGGGACAGATGATGATATACCGTCTCGCTCTTACACGGAAACACAATCCGTTTACGAATACACACGTCTGCATGTACGTATTATATGCAGTGAGACTTCACAATCTTATGTTGTTTTGTTTGTTTGTTTATTGGTGCTCACCGGCCGGTAAATAAACTAGATTTGTACAACTCAATTACACTTGCAAGGTAATGGGACGGGATCGTTTCATATAAGCATATTGGACCGAGAGCCCACGACGGCCAAACCTTCATTATTATTGAAGCGATAGATGACAAGATTCTCAAGTTATCTCGAAGAAAATATCAACAAATTGAGCTTATACTTTAACGAAACTAAGATACTATTTTATACACCTTGACTACTTGTTATCTGCCGTAACCTCAATCGAAACTCCATAGTCGCGGGTTTTTTTACCTGTGTGGGAGACATACACAGATAATCTTCAGCTTTTATAAAATAACGAAGGTTTGGGAGTCGTGGGCTCTCCCTCTATATGGCTTTATTGTTATTGTGCTTTCTCTAGTTACATATGCCCCTGAAAACAGGTAAAACCGTGTATCAATATTTGTGCCCAACAAAAATCATACAAACATTAATAGTAATGTTTGTATGATTTTTGTTGGGCACAAATATTGATACACGGTTTTACCTGTTTTCAGGGGTAAATGTGTGTTAATTTAGGCAATTATTTTTCTGGGACTTTAATTACTAGGTTAGGTACCTAGTAATTAAAGTCCCATTTAATATTTACTTTCGATAAAACTAACATCAAAGCAATGTAAAAAAATGTCCTAATGGGTGATAGAATTGAATTCACCACCGCACTGCCTGGCCTGTTAGGAATATATATTTCTATTTGTATAACAAGTTTCATGTAAATCCTTTCAGTCTTTTACGCGCGATTATATTACAAACTTTGAAACAAGAACATTGCAACTTTCAGATGATGAACACAACTCATTTAATGGTCACTTATAAGAATTAAAAGAAGGGCATTACCTAATTGTTAAAAAAATATAACCATATAGGTAAAAAATCTTTTGAAGTAATAATAAGTGCCATTAACCCTTCAATGATATCAAACGGGATACGTCCAACTACGGTCTTTCTGACCCGCTCTTAATCTCGCCAATCAACTAATGTGCTCAGTGTACCGAAATAAATGGCAGAATCCTCTGTTACGGACCAACGCACTTACGGCTTAGTGCCCTCCCCACCACTTACCCAAGAGAATTACGTACTACCCTCGTAATTTTATATAATACGAGAAAAATTTACAATCCAAACGACATATGTAGGTATACCTAACATAAGATACCTCAGGGATACATGCGCAAACATTAATACAAGGTATCTCATAAACATATTATTACAATATTCCCTGCCACATAAATACAAGATTTATTCATTTTAATCTCATTCAAGCGACCGGAGAATTCGATTGAGTGAACGCAATTTCGACAGCCCGGTTGGCTTTGTGGTTAGTGACCCTGACTTTCAAGCCGCGGGTCGTGGGTTCGATTCCCACCCAGGACAAACATTTGTATGCATGAATATGTCTGTTTGTCCTGTGTCTGGATGTAAATATCTATATAAGTATGTATTTAAAAGTAGTATATGTAGTATATCAGCTATCTGGTTACCATAACACAAGCTCACTTTGAAGCTTACTTTGGAATCAGATTGGCCGTGTGTGAAAAATGTCCCAGGAAAAAAAAAAAAAAAAAAAAAAAAATTATTTGAAAAATGTAATATCCCACTGGACGCAAAAACCGCCCTCAAAATGATAAATCAAAAACGAAATGTAATAAACAAAAAAAATAACACAGCGGGTGGGGCGAGGGCGCTACCGTATGATTATCGAAATATTACGTATTAGCTCCCCTAATCTCATTATTGCAATAAATGAGTAATTTTACTATTACTATTTGTCACGTCACCCTTCGTGTTGACGTTTATGTTTATTTCATACACAGAGAAACACGTTACAAAACATGTGTTCGAAAATCGAGGGCGGGTCCCGAGGGATTTTTGGTTATTAGTGATACCACACATCGATGCCTCCACGGTCAATCGAAATGAGAACTTTATTGAAGCCGCGAATCTCGTAGCAAATTTGACCGATCCCGAATCGGCTTGAACGCTCATCAAACGGTGATGATATGTCTCGTGACGGCTTCAAAATGAGAAATCCCGACTTATATTGTTCTAAGACCCAATACGCTTGGGGTCTTCATTGAAATCCTCGTTGAGCTCAAAGGGTTTATTGCCGATTGGCTATAGGTCCTAGCTTCGCGAACGGCCGGAGGTGATCGGGGCTGTAAAAATCTTTACGACAAATAAAACTACAGCAGCGTCGGGGTTAAGTGTGATTAGGATATACAGGGTGTTTGTTCGACTAAGCTATATAAACTAGTGATGACAACAATATTCAAATACTTCAGTCATTAGTTAGTCATCCTAATTTATTCCAGATAAAAGTTAAAAGCAGGTTGTCAGGCTTTTAAGTACTCTCTTACTGATGTTGTTAATTTAAAAATGGATGAATTTTTAAGCGTCATGAAATAGGTCTCGAACAGCGAAGATTTTCATCTACATAATCTGTATAATTCTTAAAAATAGTTTATATTTAAATATAGGTTTTTTTACAGCACCCAATAGTTTGTAATACAATATTAATGTAATACAAATATTTTGAAGACTTATATTTTTATAGAACTATTTATTATATGGTCATATAGATAAGAATTTTCAAAGATAATTTCTGTATCAACAGCTCATCACTATCAGTTTTAATAAAGTCAGAGGTGGGACACACGTGCTTGAACTGTACCCTCACGATCGTTTGTCGGTGTTTTTCCCACTGAGCCATCATGGCATTTTTAACAAACAGGGTGTTAATATAATTGATGTAATTTTAATAATGAACCAGAAATAGTAGGTACGGAGCGAAGAAAAAAGCTAACTTGTGACGAAGACAAATGTTCGCAGGAAACTTCCGCTCGCCGTCACCCACAATAAAACGAATAAAACTTGAATATAAACTGTGAAGTCGAAGGCATTTTAATTTATTTAAGGTTCAGTATAGTTTGCATTATAAATTGTATATTAAATATGTCTATGTTTGTATTTCTATTATTTCTGTTTTCTATTGTTTTCAATTTGGAAAAAAAAAACATCAAGATACATTTATAGTGTGTTTGTAAATGTTATGTATGTTTAAATTAATGGTATTATAACTTTGTGATTGACTTATAACAGCAACTCAAAATCTATTGTTGTACTAAAAAACCTAAGCATTTATAAATGTTCTTTCAATGTTTTTATTCCCCATGTTAATAAGTACTGTGTTCGAACACGGTTGCAAAAAAGCTATACGCTCTCGTTATTATAAACAAAAGCTCGTAAAGTTAAAGCGCAACGGTTAAACTGTAGCATCGAGCTATATCAATGAAGGTTCACAACTTTTTCGATAAACGGACTCCTAATAACGGAAGGTGGAGCTAAAATAATTTACGAGTGTAAAAGAGAGGTACAACTTTGCGAAATGTTGTTCCCGTGTCGGTGTCCCGTAAATCTCTATATACCTACATTTAATGTTGTTTGTCCGACTTTGTGTCAATGTTGATTATGTTCCTTTTGGTGAGGTGTGTTACAGGTTCCACGAATATCGTTGAATTGCATTGCACTAGAACTAACCGTCTCTTTTGCAGTAGTGTTTAAAGTGTATACGTACAGAAAGAATTTTATGTGTACTCATTTTTTACTCTTAACTGACCAGTTGGTCAGTAGAGACCCTAACATACAAACTTTTGGTCTTGGTTTCGACTCCCACCCAGATCAAACATTTGCACGCATGAACATATCATATACAGTTGCTCCCTTTTTTACAGGTTTTACAAACAATATGATTGTTCTATGTCTAGATGAAAATGCTATATAAGTATGTGTAATAGTAGTATATGTAATGTATCAGCTATCTGGTTACCGTTACACAAGCTCTGCTTAGTATAGAATCGGATTGGCCATGTATAAAGAAATGCTCCGATTAATATTATTCTTAAATACGAAAATAGCCGAAGTACATCAAATGAATCGTAGCTCTGTAATGTGAGATTTTAAATATTTATTACTGAGCCTTTAAAATAATCTTCTTAATACTAAAAATGTTATGATAACTTGAAGTTGTCTGAAAAAAATTAAATTGTCCTGAAACTTATAAAAAGTTTGTACAATAGACAATTAGGCGAAATAATTTGGCATTTCAGGCTCGTGACCTTTACGATTTACCTACAAGGACTTTTATTTTTAAAATTAAAGTCGCCCTAATTGGCAGTATTTTGAAATAGAAACAAAATATTAAGATAATTTACACTTTGTTTTAGACACAGTGCACACTAAATAATCAAGAGAGATAATGAGAATAGTGTTTAATTTATTTTTATTATATCAACAGGAATACAAATAATATAGTCAAATAAGTTCACAACAAGGGAATCTTTATTTTAAAACATTTATATATGCCCTAAAAACGTTCGCGTTCTGTAGTACGATTGATTGTATATATACAAGGAGTAAATATTACTGTAATATTACTGTATGTTGCGTGCAAGAATATTTATACCCTTTTCTCTTGCTACACGATCCTTGAAATTTTATTTAACTTTGAAAAACAATTCGAAACAACGAGTAGTTATTTTACCTGTCGCACAATCGTTGTTTGCTCAATTCGTCCCAGAAAAACAACCATGTTCGAAGTTACGCATCGACCTTTTATCTCGGATTGTTTCAGCGGAAAATACCCCGCTCCCGTATTCATTTGCATTCTATCTATTTGATACTGAGCATCTGTCCCACTCTGCCCTGCCCTGTTTGTAAAGGACGCAGTATTTTTTTGTTTTAATACGTGTGAGAGTAAAATAGCGGTGGCCTACTTAAAGTGCAAAGACTAGAATACTTAATTGAGGGAAATTTTCGCGCGTAACGTAAACAGTGCAATGTTTATGCGTAGACCATTATGCAATATACTAGCTTCTGCCAGCGACTTCGTTCGCGTGGAATAGTTATTTGGGTTAACTCTAACTTTATTCCGCGACTTCGTTTACGTAGAAGGTTAGTATCTAGCAGAGCTAACTGGTGCCACTGGCCTCGCGCCCTCGCCCGCGTGCAGTACGCGATAATTAAGTATTTGCTGCAATTGTATTTTAAATTTGCGATATCTCCTAAGATATTCATTGAAATCGAATGATGTAAATGGCAATTTTGTTTAAAATTTAATACTTGTGATGAATAACGTATTTATTTGGATAAGGATTAATATCATCTTTATAAAAACACCTTCACAAATAATGCTTTATTTTAAAACAAATTTGGTAAGTATAAAAATGGTTATACTGAGCCAACCTTAAATCTTTCAAATAAAAAAAATATAATTTTAATCGCTTCGCCCAGTCGAAAGTTATGAGGCGCAATGGCTTATTTCATCTATAATTTTGGTGATTATTTTCGATTTCTATAATTTTTTTTTATTGAATAGGTAATAATGTAAACTTTTTTACATTAGGAATTAGTGAGAGTATTAAAAACGTAAGAGTAAACAAATATAATCAGAATGCTCCAAACTGCTAAGCTATCAGGAGTTACACGTGTTATTGTCAGTCAACCATAAAAGATAGAAAGATGCGGGATATTTTTTTGACAATTTTATGTAGAATATTTCCGTCATACATGATTTCTATGTAACTTTAACCATTAAGGCTGCACACACGACGGAAGCTTAAAAAATGGAGTAATTTCTCCCGTTTTCCCAAAATTTCCCTTCACTACTCTGCTCCTATTGCTTGTAGCGTGATGAAAAGTATCCTATAACCTGCCCAGGAGTATGAAAAATAATTGTACCAAGTTTCGTTAAAATCCGTCCAGTAGTTTTTGTTTCTATTAGGAACATACAGACAGACAGACAGACAGACAGACAGACAGACAGACAGACAGACAGACAGACAAAAATTTTACTGATTGCATTTTTGGCATCAGTATCGATTACTAATCACCCCCTGATAGTTATTTTGAAAATATATTTCATGTACAGAATTGACCTCTCTACAGATTTATTATAAGTATAGATGATGAGGACGTGATAAAAAAAAACAATGTAAAAAATAACCATATATATTTATTTAAAACATAGGTAAGTTATACCAAACTTTAATGAATCCAAAACCATTAAAATCATCTTTCATATCACATCGAATATCATATTTTAGATTATTAAGTTAAGCAAACAAAAATCTTACGAGCTTTGGAGATTTTAAAAGGGGTTTTACTTAGTAAGATTAGGATCCTTACAAGCCAAGGTTTAGTCCCAACATCTATTAAATAACACATTTTTTAGTCTGGAAATTTTAAAACATAGCTGTAATCATAAATACTAACATGCATTATATGTATTTACTTGCTTTGTTTATTAGGAATAGCTAGCAATTTCACCGGCTTAATTTTGATACTTTAATAATTACCTCCGTTTTTTGCTCTCGAATATTCATAAGATAAGCATATTCATAAGATAAGCATATTTGAAGCCGTGGTAGCTCAGTTGGGAATGCACCGACTCACGATCACGAGGGTGCAGGTTCAAATCCCTGGCCCGTACCTCTGAGTTTATAAAAACTTATGTACGGATTCACACCACTGGCTTTCGGTGAAGGAAAACATCGTGAGGAAACCTGCATGCCCGAGATGTCACAATCAAAGGCATGTGAAGTCCGCCAATCCGCACTAGGCCCGCGTGGTGGACTATGGCCTACACCCCCTCGATGTTAGGGGAGGCTCGAGCTCCTTGGTGGACACGTATATGAGCTGATGATGAAAGCATATTTCAAAACAAATATTCCTCTATCGCGAGTGACCACATAGGTAAAGAATTGTGCCATTAGGCTGAAAAATTGCTTACCTTGCTCATGACGTTTGTAGTAAAGAAAACCGAATATAAAACGGTCTGTATAAATCGTCGTAGCTTGTGCGATATTGTTGGGGGAAAGGGACCCAACATATACTTTCATTGCTGTACCTTCGTTTTATGAGATAGTTGTTAGATAATGTCCCTTGTATCGTTTAGCATTTGAATGGTTATTTCGTTTCATAGGCTTTTTTAGGATCTCATATCAAAATGGTTAAAAGGAACCTTTATGTAATAACTAAAGTCTTCACTGTCTAGTATATGAATTTATTTTTATATTTATCTGAAGATAACTTTATTCGTTATGAAAATAGGGTCTAAAATACTAAAGCATTTTTTTCAGGGATCACTAATTTTAATACAGTTTCCCTCTAACAAGGTATTATGTATTCCGTCACCGTACCTCAGTGACATTTGCAACCACTCAAACACTTCAGGCGGAGGCAGCAAATCTGTCAGGAACCATCAAATAAATGTTGGCGCAATTTGAATAAACGACTACGTAAGGAATTCAGGCTTAGATTTAAAATGATCTTTAGGAGCTGTTATTCAGATTCTCTCTTCTTTAATAGTATATAATTTGTTTAAAGTTTTGCGAGTAAATTATGTTATTACTCTAATCAATCGTTATATAACAAAAAAAAATATTTATATACGCTTATAAAACAAATATATGTGTACGATTATGCAATGCCAAAAGTGTTTCAATAAAATTTAAAAATCAAATATCTCCGATTGTAGTATATCCATGATTTCATTCCATTTTTATCTAAAGTTCAAAATCTATGAATTGAAAACCAACATTAAGTTTCGAAAGCTTTTCCCGGTGAACGCATTCGGTAAAGTTTTGTTAGCCTTGTCGCAAGTCATAGCATAATCTCGTGAACGCCGCGAGCCGTGCGGTAAGCTAATGCATTTGTTTGAAAGCTTTTACACTTTCATACTAGAAATATTGAGCTGCATTATATAATCCAATTTATATCACACGATCTATAGTCATTTAAGAACGAACTTTGCATATTGTATGGGAACTAGCGTTTCTGAAGATATCTTTTATAAGCGTTATGAAAGATATTATCTTCTAGGGTTCATAGGCAGCTATTTACTAGATAGCGAACGGTTGACATATCCTTGGGATAAAAAAAAACAAGTTCATCATGATCAAAGATAGCTACCACAGTTTAAATGTATTAAAACCTTATTATGTTATTTAAATTATGACACGTTCTAAAAAGGTCTTTTACAAATTTTAATGTTAGTACATACAAAGGCGGCTTAAATCAATGATTACAACACGCGTGTGGATATTACGAGGCATCTCTCTGGGGAACACCCTTCGGCCCGCATAATTTGTTACTCAAATTACAATGTTGCTACGACAATAAAATGTTTGGGACATACGAGAAAAATTAAAAAGTTCCACGCGCCCGACGTGATTGAAATTCGCAGGTCAAGGTCGGGCAGATGGAGTGCGATTGGAATTTATCAATGGCTAATCCACATAATACATAATTTATTTTGATTCTGATCGTGAGTGTTTTCTATTTTCTCTAGCACGTAAACGGTCATGAATGTTTTATATATTAGATTAATTCCTACGTTAATACAAAAAGATGTTTAGTTTCTTGATAAATGCTATACACATCTATTTATTAGTGTTCATGTTAGAAAGCTAGATAATGAATGCAGAATAAGTACACTTACTGAATAAATAAATAATAACTGTTTGTTTGATCCGTTATCTAAACTAACAATAAATCGATTATTTACGCCAAAGCTTAACCTACTTCACAATAAAGGCGTAAAATTGCTTCAAAGTGACATTGTGTACAAATATGGTATACTAAATTGTAGGATGATGTAGCCAAAGTTATTTCGTAGGAAACTGGAAAAAGCATAAATTTCTAATTGGACAGAATTTGCCAGGTGTTTAAGGAAGGTCCTACACAATTTAATACATGACCGTCATGCTATTTTTTTTAACTCCGTAACAAGATCACTGTAAGATGGTAAATAATAAATAGTATTTTTTCTGTAGAACCAATAAGGTTAGAATATATTCCAAGTAAATAATAGAGCCTAATTCAGTGATACCATCTTTGTATCACACCACTCACGTCTCGTAACAGACTATAATCGTTTATTTTCCGCTGATTGAATATAAAGCCTTAACGTACAGAAATCCATTTTCATGAAAATCCCTCTTTGGCTGAGCGTTTTTATTGGTAGACACAAAATAAACAGACGGAGTGTTATTTATTTATTTAACTTTGGCTCAGGCTTAATCGTAAACAAGTTGAATGATATTTATTGAAAAATATTGACTTTCATACATAATATCATCTATATCATACATAATCTATATCATTATGATATAGATACTACGATAGAAATTGTAGACGCTCTACGTCGTAGCGAACGCTACGTAATTAGCATTATAGCAATTCTATAAAATGAATTTGATTTATCAAAATAAAGTACGGTCGAAGCAAGGAAACATAGAAGGGTAAGGACTAGGTTGAAGAATGTGGTATCACCAGTCAAACATCCATTTAATATAAGGTTTTTTTTTGTAAGGTTTAGTTTATCAGAATTTATTTAACACCTCTTCAAAATTTCACGTTTTCAGTAAGTACATAACGACCTAAAAGGACCTAGCGCAAGAAATTCGTGTTATTTATTAGCTTTACGCAATTTTATATAATACGCTTTCTACTTAACACTTTTAAAAGAAAATAATACCATAAACATTCAATAATTAAAGATTGGATTACATTACATTATGGTAGAAATACAAAACCTTTAAAAAAGGTAAGTCCTTTAATATTTTATGTATTGGGAATAATTTATTTTGACCTTTTGAGGGATATTTCAAAGCTAAGGTAGCCTTTGACCTTTACTGCTTGTGTAACTTGTAATAATATGATGGAGGGATATTAAATATAAACAACCCAAATAAGTATGTGCAGGTATGTATCATAACATTTATATGGATATTAAATTTTATGAATAATGTCCCGTTTGTCTGTGAAAATCGTTTTTGTTCCATTTAAATCAGGGAATCTTCGGGATAAAATGTAGTTTTGTGTTATTACAGTACATATTATAACTCTGTACCAAATTTACATCCCGATCCCTTTAGTCGCTTTGGCGTAAAAGAGTAATAAACAAACATTCATACATACTCTCGAATTTTCGGATTTATAATATTAGAAGAAAGTAACTCGAATCCTTCTGATTTTTTTTCATCCGCATATGTTAACATAAAGAAGGTTTAAATAATTTTAATTATAATCCTGCCAAAAAATATTACTCTGTGATCACCTCACGGCGGTTCTTCACAGTAGGCACTTAGCGGTTAACAAATATTACAAAGATGGAATTTAGGCAACTTTTCCCACCGAGTTTGGCCCGGAGCCTAATCTCTTAAAAAATGTATAAAGACTATAAAATTTTATATCACAATAATTTAATAAAATTTTACTAGCGTGAATACTTAAGCATCGTTAAACTGTAATGGTAGATTGTTTATTCTCAAACGTATTGTTTCTGTCATTCGAACGTTTTTTTTGTGAGTGCTTGAAATAAGCGATTGGTATTCCTAGAATTTTCTTTGTTGTCTGTTGATTGTACCTACTCGTAATTGTGAAAAAATAAATTTAATAATAATTTAAGAGTTAAATAATTCAGTAATAGTGAAAACAAAATATAAAAGCTGGTTAGACTCATGTACCTACTGAAAAAAAAATTGTAAGAAGTCGTAGTACTTTGAATAGGTACCTACGTTATACTAACTAACATCTGACTACCATAGTTTATATGTAAAGACAAATATATATTCCTTTCGGGAACCTTTTTTTTGGAAGTATATTTCGCATATCAAGGTACGTGTCAACTCAAATAATCCCAGCGCTTGGCTGATCAAAGTTCAAATACTCTTCCTATAAAATCTGATCTAAATACATTTTGAGTCGTAATCACTTAATAATAAGGTTAAATATTATGTGGCCTATATCAAGACTAAATCTAGAAGATATCCCACATAAATAGCGTCATAAATAAGGCCAATAATGCAGCGCGATAAACACTGCGCTATCTAAAAGCATCTACGTTTCATGATGATACCGTTTCTATGGCGCCTCTGCCCCTTGTAGTTGGAGCCCTGAAATAGGCGAGAGTGCCTTAAAATTAAAATTTTATCTTTAAGGGCGAGGCCCCATTGGTGCGGTGCGGTGCGGTGCGGTGCGGTGCGGTGCGGTGCGGTGCGGTGCGGTGCGGTGCGGTGCGGTGCGGTGCGTTGCGTCGGGATGCGTCCATACATTTTTTATGACACGCGATCGCAATCGAGGCGACGCAACGCACCGCACCGCACCGCACCAATGGGGCCTCGCCCTAAGAAGTAAAAGTTATAGTCGTTTTTGTAATGGCAATATCAAATTAGGTTCGTTCGCTGATCGCTATAGGTACTAAGTATGCGGGCTGTGTTGTGGCAAAGACATTGTGATTCTATATTATGGTTTTTTTAATCTTTTGTGTATGGAATGTTTGGTTTGCTATTTTTTTTATACATAATTAGAATTTAACAATTAAATATGTTTTATTACATTTTAAGATAGTTATTATACGATTGCCTTAGTTTAAATGGCTAAAAAGCTGCCATGCCGTTCGGTTCTGGTTTAGTAAAGAGTATTTTCAAATTAGATTCGCATTGACGTAAAAAAAACCGGGAGTATATTTTTAACCTACATTACCCCTCGTGTTTCAAAGCTCCAACATTTCCAAGCACGTTATGCTGGAGCCCAGAGCTTTAAGCCGCGTCTTAGCAAGATTATAGACGCGTTGTTTCGCGACACATCCGTCTATGTCGCACTGAGAATGTTTATGGATTAATTTATAAAGAAAACTAGCGAAGCGCCTCCGTTTTGCATGGGTACCTAAGAGACATTTTTGCCCACAATTTACCTAGTTTCATGACATGACAAATACAAAAATGGTTTATGTCCAGAAAAGTTAAATTAACATTGAAGTCATTTTTACATGAAATCCTTAAAACTACATAAAAATATATGAGAATCTACTTTCTAAATTAGGTACCTACAGTTTCTTAAAATTCCAGAACAAGCACAATATTAACGTGGTCTGCATGCGGATTTGTTTAATATATTATGAACCATTAGTTAATATAATAAAATAAAAATAAAGACAGATAAAACACTAGTTATTTCTATGTTAACAGTTAAACATATTCTATGCGAATCTTTGTCTAATACTTAAATAATACCTAACTAATATGTTTTATCTTCTAAATTGTTTATAAATCTGAATAAAAAACTTATTTTACTGACCAAAAGCAACGCTATTCACAAAAGATATGGGCTATTTTACTTACTCAGAAAATACTGTTCATGGGGAATGAAATAAATTGGAAAACCCCAAATACGAACAAAAGTTTAAACAAAAGGTTTTATAGTTTATTATTAAAATGCCTATGTTATACCTAAACTGTTTAATTGATTAAATATTTTAAGGTTACGATTTTACTAAGATATTGTCTGAAGGGATAAGCTGTAACTTAACTGAAAGTTTAATTAACTCGAAGGGAATCCGATCCGAATAGAGTTTATATTGTAAGGGGTGTGTTAAATTAAATACAGAGGGTGCCAAAAATTACTTGTGAATAATATATAGATCTCTTTGCGTTAATCCAATCTACCCTCGCTTGCATTTTATATTTGTTATTCCTCATATTATACATACGAAGTAGAAAGTCTTTTTAGATAACCCTATCAACATCCTAGGTATGTGTTTAGTTACAAATACAGATTTTGTAATTAGTTCACATAAGATACATTAAGGAAAATATCAATTTATATTTATGTTTTATGAACATATAGAGTATGAGCTACAAAATAATTTCATGTATTGCAGCGAATATTATTATTAAAATGCGGGGAGGCCATGTTAAAAAGTATAAGCAATTGACTAAATTAAATCTATCTCTATATATAAAAGAAAGTCGTGTTAGTTACACTATTTATAACTCAAGAACGGCTGAAATGATTTGGCTGAAAATTTGTGCAGAGGTAGCTTAGAACCAGGAGAGGGACATAGGATACTTTTTATCCGAAGCTCCCTCGGGAACGCGGGTGAAACCGCGGGGAGCCACTAGTAATTATATAAAGCTGGTATTAAGTCCGTGCTTCTGTTAATGATAGTATGCATGTTCTGGGCTCAATTTGCTCTGAGAGCGTCTGGTTCCATCGATCGCCAATCTGACCCCACTTAGGTACCATTGTAACATAATAATATGCCTACAAGGAGCGCTCAGGGCTGCCCTACTCATTTCAATTTTGTACGTAGGATGATTGTTTTGTGTTTTTATGCACTGCTTGTTTTAGGAAGGTACAAGAAATACGAATTTGTCAATTATTTTGAGTATTAATTAGTTTATTTTTTTCGATGAGGAGCGGTCTTTATCCTTAGTTACAGGGTTTTAGATACCCTATTCTAGAAAGTAGTTTTAAGGAATTCATGTAAAAATGGTTTCAATCTTATTTTTTTCTGGAAACAATTGTTTTTCTATTTATTTATATTTACAAGGCGACCGGCGCAATGCTGCCGCAGAAGTATTTTATTAAGCTACATAAAATGATTTCTTATTAAACTTTGTTTTAAACTCAGAGACGACTAGAAAAGTATTTTAAAAACAGACACCACGTAAGTTACAGACAATAATTGTAGATTTTACAGCATGTTTAATAAAGCTCTTTGAAATAGTTTCCATTTAGTATTAGAGAAGTCAATGTCTCGGATCTGACCTACCCCAATAATGACTACAAAGTAGGTACATTGGAGTAGTGACGTCATCCCACTTTGAAATGGTATCCAGCAAAGGCGAGATAATCCGCAGTAATCTCTGAAAGCTGACGAGAAATGCAAGTGACTTCAAACAGGAAGAACCTAAAAGATGCCGCCATCTGTGCTCATCATGGAGCTAAAACTGTAGGAGGTGCTATCACACTAATATTATAAAGGCGAGTGTTTGGGAGTGTGTATTTTTGTTACTTCTTCACGTCTGAACGGCAGGAGCGATGTTAATAAAATTTCGTTTGGAGTTCGGTGACACCCTAGATTAACACATAGGCTATTTTTATTTGGTAAATTGAAGATCCCCGGCAACGCGGGTGAAACCACGGGAAGCAACTAGTTGTATATAAATATTTTTTATATGATTAAGTAATGGTCAATATAATTGGTTGGTTTATAAATGAAAATAAAGTGATGTTCTTCAACTGTATTAAATTTAACTTCTTACGCTTTAGACTTCTTGAGAAATAAATGCTAAAAAAAAATTATTATAAATAAACAACACCAATATTGATATAAACCAGTCACGTGATCGCTAGGTATATTGATAGTCGACTCCATTCCAAATTCAAATATATTCCTCCAAGGCGCAACTGCACGACGTGACTTTGCATCGCAGCCTTTCTCTGATAAATTTAATATCAAACTTGAAAATACCGAATGGTGGGCCGCCACGGACGCCGGTTCAAAGTTACACCAACGTTAATTCTAGAAGCCACAATTGCCTTAAAGTGCTATCAAGCAATCCAAAACGCCAGCAAAACTAAAGTAGTCAGTTAGGTACTTTGTTAAAATTATCTTGTTTGCTTTCAATCAAATTTGTATTCCGTTTCCTCAGGCTATTGTAGCGGATTTTCAACAATTTACAACTATAATTTCATGTTTCTCAGAGGGTTGTATAATGCGCCTTTTATTTAAAAGGTCAGATATAATATATTAAATTAAATAATATGATACTGGGTGATAAGGTCATTCAACTCAATGAAAAAACCCCGTCTCTGCAAAGTAACTGTCAACGCCAAATGAATATATAACAGCTAAATAAGTCAAAATCATTTAAAAAAAATTCCTTAGTTTAGTCAAAATTATAACATTCTAAATTCAAAATTTTCGAATAATCACACATTGACAAAACTGAATGAGATATTGATGTATATTCAAATCTCGAATTCGAAAGACAAAAGCGAATTGGCAAATACACGCTGTGTGCTGATGATAAAAAAATACACACACGTAGGCAAATAATGTTGCCATTCTTTTTTATTTAAAAAGATTTAACACCGCGCCTTTTTCAATATCAGATAATGTATCTCTTTCATTAAGATTACCTTATAAAAATCTCGTAAAGCAAAAAGCGAACAATATCGCGAAGGCAATTTTTACGAGTACGCTTTTTCATTATCACGTATTGAATTTAGATGAGAAGACACCACATTGTAAATACATCAGACACCTTTGGCATATCAAAGGCAAACGCTTCTTCTGTGTGCGAAATAATCGCTGTTCGTACAATCAACGCGGGACAAACGATCGACGAAGCGTTTTAGACATTTTTGCAGGAGAACAGAGAAATATATAGAGTTGAATATTTTTAAAATTTTCTGTTTTTATTTATTGCACATCACTGTGCAATGAAGTTAGGTAAGTAAGGTGTTTAATAGTAGTTATAAGAAATGGACTAATAAGTAATTAAGTATGGGCGCTTGATTTATAGGTGAACCTTGACTTTCAAATTACTAGTTGTATGTTCCATTCTCTCTTAGAAGAATCATAACCATAATTGTAAGACTGTTATTTTCCTATAAATAAAGTAGGGCTATTAGAGTTATTATCAGATTTTATTTTATATTATGTACTGTCGAAAAGTTATAGCATATCAGTGATTTGATAAACAAGCTCTGCTTAGTTTGACTTCAGATTTATTGTATGTTAAGAATTTAAAACTGAATGTGTCTATTTATTTTTTAGTCCTTGTTTTTACATTACCGCTCCATCCCTCCAAGCGTTCCCTTAAATGAATCGCAACGTTTTCGCATCGTGTTCCTACAAAATTGCTACATAATAACATAACAGCGTTTCCAAAGAAACGGATAATGCATCATACACAAAAGATCTATCTATATTGTAATGTATTGTACGATGTTATTGATGGGGAAAAAACATATTAATACCGTAACAAGTGTTTTTATGTATATGTCATGGTAGTATTTCTTCTTTCTAAAGTTGCGTGTATATAAGGCACTTTAAAATCCTTTAAGACTCGTCTAAATCCTTTGTTCAGACTTCCAAACATCCATTTTACAAACAATCGCATATATAATGCTACTAGATTCCGCCCCACGGCTTCACCTGCATAGAATCCGTTTCCGTTGAGATACGTGGATAAAATGTTGCTTATATTATTCCCTGATTATTTAGCTTTTTGGTGCAATAATTGTTAAAATCAGTTCAGTATAATCATGATCACAAATATTAAATGTAACACATTTTTCACGCGAAAATAGAATATTCATTCGCCAAAATGCACTTTGTAACAAATCGGGCACAACGCAGCGCTAAGTGATCTCAAGTATTGGATGGCACATAGATTGATGACTTGTGAATCTTCCATTATAGTTTCGGGTAACTGAACACTGCAAGTTTAATGTGAAACGCTGGAAGCCGTTTAGAACTTACCCTAAGACTTAGACATGCGGCTGTGTATAAACGGAGATAGTATTGTTACACTATTAATTAGTTACATATTGTATTTATCTAGTACTTATGGCTCCACGCGGTTTCGCCCGTGTAGTTCCCGTTTCCGTAGGGTTAAAGGGATGCAGTATAGCCCATGATACTCCTTGATAATGTAGCTTTCTAATGTTGAAATATTTTTTGAAATACGCACAGTAGTTTTTGAGTATATTCATTACATAAAATAAAAAAAATCCTGTGTATAACAGTATAGAAGAATATATTACTATAGATAGACTAACTGACCCTTACTTCATCGGCATCACGTTATCCCTGTTTATGTTACAGTGATGCTCCGCTCCAATTGGTCGTAGCATGATTTTATATATCGTAAATTGATGTTTATTATTGAGCTTTTTCCCAATGTTGCCAAATGAACAAAATACGTTTCTAATAAAATTATATAAACTCAGTCGGTTATAATTAAAATAATTCTAAACCGAGATAGAACTAAATATTTCCCAGTAGCAGAAATATCACAGAAACTCTTAAGTCAAAGAATTCCGCTACGCCATGAATTCGGCAAAGAAATACTGAAAAGGACTTTTATACACAATTCTTTAACCACTACTGTTTTGACATTCGCATAAAAACCATTTCGAAACAAAGATATTTTATAACGAGTTTGCCGCAGTGAAATTATAAAACTGTAAACTACAATCTAGCGGCTTATTGTTTATAGGAGTATGCCAAGATGTATCACACTAATATTATACCTAAGCATTATAAAGAAAACATAATAATAAGCATATTTTTATTTAGTTTTTAGGTACATTAGACATAGTGATACATAACGTTATAACTTTAGATTGATTCGTCAAGATAAAATTTTTTTTTCTTATGAAGTCTGTTTAAATTTTGAATAAAAACAATGTAAGTAGCATATTTTTGTCGACGTTATTCTACAATTGAGTCAAAGAAGTCTCTCAGAATTTCAAATATTGAATTCACAATATTTCCTTGGCGTAGTCGTCGCGGTCAAAGTTGATTCTAAGTTTTTCTATCCATGGATTCGTCTCGAGTCGGACCAGTGTACGGATTACAACAATTTGGAGCAAGGTATCTCGAGACGTAAGCCAGTTAATCCTCTATTGAGAATCTAGTTCCAGTTAGACTACGCTTTAAGGTCGTAATTCTGAGTTTAACACTGTATACGTGTTAGCTTTGACTTGTTGGACTGATAATATAAATAAATCATTAAAGTATTTGATGTAGTTTTGAAAAGAGTTACTGAGTTTATAACAGGAAAAACAACTCTCTAAACCGATGTTAATAATGACTATTTATAAGAGCCTTTTTGAATAAAAAATATCTTAATTTTGATAGGTAAGTAAACATCTTGAAACAACATAATATAATAAATATTATAAGACTTCTGCACAAACTGTTTAAAAATATTTTAAATTTTTGTTTAAAAATACTATTTTATTCAGATAGGTATAATACTTTCCTTCCAAAGACAGGTAGTTATTAGGGTCTTGAATTGAAACTATAAAAAAATCACCATTTGCATGACTTGGCCGGGGCACTTAGATGCTAAAAGCCTTGTTTATATTTATATTGCCACTGTAATAAATAAATATGCATCGTTACATATATAGATAGTCCGTTGTATGCGTATTTCTTGTGTAATAAATAAGGACCGATGTATCGTTACATATACATAGTCCATGTAAGTGTGTAAAGGCCATCTGAGGCTTACACCTTCTAGTCCATAAAAAAAACATTTACAGATAGATATACCTATATGGCTGTGTCCCAAAAATACTTGCGAGTCCGTGATCTTATGTCAATACACGAATCCAGCGGTATCTGGAGACATCAACATCGCAGGAGTATGTTTATCCCCATTGATTGCCTCGTGCTCAACGCAATTTGAATTACAAATATACACCAACACCGGCTGATTTCGGATGATTTACACACGCATTAAAAAATATTGTGAAAAAAACACGTTCCGTTCTCGATATGCTGGTAGAAACGGATATCCGGATTATTTCCGCTTGCATTAATATAATGTATTGTTAAAATATCCGTTATTGAAGGAAAATAAGTATTTTGTGATTAAAGGATTTATTTCGTGGGTTTATTTTTGGAATTATCAATCGTATGTCTACTCCAAAGGAGACATCCCACACCTATCTTAAGAATGACGACTTGAGATTATAAGGGTCCTAAACTCAGAATACATAATAAAGCCTAAAGGTTTTGAAGGGGATAAAATCATTAAATCAGTACTTGCAGACTAACCTTTTTTGTATCTCAAAAACTATTGAAGGAGTAATAAGTATCTACACTGCAAGTCAAAGCTAATAGCTTCTTCAAATCTTTCAAATGGCAAACCCTAAATTGTTAGACATAGTATAGGTATTTTAGTTTAATTTAAAAATAACAACGACAGTAATATGACAGTGCTTTATTGTTTCTACTTAGAACCAAACTGTGGACGTTAAAATTTTCCCCTGGCTTTCAACTAAATATAAATAACTACATAGTTCTATCATAAAATTAAATATCAACAGCAGAATGTAGCAGGAAATATGGTGTTATAAAAAACTTTGTTCGAAACAGCGCAAAGTTGCGGTCAAAAACTTTAAACGTATTAAAAACGTACGCAGCGGGACACAGGGATGTTACGAGGGTCCAAATCCCGGACCGACGTCACGGAGACACGGGTTGGGCCCTGTTGGACCCTGTTGGGCCCCGTTGGGCCCCTCTGGACGGTGGACCACACTTTCGGGCAATCATGTTCTGCTGTACGCTATTTATTATGTCATGTTTGTGTTCTCTTTTAAAGTCGTTTTGTATTGCGGTTGCTATGGGAGAGGCTGTTTTGTTTTGTTTTCTGTTATAAGAACGTCATAGGATAGAGTTATTTTTATTAAATAAAAAATATCAACCTAATGCAAATATGCCAGTACTTAATATTATGCAATGCCGCACATATCAGCAGAAGACATTGGAACTGATGCTCATCTGATGCCTCAAGTGTATATACCGTCAAAAGTACTCACATAATTATATTCTATATACTTACAGTATTTTCATACTTCCGTAAACTCCAATTCAATAAGATGAAATTACAGTAGCTCGACGTTATTTCCGCGTGACCTTTATTCTCTGCCTCTGTCTTTACTACGTCATCAGGTGAGAAGGCATATACTTCAAAGTCGCGTTACAGTCGTATTAGGCAGTAGGTAAATAGAGGTAAACATAAGTTCAATACCCTCCCTCCCAGAGGTGAGTTGCAATCAACTCATGCGAATTACGAATTACGTCTAACGATACTTACGTCACTTGGGATGTCTAGTGCGAGATAAATAATCTTATTAACATGTTTATTTAGTGAGCTGTGAGATGTAGTGTAGATCAATACATTGGAATTGGTACAATCACAGTTGGTAAATTGTTCGACGAGAGAATCTAATCTTAGAGAGAGTGAGATGGCAAGATTTTGTAATACATTTGTACAAAAATGTGCCATAGGTTTAGTATGAATTAGTATGAACTGAAAAAAGAGTATTCCAATAAAAGTTGTTGTTTATGGTCTCATCGTGAGACCGATGACTGCCAGTGTCAAGGTTATGAAAAACACCGGGAAACAAGTACAGTAACAAGGAAGAAAAAAAAATTGAAGTGACCATGTTATAAATAAATAATTTTATTATTAATTTAACGAACCTAACGAAAGCAAATAGGGTAAACTATTTGCTTTTTTTCAGGAGTGAACGTCACACACTTCTCTCACCAAAATTTCCATGCCATCGACAAACACGTTATGTTGTGTACCAAAGACTAATATAACATGTTTTAATGCAGAACGCCGGGTAGTTTGCGAAAGTTGAAATAGTCCGGCGTTTTCACAACTCATTACCATGTCCCGACACTCGACTCTGTCTAAGTTGTGAATTGTGATACCCTAAAGTTAGGTGAATTTCCTCACGGCCGGGCTTCTATTGCCGGTTGGACTGTTGGATCATTATTGTCCTTTATTCCTTTTGTTTTATAGTCACTTGCAAATTAGCTGCTTTATTTTGAGCTGGAGTCCGTCGAGTATTTATAATCGCATTTGTATTTGAAAAGTTTTGTGTTATATTTTCGGACTCTGGGGTATTACGTTTATTATTTTTTTATGGATAGTCGCAGTGGGTATTAGCTTAATATTAATTAATTTATATAACCCAAATAGGTACGTTAGTTATCACGTAGAATTTTCTCAAAGTCGTCTACAACTTTGGGGATAGCTGAAGTTGAGGCTTTTCTTGTTTTCGTGTCAGCTGTTACAATAAATTTATTCAATAATGCCTCTAAGTTACGTTCATTTGTTTGTTTACTGAAACAATATTGCTTATACTAAAGTAAGATATCACCTTCAAAACCACTGTATAATTCGGGATAGTAAGTGGTTTAAATATATGTTAGATAATTCTTCCCAATATAACATATAGGTAGTCATATGGATAAGACATTTTTAGATCATATAAAAATTATCATGCATCAAATATACGTATGCTGTTCTTAAATAACATTAAATAAAACAAAAAATACACAGCACTTCAAAAGATCTCTTAGTCGGTATTATATTAAAGTCATCTCAAGTTAGCAAGGAATTCTACAACTCTGTATAATTTTTTATGCCGATTGAATGACTGACTCAAAAGGAACAGCAAAAACTGGGTCACGGGGATCTACAAATATGGGTTATACTCGAGATTTTTATACTTTATCGCAAAAATATTATCTTGCATCGTCCGGTATTTGGTTATTGCTGGCTTTTCTGGACCTAACAATGACTTAATTTCCTAGTGTCACGTAATTAATAACTAAATGGTACCTACCTTATTTATAAGGGAAGTGCAGTGTATTGCAATATCCGTGGAGTCGGGGCCCTGGTGACTTGTAATACAGGTTTCTTTTAACCTATCACAAGCACCAGGTCTCTCGCAAAGCAGGTCTGTAATGTACTGTATGGGATTTACGCATTTTGTTGTATTTAATAAGGAGCTTTGTATTGTATTGTACTTATCACTAAACAAACGAACTCGAATTGTGTTTATTAATGCTTCGTTTAAATGTAATTTAGGTACTTTAACTAATTCATAATTATTTTAGTATTTTTGGGAATGTTGAATGGTTAGTGGCCTCTTAGATTTAGCATAATATAAGTCTGCACAAAACAAAAATAAGAGCTTAAAAACCTGGCTCATAATACAATGATTTCATAAGTCAAACTTCTTATATTTAAAAAAGTAGTTGTTGTGTGCAAAATCCACGGGATTTTAGACCATGATGAAGAGCTGAACCAACCCAAATAATAATTATTGTTAATCAATTGTGATACCTACCCAATTTCACATAGCTAACAATACTTTTATCGTCGTCTTCAGCCTAACCAGTCCACTGCTGGACGTAGGCCTCTCCTAATGCGCGCTACTTATCCCGGTCCTCCGCTCTCCGTGTCTTCAATCGTCTTCATCTTGTTGATCTTGTTCATCTTCAGTACTTTTATACAAACACTTATTTTTTAATATATATTTTTGACAAGTTCCTCTAATTGGCTTTATATATATACTAGCTGCCTCCGCGCGGTTTTACCCGCGTAGTTCCCGTTCCCGTGGGAATACAGGGATAAAATATAGCCTATGTTACTCGGGGATAATGTAGCTTTCCAAAGGTGAAAGAATTTTTGAAATCGGTCCAGTAGTTTCGGAGCCTATTCATTACGAACAAACAAACAAACAAATCTTTCCTCTTTATAATATTAGTATAGATATTAGTAGGTATACAGTTTAACTTTACAGCCTTACTTCAAGGATGTCTGTCGTCTCGTATTCCATTTCTTCCATTTCATATACAATTCTCATTTTGTGTCCAATTGCCTAAGAATCAGATTTTATTGTTTGGTCCCAAAGTTAAGTAGGTAATGTCCTTGTATTTTATGTCTAGACTTATCTTATATCTACTACGTAAAGAGATAAAAAGTTATGGACTTACCTATAGTTTTGTATCCCGTTATATATTAGGTACATTCACGCACAGATTATTATAATAAATATCTATATTCTTGATTCTAAATACGTAAGACACTTAAATATTACATAAAAAATCGGCCAAGTGCGAGTTGGATCCGCGCATGAGGGGTTTTATTGTAGGTACGAGATTTGAACATAAGTATTGTATAGTAGATTGAAATATTTTTTTCATTTAATTGTAGTAAATATAAATACATTAAAGGGAGAAGCCCCCTTATTTATTATTATTGATTTTAGAAGAAAACTCCACATTGTGTAAAAAAAACAATTGTCTACCTGTTACGGATCATGAGATGCTGCCTGGAGACAGACTAACAGACGGTGGGAGAGCGGAGACTTAGTAATAGTTTATGGTTACCCTACCATAAAAAGAGGTCGCATTAATTTCACCAATAAATAATAAAGTGACGTTTCTTCACACACGACCTACCCCTAACTAAGCCGAGCTTACGTTATGGAAACCAGATAACGGATATATTGAATACTAGTGCTTTCCCACGGTTTCATCCGCGTACCCGGGAGGTCGTCCATTTTCCCGGGATAAAGAGTAGCCTATGTCCTTTCCCAGGCCTTAGACCATCTGTGTACCAAATTTCATTAAAATCGGTTCGGTAGTTTTAACGTGAAAGAGAGACAGGTCTAAGTTTAAGTCTTGTATGAAATGTTGGATTCTTTAACCAGGTTAAGTAAAAAAAGATATCTTGACTTGCAAAGCGGCAGTCGTGAGCTCAAATTCCACCCGAGATAAATGTTTGTGAGCTAGGAATTAAGAAAAAGGAAAGCCATTAAGAATATACATGCCTATTTTTTTTGTTTGTATGTACCTAATAAGACCATCTAGACAATACTAGTATTAGATAGTATTTATAGAATACACACATTAGCTACACGTTTATCATAGAACAAGCTCTACTTAGTTTGAAATCAGATTGGCTATGGATTAAAAATATAGAATGTTATTTGAAAAATTCGTTCGAGGAAAAATGGAAAGCTTATCTAACTATAGGTCCATACTCAAAACTAAATCAAATAACTTATTCAATTATATACCCTGTAAATACTATAAGAGAGATGAAATTGTATTGAGTGGGTCCGTAGATCGGGCGACAGATAATAATGAGCAAAAACTTGTAAGGTAATGACCCTTGGATCGTGTCGCCTTGGTAACTACTTACTTATACTTTGTTTTTCTGGTTTCCAAGTTTTACAACTTAATGATTAAGTATACTTAGGATTACAGTGAAATGTATATTTAATTACTATAATTAATGGAAATAGAGAAATTATGGATCATTTTAATAGATTTTTGGTTCGACATGCACTTTGATTAAGATATTAGGACAAATTAAATAAGTAAATAATCTAGGATATTCTTCATAGAGAGTCAATCTGATTTCTAATAAAGCAGAGCTTGTACTATAGTAGCCTGATAGATACAGGATATAGGTGCTGCTTTTACAAGATACTTTTATTTCTATTTATATCCAAAGACAAATATTTGTCCTATGTGGGATTCCTACACACGACCGACGATAAATATTTAGATAATACTCAAATAAGGCAATTTAGTCAAAACAAGCTTAGATTAAAAACCATTTTGTGTTTTGTCCAGCAAAGTTATAAACTTTCACATGAGCTACACTATTAGATGCCTAGTTAGGAGATTTAAATAACTTTTGGGGTCGGCATTTAGGACCGTTTGTTAGTCCTGGAGCCGTGGATTGCGTTAATTGCTGCAATGACCCGCGGGTAAACTGTTCTCATGTCTACGTTAGTTTCAGATGTATGTGATTGCGCAATAGCTTGTTTGAACTCCTAAAGTTAGACAAACCAAACATAATTGTAGGGAAGATTTGATTGTAACCTTTCCAGGACAAACATTTATATGCATGAATATGTCTGTTTGGTCTGTGTCTGGATGTAAATATCTAATATAAGTATGTATTAAAAAAAAAGTAGTATATCAGCTATCTGGTTACCATATCACAAGCTCTGCTTAGTTTGGAATCAGATTGGCCGTGTGTGAAAAATGTCCCAAGATATTTATTTATTTTATTTCCAAGTTTAAAGGGGGTTGTTTATGCCAATAATAAATATGCAAATACGTTTCAGGTGGGTTCTGCATGCAATAGTATACTTTTGATTCTGCATTTTTCAAAGTTGTATTGTTGTATTGCCTACGGAACCCAAAGCACAAGAGCCAGTTGTTATTCCAACTGAAAAATATGACCACAAAATATAATATTCAGGGTTTGTTTACCCACATACGGTATCTAAATAAACAGAAACCTGAAGTAACAAGCATATTAAATTTTGTGCCGCAACGTTTAATGAAATAAAACACTCGGCTTCTTCAAAGGACTTTGTATCTCATACACATGTAATTTTATTATTATATTATTTTCTTTGCATACAAACAGTCTTTTCTAAATGTCAACCACATAGAGGCTTAAAGCTATAACACACAGGTGCACGTTTTAGGTAAATGGAAACGCCGCTTTAGTTTATAACCTCTCATTTAATTATGATGCTTATATTTTTAATATTTGCTTTTTATGAATGCTTAATACACTTTACTAAATAATATATTTTATTTCCAAAAAAATGGTGTCAAATACAAAAATAAACAGAACCTGATACTTTTATATCTTTTCATTTTCGCCTTGTAAATACGATATTTATTATATGTGAAAGGAATTTTACTATAATGAAGCAAACCATTCAGTAAGTAATAGTCATTATATTCAAAAAAACCTTCGATATTCAGTACTTTTCTATCACACGTTATGTGACTGGCAGCTGGAATTTATAGCGTCTTTATGATTGCAACCTCGTAGTTGGTGTGCTACGAGTTTTCACAACAATTTAAGTGACGCAAAAAGGCCCTAGCTTCACTTAGCCCCATTTCCCATTTACCTATGTACATAATATTTGTAAAGGTACCTTAGCGTGTATAGTTTGTTAAGTAAATAGTATAAGGTTGGATACGGTCCTTCATGATAGGTAATGTTGTGGAAGTAATGCCCACACATTCTGTATATCATATTTGCTTTGTGTTCTATTTATTTATATATTCGACCGGTCGTTTTGATGATATGATATGGGTAAAGATATTTGGAGACCCATTACTTATTTAAATAAACGTTAACGTGAAATAAGTTAGGTTGAGTGTACCATTTTTTTTGGGAATCTTTGCCTAGGTTTTATGAATTAATATAAATTTATAAACAATATTATTATGTATTTTTGCATAAAGCTCTAGAGATGAACTATCTTACGCACTTCAGTTTCTTATTTTGTAGACTTATTCAACATAGCAAGTTTAAAAAGTTAAAATTCGTAGAAATGTAATTATGTATGCACAGACTATCTAGGTACCTATGTATTATCCTACAGTAAGAATTTATTGAACCCAGCTTAAAAAACCCCGAAATAAAAACAACCCAGTCATGTGGGAATAAAATACCTCTTAAAATGTTAAAGAATTTTCAGAATCGAATCTTGTTCCAGACATTACCTACGACCTCAGGGTAACTTGTTAAATAATTGCACCCTCCGAGACTTATCTACCTATTTTAGCCTACTAATTAATAGCCTTTGTTCTAAGTTATGTGAAATTTAATTACTTTCAAGTAATAATAATAATAATAATAATATTTATTTATTTCTCTCTAAACAAAGGTTCTTAAAATCTAAGTATGTAGTTAAAAATAACATTCGACAGTTCATAATGCTACTCCTTTGCGAGAGACTGGTGCCTGTACTAGGATACCCTGTTTTACAGGTCACCAGGACCTCACGCCGCGGACATAAATACTGATTATTAAATAGTTACTTACAAACTACGAGCAAAACATAAATTTGGCAAAGATAAAATAAAATAAAGTGAATTAATTAAATAACTTTTATATAATAAGGTAGGCAAAGCAAAAGTGTATTTGTAGGTATGTGGGTGTGGCTGTGGAAATGAGAGTTTGCGAGTGTATGTGTTAACATGTATGTTTGTGTGTGGGCGTGTGTGTATGTGGGTGTGGGTGTGTAGTGGGGGGGGAGGCATTATGGTGTAAGTGAATTTATACATATATTTAATACCGGCAAGACTATACAAACGAAATTTATAAAAATTTAGGAAAGGGTAATAAGTAGGTTCTCGGTTTCTGAATAATTTAGTTTTTGCAACCATAACGATACGCTCTTTTTACATTGAAACCTGGAATATGGGTAAATAGGTATAGTTGAGTTGATTTTGTTATATAGGTATGGGCCAAGAAAACAGAAAAATTTACGTGCAAAACTGGTTTTGTAATTTGTGACTGGGCAGACTATATTTTTACGGCGTTTATTTTTGTTTAATAGGGGATCGTAGTCTAAGAGGGTGTGCATTTTCATGATAATTTGTAAGATAAAGAGCTGGCGAACTGTATGAACTTTACATTTCTCATATAATTTCGTTGTAGGGTAAAAAAAAGGTAGAAAGTAGGAAACTTTAAGGACTGCTCGCTGAGCGCGCTCTAGTTTTAAAATGTAGGTTTTTGATGCTCCACCCCATGAAGTGATGCAATAAGATAGAATGGATTGACATAACGCAAGGTACGTCCGTTTAATAATTTCATCATCAGCAACATGCCGAAGATTTTTGAATACATATATTAGTTTTCGTATTCTTGTGCTAAGTAGGTCTATGTGAGCGTGGAAGTTGAGGTTCTTGTCAATAATTATTCCTAGATATTTTAATGCATCGACTTTTTCGAGGTGGGAACAGGAGCAGATGGAATTTTGTTTATTTGGACAGGAATGTGCAATTATGGTATGGGTTAATATAGGTGGAAAAGGGTTGTTCTTAGGGGTAAAAGTCATATATTTTGTTTTGGCAATATTTAGTGTGAGAAGGTTATTGGTTAGCCATTCAGTGACGACATTAAACCCATTTTGTGCAAGTTGATAAGTATCTTCCCAGCTGGTACCGCTAAAAAGAAGAACTGTATCATCAGCGAAAGTTATGATCCTACCACTTGCCAGTCGTAGTTGACAGAGATCGTTAATATATATTAGGAACAAAGTTGGACCTAATATGCTTCCCTGAGGAACGCCGCAGGAAATGGGGAGGTCACCACTCATCACCGTGTCGATCTTTACACACTGTGTGCGATCTGAAAGATAGCTCTCGAATAACTTCAGCTGGGATCCACGCACTCCGAGGTATTGGAGCTTATTCAACAGTAGCGGAACAGAGACTGTATCGAATGCCTTCGCTAGGTCTAAAAATATAGCCAATGTTTTTTTCTTATCATCAATATCATTAGCAATACTGTTAGTGAGTTCATGTACGGCGTGGTCTGTGGATTTGCCTACGCGGAATCCAAACTGGGAGTTAGATAAAATATTGTTTGACTCAATGTAGTTTATCAGTCGTTTATTTATAATTTTTTCTAATATTTTAGAAAATCCTGAGAGAATAGATATTGGTCTATAGTTGCTGATACAGTCTCTGTTGTCACTCTTGTGAATAGGGTGTATTAGGGCTCGTTTGAAGGCTCGAGGAAATTCTCCAGATTCCAGAGCCATATTGCAGATGAATGTTAATGGTGCAGTTAGAATATTATTATATCTCTTAATAAAGTTGCCGGATATATTGTCTAAACCAATGGCGCAGTCGTTTTTGAGATTACATATTATTGTGTTAACCTCTTCCGCATCTGTGGGGAGTAGTACAAATGAGTGGGATTGAGCTTTTTGTTGGATCTCGGTAAGGAATGCTGGTTTAGTAGACTTAATATTTTCCGCCAGTTTACCACCTATGTCCACAAAGTACTTGTTTACTGTATTAGCCGAGTCTAGGGGGTTGTTATTAGCTATAAGTTCAAAGGCCGGGCTTTTAGTTTTGCTTGTATACGTTATTTTCTTTATCGTTTCCCAGAGTTTTTTATTATTATGTTGTACTTTCCTGATTTCAGCCTTTTCATAATCTCGTTAGACTTTTTTAATTATTGCATTGCAAAAATTTCTGTAGCGTGTGTAGGTTTGTCTTAGGACCTCATTATCTGGTTGTTTCTTGGACTTGATGTGAAGTTTGTCTCGATTCCTCATACATTTTATTAGACCTTTGGTGATCCAGGGCTTTATTACTCGTTTTCGGGAGGAAATAGATTTAATAATTGTAAATTTTTTTACAAGTACATTTAAAGTGGAAATTAGAAAGTTTGCCGCCTCGTTCACGTTAGTCATATTGTATATCGGTGTTAGATCTTGTTTGGTTATAGCCAGGTCGAGAGCTTCGTAGTCAATGCATTTGATTGTCCTTGCGCGATGTCTAGTGTTACTATTAAATTGTAGACTTAAAATAACGCTATAATGATCAGTTATTGTAGTATGGGCTACGAGACATCGGGCTGCTGCTTTAGTTTTCAGGATGATATGATCAAGGCATGTAAACGTATGGGTTGGAATATTATGAGCAGGAAGCAGACTATGAGAGGCTAATAAGTTGAGGTAGCTATGAGCTCTGGAATCAGTGGAAGAATTGGAAATATCTATATTTATATCACCGGTTAGGATAATGTTTTGGTAGGATGCTAAGCTACTAAGAATTCTGTCTAAAGACTCGAGAAATTTTAAAGTATTTCTTTCTTTGGGCGGTCTGTAGATAGCTAGTATGACCAGATTTTTATTAACTTTTATCATTAGACAATTAGCATCGTTTATAAGTGGTTCAGTTATAATATACTTATGTGTAGATTTGGAGTAGACCACTACACCTTCATTTTGCGTTTTATTATTTGTTGTGAAAGAATAGTTGTAGTCATGAATAATTGGAATAAATTGATTATTGTGTATCCAGCATTCGGTTAGAATAAGGAGGTCCCAGTTTATATTGGCTCGATGAAGCAAGGTTTGGAAATTATTTATATTACATTTGAGGCTTCTAATGTTCTGTGTTATTAATTTTAGAGACGGAAAGTTATTAATAAGTAATGAGGAGCAATCTTCAATGTCGCAAGTCATGCAGTCAGCCAAAGCCAAATTATCTAGGTCAGAGTTAAAATTATCATTTTGGATAGTATCGAATTATAAAATAATAATTAATTACGACTTTGGAGCTGTGGGAGTAATGGTCGATGCTAGAAAAGCTCCCTGTATTTATCGCTGGTTGCAGAATAATTATATAAATATTAAGATTTCTATTGTATAGCTTGTGTATATTACAAGTTGGCCGGAGGGATATGCGCGTGGAATATGAAAAAGTTGTAAAGTAAAATGTAAGTGTGCGGAAAAATGTTTTAATTCTAATTAAATTATGGAAAATTATGAAGACAAATGTTAGTCATTTTTTCACGTTAAGGTTAGACAAATTGTTTTCGTTGTCAATTCGAATGATGGGTTGACCTTCTCTCTGGCGTAGATAGATCTTCCCATATGCCGTCCAGCACTTGTTGTAGTTATTTATCTTGGCAAATTCCCTGGCTATGTAAAAAAGTCGTCTTGTTTTCGCTGTTAGATTATCAGATATATATATTGGTTTCGGTTTGCCATTCATCTGCAGGTGCGAGGTGTTAATCTTATGATCTGGACTCTTCCCTTTGTTGAAGTTGATCACCGATTTAATGAGGTTCTCCTTTGTTGATGCTGAAGTAAATTCAACGATGATTGGGCCTGGTTCGGATTTGGTTTTGATACGGTATATATCTCGTATCTCATTGTTTTGCATTGGTTGTGTAACCACCGCTGCTAACTGCTGCATGTACGTGCATAAAGTTGCCTTTGTTTCAAACTGGATCAAAGGAATATTGCGAATTTCAGCTGATGATGATTTGGTGCCTCGCTCTAATTGATCAATTTTATTTTCAAGGTCCTGGATTCGATCTTTAAAGCCAGCATTCTCTTTTTCAACTCTATCAAGCTTCACTAGCAAACTATCATACTTTTCTGACAGAAATTCCAAGGATTTTTGAAATTCTTCATTGTGTTTTTTAATTGTTCCAGTATCCTCCTTCAATGAAGCAAATTCAGCATCTTGTTTTCTCTGCATTTCACAAAGAAGCTGTTTAAGTTCAGTAATAGTCTCATCTCCATGTTTACGCTTGATTCTCCTCGAAACGTGTTGAGAGTTTACTAAATCCGAGTCGGAGTAAACTTGTTCCGGAGCAGTATCCGAATCTTGTAAAATAACATTTTCTTTTTGAGCCTTTGTATTGGATGACTTGGGAGGAGTGCGTCTTAATGACATGTTAATAAAATAAAAGATTCCAGCAAAAACAAAAAGAAAACAAAAAAGTCAACAGGTGCTAGGGTTTGAACCTTGAACTTCCGGGCGTAGGGCGAAGCTGACACTTTGGCACCTGAGCCAAGCTCTCGATAACTCGAGTGGCGAAACGGTTGTGCAGTTGCAAAAACTACCGTTTTGTCTTAATTAGGTACAAAGGTCATTCTTTTGTGTACTCGAAGACGGGTCGACGGTCGTTAGACAATTTTTGTTAAGAGACCGTCAAAACCCGAGTATATTTCACTTTAGAATCACTATTACAAACTGGTTATTGTTCACAATTTTTGCTCCAAAATAGTCACTGTTTCAAGTAGGTTCTTTTGGTATATAACAAGAATGCAAGATTGATGTAATGACACTAGTATTGAATTATTTTCCGGAGAGCAACAAAAGTACGCGTGTTCACTTCACTGTCCGGGGCGGGGGGCGAAGGTAAGGAAGATAAAGTAGGTATCTTTATCCATATTATTAATCAATTTTATTATTTAGATGTAATTTTTGTTCACGTATAAAACTTCTAGGGTCTTACCGCAGATTCGCACTGTCAGTAGAGAGACGGGAACTACGAATACTATGTAAAGATAATGATTTAAAATACAAAAATATATGTCCATCATGTCGCTAAGTAGGTACTACGGTGACAACTTTCTAAATAACAATTAAAAGTAAACTAGCTGACCCGCAAAACTACGTTTGCCTCACATAACACATACTTATTCTCTGTTTTTGGAACATTATATAATTGATGATGAAACGCGTTCAAAGAAACAAACTCTTCAGGTTAGTAATGTTAATTTTTGGAACCCATAGATACATTATTTAACCAAGATAATCTAAATCAAAGTAATATCATCTTTAATTTTATAGCAAGCGTCCAATATATTTCTTTTATCTCGTGGGACATTGACGCAGAGTGTACACTAGTGGACACCGCAACAAATACATTTATATGATTTATACACTACCAGGAGACACCAAAGGTATGTATTTAAAAAGTTATCGGCTATCTGGTTACTACACTCTTACTTACTAGCTTAGTTTGGAACGAGATTGGCTGTATGTAAAGAAATACCTGAACATTAAATCGTTTTAATTATGAAACTTGAGACATGATATCTTTAGAACTAAGTTGAATATCAGCTATCTGTAGATATACTATATTATAATCTACGCTTTTAATTCAGTATCAAAAACAATAGTAATATAATTATTACATTACACGTGAAGTTATTAGGCCTTACATTTTTAACCAAAATACATTACTGCTCGGCAGTAGTAAGGTAATATTGTAGTTCTTAGATGAAATTTGCATTAAGACCTTTGCTTACTTTGATACTGTTTTTTTTGATGAAATCCTACGAGTTTAAGTGTGTTTGGTCCCTTACGTAGTGGTCTCGCCCAAGTTAGTTTTACGAGGTAACTTCAGGACTTTTTTACAGCATTACCTAGTTTTTTTTACGATCCTGTCTAGGTAATGATACTGGCCTTGTTATTGTTGAGTAGACGTGTACTTTGGAATAGTTTGGGAACTACTTAGTCGATTAAATTCTTACGCTACGGAACTCACTCATGTGTTAATGAATAAAAATGGGGAATAAGTTTGAATAGGATAAATTTAGAGGATAGGTGTTTGAACACACAAATATGTATACAAAAATAAATATTAGGTATATTAACGTTAATCGATCTTGGTAGCATAAGTAGTTATAGTAAAAAAATCAGGGCGAATCTACATATTTTTTGTTATGATTCACATTTTTTGTATATATTTTATATAGGTACATCATTATTACAAAAATCTCATCTGAAAACTTCGATATATATGTACTATATATGTCGATGTCTGAAAACTACACCGTGCCTTAGGTAGGTACTTCAGTTAACATTGTGGAATACAATAAATATTGAGTACTTATTGAGTATTTTTTTATCCAGCATATAGCAATCTGGGGCTATATCACGAGCTCATAAACTTAACCATAAAACCTCGTATAGCCACCATGCTTGGATAATTGAAAAACTGTAGCGCGTTCGCTCGTTAAAACTCAACTTACTTGTTACGACTGTCGTAAATTATATGAAAAAGTGAGGGTAGGTAGGTTAGCATATGCCTGCACAGTGCACACGTCTAGCGTCATTAAGTGCTAGCTTAGTGAGTTATTTACATTAGTACTTTGTAACGTGCGATGTACGGACCTTTGGCGTAGGGCGTACGCGATCATAGTGTGCGAGTTCGATTCTGAAGCAAGACATGCTTATGTATATGAACATTGCCCTAAGATGATTATTAAGAAATAACTAAAAAGTTTTAAGATCATTGATATTTTGCACAATGAAATGTCTTTTAAAATTGATTATTTACATACTTAAAACTAAAGGACAATGTGACCATATATATAATGTGTCTATACAAACCATATAATTAAACTTAATATTACTTTAGAGTATGGTTACTTGATCAATATACATGGAATATAAAAAATATTGTAATGAAAAATGCCAGAAAAATTGAGTTTAGGTGGCTATATAACCTCCTTCTATTTGGGCGAAAGCCAACCAGGTACGTAAAATACGTACGTTATAATAAACTAGATACTTGATGACAATAGTAGGAGGAACGTAAATTCTTATACTATAGACTATCTTTGTACCTATTAGCCGTGTACTGATTGAGCGAGCAGCCTCGCGAGGCTGCCTCGCGAGGCAAATCCTCGGTCGGTCAAGACGTGCCTCGCCCGAGGCAAACGCACGCGCTGCCTCGCCCGAACGTGCCGCGGCCCGAGCCGAGCGTTGTCGGTTTTTGTCGATGCTCAAAGGCGCCTCAGTACGTTTGCCGCGCTCACTCAAGACGGTAGTGTTTTGCCTCGCTTATTATGCCGGCTGTACACACTCGCCTCGAACCTCTCGGCGAGAGTCTCGAGCGAGAACCTCTCGACGAGAGGGCACCGTGTACACACTCGGGGTGTCATTTGGACAGCGGATATCGGACAACGAGACCCTTTGACTCGGTCGCAAAAACCGACACGCGACCGAGGCGTCCCGAGGCGAGACCCGAGCGAGCGAGACAAAGCGAGAGCATCATGTACACACTCGCTCTCGGTCTGTCTCGGGGTGTCTCGGCGAGTGTGTACAGCCGGCATTAAACTGAGCGTCGATGCTCACGGTGGCTCGGCCTTGCCGCGCGAGGCAGCCTCGGATTAGAAAACTGACTCACCGAGGCCGCCTCGCGCGGCATGCGTACTGCGGCAAATGTCCGAGGCTGCCTCGCGAAGCCGCTCGCTTGGTCAGTACGCGGCTATTGAACATTTTTAACCGACTTCCCAAAAAGAAGGAGGAGGTTCTTAATTCGGCCGGTATATTTTTTTTTTTTTTCTATGTATGTACATCGATTACGTCGCGGTTAATGGACCGATTCGCGTGATTCTTTTTTGTTCGACGCGAAATAGCTGCCAGATGGTCCCATGAAAATTTCTTTCAGTTTGGTTTAGTAGTTTTTATTTTATAAGCATTATTGTTATTTGGACGATGTCATTTTGACGATACTTTGTATATTAGTATGTCGATAACTTTAACATTTCTAATCCGATTTGCGTAATTCTTTTTTGTTCGTTATGGTACATATTAAAGTTGGTACCCTGGTCATCTAGTCAGCATATGATGATGGGATCCCAAGGAAATCGAGAAGAACACTCAAATTATAAGCATCTAACTGTTACGTTTCAGTCAATATCATACAGTTTGTTCAATTATTTGCGTTTGATCATGATTTCCTATGGATGAGCTGATGATGGAAGGTACAACTCCTCAAAGGAGTTTAGAGAAAATTCTTTCAAAATTATACGTACATATGGATAGAGAATAGTATTCCTTGAAGCTATTAGGTTGACCTTGAAGGTTAATCCCATTAACGTTTAGGTTTAATAGTGTTCTGTGATTGTTAAATAAATAATAATTCTACCCATACTTAAATCACTAAAAAGCAAAAAATATAATGGAGTTGGTGACGCGCCCGTTGTTCACTTGTGCCGTGATATCGTTCACTCCACACAGTCTACTCTCGGCAAGCGGCGCGCGCGGTTGTCACTAAACCATCGCGCGTTCCTACCTCATATACTGCGGTTATATACTGGGGTTATGTATTGTGTTATATACTGGGTTTATGAATGTACTGTGTTTTATACTGGGGTTATGTACTGTCGTATATACTGGGTTTATGTATGTACTGTGTTATATACTGGGTTTATGTATGTACGGTAACCAGATAGCTGATATACTACATATACTACTTTTAAATACATACTTATATAGATATTTACATCCAGACACAGGACAAACAGACATATTCATGCATACAAATGTTTGTCCTGGGTGGGAATCGAACCCACGACCCGCGGCTTGAAAGTCAAAAATGTATGTATGTAATTATTATGGTATTATGTATGTAATGTGTTATATATTGGGGTTATGTACTGTTATATACTGGGGTTATGTACTGTTTTATATACTGGGGTTATGTACTGTGTTATATACTGGGGTTATGTATTGTGTTATATACTGGGGTTATGTACTGTTATATACTGGGTTTATGTACTGTGTTATATACTGGGGTTATGTACTGTGTTATATACTGGGGTTATGTACTGTTATATACTGGGTTATGTACTGTGTTATATACTGGGGTTATGTATTGTGTTATATACTGGGGTTATGTACTGTTATATACTGGGGTTATATACTGGGGTTATGTACTGTTATATACTGGGTTTATGTACTGTGTTATATACTGGGGTTATGTACTGGGTTTATGTATGTACTGTGTTATATACTGGGGTTATGTATTGTGTTATATACTAGGTTTATGTATGTACTGTGTTATATACTGGGGTTATGTACTGTGTTATATACTGGGGTTATGTATTGTGTTATATACTGGGGTTATGTACTGTTATATACTGGGTTTATGTATGTACTGTGTTATATAATGGGGTTATGTATTGTGTTATATACTGGGTTTATGTATGTACTGTGTTATATACTGGGGTTATGTACTGTTATATACTGGGTTTATGTACTGTTTTATATACTGGGGTTATGTACTGTGTTATATACTGGGGTTATGTACTGTTATATACTGGGGTTATGTACTGTGTTATATACTGGGGTTATGTACTGTGTTATATACTGGGGTTATGTCACCTTTTTCCAAGCAAGAGTTTAATGAAATACCGTTTCTATCCTTGGCTGAAGCATCAAAAACTGGGCGTATCTTGGTAGTCAAACTAGACTCCTTAATAAGTACTGTTATATACTGGGTTTATGTATGTACTGTGTTATATAATGGGGTTATGTATTGTGTTATATACTGGGTTTATGTATGTACTGTGTTATATACTGGGGTTATGTACTGTGTTATATACTGGGGTTATGTACTGTTATATACTGGGTTTATGTATGTACTGTGTTATATACTGGGGTTATGTATTGTGTTATATACTGGGTTTATGTATGTACTGTGTTATATACTGGGGTTATGTACTGTGTTATATACTGGGGTTATGTACTGTGTTATATACTGGGGTTATGTACTGTGTTATATACTGGGGTTATGTACTGTTATATACTGGGTTTATGTATGTACTGTGTTATATAATGGGGTTATGTATTGTGTTATATACTGGGTTTATGTATGTACTGTGTTATATACTGGGGTTATGTACTGTGTTATATACTGGGGATATGTACTGTTATATACTGGGTTTATGTACTGTTTTATATACTGGGGTTATGTACTGTGTTATATACTGGGGTTATGTACTGTTATATACTGGGTTTATGTATGTACTGTGTTATATACTGGGGTTATGTATTGTGTTATATACTGGGTTTATGTATGTACTGTGTTATATACTGGGGTGATGTACTGTGTTATATACTGGGGTTATGTATTGTGTTATATACTGGGGTTATGTACTGTGTTATATACTGGGGTTATGTATTGTTATATACTGGGGTTATGTACTGTTATATACTGGGTTTATGTATGTACTGTGTTATATAATGGGGTTATGTATTGTGTTATATACTGGGTTTATGTATTTACTGTGTTATATACTGGGGTTATGAACTGTGTTATATACTGGGGTTATGTATTGTGTTATATACTGGGTTTATGTATGTACTGTGTTATATACTGGGGTTATGTACTGTGTTATATACTGGGGTTATGTACTGTGTTATATACTGGGGTTATGTGCTGTGTTATATACTGGGGTTATGTATTGTGTTATATACTGGGGTTATGTACTGTTATATACTGGGTTTATGTATGTACTGTGTTATATAATGGGGTTATGTATTGTGTTATATACTGGGTTTATGTATGTACTGTGTTATATACTGGGGTTATGTACTGTGTTATATACTGGGGTTATGTACTGTTATCTACTGGGTTTATGTATGTACTGTGTTATATACTGGGGTTATGTATTGTGTTATATACTGGGTTTATGTATGTACTGTGTTATATACTGGGGTTATGTACTGTGTTATATACTGGGGTTATGTACTGTGTTATATACTGGGGTTATGTGCTGTGTTATATACTGGGGTTATGTACTGTGTTATATACTGGGGTTATGTATTGTGTTATATACTGGGATTATGTACTGTTATATACTGGGTTTATGTACTGTGTTATATACTGGGGTTATGTACTGGGTTTATGTATGTACTGTGTTATATACTGGGGTTATGTATTGTGTTATATACTGGGTTTATGTATGTACTGTGTTATATACTGGGGTTATGTACTGTGTTATATACTGGGGTTATGTATTGTGTTATATACTGGGGTTATGTACTGTTATATACTGGGTTTATGTATGTACTGTGTTATATACTGGGGTTATGTACTGTGTTATATACTGGGGATATGTACTGTTATATACTGGGTTTATGTACTGTGTTATATACTGGGGTTATGTACTGTGTTATATACTGGGGTTATGTACTGTTATATACTGGGTTTATGTATGTACTGTGTTATATACTGGGGTTATGTATTGTGTTATATACTGGGTTTATGTATGTACTGTGTTATATACTGGGGTTATGTACTGTGTTATATACTGGGGTTATGTATTGTGTTATATACTGGGGTTATGTACTGTGTTATATACTGGGGTTATGTATTGTGTTATATACTGGGGTTATGTACTGTTATATACTGGGTTTATAATAATAATAATAATAATAAATCTTTATTGCAGGCTACAAGGCCCATAGTATATATACCTTAAAACTAAAAATACATATTAAAAAATATAAACACGTTTTCCTTAAACTAGGGCACGTAGAGACGGCGACGTGCTCGCCTGCGCGGTGGGTATTGTCCCGCGAAAACGACGAAACACCACACCCTTCGGCCAAAACTCCTCCTTCGTGAAGGTTTCGAGAAATTGAGCAGGAACCCGCACCACAAACGAAGTAAAGTTGACGTTGTGACGCGACTCGAGCTTCACGACCCTCACGATGAAGTTGGTTTTCTTCTCTATGTACTCCACAACATCCTCAACCTTTGTGGAGTACCTCAATCGGGACACATACAGCTGCGTCGTCGGAATAGCGGGACGCAGCAGATGGTTCGGTCCTGTCGGGGCAGTACCGCACTGGTTGCGACAAGTAGGCTTCTTGCGTTTCCGCTCTACTTTAACGAAGCCGTCCTTATCAGCTCGTCCTCTGCAATACGCCTTCGGTGCCGGGTTCGACTGGGTCGTCGGCACCTGTTCGGGTTGTGGCCGCGGTTGTTGAGCGGGCTTGGCGACAGCTGCTGCGTAAGCACGTTGTGGTGTTGACTTACGCGCGCTGGGAGTCGGCAACACGATCACAGGTGACGCGGGGCAGGCGGGGCGGGGGGCGCGAGACAGTGCATTGCACGCGACGGCCGCCGGTGACGAGTCAAGTTTCGCTGACTCGAAACTTGACGATGATACATTGAATGCACCTCGACGCGTGTTAACGTTGGACGCCTCGTGTGACCTACATTCTGAAATATTGTGACGTAAGTCCACTACCTCAGAACGCAGTTCACAGATGGTACTCTGAGAGGCTTCCAACTTTAGCTGCATATCGGCCAGGCTCGCCTTCAGGGATGTAATATCTTTTAAAAGCCTGGTGACGTCTACGTGGTCGAATGTGACGGGGGGCAATCGCTGAAGATCCCTCGCCACAAAGGTCGGCACGTCATCCGGATCCACCTCCTTCAGCAGGTTGATGACATCCTGCAAGCTCCTTGCGCCTTTTTCGTCTATCCTGCGCAATGGCATTCGGTCAGCCCTGCCGACCGACTCGTACAGAAGCTTCTTGCCCATCTGGATCTCGTCCTCCCTGAAGTTCGAGGTACAGATCTGCACGATGCTGATTTCATCCATGACATCCATCTTATTTTGAATGAATGCCAGGAGCTCGTTAACCATGTGTGTTTCTGACAACATGGTGACGATCGCAGTTTCGGCAGCGGAATGTTCCGCGCCAATCGCGAATTAGTTCTGTAATATGAGGCGCGACCGTTTCCAAGCGCTCACACGATGCGACTGTTTTTGTATGTACTGTGTTATATAATGGGGTTATGTATTGTGTTATATACTGGGTTTATGTATTTACTGTGTTATATACTGGGGTTATGTACTGTGTTATATACTGGGGTTATGTACTGTTATATACTGGGTTTATGTACTGTTTTATATACTGGGGTTATGTACTGTGTTATATACTGGGGTTATGTACTGTTATATACTGGGTTTATGTATGTACTGTGTTATATACTGGGGTTATGTATTGTGTTATATACTGGGTTTATGTATGTACTGTGTTATATACTGGGGTTATGTATTGTGTTATATACTGGGGTTATGTACTGTTATATACTGGGTTTATGTATGTACTGTGTTATATAATGGGGTTATGTATTGTGTTATATACTGGGTTTATGTATGTACTGTGTTATATACTGGGGTTATGTACTGTGTTATATACTGGGGTTATGTACTGTTATATACTGGGTTTATGTATGTACTGTGTTATATACTGGGGTTATGTATTGTGTTATATACTGGGTTTATGTATGTACTGTGTTATATACTGGGGTTATGTACTGTGTTATATACTGGGGTTATGTACTGTGTTATATACTGGGGTTATGTGCTGTGTTATATACTGGGGTTATGTACTGTTATATACTGGGTTTATGTATGTACTGTGTTATATAATGGGGTTATGTATTGTGTTATATACTGGGGTTATGTACTGTGTTATATACTGGGGTTATGAACTGTTATATACTGGGTTTATGTATGTACTGTGTTATATACTGGGGTTATGTATTGTGTTATATACTGGGTTTATGTATGTACTGTGTTATATACTGGAGTTATGTACTGTGTTATATACTGGGGTTATGTACTGTGTTATATACTGGGGTTATGTGCTGTGTTATATACTGGGGTTATGTACTGTGTTATATACTGGGGTTATGTAATGTGTTATATACTGGGGTTATGTACTGTTATATACTGGGTTTATGTACTGTGTTATATACTGGGGTTATGTACTGGGTTTATGTATGTACTGTGTTATATACTGGGGTTATGTATTGTGTTATATACTGGGTTTGTGTATGTACTGTGTTATATACTGGGGTTATGTACTGTTATATACTGGGTTTATGTATGTACTGTGTTATATAATGGGGTTATGTATTGTGTTATATACTGGGTTTATGTATGTACTGTGTTATATACTGGGTTTATGTACTGTTATATACTGGGTTTATGTACTGTTTTATATACTGGGGTTATGTACTGTGTTATATACTGGGGTTATGTACTGTTATATACTGGGGTTATGTCACCTTTTTCCAAGCAAGAGTTTAATGAAATACCGTTTCTATCCTTGGCTGAAGCATCAAAAACTGGGCGTATCTTGGTAGTCAAACTAGACTCCTTAATAAGTACTGTTATATACTGGGTTTATGTATGTACTGTGTTATATAATGGGGTTATGTATTGTGTTATATACTGGGTTTATGTATGTACTGTGTTATATACTGGGGTTATGTACTGTGTTATATTCTGGGGTTATGTACTGTTATATACTGGGTTTATGTATGTACTGTGTTATATACTGGGGTTATGTATTGTGTTATATACTGGGTTTATGTATGTACTGTGTTATATACTGGGGTTATGTACTGTGTTATATACTGGGGTTATGTACTGTGTTATATACTGGGGTTATGTACTGTGTTATATACTGGGGTTATGTACTGTGTTATATACTGGGGTTATGTACTGTGTTATATACTGGGGTTATGTATTGTGTTATATACTGGGGTTATGTACTGTGTTATATACTGGGGTTATGTACTGTGTTATATACTGGGGTTATGTACTGTGTTATATACTGGGGTTATGTATTGTGTTATATACTGGGGTTATGTACATATACTGGGTTTATGTTTTTTTTTTTTTTTTTTTTTTTTATACCACAAAGGTGGCAAACAGGCATACGGTCCGCCTGATGGGAAGCGGTCACCGCAGCCTATGGACGCTTGCAACACTAGGGGCGTCACTCACGCGTTGCCGACCCTGTAAAAATCTCTTTACTCCCTTCTTGAAGAACCCCATACTGTACTCCATTGGGAATACCATGGCGGGGAGCTCATTCCACAATCTGAGTGTACGTGGCAGGAAACTCCTCTGAAAGCGCAGGGTTCGAGACCAATTCGGCTCCAGAGTGTGAGGATGAGCTCCCCGTCGATGGCGAGAAGTGCGATGGTAGAAAGTAGCTGTAGGCATTATATCAAACAGTTCTTCAGAACACAGTCCGTTATACATGCGGTAAAACACACAGAGGGAGGCGAAGTCTCTCCTCAGACTAAGGGGCTCTAGACCGCTTGTGAGCTCGGGATCGTCGACAATTCTAACCGCTCGCCTCTGTACCGCGTCAAAAGGCCCAAGCTGGTATCCAGGCGCTCCCGCCCATAGATGGCAGCAGTACTCCATGTGGGGATATGTACTGTGTTATATACTGGGGTTATGTGCTGTGTTATATACTGGGGTTATGTACTGTTATATACTGGGTTTATGTACTGTTTTATATACTGGGGTTATGTACTGTGTTATATACTGGGGTTATGTACTGTTATATACTGGGTTTATGTATGTACTGTGTTATATACTGGGGTTATGTATTGTGTTATATACTGGGTTTATGTATGTACTGTGTTATATACTGGGGTTATGTACTGTGTTATATACTGGGGTTATGTATTGTGTTATATACTGGGGTTATGTACTGTGTTATATACTGGGGTTATGTATTGTGTTATATACTGGGGTTATGTACTGTTATATACTGGGTTTATGTATGTACTGTGTTATATAATGGGGTTATGTATTGTGTTATATACTGGGTTTATGTATTTACTGTGTTATATACTGGGGTTATGTACTGTGTTATATACTGGGGTTATGTACTGTTATATACTGGGTTTATGTATGTACTGTGTTATATACTGGGGTTATTTATTGTGTTATATACTGGGTTTATGTATGTACTGTGTTATATACTGGGGTTATGTATTGTGTTATATACTGGGGTTATGTACTGTTATATACTGGGTTTATGTATGTACTGTGTTATATACTGGGGTTATGTATTGTGTTATATACTGGGTTTATGTATGTACTGTGTTATATACTGGGGTTATGTACTGTGTTATATACTGGGGTTATGTACTGTGTTATATACTGGGGTTATGTACTGTGTTCTATACTGGGGTTATGTACTGTGTTATATACTGGGGTTATGTAATGTGTTATATACTGGGGTTATGTACTGTGTTATATACTGGGGTTATGTACTGTGTTATATACTGGGGTTATGTACTGTGTTATATACTGGGGTTATGTATTGTGTTATATACTGTGTTATATACGGGGGCTATGTACTGTGTTATATACTGTGTGTAGCTGAACAAATAATAATTTCATTTCAACAAGGCTGCAAATTGTTTCCTTGATCCGCATTACCCACACCAACTACGCCCACATAAGGAAAAAGAGGAGCAATGACGAAGCTCATGATGTTGAGCCACCATCCTCCACCTCCTCTAGAGCTGTAGCAAACCGTATGTATTCGTTACTAAGTAACGGGTACGCCATCTAGTACCGAGAAACGAAACGTTACTCACGAATACTTAATACTTAATGATCAAACGAACTTACCCTTACGTGAAGTTCGATCACAATTATGTGAACAGCTTCATTCGACGCGATTTAAGGTTTACATGTTGTAGTAGCGTCCCCACGCGTTAGCCTTGCACGGTTGTTTATAGTATTTTTTTTTTTTTTTTTTATAATGGTAGGTATTTCTCACTAAACGGTCCCCATCCCCTACACCGACATTACGTTTGGCGCGCTTACGGGCTTGTTCTTCATTATGTTTAAAGTCTGTTCAAATATTTTACATTTTATATATAGGGGGGGTAAATTTTATTAAGGGAGGGTGTTAATAAATCGCGTCGAATGAAGCTGTTCACATAATTGTGATCGAACTTCACGTAAGGGTAAGTTCGTTTGATCATTAATTATGTTTCACACATCGACGTATAGCGATAGACAAGAACGTTCATGTAAAACATTTGTTTAAAAACTGGTAAGAGTTAGAACTAAAGTTCGCTGCAGCGCTGTATAAAGCTGTGTCAACTAACCAAACTATTTTAAAAGATACAGCGCTAGATTGCTTAGAGTATAGTTTTCTCGCGACCAAAACGTCGTAAGCGCCGCAAATTTCATGGCGCTTACGCGTTTCGTTCAGTTAACTACACTAAGATGTCGTCCCTATAGAGTTCACACCGCAGATGTGACACATTTTTTTTACCTTCTAAACTTCATTAGAATAAAACTCGATTTCAAAATGTATTATATTAATATTAGGGGGGCCTAGTGCGGATTGGCGGACTTCACATGGCTTAAATGAGTACTCAGAGGTACGGGCCAGGGCTTGAATTAACATAAAACAATTATTCAAAATATCAAACTATCACTACTAATTAAAAACTCATTAACAATTAATCAAATTAAAACCTTTCTAAAAAAACATATCAAGTCTGTGTTCAGTTACATATTTTTACCTACAACCAGTTTTAAGGGAACATCTGCACGTTTTAGTATATGATTGTAGAATGGCGTGGTATTTAAATAGATAAATTGTTTTTCTACTCTGGAATTACGGAATTATCACCTATTAATTCACTTAAACAGGTAGTAATTTTACTTAGTTGACTACTGACTAGTTATTTTCGTCCAGGGTCTACTTTGATTCGGATTATCGTTGTTATTAACGCTGCTCCGTGCGCACCCGCACTGAATGAATGTCGAAGCCACACTAAAGTCGGGTGTGGGGACTGCAGTTCAGTTGAGTTGATAAAAGCGAGTGTTCGGAACGCCCTATCTAGTACGTAGTACATATATATCGATGGTTTCACAGCTTCATTCTTTGCGATTTAAGGTTTACATGTTGTAGGATGTTCAGAGTAGATATCTGACTAATATAAAATGTGAATTATTTTCTGTCATAAAGTGATTGGTAATAAGTAAGAACATAAAATTATTCAAAATTTCTTTATTTTAATCTTCATTATTAAGAATCGACCTTGCAAATTCGTTTGAATCAGTGATCAGGTTTTTATTATAAAATTTAGCAAACACTAATGAATTTTGTGACCAACCCGCGGTTGTTCGAATCAAATCAATACTAACGCCTAATCTATTGGCTTTAGAAGTGGCAGCGTGTCGCGTTGAGTGCGCACCGAACACGCTGGTGTCGATGCCGCTACTGGTCAGTGTGTCTTTGATCCAGTGACTCAACCGTTGAGACGACAACTTGCCGTGAGGCTTACGGTAACTAATAAATAAATAATCATCTGTGGAAGAACGTAGAGAATCAGTTCTGTTCATATACGATACTAAACAAGTAGCTGGGCAAATTTTTAATCTTTCGTTAAAAAAGGGAAGTCGTAAAAATGGTTGAGATGAATTAGGACCGGAAGTTTTGATCAGGTCTGTAATTTTGATAGTAATTTCATTACCTTGACTTATCACAATGTTACTAATTTTAATTAACGAAAGGGTCTGTACGCGATGAGCCGTAACCAAAGCCAATAGAGTAAGAGTCTTTTTTGACAAAACTTCTAAACTGAGGCCTTCGTGAGGCCACTTTAGAGCTAAATATTCTAAAACTGGAGCGGGGTCCCACGTAAAATTATATTTCGGTGCAGAGGGCCTTAATCTAAATACGCCCTTCATGAACCGCTTGACGTGATCATCATTCATAATTTTACTACCAATCAAAATCGACAAAGCAGATTTGTATGAATTTACGGTACCATATTTGGCACCCTTATCAACTACTGAGGATAGAAAATCCAAAACAATAGGAACCGTTGGGTTTAAATAATCAAAACTATGGTCAGTACAATATGACCTCCAGGCCTTAATACCAACATCGTACTGTTTGTATGTGTTGTCTGACAGAGATGATAGCATTATTTGAACTGTTCGCGAGGACAGTTGTTGTAAAGTTTGCCGGAGAGTCTCGCGGCAACCAACGTCAGCGATTGATGAAGGTTGTGAACGGATCTGAAAGGTGATTTCAATAGATTAACATTGGGTTCAAAATATATAGTTTCAGAACATATAAGTCTTCTAAATATGGGAAACCATGGCTGCGACGGCCAATTTGGTACGATGACTACACCTTCAGCTCTATCAGATATAATTTTTTGCAACATTTTTAAAATCAAAGAAAAAGGTGGAAACGCGTAAAAATTTAAATTTTCCCAGGAAATAGTGAATGCATCTATAGCCCATGCATCTGGGTCACGTTTCCAGGTAACAAAAACAGAACATTTAGCATTAGAACGACTTGCAAATAAATCTACGTCTGGACTATTTAACTTGTGTTTTAATTCATTATATGCGTAATCGGCTAACTCCCACTCAGTGTCTTGAAATCTCTTTCTCGACAAGGAGTCTGCTTCAATGTTATCCTTAGTATTAATATATGATGCATAAATGGTTATTTTACGAGATTCGCACCATTGCCAAATGTTACGTGATATTTTATTTAAGTGTGGATATTGTACACTGCCCATTCTATTAATGCTTGCTATTGCGGTCATGTTGTCTATTCTTAGAAGTATTTCACAATTATTATAATCATTAGCAAATATTTTCAAAGCAAAAAACGCTGCAGTTAGCTCTAGTTCATTAATGTGTAAACATTTCTCATCTTCTTTCCAATAACCAAAGGATTTTTTATTATCAGAATATGCACCCCAACCGGAGGTTGAGGCGTCGGAAAATATTTCTATTATGAACTGATTAAATCTAAAAGGGCAAATCCCTATATCTATATGGTCAATCCACCAAACTATGTCATCTTTAACTTCGTCAGTGATTTTGATATCTTGTTCATAAGATGGATTTTTTAGTAACGCTAAGTACTTATGACGTTCTAGTAATTTTGTGTACATCCAAGAATACTGTACCGCTGGGCAAGCTGACACTAGAAGACCAATTAAGCGGACAAAGTCTCTCAACTTACATTTTCGTTTTTTAAATATTGTCAACAAATTTGTTTTTATTTTCTTTTTCTTAGAATCAGGCAGTAATAATATCATTTTATTTGAATCAAATAAAAACCCTAAGAACCGACATTGATTTGACGGTGTTAAACAAGATTTTTCGTAATTAATTACAAATCCTAAACTAGTTAGTAAATTTTTCGTATATATGATATTATTGAGGCATGATTCATAAGAGTCAGCTATAAGAAATATATCGTCGAGATACTGTACGGTTATAATGCCGAGTAATCTTAAATGTTTCATTACCGGCTTTAAAATTTTGGTAAACACGTATGGTGCAGTGCAAAGACCAAAAGGGAGACAATTAAACTCGTAAGGACAGTCATATTCAAAACGCAAATATTTTCTTTGCGATTCGTGAATCGGGACCAAGAAATATGCGTCCTTTAAGTCTATGGAAGCCATATAACAATTTTTTGTTATAAGTTTGGACGCCGTGCGGTAATCTTCCATTTTAAAATGAATTGTATTTATGAACTTATTTAGGCATTTTAAATTTAATATGAACCTTTTATCTCCATTAGGTTTTGGAACTAAAAATATATTAGATAAGAATTCACCATCAACATGATCACATTTAGATATCGCACCGATATTCAAAAGAGTATTAATGCTTTTTGAAAAATCTTCATGCTCCGTACCGGGATAGTTACGAGCAATCTGGTAACCATACCGCGATGGAGGTGAAGTAAAGGGTATCGTATACCCCCGGATCCACGACAAAATCGTACGATCGGAAGTGATTTCGGACCAATAGTCGTAAAAGTATCGGAGCCGGCCGGCGTACCTTACCTCATGTTGGGAGTCTACTTCCTGCAGCTCCTCCGCGGCGGCGACCGATCCCGAGCGCGGCGCTGCGCCGGCGCGGGCGGCGCTGGCGGCGCGCGACGAGGCGCGGCGCGGCGCTCGGGCTGCACGCGCCAGGCCTCGCCTCGCGACGGGCCTGGCACCGCCTTGCGGTAGGCGCCCTTGTAGTTTAAATGATTCTTGGGAGAATCGTTATTTTTTATAAATTTATTTTTATCAATAAATGGCTGTTTTTGAGTGACCTTTAAACCTTCGCCTGATTTTTGTATATTTTTGGCGGATTTTATAAGCTCACCCAAGTTTTCGCCAAATAAATATTGGTCCCTGCGAGTATTTACGAGCATATCTTTTAGCTCGGGCTTAACGGCCGATATAACAAAATTACGGCGGGTTTTTGAGTCTAGGTGATGATAATCACATAGTAACCGGCAGGCGTCGCTGAGAGGCTTTAGAACTTTCTCCTTGCACTCTTTAGAAATCAATAATTCTGTCGCCTGCGACAGTGCGGCCAGTGCGATTCCGATTTGTTGCTGTCTTTGTTGCAACGTGTGATCTCTTTTAACCACGAAGTCCGTCAAAGCCGCCTTCGCCTCGGGATTGAGGATAGGAGCGACGAGGAGATCACAATTAGCCGGTACTAAGTAATCTTGATAGATTTTATCTTTATTATCCTTAGATAACCCCTTACGCAATAGCTCCTCCCATCTAGAGGCAATCTCCTTGTGGACATTTTTGCCTAACGAGGGTTTTGCCTTTGGGGCCTCGCCCAGGAGATTTAAAATTTCTTCGTCCAACTCAGCTTCCTCACCGGTGTCGACTTCGGGCGCTTCCACTGGTACCAGTTGGGAAGGCCCCGGTATTGGCTCTTGAGTGGATTGGGCTACGAGCGAAGCATCAGGAACTGGGCTTAGCGGCTGCATACCACTCGCACTACCTCGTTCGACAGACGCCGAAGCGTGTGACACGCTCGAAGCTGGGAAATGACGACATCGATTAATTTCTGGTGGACAGAAATGTATGTGACAGAGACAACTCCAGGGTATTAGTTGCTCGCATCACAAATCGACAATATGTTCTATATTCAGCGACAGAGACGACCCAGTGTTGGAAGCTCGCATCGCAAGAACATATTTTAAACGGAAAAATATACACGTGACAGCAATTACTCAGATTTAGTAGTGCGCATCACATTTAACCGTAATCAATTTTGAGGTTAAAAGCACGTTTTATTTTTAGTTATTTAAAAATAAATCACAGTGAGTACTTACATGAAGATTCGTCCTCGGAAGACGACGAATAAACTATCACTCTACTGCGATTGCGTGATGATTTCAACTGGTTCTCCAATTTTCTTATTTTGGCACGAATTTGTTTTCCATTGTCTTCAATCTTCCTTTTATTACCCATTTTTAAATAACAATAGTAGGTAATAAAAACAAACTACACTCGGAGCTTGTGAGACGTGCGAAGGCTTGAGCACGGAAACACAGAATGAAGAACAAGCCCGTAAGCGCGCCAAACGTAATGTCGGTGTAGGGGATGGGGACCGTTTAGTGAGAAATACCTACCATTATAAAAAAAAAAAAAAATGACGTGAGGCACTCGGGGACTGCCGCGGTAAAGCTATTGCATTGCATAGCATTTTGTATCAACTTATGCAATTATAATTTTATTTATTTATTTTAATAATAAATGCACTTTGTTCATTCATATTCAAAACACTTCATACACAAATTTTACAAGTACAGCTATTCACTGTTGTACATAAATACATATACACCTATATACTTTCTCATTTCTAGATTAGTCTATTTCAGTTATTTTCATAGTGTTATGTCCTATGGTATCTTGCTTTGGGGCAGAGCAGCTGATATAGATACAGTTTTTATTTTGCAGAAAAGAGCAGTCTGTGCTATTTATAATTTAAGCTCGCGAGCTTCCCTCAGAGATAAATTTAAGGAAATTAACATTCTCACAGTTGCATCACAGTACATTTATGCAAACGTAATATTCGTCCGTCAAAACATTAGTCTTTTCACGAAAAATTGTGATTTGCACTCCATTAATACTAGAAATAAGCATAAACTTGTAACATCTGCATATAGATTACAGAAAGTGCAAGGATCATTTTTAGGACTTGGTGCACGGTTTTATAACAAAATCCCCACAAATATTTTAGATTTGCCTATGAATAAATTTAAGGAACGAGTTAAGTCAGCTTTGGTACAGAAGGCTTATTATAGTATAAACGATTATATTAACGATGGCGAGGCATGGGTATAGCGCTCGTTCTATCAGGACTAATATTATTATTGTTAAAGAAATTGTTAAAACTTGTTTTGAAAAGAGTAATTGCTGAGTTTATTGCCGGCTCTTCTCAGCAAAAGCAACCTTCCGAACCATTAACCTTCCATAACATTAGAGTCGACGTTTCATAAGTGCCTGTGAAGGCCTATTTGAATGAATAAATTTATTTCATTTCATTTCAAATTTATTTCATTTCATTTCATTTCATAAACAGCTGCTTATGTATTCGTCCGATTTCGGAGCAGCTCGTCTCGATCTAGCATACGTCTACGACTACGTCGTCATAGCGACTGCACGCACACAAACACCGTGCCGAAGTCTGCCGAACTGAAACGACGTTAGACGATGTGTTAGGTTTTTTTCGTTACGGAATTTCTTGATTCGGTCGCCGCGCTCAGAGCCCGCGATAAAAGCTATGCAATAGCTTAAAAAAATACTATAAACAACCGTGCAAGGCTAACGCGTGGGGACGCTACTACAACATGTAAACCTTAAATCGCAAAGAATGAAGCTGTGAAACATAATTTTCGTTACTCGCATGTTTCGTATCATGGTTACATACGCTGTTTCAATCACCCAATGTTACGCTGCGTTGATGCGTGTATTGAAACGTTTCTTACTGATCGTTTTGCGCATGCATGCGTATTTTCCGCGAATTAAAAAGGTAATGTAAACATAAGGACGTGAAGCAAAGTGAAATATGCAGTTTGGCATGTAATGAATATGTATTATTTCTACAAATTGAAATTATGAATGCTGCATCTTATAATAAAATTATAGAAAGAACATGAAAAATATGTTCGCAAACTATTCGTAACGTGATTGGTTAAAAAAATGAAAATATATGTAATTTGTGCGGATATACTTCAAAAATATTTGAACCGATGTGCGCGCATTATGGTGTCAAAATTTCAAATATTCAAAACAAAGTTTTCTTTAACAGAGTATGCAGTAAAAAAAAAAGTATATACTTGTGAAAAAGTGTTTTCATAAAATTTTGCTACTAAAATTTCATAAATTTTATGTAATAGTATGAAATAAACGAAAGTAACGAGTAACGATACGATAGTAACGAGTACTGAATGTATAGTAACGAATAAATACGGGTACGTGATTTTTTCGTTACTTTTACACCTCTAACCTCCTCCATCCGACATGCTGTATTTTTAACCGACTTCCCAAAAAGAAGGAGGAGGTTCTCAATTCAGCCGGTTTTTTTTTTTTTTCTATGTATGTACATTGATTACGTCGCGGTTAATGGACCGATTCGCGTGATTCTTTTTTTGTTCGACGCGAAATAGCTGCCAGATGGTCCCATGAAAATTTCTTTCAGTTTGGTTTAGTAGTTTTTATTTTATAAGCATTATTGTTATTTGGACGATGTCATTTTGACGATACTTTGTATATTAGTATGTCGATAACTTTAACATTTCTAATCCGATTTGCGTAATTCTTTTTTGTTCGTTATGGTACATATTAAAGTTGGTACCCTGGTCATCTAGTCAGCATATGATGATGGGATCCCAAGGAAATCGAGAAGAACACTCAAATTATAAGCATCTAACTGTTACGTTTCAGTCAATATCATACAGTTTGTTCAATTATTTGCGTTTGATCATGATTTCCTATGGATGAGCTGATGATGGAAGGTACAACTCCTCAAAGGAGTTTAGAGAAAATTCTTTCAAAATTATACGTACATATGGATAGAGAATAGTATTCCTTGAAGCTATTAGGTTGACCTTGAAGGTTAATCTCATTAACGTTTAGGTTTAATAGTGTTCTGTGATTGTTAAATAAATAATAAGCCTACCCATACTTAAATCACTAAAAAGCAAAAAAAAAAAAAAAACTACGTTAAAAAAACCGACTTCCAAAAATACTAAAAAGCAAAAAATAACTAACGCAATTTATAACACTTTCCTCTACTTACCTACTGACTACTTATTCTTTCCGCTTGCTGCTTGGTTTGAAGTCGGTGCCAAGCCATATATGAATAAAAAATAATACTTAAAGAAATAAAATGGTGTAACAAATAAATTTCTACACGATAACCTACTAACTACAAACTTCGTAAATAAATCAGAAATAACGATAAATGACAATGAGAAACAAATGAAAACGACGATGAAATACATAAATGTAATTTACATTCTACAACTATAGTGGTCCTGTAAAGGACCGTTTATTTCTAATATTAATAACTCACAAACCAAGAGCATGCGTCTAAAATTTAGAATTTTAAATGCAAACCGTGCCAAAGTTTTTGTTGACCTTATTAAATCATGGAGAATCTTAACAAAGATCTTTTGTATATTGTTTACTGTAGGTTTGCTAATTATGCTGTGGCTTGGCACCAACTTCAAACTAAGCAGTAAGCGGAGAGAATAAGTAGTCAGTAGGTAAGTAGAGGAAAGTGTTATAAATTGCGTTAGTTATTTTTTGCTTTTTAGTATTTTTGGAAGTCGGTTTTTTTTTATTAAAAAAACAGATCTAATAAATAATAAATAATAGATAAATAGATAAGTATACATACTACATGTATGAATTTTTATGGAGGTATTATTAACATTATTCGGAGAAATGATAACCATATCAGAAAGACAAGCTGTTAATTATAATATTTTATTTATTTATATTTTAATTATATTATTTGAAGGGAATGGTAAATAAATCAATAGGTATTGTAAAAATGAAAAAAAATTCTATACAATTTCTAACATCTAACAATGTATTTAAAACTTCTTTGAAACACTAAACAAAGTGATTTTGATCTGCTACATACACTATTTTTAATTACGCGTTTAATATTTAAGGGTCGTTTTATGGCCATCGTTGAGCTGAAATAGCTTATAGTGCAATCGAAATAGGGTTCAACTTTGTAATGCACTAACATACCTACCAAGTTAATATATACATAGAATTTGAGGCTTTACACGGATTTAAAATTAAGCTAACAGAATTTTTGTCTGACACGCAGCGTTCTTACCAAATAACAAATACAATAAAACCCATTTTTTACGGCTATATATATTGATAAATAAAAATTAAAGTAATAAAATACTTATTGCAAGATGACAGTAATTACATGTCGGCGCTCATTATTAAAATGTTGTTATTCAAACGCGCGCACGTGCAATATGACATCATCGCGCAACTCTGTGAGTCAGGAGAGGTGGGGGTACGGACAGCGGGTATAAAGCGGTGCGCTCAGTGCGGCTCGGGGTTTAAAGTCCGCGTAACGGTGTAAAAGCCATCTGAGGCTGTCACCTTCTAGTCCATTCAAAAAAAAAAAAAAGCGGCTCGGGGCAGAATTGTCAAGGCACTCGTTCCGTCCACATCTCACATTTGTGACGCGGATCACGCCTGATTTACTGCGTTAACTTTATTTCAATTACATTGTTTTTATCTTTAAAATAATTTCATAATTAATCAACAAGTTTGATTCAATAAATCATTTTCTACGTAATCTTGAAGTTTTGCTTAATCATGTCTGAAGACCAGTCTAGAGGTGATTTCAGTGACGAGGTCGCCCGCCATCACCAATTCTACAACAAGTTTCGGTTCCATCCGAAATCAGAAGTGGGATGGACCATGGGGCCTCATCAGGTCCATCTGCCCGCATAGATGGAGAGGGCAATAGCTTTGGCGCTGGCCAGGCACTGTCAACATTGGCTAGTGTAATCGAAAACTTAACGCGGCAGCAACAAGCTAATATTCACGCTAACCACGAATTTCTTGCAGGTCTTTTAAACCAGGCAGCGGCTCCAACCAGACGACCGAGGTTGAGCGATATCTACATCGCATCGTTTAACCCTGATGGCGATGTGCCGATACGAGATTGGTGTGAGCACGTGGATAGAGCAAAAAATCATTGGATACTGGCTGATTATGAAGTATGTACAAAAATTGCTGGCTTACTGCAAGGTAGAGCCAAAACTCTTGGAGATACATGGTTAGTAAAATCCCCAGTATGGTCCGACATGCGAGAGGCTCTAATACAAACTTTTGAGCCCGAAGCACGGTATTCAAACGATATATTGAAATTGCGATCTATTAAATTTGATGTAGCAAACCCAGCTGAATCTATTACCAAAGCCTGGAATATTTGGAAACGAGTAATTAATGGTGACAAGGATAAAGACGCTGTAGAAGCTGTAATTGGCTGTATAGATAATGAATACCTTCGACTACGTTTACTCTCTAATAAATGCTCTTCTGTTCCTGAATTGATTTCTGTAGCAGCTACAATCAAACAACGAGAACCTCGACATGGAGAACCGCCTGCTAAACGACCAAGACTAAGAAACAACAGGGATGACTCATTGCTTTGCTTCAAGTATGGAAAACCTGGACACATGCAAGCACATTGCCACCAAGGTACCGAGAAAGTAAGTGACCCCAAAACATTACTAAGTACAACAAACACAAAAGAATCCTTAATTAAATTGATCATAGTCTCTTTAATTAACTTGAAGTTAAGTACTACTAGTTAAGTTTGTATATACTGTGCGCATTATTCTGTGTTTGACAGGTCGAGGGCGACCTGTATGCAGTATAGCCGTGTCGGCGCTCATTGTTAAAATGTTGTTATTCAAACGCGCGCACGTGCAATATGACATCATCGCGCCACTCTGTGAGTCAGGAGAGGTGGGGGTACGGACAGCGGGTATAAAGCGGCGCGCTCGGTGCGGCTCGGGGCGGCTTACGGTTGAGAGCCCTCAGCGCTCACCGATTGCCCGCGTAAAGGTGTAAAAGCCATCAGAGGCTAACACCTTCAAGTCCCTTCAAAAAAAAAAAAAAAAAAAAAAAAAAAAAAAAAAAAAAAAAAAAAAAAAAAAAAAAAAAAAAAAAGCGGCTCGGGGCAGAATTGTCAAGGCACTCGTTCCGTCCACATCTCACAATTGTGACGCGGATCACGCCTGATTTACTGCGTTAACTTTATTTAAATTACATTGTTTTTTCTTTAAAATAATTTTATAATTAATTAACAAGTTTGATTCAATAAATCATTTTCTACGTAATCTTGAAGTTTTGCTTAATCTTGTCTGAAAACCGGTCTAGAGGTGATTTCAGTGGCGAGGACCATCGCCCGCCATCACCAATTCTACAACAAGTTTCGGTTCCATCCGAAAAACATTTTTGAATATAGGTATATTCGATTTATAAATTCAATAGTTAGCTAGTTGGCGTGGCTCTCAATTCAGTAGATTTTGTCCCACTTAAGAATAATCTTATATATGAATATAAGAACCGATTCGGGTAATATTTTAGGTCTATGTAATTTACTTGCTGTTCTAAAAAACGATATAAAAATAAATAATAATATTAATCATACTCACAAAACACAAATGATTACCTACATGTGTGAATGAACTTAATACGCCTTAAGCTTTCTGTATTAGTAGATTTCCAAAATGAAGAGTTGTACCTACGTAGGTATTCAATTAATTATTGACCGAAAATTTCATAAATTTTTCATCATAATTACTTCGAGCAATTAACAGAATCATTAGGCAAATATTATTCGGCATGCCGATGAAATATTGGCAGTAATTAATTAATTATGTTTTCACTTTATTTTAATGAAATGAATAAAGCACTGTTAGTGGCTATGTTAATTTTATGACTTGAAAATATTTAAAATTAATAAATTATCAAGAAATTGCAATCAGCTAAAAAATTATAAATATGTTTTATAATACGCTAACCGAAAAACATACATAATATAACATTAAAGATATATTATTTTACTAAGATGTAGGTACTACTGAAATAAAATAAAACAAACATTCGATATTTTTGCTTAAAATCAAAGTAGTATAAATTAAAGTTTAACTCAAGTGTATAAAGACCGACAAAGGCAAAAAGTACCGGTGCATTTTAGCTTTCAACCGCGTCTAAACACAAAGTAATTCAAATTTATTCCCGTCAAATATATAACAGGATGAAATTCAAAGCGGACTGACGATAAGCTCTGAATATTCATCCAAACAAATATTTGAGATTGAGCAAAAATAGCTGTGGCATATAGTTGGTGTTGGTTCGAGTTTAAACGGCATAGAGAATAATAAAAATAACAATCAAATAGCCTGTGTTTTTAATTTAAATAGCTACTTAGGTGCTACCGCCGTTTTTAATTACACTATAGTTTTAACTTACTTTGACTGGACTTTTGGCTTGGTCCATTCTTTGAGGCTGCTTATTCGACTCGTGCTACGAACAAATACTTTCTTAGATTATCATAGTATAAGCAAAGTTGAAATTAGATTGGCTATGTGTGTAAAATGACTCGGGAACATATTATTTTTATTAAGGAAAATACTTCTTCGTGAGCCTGAGTACGATTCTAAACATGGAGAAGATCACGGACGCAAACAAAATAATATATAAATACGTCCAAGTTTTAAATTCATAAACATGTAAATTAACTATATGAATATAAAATTCAGTTTGACCTCCGTTTGGCCTCTTCATCCATGGCAAGCTGGAGTTGAAGTTTGCATCACTTGAACAAATAATTAAAACCTCCTGACCTAATTAGGAAAAGTCTTCAACAAATTCCATATTACCATAATACCTCCCATGTAATATTCAAACGAAAAACCAAACAAACAAATTAATTTTAACATGTTTGTGTTTGAATTATTAAGCTTGCGTATCGATCCGTGTGTTTTATGAAGGCTGGCAACACTGAGGGTTGTTTACTTCTTAATTAAACCAAGTTTATGTTATCATAATGTTGGATTCAGGTCGGCCTCATGTCGATAATAGATTCTAGAATAGGTCACGTTAACAGTGAAAGTAATATTTTTTTATTTATATACCATGGTGGGAAATAATAACGACGCCGCGACGTCTCTTCTTAGCCTATATTTTTACATAAATTCTCTAGTTAATCGTATAACTAAAATTTTTTTATGCACCTTAACACTTTATGTTAGTATGTATATGTAAATTAATGCAAAGTAATTATGCATTAAATAAACTAACTACCTCACCCACTTCTTGTCTTCTACAGGATGCACATAAATAAAGATCATACATAAGACGACGCATTAATTCTAGCCAAGTTGCGGCTGCGAGTGTGAACTCACAAATTTGTTATAAATAAAACATGGCTTCTGTAAGAAGTTGAAAAAGCACGGCGTCACCAAAAAACTTTCAAGTTGCCGACGCTGCAAGTTAACCAATTTGCATATACAAGTATTACTTATTAACAGGGTTTACTATCTAAACACCCTGTAGAGTGGCTATTCTTGAAACAAATAGTGCTCAGGAGAGCAGTGCGCGCAATAAGTCCAACCGGTACTGGATTTAGTGAACAGGCAACGGCGGGGGAGGTAGCGGAATGAAGTTCACATGTGATGTAGGTAGTGATACAATTTTTTTAGAATTTGATTTTTGATTACAAAATGATTATACCCAAATACAGGGTATACCTACATCGTAATGACACAAAAATGTGCTTTCAAATAAAAAAATAAGAATCACAAATCAAAATTTACCAAAATAATTTGTATACAGTACCTACACAAAGTTTACAGTATATTTGTTTCCATGGATTTTTTTTGGGTATTTGATGATTACTGGATTTACTGGTCATACCGGTGCCGCTCCACTTCATCAGTAGTGCTTGCAACACCGCTCCCGCTCATCTCACCACACACGCCGGACCTACACTTGGTGTAGCAAACACAGCAGTTAGCACTTTCCACAAGTTTGGTCCTGGCGACTTCCACTGCCTTCCACACTCTTGCATATTTAAATTCTTTAACTTTGCAAATTGGGGTTAACAGGCATCGTTGCCAGGGTTAACAATTGAATTTTATATGTTATGCAAACTGCATCGCAGTTGTTGAAGTCAGCGCGGATGGAATCTGTTTTGCAAGTTTTAGTTTTCCTGTTAGAGGGCTCTGTATTTACAGCATCCTGTGTATCCTTATTTCTCTATGCGTAACTGAAACAAATAATTATATGCATGAAAATATTTTAGGTAGAGTTTGAGTATTTTCACAAAAAGGAAAGATGGTTCCATCTCCAACTGAGCGATGTAAATTTTTATAAGCGATACCGAATTTGATAAAGAAAGGCTAACGGGTAAAATGCCGTGAAAAGTAATTAAAAACCAGATGCAAAAGTTGATTTTAAAACTGTACCTTTTATGTTGGTAATTTATACCAAATTAATTGTAACCATACTACAAAGGGAAAGGAAAATTTCTTCATAAATTAAAAATGATATTAAGTGCTCTTACGAAAAATAAATAGCCACCGCTCTTTCAGGTAGACCCCTTCATTCTGTTTCAAAAATATTTTAACTTTAATAAACTTTTGTTCTTTGAGAGTTCGCTGAAAATACTTGTGTTGATTAATTTTTGATGCCAAAGAATTTTATTACTTTCCGGCCAGTTGTAATTGTTAATTAAAATTGCGAGAATGGAATAATATTGTTACTTATTTTAATACTTATGGCTCTCCGTGGTTTCACCCGCGTTACCGGCGATCTTCAATACTCCCGGAATAAAAAATCCAGGTTAAAAACCGTGGTTTTTACGTGAAAGAAAAAAAAATTGGATGAAAAATCGTAATCCTACTAATATTATAAATGCGAAAGTTTGTAAGTATGGATGTATGTATGTATGGATGTTTGTTACTCTTTCACGCTCCAACGGCTGAAGGGATCTGCTTGAAATTTGGCACAGAGCTAGAATATGTTCTGGAATAACACATAGGCTACTTTTTATCCCGGGAACGCGGGTGAAACCGCGGGGAGCCACTAGTATTGAATAAATCTTTATCATTACCAATTCTAATGTTCTGAACATTGGTATTCATTAATAACCGTATCTATATATAATAACTAGTGGCTCCCCGCGGTTTCACCCGCATTCCCGGGATAAAAAGTAGCCTATGTGTTATTCCAGAACATATTCTAGCTCTGTGCCAAATTTCAAGCAGATCCCTTCAGCCGTTGGAGCGTGAAAGAGTAACAAACATCCATACATACAAACTTTCGCATTTATAATATTAGTAGGATATAAGTTAATATTATAATATCACTTCAAATACGCACAAAATTGAATACCAATGAAGAATCTAATTAAACATTTTTATGATCAATGCTTTTGACAATTAACGTCCGTAATAAAGTCTCATTATAATAATGAACTTGATTACATTTTTCTAGGATATATACTTATGGACTAAGAGCCCGTGAACGCCAGACCTTCGTTATTTTATAAAAGCTGAAAGTTCGTCTGCGCATGCTCCCAACACAGGTAAGAACGATGGCCTATTATGAAGTTTGGGTCATCGTGGCTTTGGCAGCTATACGGTACTAAAGGTGTGTATAATACCGATCTAGTTTCGTCATATTATAAAGTGTGATTTTTTGGTATTATCTTCAGAATATTATTAAAAATCACGTTATTGATTGCCAGACACTTCTCATCGTGGCAACCCCTTGCCAGACACCCCTAATGTTCATGAAATTATAATTCTACTTACGTTATAGTATAAAAGCTGATTTTTATATATAATACTTAGGTAGTAATAAGATGATGTTTCCTCATCAGCCAGACATTTTTGATAGTTCCAACCCCTTGCCAGACAATGATGTAGGGTCGCTGTAGGAGCGAGCGCGAGACAGTATATGTATGATAGATGGCGAGATAGGACTATCGCGATCCGTCAATAACAGATTATAATATAAAAAAAACCAAATAAATAATACGCAAAACTTTAATTAACCCGTGAGGAGGCGCGCCTATTTTTATAATATTTTTTTTTTTTTTTTTTTATATATCTGCCGCACAAGTTGACTCCACGCTGCCTGATGGAAAGCAGTCAGTGGAGTCCATTAGTAGTGGCCATCATCCCACACTAGCATAGCAATGTGGCATGATGGCCCTCACCTTGACGGCCTTAGAAAAGCTTTTTCACGCCCCGCTTAAAGAACCCAGGATCATATGTGGAGGGAAACACGTGAACAGGTAACGAGTTCCACGTCTTAATGGAACGACAGAGATAGGAGGCGCCGAACCGTTTGGTGCGTGACGGTATCTGTTCCACCGTAAAGGGGTGGCATTTTAACCCAGCACGTGTTGTTCGGGATAGGAAAGGGGAGGGAGGGATAAGTTGGAAGAGCTCTTCGGAGCACTCACCGTGATAAATGCGGTAGAAGACAGCCATTGAGGCCACGTCTCTGCGTAATTGCAGTGACTCAAGAGTCTTAGTGGCCTCAGGATCCCCAATGATACGGACAGCACGCCGCTGCAACCTATCGAGGGCGTCCAATAAGTACTGGGCGGAGCCATTCCAAAGGTGAGAGCAGTATTCCACGCAGGAGCGAACCTGAGTCTTGTATAACAGACACAACTGCTCCGGCGTGAAAAACCTCCTCACCTTGTTCAGGACTCCGAGTTTCCGGGATGCAGATTTAATGACACCCTCGATATAGTTTTTCTGGTTAAGATTGCGGCGTATGTCCATACCTAGGATATTGAGGCTGTCTTGAATCGGTAGTGGAGTGTCGAGGAGAGAGGGATGGGGAAGGAATGGAGACACTTTGGCTGAAAAAGCACACACCTGTGTTTTCTTGGCGTTGAACTCGACCAGGTTCTCATCACCCCAATGCGAGATGCAATTCAGAACCCGGTCAAGCTCAGCAACAAGCGTTCGCCTATCCTCCTCAGTATTGGCTTGCTTAGCCGCAGGGTGTCCGAGATATCGCCCATGTACAGTGCTGTCATCAGCATAGCAATGAATGCTCCCAAAAGTGAGCATATCATTGATATGCAGAAGAAAAAGCGTGGGCGATAACACGGACCCCTGAGGCACACCAGCATTCACCTCGAGAAACCTCGACGACTGGCCATCACAAAAGACTCGGATACGGCGCTCATGGAGGAAGCTGGCAGCCCAGTTGCACAATCGAGGCGGCAAGCCGTAGGCCAGAAGCTTGGAAAGAAGCGCACGATGCCAGACCCTATCGAAGGCTTTGGAGATATCGAGACTAATAGCCATCGACTCCCCATGCCTGTCCATTGCCTCACCCCAAAGGTGAGTGACATACGCCAGAAGATCACCCGTTGATCGTTTCGGCCTGAAACCATACTGACGATCGCTGATGAGGGAGTGATCTTCTAGGTAGCGAACGAGTTGGTTATTTAATATTCGCTCAAACACCTTGCAGAGGATAGGGGTGATAGCAATGGGTCGATAGTTGCCCGGATCAGAACGATCCCCTTTTTTGGGGATCGGTTGCACGTTCGCCTCCTTCCAAGCCCGCGGCACTACGCCAGAGGCATAAGATAGGCGATACAGGCGTGTGAGCATAGGAGACAACTCGGCTGCGCATTTTCGAAGCACAACCGCTGGAATTCCGTCAGGTCCACTGGCTTTCCGCACATCAAGAGATCGCAGCGTCGCGCGAACATCGCATTGCCTGATTTTAATGTCAGGCATGCACTGGCCGCAGTAGGCAATCGCAGGCGGCTGCGCAATGCGATCATTGATTCGGGAGTTGGCCGCAAAGAGATTGACAAGCAGCTCAGCTTTCTCTTGCGGCCCATGGGCCAGTGATCCATCAGGGCATCGCAACGGCGGCAGTGAAGGCTGGCAGAAATTAGATTGCACGGCTTTGGCCAATTGCCAGTATCCCCTGCTGCCCGTGGGGTATGACAAAAGCTCTTGACCAACCCGTGCAATGCGCTGGACATTCGCTCTGATGTAAGCCCTCTTGCAGGCCTTGGAGGATCTATTGTAGGCTGCCTTGATGACATGGACATTCGGATCGCGGCGGGACCGAGCCCTTTTTTTTTTTTTTTTTTTTTTTTTTTTTTTTTTTTTTTTTCGCTGGGAAAAATGCGTTACGCATACCCTCCCCGTCGGGGGACAGGGAGGGTTATGTGGGACTCCCCGGTTGCTAGTCAACCGGTATACCCACTAAACGACCCAGCGGCACTCCTTCCTCGCCTTTGTGGGGGGGGGACTGGGAATCTGGCACAGCCCTTGCGTCCAGTCCCCCCCGGCGACCGCCCGCCCTCTCGGCGGGCCCTTCTCGTCCCCTTCCCGTGCTGGGAGGGGGATCTGGGAATGACCGCGAGTGCTCGGCCATTCCCTCCCGCTACGGTGGTGAACCGTGCAATGCGGGAGTGGGCGCCCCCGCGCCCTTTCTCCCGCTGGTCACCACCGCCTAGGGGGGGAGGTGACGGCGATCGTACTGTCGCCGCCTCCCCCCCCTCCTCCGCCGGCGGAGCTGTGACGCGAGGGGATCGTCCTCCCGCGCACGCTCCGCCGCCTCCTTCTGCGATATCACCTCTTCGCAGAAGGAGGCTACCGCCGCCCAGGCGCTCTCGCTTCCCAGCATGCCCCTAATCACGCTGGGAAGCGAGAGATCGGGCCCAACCACCGCCGTCAGACCGCGGCGCAGCTCCGACCAAATCGGGCACACCTCCAGGGTGTGCTGCGCCGTGTCCTCTGCCGCGCCGCAGTCGTGGCACGTCGGGGACTCCTCCCTCCGAATCCGGTGCAGGTACGATCCGAAGCACCCATGCCCGGACAATACCTTTTTTTTTTTTTTTTTTTTTTTGATTTCCCAGGGAAATCCTCATAGGATACCCGGCAGCTCCGGGGGGAGCCGCCGGGTTATGTGGAGACTCACCGGCACAGAAGGTGCCGGTGCCTACCCACTAAACCCCTGGGGTTCCATTGACGCCTCGGCGCCGTGTGGCGGGGCTGCGGGACACGCGTAAGCCTTACAACCGCATGCCCCGCCGGCGCTGCTCGGCCTCCCAAAAACACTGCTGGAGGCCGAGCCCGTCTCGGGGGGGCGGGACTCACGATGCGAAAACGCATGCGAGTCCCGCCCCCCTCTCAACTTCACCGGAGATGCCCATGGAACAAATGGGCATCTCCGGCATGGGACCGTTGGCGTGGGCGGCGGATCCCCCGATCCACCGCCCCGGTCCCCGGCGTTACGGCGGCAACCGGCCCGCGAAGGCCTGTCGCCGCCTACCGCGCCTGCGGCGGCGAAGCGGGAGAGAGTTGACGTCGTCCTCTCTCACCCGCTCCGCCGCCTCCTTCTGCGACATGACTTGGCCGCAGAAGGTTGCGGCCGCCTCCCAGGCCTCCTCGCTGCCCACCATGGCCCTGATAAGGGCCGGCAGCGAGAGGTCTACGCCGACCGTCGCGGACAAGGCGGTGCGAGGAGTCGCCCAAGCGGGGCACTCCTCGCGCGTATGTACCGCCGTGTCCGAGACGCCGGCCCCGCAGTGGTGGCACGTCTCCGTGGGCTCTCTGCCCGCCACCCGGCACAGGTATCGCCCGAAGCAACCGTGCCCGGTGATCACCTGTGTCAAGTGGAAGGTGAGAGCCCCGTGCTCCCGTTCGAGCCACTCCTTCAGGAGTGGTCGAACGGCGTCCACCACATCCCGGCTCGTAGCCGGGTTCTCGAGCCGGACCGTCCACTTCCGGAGGAGAACGCCGCGAGCGTCCTCCCTCCAGCTCGCGATCTCCCGCGGATGTGGACGGCCCCCGGCCTCCTTCGCTCGCCAGTACACCGCGGCGAGCACCTCGGCTTCGAGGTCCCACGGCGGCGTACCGGCGAGCACACACGCGCCGGCACACGACACGGTGCGATACGCTCGGACCACCCTGAGCGCCATGGCGCGCTGCGGGCGTCGCAGCGCAGCCTGGTTTCGGGCGCTCAGGGCCCCGGCCCATATCGGCGCTCCGTAGAGCGCCATGGAGCGTATCACACCGGTGTATAGGCGCCGGCAGGCCCTCCCTGGGCCCCCCACGTTGGGGAGGATCCGTCCCAGAGCCCCGGCGGTGGCCATCAGTCGCGGTGCCAACCGCCGGAAATGCTCCTCGAACCTCCATCGGCCGTCGAGAACGAGTCCAAGATATTTCATCGAGGACCCGACGGCGATGGAGGTTCCGCCCACCACTATGGCGGCTCCCGGCGGTGGCCCGCGTCGGGGCCCATGGAAAACCAGGGCCTCCGACTTATTGAGGGCCACCTCGATGCCCGGACAATACCTGCACCAGACGGAACGAGAGGAATCCGTGGGACCGCTCGAGCCACTCCCGCAGGACCGGCCCCAGCGCGTCCAGGGTCCGGCGACCGAAGGCGGCGGTGGCGAGGTCCTCCGCCCAATGGTGGACGATGGCGTCCCCTGCCTCCCGCCGGACGGCCTCCCGCTCTTCCGCGGCGGGGCGCTCCCCAAGAGCTCTGCGCCGTGCCGTCCACTCATACACTCTGGCGAGCACCCACGCCTCGAGCTCCCAAGGAGGGGTGCCCGCCAGAGCGCACGCCGCAGAGAAGCCCACTGAGCGGTAGGCCCTCGCCACCCGCAGTGCAATGGCCCTTTGAGGCCTGCGGATGGCGGTGGCATTCTCCCTCCTTTGGAGGGAGTCCGCCCAGATGGGCGCCCCGTAAAGGGCCATGCTCCTGAGGATGCCGGCATACAAGCGCCGGCATCGCGCCCCGGGCCCCCCCAGATTTGGGAGGAGCCACGCCAAAGCGCCCGCGGTCTTCAGCAGGCGCGTCGACAGCCCGCTAAAATGCGGGCCGAAGCGCCACCTGCTGTCGAGGACAAGACCCAGATATTTCATCTGGGTCTTGACCCCGATCGGGACGCCCTCCACGGTTATATGGCCGTCCGGCGGGATGCGCTGCCGAGGCCCGTGGAAGAACACGGCCTCGGTCTTATTCAGCGCCACCGTCAATCCCAGGCGGCGGATCCTTCCCGCGACTAGGGAACCCCCCGCCGAAGCCAGGTTGGCCGCCTCCCTGAAGTCCCCCCCCCGGGCAGTGAGAAGAGTGTCATCTGCGTAGCAGATGACACTCGTGCCACGGAGGAGGGCCCCGCGCAACAGCCAGTCGAATCCGATGTTCCACAGGAGCGGTCCTAGGACGGATCCCTGTGGAACACCGGACTCGGCGCTGTATCGCCTTACCCTGGCCATCTTGTCTACCAGGAGGACCGATCGGTCCTCCAGGTAGCTGGCCAGGAGCGTGCGCAGGTACTGAGGCACTCCGTGATACCGGAGTGCCTCCAGGATCGTCGAGTGGGGGACGGAGTTAAATGCGTTGGCAATGTCGAACGACACTGCCAGCACTCCGCCCCCCTCTTCCACGGCCTCCCTGACTTGGCGCTTGAGTCGGGCCAACGCGTCCACTGTCGAACGCTCCCGCTTGAAGCCGAACTGAGCGTCCGACAGGTCCGGCCCCGCCTCCCGCAGGTGCCCGTTGAGCCGGTCAGCGATGACCCCCTCGAACATTTTACCGACCTCATCGAGCAGAACGATGGGCCGGTACGCCGAGGGGGAATCCGCCGGGCGTCCCTCTTTTCGCAGGAGGCATAGCTGCCCCTCCTTCCAAGGCTTCGGGAACCTTCCAGTCGTGAGACACGCGCTGAACAGGTCCCGAAGCCTCTCCCCCATGTGAGCGGCAGCTATGGCCACCACACGTGCAGGGACGCCGTCCGGCCCAGGGGCCGTCCTCTTCGCGCGGAGGCGAAGTAGGCCCGACTCGAGCTCCACCTCGGACACCGGGGGGATCTCTTCCTCTGAGGGAGCCGCCCCCCGCGGGGGGTCCATCACTGGTGGGGTGAAGTCTGTCCCCGATGACGGGAACAGCGATCGAACCACCCCATCCAGCAACGTCGGCTCGAGGGTCTGCGTCAGGGGGGGACCAAAGGGGCGCAGTTTGTTTCGCGCCGCCTTGTATGGTCTCCCATAGGGGTCCCTGTCGAGACCCTCCAGCATCTCGGCCCTAGCCGAGTCGTTGGCGGCGATCATTGCCGCCTTGAGGACCTCTTTTGCCTCCAGGTAGGAGGCGTAGAGGAGGTCCTCCTCGGCCGGGCTTCGACGGCTGCGCCGTCGGCTCCGCGCGTAGGCCCTCCGGCGCGCCACACAGGCGGCTCGGAGCCCCGTCAGCTCCTCCGACCACCAGTAAACGGCGCGTCGGGGGGGCTGACGGCGTGACCGAGGCATGCAAAAGTCGCACACCTCGGTCAAGGACCGCCGCAGTTCCGCCGCGGCGGCGTCCACGTCCGCGCCTTGGACTGGGGGGCGGGACCGAGCCCTGATCCAAGCGCGGTAAGCCGACTGTTTTTGTTCAACAGCATTGGCGCACTCGCGGTCGAACCAGGACCGGACTCTGCTGCCGCTGGTGATGTCCGTGGATGGAATATAATATTCCATACCCAACATAATTTCCTCAGCAACAGCAGACGCACTCTCCGACAGATCCCTCCCACCAAAGCAGCGTTGAGACCACGGGATGGACGCATAATAGTCTCGCAGGCCATCCCAATCCGCTGACGAGTAGTGCCACAAGCGTCTCTTTGCCTTCACTGGCTGTGGAGGTGAAGCGAATGGCACTGTAGTGCGAACCAGACAGTGGTCGGAGGAACCCAAAGGAGCTTGTACCGTCACACTGTACTGGGCCGGGTTACTCGTCAGCACAAGGTCTAATAACGAGGGCGCTTGATCCGTTATGTCTGGTATGGAAAGGCGCGCGGGAGCAAATTGCTCACACCACTTTAAACGCTCATATATCTACCGTGGTATTACTAATTGGCTTATAATGGATATATATCAATAAAACAAGGTTTAATAAATAAGAAAATAAGTATTTTAATCAAAACAATGAAACATAAATTCAACTTCTAGACCAAATAACAAAACAACTTAATTATATTCTAAATTTTTTGGCAGTTTTCATAAAAGTCCCATTAAAAATTATATGTAACAAAAAATTAAAAAACAATCTATTCTATGAGATCTTGAGAAATTTGCCTTTCGAAACATACACACACACAACTATACTAAACTATACACATACACAAACAACTTAATTATATTCTAAATTTTGTGGCAGTTTTCATAAAAATCCCATTAAAAATTATATATAACAAAAAATTAAAAAACAATCTATTCTATGAGATCTTGAGAAATTTGCCTTTCGAAACATACTAAACAAAACACATATATGTGGTATGTTCGGTGCAGAGTAATTGCTTGCATAAAGTGTATGCTTTTTTTGAGCTTTTATTCTTACGTCTTGGACGTATAGCACAGAAGGGAGTGAAGAGATTTTTACAGGGTCGGCAACGCGTGAGTGACGCCCTTGGTGTTGCAAGCGTCCATAGGCTACGGTAACTGCTTCCCATCAGGGCCGTATGCCTGTTTACCACCTTAGTGGTATATAAAACAAGAAAACACGCACATATTTGAGCTTGCTGTGGATCGTCTATTTTTGATGTTTAATACGGCTAAAACATAAAATATATATTATTAAAATAACTATTCAATTAATAATACTTGAAGAAAGCATATAAGATTATTTTAGCTGATGTAAACATGTACTAAGTACTAAACAATACATGCGCAGTAGAAATAACAACTGTGCAGTGAGACATCGCGATAGACCTATCTCGCCATCTATCATACATATACTGTCTCGCGCTCGCTCCTACAGCGACCCTACATCATTGTCTGGCAAGGGGTTGGAACTATCAAAAATGTCTGGCTGATGAGGAAACATCATCTTATTACTACCTAAGTATTATATATAAAAATCAGCTTTTATACTATAACGTAAGTAGAATTATAATTTCATGAACATTAGGGGTGTCTGGCAAGGGGTTGCCACGATGAGAAGTGTCTGGCAATCAATAACGTGATTTTTAATAATATTCTGAAGATAATACCAAAAAATCACACTTTATAATATGACGAAACTAGATCGGTAATATACACACCTTTAGTACCGTATAGCTGCCAAAGCCACGATGACCCAAACTTCATAATAGGCCATCGTTCTTACCTGTGTTGGGAGCATGCGCAGACGAACTTTCAGCTTTTATAAAATAACGAAGGTCTGGCGTTCACGGGCTCTTGCTCCATTAGGGAATAGTATAATTATTATTATGCAAAACTAACTGCAAGTACGTGGTACTTTACAAGATACTATCGCTATGAAAAATGTTGTATAAATGACACGGTCGCTGGTGAAATAAAACTTTTAAGTCAATTTGTAAAGTCGCCGACAAAAATGACGGAGTTGGTGAAAACAAGGTGGAATTAGAATTGAATGCTTCCTCAGCTGTGTTCGTTTAAATTATGAGATACCGCTGTTTTCTGAAAGTGTAGGGAAAAAGTGACGTTTGCATAGAGTTTATTTCGTTACAAAGCTTTATTCATGTTTATGGTTATTTTGAGATAATATCTACATGTCTTTACGTATTTAATTAACATGTTATTTTGAGATTTTCCTAGAAAATTTAATATTTTAACATCAAACGGTGAAAACAAACAAAACCACAGTCCTTGTTGGACCTTATTAGATAATTTTAGATTTCATATTCAAACTTATATTCATACATAGCATCCTAGGTCTTCTTTTAAGTAGGGAGTAAATAAATATGAATCTTTAAAGAAATATAAACAAAAAATATATTATATATAAATGTAGCTATTAATCCAAATTAAAATATTCTAAGCTCGGCGCGCGTTCCCGTAACTTTTGCCCATCTTTCACCCGTAGAACAATAAAACTAACCTTGATAAATTTATCAGAGTTCAGAGACAAAGCCGCTGTCCTTCCCAAGCCGTTGCTGATGGCTACCCAACTTTGGCTTTAAAAACTCCACTAACAAATTAAGAAGAATGGTCCAAGTTAAATTAAAATCTTAGCCGGGAGTCGGCCGCGAATTTATGCTTGTTGTATATACTTTCCAACCGGTAACTCTTAAAACAGGGGTATTTTAGAAGCAGTATCCTGACGTAATAAGTTACTTTTTTTGATGACGACATCTTGTGAAAGTATTACAAAAGTTGTGAAAGTTAATGCGGGGGATCCCGTTTCGTACTTATTTTTGTGTGTTTGCAATTTGAAATTATGTCAGGCATTATGATGAGAATATTATTTATTTGAGTTATTATTTTAATGTTACTATAGAACAAGAAAAGATAAACAAATAGCAGAAGACGTAGAATTGAATAATCATTCTGAGATATCTATCGGAACCATAACGAGTAATTTATTCGTTAGTAAAGTTGAATGATTCATGTCAGTGTCCGACAATGGGAGACGGAACCAAACACAGATGTTACAGATATTTCTACGACCCCAGGCTGTGCGTTTTGTGCGTTTCCATTCAATTATATTCTCGAACAAATATTTATTTATCCCATATGTATCTTGGAGAGGGACGCAAAATCTCTGATAATATTTTATTGAAGTGTTATACTCTTGTTGACTTGAATCTGTTCAGTATGAGTTTTTACAGTGTATTCCGCAATTGGAGCAAGGAAAATAGTTGAAATATTGAGGTGTTTAATCTATAGAAATATTATAAAGCTCATTTGTTTAGTTGTACGCACTAATTACGTTAGAAACTCTGCCTATAGGCATCTGCGTTAGGCTATACAACATCGTGTTCCGGCCGATATTGGCAGAGCAATAGTAGGTATGTAATGTAGCTGTATCCTACTAGAGAAATGTGCCGGAAACATGTCGTTTAACAATGGGCACACACAGAAACTTGTGTGCGGCCGCATCGGTAGCTCGTTCTCATAACAACAATTGTTTTACTGCTCAACCCCTTTTGGCCAGTCCGTTATTCTAATAAACACTATGAATGCAAATTTATCCCGCCTTGGGAATGCGTTATGACTGCGCTACTTCCTCGGCGCTTCTCTGTTAAAATAATATTTGTGCAAGGTAAAAACTGCAAATCTATTCTGTTAAATCTGTGGTGATGTTAAATCTGGTAAAAAAAACATTTACACATATATCCTACTTATTAAATAGTAAAGACATTATGCACCTAAATCATCAATAACACTCAGTGCTCTGCCGTGACTCAAATTTTGATTCCGCCGACTCGGAATACTTAAAATTTTCTTAGCTGACTACTCGGTCCAACGTCCCCGGAGTTCTAATTTAAAATCACAACCACAGTTTTTTCCAGTCTAAAAACTCGTCCGCAGTCGATTTGAAAGCTACTCGCCGTGTAATAATTAAATTCCTATTGGTTTAGCAAGTATTCTAGTTGATTATATGTGTTCAATTCATTCATTTGATCACGTACGTCGTGGTTAAATCGAAAAGTTTCCTAGTTTCGCACGGAAAGGAATTGGATTAAGCTGGCAACGGGTGGAGTGGGTACCTACCAGATTATGTGATGCAACAAACAGCTGATTGGGAAGTGCCATTGTGCGTTATTTATTTGTTTTGTAGATTTATATTGTTCGGTTCGAATAAAAGAGGTAAGGTATCGCTGGGATGCTGGGATTATTTTCTGTTACAAATTTCATTCTCAAGTTTCTATTAAAACAGTTTGACAAGGTTTGTATTAGGTACTATATTTATTTGAAAACGGTTTATTATCTAGTTAAATTCTTACCTGAAATTGAATAAAACCTATGAGGCAGCGATTTCTAAGTGAAAAGCAAAGCTTGTGCCGGTTAGATTTAATAATAATTTCAATAAAACGGTTTGACATCTCCGAGCGGACAATTTCCCCTCTCCACTCGACTTGATGTAATCGGACTTCCCTGAAATGCTTACATAATAGTTTACTACTAGATATTTTATCTCTTGGTATCTACTATTTTTTTATGATTTATTTGTACCTAATTCATAACATACAATTATATACCCTACTACTAGCTTCTGCCCCGCGGTTTTACCCGCGTTCCCGGGATCTTCATTTTCCCGGTATCCTATGTGGTAATCCACGGTGTCAGCTAACTCCATACTAAATTTTATTAAAAACGCTCCAACCGTTTAAACGTAGAAACGAAGAAGTAACAAACATACATAATCACAAACTTTCGCCTTTGTAATATTAGTGTGATATTCCTGCGAGAAATTTAAAATGATATATGCACCATATTACTATCTAAATTTTAAAACATTAGTTATCTACCTTAAGTAGCTAAGTACTTATATTTTTTTCTGAAAAAAAAAAATTTTTCTTTTAATTTACCTGCTATCCGTAAAATAGGTCATAGAAAACCGTTCCAACAGAACCGGAAAAATTGTAATGTAAATTGAAAATCGTATCTGAAATAGTCTTCATCTTGTATCGTCCTTATTTATAGCATTTGTAGTAAATATTTAAATGGGGGCATCCCCTGGGCGCAGTCGAGGCAGACGACGGTTGTGTCCAATACCTCGTTACCCAATTAGTTTGAGACTAGTGATGGGATGTCCATATTTATTTAAGAGTTTTCTACCCATGAATAATGTCCCGTGAGAGATTTAAAACTCCAAATGTAACTGGCAAATGTATCTGGCAAAAGATTCATTTAAAAAAAAAACTTCCTGAAACTGTAATTCAAACGAAAATTGTGACAATATACAATAGAATTATTCGATTTTTATACTACATGGGATGAGACTGGTATTTACTACAGAAAAGCTGTTTTATCACATGAGTTCATTCCCGATCATTTTACTACTGCGTCCCTAAACAATATACCTATTTCCGTTAAGTTGCTTATCCTTTGGCACTACGATCTAAAAGACATTACGTACAAGAATTGTTTTTATTTAGGTACGCTCGTAACAAAACTGAATGTTACACAACTCCTGACTCCAGATGTTACTTATTTAAACATTCCCAACACTAGTGCGGTTGCATTGTATTTCATTCCACTAGGCGAATAATAATGAAATATGTATTATACCACCGAATGAAATTGGTAGCTCCAGTTTACAACAACATTGAGGGATTCATTTCTAGTTTGCGTATTTATAAGCTGTTCGTGCTACCTTATTTTAGTGCGTTAGCATTTTAGTGTCAATAACATTACATTCCTAAGTTATGAGCTGTAAAGCTTAGTAATGTTGCATCGTGAAAATGTTTATTAAATTCTGCACTGGTGTCTCGTAAATGGAGTGGGGGGATTAAATTTGGGATTAATAATATCGTTTTATAGTCAGAATGGTGTATAGGAACACATAAATTAATAATGGCCATCGCTTTTGTCACTTCCGTGGCTTAGTGATGTAGATAACAAAGTGGATTATTGTTAATTAAATTAGCATATCGATGTATTGGACACGCAGAATGTGTTGCAAATTCTTCATTGTATTGAGATTAGGTCAGTACATTAAAATAGGTCAAATCTCATTTCAAACACACATAGTTTTGCTGTTCAAACTTCATAATTAAAGTCACCTTCACACACGGATCTTTATGCAGAGACATAATTTAAACTTTAGTGTACAGTTACACTAAGCAGTTGGATTAAACAGTATAATATTCAGACACGGCGTTAAAGGAATAAGTTCCCGATTTAATTGTTGAACTCCCCAAGGATCCGGGTATAAACTTGGCTTAGGGAACTTGTGAAGGAGGACCGGCTTTCTTAAAACTTGGTTTTAATGATGCTCTTTATTTGTGAAATATTACTTGTGTTTTGAAACTAAATAGAATGTGGGTTGTGTCTTTCAATGTTTAATTTAGGTGAATATATTTTTTATTTTGTTGTAAATATTGTTTTGTAATAAGATAGTTTACGCCCACGTAAACCCTTTTTTTTATTTAAAAAGTAAATGAAACAGGTTACAAATAATATACAAAGCTTTAGACTAGTACATACATTTAAAATATAAATCTATATAATATTATAACCCTAAATAAGTTCAGACAGCGTGCAAAAATTTATAGAACGTGTATTTTGAGTAAAAAAGTTAAGCAATACAGAAATAATAAAAATCAAAGTTCAATCATAAATCAAAAATAACAGCTCCAGGTATCTTTCCAGACAAAACTACAATTCTTGTTGATAGGATTATCAAAGAGCTAAAAACACAAGGAGTAATTCAATTAAGCTACATAGTATAAATATTGAACAGTACCCAGATTTACTGGCTATCGGATAACGGCCAATATATGTAGGTGGCACGCATACTGGCGTGTTGCAAGATGAATGCCCGACTGTGACAAAATACTCATTATACTGAGTACTTTCATACAATTTTATTGAGTAGTGAGAGAGTTATGTTCGGAAATGAAACCTTTTCCTGTTATGGCTTCATTGTTTACCCAAGTTATTTTTCATGTGTATAACCACGTGCAGTTTACACCTTGTAAATAGTGTCATTGTTATTATACTGTATGCGAGTAGATCCGATATATTATGTATCATGTAAAACAACATTTAAAGCATTTATGAGTACTGATGACTTTAGGCTGTTAGGTATACCTATCTCTTGATCCAATTTCAGTACCTTTTGGAGCGACTCCAAGATGTTTTTCAAATTGAAATTGAAATTCATTTATTATGTCATATTTAAAGTTTTTTATTATGCAAAAGTAAGGCAAGTATATGCATAGGTACATTTTTGAATAAATAAATATGTAATCCTCTTAAGTAATGGAATGTCAAGACAAATAAATTATTATAAGACTACAAAAGTATTAAAACCTTTCTTTAACTTTCAAGAGATTGTCAGTAATTTAGTTCTATTGCTAACGCTTCTACTAAGCTTCATTATAAAATACAAAATTTCGTCATCACAGCTAAATAAAACACAACAATCCACACACTAAAGGACTGGCCTGTCGCAAAAAAATCCTATTAAAAATGGAACCCGCACGCAATCTGCAAGCATATTGATAATGGCAGCATCTCAGCAATGAATCCTGATAAAGGGCTGCGCGGCCGTGACGTGACCCGGGCGCAGATGGGCCCCGGATAAACATGGATAGTTTCTAATGGCCCCTTTCTGTAATCTGTAACACTACCCGGATTACCAGTGCGTTAACTTTCATTAATGTTTTTATTTACTCAATTATACTGTGGTGTAAAATTTACACATTTAAATCTAGTGTTTACTCCTAAACAAATGTCAGTATATAAGTCAAAGTCATTTATTCAACTCTGTCGATTTACTATTTTTCTTCTGGTTCAGGAGCAAAATGATCTTATTGTTATAAGATTCTGTTATACTCATATAATCTAATATCTAAATAGTTATTTAAAAAATATTTAAACTTACATAAAAGTTACATAAAAATAACCTTTATTGCTGTTTCTTTCCTTTACAATGAATTTATTAAATGCCTACATACAAAAGAAAGTTATTTTTATATATGTACCCCTTCAGTCGTTACAGAGCTCTATTGCAAACAAACTTTCGCATTCAACTTCACCTACTCACTGTAAGATGTTATTTCATACAATTTAAAAAGCATTACAAACACTCAGCGGCTAGTTTCTCCGCAGAGTAGTCCGAGTGGTTCAAAAGTACCATTTCTTTCAAAGTGGTAATCATAATCTACAGTTAGAAGGATAAAATCACTGCGCCAAGACTCAGGGTTTGTATTCAATAAAAGTTCGTCAACGAAGAATGCCTCCAAATAACAGACTTCTCGCTTTATTGGCTACTAAATGTGTTTATTTTAGTTTTAATATAGAAACATTCATGAAGTAACGCGTTTAAGGTGATTATAATCCTTCAAGATATTTTTATTTTGATTGTCTGATTGGCTTTTTGGTTAGGGGCTTTTAATATACCTTTTAAGGCCCTGGGTTTAAATCACACTGAAGACAAAGATTTGTGATAAACCATACCACATACTTCGTTCGCTATCGGAAAGTAATTAGGAATAATATATGCAAATAGATACAATAATAGTAAAACTATTATTTCCAAATTCAATATATGAAATGAAAACTTCAAACTTTACACAAAGACATCCATACTCGTGTACTTCAAATCGTATATTATGCCAATTGAATCTACACAACACAAACAACCTAATAATATGTGAAATAATATTATACCTAGGCTACCGTTCTTGAAAATCTACATGAATCTTAAGTACAGATACATAGGAATGATAATCGATTGTAATATTACAATTTGTCGTGACCAACTCCTTATTGTCTTCCAAATCAAATCGGTATGAGGGCTAAGTTTAAAGCATCGAGCATGTAACCAATAGAGTGGAACTGTTAACAGTTTTGTTAGAAAACAAAATACGCCAAAACGCTGCGCCGGCCCCTGTGTTCTGATTGGCCGACTCAAGGTCAAGTCGTACTCACAGGTCTCTTATTGGTCGGGTACTGTTTTAGTTCGAGCGTGATTTGTTAGTTATACCAGTTATACGTGACAAATCATTGATGCGTTGCTAAACAAATGGCTCACTATTGCTACTCTATTGGTTACATGCTCGATGGTTTAAAGTGATCCTTAGATAATTCTATTGTAACGGGCGAGGTGCTTGCTAGGAATGAATTAGTCTGTAACTTTGATCATGTACACGACTGGATTGGCCTATTTCTTGGGATTACTAAAATATTCACCTCTAAGGTGAGACTTCTACAAATGTAGACATGGAAACTAATTAAGCAGTTCTGTAAATGCTTCGCCATACCTATATGACAAAGTAGAAATCGGTATAGGTATATTCAATTAATAATAAAGTAAACTATAAAGTATACTATATATAGATACATACATACAACTTAAGCTAAATAAATCATAAAATAACATGTCATAATAATTATATAATACAATTAAAAATAAAAACTTACATACAAGATACGCGAAACATACCTAATTCTTCCTTGGCATCGGGTGAAAAGGTAAACTTCACTAAGCTATCTATAAAATAATTTTATATTTATGAACAAAACACTACTTCCTTAACAAAAAAATACATAGCAGACATTTTCAGTGTTCTTAATAAATACTAAGATGTACATTATTGTACATTACAAGCCTAATCCTTTCACAAGGAATCTATGGATCGTTCAATAATCTTCTCACGTTTCGATTCCATTACAATTGTATCGGAGCCGAGCAGAAACTTCTCCTGACAACCGATACCTGTATTAGCTGTTCAAAATTTGATCCGGTTATGATTCAGACAGGATAACTTGAAATTGTCTACGGGAGATATCATATTGAATATGCGTGTATTGAGACGACACTCTAACACTATTATACGCTAAGTAATATTATAAATACGAATGTAAGCTTGTTTGTTAGTATGTACCTTTCTCGTCTAAATAATATGTATCCAATGGAAAGCCACATAATTGAGGAGTAACATAGGATATATAATATCCCTGTATTTCTAACTCTGTGCCAAATTTCATCACCATCCTTTTAGCCGTTCTGGCGTCGATGAGTCTATTCATACATTCTCAAAAAAATTTCAATTTATAATATTACTAGGATATTCATTTCTTACAGATAAAGTAGACAGACGAGTTTTTTTTAACAAAATAAAATCAAAATAAATTGTACCTACAAGTTTTTCAGGGGTCTTCTCTACCTACGCGATAATGACTGGTTCTCTTCACATTTTTGATTAAACCCCTGTGGTATTTAGAAGTTCACCTTTAAGAGGTCACTCCACAACCTGAGCATCCGTGCATCTGATATTAAACCTGAAAACCAAATATTCAAGTTTCATCCTACCCACAATAATTGCTTCATTTCCTATCAACCCATGACTTCATTACGAATAGACCTCACATCAAAAGAATGCCTACAACGGCTGGTGCCTATGTAATGCAAGGTACAAAGAACTCATTACATTAGAGATCCCTCGTACGTGATCCGTAACACTTGCAATGAAGACGTATGGGGTTTACGCGTTTGCATAACAAATACTATGGTGGTTCCGTACCCTTTAATTAAGACTAATTGCGGCATCTTTGGAGATAGTAAGAATACAGATTTGCACGCGTGACGCATTCTAATCTTGCGATGCGTCTTGTTTGTAACACGCTTTATTTGCTATCCGTGTGTGATATATTGCGATTGCTTGTCATTTGTTTATGGGGGAAAAGGACAGAGCTACAGTTTCAGTCTCACGGAAAATGTTAGATAAGCATTTTGGGTTTTTCCTCTTGAACATGGAATGCTCCTCTCTTGATTTCTTCTCTTGGCGCCTGTTGACATAATATTGTCAGATTGCGACTACCTATAAGCTTGAGTAAATACAATATAATAAACTAGCTTTCGGCCCACGGCTTCATCCGCGTAGTTCCCTTCTCCGTAGAAATACAGGGATAAAATATAGTATATGATAATATACATAGAGCAGCTCTCTATTGGTGAAATAATTATTCAGATCGATCCTGTAGATTTGGAGCCTATTCATAGGAAACAAACAAACAAAAAACATCTAATATTTCCTCCTTATAATAGTTTGGGTATAATATTGTATGTGTACTTGTTGCAATATGTATTGGTAATTTACTGAGTGGATATTTAATGGATGAAAATTTAGATTTGAACTAATCCTCAACATCTATTTCATAACATATATTAATCAGACATACACAAAGAGTTTATTCAACATAATTGTATCAATTTTCATAACAGAATCCGAGACAAAAACTCTTGTTCTTTTCGCACTTGGACCACACAGTAGTATTTTTTTAATTTTGTTTCTAATTATACCATTTTAATGAGGGTTCATTTATCTGAATCTCCCTGACGGCATTTTTACAAAGGAACAAAGATTGAATACTTTTTTATATCGTCAACAGTGAGTAAGTTTAGTGAGTACCTACCGCAAATACACAATTCCCGATGTATCGGAGTTAACAGTTTATTGGCAACGTGTTTGCGGGACAAATACGATTTTCTGGATACGTGACTCCACCGTTTTAAACTCAGAACTGTAGCGAGAAATGGAATTGTCTCATATTAGTTCGCTTTATAGAAGTTCTGTGTGTGTGTGGTTTTTTTTCACTTAGTGTTGGTATAGTTCGGCAATAAAGATATATTGAGAGGTTAAGCTTTATTGGAACTTTTATCGGCTGTTTTGGTTAGTTGTATTTTAGATAGACTTAATGCCTAGTTTGGCCGTAGCTTCAATTCCTGCATTGGACAAACGTATGTATGAATTATCTGCTTACCAAAGTAAAAGGTATGCTTTGGAACTAGATTGGCGGAGTGTATCTAAATAATGTTCAAAGCTATTTATTGTTATTCTGGTTAGCTGTCCCTTCACTTAATCCTTAAAAGCAGCCCGGTTGGCTTTGTGGTTAGTGACCCTGACTCTCAAGCCGCGGGTCGTGGGTTCGAATCCCACCCAGGACAAACATTTGTATGCATGAATATGTCTGTTTGTCCTGTGTCTGGATGTAAATATCTATATAAGTATGTATTTAAAAGTAGTATATGTAGTATATCAGCTATCTGATTACCATATCACAAGCTCTGCTTAGTTTGGAATCAGATTCGCCGTGTGTGAAAAATGTCCCAGGATTTATGTCATTTATTTATTTATATTTATTTATTAAAGGCAAATTCTAGACCTAGGTAGGATCTAAAGGATGGGGCAAAAATATGCATGTAAAGCTATATTATTAAACTAGTCAATCTAAACACGTCAATACAGGATACAATATATGTATGTTATGTTATACATACGAGTGCCATCGCCGGCGGCGGAGAAATTTTTAACTGAAAAAGTTGGTTATTAATTTTCAAGCTCATTTTATGTTGTCCCCACATGGCTTCCGTTAATATTAAATTTCTTCGTGTATACAATACCTCTCTGTTTAAAACTCATGTCCATATTTTATTTTTAGGGTCCCGAAGCGAAGTGGCTGTGGGACCCTTTAAATCACTACATTTTATTAATAATAGGTATTTACTTTTTAAATGACTATGGATTGTCATACACCAGTATTTAATTATCACTAGAGTTTCGCTAAGCTTCGAATTACATGACTTATTAATAGATAAATTCCAATATCTATTTATTGTATATAAAAATTAATATAAGTACTGATATTCAAAGCGATATTTGCAATCAAAATAAAAGTTGAATTTGAATTAGGTACCTACTGTATGCTACCATCCTAAACTTGCCTGCTTTCTAGCTACCACTATTCATAGTCTAAACTTTAGTTAAACGATGACGAAAAACATTAAACGAATATCGTATAAGAAAAATGTACACACTTTCCGCTACAACGTTGGGAGCGAAAGGGAAGTTATGGCTAGAACAGCATTTTCCATCAGTTAACATTTCATATTGTTGTGAAACGAAACATAACATATGTTGCAAGTAAACCTTTTTAAGTGAGCATTGTATTGAGGTCGAATGTTCCATTTTATACTTTAAATCTATAGTTTGTGCTTATTGAAGTGGTTTTGTGCTATGTACTTACCTAGTTTAATATTTATACTAGGACATTTTTTCTGCTCGGCCAATCGGACTCCATACTAATATAAATTGACAGCCGTGGTGGCACAGTTGAAGCACCGACTCACGATCATCAGGGTGCAGGTTCAACTCCCTGGCCCGTAACTCTAAGATTAAAAAAACTTACGTACGGATTCACACCACTGGCTCTCGGTGAAGGAAGACATCGTGAGAAAACCTGCATGTCCTCACAATTAAAGGCATGTAGGTAAAGTCCGTCAATCCGCACTAGGCCCGCGTGGTGTACTATGGCCTAAAAACCCTATGGAAGTTAGGGGAGGCTCCTCGGTGGAGACGTATATGAGCTGATGATGATGATGATTGTTTCCGCAAGACCAAGCTGATATAAAGAGAGCTTATACCTACCAAATAGCATTATTCAATCACAGAAATAAACTAGTTCATGTGAATTAATGTTTGTCCTATGTGGAAATCGAACTCGTGACCACAACCGTATAAGTCCAAGTAGTTTACCACCAATCCTACCAAACCGTCCGTCGTTCATAACGAGATTCAGTTAGTTGAAATCCTATCAAAGTTTCTGAATATTTAATCCTATTTAGGTCCCAAAGTTGCGTTTATTAAGGATTTTAAGATCTTCCTTCATGAAAATTACATAAATGGATCTAAATCTATCATTTATAAATAACTAATGGCGGTTTCACCCGCGTACCCGGGAGATCTTCATTTTTCCCGGGATAAAAAGTAGCCAATGTCCTTTCTCAGGCTCTAAACTATCCTGTTTAGCGTGACTAGACTCAGTTTTAGCGTGGAAGTGAGACAGACAGACAGAGTTACTTTCGCATTTCTATTATTAGCTAGGATTGATTTTTAAACAATCATTCATATATATTTTATTACTTGGTACAGCACTGAGTTATCCAGACCTAAACTTCTAAGCCATAGCGTATACCTACGTAACAAACAACCCTTAAGCCCAACCGACGCTTCAGAAAGCTGATTTAACAATAAACTAGTTAGATATTCCAGAATTACGTATACCTAGATCCATTGAAATAGTACTAGAAATCTAGAAATCTAGGTTGACTATCATATGGTTTATGTGATACAATGCATAGTGAAATAGGCCCTGAAATATCAAACATTTAAGTTTGCCTACTCTATTTGACGATCCGCAATCAAGCTGATGTGTGCGCGCGTTATCTCGAATGACAGTCGAATTACTGTCAGATGTGATGGTCTGATACATGAGCTGAAGCTGTTCTGGATGGGCTAGTGGCTATTAGTGTTGATAGAGTAAGTAACTTGGCTAAGAAGGTCGGTAACTAAGGTCCAATATCTACTATGGGTGTAAACCATTGGTCCTAGCTCGCACCCATGGCATCAAAAACAAATCAAATTTTTTACTTATATTGTAAATCTCACTCAAATAAAATTTAATGATTTATTAAAATGTATTGTAAGAATTTTTTTATTTCTCAATAGTACCTACGCCGCTGTATGGTATAATATTCTGGTGCTATAGTACCTATATTAAAACATCACTCCTATATATAGGTATGACACATCGGTTCCATAGCAAGATACCTACCATTTAGGTTTTAACGAAACATCTTAAAAGTAGTAAATACATGACTTATTACTCATCAAAATCCTGTTGCTTATCAAATCAAAAAAAAATCGGGATTATGTATTTCAAAAAAACAGCCGAGTGTCATGGAAAAGCTCATTTTTTGTCGCGAACAGCTTACAACTCAAACACCAGCGGACACGTCGCGAATTTTGTGTCACTATGAATAGCATATGTCCACGTGGGAGTAGTGACTAATTTAACCGCCACCATACAACATGGGGGTGGGGGAGACCAACCATGACGGTATATACAGTCAAATCAAGTTTATCGATAAAAATCTAAACCGTACCAATTATAATTTCCATATGCGATATCTATTTTTATGGAGATTGGGTTACATTTGTTTTTGTTATTTTTTATTTATATTACCAGTGGACCAGGCTTCGTACTGCTCAACGCCACCTACCGGGTCTAATAGTAAATCTAAACCATTCTAGAATTCACTTCAACACACACAAAAAAGTCATTCAAATCGGTCCGGCCGGTTAAGAGGAGTTGACTGTCAACAGAAGACTGTCAGAAGAATTATATAAATAAAGATTGGTGACAAACAGAGGGATGGTCCACATAAATCTAAGAGATCATCACCACATATAGACCTTTGAAAAACTCGATGTGTTTCCGACTGAAATCTTCTGCTGCAGCCCTGTCAAAAAAAACTTCGTATTTAAAAATCCTTTAAAGATGTCGTAAGAGGCTTAAAGAAAATACTATACAATAGGTATACTTATAACCACGTGTACATAACACCTTACAACCAAAATGTTTCAGAACAGTCCTTGTATCCGCAAAGTTCGCCGACGAGCGAGCGCTACGCGGCATCAGCACTTCCTTCTCACGTGATAATGATGTCAACGAAAGAGATGGAAGACATTAGCTGAGCTGAGCTAATGTAATACCATGAGACGTCTTAGTATTAAAGATTTAATTTTGATTTGATTTTGTTAGAAACTTTATGAAATTAATAAAGTAAAAAAATATATAGGTCTTTAATCTTGAATGGAAACTTTGTTCAACATTTCGTTACTTTCCAAGGCGTTTTGGTTTCCTAAAGAAAAGGGAATCAGGTGAGCGGGAATTAACGAAGGCATAAACAATAGAGGTCCTTATTTTCGAATATCTCAGTTTAAGGCCCCAATTAAAAGTTGTACCCTTTGTTCCGGACCAACTGGGGCGATAAGTCAATCGGCCGTCCTTTTGTTTGCGGGTCCCGCGAATAAAGGACCTCCTTTTCATTAATTTGTAACATAAAAAAATAACGTAACGTTTTTAAAGATAAAATTATAGCTCTCTAACAATATCAAGTGAAAGTATTCCAAATCACAATGGCGTATTTTTTCATAAAATAGGGGAACTATATTTTTTAAAGTCGGTTAAATGCTATAAATATGATGCCAGTGCCGAGGCATTTAGAGTTTTGGCCGAACGCCAAACGACCCGTCAAATATGTAATATATCCTATATTTTTTTATATAACTTTTGTTATATGCTATGTTCCACATTCTATAAACTACTAGTAGGTATCTTTTAAACTACTGTATAAAAGTTAGTAAAGTATTATTTATTCCCAGCATGCTTCAAGTCGTCGCCGGGTGCACACTGTATTTGAGGGTAAGACCAACTACAAGTGCTAAACGAATTTCCCTCTGACAGACGCCTAAATATGCTTCACATTTGTATTTAGAATAACTATTTGATTCTGGAGTTTGTATGTTTCATTTGCTATTAAACTATTATTTGCAGTTGTAGCTTCACCTATCTGGAATAGTTCTATATTTAAACTGTTGGGTATACTCTCATATAATAACAAAACAAAACGTAACAAAAAAGCAAAATATAGTGAGAATAATAAAAACTTGAGAGGTGTCAAGGGACACCCGGATGGAACGAAGTTCCTTTCGATTAATAAGTGAAGGAAATGTTAATATATTTTTTTTTAGTTGTACTTAATACATAATATTTTTTGTACACACATCAAGTAGTAGGTACTAAAGTGCGCGCGGAACTAGTAGGCCGCGCCTTGGCAACGCCCCGCTCGGAAAAGTGTCGTGACAACTTTTCGTTAAAAAATTTTCCGTCTAGCCCCCTTTCACAACGCGCGATAAGGAACCACGTTCCAAAAAATAAATTATTTATATCTTTATTGTTTCAGGTACAAAATACACGAACACACAAATTAAGACAACGGCATTCCTTTTTTGCATTTCCATGACACTATCAATTAATAAACACATAGAAAAGATATTGCATTACACAGGTACATTATAATCCATCAAAATTCCTTTAAAAATCTTAACCACACGTGAGGTGTCACAGAAACTTGAACGTTAATATTATGGATTCACGCGGCGTACTCTGTGAAACGTAAAATACGAGTTATTTGCCTAGCGGATTGGGAGGGGGCACTAAAATGTTTCGGTTATACCAGTTTACGCGGTTTTCGGCCATCTTTATACTGTAAATATTTTATGACACCACGACAAATGTACTTGAACATGTTACTTAAGGCCAGCGAGATTGTCATTGGCAAAATAAATGTGGTGTTCCACTATATAATTCATCCCCTATATCTGTTGTACGGCCAACTTTATAAGTAGCTCTATTAAACTTTGGTACATCCTTAACTGATGGAAAATAATTGTATACGTTTTCCGAGACACATGTTTGCCAAACATTTGTTTCGGTTGGTGCATCTGTTAATGTTGGAAGCACGTAATACGTGATACAAATATTAAAAAATATAGGTAAATATTATGGCAAAAATAATGATTACAATTATTTACCTTTTTTTTATAAACACGCCATGAAAGTAATTTATGTTTTTTTATTATATTTAAGGCCATAACTTAATTCAGTGTCTATAGTTTTGAAGAACATATTCATAAAAAAAACTCGAGGCAAAAATCCAAACGAACTTACTGATTGTGTAAGCAATTTTGTCTCTCAAATAAGCTAGTCATAACACTGATTAGATAAGTGACTACACCTTTGACTTTGCGTAGGTAGGTATACCTACCTACGTATCTGAACACTGAATATGCTTTTTAAATTGCCATCAGCTATCGTAGAACTGAACTCCTTTGTGATGACGGTAAAGCGAACAGAGATATGATTGTCGAAATACCTCGACTACGCTAAAAGCCTTTATGAAGATAGTTTGCTTGCAAAATAGTTTAGTCGGTTCTGAGAATCAAACAAAATTCCCCTTTTGATAAGCCTTTATATACTATAACGTTAAATTGTGGCTTGAGGTTTACGTGTTTATATTATTTTATACGTTAAAGTATCATTATTGTTGATTTCAGTTTTCTAAGTATCAAAATATTGAATGTATAGTAATAATAAAATCTTTATTTCTTTTTCTCTCACTTAATTTCATAACAGACTGCTTAGTTGACATACTCTACACTGCAGACCTGATTTGTGAAAGACCTAGCTTGTGGAAGGTTTAAAACCTGTAGGTATTACTAACAAGTCACCAGTGCCCTCGAATCCACGGATACGGCAATACAATACATGCTTTACCCGTAAAACCATAGACGTATCAAATATTCGATCAAAAACCACAAAAAATAAAAGCAGACTAAGATCTAAAAGAACAAAAAAGAAAGTCAAAAAAGATTATAGAGGATTTATTCACCATATCCAGTTTATATTAAAAAAATATACTAAGTAGCCAGGTTTTAAACAGAAATATCTCGCATAAAACTAAACCAAGGTTCTATGTAAATAAGTTGCAAAATGAGAATCGTCCCGGGCTCCCAAATTGCATCTTATTACACGACCACATAAACGTTGTAAACAATATAACGCGACGGGCTATAGCCTCAGCCGGCAATGAATAAAATATAAAGCGAACATTGCGTTTATGAGACGAAACATACGTAGGGTTGTCTCGACACAATGTAAACTTTTGTGGTACATATGCAAATAGAAAGCTTTGTCTCATCATTAAATTTCAATAAAAATGTCGCATAAAATAGATGGGCAGCGATTTCATTTGTTGCATTTTAATTTAATACGCAATGCCTCCGCTCGGTTTCACCCTTGTAGTTCCCGATTCCATGGGAATAATGGGATAATATATAACCTACATACTCCCTGATAATGTAGCTTTCCAACGGTGAAAGAATTTTTAAATCGGCACAGAATAGTATTTGAGTTTATTCATTATGAACATACACACAAAAATAATAAAAAAATATCTTTATAATATTAGTGAAGACAAAGTGACTGGTGCATAAAATTAAAGATTTAAAATTAACAAAACAAAGTCATGTAGGTATGTTGTATGTACAGACTTGGCATCAAATCTATTTATAACTAACTAGCTGCCTCCCCGCGGTTTTACCCGCGTAGTTCCCGTTCCCGTGGGAATACAGGGATAAAATATAGCCTATGTTACTCGGGGATAATGTAGCTTTCCAAAGGTGAAAGAATTTTTGAAATCGGTCCAGTAGTTTCGGAGCCTATTCATTACAAACAAACAAACAAACAAACAAACAAACAAACAAACAAACAAATCTTTCCCCTTTATAATATTAGTATAGAAAAATATTTCTTTAACAACAATGATACTTTCAAACAGCATTTAAAATTAAACGAGATAAATTAAAGAGCAAATAACATTTTGAAATTTAACCCGTCCCACTGCAGATGAATGTACAGATAGCTACGTTTCATAAAGCGTTGAATTTATCTGTCAAAAACGTCAGCGGAGGCAACCCTGCTCATACATCGCAATAACACACCGGAACGCATAGCCGTGCCATTTCACATGATAGCTCGCCTCGTACTAGAAACATATAGTTTATAATGATCAAGCTCGTAGAATTTTCGATAGTCCGCGCTATGGACTAACATTTGCAGTTTGAATTATGTATATTAGTAGACTAACTGACACGTGCAACTAGGTTAACGTTACTTCCCCGTTTTTGCAACATTTTGCATTGATGTTCCGCTCGTATTAGTCGTAGCGTGATAATATATGTATGTACCCTATAGTTTTCTTTGATAAATGGGCTATCTAATTCCAACTAATATTATAAATGCGAAAGTAACTTTGTCTATTTATCTAGCTTTCACGCTAATACTACCGAACAGAAATGAAATTTTCATCCCACCATCTCGGAAAGAGTATTTTTAATCTTCAATATCTGAGTGGAAAAGCCGTTTTTATTCTCTAGAGGATAAAGTAAATTGAATTTGGAACATCGTGTGCACTAAGTTTGTGAATTAAAAAAAATATTACACTCAATTTAAATAACTGTAGCAACGTTACTTTAAAATTTTCTTAATTATACCTTAGTATTATTTTGTTATAATTTAAAGATTATTCAGTAATACTTACCTGTCATAATGTAGTAATTAATACCTAAACTGAAATAAAAGTGTACCTATCTTGTGATTGTAAACGTTTTTTTTTTGCATTTAGTCATTTCCTCGCTGAGGTGGAATGAAAAGTTACGTGTTGCACTCGAGTGCAAAGATTTTTCACCTCGTGCTCTTTTGATTCCCTCGCTAACGCTCAGGATTCTAATTTTGAATTTTAGAATCCTTCGCTTGCTCGGTCATCAAAATTGAACACGCGGTTAAAAAGCAACTTTGCACTCTTGTATAACAAATAACTATTAATACACAGATAGTCTAGAGCCTGAGAAAGGACATAGGCTACTTTTTATCCTGGGAAAATGGAAGATTTCCCGGGTACGCGGGTGAAACCGCGGGGAGCCACTAGTACTGAAATCATTTTTAAATCAGACCAGTTGTTTCTATGATTAGCGCGTTCAACCAAACAAACTCTTCAGCTTTATATTATTAGTATTAGATTATACGGAGCCATTTGAATCATAGCTGGCTTTGATAGACAGAACTTGGAGATACTTTAGCTAAAGGGAATTAGTTAAGTACTATGCTCAGCACTACGGGTTTAAACCCTGACCTAATTTGTAAATGCGTAGATCATTAGTTTGTTTCACTTATCTTCATTTCTATGACCATACATTTACATATAATCATTAAGTGTCGTACACACATTACATTTATTTATATGTACTGAACTACAACATCAGTAAGTCACCAATTAAGTACATAGAATAATTAAAAACATGTCTGATACAATTGTACAGAAAGTGCAATTAAACATACTATTTTTGGTCATGTGTACTATTCTTCGAGTTATACAGTTTACATTGTATGTAATTCCATAAACCTACTACTTAATATTATAAATGTGAAAGTTTTTGAGATGTATACATGTATACATATCTATGTATATAGATTATAAAGAGTAGCTATGTAATAGATCTCTATTACATAGCTACTCTTTCACGCCAGAACTGCTGAAGGGAGCGCGATGAAATTTGGCACATAGTTATCCCTTAACATACCTATAGGCTACTTTTGACCCGGTAAAATTTAAAATCACTTGCTAAGGCAGGTGACACTACGGGGAGCCACTAGTCATAGCCACCCTACACAAAATAAGCGACAATTAGATAAACAAGCACAAAGAGCGCTACATAAAAATAACACGACACAAAAGAACCGGAGATGGTAGTAACAGGTTCTTCTCGGATTAAAACAACGTCGGTTGGTCTAGATAATCAAATACTCCTGTAATGAAAACTGCGGAGCACAATGAAAACTTTTAAATGATTAAACTGCAAACATAATTCTTGCTGCAGACAGCACTGCACAGATAAAATAAAACCGGACGACTGCTAGTATTCTCCGGAAAAACCCATTTTAGGGTTTCTTTGATCGTTTTTAACCTCTATACTAATATTATAAAGAGGAAAGATTTGTTTGTTTGTAATGAATAGGCTCCGAAACTACTGGACCGATTTCAAAAATTCTTTCACCTTTGGAAAGCTACATTATCCTCGAGTAACATAGGCTATATTTTATCCCTGTATTCCCACGGGGACGGGAACTACGCGGGTAAAACCGCGGGGAGGCAGCTAGTTATTGATATTTTCATCACTCATGCTTCTGTCACTCGCTCGCTCAACGAAAAACTTACTCCCACTAACTCCTAACTATTCCAGTACTAAAAATCATGACGATGACAAAAAAAAATATTTATTCGACTTATCTTGCTTTAGAATTTTAGATCCACAATCACAACTGTAACAATAAATATGTAGACAAATGGAAAATATTTTAATTTCCCTAAATAATCCCACTCATCCAAAACTAACATTCGTTTATTATTTCAACCTTTCCGTATATAATTTCAACTTTGTGAATTTATCAGTAACATTACAATACTGGGCCGTAATGTCATGTGGAATAATCTGACATAGAAACTACACCTGTCGACGGACAAACATTTGTACAAATGTGGAAAATGGAAACATTTGCCAACGCAACGATTTGCCACTAGCTGAATGTATTCATAACTTTTTTTAATACGTACTTTTATTCATTGACAGTATCATATATTTTACGATATAAAATGATGATAAAATCTTCTTGATATAAATATTGTTTCTTCAACTTGAAAGTACACCAAACACAACAAGTGCATTACGATACTTTAATTGATTTACCGGATGATTCTAGATCTGATCTAGATTTTGACGGTATCAAATTGGTTTATAAAAATATTAGGTTTGCAAGTTAAGGTATCGATTAGACAACAATTTGACGTTATAAATTAAACACGTATGCTTTTAAAAGTTTGGTAGTATATATAATTGTCATTAAATGACGCCAGAACAAATTTCATATGTCTCGTTCTATGTTATGTGTTTTGTCCCGGAAAAATAACGCAGTGAAACCACGGGGCGGAAGCTAGTAGAACATATACCGAACTCAATATCAGATAGAAACCGATTCCCAATACGTACACGCATCAGATAGGATAAGTTCCAACATGGAATATTAAGGACACCTATATACAATAAATCTGAATCATCCGGGACTGTCTAGACGTATAAACGTCAACCAAAGGTTATGTCCTCTTAAGTTACGTACAGTTATTTGATATTTTATATTGCCTTTGTATCTTTTGTGATCTAAAGTGTTTGAATATCAAATGCTTTCATATGCTGCATATTTTTCTAAGTATAATATATTGTGCAAGTCATAAAATTACATGCCAAGCGTTCTTTGAATATTTTTCATTTAAGTTTTCATTCATTTTCCTTCACTTGATGACTGTACCTACTTTTTAATGAAATAGTTTTTTTCTTGTGTCAATTCATACAAAGTAAAAAATGATTACGACTTTCAATTTTATTATGTAACTTTACTGTTGTGTAGAGTGTAAATCATTTATTATTTTATGTTCAAAGACATAAAAAAAATTGATATTTCTTAAGAGAATTAAATATGGTTTAAACTTGACTCGTTCGACCCAACTTCGCTTACCTACCTATATTTTAATGACATGTAAACAATACGATTCTTAATTCAAATATTTGACACTCATAGACTAAAATTTGTTTGCGTAATAAAAAATAAATTATTCGAAATTCAAATAATGGTAACTAACAGACTAAAATTTGTTTGCACAAGCAGAAAAAGCATTAGAATAATAGGTAGGTATGTTTACCTGCAACATTGTATTTCCCCAAATATCACATACCACTGTACTATAACGGATGTGATCTATTCCAAGCTCTAGCAGATAAACCATTTAACAATTTAATATACGCATATCTGGCGGGTGTAGACAGATTAATGTCCTTGTCTTGGCATTGATCAACGTTTTTATTCCTTCAGCCATTGTTTTCGATAATTTTTTTAACAATTGATGGATTTTAGCTACCTACTTCTACTTATTTCATTCTGAAAATGCGTAGGTAGGTATTCTAGCATAAATTGCTTATTGAATACATGATTTGCAAATGGCCAAGTCTTACTTAATACCTTAATATTTACTCACCAATAATATCACATTAAGATATGAAATAAGTTAACTATGGGGAATTTTATTATCATTTTATTTCACTATCAAAACAAATATATTCTATTGGATAAATTATAACTTTACATACTTATAAGTAGGTAAAAACTGTTCCTTTGATTATTATACTAATAACTATAAACTACTTCTTTTCTGCTTTACGTATACGCATCCTAAATACATTTGGCAAACACGTAAATTTTTTTTCAAATCCGTCCAGGCTATTCTTAGCAGTAGATCTGTCATAATTATCATATTATTAAGAAGCAGTACAGTAAGATAACATCTTCAGCAGATTTCATTAAATATTTATCGGAAGGAATCTGTATTAGCTAACCACGAGCTGTAACGTCGTGTCGGATAATTGGTATGTTTGAAATAATTATTATTCATAAGCATGAGAGCACTACAGTCTCAAGTAGTCTACACTAATATTATAAAGAGGAAATATTTGTTTTGAATTTATTTGCATTAGCTCTAAAACTATTGCACCGATCTAAATCATTCTTTCACCAAATGGTAAGCTACATTATCAAGCATAGGGTATATTTTGTAGGTATTTTTATTTTGACATGGTAATTTACACTATTAAGCCGTTTGCGGGTTCGACAAATATTTGTGTGAAAAGTGTCCCAGGTTATTTTTTTTTATTTTTTATTTGTGTAAGTACTTGAACTGAACATGTCTGTTTGTTCTGTGTATGTGTTTTATTTATACCACAAAGGTGGCAAACTGTGGTTACCGTACCCTATGAAAGCTTGTAACACTAGGAGCGTCACTCACGCGTTGCTGACCATCAAAATCTCCTCTCTCAAACCTTCTTGAAGAACCCCATACACCTGGCTGAGAACCTCCCAATTTTCTGTTTAGCCAAATACCTTATATTTCTAAATACAAAACTAACTTTGTTGCAAGTTACAACGTAAATAAAATACATGCTTAATTACCTAAATGATGAAAAATGCAAACATTTCGTACCGTATCTCTGCGAGTATAATTCTGAACATTTAAATCGCGTTGGTGATCCTACAATTAGTCTTCATCGAGGGGATATCTGTGCTTTGCATTGTTAATGTGCCCTGAACACTTTTTATTCTATTTTTTTACCTCTGTATCTTTGAAACGGTATTATACTGGTAAATTGGCATATTGTATTTCCCTGCGTAAAACTCTTGATACTATTAAAACTACTGTTTATAGTATAATTTTACAGTCAGTCAGGCAGACTTGTAAAGGAATTCTTTAGCTTTTATAAAGTTTCTAGGTTAGCGCATAAGTTGAAAAGGAAACGAATGAAGTTCTTAGGAATAAGAGTTTTGGAACTGGAAATACTGAAGGTCTTGTCAAGATCTCAAATAAAGAGTATAGTTCTATGAGATCTTGACAAGGTCTCAAGTTAGCTAGTTTTAAAATAACTGTATGTATTTACTCTTAATCCATATTAACATGGGAATCTCAAAAGTATATGTTTTCTTCATTGAGGTTTTAATACAATGGACAAAACCTCTTTTTTATATTTCTTTTTTAATCGACTTCAAAACGGAGGAGTATCATTGACTCAAGTGTTTAAGTACCTACATATATTTTTATTTATAATACAAAAAAAAACAAAAATTAACAATAGCATTGCGATAAAATAAAATTTAAAAGTAAAGTAAAATTCATACCAGGCAGGGTGTCACACGAGTGCAGTTGTAGCGACATCGTTTCGATATTATGCGGTGCTAGTGGCTCCAAAAACTAATTTAAAATAACACGGCCATGATACGCTGTTTAAAAGGGGTAACCATGAAACTCTTATTTACTATTAATATAAAAAAAAGTTAAGAAAACTTACCAGAAAATAAATCATAGAAGACGTATACTTTTAAAGGTTATAATTTCGATAGCAGTAGTAAACAAACATTATTTAGGTGTAGTAACAAAATATATATGTATATGAAATCAGTCTGTGAGTGACTCAAACTCTTAAAATATTTGTATTTCATGTACTGCATACTACACAGTTATATATACTTACGCCTAAAAAGCTAACAGCATAAATGAATAAAAATTCATATCATTCCAAATTGAAATATTTGGTAGGTATATCTATACTAATTTTTGATTTTTGATTTTTGATATTATAAAGAGGAAAGATTTGTTTGTTTGTTTGTTTGTTTGTTTGTAATGAATAGGCTCCGAAACTACTGGACCGATTTCAAAAATTCTTTCACCTTTGGAAAGCTACATTATCCCCGAGTAACATAGGCTATATTTTATCCCTGTATTCCTACGGGAACGGGAACTACGCGGGTAAAACCGCGCGAAGGCAGCTAGTTCTATTATAAAATTCTCAAACTCCCAAAGCAAATTTCATAATATTGTCACCCTCAATTACAGTTTACCTCGTTTCGGCTTGAAATAGGCGTCTCCCGCAATCGTGCAGGTGTGGCGACCGTTAAAGAAGCACCATAGACACTCCGCCAACTTTTATAGTAATATTAAAGTCGCCGCAAGTTTTGCTTGTGTTTTGTTTATGGTTTACGAGTCTTTAATATACTTTCGAGGGGCCGTTATTGAATGTCATAGTTGTTTACAAACTTGTGCTTTTATAAACAAGTTATTTCGATTAAATAATAATAGGAAGGTAAATTTTTTCACATCGTTTTTTCTTCACTATCTTATGGATTACTTATCGATAGATAGTAGTTACATTAATAGCTTGTTCATAAACACACAAAAACTTAAGGGTTTATTAAAAAATGCAAATGAAAATTAAATCAAGACCTGTTTATTCTTCTTCATTTAAAAGGCACAGTGAGCATACGATCTTCGCAAGAGAGCTGTGGCTGACAGTAACTGGATGAAACAGAAGCAGACAAATGATCGACCCCAGTGGCATACTCTTAAGACGGCAATTGACATTGCAGTGGACTATACCTATACAGGCTGATTATGATATATAACTATAGTATATAAAATCATGTTATGTAAGGTAACAACATACGATATACAGCTTCACCCAAAACTTGGCTCACTCAAAAAAATACCCTCACCATTAACCCCCAGTTTCACTAACGACACCGCAAAATATTTCAGTATTAAATGCCTAATATGTTTTCATATGGCTTTCCTTTTAGAACGCAAGAAGCTAGCCGACGAAGTTTATGCTCAGTACCCATTATGTGGGGGTTTTCTATTATACTAACCCATTGTCGAAATAGCAAAGCCTTGCCTTACTAATGGAAGGAGCAAATAATACAGTAAATAGTGCACCTATTGTGAGCTGTGTGCCGGAATATGGGTGCGTTTCATGGCGTAATAGAGTGGGTAGATAAAAAAAACGGTGAATTTCAATAGTGAAAATGTATTAATACCTATTTCCTAATATTAATCCTTTTATATGTCATTGTTTTTTGTTGGTATTCAGAAACAAACAAACTGGTCACTATGACCACTGAAAAATGTTAGAGACATCCCTAAAACCCTGGCAGCCGGCAGGTCTGAGACTGTTATGTATATATGTTACGGCTAAAACCCGAAGTGCGGCTACACCTAGTTTTAGCCGGTTAGAACTAGGTGTAGCCACTTACTCTTGGTTAAACCTAGTACGAGCCGATTGTTTTCGGGTAATACTAGGTCTATCCTTCATCATGCCGGATATAACTAGGTCCGGCCATTCCGTGTTGGATAAAACTAGGTCTATCCGATATCATTCCGGCTAGAACTAGGTCCAGACAATCTCTGTTGGATAAAACTAGATGCAAACAAGTTGAATCAAGTACAATTATAATAATATCGTTTAAATTATAATATGCAACTATTGTCTGTTGTTAAAAAAATGTTCCTGATTGTTCCTATTATATTAAAAATTGTACTTCTAATAATTTGTGTTAATTATTACAATGTGATTTATAATAATAAAATAAACTCTCTACGTTTCTTATTATTGGATGTTTTTTTTTAATATCTGAAAAAAGATCTGCCGATAGCATGCCGGCTAAAACTATGTACAGCCAATTCCTGTTGGATAAAACTAAGACACGCGCTGCTGCTGCAGACAGTGAGTCACTCGCTAGTAGTCCTTCCTGGAGTAGATCAGCAACACCTGGCGCTCACAACCTGCAGAGGCGCGTGCCTCGCTATGCCCTCCACCCCACGTCGCTGCTGCAGGGATTGTCTGGACCTAGTTTTAGCCGGAATGATATCGGATAGACCTGGTTTTATCCAACACGGAATGGCCGGACCTAGTTATAGCCGGCATGATGAAGGATAGACCTAGTATTACCCGAAAACAATCGGCTCGTACTAGGTTTAACCAAGAGTAAGTGGCTACACCTAGTTCTAACCGGCTAAAACTAGGTGTAGCCGCACTTCGGGTTTTAGCCGTAACATATATATACTTATTCAGTGACTCCCTTATTACGAAAGATTGTAAAAAGCATAATAAATCCAGGTTTAAAGATACATCTACCCATCTAGTCATTACCTACTACTACACAATATATCATACTTTACATGGTTATAATTTAAGGATTTGCAAAAAGTTTTTTTATAAATAGCTTGTTCCAAAATAATGTCTCTGTACCAAATAAAAGGTAATAATGACTAGAAGATTCGAGTGTAATACAAAAGGCTAATGCCCTAAGGGGCAGTAATTGAGATGTATGTACTGACTCCACAAAGAATTGTGGCGAATAGCCCTTCAGGGATTTTATCTGTTTGCTCGTGAAATTGGTTCGCTATTAGTTTATGGGCTTCTTTTAGTTTGAGACAACATTTTTATTGAATTAACGCCGGATTTAGGTCAATGATCTGTTATAATGTGATTTAAGGATATTAGTTAATTGTTTTGTATTTTCGCTGTCGTCAAGGACATAGTGAGATGGAGACAGTTCTAGTTGTAAGCTTACGTAAACATATATTACCTACGTAGTAGTAATTAATTCGTTATCTATTATACCTATGTACTATTCATGATTCTGCGATTTTTTATAGCAACAGATATATACTTAGTAACTTTTTAGAATCAAATATTAATATACAGTAATACCCCGGACTTACGCGGTAGGTGGGTCCGAGCGATTACCGTGTAAGTCGAATTCGCGTAAGTCGGGGTTCAACTTTGCATATAAATACATATAAAGTATGTTTAATCGGGACCAGAGTTTAAAGAAAACAATAATTTATAAGAAAAATGTTTAACAAAGTGGATTAATAATAAAACAATTTACATTGTTATGAATAAAGTAACCTATACCGAAGAGTTATTTCGATGTCGAAGGCTTCATATATTCTAATAATGTTGCCTGACGAGTTAAGTTTTTCTTCTTCTCACGCAAAAAAATATCCTCGTAGCATACCAGTAATTTTTTTATTCTCCATTTTGTAGTAGAAAAGCGTTCTTCATTAGAATCTATTTTTTCTAAAATTTGTAATCCCTTTTCAATTGAATTGAGTCCTTCTGTTAAGTTTGCAATTGTCATTTGATTTACCTATTCGTCAAAATGAAAAACCGCGTATCTCCGAATTCGCGTAAAACGGGGTAGCGTAAGTCGGGGTATTACCTACTGTAATTTCATATTTTAAATACATTTATTAATTTTGATTTTTTTTTCATCAAAATTAAGAAAGATCTAAATTCTAAGCTTTACCTACGTACCTTTACCTTCGTTATCAGATGATCTATGTTACCCTCTTCCCTGAAAATTTCTTGGTAACTCATTAATAACGCGACACACTTGTTCCAATAATCTCCCCCCATGGAACGAAGCTATAAAATTAAGCCAAACATTACACAGTACAATTTAAACAGTCGAATTCCCCACCGCTTACGGATGTAACTTCTCGCTTATGTACGAACTTTATCAAGAACTAATAGACCTTAATATGTTTAATGGGTCGACCGTGAATATTATGCCGTAGTTGGTACCCGCGGGAACTCTAGCCACTTATATTAATGACAAATCATTAGCGAGTGTGTGAAGTTTAACCGGTAACCGGTTGTTATGGGTGGCGTGGTGACGCGGGATTTCTATCGGTATAACTTCGAAAGTCGAAACGCGGGCAGTAGAAGCTGTTGGTAATGCAACACGTAACTAACCAATTTCAAATTCAATTCCCCTAGAAAAATTAAAAGTCAATGTTCTAACATTAGCTAGCATCTGCCGCGCAGTTTCATTCGTATTCGCAGGAGAGCTTTAATACCTTAATATTATTTAATTTATTTCATGACAACTCTCATAAGAGTAAAAATGCCAAATCGGTTCCGCCCTACTCGATTTTTTGCGCTTTGCATTATATTATTATATTATGGAATAATAAATAAATACTGGTACGGGAAGACGAAATCGATAATAAAAAAGTACCTAATGATAAAAATCATATCCTCGTTTCCTCATATCGAAATCCATGTTTTCCCTCTTAATAATGTTTTGTTAGAAGCATCGTTATATTATAATGATACGACATTCCTAAAATAAATTTAACTGTGTAATATTTCGCATAACGAAAATCGAAATATTATTCTTGCGTATCAAAAGCTGCATCTAAATATGGCAAGTATTTACTGAGTTGTTTTAAATATTTATGTAAGTACGAAGTGGAGTGAATATTTTAAGCTTAATGTAGAGACCGTGGTCGAGGGTGCCACTTCTGGATTTGTGCACAAAGGCCGGTTCATAAGCCACTGGTTGATAACAGATAAAATCACGACAGTTCCAGCGTTACGTTAATAGTATCGTATTCGATACTAGACCGCCGCCATTTTGTTAGACTTACACACAATAATTCATTATGTATATTTTCTGTTCAACTGAATACGTTTATTGACCCCTATATATTTATTTCAGTATGTTTTATAATTGTAAGATATGTAAGTTTGAAATAGCGTACACATTTTGCATCTAATAAAATTCGACTTGCTTTAAAATCGAATTATATTCCGATACAAAAATTGGTATTCAGTAACCTATCGCACATCGAAATAACATCTAACACCTTTGATCTAACCTTACTTACTTAACCTTTATAATAATTGTAAATTTATAAAAACTACCTATAGGTAAACAACCTATATAACAAAATCTCTGGCCGACATTTCCAATTGATATTGTTTATTTAGTAAACCACATCGAATACATAGCACATAACGCGTGCGACGCGCGACGCCCAGAAGCGTGGCACTCCAGTACGGGATTAGCCTATGACTGCGTTCAGGCCAAATCCGACCGGCCACCGGGGTCGCACGTACAAACTCACTGTTTAAACCACGATTAATGACATTCAACACAAACCCATACTTATATCGAGTTTATTGCTAGCACGAGAACTGTGACAGCGTAATCTTGAAGTCATATTTTAGACTTCGAAGAAACATACGGAAGTCAATGCAAAGGAATTAGCAATAAGGTTGAGAATAAATAAGTTATTATCTACTCTGTAAATATATGACAATAACTTTGATAAAAATTTTGAATTTATAAATATATAGTATGTATGAAAATCTTGAACACAATAGACTAAGAACAAATATAGTCTCTAATCTCTTTGTATTCTGAACAGCGCTGTGAATGCATCAGAACATACCGGTTGAGTGTAAACTTTATAATGGAACCTATTTTCGGAATCAAGTTCTAGATTGTTTATTGATTGATTTTTCTAGTCTATATACATAGGTATATATGCTACTGTCCATTCAGAAAATAATACTGTAATAAATATTTAAAAGAACAAAAAAATAAAAAATAAATCTATAAAAAGTTCGCGTGTCAAAAAAAAATATCAATATGTCGAAAGGCTTTCAAATGTATTGAACTTTAAATCGATATGGATGCCAGTACGAGGCAATTACTATAGCACGACAAACTAGGTCGTGGAATAGTGGGAAACAATAAAACATTCCGTTTTTGAATGGTTCGTTTGCAATATTTCGTCGGTTGACAGTGTCGCGCCATTTTGCGGCAAACCGCAAACTTATGGCTGTACAAACTACAAACCAGTTTGGTGGCAGCCACAGACTAGAGGTAGCTATTATCGCCACTTTTTTTTTCAAGGTTTTACCGAAACCGATTTCTTTTGTATATTTTTTTTAAGAAAAATATCGTATCCTGGAAACATTACTATACCTTAGTGGGTATAGTAGACCATAAACTAAGGTTACAAAAAAGCTGATATAACTACATATACCTAGGAACTACTTTCATAGATGTTTACTTCCATAAATAGAACATACAGGCACGTTTAAGCACATAAACATTTGTCTTATGTGGGAATAGAACCCACGATCAGCGTCTTTAAAGTCGCTAACCACAAAGCCGCGCCAGTCACATAATAATATATATTTTAAAAGACTTTTTATTGAAAACAAATAAACGAAGTAGGTAAACAGAATAGTGCTGAAAATGTTTATAAATGAATTCTAATATATTAGAACCACGTTTATTTCTAATACCAGTTAAATTCGCATTTCCTCACATTCCCACTAAATAAATCCACCTCTAAATACTTACCAATAATACCGAATGCCGAATGCAGAAAGTGCGAATGCCGACGCTCCGGTTGAGCTCTAGTGCTCCGCCAAATATATTTGCTAACGTGTTAGCGTGAAAATTCAACCAATAACGTTAGATAACCGAATAATTTAGGTAACTTCAGTATGTTTCGTTTTTTTTTTTTAATGTAGGTCAAATATTAAGTTTTAAATAATATTTGATAAAGTTTCTCATTACCTTGTTAATCTTTTTGTTTAAGATAAATAAGTAGCAATGCAGTCGCGTTTTTAACCTACAGAAGAAGAAGCTATAAACTTTATAGTCATCCTTTTTACGTTTATTAATTTAACCAATTAAATTGTAATCAATAAAAGAGGAAGCATTTCTAGTCTACATCTATCAAAGCCACGTAAAAAAACTGACATACGCAAAGGGTGATATTTTTGTATTCTTATTTGATTGCAAGTTAATTATCAAAAACATAAAATATGATAGGTACCTATAAAAAAAGAAAATAAAAGGCACATACTTCTTGTCATCCGAAGTGGCATAGAAGTAATGAATATTAGTCACAGTTGCAGGTAGCATACGCCATTTGCAGCCAACACGAGGCAGTGTTGCCAGCACTTTAGCTTTTACAACCACACCACTAATATACATTAATGTCCCGCTGAATTAAACTTTGAAATTCTCCAAACTGCAACGTTGAAACTGTTAAAACTTACTCACAGATAAATTACTATTGTTTAGGTTTCATTAACTTTATAATTTTCTACATTTCGCCAGTTCTTCTCAGTTGAATTTTTTGCCATCTAATTTACAGCAATATTTTATTGTAAATTTGTAACTAACGAATGCTCCCCGCTGTACTGATTTTTGATAGTTTGGCAAATCTTAGAAACTACTGCATGTTTTGTATACGCTTTTCACAAACGCAGGAAAGATTATGTAAAAACTATTAAAGGAAATAATTAATGCCCCAATTGCGTCATTACATAAATGAAGATCCAATAATAGTGACTATGAGTAACTAGTTACATTTTTGTTAATAATGTTCAACTACAATAAAGTTTCAGTCTTCACGATATTCAGTATACACTTTCATATTATCAAAGATAATTTATAATCTTTAACTTTTAATACATAATAATTAACACTGCACTGGTTTTTTCCTTCAAAATCCTGTAAAACTTTTCAGCCCCGTAGAATCTTGGCTAACATTCCTACATATATTAAGTGGATACTTCCTGTACCTAGAGGATAATAAGTGTGAAGTTAGTAAATATCTGGAAAGTGTCCCTCGGGAGGTTCTGGTAAAAGCAACGAGAGTGCGTCTCCATTCCCGCCGAGGAGACAATGCTGCACGTATTTTACGACTACCTCCATCTTTTAAGACGTGAAAAGCATGCTGCACTTTGTAAAAATAAGGTAACAGCTGAGCAGGTAATAGCGTAATACAGATTTGAAAAAAATATGCTTTCTTATATCTTAATATATTTTATAAATACTGTTAACTAACTGTTTAGATATAAGAAATTTAATGTAATTTTTTAAATTTATATATATTAATAGTGAATATAGTACAGTTTGTTGTAAAACTAAATCATAGTATGATTGAAATCAAAATAAATCGAATATCGCACGGTAAACTTTGAAATTACGATCCTAATATCTCAAGGTCCCTCTCAAAAGACTTTATCAAGAGTGCCACTAAGAAATTGGACTATAAAAGTGATAGGTTCCAGTGATTAGATCGTTCTGAATTTAGATCTAAAATTTCCATCTCAGCCTAAAAGTAATGTATATTTTTAAGACGATAAAATTTTGGGAAAATAAATTAATCTGCCCTCTAAGTTATTGCCAATGCATTTAGAATCATAAGTTCTAGGGGTGATGGTGCAATTTCATAAATGAAAGTCACAAACTAAAAAAACTTGAACCAATTTATTACGAAAACTATAAAACCAAGACCAACCAACTTACACTTAAGCTAATGGAAATCAAGGCTGTCACATTTAAATAAACGCTGCACATTTTTATATTTAAGGCCTGGATTACGTATTTTTCGTTTACTACGCTTTTATTACCCACGTAACGGATCTAAAATATTTTAAGACATGTATTTTAATATGAACATCAATCTACTTTTATGATCAACTTATTTAGACTTATGTGGAGCATTGAATAAATAAATTTGAAAAGACTTAAAGTACCTAAGTACCTATCGGTAATAGATGAGAGTTTTAAGCGAGTTACGTCCACACTCCTAGAAGTATCTTCTCTATCATTATCATCATGTCATTCGATTAAAGGCAATGTTTTTTTTTCAACGGACTTGAAGGTTTTCTGTTCTGTTGAAGGACTTTTTCGGTGAACGTAAAGGGTCAGACGGTATATATTAGTCGTATTTATGAGTTTATTGCTACAGACAATGTTACATGCCAAAAACTGTCACTGCAGCGCGGTTTGCAAAACCGACAATCCAGTTTATGATTTCAATAAAAAGAAAAATATTACCATCATAATATTACCTCCAACGTTGCTTACAAAATCCAAAATCTTACCTTTTGTCTTTCCCCGTTTATCTCCATTCGTTCTTTTTATTTACTTTTACTACCAACACCTTATCCAAAGGTATTTATTTCAAAGACTTCTCAACCATTCTGATAAGAGGAGCGTAAAACACCGTCTAAATTATACCATATAAAACTCGCTTAGCTGTTTGTATTTTTAACTTCTTTTAATTTGACTTTTTAATTAGCAAAGAGCCTTTTCTGTTACTTTAATCTTCTTATAAGATTGTCTAAATTAAAATTCAGTAAAGCTCTACTTAGTTTATCGTCTTTTCAAAACAATTTTGTTTCGCATTTCAATGAGTCAAACAATTTCGTATATTATAATTGTGAGATCGCGTTATGGCCACTATTTTATTGTAAGCTTTGCAATCTGTTATATTTTATAGCTCACATACCTAAAAGTTAGTGGTTAAAACGTTCATTTTAACAAAATATCTGCAGTACGCATTGCCTTCGTCAACTGTTTCTGAACAGCGTAAATACCCTGAAAAGATACGATTTGTTCAAAAAGAGTCATATACTAGTATAAAGCGTAAATCACTCATCCTCGTTTGATAAAGCACTGTGGTTAAGATAGTATTGCAAAAAAGAGCAGCGGGAATATTACACTGGCGGTGAAAACAGTCCGGGATAAGTTAAAGTGCATATTATTCTCTTTGAAACGGAGGAAATTACTGCAATCCCAAATTCCTTGCAAAACTTAACATTACTTGGTATATACAATTTTAGTCAGTCAGTTTTTACACTTCATGGGGTATAGTATAGAACCAATCAATTCAATGGCCCCACATGAAAAAAAATACCAAATTTTAAAAGTCTTAATTTTGTTTTCCGACTGCACCAAAGTAATCAAGTATCTATAATGAAATATATTTTCCAAAACTTTTAGGAGCCTACCTATGTAAGTGCATTAAATTAATTTTAATATTATTTCTTAGCAAAGAATACTGTAGCTTACAACCTATCAGTAAACTCATTTGAAATGAGTGACCGTAAAAATACATGTTCTATTCGCTGGATATCGTTGAGTACGGAAAGCTTTCCACTGTTCCTCTGCGGGTCACTTTTTACTTGAACGGTGTAAGTTATAGGCGTCGGCGAGGATAACATTAAAACTCGTAATTTTTATTGAGGACTAAATGTAGTAATAAACAATAGTGATACTGAAGCTGTTACATAGTATACCGTTAATATAATAGGTATTCCTAATTTGTAATATAAGTAAGGTTTTATTATAAAAATACTTTAAAATACACCTACGTTATGCATTTATATTTCTGCGAATAATATAATAATTTAATATGTTAATATTGTATATTTAAATAATAAAAAAGGAACAAATAACAAAGAATAAAGGTATACTGCAATATTTATGAACACTATAATTCAATATAATCTAATACATAGCTGATTAATACCACGAGAGAAGTTCTTATGACTTACACCACACAATATCCCTCGGTTAGTAGCAACAAGCCTGGATATGACACTTTTTATTGTGAACCAAGAATACTGCTTCATATGAATGTGTGTGACACATACACTCACAAACGCTCACACACACACGTGTGATTTTGCGACAAAAAGATAATCGCATTGAGTGCGGCTAGATACCGACTCTGTATGCGATTGTACCTTTCTTACTGCCTTTGTAGACTTCAAAATCGACTTCTCGCTCTATTATATAGTAACCGAAAGAGATAGAAGATATGTGGACAGAAATGTCATATAGAATTGCACCCCTGCAGTAGGGTTAGGCGACGGAAGGGTGGCGGAAGCGTCTAGTGGTAATGGCGTGTAGAAAATGCAATAGAAACAGTACTAAGGAAATGTGCATGCAATTAAAACTGCTGTGCTATCGCCAACTTGACTATTTTGTCCTATATATTTGCGAGTACGGCCAAGTTGAGTTGTGAGCCCTGAGTGAGACATTACGTGCTATACAACTGACTTAAAGAACAAAGGTTTTAGTTATTTATTTGCCTTTTACATTATGGTGCATTGACTTCTTATAATACCAATATAATTAACTAGCTGACCCGCGCAACTTCGTCAGTATCACGCCAGTTTTGCAACACTTTTCATTGATGCTCCGCTCTTATTGGTCGTCTGTCTGAATACTCTTCAGCTTTATCTACGAGTATATAAAGCAGAAGAGTTTGTTAGCTTGAACGCACTAATCTCAAGAACTACCTACTGGTGCGATTTGAAAAAAAGATTTTTCAGTGTTAGATACCACTATAGGCTATCATCACGCTACGACGTATAGGAGCGGAGCATCAATCAGAAATATTGCAATAACGGGCACGTGACGCTAATCAATCTGCGCGGGTCAACTAGTAATATTATAAAACTAGTAAATATTGAGCCGCTCGATCGAAACAAGATCTTTTCTTGCGATTTCGAAATCTTACTGTCAAACAATAACCAACATTTTTTTTTATAAATACGGCATTAACACCCCTTTTCAAGATCACCTCAATACAGATCAAACAAACCGATTTAACCTGATAGCCAAACAGGAAACTGTTGAAAATGTCCCTCCATGGTGTATTGACGTATTCAACTGCAGTGTCAGACGGACGAAGCGTGCCACATCCGGCGGAAGTGGCTTGTCATTTCCGGTTGCAGAGGCTTGCACGCTGCACGCGACATTGTGTACATCTGTGGGCCCAACGGCCTCTTGAGATAAGGCTTAATTGTCTTGAGAGTACGTTCTCATATGTGCTAACTGCTAATGTATACAGTACCTATGTTGGTTCTGCTATGGTTTAGTTATCATATAAACATGTTTTCAGAATTATAAAGTATAAGTGCCTCCCCGCAGTTTCACCCACGTCCCCGGGAGATTGTCAATTTTCCCGGGATAAAAAGTAGCCTATGTCCTTTCTCAGGCTCTAGACTATCTGTGTATCAAATGTCTTTTAAATTGGTTCAGTAGTTTTAGCGAGACAGCGAGAAAGCGTTACTTTCGCATTTATAATATTAGGATAGATTTTTTTGCTAAACATAAGAAAAGTCTTAAACGATTAGCTAGTTGAATTACCTAGCAATGAGTAAGTCACGTCTGTAGGAACAGTCTTAAAGCGGAATCAGCAAGTGGCAAGCGTAATGAGGGACTGAGTGCAATAAATTAAGAAGACCAGCCATCTCTGTAGGATGGACAGATAGTAGTACTAAGGATAGAGAAACTAATATCCTAATAATATCTATATATATAAAACAAAGTCCCCGCCGCCTCTGTCTGTCTGTCTGAACGCGATGAACACAAAAACTACTGAACAGATATTCATGCGGTTTTCACCAAATCAAGTTTTATGTATATTTGGACCCGGTAGGTGGCGCTGGTGGGCAGAACGAAGTCTGCCGGGTCCGCTATAATATTATTTAATGCGAAAATAACGAAACCTGTATGTCTGTCTCGCTTTTCAAGCCTGAAACTACTAAGCCCATTTAAATGCAATTTGGCACACAGATAGTCTAGAGCCTGAGAAAGGACATAGGCTACTTTTTATCCCGGGGAAATGGAGGATCTCCCGTGTACACGGGTGAAATCGCGGAGAGCCACTTGTATAAAATTAGCCATAATCAGCCACGAACTATAGAATAATGGGGCCTATTAAAATGTTATGAAGGTTATAACTACGCTAGTAATTTTATTGCCTGAAATTCGGATTCCTAAACTGATTTACATACCTACATGTCACCAACGTTATCTATGTTTCTAGAAACTTTATATATTTATCTGTTACATATAAAAGTTTTGTCACCGAAGTAATGTGTTAAATTATATATTTATATACCTACCAAAGAAACCACATTATCTATCCATCCATCCATTGCTTTAAAATTAAAATAGCTTCGTAAATCAACAGGCATTAAAATTTCAACTATGGAAGTCGAAGTCCGATATCAAACAGGATTATACCAAGATAACCAGACAGAAAGACCACAACAATACAATATCATAATTGGGCAGAAAGTAAATTTGATATGGACATGTTACGTGGGTATAAATCGGTATCGATCGACCGTCCATCTTTGGTTCACATGGAACGCTTCAATAATTTATCGCGCGATGCCACCTGGCAAATGGCTGAGCGAGGTACGTTCACACTGCACATACCTATGTGCAAGCGTCTAGTGCACACAGGTACATTTCGCCTCACGTTACTAGAGAAGGGAATTAATCAATGTGAGTACTTATCGTTTTGTCATAAGTGTACCTACACTTATGACAAAACGAGGCGAAATGTACCTGTGTGCACTAGACGCTTTGGGCGATGGTAGAACTTATCAACTGGTTTTTTAAACGTAATCCTTGAAACTTTACACATGGCAAAACTAAGTAGAGCTTGCAAGTACTATGGTCAAGTTTATATTGATAAATAAAACTTAAAGAAACAACAAACAGGTTTGTTCCTTGACGATAAATTTTGGGTAGGTAAACAAGAAAAATAAATCTCTCAGTAAAGAATCGGGCCCCGTGGAGTACACTTAAAGCTTGGGTCGAGCAGTGGACTGGTGAAGATGATGATGAATTAAAGTATTTTTATTAAAATAAATAGAAAGTAGGTAAATTGTGTAAAAGCACCTTATCCGATATCCATAATTAATTGATACGAACCGCGCGCCGTTCGTTCGTCACGAATGATATCAACATTTCAAAGCTTATTCCTTACTACAATACAATACCTACAGAAATAAATTACATTATGAACATAATTAAAGGCACATTATGACGAAAATTAGAACAGCTACGGAAATTCTAATAATTGCTTGGTAATTACAGCTATGTTAAGTATTGTCGTTTATAAATAAATTATATTACGCGATTAAGATAGAGTGAACGAAATGACTAGGTATTCGTTAAATACCTATATATTTTCAAACTTTAACATTTTTTAAACATCAATTAAATCAGTGTCACAACCTTAGACTTTTCACTATGGTTAGGTAAACAGACCCATAATTTTTACTATGGTTACAGGTGCATTTCCGTCGTTTTTCAGTAAATGATTATTTTATTATACCGTTTATTTTCTTACTACAAATACATTGTCAGAAAATCAGTTACCATTATGATATACTTTTTTGACAGGCTCCAAAGTTTAAGTCATAATTTCCCATCACATATTTGTATCGACACAGACTAAACATTTCAAAATGCAGTGCTACAATTTATGCCTAACTCCTGGATAATCCGCTAACGTATGTTTATGAGCTCCGGTCCCAAGTTTTAATTAGTTATAAAGGGTGTATGTGTATTGCCTAACTACACCAACTTTACCAGGGAAGGTAATATTAACTTACGATTCCACCGATGGTAACGAATTTAGCAAGTTTGCTACGGAACTATTATTAGGTAAGCAGGAAGTTTGTATTGATTTATTGTGTTTGAGGTTTTATTACGGCACTTGCTTTGTACTTTACTGTGTCATGTGGATACTTATTATATTAATAACTTGTTTGGTAGGTAATGGATCAGTTACTTTGTTCATGAATCTTGAACTTTTACCTATACATTTTCAAAACTGTTTTATTAGGATTTATTAGAGAAGTAATTAATGACCTTTATATATCACATAACTGTATATTATGATAAATATAAAGAAAGACCACCCGAGCTGTTGCATTTGAGAGTATAGTTATCCTACATGGACAGAGTAACTGAACCCTATAAATTAATAGGATGTAGGATGTACTATGTTTATGATTGTTATACGTTTTCAGGAGCATTACCAAATTAACATAAAACTTAGAGATTTCTTCACTATGTTATCTAATTTTATAGTAGTGTTATTAAAACAACACTGTTTTCAAACTGATATTGCAGCTTATTATTCAGTTTTGAATCCTGTTCCAAAACTTCGCTAACCAAGACAGAATAAAGAATATGCATTACATAGTACACAGTAGCGTTTAATATTTTACAATAGCACATAGCGGTGTGCACAAACAAGATTATATTTTTCAACTCATAGGGCACGCTCGTAAGGAACCAACGACAATGTAGAACTCGGGTTTGGTCCGTATGCACTAACGTACTGTCGAGGTAACAAGCTTTGTATATAGTTAGTTTGTTATTTGGCAATTGGTTTTTGTTATGTATGATGTAGGGCTTAAAATGATAGACTATAGGTACGATAAAATATGTAGATTTGGTCCCTGGATGATGACATTTTCAATAGCAGTAGCGATTGGATACAGTTGTTTTAGAAGAGCACATACAAACAGGAAATGTCACAAGTATTTTTTTTATAGAATCATATCTCCGCCTATGCTATTTTGAACCTCAATTATTAATCTGCCATTTTGTCACATTTTCATTGGATGTTCTTTTTATATACTTTATCTTATTGGTTACCTAATAAGTTATTGAACTAATAAATATATTACCACTAGTTCAGTTTAATTTGAAATGTCTACAGTAAAAAATACACTTGAAACAGTAACAAATATGTAATACATTATTTTAAAATACATAGGAAAAGTAACGTTAAATATTTTACTTTTTTTGTAAAAGCTCACAAAATAAAAGCTCAAAGCTCATATGAGACTAGTCGCGGCGATTGTACCTACGCCGGAACACTACTTGGCACTCTTGCGTTATATGCGTTTTGCATAACACTTAACCATATATTTTAGCGGAAAAGTGCTCTTACCCCACTGAGTGTGTGAAAATTTTTACGCCACTGTGGAATGCGTCATTTTTTTCCGAGGTTTTATTAACTGCTGAATAGCAGCAATATAATATACCTGTTGGTTTTCTCGTCTCACTGTTAATAGTGTGTAAAAGTAAATAAATGTGTAAAGCAATGTATATTTGGTTACAGTTATGCACTGAAAAAATAGCGGTTTACTAATTTACATGGCAAAAATAAAGTAATTTTTAAAACTATACAAGATACCGCAGTCCTTCGTTCTAAGGATTAAATTTAAACACAATTAATATCTATCTCATCCATCTCAAAACAAACAGACATGTTCATATTGTTCATGCTAATTTTTGGAAGGAGGTGGAATTGGAAACCAAGACCGACGACTTAAAAATCAGGATCACTAGCCATAACTATGCGAGTTGCGACCAGTCACCTATTAACAAATTTTTTTTTGGTGTGATTTGTGATAATGTAAGAGTTTCTCTTCTCTCTAAAATGAATTCACTGTATGATAGATAGCTAGAGGAAACACTTTCGGAAAAGCAAGTAAAACCGAAGGATGGACGCTACTATCGCCCAATACTGAAATTTATGTGTACATGTACATACATCTCACGACTTGAATATATAATAAATCTAGGCAAACTCGTAAACTTCGAAGAGATACTAGATCATAATAAACTGTCGCGTAACGAAGAGATGGTCTCGCTTGCTCACAATTAGTCCCCAGTTTGATACAAGGTAGGTAGGTACTACAAATTTATTCCATTCATGTATCGTTATCGAAATATCTCTTCCGCAGTATAAATTAAAAGTTCCACATTTGTGATTCAGAAATAAATTGGAGTTGTTTGCTTGATTCTTGATTCCATTTCCCGTTTCTATTATAAACTTTTTACCTATTTCCGTTTATTATCGGCATGCCCATTTTTGTAACTTCGATAGGTACATTTTTATGCGCAACATTCCCGTGGCATTTTAAATTTTTTTTATGAATAATTTTGATCATCAGGTTTCATAGTTGTATTCATAAAAAACCGTATAAAATAGACTATGAAAATTTAACCTTCAAAACATAATCGACTGAATACGACACGTAAAAAACTTTATTTTTTCAAATCATCCGGTATCTATGCATTTAAAGCTTCTATTAGACAATTTCAATCATGAAACTCTGACAATAAATGGAAAATTAATGGATTAGAAAAACCGTTATTTTTCCATGCGTTATCCTAGTTTCAAATACCTAGATCGTGTTCATGTTAGAAATGGGTTAGATTACATTTATATTTTAGTACCTTATTAGTATTGGGCGGACGACGTCACAAGGTGTTCCGTAGGCAATCTTATTATTGTTAGAACTAACATATTTAGTGTCTAATTTCTGTAGAGTAGTCGGGTCTTATTACGTGTTTTCATAGGCATTGCAGTGATTTTCAGTTTTAAACACATACTTCTTGTTATCACAATATCAAAGAGAAATGTTCGCTGATAGCAATAAATACTTTTATGTCGATCAGAAATTAAGGATGAATAACGCGTAGATGGTTCACCTGACATTTGCAATAACTGAAAACACGAAATTGAACATTTTTAATAATATTGTGTGCATACATATATTTAACTACTTCCACTATATTTTCAGTGCAAAGCTAAATTGAAACCAGGCTTATTGTATAGATAATGTAATTAATGAAACAATAAAACAAATATATTTTTCCACTAGGTACCAATCTTTTTTTTACATAATACCTGTTGACAAGCATTAAATATTCCAGACGTGATCAGTTTTGATGGCTTCATCTCGCGAACCGAAGCCGCGATTTTATTATCTGTGCCGATTTTATTAGCCCGACTGATCATGGTGATAACTTTTCCCGCTCTCAGCCAATAGACAGTAAAATTCGAGGAGTAAAAAACTCGTTTATTTTTTTTTATTTCTCACTGCAAAGAAATCTGCAAATAGGTTGAATGGAAAATAGAAGATACCTACACTTTTAATGTCGTATTGGCAGAACATGCAGACGGAGTTACCGATGGCAAACGGACACTGACCCATGATTATGAAATTATATTGTGATAAAATAATGAAATATATATATATTTTTTAATACATAAAGCATTTTTGTCGAATAGAATATCAGGTGGTCTATAATTCGTTGCTAACAAATGCCCATAATATCATTGGTTTGATAATGTAGGTAAAGTGTACGCATTAAGTTATGGAATAAATAATATTAATTAAACAAGGGTAATTTTTCACACACAGCTAATCTGATTCCAAATTAAGCAGAGCTTTTGTTATGGTAACTAGATAGGCTACATATATATAGGTACTTCTTTCCAATAGGTATATACCTACCTATAGACACAGTTCAAACAGATATTCTTTTTTCTTTTTTATTGGACTAGAAGGTGTTAGCCTCCGATGGCTTTTACACCTTTACTCGGACATGTGGTGAGCGCTGAGGGCTCTCAACCGTAACAGACATTCCTGCATAGTACAAATGTTTGTCCTAGGTGGAATTCGATCCCACGAAGTTATAGGTATTGTATGCAGGTATAAGAGAAATAAAACGACAATGTTCATTGGATAGCGATAAAACTCCATAGCAACACGCGATAAGCGCAGTTAAGCAATTATACGTTGGATAGTAGCAGTGCCTAATTCTCTTCAGATGCGACACACATACTGTGGGTCGGGTAATTAGTTACGACTTAATTGCATTACGGGAACACTGTGAAAGATTACCGACTTGAGACCGGCCGGCTTAATCTTGAGAAGTGCACTTATGTTATTAAAATTTGGTTTTTGTTTTCCATTATGAAGAAAATCTTGCCCCGCCATTTTCGTAGTGGCAATCGCTAAAACTCCGTTCTTGATATGCCAGAGTTATACTACAGTTAATGCAAAGTTTAAAACTAACCTCAGCTAAGGCTGTGGGTTTATAGGTCAGTTAGTCTGAAGTCTCGTTTTACATATCTCTCTTATTTAAGTTTTTGTTGAAGAAGAAACAAGTGTAGGTAATTAGGTACTAAGTAAGGAACGAGGGATTGTTCTAATGTAAATCTTTAAAACAAAATTTCAAAATTGTAAGAGTAACACTCATATTTAAACAAGAAGCTTACATAACAATATAAAAGCCTACAAACATAAAAATCAATATAATATATTGAGAGAGATGTCCAGTAAGTAGCAACGATAATTCGTGTGTACAATCATTGCTCCTGCTTTCACTCAGGCGAAAAATAAATAATGTAAGAATGTCCAGACAAATAACAATCAAAGTTTTGGCATTATTTACTGATATAACTTTTACGAGTAATCTTTTGTGTAATTATGTTATTGTTATTAAAACTATGATTTACATTTATGTTGAAATTAATATGAAAATAAGGAATTAGGTAGATACATATCTATTTATAATCATTTTATTTATTTAATCTAACATATCGAAATAAATAGCGTAAAATACCTACTGTATTGATACTACAGGCAAAACATTGAACCATCCATGACCCACGTGTCAACATTAGTCTCCTAGAACAATTGGAGCCTCCCGTTGTATTGAGACATAACTTTAGCAATACATCAATTAATGGATGATATTCAAACAGAGCCAGCCTAATGTTGGTACTACTAAAGGACATAACACTTAGTCTCAGTTGATTACTAATCACCCCAACTCTATTGAAACATTAATTAAACTTCAATAAGTTATATAATATGTGGTTTAATTAATAACATTGAATATTATCTAAGCCCTTTAAACAATAGTAATAATCACCTTTTCAGGTTGTATCAAAAACAATGTGGCCCACATTACCACCTTCTCCTCTATTTTTTATAGATATTTCCATCCAGACGACGTAAATATCTATAAACAGTCTATGTATTTAAAAGTAGTATATGTAGTAGGTATATCAGCTATCTGGTTCCCATATCACAAGCTCTGCTTAGTTTGGAATCAGATTGGCCGTGTGTGAAAAATGTCTCAGTATATTTATTAATTATTTGTTTATTTTATTTTCAGAATCCCCTCTCCTACTAAAATAAAAACTTGTTGAGATTTTGAGGTTCGTTTTGACAAAGGTGTCTTCTTCTTTCCCCACTGTTTGCCATGTCACATGTATGTACCAACATATCATATCGATATTAATTTATATATCAAAGCTGTCGAAATGGCCTATAACATCTAAAAGCATCTAAAAACATCTATAACTTCAGTCATTTGCAAAATTCGTCGCAAAACAAGTTTCATCAGGAACCTTTGACGTCAAGAATAAGAGACTTATGTCACTAATACATAATTTAATGGTATTTTTGACCCAGTCAATGGTTACGCCATCAATCCACAACTTTGGTTATTGTTATATAGAAGCACTCACGCAGGTGAGGTTGACGACAATCAAATTTCAATTTAAACATCACAAACTTCAGTTACCTGTTTTAGCAAGTTCGAATCGAATCAATGGGCTTTACTGAAGTTTATTTTCATTATTACATTTGTGACAAATGTTTAGAATAATATCATTAACTTTTTAGCTTTGGAAACAAAGGCAAATATCATTTTGTTCTTACATGTTTTTTTTATGTACTGCTATGGTGGCAAACAGGCATACGGTCTCACCTGATGGCAGTGCCGGATAAACCACGTAGCAGGAGTAGCAAATGCTACGGGCCCCGCGCAAAAGGGGGCCCCACGAATCCACATCTGCCCAAGAACATCTCACATCCACATCTCCCTAAGATTAATTTTTGAGTATTTTTGGAGAAGGTAGGTCTGGAAGGAGGTGGACCCTGTAGTGGCAGTGAGGGGACCAGGGGTGGAGTAGCGTCGTAGGGGTGTGCAGGAGTGATGCCTGTTTGCGCTTTTTTATAGGGTCGGCAACGCGTGAGTAACGCCTCTGGTTTTGCAAGCGTCCATAGGCTACGGTAACCGCTTCCCATCAGGTGGGACCGTATGCCTGTTTCCCACCCTTGTGGTATAAAAAAATACATATATATATATCTTAAATAATATTGTTATTTTTATTAAATAGGCCCTAACAAGCATTTACGAACAGTCACTCTTATGCTCAGTTAAGAAATCGGTTAAGGAAAATAGGTACAGTCGTAGTACTGACACTTAAGTGCATCTGCCAGAACAGATGGAAAAGGTTGAATAGTGCCTATGTTTTTATGTTATATACTTCCTTGCAATTACGACTTAAATATTATGACATAATAGTTAAAAATTCGAATATAAATCAGCCAAATAATTGTATTCGGGTATTACCGTAACATAAACCTGACTAAGTTTGTTTGATAAATATAAAGTCATAATAATAAAGGTATGTACATGACTAATTTAATTTCTCAATAAATTATACAAGGATGTATATTGACTCTCGATGTTGGTATTTTTTTTACTAACTTTACCTTATTTAAAGGTAATATTCGAATTTTTATTCACATTATACAATAAATATATAAAAAGTTTTCAATAAATAATAAAAAAAAAACTAGGACAGTTTTAAATGTTTGAATTTAGAAAACGATTATTTCTCGACAGCCTTCTTAAAACAGCTGGATATTAAAACGACTTATTCTTTCATCTTTATATTCTTCATTCTATTTTCAAAACACGAACAAAAAAACGGCTCTGTCCAACAAGTGGTATTCTTATTTCAAAGCCATTTAACCTTGGGAGGTCAAAGGCCGGATGACTGACAGTTGGCATGCGAGAGTCTTCTATCTCACTCTTACACGTGTCTTCCCCAGTGTGAGTAAAAGTAAAGAAAGATCGTAAAGTCACATAAAAAAATCAAATAAACCGTATGTGCGATCCTATTAGCATATTGACTTGATTTTCCTTATAGCTTTACTAGTAACTATTGCATATTTCCAGGAAAGCAACTCCTTTGAGACAGCAAGAAATAGCAGTAGTCTTCGTTCAAGGAGATCTAACATTAATGATCTAAGCTTTAAGATGTATTTTCGAGCATATGTTAGATACACAGGAGGGATAAAAAAATAAGAAATGAGTCTCAACCGAAATAATTAATAGAGTTGTTTAATTATAGAAATAATTAATAGAATTAATGATTAATGAGAAAAGAAGCATTTTCATTGATCGACAATTGCGAGAACGTATTAATAAGTACCAAGATTAGTTGTACTCAGTCTTTAAGAATTATATATAAAGAGGAAGTAAATGCAGTCCTAGGTTGCCACTTTATGTTTGGTTAGGGTTGGCGTTTACTATATTTATTTTCGTTTCATAAGATTTTTTATTTCCTTAATGATAATATAATTAATTGGTTTCTCATTAACATCCATTCGGTTTTTTGGCTTACTGCGTGTTTAGCTATATTTTAACCATATACATTTTTATGAACGTTAGGTAATTTTGCGTAGGTAAGGGAAAATATGGCTTTGTTATTGAATATCCAAAGTATTCAAATATGAACAGTGAACAGGCTTCTATGTCGCGGTAAAAAGTAGCCTATTCTAGCCAAATTTCTTCCCGATCCCCTCAGTGTGTGTTGTGGCGTGAAATAGTGAAAGACATAGCAAAGTTTCGAATTTATAATACTAGTGGGATTTGATAACCCTGATACGTCCGACTATTTCAACAAAAAACCCAATGCGAATTGAAATAAAGTAAATAGGATCATTTCAAACGACAAAAAACATTGTTCAGAAGAAAATTAGGTAAGTCTTGTATATTTCAATGTTTTTATCGCAGGTTTTTCAGGCGCATAGTCGTTCTAAACTTATTTTGATATAAAATACCTATATTTTAATGTAAACTTAAACTCAACGCAGTATATATTATGTGAAAGGAGGAAAATTTAGTGCCTGCCTACTTATTTACATTTAGTAATCACTAAGGAATACTAAATAAAGTACGTTTAGTATATGAGTTTTGGTACTTAGGCTTTAACTGTTAAACCTATACTTAAATATATTCAGGCTTAAAATTAAGTAATTGGTCATATTTATATATTACTAGCTGCCTCCCCGCGGTTTTACCCGCGTAGTTCCCGTTCCCGTGGGAATACAGGGATAAAATATAGCCTATGTTACTCGGGGATAATGTAGCTTTCCAAAGGTGAAAGAATTTTTGAAATCGGTCCAGTAGTTTCGGAGCCTATTCGTTACAAACAAACAAACAAATCTTTCCTCTTTATAATATTAGTATAGACGACGCAAAGACTACGGTGCTAAGTTAAGTTAAACTTGTGTATCTATCTAAGATCTCGACGTCGTAGCTTTCATCCTAGATTTTAACGTTTAATGCTTGAACCATCTAGAGGATTCTAGGCGTTTTTTAACCGACTTCCAATAAAAAGGAGGAGGTTCAACTGTTTTATTAAGTTAAACGCACTACTACTACTTACTCTACACCTAGAACTCGATACCTACAAATAAACAAGTTAATCACAATACTTAAAAATGGCAACATCAATTACGTTTCCTACACAACTGTCGATAATGTCGATGAAATTCACTCGTTCGCCACAATCATTACCGATTAAATATGGAAAGGCTGTCGTTTCATCTATCCATTTAATATAGAACACATGAAGGCTTAAATAAGTGAGTGTCCGAGGTTCTTTGCGGTTCGTAAGACCGGCCATTTGCCCTGTCATATAATATTCAAAAGCCACTGGCATCTGGTGCCAATACATAATGCAATACGGCCGGTACACCTGGCCGACGTATCGATTTATATACAACACTAATGTCATCGGTGTGTCCGTTTGTTTTTAATCGATTTGATTATCTATTCGGTTGGAATTGAGGCGTCTGTTGTTTTGTCGCTGGGTGCGTGACTTAGATTTAATAGCGACTGTAATAACTGAGGAGAATATTACTTTAAACAAATATTACTGCTTATACGATTGTAACTCTGGTATGGTTCTTAACTTAATTATCACGGATTTTTTTTTCAATTGAATAACGAACCGCCAAAAATATCGTAAATATAAAATTTAATATTTTTTTATTGGCTGATAAAAGAAACACACTAACTGAAAAACATAACTCTATGTTTCGGCAAAAACATTAAAATTATATCAATTTTATTAGTTGTATATTGATAACAAATCATAAGCCGCCCTCATTTTCTTAGTCTGGTTATAAGGTGTAACGGTCCCTTTTAAAAATGTAAGTAAACAGAAATACTTATATTAAAAAAGAAGAGACGTCACGTCACGGGCTAAGCTAAATGTGGACAATAATTACGGCAATGATAGCCGCTGCCGCTGGTTGGATGCAATTTCTAGTGACACGGAACGGAAAATGGAACTAGGTCGGCAAATGACACTTTGAAATCCTATAAAGAATAAAAACATACATTTACGCTAGTTACATCATACCTTATTATTTATTTAGAAACGTTTGTGTCCTATTGTTATGGGTTTAACTTAAATAAATAAGAGTATCTATTCAATATTGTCCAATTACTGTTGATCCTTTCGTACCTCTTTTGTTTAAAGGCATGAGTCATCATCTTCAGCTCATATACGTCTCCACTGAGGAGCTCGAGCCTCCCCTAACAATGAGGGAGTCTAGGCCATAGTCCGCCACGCGAGCCTAGTGCGGATTGGAGGACTTCATTGATTGTGACATCTTTTAGGCTTTTGTGGGTTAAGTATAAGAACGATAAAAAAATCTCGGGCATACAGGTGTCCCCATGATGTTTTCCCATGATGAGTAAATACATATTACATAAATTATCCAACTCTAATAAATTCATACTCCTTTTATTATTATTTTGTTTGAAATAAAATATGTAGGTATATTTCAGGCCTTCACAGGCACTTATGAAACGTCGACTCTAAGGTTCGCTAGTTTGCTTTTGCTCAGAAGAGCCGGCAATAAACTCAGAAGTTTCTTTTTTACAAAGAAATATATCTGTTTATTTACATAAGGCTGCTTTTCTATTTATACATAATCCCTTCCCATGTAGAATTATGTGTGTTACCTTACATCCATTAATGTCAGTAGTAAAAATCCTGACGATGACGATTCCGTAGGTTCCTATTTACCTGTTCATTGTACGTTACTCATTTGAATAAGCAGAAGACTATAATTAGGTACATTTTAGTGGTAATCATTAGTCATTAAAAATACAAATATTTATTTACCTTTCATTGTAAAATATTATGATTATGTAAGTAAAATGATATCATATTAATATGCACGGAAAACCTGATAAGGTATATGTTATTCATTGTTATCATATTTTCCTTACGCATACAAAATAATGTCGCTTATCTCTAAGTGGAGAATAAAATTGCCATTTTAGGGCCTTAGGTGCTTTATATGCACTTTTTTAAAGACTTTAGCGTCCAGGGTATTTGAGCGAGCCATTTCATTGATTGTATGAAATCATTTAATACGCTTTATCTGTCGCTGTAAGCGCTGAATGGGTATTTTGAACTATGACACTAAGGACACATTCCCCCAAAAAAAATGCATTTATTAATTAACTTTGACAGCCCGGTTGGCTTTGTGGTTGGTGACCCTGACTCTCAAGCCGCGGGTCATGGGTTTGAATCCCACCCAAGACAAACATTTATATGCATGAATATGTCTGTTTGTCCTGTGTCTGGATGTAAATATCAATATAAGTATGTATTTAAAAATAGTATATGAAGTATATCAGCTATCTGGTTACCATAACACAAGCTCACTTTGAAGCTTACCTGATTCCAAAAATCAGATTGGCCGTGTATGAAAAATGTTCCAGGATATTTATTTATTTATTAATTACTCAATGAACATTGAGTAATTATTCGTGTTAATTATTGTTTATCCTTATATAATATAATCGCCATTTACGTTGAGGACGATGAAATTTGCTCGTTGAATTAAATTAATTGACCCAAACTCTTACATTTAGCAAAAATGTGTAGCAGTTTATTTTTGCGTTGTGTAAATTTTTCCTTGAATTATATATCGCCCTGTGGTTTGATTTCTCAGGAATTACATTTTCCGGGACTAAAATCCTATATATTACGGGGTATTTCTGAGATAATTTTAAATCTGTTTATTCGTAACGGACCTTCATGCGCAAACATAGTATGTAGTAAGCTAACTACCATGAAATCTCGCCAAGTAAGAAACTTCAAAACATTTAACAGTCTAACGTTTCAGTGTATATTTTAATAGCAATATTTAGTTACCAAATGCAATGTTCTGTGTTATGATTATCACTGGCCGTCACAATCTCATTACATATCCCATTAAAGTTTCATGTAACCGCTCATAGATGGCGGTGTTTCCGCGAACTATTAAACCCCTCTCTCTATTTACACGGCAAACGTAAACTTCGCTTTGACGTTATACATCGCTGCTCCAACTTTGAATTACCGCGCGGTGCTCTGAGCATTAAGAGCTATTTGTTGTGAACATAAGCCGGCAACCCCGCTAACTGATTTCCTCGTATTGACTTGCGAATGTCGTTTATTACGCTTGGGACTTTCCGAGAACACGCACACTCGAGTTTTGGGTCCGTTGGTCACTCACACACGCGCGGCCGCTGCAGCTGTGCGCCTGCGCATGTTGGTTACACAGTTCCTGTCTTAGGTTGGTTAGTGTTCGCGAATTGCAGTGTTTTTGTTTGTTCAGTGATTTATTGTACGTTTAACTAGAGGTGAGTAGTTTTATTTATGGAATTTGTATATATTTATAAACGTGTGTAGAACCATAAGAATCAATAGCCTTTTTTTTATCTCCGCTGAATGTTTCAGTTGATAAATAGAACCATTTCGCTTCATTAAATTTAATAGTACTTACATGTTTTGATTATTCTCTTCTATGCAACGTATTTGTTTATTTAAAATATTGGCTTAAAGTATACGGAGTAACTATTTTAATTCCTACCCTTTCAAGGCATGAGTTTTAAATGAAAATACATTATTATAGATACCTACTTAAATCAGTAAAGGGAATAGTTTACATCAATTAGTTAGAATTTCTTTACTGTAA